>OX376305.1:11000044-12414544 GCA_947369205.1 Cantharis rufa
ACAATATTGGCAAATACTTTAGGAACTTCGGAATTCCTGATATCTTTATTTGTAACTGAAAATATATTTTCCTATACAATTCCACTACCTAGCAAAACTTCTGCAAACGATAAATATTGATTTATTTAAGGCAGTGAATTTAGCCAAAAACGTTATTGAAGAATTCACTTCCATGCGTAGCAATGTAGATTCTATCTTCGCTAACATATTTTATCAAGCTGAATCACTGAGCGTTAAAATATTTGATTCTAATATTAAAATGCCCAGGTTAACAGGCCGACAAACTACGAGCGTCTCGCGACAGAACTGATCTTGGCTGCGAGACGGTAGTGCCATCTATACTGAGGTGACGTAGTAACCGATCTTAGCTGTTGACGTTTAGAAGTGAGGTTAGAGTTTCGTATTTGTAACTAACCTTAAAAAGTGACACTTCAAATCAGAAGAAAAATACTTTTACAGTATTTTTTATACTACAGGCTACAAGCTTTTGCCAACAGTAAAATATTTAATAAATTTAGTATATATTTAAATTAATTACTTATTTCATTATTTATTAATTAAAATTAAAAATTAATTTCAAATCATGAACGAAGAGCGTGACGAGCGTGAAGAGCGTGAGCGAAGAGTGTGACAATAAATTTACCCAGAAGAAAAATCTATACGCTCATTTAAGAAAAATCCACAATAAGGATCCTGTTACACCTAAAGCTGTTGGGGAAATTTGTGATATATGTGGTAAACAGTTTGTCAATAAATCTAATTTGACTCGTCATCGACAGCAAGTCCATGGAGATAGTGCTGCAAAGGAAGATAATACTCGAAATTTCAGAATTAAATGCCCACTCGAAAATTGTTCTGAAGATTTCAGAAATTATGTTGACTTGCGAAACCATTTGACAAGTGTTCATAAAGTGGAAATTGAGTATAATGAGTTAGAGTGTGAATCTTCTTCAGGTACGTCATTAATATCATTTGATATAATATATTTATTCATGATACATTTTTTCCAGCATTTTACCAGTGGAAAGACCAAATTGAAGGACGCACTTTGTCATCGTATGTACTAAACACGTCATCTAAATTGCTGGCTGATGGCAGTAAGAAACAATATTACAACTGTCATCGCTCCTATGATTATGTACAAAAAGGAAATGGTTTAAGACATATAAAAAATATTGGAACAAATAAAATTGGGAAAGCATGTCCTTCGAGGATTGAAGTTTTAACTAAAAGCAGCGAGGAACCTGTTTTCGTCAAGTTTTGGATGACCCATTTAGGTCATTCTCAAGATATTGCTCGTATTTTTTTAAGCAAAGAAATAAGAACTGAAATTGCAGGTATTTTAAGATATTTTTTTATAATGTATATATAATTTGAAATAATGTAAACTTTTTGTGTGTTCTAGGCAAATTTAAACAAGGTGTAACTTTTGAGCATATATTAGATGATATTCGTGATGCTCCCTTGACGAAAGAAGAATCACAGCGAATCCTACTTTTAGAGAAGAAAGATTTGCACAATATTGCAAGAGATTTTCGTATAGATTATAATACAAAACGCCACCATAACGATGCAATAAGCGTAAAATTGTGGGTTGAAGATATGAAAAATCTAGGTGATGAGTGTCCAGTATTATTATATAAAGAACAAGGCGTTGAAAGTGGTTTAGAACTTCTCGATATCAACGATTTTGCTTTGATAATAATGAAGTCTTTTCAAATTCAACAGTTGCTACAATTTGGTCACAACAAAATATGTATCGATGATATGATTTTCAATTGTTTACGTTAATGACTGTTGATGAATTTGGCTCAGGATCTCCAGTGGCATTTTGTTTTTCAAATAGGGCTGATGAAAAAATTTTTAATGTTTTTTTTGAAAATGTCAAGTTGAAAGTAGGGATTATCGAGGCCAATGTATTCATGTCAGATGATGCACCGGCATTTTACAATGCTATGTACATGGCATGTCGATCGAAATTGGAGGCATAATTTATCAAAAATAAGTGGAGGAACTGAGAAAAAAGCACTGGTATATAAGGCACTACGAGTTGTCTTACAGTGTGGTTCTATTGAAAATTTCAATGAAAGCTTAAACCAATTGTTAGTTGATCTTTTCGCCGACCAAGATACTTCTTCGTTTGCTCAATATTTTCAAGATTATTATGCCAATCGTCCAGAATGCTGGGCCTATTGTTACCGATTAGGTTTAGGAATTAATACAAATATGTACTTGGAATCACTTCACAAAGTGTTAAAGTACATATATTTAGAAGGAAAGAAAGTTAAAAGGCTAGACAAAAGTGTCAATGCTGTAATGAAAATTGCACGAGACGCCTTATTTAAAAGATTAATTAAATTAGCGAAAAATTCACCGACAGATAAATTAAAACGAATTAGGGAAAGTCATGCATCAAGTTAAAATATCGGGTTAGACATGGTTGAACGTCTTGAAAATGAAAATGAATTCCTAGTTACCTCTTCGGCAGATAGATCCCAGCAATACTTGGTAGTTAAGGCTAACGAAAATTCGGTGGAAAATTGTTCGGATTTATGTTCAAGATGTAATGAGTGCAACATATGTTTTCATAGTTTCAAATGTTCTTGCATAGATAATGTTATCAAAGTTAACATTTGCAAGCATATACACGCTTGCAAATCGCTATTTTTTAAGGATTCTGATGATGGTGTAGTTAATTATAATACTGAAACTAACAGTGTCGTTGAAGATATATTATTGGATATAAATCGATTTGGTCAAGTACAACAACAACCTGTTAAAACAGACGAAATAAAAAGAAGAGCTGAACTAGTTATAGGCTTGTGCGATACAAGTTTACTAACCGATCAAGAACATAGATCCGTTTTAAATAATTTTGATAAAATTATAAACACTATGAATAAGTCACAGATCATTCAATTGAAAACCGAAGAAAAAATTAACCCAACTGAAAATATAGAAAAACAGGTGCGTCTATTTTCTACTAAAAAGAAGAATATTAAAGAAGTATCGAAATTTAAAAAACCAACAGTTGTCGAATAAAAAAATATAATGGATGGCCTTTTGAACAAAATCGATGATACTGAAAACATCAGCACTAGTTTTGACCACACATACATACACTTCGTAATTCGTTTTTATTAAAATTTGTAATTTGTTTTATATTATTTGAATAAATTAATTTTTACTGTAAAAAGTATATTTATTCTGATTTGAAGTGTCACTTTTTAAGGTTAGTTACAAATACGAAACTCTAACCTCTAATTTGTTTTATATTATTTGAATAAATTAATTTTTACTGTAAAAAGTATTTTTCTTCTGATTTGAAGTGTCACTTTTTAAGGTTAGTTACAAATACGAAACTCTAACCTCACTTCTAAACGTCAACAGGGTCAACAGCTAAGATCGGTTACTACGTCACCTCAATATAGATGGCACTACCGTCTCGCAGCCAAGATCAGTTCTGTCGCGAGACACTCGTAGATAGAGACACCTCTACATCTGCAGATTTAATGTTGAATGGTATTCGTAAACCAAGTTTCATTCTTTCGCTGTATATTGTTGAAAAGTTGTTCAGCGTAACTTTGCCGTTGAGCAGGCTTCTACAAACTGTCAACATGGATTTGAGCACAGCGCTCCAACTTGTTCAAGATGTGGAAACTTTGTTACGTCAAATTCGTCAAAGTGCTGACAGTGAATTTAAAATTATTTTCACGAATGCCAAAAATATAGTGCATAACCTATTCGACGCTGAGATTACCATGCCAAGAAGAGTAGGAAGGCAGCTACATCGGAACAATGTGACAGCGAATTCCCCAGAAGAATATTATAAAATTTCTATATTCTTACCTTTCGTCGATGATTTTGCGATGCAAATAAATAACCGATTCACGAAGCATCACGAAATATTGAAATCCTTCACGTGTCTTCTTCCCAAGACCAACCACTCAGCAGTCGACTTTGAGAACTTATACAAATTGGTCCAGTTTTACTCTTCTGATTTTAAAGAGAATATCATCAGCGAAAATATTTTGAATGCGAAATTAACATTATGGCATCAAAAGTTTTCCAGTTGGGATGTTAAACCTAAAAGTGCATTGGAGTGCATTACCAAATGTGACGTTAACATTTACCCAACAATTTTCAAACTTCTTAAAATTTTTGTGACGCTTCCTGTATCAACTAGTACCAGTGAACGGTCTTTTTCAACTCTAAAGCGAATCAAAACCCTACTTGAGAAGTACAACAGGACAAGACCGTTTAAATGGGTTGGCATGTCTCAACGTACATACCACAACGACGCGACGTGGCGATATTCCGCCAGGAATGGAGTGTCGTGATGATGATGATGATGAATGATGATGATGATGATATTCAGCCCATCATCATTTTCATTTATGTTAAAATCGTCATTTTCATTAATACAGTAGTTATGTAAAATGCAGCCAGCTATTATAGTATCAGTGACAAAACCTATTTTCTATATTCTGTAAAAAATTTTATCCGGCGAAACCGACCTTTTAGCAACCCAAAAGCCCTCTCGACAGCCATTCGAGTGGAAGACAGCATATAAAATTGAATTGTACTTGTTGAGGTGTCAAGCGACCGTTATCACGGAAGGGTGAAACAAGCCACGATATAGGTAGGAAAGTGCCTCTTATTAAGCTTTTATTACATAATGGGGGACCAACTTTCAAGTTTTAAACGCAAACATGGAAAAAATATTAGGTTTAAGACAGAAAAGTGGGGTATTGAAAGACAATTTCGCATCACTGGATCGAGGTGTTACGGAAACACGTATACCTAGGATAAATGGGAAGATAAGACGTTGAAATATTTTTGGCCCAAATCGTTCCAAAACAAATTTACCAAACATGGAAAGCTGTATGAAGGTGCAGCGAGAACCATGTACAGCAAGGAACATCCAGACTACAAAATTTTGGAAACAGGACTAATCGTAAGTAGTAAACAACCTTGGCTTGGGTACTCTCCCGATGGTGTAGTTTATCAGAATAACGTAACGTACCTATTAAATTATTAGAAATTAAGTGCCCATATTCAGGTAATTATTTACATGTCCTAACTCTTAAGAATTTGTTTGCTTTTATGTTACAATTATTTTAATATGCTTTTCTTACAGGAAAAACCGAAGCTGCCGAAACATTTCAGACAACATGTAAATACCTTCAACACACAGTTTTGCTTGTTACTGCATTAAATAAAGCAGCTAGTACAGCATACGAGACACCAGTTGTCATTTTCATTAAAGTTAAAATTATACGATCCTTAACTGTTAACTTACTAGTTCTTGTTGGAGGAAAATATTCTGTTAAGGATCGTATAATTTTAACTTGAATGAAAATGAAAACTGGTGTCTCGTATGTTGTACTAGCTGCTTTATTTAATGCAGTAACAAGCAAAACTGTGTGTTGAAGGTATTTACATGTTGTCTGAAATGTTTCGGCAGCTTCGGTTTTTTTTCATTAAAGTTAAAATTATACGATCCTTAACTGTTAACTTATTAGTTCTTGTTGGAGGAAAATATTCTGTTAAACTGTCTGTCAGCATCGATAACATTATTTCAAAAGATGCTAATCCAGTTAAAGATTTTAATTTTGATTCAGAATCAATTATGGAAGTAAATGGCTGAAGTATGTCACCACTTTTCACCTGTACTGCTTTATCATTTTTTTTATGAAGAACGGCATTCGCAAGTTGCAAAATACCCAAAACAGCTTGTGTTTCTCTCTCTGCTAAGTCTGATATTCTTCTTCCAATGGCTCCACTTTCACTTGCTGAAACTTGCCTTTCATTTTCAACTTGCTCAACTTGTTCATTTTCAACTTCTTCATAAGCTATATTAATTTCAGTGACATTCGCAACCACCTCCAACATCTTTCTTTCGTCGTATCTTCTTGCTCGGTCTAAACTGCTTTTTTTGCCAAATGTATACTTGTTTGAGATAAATTTTGGGAAAGAACTTCAATTTTTTTTAATCGTGGCTTCTTAGTTGGACAGTCTGGTAAAATAAAATCATCTCATTGGAAGTGCAGAGAACACACGCGTGAACAACATTTCACTTTAGTTAGTAATAATGCCCTTACCCAAGCTCTTCTTCTGCACGTTTTTTCTTCAACTCCAAACTTATTTATTATAGTCACATAATCCTTGTTTTTTCCAGGGAAATAATGAAAACTGATGTGATTTTCTCGTCCTTTCTTACTATGACAGCCGAACACGCAACAGTTAACGTTGTGGACAATTTTTTTCTTAATCTTCTTTGACATGTTTGATTTCATTTTTTTTTAATAATTACTTTATTAACAAAAGAATTCTTCTTATATAAAGAATTTTTCATATTGGTAATGTGTAATATTATCGTATTAAAAGGATAATTTTTTAATCTCATTATTAAAACAAGACAATCTTGGCGATAATCTTAAGTAACTTTTAAGGTAGGCACACATTGCGGTTTTGTTCGACATATTTGTTCGACGAACAAGTGTTCCATTTAACATTTCCATGACGCCAACAGTCAGTTGGACACACACTGCAGTTTTGTTCGACGGTGTAATCAAGACAGAAGTCTTTATTTTGTGTGCAGTGACGGCGGCATTAGCCATAAAATCAAAAACAAAACAAAAGAGTGGCTTTTTTATTCTTTGTTTATATTGGCGGGATTTTATATTCCAAACACAATGGAAAACTTCGATGCAGCTCGATAAATTCGATTAAAAACTTTCGATTAATTTGGCGCAAATCCATCATTTACGAGTAATTTACGTTACATTACGCTACTGATAAAACCGTCGTTTTTAAAAAACGTTTACCCTACACACTTCGGACTTATTGCAATTTACAAGTTCGTCGAACAAATCAACGGACATAATCAGGCTGAATTTGATTATATCCGTCAGACTTGTTGTCGAACAAGAACGACAGACTTCGAACAAAAACGACGCAAAACTGAAATGTGTGGCAGGAAGGATTAGTATACCAAATATCGCCGATTTGTTAAATTTTCAAACTTTGAAAATTTTTAAAAGAAAAGGGAAGTAAATCTTAGGGTTGATATTTGGTGTGTGCATTTATCTAGTAACCATTTCTTTGTAAAAAAAAATTTATCATCGAGATTTGTTTCCTTCATGCATAAACTTCCCTTCAAAAATTGCATTTTCTTAAAAATCCTGATTAGAATTGAGGCTGCAATTTTACCCTTTAGGATTGGTTTTAAGTAAAAATATGTAAAGAGCAACATTGTAATCTCTTCTTCTTTTTTAGTTTCTTTTTAAACAATTTCATTGTTTCCCATCTCGATAGGACAAGTAAGAGCTGAAATATTTCAGTTACTGAAAATCCTTAAAATTGCAAAAAATGCCGCGCATTGCAAAGCAAATATGGCCCTCACAAAAAACCAAAAGACAATATAATTGAAATAATGGTCATTTAGTACTACTAACATGTTGGAATGATTTCACAAAAAAAAATCAATTTTTTCTAGAATGGTCAAGCGACAAGATTGGATCACTTGATATGGAATGACCCATATGATAGTAAATATGTTCTATGCAGTGATTGACAGAATTATTGCCGAGTTGAAAAGCCGTAAAATCGCTTATACAACAATTTCAACTGCTTTCGGCTGTTTGTCATTTAATAGAGCAGAAGATGGGATTACCGGAAAGGCTTATCTCGCTTCGGAGGAACTATCTTTATTTTCAGGAAAAAACCTATCCGTAAATACCGCCGTTATGATAACCAGAGACTAAAATTCTATTTCTGAGATACCTATTTCTATCATAATCAAAATACAGTATAAATAATTTATGGGTCAAAAATATATCAAATGCTTTGGAAATAAATGTACAAGTTAAATCAAAAGTATAAAAGAAACTCACCCCTTCAATCATCTGATGTCCACACTGAAATCGGTAACATTGAATACACTGGCTTGTTAATACAATTTAATTCACTAATATTCAACACATTTAAACAACATCAAGAAAGGCTTTACACTAACTGCTATGCATTTTGGCATGTTTCTTCAAACCTTGTCTACGTGCACACTTAAAGTTACATACATCGCAGGAAAATTGCAACTCAACAATGTGAATTCTTATATGTTCGGTCAAGCCACCTTGACGAGCACTTCTAAAGTTGCACATATCACACGCAAACGGTTTCTCACCGGTATGAGTTCTCATATGACACTTCAAACGCGATTGAAACGAAAACTTAAATTTACAAATTTCACATTCGTACGGCTTTTGTCCGGTATGGGTTCGCATATGTAACTTCAACCGATATTGTATCGAACACTTAAAGTCGCAAATTTCGCACACGAAAGGCTTCTGGCCGGTATGAATTGTTGAATGATTTCTTAGACTTTGACGCGATGCACTTTTAAAGTCGCAAACTTCACAAGAAAATGGTTTCTCGCCAGTGTGAGTTCTTACGTGCTTCTTCAGGCTACCTCGTTGTGAAAACTTAAAATCACAGAATTCACACGAATACGGTTTTTCCTTGGTATGGATTAGTATATGTCTAGACAAAGATGTTTTTTGAGAACATTTAAAGTTGCAAACGACACATCCAAACGGTTTCTCTCCAGTATGGCGTCTAAGATGACTTGTTAGATTTCTTCGGTCGGTAAACCCGTGATCACAAAATTCACACACATATGGTTTCTGACCTGTATGCATTGTTAAATGATTTCTCAAAGCATCTTTTCGAGAACATTTAAACTCGCAAATTTCACATGCAAATGGCTTTGCTCCGGTATGAATTAAAGAATGACTTTGTAGTACTTCTTTACGTGAACTTTTATAGTCACAAATTTCACACTGGAATGGCTTCTCGCCTGTGTGAGTTCTGATGTGCCTTTTCAATGCTCCTTTTTGTGAAAAGCGAGAGTTACAAAGTGCACACAAAAATTCTTTCGAGTCCCGATGAATCTTTTCGTGTTCTCGAAGTCGAAATTCATTTAGAAATATTGCGTCACATACCTGGCAATCGTAAACCAACTCGTTGCTTATTTGGGATTCTTCCATCCCATGCTCTTCTTTAATATCAATGGAATGATGCAAATCTTCCAACTTGATTTCCAGTGGTTCAATTTTAATTTCGTCGCATGAAACGGTCAAAACCCTTTCAGAAAATTCCATGTTTGCAGTGGAAACTTTTGTTTGGTTATAAAAGGCTGGTGTAGTTACGTTCGATGTTTCATCAATTTCATCTACATTTTATCACGCAATGTATCGACTTCGTATTAAATCACATGACGCACTAAAAATGATCTGATTGTAGAAATCTGTGCATATTATTAAATAAACTTATCCATAAAATACTAACCTATCTCAGATTACATTACAAAACGTCAGCCATTAAATTACATTGCGCAAGGACACACGAAACTTCGCCCACCTTCGGCCTCTTTGTTATTTTGTTTTCATTTAAATTGGCTAGATGGCGCTGCAGAAAAGAGTTATTTCTTATAATGGCCTGTTCATACGCTCAATATTTTGATAAAACCCCGTTTTGACCATGGGAAAAAATATTTTTATTTTGTTTCTATCGATACAATGACGAAAATAGGAAACGACGGTTGCTGTTACTTAAAGGGCCCCACGAATTTAGCTTTTTCCTATAAACCATTGAAAAGAAGACGATTTTTTGATCATTTAAAAAAAAATTATTGCCGATTATCCATTAGTTTTCGAGAAAACGGCATATAAAAATCAAAATTGCGAATTCCTGCCTTCAAACGGCAATAGCAGTTTCCTTAGATCGTCTAGAATCAACTGATTTCGAGTTATGAATTAAATTAAGTCAAGAAACGTTAAAGAGCTTAAATAAAACGATTAAACACTTTCCAATCAGCCCAGATAATAAATCAAAAACTGTTATTAAAAATAACGTACCTTCATTTTAAGGTATCCAAAAGACATCCAACCACGTGAACCAATGCATACATACATTCCTCACGTTACTGAACAGCATCTCATAACTACTCATATCAGTAGACGCATCCGGAAGGGTTCTCCAACAGCCAAGTAGATGAATCCTTCCAGCCAATCTCCTTTTTCTCGAAGAAACTCTCTCTGACGGCAAAAAATAATTGTTAGCAATTTACAATTAGGTCAGTCATATCAAGCATTAAAATCGCAAACAAACGGATAGTTCTGATTTTTTAATATGTTGTTTGGACTACTATCAGTAGTGTATATAAGTCCAGACGCCAGGTGTATTATTTGCAAAACATAAAATCCTGGTAGGGATTTTTCAATTGGATTATGTTAGTGGATGGCCCCTAAGTGTAAAACCGGGTTTTCGGCCTCGGATAGCACTCGCGTCAGCCGCCATCTTGAAAGACGCGTTTTTATTATTATCTCGTAAACGGTGCGCCGGACGATAAAAATGATAATAACCTTTTTTATAGGAAATTAAACTTCTTGTCATTTTTGTTTGAAGATTTTTTCCTCGAAAGTTAATAGTTTTCAACCACATGTTGGATGACTGTTAATTGCAATTTCCGATTATATTATAGTTAGAATTGAACATAATTTTGAAAAAGTCAGTCGTAAGCTTATCATAAAAATGTACTTATTTTTTTTTACCAAAATCGGCTGGCATGGCGCCCTTCCGCCCCATTGAAAATGACTGGCAGGGTGAAGTTTGTGTCGTTCGAAGGGTAATGGTAAGATCCCCCCCACTTTCAGTCGTAAACTCATAATTATTTTTGTTTTTTTTTACATGTTTCAAGGATTACAGCGGGTGAACGCCACTTTGTAGACGACTGACAACCGGCGAGCGTCGGATTATTTTACTGAAATCTTTACTTTCCCACTATCCTCAGCCATAAACTTATGATCATTTTCACTCATTGTTTTATAACAGGTTGGTAAGACCCCTACCCTCACTTCGCCATGGAAATCATGTATGGCGAGCATCTCTATAGCAACGTAACAATTGATAATACAAATTTCTGTGGTCTATGGGCGTAAACCGATTACCATTTTTTAAGTAACACGGGCTCTTGGTCTATATGGACTCATACACTATAGAAAAAATGCCAACTCAAAAATTTTTTTTTACTCGATTACAATACTTTCCTTTACTACGTAAATAGGAAAGTAAAATCAGAACTAGCCGTTTGTTTGCGATTTTAGCGATTTTTAGTGTTAAATATGGCTGCCCTAAATGGCATCAAGCAATTCCGACATTTTCTGAACTTCTTATTGGAATTTACCAGACATTCAACAAGTACAAAATATTCACAACATATTAGCCGAGAGGTCGCGTTGTTAAAAGCAGTCACCCAAAAGAACTGAACTGGAAATTCCCAAAAGAAATAGAACTGAGCATAGTACAAGATGACAAGGAACTATAAAAATATATTGTTGGCGATAAATAAAAACCAGAAGTTCCAGTTGTTGTACGAAATCATAACAAACAATTTGATAATCTTCTATGATCAATGTTGACATACTAGATCACATGTGACAACATTACTCCATCCAACCACCCGAATATATCACACAATAGCTAGTTACAAGGGAATCTCGAGAACTCTCGAATCTCTCTCTCGAATGTTATAAAAAAACATAATTGTGTTCCATTTAATTACAACCTAAACGGTGTCCAATTAAATCGTGTTTCTGAAATTAATGATCTGGGCGTTAGAATAGACTCTGGTTTATTGTTCAAGAGTCACATCGTAATATTATACAATAAGGCTTTTCGAACATTAGGCTTCATACGTCGACAAAGTAGATTTTTCTCGGCCAACACAGTAAAACTGCTTTACTTTTCCTAATGTTTCCTTTCATTTTCCAGCAGATAACAAGGTAAAATGTGTTCTAGCTAATAAATCAAATCAACTACAATCCAAGGCTGCTTATTGACATTTAATAGAAATAAATGAAGAAATTTTAAATAAAAAAAATTTAACTAAGAACATTTCAGGACCGCGACAAGCGTTAATACAAAAACCAATGCCAGGGATCTCCGAAGAAGAAACCCAGCCCAAAAGCTCTGTGCATTTGAATGACGGCTGTACAAAACATCTTAACATTACTCCAAATGACAGCAAAGACAACAATTATATAAGTATTCACTTAATTCAAAAATATAATATCCCACAATTATATTAAAAATGAAACTTACCTTCGATATCATCCACACCATATGACTTCCAACTCGACAACTGAGTAAGCTGAGGCTCGAACAAATCAAATAAATAAATCTCGATATGCCGACAATGAATGTACACTCTCAGGACAACTTCAACCTTCCATCACATCGTCCGCAGGACAAATCACCACACCCGTGTTGTCTCAAGAAAACAATTCAACAAGTCATAAAAATCCAGTCACAAATATCCATTATCAATCAACAGGTGCGTCTAAAAAAAACTAACACGCACAAACCAAGTGCGTCTAAGCAAAACCACATCTGCCAATATCCCACATGCGGTTATCAAAAACTAAACACATGCGATTGATTAGCAAACCAAGGACACAAAACGAAGCTGAAAAGAAAGGAAAAATCCTGTAAAATCATCACAACGGAGCAAATACAAAATCTTACCAGTTCTTTAAAACATTTACCGAAATAAATATCTTAATTTCACCAACGAACCTCAAATTTAGGAAAAGCTGCTTCGAATTTACAAAATTTAATAACATTTCGACCAACAGAACGGAAACGAAAAGTGACAATTAGTTTTATGAACAGTTAAAAACAATGTTGCCAATATCACGAGTACAGCATGGGCGTACCGAAAGCAGTGTCGTACGTAAAACAAAAACAAATTACAAATATTAGTTGGAATGGAACTCACATGAAAATTGTCCCAAAAAATGTCCAGTTAAACTTCTCTTATTTACTTTATAATCGAATAAAAAATGTTAAATAATAAAATGTCATTTATTAAATCTAACAAATAAATTAGTTGATGTGAAAAAAAAATTTGTTGTAGCGACAAATACTATAATGCTACAAGGGAAAAGAAATTAAGATTCGAAAATTAAGATTAATAGTGATGACCGAGGTGACGATGTTCTCAGCATTGCATATTCACATGAAATTGAGGAGACAAAAAACCGCAATTTCTGAGGTCAATCATAGACGTTACAATAGACTCCGAGACAATCCTTAACCGGTTATCACAGTGGACGGTCGACAGATCGATCTGTCCGTTATCTGACCACAATACAATTGCATTCATAATTCTAGTGAATGATAAAATTAATCAAACAGCAACAAACTCGACTTACCTTTTTAGAAACAAAATTGCAAATTGGGACAAATTCAAAATAAATTTAAAAAAATTTGATACAAATCAAAATTAAGTATTACAAATTTCGAAAACATATCTTCCAGTGATTTAGACACGCTAGTTCAACTCAGGGTGAGAGGGGTCGTACCGTCATCCGTGCGGGGGGAATAGTTTGTACTTTTGACATGGGATGGCACTGCTAGATAAAAATATGACAACTTTCACTATTTACCATGCGCTAACAAATTTCCAAGATGGCTAATGAAAGATATACAACAAGCAAAATATACTGCAGATAATTATATTATATTAATATAATATTACTATATAATAGTGCTGCCCTGTATTAGTGTGTACATCTGATGTGTGTTCCTAAATTTAAATTAAAAAATTTTTTTGTGATGTTGGTCAACTGCATTGAAGAAAAATTTGTGTGTACTACAACTAGGAGAAATATCTGGTAAGTTATTTTAATGAGAAAAATTCGAGTGTATTTTTCAAGCGATTACGAGTGATTCCAGGGCTATTTTACTTAAATTACTTTTTATTTATATTTATATAATAATATTAAATTAAATAATTTTTTATAGTTAATAGTTAATAAAATTACTAATTAATTTATTTTGTTTATTTAATAATTACTAATTACTATTACAATGGTTTGCAGGTGCGTTGTTGAAGGATGTACAAATTCTACAGCTGTAAATGTGAAAACTCACATATCCCAAGGAATTGGATCGATTCAATAAATGGACTGCTGCAGTTCAAAAAGATATTCCATATGAGAAAAGGAGGAATTATGTGGTTTGTGATATTCATTTTAGCGAGGATAGCAAATATTGTGTCGATGCTCATAATAGAAGCAATTTGAAAGTGTAATGACGTGTTGCATTATTTTCTTCCAAAAAATGCTGCAAAGAAAATATTAAAGCAAGTTTGGTTTCATATGTGGGTATCTTGGTACAGAATAACCTAACATGCAACGTTCACAATACATTTGAAATGTTTGTGGACATATTTGTATTTTTTTACATACATATGTGGATAAAAAACGTGAACAGAATTTTAAAAGGTGCTGAGAGTAGAGAGGCTGCTATAAATGATCCTATCAAGCAGAAAGCTCAAATAAAATATTTTAAAACTAGGGCAGCAAAAGAAAAGATTAAGAAAACCAAACAACTTGTCTAAAAATGTTATTTTTTTGTTTTATTTGTAAAATGTATTGTTATGTTGTAATGTTTCGCTTGAGGGAGTCGGTGAGTGGATCGAGTAGCTCATCGGTTCCCACTTTTTTTGTGTTTTATTTGTAAAATCTCTGGGGGTTGGTGGGTGGACTGAGTAGCTCATCGGTTCCCAGTTTTTTGTGTTGTTTTTTGTTTTATTTGTAAAAAGTATTGTTATATTTGGAGAGCGGATTTATAAGCTCTAAAATCTTGTAAAGCCTCATTAACTAATGCTGTGTTTACACGTTTTTAGAGCTTATAAATGCTAATAAATATGTTTAACTGTTTTGAAATGTTTTGTTTAGAAATAAAAAGAAATTGTTGAAAAGAAACATTGTTTTTTTTGTTTTTCTGGGTATTGTTTAAAATTGTAAATATTAGTGGAAACTTTTCCAGTATAATTTTATTACAAAAATTATACTGGAAAAATTTCCACTAATATTTACAATAAATATAAAATCTTGAATATATAATGTATATTATTTAAATTCCCGCCGATTTTATTGCGCCACTAGCAGCGCTTCTCGTGATGTCAGTATGAACTATTACTTGGTCATAAAAATTGGTGGGAGTTCAACATCTATAGTAACTATCTCTCTCATCTATGGATTTAGACTTGAACGTGGAACATTAACAGAGAACATTCACAAATCATGCATTAGAGTTTAGACCACTGACCACGGACCACTGACTTGAGACATCCAACATCAGATTAAATCACATGTTTCTGATTTTTTGGTATGTTGTTAAGGTACCTACTAGTAGTGTAAAACCAAGTTTGCAGCTTCGAATGACCTGTGCTAACTTCATGGTGCTCGAAAAACCTCGAAATTTTTCAACTGATTTCCGTTTTTGGCCCGAAACTCCTAAAAGAGTGCTCTTACGGAAATAGTCATTCTATCCATTTTTGAAGGTGTGAAAATTTCCTACAATTTGAGCCTAACCCTAATTTTTTAGGTCAAATAGATTCTAAAATATAGGACCTCAAAAATTGGATCTTTTTGCAAAAAATTCAAAATTTCAATTTTTTCATCTGTCGGGTTAAATATTGGCTGTAATACTCATTCTACGAAAAAAATCATTAAATATGAAGTTTTAGAGCAGTTATTTAGATTAAATTTAAACTCTGAACGAAGTCTGTAAGCTCAACAGGTACCTCGTTATCTTAAAAAAACAAAAAATTAGAGAGATCGGAGGAGGGACAGATCGGAGCCTGAGTGAATGCAACATTTAATTGCCATGGATATTCATAGTTATTACCTTATTACACATAAATTATGGTTAGTAATAAAAATAAGCTCTAAAAATAAGAGTGCTCGTCTGTACCTGCAGGACATGAACAATCTACAGCAAAGAATAGATTTAAAAGAGTTTTGATTATTTACCCAGAAAGGTGAGTTCGCTGATCACACAAATTCTGATCAATGAAAACCCGGGAGGCTTAACGCATGGACCAGGTCTCTCTAGCAGTGTTCTTGCCCGTTGTACTGGAGAAATGGTGTACATGCTGAACATCTGAATGCTGTTGGGACGTTTCCTATAACACCACCAAGCAACATATTAACATGAGACCATCTCGTATTGAACGAGATACTGCTGATCTGGAGAAATTTCCACACTGCGAAAAAGTCGTATTTATCAACAGCGGAATCTTTGAAGGTTCTGAGATCAATTGTTACATGGCTCAAAAATTGAGACTGATGGAGTCAAAGAAATTGTTAAAAAATCGTTTGGAAGCATTGGATTCCAACAAAGAGACAAAGTCCGTATCCTGTCGGCACCAACCATCAAAGTGCAAAACAAGCAGGTTGAAATTGATCCTTTAATTATTTTCGTCCAAGGCGATAACGATAAACAATTTTTTTTGTTTTTATTTGCGTTCCACAATCCCATGATTCTTTTCCTCTACATTTTCCAGAGGCTCTTCTTCTTCTTCTTCACTTTTCGCATTAGACTCTTCGGCCTGTCACGGTGCCCATCTTTTTCTAGGTCGTCCGACATTTCTTCTTCCCTGTGGCTTGTATCTTCTCACTTGTGTCGGTATTCTGTCTTGTCTCATTCTGTCTAGATGCTGTGACCATTTGTCTTTGTCTCCTTCAGTTTATCTCTCATACTGAAGATTCCTAACTCTTCTCTAATATCAGCGTTCTTTATTCTGTCTTCTTGCGTACATCCCTTAACCACTCTCAAAAATCTCATTTCCGCCTCCTGAATCTGGCTTTCCTGTCTTGTGTTTGTTACCCAGCATTCACTTCCATAAATTAGTACTGGTACTGCCATGGTCTTCTATTCTATTAGGGAATTTTTCGAAATCTATGAACGACAGACGGTTGAACTCACAATGTTTTTCTATAATTTGGCGGATAGTGAAAACAGCATCCGAAGTAGAACGACCTCTTCCAGAGGCTCTGCATCACAAAACAGTCGGATGATGACTTGAAGGAGTATTTCAAATATAAATTGGCTCCTTCCCCAATGGCTCTGTTCGGCGAAGAGGGGATGCGCAAAGGCACAAAATCCTCCTTTGATGCAGCCTTCACTCCACTTCCCGAGAACATCCCAATAACAGGGGCCACAACGTTTGTTATAGTTGATGGTGGCTACTTGTTGCACAAAGTCGTGTGGCGCCGCGATGACTCGATCAAAGCAATTGTAGCTAACTATGGAGGAACTATGGGAGGAATGTAGGAATGAACAGCACCAAGGCTGATGAAAGACTGCGTCGCTATGCAGCCTCTTCTTGCAGCGATATAATTTTCGAGGAGTCTACATTCATCAAAATGCCTCAAGATAAACTCCTCTCCAGTAAAAAAATAAGCAGCGCCTGATGGAGTTCATCTGCAGCGGGATGAAAACCAGGGGATTATCACCAAATAAACAGCAGATGATGCTGACTGGTTAATTGTTCAAAGCGCCTTAAACAAAAGAACTTTATATGAAACAATTTTTAACATTGGAGAAGATTGGAGAAGAGGATTACTTCTAAATCCCACCAAAACTCTTTCGATGTGTATGGGCAGTACGCATCGCTTTTGTTTGTTGCACCAAAGTTAAGAATCTCGGAATAATATGGGATAGCCATTTGTCCTTCGCTGCTCATGTCAATAAGATCACCAGTACGTGTTATTTTAAACTCAAAACACTCTACAGATACAAGAACATCTTGCCATCCCAGGTTAAATGGCGATTAATTAAAAGTCCTATGTCACGTTGATTACTTCATCACTGTGTACTATGGTTGTTTGACGAATCAATTGAAGAATAAACTTCAAGTATTGCAAAATACTTGCCTTCGCTTTAATTATGACATTGGCTATAGGGATCATGTCACTACATATTACTCTGCACAAGGAATATTGAAATTGGAAACTCGTTTTGAAGTATTCTTTGCAGTACTGCTGTTCAATATATTGAAGTCTGGACATCCAAGCTACTTTAACGACTTCTTAATCAGAAGGTCAAATTGCCAAGGCCTAAATCTACGCACGAATGAGCATCTGTCTATTCCACAACACCACAGTTCCAAATTCAAGGGATCGTTCCAATACTTAGCATGCAGTATTTTTAACAAATTTATTGACCTATACCAGACGTCTGGGAATCGAGATTCTTTTAAGAAGAAGATAATAGAAAACCTATCACAGGAGATTTAGGTGAAAAACAGCTTTGCTGACCCTTCATCCTTTTAAGCAGTTTGTATAAAAATGTAATTGTATGGTGTATTACTTATTTACAGTGCTTAATAAACTTACATATCTTATATTATCTTATCTATGTGGATCTACTGGTTCTCCTAAATAGATTGGGCTCCAAACTTGACAAAGTGTTCCAGAAAAGTGGCAAGGGTGAGGCTGGTTGTCAATAGTTCACTTCTATGAGTTTCAATCGAAGAGAATTGTCACTCTGCTCTGGATTTGAAATGTTCCTCTACGCATTTACCGGCTGTGATACCACCTCTGCAGTTTTCCGGCAAGGAAATATGAAAATGATGGCTGTTTTCCAGAAAGATGAACACCTTGTGGAAGAGGCCAAGAAATTCCTGCAGCCTGACGCCACCCACGAACAAATAGAGTCTCTCTTATTTTCTTAAGTGACAAAATACCTGTTGGGCCTACAGACTTCGTTTAGGGCTTAAATTAAAGCTAAATAACTACTATAAAACTTCATAATCAATGAATTCTTTTGTAGAATGAGTATTACAGCCAATATTCAGCCCGACAGATGACAAAACTAAAATTTTGAACTTTTTTGAAAAAATCCAATTTTTGAGGTGCTATATCTTAGGATCTATTAGACTTAAAAAATTGGGGTTGGGCTCAAATTGTAGGAAATTATATAGGCAATAGAATGATTTTTTTCGTCAGAGCACTCTTTTAGGAGTTTCGGGCCAAAAACTGAAATCAGTTGAAAAATTTTGAGCCAATCTATAATTCTTGTTCACTGATTCTATCCGGTTCGAAGGACCAATGTTTCTTCCAATCTGCGACCGATGTACATTAGGCGTTCTCATAAAAATTGCGGCTTAGGGAATTTTATGAAAACCTATATTTTTCTTTAAATGGACTGTATACTCAAATTAACAATATTTATTTTGGCTCTCTTTACAAAAAAACTTCAATAAATTAAAATAAGCCAGGCCATAATAGACACATCATGTGAAGCACTATTTTATGTTCTGCAGTCTTATATAGAGGTAAACGACATAAAAGATTAATTTATTTTTATATTGTTTATTTTATGAATACATTTATCTCTATTAAGTTAACTCTCGTCCATAACAGAATTTCAAAAATTAGACAGCGGAGATGCGATTGAAGTATTTGCGGAGTAGAAAGGAGGTGGCTGCGGAGTTGTGACTGAACTATTTGAGAAGGAAGGAGATAGAACAAGTGAAAGTTGAACCGGATTTATTTGAACGGAATATCTATTTAAATTTCCCAATTCCGTCTCAAATAAAATATCATTGATGGCATTTTTTGCGTATAACCTTTGATTTGAGTAGGGTCAAGTTTATTTAGAGTACCTGACCACTCAAAGGTTATTGAATTACCCAAGTTTCTCTTGGGTTCAGCTAAATATCCACACGCCCTATCCAACAATAAATTCATTTTGCTTGGCAAGCAAGCCTTTCTTAATTTTCTTCGAAGCTGGTGGTGGCGGCATGTGTACATTTATAGAAGAAATGGATCCACTTACTTCTCGAAGAACAACTTACTTCGGAAGAGCAGCTTTCGTTGCCGTTAACACAGGAAGAATAGAAAAAGATCTCTTTAAATTTTGGAGAAAAATATCAGTTCTGGAATTGCATAGGAGCTTTTGACGGCAAGCATGTTACAGTTCAAAAACCGAAACACTCCGGATCATTATACTTTAACTATAAAGATCACTGTAGCATCGTTTTTATAGCTTTAGTAAATTAAAATACCAGTTCCCACTGAGCTACGCAAAGCGAGAACTCAACTTTGAAATGGAAGGCATTTGAGAAACCGAATACCAAAACTTTGTTCAAGACTCGTAGTCCAGAAAAAATACAAAAAAATAATGGGCCGAGTATGGAATTTTTGTTTACGCTTTAGTATTATGGCCCTGAGAGTCTAGGACAACTCGCCGCGGCCAACTCGCCGCGGCCGACTCGCCGCCGGACCAACTCGCCGCCGGACCAACTCACCGCCGGCCAGCTCCCCGCCGGCCGATGTTCTCACCAGATGTCTCTCCTAAATTATTATTAATCTCTGAACAAACAAATGAAAATATGTTTTTTTTTTCATAAAAACACGTGTTTTTTACGGTGGATCCGTGTATTATTGCCATGGTTGTCTTTCATTAAAAATATAATAATTAAAAATTATTAATTAAAATTAAATTAAATGTTTAAAAAATTAAAAATAATTAAAAATAAGCCTGAAGACCGAAAAAACTCGCCAAAGGTGGAACTCAAAAAAGGTGAAACTCGTTTACTTTTATTTTTTTTATTTATTGGTGTAGTTTTATTTAATTGAGCCGTACTTAAATTTAAGTTACCTAATCTAGTATTTTAAAGCAAAAACCCTTTTTAACCCGGCAAGTATACACGTAATAATTTATTATAATGTAGTGTATTATTTTTATTACTAAAATATTAAAAATGCTAAAACCATTTTTATTGATGGTTGCGAAATCGGCCGCCAACAGCCGGCCGGCGGCGAGTTGGCCGGCGGCGAGTTGGCCCGGCGGCGAGTTGGCCCGGCGGCGAGTCGGCCGCGGCGAGTTGTCCCTGCCCCTGGTCCTGAATATGGTCTCAAAGTTCACAAAAAACAGTTTTTCACATATATCTCGAGAACGGCGATATTCAGTAAAAAAATATAGATAATTAATTTATAGCTAAAGCGATTTGCTATAAAAAGTTTTTCAAAACTTTTTTTGTGGGAGTAATCGTTTACGAGGTATAGATTTAATTCATTTCCGATAATCGTAAATACATACAATAAAGTCAAAGGGGTAAATATCCCGAAAATGTTGTGTATACTCGTATGGAATTCCTTGGAATTCCTTGGAAATCCTTGGAATTCCTTGAAAATCCCTTGAATTCTTTGAAAATTATTGGAATTCTTTGGAAACCCCTGGAATTCTTGGAAATCAATGGAATTCTGTGGATTTCTTTGGAAATCCTTGGAATTTTTGAAAATCATTGGAATTCGTTGGAAATCCCTGGAATTCTTGGAAATGGAATTCTTTGGAATTCCTAGGAAATCGTTGTATTTCTTTGTAAATCATTGGAGATCCTTGGAATTCCTAGGAATTCTTTGGAAATCATTGGAAGTTTTGGAAATCTATGGAATTCCTTGGAAATCGTTGGAATTCCGAGTCTTGTGTACAGAAATTTTACTGGATATTTATCCCTTGATAAAGTCCGTCGCAGGTATATGGAGCGTAGAAGTAAGGAGGATCATCTCTGACGTTTCATTTCCATGTTGTTTCAACGATTTCAAGCAGCTTATATCATTTTGAAGCAGGCGAAAAATGATTCCGATGTTCTGATCATCGAAACAGCAATAAAACAGTAACATACGAACGAGTACTGCCATTATCGTTGGCGAAGATGAGGACTTAATGGCCATATTGATTGCGCGGGTTCCTAAAAACAAAATATTGTATTTTTATAACTTGGTAACAGTCAACTCGGCGACACCACCTGTTACTTTGTTTGGATGTTTGTTCGCCATACACTCCTAGACCCTTTGCTCCGATTTCATCCAAGCTTTGCACACTTACTCAGTGGGACTTTGATTAAGTTTTAGTCAAAAAAAAAAAAAACATAAAAGTCGAGAGGAAAGCGAGATCTAAGGAACAAAATATTGTTAACAGGTGGCGCGACAATAATTTTGTTTATTACATAAAGAAAACTTCCGAACATTTTTGAAATGTGACAAAGTCGATTAATATACAATAATTTCAGTAATACAAGTGTTAGGTTTATGAGCAAAAATATTCTAAAAATTTGCGAAAAGAGAGAATTTCACAAAATCAGGGAGTTCGGTGACGCTCATGATAAATTAACGAGATTCTCACAAAAACCATCGTGGTGGAACAATAAAAAAGTTACGAAGATTTATATAAATGTAAATAAAAAATTACAAAAAATATGCTAAATTATTACTGTATTTTTTATTTTGTTATTATCTTATTTACTTACTTTGTTATTATGTTATTAATTTTATAATTTGTTATTTCTGTATCAATTATCAGAAGATAAATGTGACACGGGTAATGCAATCGGGAAAGAAAAAGACACGGTCAGTATGAAGGAATTATTCTTATAAGAATATGTAATGGTAAATTTAATTTATGATAGCAGCCATTACACCCTATTCATTGCTAAGCCGTGGCAGAGAGCCCAATAGGAAATGTGTTCTTGCTTAGAATTGAGCAAACCAAAACTCTCTCGAGGAACACTGAGGCAACAACTGGATCCTAAGCTTATGTATACACTGCATTCAGTCAACCCCAAGAGAAGGATATTCGAATCAGCCTTATCACCCAGGCAAATCAGTTAACTCAAAAGATTCAAACCCTATTTCTAAACAAGGTGGAACTCGCTTTTGCGACAGTTCTTAGGCTTCTATACATCTACTTTTTCGGTAGGTTAAATTATTTGGGCTTTATTTTATTCCAATTTTTAATGCCTTAATCTTTTAATTAGGTAGATTTTTTTACTATATAAGGAAAACGCTAACATTTTAATATTTTTTTTTTATTTCGACCTTTATAGGTAAATATTTGCAATTTACAAACCACAAATAAAACACAATTCATAATGAAATATTAAAATACCCGAAACACGTACCGAATACCGTATTAGAAACACGTAAAATACCTACTCTAAAAATACAAAATAAGAATATCGGATTAAAAAATATATATGTAAATAATCTGAATAATTAATACCAATCTAAAAATATTCTATATGAAGTAAAATTGTTTTAAAAACGTGCGTTCTGATTGGTTTTGAATTATGCGGACAGACGGACAGACGGACAGACGGACACGGAGCTAGATCATAAGGCTTCTTCCTATACGTTGTATAGAAGCCTAAAAGGATCATAATCTTCGGGATACCTGGTGACAGGGATACACAAAAGAGGAGAAAGCACTTCAAAACAAGCCTTTCCACCCAGACAGAAACACCGGAAGAAGCAACAAACCGCCTCCTTGCAAGAGTAAGAGAACCTAAGAAAATTCAGAAAGAATTTTCCACCTCCGAGATTCTCCACAGTCGCGGGGACATTGTTATCTGGTTATAAGATTACAATGAGGTACGAATTAACCGCGTTATAAGAGAGTTAACTGTGGAAATTGACTAATATTTTAGACTAAGCATATTTAATTAAAGTCACAATGAGAATTAGGCAACGTGACATGGTGTAAAGAGAGTATGGTGTGCTACCGCGCACCGAGCAAGTGAGAAAAGTCATTCTCTCTCCCACCGTCTGACGTCACTTTAGGAACACACTTCGGAACGAATGTACATTGCCAATGTAAAATGGCAAGTTTTGAAGACATTTTTATCATATAAAAATCGCTTTTACAGCAATAATTATTAAACATCTTTTGTTGAAAATTTCTTTGCCTTCAATTTTGTTTATATCCATTTTTCTATTTTGTCGCACCGTTTCGGACTTACAACGACTTATACATAAATCTGTAAAATACAAAAAATGTTTTGTATAAGTCGCTATAAGTCCAAATCGGTGCGACAAAATAGAAAAATGTATAGATTTAAAATTGAAGGCAATGAAATTTACAATAATAAATGTCGAATAAGTATTGCTGCTAAAGCAATTTTTATATGATAAAAATTGTCTTAAAGACATGCAATTTACATTCTTAATTCTTTTTTTGTAATACACTGACATTTCCTTCTTTAACACATTTACAATTTTCAAAATTAATATCTTTTATTTAATTTAAGTTCTATAATACGTTTTACATCGGACTATAATAATGAATAGTTCGAATAATTCCATGGGCGTACCCACGGGGGGGGGGGCAGCTGCCCCTCCCTGGATCCTACCTAATACGTGTAGTACCTGTAATAAATGTAATAAATGCACATTTCTATTTATGTTGAATTATTTATCAACAGAAAATTCCTGATTTGCCCCCCCCCCCCCCCTAGGCCAAAAGTTGGGTACGCCTAAGAATAATTCCATATGGATTTCATTGTAGTTCCTATAGTGGGGTTCCTAAGGTGACGTAGCTGCGCAAAGCGGTGATAAATTGGTTTCCTACGTAGCATACCATACTCTCCTTACACCATGGCAATGTGATAAGTATTCCGCCCATGCGCATTAAAAATTCACATTTTGTTTATTGACGTTAATGGGTTTACCTTACCAAATAACCAAATTAATCCGAGTTTTACTGAATCCCAAGTTAAAATTTAAGTGGTTCACAGTAAATAGTAAGGTATTGTAATTAGTTATTAAATTATATCGATTCTAATGGTAACCAAACATAATATATGTCTAGGGCCTATGGAAACTCGCTCGGAACCCTGTCCCATTCCTGTACTATGGTAAATATCAATATGAATCAAGTGGAATTTTCGGATGAATTGTGCAAAAACATTAAAACGGAAGAAATTAAACTAGAAGAATTGGAAGTTCTACATCATTCCTTCGAAATTAAAGAAGAGATTATAGACGAAAAACCCTTTAAGTGTAATACCTGCAATTATGCAAGTTGCAATAGAAAAACTCTGAGACGTCATTTACAAATTCATACTGGTGAGAAGCCATTTGAGTGTAACGTCTGCGATTTTAGATCTAGGCGTAGAGAATATTTGCAACATCACTTTCGGACTCATACAGGTGAAAAACCGTTTGCATGTAACTTCTGCAGTTTTAAAACCTCGATGAGAGGAAATTTAAAAATCCATTTGCGAAGGCACACTGGCGAGAAACCGTATGGATGCAGCATGTGTAATTATAGATGTACTGTAAAACAAAACTTGGAACGACATATGCGAACTCATACTGGTGTGAAGCCGTATGAGTGCCCTTATTGCGATTATAAAAGTTGTCAGAGTACAAATTTGAGAAGTCATATTAGAAGTCATACCGGTGAAAAACCGTTTGAATGTTACACATGCGGTATGAAAAGTTCTACCAAGCAAAATTTGGAAAACCACATCGTACGACTCCATATCAGCCAGAAAACGTTTGTATGTAAAATTTGTAATTTAAAATTAGGTTGGACAGCCTATTTGAAACATATGGCAACTCATACTCGTGGTAAACCGTTTAAGTGTAACATCTGTGGTTATAGATATTCTGTAAAGGAACACTTAATGTATCACTTGCAAACTCACACAGATGAGAAACTGTATGAATGCAATGTATGCGATTTGAAATTTACTCAAAAATCATGTTTGGAAACTCATGTACACCGGCGTATCGACAAGAAAGTGTTTGAGTGTGACATTTGCGGTTATAAATGTGCTACTAAACAACACTTGGACATTCATTTACGATGTCATAACCACGATAATTCGTTTAAATGTAAATTTTGCGAGTATAGATCTTTTAATCGGGGACATTTGAAAGCTCATTTACGAATACATACCGGCGAAAGACCGTTCGTGTGTGAAGTGTGTGGTTATAAATCTTCTCGAAAGGAGAATTTAAAAATTCATTTACGACTTCACATTTGTAAAGAAGCAGAACTTGAGTAAGCTGTGATCACTTGGCATTTAGGGTACTTCCCGAAAGTTATTATTCATAACATTTTATTCACAGGCTTTTCATAAACATTTTAATTGTTTTTTAATTTTTAAAAACTTTTTTTTATAAACATTATTTCTATACAAATAGTATAGTAATTTTACTTCAAAACATTTGAAAATCAATTCCCAGTTTGATCCCCTCGATCAATTGTTTTTAATTAATTACTACATATATTTTTATTATTTTTTAAATTACTATTATTACTTATAAGTATTATTTTTTTTCTACTATTATTTTTGTTGTTCACTTCTATTATAACTATATTATTATTACTTATATAAATAAATTTAGAAATTTTATTAAATAAAATTTTTTTACTCTTTTAGAAGCAATTACATTATTATAGGTCGCGTCAGTATGCATCGGGAGTTCAGGGAGTATTGAATACCCCGGATTTTGATGCAGGTAATATTTTTTAATTTGATTATGTGGATATTATTTCATTGCTGCTATTTGTTCTCATTTGAATCCATAAACATTATACGGCTGAGGTTTTCATTCCAAGATTCCTGACCTTGCTTTTGTTTGGAAGGTTGGTTACATGTAAGTAAGATCAGGATATCATTTTCTGCTTTCTATTGTATATTTGCACTGATGCATAGCTCAGATTTAAATTATGCTACCTCTGATTTTGGTAGTTTCCTTTCTGTTCTTCGAGCCAACCCAAACTTAAGACAAACTCGAGTATTTTAGAGGGCGATGTGTCACTAAATACTGGACAAATCAGGCAAAAAGTTTTCAAAATAGATCTTCTTGACGCTAGCGGTGGGCAGTTGCAAAGCACATGCTCAAGACCACAAGGTAGGTGGTCTTACCTCGCGAGATTATCAGACCTCTCGATGCTCTCATTAGCGTTTTCTTTTACCCAACCAAGAGTTGGGACATTGTGTGTTGATATTACATACAGTGTTCGGATGCATTGCATACCAAGCCCGAGGTGCTTCTGCAACTAATTGGGTTGCCCCAAATATCCTTTTCCTGGACTATTTATGCGCAGTGTAATATACGCATAAATTCCGTTTGGAAGATGGTGGCATGTCTAGTTTATATCCAGCTGAAGGTTAGAGAAAAGTATCCCCGCAGTGTTACTTTGGAACCACCCGTGTACACTCATATTATGTCAAACCTGTTAGTTCGTGTTGTGTTAGTCAAAATAAAAGAGGCAGTCTCTTTAAACAGCTTTTTACGATCCAAGTACGCCTACTGATCTTAAGATCACCCTTCACCGCCTGGTCCTCCACATAGATCCAGCGAACGAAGACATAGAAAAAGCCTTGCATAATTCCCTTTACAGTCACGCAGATCGATCTCTGGCAGCCGATATAGAGAATAAAGGACGCTGTTGTTAACAGTTTTGTCATGGGCACCATAATATAGACCTATTATGTCAGTATAGAGCCAGAGAGCGATCTTTGACGAGAAGCCACAGGATCTTCCCACCCCCCTTCGACACTGCCAGAAAGCCATATGCCAGCTTTTGTAGTTTTAGAATTAATATGTTTTCCTCAGGTTAGCTTCCTCTTCAGTTTTATTCCCGGATACCATTTTGAGAAGGGTTTCTTTGAGCTAGGCATTCTCATATTCCTTAGCTTCCGTTTTCCAGTGAACAAAACAAAGTCTGTTTTGGTTAAATTAACCAAAAGAGACTGCTTCCTACAGGGTATCCTGCATCAAATCGTACTGGACATTCTCGAACTTTCCGGTAAGCAGTATGGTTATAACATCTGATTCAATGGTGTAATAACCACTTTCATTAAGGCATTGCAGAAGGCTATCCACTACAAAAGTGGGGATAGTACGCTTCCTTTCGGGCATTCCTTGTTGACAACATCACAGAGCATTTTATGACTGGGCTTCTTCTTCAAAGATTCCTGACTTTGTTTTTGTTCGAGAGGTCGGCTGGATCTATCTGCGCGTAAGTAAGAGTCGGATATTATTTGGAGCATTAATTCAAGTCTTCCCACTTATATTTGCACTGATACTTGCACTGATACATAGTTGCAATTTATTATTAAAATAAAAAATCGTCTTTGGAAAACTTGAATCGGCATTATTTCATTCAAAAATTTTCATTCAAAAAAAATGGTGTTGTATATAATCTTGCCAGAGTGAACGATTCCCGGAGGATGCAAAAGTAGAAATCATTATCACTAAGAAAACTAATTTTTTTATACAGGATTGTGTTTTGTAAAAGCAAATTGCGATTTGAGTGGCCGGTGGTATGTTAGTGATAAGCCCTTGAAGGAACGACAACCTCACCACCTTTTCAAGGGACGCTACTTTTTAAGGGAAAAGAGGCTTCCACAGGCCTAGGCCACATAAACCTGCGGTACGGAGAAACCCACTCTGAACTTTCTCTGGACAATACCGCATTAAGAGTGAATATCTTTCCAGAATAAATGATTTTTGATGATGAATATGAAAACTGTAGCTTTTGGAGGGTTTTCTTTCGCAAATAGGCATATTTGGCTGTATATTGCAACCATATTTTATTAAAATTTTTGAAGTTCATAAACTGAGTTCAATAGTAATATTGAATAAAAATGTCGAATGTTAAATGCGACTTTAAATTGATGTAAAGTATTTGTCAGTATTCAGTCCTCTTCAAATATAGCACCCTCCTCTTCTAAATCTTCGTCTATGATGTTCGTGTCCCTGTTATCACATGCTAGGCCTAAGCATTTACCGCATATGCTTGAGTAGCTTAAACCACTATTTCTGCACTCGCAGTTACGGACGCATTCATCATTGCAAGCGCACACTACGAGGGAAAGTATAATTCCTGAGGAGCTGCAGGACATACTATTGTAGTAGGTCTCAGGTGTTCGCCAATCTTCTTCCACCCCCAGTCGAGCAAATTTTTCTTCTCATTCAGCCACTGATACACCTGGTGGTAGGTTCTAAATGAATGCTGCCTGGAAGCTGCTAAAGTGGGGAAAGTGCAGCCAACTCGAACAATGAATGTTCTTCTGCTGCTTTGCAATAACTTACAAGTAACACTGGTAGCGAAAACAATCGAGATCTTTAGTCTACTTGGCTCCAAATATCGCAAGAAGGAAATGCTTTCCAGCGTCAGCCACTGCACTAGGGTCAGCTTTGGAGTTGTTGAAGACTAGAAGTTTCTACACCTTTCATATCCCCAATGCCTCGCCGAATGTCAAAAATAGTGTCCACTTTTTCCTGCTGATTGCCTTTCTTTGGTACCACCATTTTCAATCTGTTCTCTGATGGTGTTTGTAGCAACTATTTTGGAATAGCCAGATGTACTTGGAGCTCTGTAAGTTTGAAAATCAAAAAGGCCTCGTTTTTCAACAGCATGAGCAGTAACATTCTTGCGAGTTACATTGTCCTCGACCTGAAGAGCGGTTTTAGGGGTTATTTACGTAATTCCACCCATGACATAAAACATGTTATGGCCATTCAGAGTGTGGACATTGTATTCTGCATTATCGAAAACAAATTGCACGTATCCGCTCTCAACTCTTGTGCTCTCTTGGGAAGTGACCGATCTCTCATATTTTAAAACTTCCATGTAAGGTACACAAACACCCAAATTGCACAAGATATCGATCAAAACCTTTGAACCAAATTTTCTGTGCAATGAAACATCCGTTCCAAGTTGGACAGGGGACAAAAATGACCTTAGACGTGCAGCTCTTATTATACTGTGACATATCGTAGTATTTTTCTTTTCAGTAATTTGTGTCGTCCTTTGATTTCTCTCGGGTGCTTGTCCCTTAAAAGTAGGCTGTATGATTTCAGTTATCAAGGCATTGAGCACTTCAGGTACCATTTCAGCTTCTCCTTTACAAATTTCTTCCATTGTTCTTCAAAAAAAGATCTGGTGACAATGCCAGTGGTATCTCCCATCAGATCTGACGAGGTCTATGACCTGAGAGAGCCTCACGCTTATCTCATCTCCCCACTTGTCGTGCCTGTTATTTGCTTCCCGTTCGGAAGCTTTCAATGAGTTCAAGTTTCTGTACTAAACTCCACCTTCTTGAGCTGGATTCCTGCATTTAGACACATCTACACACTTGCGACTACAAAGGAAACATAAGGTTTTAAAATCAAATGATTCACGGGGAATCTTTTCTGGAGGTTCCTTTTCTTGTTGAGGTGGTTTTAGACGTAATATATAAGTTTGTCGACACTTACTATGTACTTGAAGCGAGTCATTCTGCAGGAACTTGTCTTTAACACCATCTTTACGAATTTCACTGCACTGAATTATTTTGTCAAACGCCTTTCTATGTAGAGTAATTAGTTCACCACTCTTGACCTTACAAAGTTTCAACTCGCACTCCGCCACTTTCCCACCACTGTCATCTTCAAGTGATTATCACATAGTTTGCACGGTATTCTAAAGACAAACAATAAAAAAATGACAGCAGAACTTCAATAGAAATAACACTCACAAACGCATTCTCTGTCCCAGCGGGGACAGACAACGGGTCTCCCAATACAACCGAGGGAAAGAGAGTAGAAGAGAGTGTGCGAACCGCTTCTAACTCTCTGTGGTACTTCTTAGCCTCTTTTTGAATACAATATGATTCTACAATATTACTTTTTAATAAAATTTTTTAGTTATTTTTGTTTACATAGTAGTTATAATTACATTTTTCCAAAAAATCTAAAAAATACGAAAAATTTCTACTTTTACACCCTTCATAACTCAGGAACCGTTCACTTTAGCAAGATTATCCACAGGAACATTTTTGTTCGTAAGTTAATGTAGATAATTTTTGTATATGGTATTTCAAAATATTCTAGAAAAAATTATAAAAACTACTAATTTACCAACTTCTCCTCCCCCCCCCCCAAACTTTTACTGTGGATGCCGAGGTGTAGGTCTAATTGCACCGTACTAAAATGGTTCTGTGAGCATTTGAGTAATATATTCTAGTAGGGTGCTACTCTCACTAAATCATTAGCCCCTCTACATCGAACTTGGTCTTAAGATCGCAGCAGTGTGGTCGGCACGACCAAGCATTGAACCGCGGTTTCTCACTTCTTACCCGTCGATCTAAGCTTGACACCACACTGTTGGTTTAATTTAAAAGAACCATTGTATGTTTTGCACCAACAAAAGTAATGAAGCTCTGTTCAAGAGCGGATCCAGGCAAAGATCGTGTAAGGGGTAAATGGGGCGAAAATGTGTGGTGACCCTTTTCTCTCTCTATTTTTAACCGTTTGGTTCAAGTATATTCTTTTGACTTAATCATCAAGGTAACTCAACGTAATTAATATGTGTCAAGACCCAGGGAAAGAACCTCATTGCTCTCCACTAATTAATTAAATTAACTCTATTTGTATAAAATTAATGTTTAATGTGATATGAGCTTAGGACTAATAGAAAAACTACATTTCTGATTAAAAACATCTTTTCTTAAATATGTACATTTCAAAAATCAACAATTGAAGCATCATCGTCCTCTTGGAGATCCCTGGCAATTGTCGCATGTTACTCGTCCCCCATATTCAGTAAAACATCGGCAAAAGATGTTGTTCAGTATCGCATTGTTCATTCCTGTTTAAACGTGATACCCGAAGAATAACATTATTTGAAAACTCAGAAAACTCCTCTAATAACGATCTGATGGCGGTTGCTCCAGGGACCCACCAACCCACTTCGCTAGAACAGAATCAATCATTCCTCTACCTCGCGTCAGGTCGTCCGAGCTTTTAATGGAGGGCTTTAGAGTCTGATCTATGGTCATCCCTGCCTAAGGTTTGGACATATAAATAACCCTTATATATGCAAAATTCTTGAACACATATGGCATGTGCACGTTTTGTATATTGAAAATTACCACTTGCATGGAAAAATGGTATCATGATGTGAACACAGGCCAAGTGGCTATTTCAATAACCACGGCGCGGCGCTCAGAATCTATGAATTTTTTCATCAAAGAAACTATGTTCAAATACTGCACCAACAAAACAAAAGTAGGTCTGTTCTTCTTGACACGATCCACCTCATTTTTGAATTTATTTAAAATTGATGTCAAACAAGCATCCTTCACGATCTTTTGTGCAGCAAGATCTTCCATATTGCTCAAAATGCTGTTTTTCTTATTTTTTTCTTCTGAGACGCTTGTTTTTTCCAGAATTATCTGAGCTTGAACGAGTAAATGTCCTGCAACGGCTCTGCTATGTAAGCATCATGTCCAGTTAACATCTTGCCAACTTAATGTACAGCATAAACTAAGTATAACACTTCTTTCAGTCCAAACCCTGCAATTGCGTGACCAATGCACCCCGAGAAGGACATGAGTGTATGAAATCCTCCCAATCTCACGGATATTATCCCAGACCGGATTTGGATGAACAAAAAAAAATTGCTGCTGCTCGCTTCTCTCGAGAGCTGCGGCCCGTTTTGACAAGCACCATCAGGGCAAGATACGCATCCAGCCTAACATACACGCTAACAAGTTTGAGTGTATTACAGTAATAAAAAATTTGATGTGGACACCACATGACTTCCTTGTTAAACTGTTAATACTTTTCACAATAACTAAAATGTAGAAACTTATTTGTAGTTAGAATCTCGTTAATCCATTCGTGCGCGTCACGTATCGCTTTGCCTAGAGTAAAGTGCCTTTTTTGCCCGAACAATTGCAACCAAAAATAGAAGGTGCACAACTAGATGCTATAAGAGTCTCAAATACGAAATTTCAATTTTCTACGACTTGCCGTATTTGAGTTATGCGACATACAGACGTCACGACAAAACTAGTCAAAATGAATTCAGGAAAGGTCAAAACAGATATTTCCGTCAAAATCTGAAAACCAAAAAAAATCGAGATTACCTACAATACTTCCTTATTTACTTGAAAGTAAAAACCGTAATTTTCACTTTCATTTTATATTTAAAATAATTTTAAGGGATGGGCGGAGTCAACTTTATAAAGGTAGCCAATCGAATAGTTGGTTCCAGTTTCTCGTAAATTTTGGCCGTATTTTTGAATGATTGATAAAATTTAATTTTTTACTTGTAATTTACGCCCTAAACTACCATAATCGTGGGCCCGGTTAGGGTACTATTCCCACAACTACCTACTCTTGATAAAAAATCTTGACTTTATCAGATCAATCCAATATAGAATTAAACTAATTATTGTGTCCAGTTCTGCCAGAAAAAAATTCTTCTAAAAAAAAGACCTTTCAGACCCCACCCCTTCATATTATGACTCAAATAGTCAATGTTATTTAATAATAAAGGAGATCACAGATCATTACAATCAATCCTTTGGTTTTCAAAACCGGGTGGAGAGAAAACAAAAGTTATGAATGCAAAAATATGTACAAATATTGAATATACCCCCCCCCCCCCAGAAAGGAATTAATTTTGTGGTAGTGAAAGGTTCCTATTCAATAAAGTCGGTCATATAGGTACATATATAAGGTGGTCCCGTGACCGTAGAGAACCTTTGAGGTGGTGATAAAGTACACCATTACAAGATAAAATTTTAAATAAAACTTTTGCCCAAGTCCAAACCCTTGGGGGTACCTCCCATTAAAGCAATTTTTTGAATTTCTGTTTTCGTACGGCCATAGTTCCGATATTAATGATTTTTTCGACTTAATTGATTAGTGATGAACTTCTTTAAAGATCATTCGCTTACCTTCAAATTCGGTTATAACCCTTATCGTCTAGAATCAACAGACTTCGAGTTATAAATTAAATTAAGGGTAAAAATGTTGAAAAAATGCAGGTTTCATTTTTTTTTACTTTTCTTGCAAACCCTGTATCTCTTAAACGAAACGTCTTAGAAAAACACTGACGGTCCAAACCGGTTAGGGAATTTAACGGACTACAACTTTGGTCAAATACATTTTTTTGGGAAACCAAACGTTTTCGCGGAAATTCTGAAAATAATAAACAAGGTGTAGGTAAAAAAAAATAAATTTTCAAAAATTATTTTAATAAATTTACAAAAATTATTTTAATAAATTTACAAAAATTATTTTAATAAATTTTCATAATTGCCTCCCTCATTTTCAGCACACAGGCGTGCTCTTTTCAAAAGGTGTTGCACGGTACTATTTATAATGGCGTTTCTTTCATGAAGTTCTGTCACATCAATCTGTATTCTTTCCTCTTTAATTCCTCTCTGGATTCGGGCTTTGATCTATCTCTGAAAACTATAGCTTTAAGGGCACCCCATAAAAGATAATCGAGAGATGTTAAATCGAGTGATCGTGCCGGACCATTGATAAACCTTCCTCTTCCTATCCATTTCATCAAGCTTCGCCGTAGTAGAATGGTTTTTAATTCATTAAAATTTGATGTCAAATCAAGGAATCATTTATTAATAAATTAATTCAAGATAACAATTTATTACATGTAACGTTCATAAATCACTATTTAAGGAATACTCAATATTACCGTATTTTTCTGATGTTATTGGCTCAATTCGTCGTTTTAGGTCCTTTTAAGCCTGATCTTGGCAAATAGGGCGGTATATTTTTTTAACTCTGTCAGCAGTGTGAGTTCGCAAATGCTTTGTCAAGGTTACGTTAAGAGAAAATCTATAATCGCAAATGTTACACTTAAAAGGTTTCTCGCCTGTATGAGTTAAAAGATGGATTTTCAGGTATCCTTTGTGAGAACATTTATAATCGCAAATACTACACTCAAAAGGTTTCTCGCCCGTATGAGTTCGTAAATGAATTTTCAGATATCCTTTTTTCGAACATTTATAATCGCAGACGTTACATTCAAATGGTTTCTGGCCTGTATGAGTCAGTAAATGTTGATTTAAACTTCCTTTTTGTGAACATTTATAATCGCAAATATTACACTCAAACGGTTTTTCCCCCGTATGAGTTAGTAAATGACGTTTTAACAGTGTGTTTAACGAACATTTATAATCGCAAATATTACACTCAAACGGTTTTTCGCCCGTATGACTCTGTAAATGATGATTCAAACTTCCTTTCTGTGAACATTTATAATCGCAAATATTGCACTCAAACGGTTTTTTACCGCTGTGGATTAGTAAATGTTGTTCGAAATTTCTTTTTACTGAAAATTTATTATCGCAAATCTTACACTCAAACGGTTTCTTACCCGTATGAGTTAGTAAATGAATATTTAAATTTCTTTTCAGTGTACATTTATAGTCGCAAATATTGCATTCATGCGGTTTTGCGCCCGTATGAGTTAATAAATGTTGATTTAAATTTCCCTTTCGTGAACACTTATAATCGCAAAAGCCGCATTCGTACGGTTTCACGCCCGTATGGGTTAGTAAATGACTATTTAAATTTCCTTTCTGTGTAGATTTATAATCACAAAAGTTACATTCAAACGGTTTTTTGTCCGTATGGGTTCGTAAATGACGATTTAAACTACTTTTCTGAGAAGATTTATAATCACAAATGTTACACCCAAACGGTGTTTTGCTGCTATGGTTTAGTAAAGGGATTTTACAATCTGGATCCACTTGAGATTCGTTCATCGAAGTTTCTTCTTTAATGTCGATGGAATGATGCAAATCTTCCAATTTGATTTCAATTTCTTCTTCTTCCGTCTTAATTTGAAAGTAACTATTTGAATGACTTGGGGTTGTCTGTAACAAATGGGTCATCAGTAAGTGTGTTATTGTCACGTTTGGAAATTTACAATGAAAAATATTTTGGCAAATTAGAAATTCAACGAATAATAAAAATTTCATATATACAGAACAAATTCATCAGGTGAAGCTTGTTGAACCGCACCTGACTTATTCGTAATAATTTGTAATTGAAAAAGTACAAAGAAAATACAGCTAATGGAAATTGTCTTCCAGGTGCGAGCACCTAAAGATCGGAAAACTGAGAAGCCAGATTAAAATTGAAAATTGAAATAAAAGGGTGAAACGAAAAATAACAAAGTTGGTCCGTCTTTAGAGTATTGCTGTCTAAAATAAGAGAACGGTACGATTCGCCGCGCACGATTTGCCGCGACACGACTCGCCGGGAACTATTCCGTTCAGTGACCCCATCTATCAATAACCTTTGATAGATTTTTAACCCATAAAAATAAATTAAATACATTAAATTGTTACAAAACGATTTTCACGTTTTCAACGAGTTTCATCCTTTTCGAGTTCCACCTTTTCCGAGTTTTTTCGGTCTTGAGGGATATTTTTAATTAGTTTAGTCTTTGTCAAAACGGCTCGCAGCGCCCGGAGCGGAGGGGACCGGAGTGCAGGGTAGCGCAGAGTGGAATTTGACAAAGACAACCATGGCAATACACGGATCCACCGTAAAAAATAATTTTTTTCATTAAAGATAAAATTTGAACCATATTAGTTGACCTGTGTCCTCATGTAAATACAAAAGGTCAACAAATCGAGTAATTAGATTATTGATATATGGCGCTAGAAGCTCTCGGCGAATCGGGCTTGGCGGCGAATCGTTCCGGCGGCGAATCGTGCTGCGGTGAATCGTGCGCGGCAAATCGTGCGCGGCGAGTTGTACCCAACCCCTAAAATAATTTCCATTTTCACAACTGTACGTATTTTCGTAAATCAAGATTCATTTTTGTCGTTTCGTGCTAAAATTTAGTTAAGATATTTTTATTTATTTCTGCTTATCTCCTTCGTATGATGCACTGGAATACTTAAATATAACATAAATTCAAATTAAGACATCGACATACAACTTATTTGTTTTTTATTTAATCAGGTATAAAAAAGAACCTACCCCTCATGCTGTATGCTGACCGGCAGCCCTATATTTCTAACATTAACATTAAAAACATTATTTTATCAGGGATAATACGCCACTGATTTCTGTAACCGGAATTAACCCTTAAAATTGCGTCAACCGCTCGGATAACGCGGAGACTCGGTTGATCGAAGGCTGGATAATCGAGGTTTTACTGTATATTATGTAATCAGGGCCGGAACTAGGCGTGGCGAGAGAGGCGCCCGCCACGGGCGCGAGCTAGTTAGAGGGCGCCAAATTAGTCCTTTAATATATTTTTTAAATAAATTTGCTTCATTAAACCTATTTTATTGAGAAAATATTTTTGTATCGCAATTTTCTAACTTTACAATTAATAGAGAGCTTGACCTTGAAAATTTCAAAAAATTTTGGCTGCAGCGCTATATGCGGGAGCTATCCCCTAGACCCCCCGGTAGGGGCGCAAGTTTCAAAGTCGTCACGGGCGCATCATACCCTAGTTCCGGCTCTGTATGTAATATAAATAAAATACTTCACGATGTTCTGTAAAAATTATAAACAGAAATAATAATTGTCGATAATAATACTGGTCTGCATGAAAATCGGCTGACAACATTCCTGCTGATTGTTATGTAAAGTGACCTCCTGAATCTGAATATGACCACCGGTTTTCCCCATTACCAACCGTTTTAGTGATAAACCTCTCACCTGTTTTGATCACTTTTCGATAATTTGGAAGATTATTTTAGCCTTTACAGAAGTTAGGGGAGAGCCTGAGGGGCTAGAAAGGTAAAAATTTCTAAAACATGAACATTTGTCGCAAGAAGTAGATTTGGGGGAGGGGGGATTGCCCCATTAAATTGTAAAATATTCATTAAAAATTAACGATTTATCTGGTTTTTTTGCAATTTTTTCACTTATTCTAGCTTCCGGTCCCCCTCATCCTCCCCCAAAAATCCAAAAATCGGTGGGAGAAAAAAACGGGGTTATATTCGGATTCAGAAAGTCATTTTACATATGAATCAGCAGGAATGGTGCTAGGGCTCGAAAAAAAATTTTTCTTGCAGACCAGTATTTATTGTTTTTGCATTATGCACGAAATTGTGAGCCAATCAACAGGTGTTGATTTCATCACAAAATGTAATCAATTTTAAATTGGTGAAACAAACGAATAAGATATGTAATGCTACAGCCACCGGCTCAAGTTTTGTAAATGACGTTTTACAGCAATATCCGGAGGTTCGAGTTAGGGTTGCTGATCTTGGGAACGTTAAGCGCAATACTTATAATTAAATTCGTAAATAACAATAAAGTATATATGTACATAGAGATGGTACTTTTTAGATTGCCCCCCCCCCCTCCAAAATTAAGTGACTGAAGCAAATTTCGCAGATCCTCTGTTCTGGATTAGACCGCGAACAACGTTTGAAAACAAGACGTAGAGCTAAAAAATTATTTATTGTCAAGAAAATATTAAAAGTAATTATAATTTTTTATTTATTAATTTTTATCTTTTATTTCTCTTCCCCCCCCCCTCCCCCAATAGACGCTCATGTAACACAGGAAATTTTGTCATGCATGTGCATCCTATACCGAAAATAGGTAATTTTAAAATTTAAGTGGATACAATTCTAAGTAAAAGTATAAAAATTATTGTTGTAATCTACCTAGTTTCCAAGTTACAGACCTTCATGTAACCTCTGTTTTTAAACATTTTTATCCAAAAACCGTTATTTTCAGTTTTTGAATCAAAGTTTTTTTTTATTCATTTCAATTAGATTTTATAAATCTACATATAGAACGGACACGTGTGAACATTATTTTTATGCCCCCTCCCCAAAGAAGAATTTATGGACGCCCATGCCCTGTTCCAATTTGAGACTGTTGTAAAAGCTTAAGCCATTTTTCTAATAGTACATGGCTTAAGCAAAATAAATATGTGAATTCCATGATAATCTTGACTGGCATATTATTGTCATCTGTATCTCGGAAACGGTGCGACAAAATAGAAAATGTATAAGAACAAAATTGTAGGAAATGAAATTTACAAGAAAACATGCCAATTTATTTTTTTATTTCGTTGCACCGTTGCCGAGATACAGATGACAATATGTTTTGTATTTTACAGAGTTTTAAGCTGCATACATGCACTAGCGATTTGCGATTTGCAGAATGCGATTTCCGCAAAAACTTTGCAGTTCAATACATGCACTAGCGATTTGCGGAATGCGGAAATGGTACTTTTTGCATAAATTTACAGTGTATTTTGTAGAAGTTGGTAGAGATAGTTTGGCACATTGTGAATTTTGACGTTAATCATTTAATTATCCTAATTTATATAGTGTACATGCTTTGTAAGTTTGTGTTTGTGCAATGGAAGACATAGTTTATTCTTTGTATGTGGAACGTAGGAGGAAGGATGTGGCTGCGTATTTATTACGTAAAAAATAACTGACAAAGGAAAAATAGATCTTGTGCTGTTCGTGAATTTTTAAAAAGCGAAAACAACGTCCAAGAAATGAGGCTGAGCGATCTCAGTAAATATTATACTTATCTAAGAATGATGCCAGATGATCTTGATGTTTTATTGAGCAAAGTAGGGCCACATTTAAAAAAACATTGTCATATGTACTGAGCCGATATCACCATCTGAGATGTTAGCAACAACCCCAAGGTAAAATTGTGATACAATAATCACACGACGTAATAAGTCATTCTTGATTTTTTATTCTAGATATCTAGCATCTGGTGATAGTGTGGTATCAATTTCATACTCATTTAGAATGGCTATAAGTACAGTGTCGGAAACTATACGCATTGTTTGCAGTTGTATCTGGGAAGTTTTAAAAGAGAATTATTTATTAGAACCAACCAAAGAAAAATGGGAAAATGTAGCAAAAGGTTTTTACGATAATTGGAATATACCTAACTCCATTGGAGTGGTTGGCGGCAAACATGTAGTTATTCAAGTAGGGGTAATTTGTCTAGTTCTGTTAAAGTAGTCAAATACACTCATATAAATTATTTTTTTAGTAAAACAAATTTGTTTCAAATTAAAGAATCGCTATTTTTGTATATAAGCAACCAAACCATTTTTTTTAAATAAGAATAATATATTGTTATGTAATAAAATTTTCGTTTAATGTTAGAAAATCCAAATCAAAATTTTTAAGTTATTTTAAATAAAATTTTCTTGTATAAAAAGGTAAAATAAAACATAAGAGATAACTCGCTCAGGTGTGACGATACCAAATAAAACTTTATTTTACCTGCAGAGTAACTTCAAAAATATCAGAAATTCTTCAGTTAATTATAATCTTTTTTAGATATCTAATTTAAATCTTCTCCTTAATCTTTAAATCTTTAATCCAAATTATTCACCAAAATTAAATATTCAAATCAAATTCACCAAATATAGGCAAATCCAATCAAAAACTCTTTATTCTAAATTTACAAACTCAAACTAAAATCTCAGACAATTTTAAACTACAGATAATCATTTCCATTTTTAAGTAAAAATCTCGGAATACTAATTTTACTTGCCGTCACCTACGGCCATCTTGGCAAAAATCCTGGTTTTCACCGCTCACTCCTACCACCTTAAATAGTTGGCAGGAAAACTAGCAAAAATACAAAATTCTTACAAATTTTCAAAAATAACTAATATTTCTTTGTGTTAAACATTTAATAATTTTAAAATACAGACAGTTTTATTAAAATAAAAGAAGTGCTATATTATAAATATTTCATATGTTTATGTTAAGAATATATTTTTAAAGTGAGCTTATATTTCAAACTAATATTTTTCTTATTTAAATCTTATAGAATTCTACAATTAAGAAAAATATTCTTCAATAAATCAGAGGTATCATTAGTACAAATAAATCTTTTCAAGATTATTCAATGTTTAGAAATAAAAATCTATTTTTATGCGTGTAATAGTTATTTTCATAGGCAGCTCCAAACATTGGTTCGGATTTTTACAATTATAAAGACACTTTCAGTATCGTTTTAATCAAATTATTGCTTTACCATAGTTGACATCGGTGCTAAAGAAAGGCAAAGTGATGGAGGAATTTTCAGGCAGAGTACGCAAACGCTGTTTACCTATTCACTTAATCTTCCTGAAGCAAGGGAAATTATAGAAGACAAGGATCCACTTCCGTATTTTATGGTGGCAGATGAAGCATTTCCTTTGAGTTTGAATGTAATGCGGCCATATCCAGGACGATGTTTAAGTCAAGATTTTTCGAAAACCAATCTTAGCAACACTAGACACCGTGGAAGTTGAAGCAACAATATGTCTCCATAATTTTTTAAGAAAAACAGACAACAGTAAAGAAGACGAACGAAGATACTGTTCAAATAATTTAATAGATAGGGAAGATGAAGCTGGAAACATCATAGAAGGAGAGTGACGAACAGAATCTCACGATAATTTTACGGAGAATTGGACAGGTCGGTGGTAACGCCTATGGTCGAAATGCTGCAGTTGTGCGTGAAGCTTTGACGGAATATTTTATGTAGGAATATCCAATAGAACCGCAATGCAACAAATAATTATTAAAACATAAAACATAATTATTGTAACTTTATTTTTCAAATTATTCTGCATGTTCCTCTACAAGATCGTATAGTTTGTTAATGAAATCCCGTTCAGCCTTCATTCTCACCTTCATTGGCAACTTTTCCAACAAAGATGATGCCATTACCAAACTAGGAGAAAGTTGTTGAGGTGCTGGTATTGGTTTGTCCAAAACTTTTAAGAGCAACCCCTCGTAGTTGTCTGAAAATTTTAAAATACAGTATACATAAATTGAGAAAAAACTCATATAAAATTGAAATAGGTACTTATTTTGAAACCAAACTAAAATTTACCATGCTTTCTTTTTCGTATCTTCCTCCTTGCATTTATTGTTGAAGGCATATCTGAAGAGCTTGCACAGAATTCATCTGATTGCAGTTCTAAATTTGAAGGTAATGGGCTGTTTGGCATCAATAAATCCAGATTACCGAATGTTCTACAATTTTTTAAAAGATTATAATTCAATAGTAGTCTATTTTTTTACAAAATATTTACTACCTAGGCTGAATTGTATCGTGTAAAAACTTTAAGCTTTCGTAGTGCTTCCACACTTTCTTTTTGTTGGGAATGTCAGTATCATGACCACTAGGCACATAGGTTTCTACTTGTGCCTTAGTTTTCATAAATTGGTCCCTCAAGTTTTTCCATTTTTTTTGGATATTTTCTATTGTTAATATACCTAAAATGAAGAAGTTCTAAAATTAATTTAAAGTTCGTAATTAATTTTCTATAATTTACCTCCCATTTCCTTCCAAACGTCAGACCATAACTTGTCCTTTTCGTTTTTGCCCCTTTCAGAAATAGGTAACCTATGATCCCACAATGGTCTTTTATTTTGAATTAATCCAATAAGAACTTTGACGACATTGTCCTCCGACTGTGGTCTCATTCCAGGTTGCTTAAATATTAAATAAAGAGTATACGCCTTTTATTCAACGATATTGCTTAACTAATTGGTTGCAAATTAAAATATACCAAATAAATACATACCTCTTGTTGTATGTAATGCATTCAGGCTTATTAATTAGCAATTTAATAATTACATAAGTTTGAATTTGAAATGTAGAAAAGTGACGAGAGATACCAACTGCGAAATAATTAACCTTAGGTTAACCTCCGGTGGCCAAGATGTAAATAAAGCCAGTTCGTACTAGGTAATTAATGTAAATTATACTTGTAAATCTCTAATCTCTAATATACATATAATATATAAAAAAGCTTTGTTCGCTATACACTGCTAGACCCTTCGACCGATTTTAACCAAATTTGGAACACATACTCAGTAGGACTTGGAAAATGTTTTAGTACAAGAGAATGTTAAAAAGTTGAAAAGAAAGTGAGATCTCACAAAATTAGCTGACGCGCATAAACGCATAAACGAGATTCCCGTAATCCCCCCTCCCCTAAAAAAAGGTATTTTGAGCTTCACAAATAAATCAGCAACGGAAAGCAAGACTGGAAAACATTGGAGTACTCAAACTAAAGCAAAGTATTATATTTTTAATGAAACCCCGGGCGAAGCCAGGTATCCAGCTATAAATTATAAATTAATACCGTATTTTAATACATAACAATTGGCGACGAGAATAAAAAGAAGATTGTGAAGAAGTAAAACGAGAAATAATTTTGAGGTTAAGGTACAAGTGCATGAATTTCGATTTAAATCGTAGGATTTCAAAACAACGTACGAGTAAGAATCTTTTGGTTAATAAAAACCTGGAAGAAAATTTTCTTGGGGGCTACAATCGAGAAAACAATTGAGGAAATTGGTAGAGTTAGTTTTAATTTACGTAAAATACAAGTAGTAAGGACTCAATAGGATGACTGAAGGGGAAAATGTGGGTAGAGTAGGAACGATAGGACGAGTACAAGTTAGGAGACAATTAGTCAATTTATTTTGAAAGACTCCAGCTATATTTCGAGGTTAATGATGTTCCAGAGGCCAGAAGGGTGCCGTCCTTGTTAACATTGATTGGGACCGAAGCATATACGACACTCCGAGATTTATGCGACCCGGAGTGACGTGATGGTAAATGGAAACAAAGTGAAGGCCGAATTAATGATTGTTCGAGGAGGTAACATGTTATTATTAGGGCGGGATTTGTTCACAAGATTGAAATTTAAGGTGATAAGCCCAAGCAGTAAGAGAAGGTTAGATATAAATCAAATGAATGCTAGTAAATCTGTAGATATTAATAATAGGCTTCAAATATTATTGGAAAGATGAAGAGAATGCTGGTATGGAGCACGCATAAAGACATCTATGTCGTTAAGAGGTTAACGTATGGCACCAAACCCGCCTGCGCAATCTTTCAAGCAACCGTCGAAAAAGTTTTGTTAGGGTTAAAAGAAGTGGTAAATTTTGTAGATGATATTGTGGTAACGGGTCGTTCGGACGAAGAGAATTTGGAAAACTTACAAAAGGTGTTGGCGAGGTTACAAGAGGCGGGATTCAGGATGAATAGTAAGAGGTGTGTTTTCTTTCAAGATCGCATAAGCTATTTGGGGCATACAATATCGAAGGGAGGGTTAAGCAGGGACAAGGCCAGGGTAAAGGCGTTCACGGATGCGCCAAGGCCAAACAATATCACGGAAGTTACGGCATTTGTGGGTATGTGCAATTATTATGCTAAGTTTGTTCCAAGACTATCAGAAGTTCTAAAACCACTGTACGACTTAGTGAAGAAAAATACAGTATTTCGGTGAACAAAGGAGACTGAAGAATCGATGAAATTGGTAAAAGAAAAACTGGCGTCATCGGAAGTTCTGATACATTACGATCCCGAGAAGCAGATGAGATTAGTTTGTGACGCCTCCCAGAAGGGTATTGGAGCAGTGCTCATGCATGTTTTAAACAATGGGCGTGAAAGGCCAATAGCTTATGGTTCGCGAATACTGACGAAAGCAGAATCAAATTATTCAATGATACACAAGGAGGCTTTAGCGATTTATTGAGGAGTTAATAAGTTGTTTCAGTATTTGGCAGGAAGAGAATTTGAGTTTGGTGAGGACGAAACCCTGCCTCAAATGGCAGCAGGAAGAATGCAAAGGTGGGTCTTGTTTTTAGCAAACTTCGATTATACGATTAAGTATGTAAAAGGTACAGAGAACGTACACGGGGATGCCCTGTTAAGATTGCCCCTGCAAGTAAAGGAAATGGAACAAGAGAAATGTGGTCAGCTGAATTTCGAGGAGGAGTCCATGGCAGTCGATTAAAAGCACTGAGGATGCAGAAGAGAAAGGACGCAGTTACCGGGTAGGTCATGAATTTCATCAAGTATAGATTTCTAAGCACATCCAACAATGAGCTGTTAACGCCGTTCTTGTCAAGGAAAGATGAGCTATACATAGAGAATGGAGTGATAATGTGGGGGACTGGGTTATTATTACAGCTAAATTCCAGTGCAAACTGTTGGAGGAACTTCATGGGACATGAGTCCGTGGACAACTTGACCATCGACGTGATTCCGTAGACCGTTATCGCTTTGAATAATTTAAGTTAAATAATTGTTTTGTTACCACAGATCGCTTAATGGCTAAAGCCAAGAAAAAAACAGATCGAGAAATAGAAAGCAAAAGAGTGGTAAAAAAAATTGAGTATGAGACGAGCAAGAGAAAAGTTGAAAAATGATCCCATCAAACACGAAGAACAGAAGAAAAAAGACAAGGAACGGAAGAAGAGCAACAGATGTAGAGTGCAAGATCTGAGCCAAAGGCAATAGAGAAGAATTAGAAAAAAGTGGCGTGAGCGCTCTAAGCGGTACAGACAGAAAAAGAGTTGAAGAAAGAATAGCACAAGATAAAAATAACTTTTTGGATTCCGTTACACCATCACAAAGTCCACAGATGGCATTGAGATCTCTATTAGATCTAAATGGGTCGGGAAAAAAATTGCCAGAAAAAATCGAGACAGAACGAGAATAGTATATCCTGAAACAAGTTTGGAATTAGGCATATTCCGCACGAGGGAAAAGTTTGTCACCCGAGCCGACAGGCGAGGGTGACGGTTCACGAGTGCGGAATAGCCATTCCAAACGTGTTTCAGACTATACTCTCTATACGACTATTAAAATAATAAGCTGTATAAGTTTTAACCGTAATTAGAATTTGTAAAAATGAGAAAATTTTTTTGTGCGCGTTTTTCGATATCTAATGCCGTTTTCGAGTTATTGCTAATTCAAGTTTGTGTGGCGGAAACGCAGCAATAACTCAAGAACGGCGTTAGATATCGAAAAACTGAGCAAAAAATTGTCCCCCCTCATACACACCTCTTGTGAATTATCGGTAGGAAAATATGTGCAAAAATTCAGATCGATCGCACGCAAAAAAGTTTACTCATTTGACAATAGTACATTGTCTTATTCGGATTAAAAGTGAAACTTTGTTTGACAAGCAATTTTTGCATTTGCGAGGCGGAGCGCTAGCGGAGCCGAGTATAGAAAACGTATAGAAAACGAATTTCCGATTTAGAAAAATTAGTGAATTCCCTAAAAACAACTGTAAATAAATATAAAAAACGTGCAAGCAGAGAAAATCAGAAGAACATTCTGTCAAGCTCAAATCCAAGATCGAAAATAAAACGATTGGCAAAAAAACAGAATTTACCTACCGCCATCAGAAGAAAGCTTTTATTTGCAGAAGCTGTGGAAGAACAAGTAAAAAGAAACTTTTCCCGTGAGAAAAAGACAAAGAAAAAAAGGTATTTTCTGTCAACGCTGAATGGTGAGATTATAAATAAATATAAATTTATCACCCATATTGGAAAATTGACCTACAAATTTGTATATTTGTAGAAATTTTCAACTCCTTTCGTATTAATACATCTTAATACATAAAATCCCATCATTCTGCTGCTCCGGCTCCGGCTTGTCATTTTTTGGTGAAAAAAGAAAAAATCTGATTGGTCGATTTTTTTACCAACCAAAAAATATATTAAACCACGCCGGTACTCCCCCTGGGACGAGTTGCACATCAAGCGAGTTTCCAACCAATCGGGTCTAGATGTTCGAGCCGTAGCTTGTTTACATCTGAAATTGAGAAAGAGTTCAGAACATTACTGCTCTCCGAGTTCGCATTTTAAAACATCTTGAAAATTTAATTCTTAAACACGAGGAAATATTTCTGAAGTGAGGTTATGTTTCATACTCCAACAACCCAACAAAAAATGACTTCAAGTTGCAAAAACTGCGAAGCTATTGATACCGACCAAATGGTACAATGTGACGCTTGCGATAGTTGGTTTCACTATAGTTGTGTGGGAGTTAACCAAGCCGTTGAGAAGATTCCTTGGTGTTGTGAGCCGTGTAAGGAGATGCACAAACAGGACGAAATTAACAATTTGCAAGCCCGATTAGCAGAATTAATAAAAGTACCAGTCTGTCACTCCGTTAAACTGGATAGTTCAAAAACAAGAAGCAAATCGAAAGCAAATAGCAATCGAACCTCATCAACGAGCAAACGAAAACAGTTAGAGAAGGATCAACTTGAGGAAGAACTGAAGCTCAAATTGGAGTACTTAGATAAGAAGTACGCTCTGAAGGAAGAAGAATGCAAATCTAGCGAGGAAGATAGCATCTCTGTAGCTTCAGAGAGGTTCCAGCAGCAGCGGATTAATGAGTGGGTAGAAAAAAGCAGAAGCGATCAAACGAACACACATTTAAAGCAGCCATCGGTCCACAATAACTATAGCTCAGGTCGCGATGTTGTAAGGCACACCGACGTAGCACGAGAAGAGAAAAACCCCACTGGGAATGAAATGGTAGTGGCCAAGTAGATGAAACACTGAGGCATGAGACAGATCATGGAAACAAATTCGCTAAAGTTTTATGGAAGTACAGAAGAATGGCCAATGTTCATCTCCTGGTCTCAACGATCTACAGAGGAATGTAACTTCTCGGAAGACAAAAACTTGAACCGCCTTCAACAGTGCCTTCAAGGAGAAGCACTCAAAGTGGTAAGAGGCTAAAGAATAAGTATGGTCGTCCCGAACAAATATTACAATCTTTATCTGATCAACCTCGAGCGCATACGTATGTTACCCAAGAAAGAATCGATTCGATCCTTGATTTCTCGGTGGCAGTCCAGCATGCAGATGCACCAATGAAGGCATCCGACCTATCGGATTATATGAACAATCCAATACTTGTGCAGGATCTTGTCGGTAAACTGTCTGGCCCGTTAAAACTACTGTGAGCCGAATACAATTCAGCAAATACGCAAACGTTCAAGCTAGATCTCTCTGTATTTGCAGACTGGCTGTCGCAATTAGCCACAAAGGTAGGAAGTGTAGCAATCCCAAGGTCTCTTGCAATAAGAAGATTCGAAGATATGAAAGTTGAGAGGCCGCCACGTTATCCAGAAAGACGAAATCAGTACACTCACGCTGCCCAGGCAGTGGATACAAACAAAGATGCTTCCGAAAAAGAAACAAGCAGGCCTTCGAGTTGTGCCGTCTGTCGCCAAGAAAGCCACTCGATAAGTAAGTGTCAAGTATTTCTTCAAAGCTCGATACCAAAAAGGAGAGTCATAGTTCGTGATCATAAACTCTGCCGAAAATGTTTAGACCCGCATAGTGTCTATCTATGCAAGTCAACTCAGATATGTGGGATCAACGGGTGCGTATTCAAACATCATGCGACGCTGAATGATCCAAACATCCATGTAGCTACAGCGATTGTCACCTCTGGTTTAGTATCACATCATGGTTTACTTTCATCTCGAGTGCTATACCGAATCCTGCCAGTTAACCTGTATGGTTCAAAGGCCGTCTACCGTACTTTCGCGTTTTTGGATGAAGACTACACCATCACGATGATTGATGATGAGATCGCGAAACTCCTTGAAGTGGAAGGTGCTACAACACCATTGCATCTAAAGTGGACAGGAGATACAACTAGAGTTGAAATGAACTGCAGAAGGGTCTCGCTTGGAATATCCGGAATCATGCCAAGAAACGAAAGGTTTGAATTTGCTGATATTAGAACTGTTAGGTCATTAAATCTTCCTGCCCAAACCCTCAAGCGCGACTTTACTACCTCCCCCTATCCACATCTTAAAAGTCTTCCAGTGTCTGAATACGAGAATGCCAGACCCAGAATACTTATTGGACTAAACAATTACAAGTCATGTCTATCACTTCGAGTGAGAAAAGGAGCAGATGGATCAAAACAAAACTAGGATGGATAGTCTGTGGTACCTGCTCAACGAACCAAAGCAAGAATATAGAAAGTCATCATTTCCACGAATGTAGTTGCACTTCTGATGAAAAGCTTCACGAACAAATCAAGGAGTTCTTCTCGACCGAAAACATGGGTGTAAAAAGACAAGAAACTCTGTTGCTATCCGATGAAGACCAACGTGCCACAAAAATTCTTGAGGAAACCACAAGGAAAAAGGACGATACGTCACGGGTTTGTTGTGGCGATATGATAACGTAAATCTTCCCGATAGTTACAACATGGCGAAACATCGGCTAATGTGCCTGGAACAAAATATAATAAAGAACCCAGTGTTAGACCAAAGTTTGAAGGAGCAAATTCAAGACTATGTCATCAAAGGATATGCGCGTAAACTAACTCCCAAGGAAATTTCGCAGGCAGGCGCAAAGACTTGGCACTTGCCGATTTTCTCACTAACCAACCTTAACAAACCTGGTAAAGTCAAAATGGTGTGGGATGCTGCCGCAATGATAAATGGATATGGTACTAGACGTATTATTCAGATTCCGGGAACGACGATTCTGTTTTTCAGGGGACATAAAGGAAATGTTTCACCAGATCAAAATATGCGAAGAAGATCAAGCAAGCCCAACGTTTTCTGTGGAGGGACGGTGGTCCAAAACGGGAAATAGAGGTATGGTATATGTAATGCAAAGCAAGTGATGTCGTTTTGAGCATCGTGCTCCCCTAGCACGACACATCATGTGAAGAATAAGAATGCCTTACAGTTCCTGAATAGTAGCCCTCGAGCAGTATCAGCGATTCAAGAGAACCACTATGTCGACGATTGGCTAGATAGTTTCGACACCGAAAGGAAGGCAATTAAGGTATCCAAAGAAGTAATACGAATTCACGCTGCAGCAGGATTTCAAATTCTAAATTTCCTGTCCAACTGAACCCGACTTCTCCAAGCCTTGGGAACAGTAACAAGGCACGAAAATGTTGAATCTTGATTGGAACCCGGATGGAGCGAAAGTACTTGGAATGTGGTGGTCTACAGAAGATGATATAATTTCTTCTACGCAATGAACTTCGATCGAGTACCTGCTGAAATAATGAATAGGCGTCGACATTTTTTTTATGAACGCTGATGATGATATTTGATCCCCTAGGGCTTATATCATGCTTTTTGATTTATATAAAAATACTTTTGCAGGAAATCTGGCGATCCTCCACCACTTGGGACCAACCAATTAACAAGGGACAACAGAAAAAATGAATTATGTGGGTAGAAACGTTGCCAACTCTGAGAAAAATCCAAATCCCAAGGTGTTATTGGAAGAACTCGTTCACTATAGTTTGCAAATGCACGTATTTGTTGACGCCTCCACCAACGCGTTTGCAGCCGTGGTCTACTTTCGCTTTGAAAATCAATCGGGAGCTAGTTGCATGCTCATCTGTGCAAAAACAAAGGTCGCTGTACTAACGGTCAAGGGTAAACAGAATTCCAGGGAAGTTCAGTGTACCGAAGAGGAGAATGTTGCAGAACCTATTGCAACAGACACTACGCCACTGGTGTAATTTTGAATTTGGCGCTCTGCACCACGCCATTACAAACAAATATACTGTAAAATTTAAGAAGAAATTGGGAAATAAGTCATTCCATTTTCCTGAAAAAAAAAAGAAATCGCTGTTATAGATGAACCTGAGATCCAAAGCATTCTGAATTTTCCTAAATATTGTGAAAGAAAAAAGAATATGTTTTTCCTAATGATTTGGGTTGCTTCCCAAATTTATATTAAAACATTGTTTTCTTGTATTTTATGTATGTAATTTAGTTCAATAAATATCTCATTTTCCTTCAAACGTTTTTTTAATTAATCAATTGCCATAGTATATTGTGGTGTTTCAAAATCAAATTTTGAATATTTTTATTTTTTTATGATAATTTTGTTTATTTTTAATTAATTTGATTGTTTTTGTAAATTTGTAAATGATTTAATTTGAATTTGGATATTTGAGCGCCAACATTTTGTAGGTTGGCGACAGTTGAATAAAGATAGAGGCTTTTTGCCAAAGTGGCGGACGAGAGCGGACGTAGTTGAACGTCGCTCTCGCATTATTTTGAGTTTTTGCGTAATAATACCAAATTTTGATAATTATGCGAATAAATAGTTTGGAATTTGTGAGTAAATTTATTTAAGAATTTGAATTGTTTTCGTCCTGGTTTGGACAGTTTTCGGTTAAATTGAAGGCGACGTGAACAGTTGCGATAGCGACGCGTATGGTCGGCGTAATCTATATATATAAAAATGGATGTATGTGTGTATGTATGTATGTATGTTCCTTATAGACTCCTAGACCGCTTGACCAATCTTTATGAAATTTGGTGTATAAGCTAATTACGATGCTGCGAAGAAGATAGGCTACTTTAGAACGGCTTTCAACAAACTTTAATAAAATATGTGGCAAATGTTCCTTATAGACTCCTATGTTCCTTATAGACTCCTAGACCGCTTGACCAATCTTTATGAAATTTGGTGTATAAGCTAATTACGATGCTGCGAAGAAGATAGGCTACTTTAGAACGGCTTTCAACAAACTTTAATAAAATATGTGGCAAATAGTGCCTATTCATCGGATCAACAGATCGACGGATCAACGGATAATTGGATTAATTTCCCTATATAGGACATTACCCTTTCAGTACAAATGTAAAAGTTTCTGTGAACATAGAGACTACTTTGTTAGATTGTTAAACTCATCTTAGATAAAATACATTCAATGCCACCAAAAAAAGCAGCTGTTGGAAATAAATCATCAAAGGCTAAGAAACTCAGGGAAAAAAGAGCTGCTGAAACGGAGGAAGAACGTGAAGCTCGGCTTTCACAAAACCGCAATAGAGCTTCAACGTCTAGAGCTGCTGAAATGGAGGAAGAACGTGAAGTATATAAAAGAGCTTGTGTGTATGTTTGTTCGCTATACACTTCTAAACCCTTCGACCGATTTCAACCAAATTTGGAACACATACTCAGTAGGACTTGAAAAATGTTTTAGTGCAAGAAAATGTTAAAAAAGTTGAAGGAAAAGTGACCGATTAACGAGATTCCCGTAATTTCCCCCCCCCCAAAAAGGTGCATTTCGCCAGTCTACCCCCAAATTTCGAATTTTGGATCCAAAATAGTCTAAATCGTTTGTACCTGTTTGTACCTTCATTATTTTTGTTTGTACCCATTTTGTTTTTCAGACAAATATTTTTGTTTTATTTCAATTTAAAATCCGGGGGGAGGGGCTAAGGACATTTAGCAGAATGTCATTATTAGAAAATTTGAAATATTTCAAAATCAAAACTGGTACAAACGAAAATAAGGAAGGTACAAACGATTTAGACTATTTTGGATCCAAAATTCGAAATGGGGGGGGGCGAAATGCACCTAAAAAGGTATTTTGAGCTTCAAAAATAAATCAGCAGCGGAAAGCAAGACTGGAAATCATTGGAGTACTCAGACTAAAGCAAAGCATTATATTTATAATGAGACCCCGGGCGAAGCCGGGTATCCAGCTATAATTTATATGGCAGAACGTTCGCCGAGTCACTTGGTATATTAATTCTGAGGCGGTACGATGTTCTAGAATTTTACAAATAATTTATATGGTTCAAGTTCTGAGGCGATACGAAGTTCGCCGGGTCAGCTAGTATTTAATATTTCCATTATAATCGAAAATGTTACAATATTAAATTTAAATAAATTTGGATTCATTTAATATTTGAATTATTTGGAAAATTTTTGGATTTGGATTTTAAAATTCGGAATTATAAAATATCACTTCAATATATAATAAAATATCTTTTTACTATAAAAACACTTCCGTGGGTATACTTCATCATTTCCGTGGATAAAAGTTTTAAGATTTTCTCTTTAAATAGGTAATATAGGTAATATTTCTTGTAACCACCCTATAGATTTTATTACCGAATGCTATTTGAACACTTTGCATTAAAAAAGATTTTTTAACAATTTATATTTCTATCAAAAACTTTTCAATTAAAATCTTCTATTTTTCTGAGAATGATCCATAAATGATTGCCGCCAAATAACTGTCGGCCAAATGACTGGATTGATACCGACCTCCCCGACGGCGACGTTTAAACTTGTAAGGGAGGTATTATAATATATTCAGGCTTATTAATTACATAAGTTTGAATTTGAAATGTAGTAAAGTGGCGGAATTTCCTGAGGGCTTTTCCATACCTGCAAGCCCCCCGGTGTTCGGGCTGACGCAACGCACTTTTATTTATCGTTCAACCCCCCCCACCCAAATCACAGTCCGAGATACGGCCCTGCTTGTGAATTGAAATCATATGTATTTAAAACACGCCACCTTTTTAATTTTATTTTAAGATATGACCACCGGAATTCGCAAAACATTGAAGCCATCTCAAGTTTTGCGGAAATAGTAAAATGTAACAAACACAAAACAAAATATTTAATATTACAATTATAGTGAAGTATCATTTATAATGAGTTCAAATTTAGCCAATCAAAATCATCTCAAATTTAGAGGAAATCGCAAAATTTTTAATTGAAAAGTGTTGTTTACACTGCGTTTAAATTCAACCAATCAAAACAAAAATCGCATTCCGCAAATCGCTAGTGCATGTATGCAGCTTTACAAGTCATTGTCACTCAGATCTAATGCGACTAATGCCTAGTTTCTTCACTAAAATGATCCTATAGATATCCGATAGATAGGAAATAAGTATATATCGTGGGCTGACAAGAAAAAGGCATTAAGTCCAAAATGATAGTTTTGAGTAATCAGCATTTTAAAGTTTGCATTTGCATTAGCATCAATGCTTTAGTGCTTTCTTACATTGCTTATATTTCACAAAATATATCAGATATAACTTGCTGCGTTCTTTCAGTAGGAAGATCACTAAAATTGAGATCTATAATTCACTTAAAAAAAATAAGTAAAATTTTGACTTAGTGCCTTTTTCTTGTCAGCCCACGATATGTTACGGTCAATGATGACAACTCGGCCATTGACTTTAATATTTAATATTTAGCTTAAATATTACAATCAGATGAAAATATTTACATCATTGTCTACCTCTAACACGCAGTGTTGCCAGTTTGGGCGACTTGAGCACTGTCCATACGATTGAAAATTTCGTATTGGCGACTGGCGACGAAATGGGTGACTTCATATTTAAACCTCAATTTGAATTTGAATTTACATTTTTCTTTTGAAAAATTTTTGAAAAGAAAAATATCTACTTCCTGAGACGCCCCTAAACTGAAATTTGAATTCTTTATTTGTGGTGCCAACCTAAGCATGAAAATTTATGCTATACAGGTCCGACGCTAGCCAATTTGCCACCCTGTGAAAGTTAGACTATGTCGCCTTTAACGGGCGACGTAACGGAAAAAGCTTGCCGCCGCGGGTAAGTAGCATTTGATTTTTTGAATTTAGGACAGCTTTTAAGGTCAACATCACACTTTGCGCCGCAGACGAAATTTTTTTTAAAGGAGCGCGAGCATGGCCGTCATTTCGTGGCTTTCATAGGAATTCTCGTGAATTACTTAACTGTTGGATAGATGATGGAAAACAAACGGGCTGTCCGAATAAACAGAAGCTATAAAGATATAGAATAAAATGACACTTATTAATAATAAAAATATCCAAAATTCTATATGCGAGAAAACGAAAATTTGCCGCCCCAAATATCTGCCGCCCTGTGCAAAGAACCGTTCGCACATATGCAGGGTGCTCAGCGATATTTAGAAAAAAAAAAGTGACTTAAGTAACTTATAAAAATTCAAAAAGTAACCTAAAAGTAACCAATCCAGTGGCGTATTCAGGGGGGGCCCCCCCGAAATTATTTTTGTATTGTAATTTTCTAACTTTCTATTAAGCGTTTGACCTTGAAAATTATAAAAATTTACGTCTGCGGCGCTATTACGGGACTCGCTTTACTCGTGCCCCCCCCCCCCCCCGAACTAAATTCCTGGCTACGCCGCTGAACCAATCGGTAGTGTAAAGAGATTATTTACAAAATTTTGAGGTACTATGTTGGTTTTGTCGAAAAATATTTAGCAAGGAAATATGGATATAATGATAATTATATTTATTAAAGTGGTAATTTAGTGGTATATAAAGTGGTATTTATTTTTTGGTAATAGCATCATAATGTAACAAAGTTATCGTTGAGTAAAACAAAAGATATATCTTGCCTAACTTTTCTTCCTTCTTTTTGTATTTATATCTATTATCGAATTTTTCCGCTTTAAAATATCTGTTTAATTTATCTGTTTTTCGTCCACTTTCTTCCTCTTCTTTTCTTTTTTTTTGCAAAATTTCAAGCATGATTTGTGCGATCGACACTTGATTGAGATCTTTATTTGGAATTTGGTTAAAATTTTGGTCATAGACTTTTCTTTTTTACCGCCCCCTAGGCTGCAAGAGGGGGCAAGCGCCCTTCTTTGCCCCTCCCTAGATCCGGCCGGAAATTTTAACAATGAATGCATAGTTGACTAGAGTTGGTTCTTTCCCTTTCCAACTTTTTGTTTTGAAAATGAAAATTTTTTGAAAAACTTTTTTTTGTAAATTAAAAAAAAATGTTTTGATAAACTTTTTTTGCAAATTTTCTTAAAACTTTTTTTAAATCTTTAAATTGGGGTTGAAAAAGTAACTAAAGTAATCAAAATTTGAGAAAAGTAACTTAAAGTAACCGAATCAAAAAAAAGTAACCAGTTACTAAAAAAGTAACCAGCTGAGCACCCTGCATATGGTAACGCCGGCCCTGGTGCTATATTATATCAATGCATTTGGGTATTAAATTATTATAAAAAAAAATGCCAGCGGCGCTTGCTTCCCCCGATGAGTGAAAATTTCATAACATAACTCTCGGTATGGGCGACCAGTGTGGAATAAAAACTGGCAACACTGCTAACAGGCGCTGACGTCAATGGCCGGACAATGACGTTAATAGCCAATATAAATGGGCATTGACATCATTGTCCGGCCATTGACGTCAACGCCCGATTTACATCATTGACCGTAACATATATAAACATGACAGAACGCATTGTTGTTTTATTGCAGTTCTGTCATATTTCTCTATATACTTATTTCCTATCAATCGGATATCTATAGGATCATTTTAGTGAAGAAACTGGGCATTAATAGAAAAATTTATAGAAAGCAAAATCAACGCAATGAAATTTGCAACAAAAAATATCTTAAAAGTTTTGTTGTAAAATCTTAATAATAATATATCTTCTTTATAAATAAATCTTTGCTTAATAATATGTTGGTTAAAAATATTATACTTATTTTAATTTAAATGATTAAACTTTGTCCTTTTTGTTTAACTCAGTGGTTCCCAACTCAATGCAAGGCATGAACCGCTTTTGAAATTTTCTATCACCATGGACCACTTTTGTTGGACGACAGACCAACAAATATGTCAATTTCTATGGCATCGTAAACCACTTGAGATGAGTCCCGCAGAACAGTGGTGGTCAACAGACCACCAGTTGGGATTCACTGGTTTAATTACTTAATTTAGATTAACAATGTACAACTCGATTAGTTTGTTTCTGTTTACTCTTATTTATATAAAATCTTTAAATAATTATTCCTCAAAAAAAAATACTATATAATTTATGATAATCTGTATTACACGAGTTTTACATAATTAAATTATGTTATAAAACTCCTCTTTGTACGCATTTAAAGCCATACGGTTTTTAAGCTGTGGTTTATTACAAGCAGTAGCATGTAGCAGTGAAGCAGTTAAGCCTCGCATCAGCGGTTAGTGCAATACCTAATGAGTAGTGGTGAGATTCAATTGCATCGTCTAGCACAGATATTGCATACGAGCAGTTACCCTAGGTTAAGCGGTGTTCCTAGAGCAGTTGCTTGCAAACTAAACCGTTATCGAACATAATATTTTCAAGTTTCTTTTGTATAAACATTTAATAGTAAATAATATGACTTATAGCTTACCTCATTACTATCCTGTTGATGTTCAAAAATCTGAATATCGTCTTTAATATCAATGGAATGATGTAAATCTTCTAATTCGACTTTCACGTTTTCCATTTCATAGGTTGGATTTTCGTTAACTGGAAGCTCACGAACCACCGATATTTACTTCAAATTTATTAAAATTTCACGAAACTATCACCACGGCCATACAACAGAAGCAGATCATCAACTTGTACTACAAATTTTGAGGTTAATTTAAACTTCTGGTTACAAATCCAGCAAAACAGAAGATATAATAATTTATAAAGAATACAAATATATGTAATTAATCTGGATAAATCAACACGGTAGCGACTTTGAAATTATAATATATCTTGGCATCGATTCGATAGCGTAGAAGGTAAAATGACAACATTCGGTTGACAACAAATTCCAGTGGCGGCGCAAGGTTTCTTTTAAAAAAAATAAAAGGATAAACAAAGCAGCTAATTTAGTAACAATAACTATTAATAGTTCTTCTATATTTTGCAATAATTAAAAATAAGTAATTTCTGCCAAAAAAGTGAGAGATAACATTCCGAGATTTATCGAAGTTGCAGTTTCAAATCATATGATTGTGTCAAAAATACCGTTGTAAAATTACAAATTCCCGATGAAGTTCATTTATCGCGATTAATTTCATAATATGTTATTATTGCATGGATTTTCAGAGTTACTAACCTGCAGTAATAAATTCTTTCGACAAGGACTACTAAACTTATTTTTCAACCTAACCTCGAAAATTTTACTAATTATTTCGCAGTTCCTATGGATGACGTGAATTTTTGGAAAGTATCAATGGTTTGCGAGCTCTTATAGTTATTTATATAACAATTTCGAAATTAAAGTTCTAACCCCCGCGTTTTTGTTTATTACATTTTTATAACTGAATTTTAATTAACCTACAGCGGCGGCTCGTCAGAGGAGGCAAGGGAGGCTTAGCCTCTCCTTAAATTCTGGACTATTAATTATTAAGCTATCAAATTTTTCAAAAATATAAAAAGTAGATTTTTTATTGTTAGTACCTACTATTAAAAGATAGATCCTCCTTCCACAATAGTTATGCAAAAAATAAAGTGAGGTTACCACAAAAGCAGAATCGGTCTATATTTGATGTAGCCATCACATGGACCGCAAAGTGTAACTGTAATACTGATCGGTACCTTAACTAGGCAATGATACGCCCGGTCAAACAAATTTTTACGCCCCCCTCCTCAACTTAAACGAAGTTACGTGTGACTTTTCGTTTTTTTTTGCGTTTTTGTCTATAAAATCAGCGGCGTTCACTTCTTTGTGCTCTCTTTTGCGTCTTCTTCTGCATTGCTCCCGGGGCAACTGCACCAGTCGACCCACTCCAGTTACGGCACTGCTACTCAAAATTACTCCGTAGTGGCTATGCATCAATTGAAATTTCCGCATAACTACATATACGCCGCTATCGAGTCAATGTGGTATTGCAATATATATATACATATATATAGACTAGGACATAAGAAAAGCACACTTCCTAGTTGTGTATTCAACATAGCTCTTTATAGTTGAGCCTGTGCCTCTTTTGTAAATCGTACGCTTTGGTATACTTATAAATAATAGCATCATCAGAGTTTTTTTATTTTTATTAAGTTGGGATGGAACCGAGGAGAAGAATCGCTGAGGAAATCTGGTATGCAGGTGAAGGAAAATCTGATAAAATTTCGGGAAAATTTAAGAAAATTATAGGAAATCCAAGAGAATGTTAGGAAATCTTAAAAAATTCTAGGAAATGCAGAGAAATCTCGAAAAATTCATATTTTAAGAATAGCCTTCTCAAATGATGAAGGCACGAGCCGCCAGTGTTCACCGACCACTACAATTCTCTTGCGTGATTATTGAATTAATTACTGCTTATTCCATTCCCCAATCTTCTATTTACACCTCATCATGGAATGAAAAATTTCGCATCTAAGTGCCTCGGCACAGGTGCAAAACTGTAATCTGCGCAAAACTGATGGTTTTCTGAAGAAATCCTTTCACAGAACTAAGAACGAAGCAAGAACAAACTTGCAAAAAAATTTTTATAGGGCGGACTGTGTAACATGACAAAATGCATTTTGTCAGTTACATTTCTTTTACAAGCTTCCCGACTGAAACGCCACTGTGTTTTTTTATTGTTTGTAGTTGCTACCTGGTAGAGGTTGTCAATAGGAACGCCATTATGCGGTAAATTTCTTCAGAGATTGACGTATAATCGTAGTGAGTCCGATTTTAGTTCTTTATGTATTTGTTATAATTTAGTTTTGCCGTTTAGCGGGTAAATATAATTTTTCCGACTAATTAATTTGTAGTAACAAATTATTTTTAGCACCCAGATTACGGGTTAATTCATTTTAATTATAATTATTCGTTATTGGAAATATAAATATGGTCGTCGCAGATGTCATGTTATCATATGTGGAAATCTTTTCTGTATTCAACATTTGTTGTTAAAGTTGCGATGGCTTAAGTTTTGAATAACCATCTGTTGGAAGATGTGAAGTGGATGAAATAAGTAGTAGCAATTTCCCGAAGAATGATTAGCTTTGTTATTTTGGTTTCGATGCCGATGGTTAGATTTTTTTGTAAAATTCGTAAGAGGCTTTTCCTTATGAATTCGTTTGCGCCTAAGGATCGAGATTATTGTGAAATTGAAGAGTCAGACTTCGTGGACTTTGGTTGTTGCGTTTGCGTTCGATCCTAGACACGGATTTATGTTTTGTTGGGATGCGAGACTTCGACTTTCAGCAGATGTTTGATTTATGAAGATGCGACAGTAGAAATTAATTTCAATTTGCAGTCACACTTTCTCGATTGATGAGTTTTGAGATGGCAAACATGTTGATGTTATAATAAGTATTTTGTGTTTTCTGAGTTGTAGATCTTATACCTGGATGATGGACCAACGTAATGATGAAGTAAGGATATTGAATTCGAAGGAGAGACACTTGCCTAGTCGTGAAATTGGTAGCATTGCATTCAGGGTAAGTCTCTTAGAGATGCATTTACTTATTTATTAATGATGCTGTATGCCAGGTTCTATTTTGATATCAGTAATAGCCGAGATAATGAATTCCGGTGTGCAATTTAATTTCTGCTAGAGCATAACTTCGTTTTGTTGATTTATCCTCCTCAGGGATGATCAATTGTATTTTTACTACCTAACTGAATTTGCCCCTCAGGTGGATGTCAGTATTTTACCTTGCATTTTTTTATTTTATTTTGTTTACTGTTATTATAATCTTCAATTATATACCAGCTTATCTTGATCATTATGTGTACGTTTTATGTAAGAGTAGTGAATTAATTAAACATTGTCGCCAACATCTTTCTTTCTATTTGTGTTTCTACGATAAGACGACCCTTCGTTTCTTCAGGTTTTATTAGTATTGACTGGCGTCCACTTAACATCAGGTTTTTCATTTAGCTGATAGAATATCTGAGTACATAGTTGCGAATCCACGAGGTTTTTCGAAACACCCCGCTTCTCGAGAACTGCGTTTTAAGTAACACAGCTAGCTAACACGTGTAATTACATCTACGGTTAAGCAAGTGGCATTGTGGCAATAATTTGAGAGCAATTGTTGGTACAACTGGCTTTATTAAAATAATAAAATTTCTGAATTTTAAATTTAAATTAGTATGTAGACTGGGGGAATACTGGCCTCTTAAGGAATGTTTTGAATATCTTGGAGATTTTATGATTTAAAGAGGAACTGGTAGGTAGAAATGAAAGATAAGGCATTAAGGAACAAAATATTTGTTTATTAGAACAGAACGAAATAATTTAACACAAAATACAAAATATCTAAACAATAAAATGAGTGACGGTATTACCCCGAACCATGGGGTTATCAGCAATATCAGAACTTTATTTTCATTAGAACATTTGACGTTACCAATGAAGTGTTTCAGCCACTCCAGGAAAAGGTCAGCATTAATGTAACTTGATATCATTCAATTCATTTGCCATACGCTTACGTTTATAGATAAATCATAAAGGAAACAAAACTGCCTGAACCATTGACACAACAAAAAATTGTAGTGTTGTTCTCTACTACGAACACTTCCTACTTGACGTTTTCCTCTATTAGCCACTATTTTTTGATTTCTTTTTTGCACAGTGGAAAATTCACGTTCATCAACATTTAATGCTGTAAAGCCATGTTCATTGACCTTTTCTCTTCGGAAAAATAGTACATTGTCTTATTCGGATTAAAAGTGAAACTTTGTTTCATGAAACAAAGACACTTTTGTTCAATCCTGCTATTGAAACATGTCGTTTCTTACTTGGATACGCAACTAGAAACCTTTTGTTTTACTCACTCAAATTATTTGTAAGGAACGAGTGGTCGAAAGAATTTTCACCCACTAGTGAGTGAAAAATGCAGAGTGAAAAATGTATTTGTTTATAGCAACGAAACGTGCCGTCTATGTTGATTTGCCTACGTATTTTTATATTTTAAATCCAAAGCTAACTTTTTTCTGAATTATTTTGCGCGCAAAGTGCGCTCTATTGATCTAGAATTTTGCATAAGGCTTTCTACCACAAATTGCTGTGGAGGGGTTGAATACGAGCAAGGGGGGTAAATTTTTTGCTCAGTTTTTCGATATCTAGCGCTGTTTTCGAGTTATTGCAAATTGAAAATCTCAAATTTAATTATTGATGACACGAATTATAATAAATTATATTTTCATAAATATTTTAGATTTATAAGTGCAGGATTAAACAAAACGCTATTCATCACTCGTGGAAAAACCCTTTCGCTCACTTATTTGCGTCTGTACACTCCTAACGGCTCGCGTGCAAAATTCGCAAATGCGTGAACGAATCATTCGGTTTCTCCACTAGTAATGTAATATACTAATTAAGTCATGCACAAAAAAGTCCTTTTAGTGCACGTAAGAAAAGTGTTGCTTAGCAATGTTCGTATTTTTATATTAATAACAAAAACGTCAACTTTTAGTTGAGGTAATGCTATTAAAAATGTACTGCTTTTAATACGGTTAGAGAAGAAATTCTTTTTTAAAATTTAAAATAAAGTTTTTGTTGTAAAGAAAAATTTAATTTATTTAATTAACTTTGGAACAACAACACAAATTCAATTACATAACGAGCTTTTCTTAATTTAAAAATTTGTTTTATATGTGGCACATGAACTCAAACAAATTCTGAAATAATCCTTGTTTTTTTTTCTTCCTCCAAAATATAATTTCCACGTACAGCTATTTCGTTGACAACTAGAAATTGTATTACTTCAATAAATAGATTTCACGTAATACTTGTTTTTACCTAATGCATTTTGATGTATCAACGTCACTGCTGGTTTTAGATATTCTATATTATTTTTGTCATGCCACATCGCCATGGCTTGTATATGAGAATAGATATTTTCGATACAAGTTAGGAAAACTAACATATTTCCATTCAAGGCGAAGTTTTACGATCGAGGCCGAAGGCCGAGATCGTAAACCGAAGCCGAGAATGGAAATAGATAGTTTTTCACGCGTATCGAACAATATTTTTTCTAATTATGTTTCAAAAAGAACCGATAACATACTTTTTATACCTAAATTAAAATGAATTTACTAAAAAATACTTTATGAAAATAGAAACATACTTAAAATTTAAATTTTTTTGGTACCAACCGTGGGTGCGGTGGTTAGTTAGTTAGTTAGTAATATCAGTTTTAAGGTGGCAGTTACAAATTGAATAGGTTAGTGAACACACGTTTTTTTAAAAATTATTTCAAGTGCCAGTTACAAAGGGAAGAGGTTAGTGAACACACGTTTTTTTTAATTTATAGTTTTACAATTTGTGTTTTTAGAAAAAATGTCTTCTGATATGTCGGAATGTTCGGATGTTGAGGAATCTGCGGCATTGGCGATTCAAGCTCTAATCCCACAGAAATCAAGAAGCAAGTATGAAATAGCATATTTGCAATTCGACACGTGGTGCAAAGAAAAGCGAGTGAAAAGCATCACGGAAGATGTTTTACTTCCACATCTAAGATTGATCCGGGTGCTGTGAACACATTTAATAATTGTTCAAATGTAACGGTTAATGTTTATTATAAATAAAGCAGATTTGTGTTTCTGACTATTTCTTTCTTTCCCGCATACTTTTGGAAGTGTGCGGAAAAAAACTACTTTTCCGCACAGTGTGCGGAAAAGTAGTACTTTTCCACACACTTTTGAATATCACAAAGTAAGACTTTTTGAAACATAATTAGAAAAATAGATGTTTTGTATTTTGATAAACCAGTTTTTGCATCAGAAAGAAAAGCTTCTAAAATCAATACCTACCGTTGAAGTTATAATATAAATAAAATATTAAAATATAAAGAAGGTAAATTTTAGTGGTAGCCTCAAATTACTTACTCACGGACCTTCTTAGTTGATGATATATTTTAAGGTAAAGCATTTGGTATTTTAAAGTAGGGCATTGCCCACATTGCCCCTCCCTAGCTACGGAAATATCAAGAAAAATAAGCCGATCTTCACCCAATAATCGGGCGCGAGTTAAGCTCGTTACGCCACTGGTAGGTCAGCTAGTAACTGAATCAAGTAAAGATCTTGTCAAATTTTAATTGCCATTTAGGGTCGTATTCACTAACTTGTCCTTTAGATAAAGATCCCTTCCGTAAAGGCAGGGTACCTGAAAGGATCCTTTTAAAAACGCATTCACTAACTCATCCTTTAGGTAAATTTTTGTGCCTAGCAGTTGTCGTTACGTAAAGGCAAGACTAATGTTTTTAATCGTAATAGTACACGTGGAGTATAAACAATAATGTGTTTTCATTGGTTGATTTCAAAACATAACCTATACAAATTTGACGTTTAACCTTTTAAATAATGTATAACATTATTATGTTAAATAATTGGACGAGTATAATAATAAATTAATAAATTGTGTATTTGAATTAAAATTCAAATAATTGTGTAAAGTATCAATCTGCTCATAAGGAATCATGAACTATAGTATATAATGGAATTCAACCACAATAATTAATTTGTTAAAAAACATCACAGAAGTAAAATGTAAGGCTAGGTAAGCCTTTAAACATAAATTTATTAAATAGTTGAATATTTTTTCAATTTTTAAATTGTCTTTCATTTTAGAGAATCCTAAATTCCTTGACCATTCGGTAAACCCAATTATACCGGGTGTGCATACATTATTTATGAACGATGAAGATACTACTCTCGTAAGTACAATACCTTACTATTGCAATTTAAGGTATTGACAAGTAATAAATGATACCAGTAATAATATATTGAAGAGTCTCGAGAACAAGTTGGAATCCTTGGTGAAATTGGAAAAAGAAAGATTGAATTTCGATAAATTAAAATTTTATTTAAAAAATAAAAATTGATTACATAAAATTATTTTCAATAATGTTATTTCCAGTGCGCCTTCCTAACGCTAGTAGGTTGTTATTATTTAATTCGTCGTTCAATTCTTCTTCGATTTCGATTTCATCATGAAAAAAATCATCATCGATTACTGCGTCCAAATTATGCAATCGCATTATGTTATGTAGTATCCCACAGGCATAAATAATTTTATTTACAAATTGGGGGTGATAATTTAAAGCTCTATCGTTATTCAGACACCTCCAGACACATTTTAGGACACCGATGCATCTTTCTACACTATTTTGTGCTTTCGACGAATTAATGGGTGTGTTTTTAAACTGTACCGGTTGCTCGAGCAGTAATTGCTCAAACCAAAGTTGAGCAGGTTAGAACTGCTTAGCACAGGAGCATTACGATCCGGTGGATGAAAATTTGCTCGAGTAATGCGTTCGAGCAGAGTGGAGGAGTTTTAAAACTACCGATGACAGTAGATGGAGTAGTTTAAAAAAGCACTTTTTTTGTTCGGGTGCTCGAACAGCTGCTCGAGTAGTTTAAAAACACACCCATTGGCTCGAAACGAGGATGTACAATTCCTAAATATGTCAGGAACAACAAATTCGAGTAAAAAGAAATAAAAGGATTTCTGAAACTTAGCAGTATTAGCAAGTAACGATACTAATAATGACACCTTAAAAAGTATCGATAACAAGTTGGAATCCTTGCTGAAAGTGGAAAAAGAAAGATTCGAATTGAAAAAACAAAGACTGGAAGTGGAAAATGAAAGACTGGAAGTGGAAAAAGAAAAAGTGAATTTCGATAATGTAAAATTTTATTTGAAATATTCACAATTTCAATAAAAATTGATTAAACAAAATTATTTTGAATATTATTCCGAGTGCGTCATCCTAATGTTAGTAGATTGTTATTGTTTATTATCGCGGGCATAAATAATTTTAATTACAAATATAACTTTTAATTATTTTTTAATTAATTAAAATAATTTTTAATTTAAAAACAAAACGCATTAGGCAAAATAAATTTTACTATTTTTAATTTTTAAAATTTTTCACGTTGCAAGTTCACTTTCACTATACAAATGTCACTTGAATTTCTTCAAAAGACGCCTACTGACCATCCCTTAAGTAAAGGATCAACTTGGTGTATTTTGACGCTGATAAGGGATCCTTTAGAGTTACAGAATGCGCAAATCCTCTACCTGAAAGCATCCCTCGCCACGCCGCTACGTAAAGATCGTTCTTAAAGGACGGCCTCTTGCTAAAGGATCCTTTAATATTACAGAATACGTTTTGCCTTTACGTAAAGGCATCCTTTCCGTAAAGATCCCTTAAGAGTTAGTGAATACGACCCTTTAGACTATTTATGAAAGTATACGCAATTTTATGAATTATATTTTCAATGAAAGTGATTTTTAATCGTCTATTTACAAATTCTGACTAAGCCAAACTACCAAACCACCTTAAAATAAGTAATAAAATAACTAAAAGAGGATAACATTCCCATTTTTACCGAAGTTGGCAGTTGGCAATGCCTACCCACAAATTCGACGATATTCCTGTGTAAATCTGACTTGTCGTTCAAGGCGCCCTCTCGTTTTATAGATTTAAATCATTTGATTGTCAAAAATATATAGCTGACACGAATATTATTTTAGAGTTGCTGATAAGTTATTTTATTGCAATTTATTACATATTTTCTGATTTGGTTCCTAACCTGGAGTACTTAATACATTCTTTTGGTAAGGACTACTAAATTTTTCTTCAAGGCTAACCTCGTAAATTATGCTAATTGTTCCAGCAGTTCATTATGGATGACGTGAATTTTTGAAAAATATCAATTCTCTCGATAAAGTCTTAATTTAATAATTCCGAAATGGAGGACGTAAAAATCAAGTTAGAAGATTTGCACCATTCGATTGACATTAAAGAAGAATATGATCCGATTTTAGAATATCAACAAGATAATAGCGAGGTAAATCTGAACTATATTTTGTATACTGTACGAGATCTGATAAAAGAAATTCAAAATTATATTTAGAAATCTTGATATAAATTAGTATTGTTCCTTAAGCACATTTTTTTTGTCACTGCAATTATCACGTAGGCATCCAGTTGTTAGATCGACCTAAGTTGGTCGTTTTGTGTATACACTTAGGGAGGCCGACTGAAACGTGGGTTTTAAATTTGAATGTAGATGCTGTAGCTCGAACTAAGCTCAGTTAAACAAATCGACTTCATCGTTGGAAGTATTTCTAATATTTATAACTAAATGCTCGAACATTTATTTAGAATTTATTAATACAATGACTTGAATTTCTTTTGGCTCTGTGTGATCTTTAGCAATAACTATCAAAATTTGGCAACACCATCTGCTGCAACGAAGCCGGCAACCTATTTATATTTACTTGGGACGTCATGGAAAACTTGCTCATAACTACATGGACTAAAAATTATAAATTTTCAATTTAGGCCTCTGTTATGGAAATAAAGCAATGTACTTTAAACAGAACTTTATAATAGGAATTTTGTATTTTAAAATTTTACATTAAAACATGTTATCCGATGGCATTATTTTATATTATAATATTTTACTACATTTGGATTATGAATTCCTATGACCATTTTATATTTACTGAAAATTGATTCATTGCAGGAAATTATGTGCTCTTCAAATGGCTACTTCCAAATTAAAACTGAAGAAATCGAATCGAAATTGGAAGTCTTGCATCATTCTATCGACATTAAAGAAACTACTTTGCTTGCAGAATATCAGCTGGAGACAGAATTTAAAATAGAAACAATCGAAAAACTATTTACGTGTGAATATTGTGACTATAAATGCGCACTAGAAAAAGCATTTAAAAGTCATTTAAAAAGCCATACCGACTACAAACCATTTATTTGCGAAATTTGTGAATATAAATGCGCGCATAGAGGACATTTTAAAGAACATTTAAGAATTCATACAGGGGAGAAACCGTTTACGTGTAACATTTGTGGCTATAAATGTTCACAGAAAGGAAGTCTAAAAACTCATTTAAGAACTCATATTCGCAAACAGATTTTTATATGTGAAATTTGTGACTTCAAATGTGAACATAAGCAGGCTTTCAAGGATCATCTAAAAACTCATTTCGGCGAGAAACCGTATGCATGTCAGGTTTGTGATTATAAATGTGCAAATAGGGGACATTTTAGTGACCATTTAAAAACTCATACCGGCGAGAAACCGTTTAGTTGTGAACTTTGTGACTATAAATGCGCACAAAAAGGCAGGTTGAAGGTTCATTTTAAAACTCATTACAGCGACAAATTGTTTACGTGTGAACTTTGTGACTATAAAAGTACACAAAAAAGTGTTTTTAAAAGTCATTTGAAAACTCATACCGACTACAAACCCTTTGCTTGCGAAGTTTGTGAGTATAAATCTCCACATAAGGGACATTTCAATCAACATTTAAAAATTCACACCGGCGAGAAACCATATTCCTGTAATTTTTGTGACTACAAATGTAGACATAGCGGAAGTTTAAAAATTCATTTACGAACTCACACTGGAGAGAAGCCGTTCCATTGTAATATTTGTGACTATAAAGGTGCACAAAAAAGTGCATTTAACAGTCATTTAAAAACTCATCGAGACAACAAACCGTTTGTTTGCGAAGTTTGCGGTTACAAATCGGCACATAAGGGACATTTGAATGAACATTTAAAAATACATAGCGGCGTGAAACCATTTACTTGTGAATTTTGTGACTATAAATGCGCACGAAAAAAAGGATTGAAGATTCATTTGAAAAGTCATAACGGCGAGAAATTGTTTACGTGTGAACTTTGTGACTATAAAATTGCACAAAAATGTGCTTTTAAAATTCATTTAAAAACTCATACCGATTACAAACCGTTTGTTTGCGAAGTTTGTGGGTATAAATCTGCACATAAAGGGCACTTAAATGAACATTTGAAAATTCATACCGGCGAAAAACCATTTTCTTGTAATATTTGTGACTATAAATGTAGACATAGGGGAAGTCTAAAAATTCATTTAGCAACTCACGCTGAGGAGGAGACGTTCGATTGTAAACTTTGCGACTTTAAAAGTGCACAAAAAAGTATCTTTAAAAGTCATTTAAAAACTCATACCGATTACAAACCGTTTACTTGCGATGTTTGTGAGTATAAATCTGCCCATAAGGGACATTTAAATGAACATTTAAAAATTCATACCGACGAGAAACCATTTTCCTGTAATTTTTGTGACTATAAATGTAGACATAGGGGAAGTCTAAAAATTCATTTAGCAACTCACGCTGAGGACAAACCCTTCAATTGTGAACTTTGTGACTATAAATGCGCACAAAAAGGTATCTTGAACAGTCATTTAAAAACTCATACCGATTACAAGCCGTTTGCTTGCGATATTTGTGAATATAAATCTGCACATAAGGGACATTTAAATGAACATTTAAAAATTCATTCCGACGAGAAACCATTTGCTTGTGAATTTTGTGACTATAAATGTTCACGGAAAAAAGGATTGAAAGTTCATTTGAAAACTCACGGCGAGAAATCTTTTACTTGCGAAGTTTGTGACTATCAAAGTGCACAAAAATGTGCTTTTAAAATTCATTTAAAGACTCATACAGATTACAAACCGTTTGCTTGCCAAGTTTGTGATTATAAGTCTGCACATAGAGGACATTTTAATCTACATGTAAGAACTCATACCTCCGACAAACCATTTATGTGTGATATTTGTGATTATAAATGCGCAAAGAAAGGAAGTTTAAAACGTCATATTAAAACTCATTGTGGTCAAAATCTCTTTACAACTACAAATGCCGAATTAAACAAGGTTTAAGGTGCAAGTAGGTTGCACTACTTGCTCAGATTGATAGCACTTGACGACAGATCTAAATTTACAGATTATTAATTATGTGTGTGCTTGCTTGCGTTTTTTTTGACTCGTCAGCTACTCTCAAGTTCATTCCTCGATGCGAGGGAAGTATTACAACTGGGTTGGTTATGTCAAGATAGGGTATTTTGTACCCAACGTAGGGGTCCTGGTATTAGACATAATTAGAACCACCAATAGAGATGCATTTTATATTTTTTGAAGCATTGGTAAACAACTCGCAGACAAGTGAAATATACTAGAATATAAAAATGTTCAAAGGATTGCTATTTCTTTTTTGTAAGTTTACGTATAAATAGCTGATTTTATAAATAATCAATAAAATTATTATGCAATTTTTAATTTTATTTACTATTCTGGTGCCCAATCAATACCTGATTTTTGATTTTCACAGTAGACGTCCGAGCAGCATGCTGAAGTTTAACCAATAGAATACATCATTTGAAATGTTTTTTGATTCTTCTGAACGCTAGCCAAGTCAAGCACCTGAACGAAGGAATCACGATTATCTCAGTTTACGGAACTGTTTGATGATCTCGGAACCAGTCGACGACGTTTCAGCGCAGAGGCGGATTTAAAATGAACTCATTTGTAATACAGAAATTTTAAGGTATGACAGTAAGAAAGACTCGGCTGAAGTGGTGTTCCCGCTACAGTTGAAAATCTCTTGGCGAGGGGGGGTTCTTTTTAACGTAGTTTTTAGAATTCTTGTCTACAAACAAAAAGTAGGCTATTATGGTATCATTTTTTTATGGTCGATGCAATCGACCGGTTTTCATTATAATTGTAAAATTTAAATTTTTTTACCATTTCTTCTCTTAATTTAATTCATAACTCGAAATAGGTTAATTTTAGACAACAGGTTATAATCTATAGTTTGTAGATAACCGAAAGCTCTTAAAAAATCATTAGTTTTGCTGCTATGGTCATTTTGAATCACTGTCATTTGGCCGAAAATTATTTATCAGCAAAATTGTTTACAAGTTTATTGTGTTAACACCGGTATAATTAAATATTTATATTTTCTCGATATTGAATATACCTCTTGCTGATTGGTTATCTGTAAAATCTACAAAACATGTATCTGTAGGATATTTGCCTCTATTTAATAATCTTGTTACTTTAAAAATTGATAATTCCGGCTTTACTGCATGTAATTCCTGCATGATATCATTTTCTGTTAAAGATTTTGGTACGTTTTTAATAGCTACAGATAACAATTTATTTGTGGATCTTGTAAAGTGTGATATTTTAATTACGAAAACTCGGCACCGGGACAACTCGGCACCGGACAACTCGGCACCGGGAAAACTCGGCACCGGGCAAACTCGGCATCGGACAACTCGGCACCGGAAAAACTCGGCACCGGGCCAACTCGGCACCGAAACTAGCGTGTTCCGTCTTACGAAACTTTACCACTCTTTCATTATGTATCCATGACACCTTTAACTATCCATTATCCACCATGACACCATCCATGACACCATGACACGAAAACGTTATGAAGACGCAGATGACCGTATCCTTAACAAAGTTTCGAACTATGAGCCAGCAAATATGTGGGAGTATTTGCGTGGTTTATCCCACAATTATGTTATGGATTAATTAATAAATATGTAAGTTTTTTAAATAAAGACTTAATTTTTTTGATTTAAAATTTTTTGTGATAGTTAAAAACATGAAAGGTGGTAGGTTTTCCAAAAATGTGACGGAACCTTTGCTACCTTTAAAAATCGACATAAAATAAAAATAATAACAATTATTGATAATGATTAAAATATTAATCCCAAATAAACTTGGATGAAATATAACACAATTTTCACAAAAAAATTGATAAACTAAAACGTCCAAATATAAATAAAAAATTTGTAAGTTTTCTGAAGATCGCTAATTCAATAATGTATAATGTGCATGTTATCATTGTTGATAATAATTCTTGTTGAAATTTAAAATTTTTAAAGTGAATTAACATGCCACCTTTCGAAAATTATTACAAAACAATTTAAATCCCATTATAGCATAATTGAACCGTAACACCCTAGTCTCGGTGCCGAGATGTCAGGTGCCGAGTTGTCCAGTGCCGAGTTTTCCCGGTGCCGAGTTGTCCGGTGCCGAATTGTCCGGTGCCGAGTTGTCCGGTGCCGAGTTGTCCGGTGCCGAATTGTCCGGTGCCGAGTTGTCCCGGTGCCGAGTTTTCCCGGTGCCGAGTTGTCCGGTGCCGAGTTGTCCGGTGCCGAGTTGTCCGGTGCCGAGTTGTCCAGAGCCGAGTTGTCCGTGTCCGTAACGCCGACATGTCTTGAGTGTGGGTATATTTGTTTATCCAGATGCTCTGGCAAGTAGTATCTGTTTTGACGTAAAATTTGTACGCTATTCCATTTATAACGTTTTTGTAAGTCTGTATCGGTTGGTGATCTGATAACACATCTGCGGTACGTGTACTTTGAAAATTTAAAGATTTTTCTGCTTTTATTTATTATCACTGGTATATTCGCGATAGGAACGTTTTAAAACACATCCACTCTATACGCTCTTCACACTCGCAATTAGTTAATTTTGAAAAAATATATTGTCGACCGTCACTTTATCGGACAATGCATTTTTGTTGATCCGTTGAGTCGATGATCCGTTGATTCGATGATCCGTTGATTCGATCATCCGTTGATTCGATCATCCGTTGATTCGATGGGTATCTACTATATAGGACATTGCAACTAAATATAATTTAGTTTTTAAACTTCCATCAATTTTGTCGCTCTCATTTTCATACGCTTACGTACGCATATTTCCCAAAATGTCTCAAAATATTATCACGTCGGAAACAATGTTCGCATCTGATTCAAAACGTGCCAGACGATGCTTAGTAAGCAAGCATCCAAAAGTAAATAGTGCCACAACGCACCTTAAAGGTATAGAACCGAAATTTGGTTGTCGCCAAAACGTAGTCGTTGATAAGACAATTTCTACAGGTAATAATATTTCGCAAGCTCCAAAATGTGTCAGACGATACTTGGTAAGTAAGCATCCGAGAATAGACGGTACCGCAACGCAACTTAAAGGTATCGAACCGATATTTGGTTGTCGTCAAAATCAAGCCGTCGATATGACAATAATTCAAGATCTACCAGTTGATCCGACTAAAACAATGCACTATGTCGCACCGTGCCCAATTACTCCACAAATGTCGTTTGGTTTAAAGAGAGCTGCGGATAGTGTGACGGACGATAAGCGTTCGCGGGGTTGCGAGAAACGCAAACCCGATACGTGGTGCAATATTTCCATCGAAGTTGCACTAAAACTAATCGACGAGTATTCCATAAAATATTACGAAAACGAAGATTTTTATGCGAGAATGTTTAGAGTCGAAAGTGCATATTATCGTTACATAGACCACCACGACGAAGCAACAATGCGGCGATGCACTTTGTTTGCTTTCGCTCGGCACCTGCATAATATAGAGCCTACCCTGCAATCGTACGTTGGCGAATTGGACGGTCGTTACGAAGATTGGACCAAACACAAAAATAGTTTGCCCACCTATGGTGCCGCGATTCTGTCGGAAGATGCTTCGCGTGTATTGATGGTACAATCGAGCGTTCACACCGAACCATGGGGATTTCCGAAAGGAAAAATTAACGCACGAGAAACACCAATTCGTTGTGCCATTCGAGAGGTGTATGAGGAAATCGGTTTCGACATAACCGAACTAATCCAAGACGATTATTTTATCGAATATCGGGACTCAAAATGTAAAAAGTTCCTTCGACTATACATCATCGAAGGCGTTCCAACTAACACCAAATTCACCATCAAGTGCCAACAGGAAATTCGGGCGATCGATTGGAAGCTAATCGATTCGCTCGGTAGCCGTGGAGGCAAAATACGTATCAGCACGCCTTGCAAATTTTTAATTGGCAAATTGAAAAGAGTGAAAGAGAGGGTTGAGTTAAAAAAATTAAATGCAGGATAAACTTCTAATTATTTCTTTACCCATTGAATGCTCAACTTGGCATTTGTCTAATCATTAATAAAGTTGACCACCTTTTGATGGTTGTTATCATTGCAATAAAACAATATTTAAATTGATATTTTGTTTTGTGAGTACCTTATGTTTTCCTTATCATTTTAGCAGCGATGTAATAGCAAATAATATCGTGCTAAAAAACTTGACCAAAGAAGCATTAGCTTCTTTAGCGACAATATTCAACTCGTGTTTAAGATTAAATTATTTTCCGAATCAGTGGAAGCACGTATGAATTATTACCTTCCACAAACTCCACGATATTTAATTAAAATAATAGATTCATTTTTAGAAAATCAAACTTGTAGCGTGCGAATTAATAATGCAGAAATATCAACAACCAGAAATATTTTAGCTAGTGTTCCACAAAGTTATGTCCTGGGGCCACTGTTATACAACTTTTATACCCACGACATTTCCACCAACAATTTTTCAAAAAGGAATTACAAATTTGGAACAGTGTGGTGCACTGAATGGAAAATAAAACTCAATTCTACAAAAACAAACATTAAAATATTCATACTAAGAGGACATACAAATGTACCAAAAGTGGTTATCTATGATAGTGAAGTTTGGTCCTTTGGTCTGACCATAAAACAGCGATGAAATATTTGGGAGTGCATTTGGACAGGAAATTGACTTGGTATTTTCACACAAATGTTAAACTCAATCAAGCATATTCAAGATTGGGTATGATATATAATATCATTAACAGGAAGATTGATTGTGGAATACTGATATATAAATCGATAATAAGACCTATATTTACTTATGCAAACGTAGTACGACTAAAAACCAAAATACTACCACAAGACTTTTTTTCTTTAGATTAATTAATTTGTTTTTATTGTAATCTCTTAAAATTTGAATTTAAACAGTGGCTATTTGAGGTAATATTATAGTCTGTTATTAAATCACCATATTTAGTTACTTTTATATTGTGACATATAGAATTATTAGAAATGTTGCGTATAGCTATATGTAGCTATACACAATATACAATATGTATGTGTCAGCTATATTTATTTAGCTGAACTGACAATAAATAAATTAAAAAAAAAAAGTATTCCGCCAACGTCCTGTCATCTTGTTAGAAGATGTTACTAATAATTATATTTTAATTTATTTTGAATTAGTTGAATAAGAAAAATGAAAGCAAATCAGAAACTTGAGTTACTAGTTAAGGCATAATTAAATTTACGGATTCATTTGTAAAATAAATTAAATAAAATAACAAAAATTTGATAAATGTTTAGTGTAATGAATTAAACTGATATCCGCAAATGATTTTATTTGAATTAAACGGCCAATAGTCATTAGTTTTCGTTGAGATTTGAAATTACATTGGACGTTCGAGTTAATTCATTAAAGAATACCAAGTTATATTGTATCTTAGCCACGGATTAAAATTATTACTTCCACGGACGATTACAGACTATTTCCAATAAATAATTTATAACATTGCATTAATATATAAAAGTTTTTATAGAATTCAATCTAATTAGATTTATTAAATAGTATAAATTTGAATTATTTATTGAAGCTTCAAATTTTGAAAGTAAATTTTAATTCTTTCAATAAATAGTTTTATTAGTATATTACCACTCAGTCAATATTAGAAAAATAGTTCTCTTATACATTTTTTATGAGATCAGAAATTTGTATCTTGACTTTCCAATGTAAATTTTAGCAGAAATTGCAATTGTTAAAAAATGCAAATACCCTATTTATACAATAATGTAATATTATTCAAAATACATTCGAATAATTAGTTAATAGTATATTATTTAATGAGTGTTATAATGAAGGCCATTCTTCTTGTTCGGTACGCCCGAATCCGGGCATCGTGGCAACATTCATGATAAACAATTGTTATATCATATCATATTGCTCTGAATGAAGGCCATATTACACGAGAATTCTTTAGAACACGAGCGAACGTAGTGAGCGAGTTTTGTAATTATTCTCGTGTAATATGGCTCATTATACACGAATTGAATACTATTCTTTATCTACGACTGTTAAACAATAACTAAGACTGCATTATCTAATTATTTAAGTTTAAAATTGTATTGTGTTTATTAATTTTCAACTATCGAATCAAGTTGCCATTTGTCATTTATAAAGAAAATAAATAAAAATTGCCAGCAGCCGTGGATAATGAGCAGGAGCCGTGGATAATGAATCCATTATCCACTGTTGAATATGAGCCAAATTATGTATTCATAGTTACACATATAATGACACTATTGTTTGACAGTCGTAGATAAAATTTATTTTAAGATTTCTCATAAAATAAATTAAAATTAAATACTTAATACAGAATAACTTTTTAACTTGACTTTAATTTTAATATTTTTGAAATTTGTTGAAAATTTTATAATATTCATTTTGGTTTTTACAGAAATAAAAGTTTTTTCCCACTACCGTTGATGTAAGTATGCCTTACGCTCATAGTCACAATAGGCGTAAGTTCATCATAACATTTGTTTATTTAAATATGGTTGACGACGGAACTTAATAATCACTTACAATCCTAGGAAAATAATGAAATAATGATAGGAGTAACATTTTAGGACTTGGTATTTATTTGTGAAAATTAAATGTACAATTTAAAAATGAAGAATTTTTTATAATTACTTGTTCGTTTTGGAGCAAATTGGTCTCTTGGTCACTACATGGAACGGCGATACTCTGAGATGTTAAAATTGTTGCCACTTGAGAAGAAGTATAATCTTCATAAATTATTTTTGATGTAGAACTTGTATTATTGGAGTCAAATGTGTTTTTGGCATAAAGTATTTTGCTGGCGACATCTAATTTGTTTTTAATCGACTCCGCCACATAGCCTTCTGCTACTGTAGTAGACTTCCACCCACCGTGCCGTTTTAAACCTAATATATCTTCTCCAGAATTTACGAGTAAAGTGGCAGAAGAGCGTCTAAAGCAATGCCCAGTATACAAATGCGCTTCTGGCAAGTTTAAAAATGTTGCAATTATTGTCGGAATTTTCGCAAATGTGTGTTTTCCAACTGGCTGATTAATACACGTCCCGGATCGATATCTCAAGAACAAACGTGAATTATTAGTCACTTTCATGCGAATCGCCAAATACTTTTTAAAAGTTTTCAAATAGTCAATATCTTCTTCAAATATTTCAACAATTGAAAAACTGCGAGGAACGTCATTCTTTGTATAAGGAATTTTTATAATTACAAATCTTCCATTATCTGTAACATCTTGTAACTGCATTTTACAGAATTCATCTGTCCGACAAGCTCCAGCAATGCCCATAATCATTACTGTCTAAAAAAATTATTTTAAAATTTAAATGCAGAGAAAATAATGGCAATCTTACCTTCATTAATAAGTATGTGTCGTCAGGAGCATTTTTAAAAAAGTTTACGATATCCTCTCTGTTCAGTATTTTGGACTTTTTTGGAATGTGGCCTTTATTCTTGCTTTTGAGGTTACCAATTAACTTCGTGAATTTTGAAATATCGACGTTTACATTGTAGGAAATGGTTGCCTTCAACATGGAATACTCACACCATAAGCTGGCTGGTGACTTTAATTTTTCCGATCGTTCAAGCATATATGCAAGCATCACGTTTTCTGATATAATCTCCACATTTTTCTTAATATACCATTCTTTGAATACATCGTAGGTATATTCATACCTTTTTCTTGATTTAATGGGAAGAAAACTTAAGCAAGCAATATTGGCGGCTTCGTCAATTTCCATATTATTTTATTTACTATCTCTATTATTTGTAATTGTTTGTATATTACTAAGTAACTGCCAAAGCAAACTTAGAATGTAAAAATAATGAAATCAAAATTCGAATTAAAGTTCTAACAATCGATGTCAAATCATCCGTATTGTTTTTAAAATAATTATTATATTAAACGGTAAAAATTACGGTAGCGGGAAAAATATAATAAGCTACACGGCATGTAGAGACTATTAACACTCTCGGAAGGTAATATAAACCTCGGCGTCCGCCTCGGCTTATATAAACCTTCCTTGTATGTTAATAAGGTCCTTACATTCCTAGTAACTAAAATAACTATTTTATTTACAGTTAAACGTCATCCTCCAAATAATATGTCGACTTCATTATTTTCATAAAGCAGGTACTACTTATTTTGTGTGAGTTTACAAATTTATTTCCCCGAGTCGTACTGGTTACGTTAGAACGCATTCCATTGATATTAAATAAAAAACAACCCCAAACTTTGCAACTTATTGCCTATTTCGTTACGCAAACACGTACAGTATGTAAAAGTAAAAGGTATCTATCCGTATTTATTCTTACATTTTCTTTTTTGAAAAGCTTAGAAATCCAATTAGAAAAACTTTTTATGATTCCTCGCTAAAGAATCTTCATTTTTCTGCGGCTGTATAAATTTGAAATACCTTTGTAGCTTTAATGAGGTTCTACGATTTAATTCAGAAATTTTGCTACGCCATTATTTTTACTTATAACTCCACATCTTTTGCGGTATTGTTCAGTTTTTTATTTATAAATTTTATTGTTGGTTGTTTGAAAATATAATAATAAATAATACTCCCTGAAAAATGTAATATGATACCATATAAATAATAATTTTGAATTTATTAAAAAGGATTTATAGTAGTGACAATTTTTTCGAATTATCTGCTTGTATTTTTTAGTGGTAGTAAGTCAATAGGTCTTAAGTTTATTTTTCCGGTTTGGCAATTTGGTCCGGCAAATAGCAATGGAGATAATCCTTCAATAAGATAATCCATTGTAAGATAATCCTTTAATCAGATTACGATACGAAAAAATTACTATATAGGGAAATGAAGAGATTAAAAATCCTGTAAATATTAAATTAAATGTAATACAAGATGGAACTAAACTTAGGATCACGTGCTGTCTTTCAACTACCAGAAACGTTTCAATTTTTGAATTCCCTATTCGACTGCGATGGTTTTTTACCTGTAGTAAATATTTCGATTGAAATAGCTCGAGAAGAAAACAAAAGTAATTATCGAAGATTAGCTAAGAAAACCATAAAAACAATAAATTATTTTCGAGCTTTCGGGAACGAATGTTCCCTTTGTCAAGAATATTTATTAATGTCATAAAATAAAATACATAGTTACAGGAAAGATGCAGTATTGACATTTGTCCGATAGCTTGATTATAACTTTTTATAAAAATGAATTTTAAAAAATCATAATAAGCTATCGTGAATTAAGAAAAAACCAATGGTGAAAAACTTAATCCCAATACTAAAAAAGACTTAATTAAGAAGAGGGCTGTAGATGTTGCTGAGGCCGTCGATGTCAGTTTTTCTATTCATGGTGTTATTTCTCTTCTTAATTTCAATCATTTCGTGCAATAATCTGTCCCTGTAACAGGTAATAGTTTTTAAAATTCTGATGTTATTGAAATTCATATTATGTCCATCTTCAAGAACATGTTTTGCAACAGCGGTGGACTCTGGCTTGTTGCATCTTATGGAGGAAATGTGTCCGTTGGTTCTTTTTTTCAGCCATTGGTTAGTTTGGCCAATGTATGAAAGTGGGCAGTCATTACAATCAATTTTGTAAATTACTCCAGATCTTTTCTCATGGGGAATCTTGTCTTTTAGGTTCGTAAATTTTTGCCCTAATTTGTTGAGGGATCTAAAAGTTCCCGAAAGCTCGAAAATAATTTATTGTTTTTATGGTTTTCTTAGCTAATCTTCGATAATTACTTTTGTTTAAAACTATATAGCTAATAATTTTAATAATATTATAGCTCGAGAAGTATACGATTTATACATTAAATCAGTCAATCTGTAAAAGGAAAATCAGGAACAACTTTTGGCGATGCTAAATGTGGAGACGATGAAATTTATGCCAAACAATTGGCTCAAGAAGATCGTAATTCTGAATTTAGTTTTCAAATGACCTCAGATTTTAATTTTACGCTCAAGGATAAAAAAGTTAAACTGCAACAAAATGACCACGCCACCCACCAGATGAACAGCAAATCAGACGAATTTATAGAATTAATAATAGATTCTCGGAACTTTATCTCAATTGGCAGAACAATTTGGAGACTTTGATATGGTTTCAGAAGGTTTTCAATCTGTAGTTCAGGTTTCTTTAGAATTGGCCGAAGAACTGCACTCGGCATATATTCAATCTGTTCTTTTGCAAAAACAGAATGAAGATAAAATATTAGCGGAGATGGCTAAACAAGAAAAAAAAAAAGAAGCGAAAAAACTAAGACTTCAAGAAATTAAACAAAGTAAAACTACCACCAAGGCAAAAACTACACATCAGAAGCAAGAAGAACAAAAAACAAACAATGTTATTGGAACAAATTTTAAACAGAATACAACAAATTCATTATATGTTCAAAAGTTAACTGCAGCTCTTCCTTCTGTTGTTAATGGCACAGATAAAAATGTAATAAGGAAAACTACTGATGGCGGTGTAAATGAAGCGCGGGCAGTTAACACTAAGAAGACTGCAGAAAAATGCCGTCAAGAAGCCCAAATGTATTTGGAAAAATCCCAAGAATCGAATTCCAAAGCGAAATAGGCTCATCAACAAAAGAACTATCAAGTTGCACAATATTACAGTGACACGGCAAGAATTTACCGAAATCTGCAGGAGAAAGCTAACGAATTGGCGGTTACGTTGCTAATGGAGAAAGACGAAGTGAAGCATAGCGATACTTTGGACTTGCATCGGTTCAATCTTAAAGAAGCTATTCAGTCTTTGAATCTGTATATAGATGCTAAAATTAATTAATTGAAAAAATCCAAAAGAAAAATGAAAAAGCTATCCATCATTACCGGCCGTGGAAAACACAGCGTCAATAACAAATCCACGTTGGGACCAGCAATTCAAGATCTAGTAAGAAAACGCGATATACCATTTAGTCAGCCTCTGTACAATTCTGGTATGCTAGACATTAAGGTTTATTCAAATACACCTCTCTTTAATTCATAAATTTTTCAAAGTTTTTATGAAACCTAAAATTAAGCTTTTAATAATAAAAATGTTACAAAAAATAAATTTTGTTTCAATTTAAGATTCCTGTAAGTATCTAGAATGAAAAAGTGGTATCATATGCATGTAACGACTAATCCTTCCACACTTTATTAAAAATATTTCATAATATTTTGAAAATATAAATTAGACTTAATTTTTAAGCCTAGTAAATGAAAAAAGTTTCAAAATAAGTAGTTTATGTCGCGACATACAAATTTCAATTAAATTAAGCATGTAAAACCTAATTAGAGTTTTGATTATTTGATTTATTTGTATTTATAGCTTCCGTTAGATTCTAGGAAATGTAAAATTTTGTACCGGATGTATTCTTAAATCTTGTCAGAGAAGATCTACGCTTTTATAAGTGCTTTTTTTTGTAATACCTATTGAATTTTAAGTTTATAATTTTTAATCAACGAAATTAATTTAAAAGTAATAAAATTACTTCCTCTTTTAAAATTGAATCGCATTCAACTTTGATACTTTTAATGGAGATTTATACAAAGCCACTTTATAGCTTGAATTGTTGACGAAGAAAAGAGCGACTTTGTCAAGTGCCATTCTTGATATTATTTGTTCTTGTTATCAAGAATAGAATGAAAACCTACTTAGGTCTAATGAAAACTTTAAGATTTGAATGAAAGCCAAGTTTTCCTATTAGAAGTTTCGACATCGCTTGATTAATTACTGATTTATTTTAGCATTGAACGTTGTGAGTTGTACTTCTATTATATTATCATCTGAACAAGTCATCCAGCTTCATTATTCTCAAATACAAAGGACGACGTTTTTTACTAAACAAGAAATAAAAATAAAAACATTTTCTAAGGATTACAACAACAATTAAGAAACTTTTCTATTTTTTTTTTTTAATTTAGAGTATAATGCAAATTTAGTGATGTTCATAAAAGCTTTGCAGAGTATAAAAAAATATTTTGTAAAAAAAATCTGTAGCAGCTCCGTTACTTTTGATTACGTAATATAATCTTAGTACTGCAGGTTTCTACATTTTTGAATCGAAGCCGAGGGTGAAAGTTTTATTAGAGATAATTTTTTAGAATATTTTCACCTTTCAATCTGCGTATAGCAGATTGGAAAATGTTTATCGCTCGCTAGTTTCAGCAAAATATTGTGTAATTAATTGTACAGAAGAGTCAGTTTCCTACGTTATCTGACGACCGTTGACAAAAAGCTAAAAGGGTGGATCGGGGTATCATCTGCGTAGGTAGCCTTATTTGATTTTTGAAATTAGTTATAACATGTTTTGTAGCACAAAACAATAAAATAAAATGTATGATAAACATCATTAAGATTATTATCAAGATTAAATTTTGTTGTAATAATGAAGTTTTTATTAAATTAATTTTATAAATTTTAATTCAAAATAAAAATGAATGAACGGCAAAATTCCTTTTACGTTTCTTTACCAGTTGCTTTTAAAATGGCTTTACAAAAGATAATTCAATTTAAAGAGTCAAGTATTTCAAACACCTGAATTTTCTTTGGTAATTTTACTTTTATAAAATTTATAATGATGTTTTCAAACATTTTTATTTTAGATAAAATGTTTAAAACCGCTGTATTAAATAGTTTAAATAACATTTGGAAAATAAGTAGAAGTGACGATTTTAAACAATTCTTTGAAATAAACCGCCATCCATTCGCTGATCGCAGATACTTAAATTTTCCAATAATTGATGCGGTTATTAATTGCTTCATTTAATGTTGAACAACCGCAAGACCACAATTTCACATATGAACAACTAAGTTTTTACAATTTCAGCTTTACTAAAAATTCCCAACTTATACAGGGTGCGGCATCATAACTTCCTTTTTTAAAATGCGTGCCATTTAGACTGTAAAGGTCGTAGTGGGCGGAGACTGCTCTTATTCGGTAGGAGTACATCTAAAGTTTTGTTCCCCATCCAGTCAGTCGCCACGATGCGTTGGAGCAGTGAGCAGCGTGCATTTGCCGTTGAGGCGTACTTTTCGAATGTCCAGCATGTCAACTGGTATGTTGGCAATTTCAGCCCGAATATTGGCTTTGAGATCTTCTAATGTTCTTGGACGGTTGACATAAACACGGAATTTTAAAAATCCCCACAGAAAAAAAATCGCAAGGGGCCAAATCCGGGGAGCGATTTCGAAAGGCACGCTGATATGCGATCACAGAACGACCATTCGAAAAGTACGCCTCAACGGCAAATGCACGCTGCTCACTGTTCTCAGTCCGCCCACTACGATCTTTACAGTCCAAATGGCACGCATTTTAAAAAAGGAAGTTATGATGCCGCACCCTGTATAAGTGGAAATTTTTAGTAAAGCTGAAATTGTAAAAACTTAGTTGTTCATATATGAAATTGTGGTCTTGCGGTTGTTCAACATTAAATGAAGCAATTAATAACCGCATCGATTATTGGAAAATTTAAGTATCTGAGATCAGCGAGTGGATGGCGGTTTATTTCAAAGAATTGTTTAAAATCGTCACTTCTACTTATTCTTTGAAAATCACTAGAATTCCGTTGAATTCTTTGGAAATCCTTGGAATTCTTGGAAATCACTGGAAATCTTTGAAATCTTTGGACTTCTTTGGAAATCGATGGAATTCTTTGGAAAACGTTGGAAATCATTGGAAGTCTTGGAATTCCTTGGAAATCGTTGGAATTCTTGGAAATCTGTGGAATTCCGAGTTTTAATTTTTTTAGATTTCCAAGAATTACAGGGATTTCCAACGAATTCCAATGATTTCCAATGGAATTCCAAACGAGTGTACACGAAATTTTCGGGATATTTATTCCTTGGTATAAAAACTATGACCTGTCGTAGACATGACTAGACTATGACATGTCTACATGAGTTTATTATTAGAATTGCATACAAAATTTACTCATTTGGTAACTTTTTACTAACCGAAAAAAAAAATTGGTTGAGAGAAAAATGACTATCCAGGGTGGTTTGTCGAAAAGCTTATAAAGAGTGTAATAAAAAATTGTTACCTGCCCTTGCGGACAAACAGAATTTTTTCTCTACACGCTGGAAGAAGAACCAGCTTTAAATTTAGTGTAGAAGCCCAAGATGTTACGACTAGCTGATTTGTGCCGGTAGCGAGGGTGTGTTTTTAAAGATATTAATCAACCACTGCAGGAAAAATTCACCAACAAAGGAAGGCCAACACTGAGATGGGAAAGGAGAAATTGTAGATACTTGTCTCTATATTATCCGTAATGGAGTAACATACAGAGAACAAATAGTCTACGCCCACAGTTAAATTAAAACAAAAAGTAAAAATATTTTACTTTATTAAATTAATTTAAAAGGTGTCCAAAAAAGATAAGATATCTCCTAAAAATCAGTCTACTGGACCAACACTTACCCAAAATATTTCTTGAACACAGAAACACAATGACTTCCGTCTTTTCGAGCTCGAGTCCCTAACTCCACTAAAAATTCAAAAACACCACCGCGCGCAACTCAGTCTCATCAGTCCAGATAACAGGAGCGCCTCGTTGTGAAATGCAAAAGGAATACATAATAGGCGTACCCTTAAAAACAAATTCAATAAAATTTGTTACAAGAGATGTGAAAGAGAGAGAAATAATAATCAGAGTAAAACTGAAGAATCGGAGAGTGGACCAGAGGCAATGAAATATTTTAAGTTTCCATATATTTATTTATTATTCCATATATATTCCATTATATATATTCCATATATATTTGACAGAGAAATTGACCATGTTGTTGAAACCGTATTGCACTTTGGCACCTTATAACTTAAGGAACCACAGAGGACTATTAACGCAAGTTAAAGACCCAACAGGAAAGAACAAGCAATCGGAATTATTAGTTTACGAAATTAGTTGCGGTGAATGCCCGGGTGTATATGTCGGACAAACGAAACAGTGGCTGGAAAAGAGGTTAAAGCTAAAGGTTAAAGGTTATAACTACATAAGAATTCGTATTGACTAAAATGTTAGTTTTCAGTTAGCCGGTATTGTCAGATCGCCGACGATATGTTAACAAGCGGGAAAAAGGGGTTCTCAAAGAAAATTTGTTGGAATAGCACATAAATAATTTAAAAGAACATTACAGTGAAACTCCTTTATGTATGGGAGTGTCAAAGGATGTAAATTATAAACATTTATTTATTCAGCTTCGACTACCCTTATAATTTAAAATTATTGACAATTTTGACAATTTGTTACGGTGCATAACGGTTACATAACGCAATTTGGTATGATCTGTTAAAATGGGGCGGAGGGGGTTAAAAACGTCAAAAATTGCGTTACATAATTTGTGAACAGCCCCTGACCTGTATTTCAGTATTTTCAGGTTATAGTGATTTATTGATTTATTTGTCATTTATTGATAGTTTAACAGGAGGTTTGGTTAGACTATGACAGCGGTTTAAATTTTCCGCTTCTATTTTATTTCAGAAAAAATGATGTTTACAAACATACTGAACTGTCAAAAAAGAACGAAGTCTATGGACCCCTTTATGATTATGCTATTCTGCGCATGAACGAAGTTTGCGTGTATCCGCGAATTTGGCGAGTGTTGTGTTAAACAAACTAAATTAATAATTAATATTATTTCGAAATCGGTAACGCGTTAATTTATTACGATTAATTGCATATTATATGTATTTTTCGTATTATAAGGATTTTTCTAAATTTGTAACCTGCAATTACAAATTCTTACTGCGGGCGTGGTGCATTTTTTAACCTAACCTAAAACAGAAAATTATGATGAAAGTGCAACAATTTGTGTTTCCGGTGTGGACGGTTGGGGTGATACTTTTAAGTGAGTTTTAGAATTGTGAAGATATCGGTGGTTTACGCACTCCTGTATTATTTGGAGTTATGGTACGAAATTAATATAAGGATTACCAAATAATAACACACAGAATGGAGGACATCGAAATCAAATTGGAAGATTTGCATCATTCCATTGATATTAAGGAAGATATTAGTGAGGTAAACTATGAACTATATTTGATGTATTTTATCATAAAATTCAATGCAAAGTTTTTGTCGATATAATTATTGCTCGAAACATTGCGTTGAAAAGTATACATATGTCCATACTAAAAAGGGGTTTCAGCTACCCGAACCGACTGAATATGCAATAAGCAACTTTTAATGTAACGACACTTTACTGAACGATGTTGACGGTTCCTTGTATTTCGTTTATAAGTTTAATTATTAATTTCAGTTAATTATCGGTAGGTATTTAAAAACGGAAGAAAATTCTTCCTACCTGGAAATACAAAAAGGACAGCTAAGGAAAAATGCACTAATTTGTTAATTTTTTAACTAATTGTAAGATTTATAAATTATTATTGTAGAAAAAACAAAGCGTAAAAGAAAATATCGAGTGAAGCTGAGTTGGCACTTTTGATTTATCTTTTAAGAGAAAATTGACAGTTTGATATTAGGAATGCTGCTTTATAAATTTGGTGACTATCATAAAAACCTACTGCGCAAATTTTTTACAAAGAATTTCTGCGAGGAATGCAACCTTTTATATTTTATTAATAGGCTCTACCTTGGGAAATATCAACAGAGCCTTGCCAGAAGGTTGTGATTACGCAGTTTGATTTATTTCTAATCTGTAAATGTATTGCTCAAAACTAATTTGCTTTGATAATCAGATTCAAACTGAAACGGGCAAATTTGTCTTGAAAGGTTCACAAAATCATAAAAAATTGGGGTTTTATAAACTACATAAGCTAAAACATTTATTTTTTATTCTTTTACTCGGAATTTTGTGAGAGAAAATCCTTATTCAATCTCATTCCACTTTATTTCACTTGAAGACACCTGCAAAACAAAGATTATTTTTTTATTTTTTGTTAACCTTCGGGCACCAGTTTAAATATTTTACAATATTTTCAGATTGATTTAGTAGAACAAGCTGATGAGATTGATTGTGACACTGTCTAAAATATAGTTTGTATCATACAACGATTGCTGTTTAAATAATAAAAATTTCGTAATTTATATTCAAAACTTCAAAACTACGTTATAGTTTATTGAACAAAAAAAAAATGTACTTATATAAAGTTCTGTAGGCCAGATATCAACTTGTAAAAAGAAACTAGTATTTTTAGTAAAATTTATTTTAAAAATTATGAAAATTAGTATAGGCAACCCATCGCACTGAATGGTCATTCCATGTCAAACCAACAAGTCACTCAAATTGACCATCACAGATTTCTTTGAAACTTGGGTTAATTACACTCTTTAACAGCCTGAGTTCAAATATGATTTTTAAAAAATTGTAGCTTTTATAGTTTTTGAGATATTTAATTTTAAAAATCACAAAAACACCACACTTTACGTTCGCGCTCAACGATATAAAATGTTCTAACTTCCGTTCTATAAGTCCTACATAGTTGTGTAATAACTCATTTTAAAGAGAATTTAAAGGGCTGTAATTTGATACTAATCTTGACCACTTTCTGACAAAAATGAATTTTTTGGAAAACCTCAAAAAATGTTTTTGAAAATTTTTTTGAGTTAGTGTTTTTTGAAAATTATAAAAATAAAATATATTCATAGAGGTGACTTGGCAAATACTTCATAAAAATTTCAGAGTGGGACCATGATGGGATCAGCAGTTATGATAAAAAATGCAATTTAATGTTCAGTTTTTAACGGATTTTGACACAGAATTAGTCCCAATGAAAGATTAGGATTGACCTGACCGAAATGTAAGTTATAAATAATTATCAATAAGAACATTACACATAATATTGCTAATAATTAATTTTAAAAATTAATTTGCTTCTAGATTTGGGTTTAAACAACTCAGAATCTTAATAAAATTTTTTTGAGAACCGTGAGCCTTTAAATGGACACTAAATCAAACAGTAAAGCGCACTAATGTGATACTTGTTCACTCTCTTAGTAGTATAATTAAAATACTTGAACTAAACCATCGAGTTGCATTTTTATCGTAACTGCTGATCCCATCATTGTCTCATTCTGAAATTTTTATGAAGTATTTGCCAAGTCACCTCTATAAATATATTTTATTTTTATAATTTTCCAAAAACACTAACTACAAAATTTTCAAAAATATTTTTTGAGGTTTTCCAAAACCTTTTTTTTTGTGAGGGTCTTTTTAAGAATATCAACCACGACTTGCTCTCGGGGGGGGGGTGAATCCAGGCCCCTGCTTAGTACATAGGGTATATATTGCAATACATTTTTGGGCGAAATTCAAAAATTAAAATAATTCAAAATTTTCATAGATTTTTTTCTATTTGTTACAGGAAACTAAATGCTATTCAAATAGCTGCTTCGAAAGTAACGCAGAAGAATTGAAATTAAAGTTAGAAGACTTGCATCATTCAATTGACATTAAAGAAGATGATCCAATGCTAGAACATCAGCCGGACACAGATTTACAATTAGAAGCAAGCAGTAAATTGTTTATGTGTGGATTTTGTGACTATCAATCTGCTCATAAAGAACATTTTAATGTACATTTAGGAATGCATGCTGAGGAAAAACCGTTTAAGTGTCAAATTTGCGACTACAATTGTGCCCATAAGGTAAGTTTAAGAAATCATAATAATGATAAAGCGTTTATTTGTGAACTTTGTAGCCATCGATTTACAGAAAAGGCCTATTTAAAACAGCATTTAAGATCACATAATAGTGATACGAAACCCTTTACGTGTGAATTCTGTGGCCACAAATTTTCAGAAAAATGAAATTTAAAACAGCATTTAAGAACTCACAGTGGTGAGAGACTTTTTGCGTGTGACATTTGTGACTATAAATGTGCACTTAAGTTGAGTTTAAAATGATATGTAGGTATTCATACCGGCGAAAAGCCATATTTGTGTCAATTTTGTGATTAGAAATGCGGTTATAAAGGTACTTTAAAGATACATATAAGGACTCATATTGGGGAGAAACAGTTTGTGTGCGGAACTTGCGGCTATAAATGTGCACAAAACGGTAGTTTAAAAAGTCATCTAGTAACTCACACTCGTAATCTACACACAAAAATAAATTAAAGCCTCATTTAGAAAAACCCTTAACATATTATATTGGCAAAATTTAATTAATTAATCGAATATACTCAAAGCATATCGAATTTATTCTTATTGTAGATATCGTGTTTTGCTATGCAGGAATATAATTTGTTTAATATTATGTTTATTGAATTAAGAAAATTTTCATAAAAGCTTACCATTCTTTTATAACCCGAGAGTTCCACTACTTGTGTTCTTTCGTTGGCACCAAAACTTTATTAGTTAAGAATAACTGAGTTCACAAAGATTTACCGTTAATTTTCAAAAAATTTACTTGCGTTTTCCAAGACTATTTAGTTGAGCTACGAATTTGTTTTTCAGTGCGAAGTTAGTGAACGTGGTTATATTCCAGGTGTTTAGTGATAGATTAACTAAAATTTTAAGGTAAACTTGCTAACTTCGTTAGTCTAGGCAACAAAGCTTTATTAAATCAAACTTCCCTTAGTTCGAATTTTTCTCTAAATCGAATTTTTTAATTCAAACTTTTAATCAAATCCAATTTTGGGTATTTACCTGTAATTTGTCTCAACACATCTAATTTTATTTGAATGAATGTGGTTTAGCGCATTTTGAATTGTCAACATTTCTCTAGCACTCTCACTGAACTCCCGGATGTTTCGAAGAAATTTAATGCACTGTGAGAATTCGACTTGGAGAGAGCTGACTGTATTTAGAGAAAAAAAAAGGGTTATTTAGCTTTGTTGCCTGGGATACGTTTGCTTAAAGCAAAAGTGTTTTGTTGTTGATATTTTATTGTGTATATACTTATTAGATTTGTGTTTAGTTTTGTTGTTTTAGTTCTTACCGATAGATAGTAAAATGGAGAAGGGAACAAGATGCAAAAACTTTACATCGGATGAAATAGATTTGCTGACAACGTTGGTTTCAAAATATCGAAGTATTTTGGAATGCAAAAAATCTGGTGTTGTTAGCAACAAACAAAAAAAATTAGTCTGGCAGAAACTGGCTAAAGAATTTAATTCGGTGAGTGCCAGTGCAGAGGAGTCACAGCGATCGGCTAAAGTACTGAAGGATAAGTGGTCAAATATCAAAAAGACTGCTGTGAAAAACAGAAGTAGTATCGCAGCGAAGTCGCATGTAACCTCGACCACAACACCGGTAGAGATTTCTGTTCATAACATTCTGGCTGAACGTATGACAGGTTTAGTGCCACAGTCGATCAACGATAGCGCTGCTGTTGTGACTATCGAGGACGAGTTTGGTAAGTAGAATAAAAAAAAATAATAATGAACTTAATTAATTATTTACAGAGAATATGGTAGAAGTTGCAATGAATGAAATGCACGATAAGGACAAGGAACCATGGTTGACAACTGTCGCTAGTGATAACGAACTTGTTGTGGAGAAAATGTCCGCAAATAATGAATTGGAAGTAACAGGTGTTTATAGCCAACTCGAAATAAAAACTTTTATTGCTAATCATTAATTTTGTTCAGAAAGCATAGATGGTTCTTCAACGAAGGACAGTGAACTAGTAATTATGGGTATGTTCATCATACAAAATAAGTAAATTAATGAAAATATTGTAAAATAATTGACTTCAGATTGGCCGGATCACCCTCTAAGCATGGCGAAGACTCCAGTTCCCGAACAAATCCGGGGGATTTCAAAGGTTACAAAGGCGACTTGTGGTCACACTAAAGGTTGTTTTTACATTTCTTGCAATTATAGGGTGACTGTGCCAATAATTCAGCTTAACAAACACATTTTCTTAACCTACCGCTTCACTTTTTAATTTGTACCCCTGTTATCATGTTTTAGATAAAAGAAATAAATCTACCGGCCTTACAACGAATCAAAAGTGGTGTAACTTGGTGGATAAAAAGAAACAATTTTTAGAAGTGCAAGAGCAATTGGCACGTGAAGAACATGAAGAAAAAATGGAATTTTTGCAACTTCAAAAGAAATTCTTAAAAGAAAAACACGAATTGGAAATGCAAATCATGCGTGAACAACATAGTGCACAAATAGAGCTATTGTCATGTCAAAAGTGTAAAAAATAAATTTTATTCAACCCAAATATTGTTTTAAATTTAATATCGTATACAGGGTGTCCCCGTGACCGTGAAGAACTTTTGAGGTGGTGATAAAGGACACTTTTCTAATAAACATTTTTGACAATTTTTTTTTTCTAAATTCAAGTCCTCGAGAGCTAGGCCTTTTTAAAGCACTTTAATTTTTTTGTTTTGTAGCTGCCTTGTTTATTATTTTCTGTAAAAGGGATTGGTTTTTCAAAATTCTTTACTAAACAGAAGTTGTAGTCCGTTAAATTTCTTATCTGGAATGGGGCGTCGGAATTTTTGTTAAATGTTTTGTTTAAAAGATACAGGGTTTAAAAAAAAAATAAAAAAATTCGGAATTTTTCAACATATTTTTACTTATTTTAATTTATAACTCAAAAGCCGTTGATTTTAGACAATAAAAGGTTTGAATCTAGTTTGTAGATTATTTCACGTTTTTGAAAAAAGCGCTAATCCATTTTTACCAAAAAATCAATATTTTCTGGGCTATGGCCACGTGAAGGTGGAAATTAAATAATATGCTTTAAAGAGGCCTAACTCTCGATGGTTTGAATTTAGAAAAAAAATTTTGTTGAAGATATTTGTCAAAAAAGTGTTCTCTATCACCACCTAATTTATGTAAAGTGTATCCGGGGACACGCTGTATACTTAGTATCCCAATTGTATTTACATTAGAAATTTGGGGAAATCATATCTCTCGTACATCTTTTCGACTGGTGTAATTTATTCAATACATTTCCAACCCAAAATGCGGCGGGATAGGGTGACTTTGCCTGTGGCCGGACATGGCCGTACCGTTGTCGTACACCAAACTATATAGAATTAAGTAATAGAAATATCTATTTTTCTGCTATATTTATTTGGTTAAATTTCTGTATTATCAAACAAAATTGACAAAATAAGAAATAATAAGATACGCCTCAATGTGTTGGTTTGCAGATTTATGTACCTGGGTCGACATTTATTATCAAAAATCACAGAAAATATTTTTAAATTTAGTTTTATTTTTACAATTGATTTTTTTTTGTGTATGTTTCTATGTACATTCTCGCATAATATTTATGTTCTTTAATGTTTTCATGTGGTAAGTTTGACGGAATGCGCTGAGGAGACTGGTACAGTCTCAGGGAAAGTCTCAATTGATTGTTTATATATTGTTTATATAGACAATAACATAGGGATATTTTGATCAAAATATATTTTCGAAACTGAAAAACTTGGTTTCCTTGCAAATTTAGTTAAAATAAAAACACGTGATATATCGGTTTCTCTTTATCTACATATCTTGAAAATACGGAATCTTAAAATTTAATACTTTCGGAGAGCAAAAATTACAATAATGTGATCAAAGTTAGGGTAAAGTAGTGAAATACCCACATTTTTAAAAACGCATATACTGAAATAAAATATTGAAAGAAATAGTAAAATTTTAATAAAACATTATTTTCAAAACTGGGGCGTTTTCACCATAGTGCGTCAAAAACGCCCCTGTTTTGGAAGCACTGAAATTTACATATTTTTCTTGTAACATGGACTCAAGCGAATTTTAGAGCGTAGTTTGCCTTATTCTGCAGGTCGTCGGTCCAGATGAGTGCGTCGTACAACATGATCGATGTGGCTGCCGAAGCTAACACTCTTCTCTTGGGCTCCGACGGACCCCCTACATTTGAGAGTAGCTTCGAGATTCGTGCTGACGCCTTCAGTGTCCTCTCTGCTGCACTCCAGATGTTTATTTTGAAGCTGAGATTCCGGTCTATCCTGACTCCTAAGTGCGAATCGCCTCTGATGGTTCCGCGGTGACTTCCCCCACTTTAATCTGGATTGGCGTGTGGTGTCTTCTCCCACTTATCAGCATCACCTTTGTCTTGGCTGACGGGATGGCTAATAAGTCCCTGGCATCCATCCATTTGCATATGTCGCGTATCGTCTTCTTAGTTTTCATTATGTTTTCCAAGTGAATAAGTTTTTCCTGATTGTAAATGACGTCTAAGTGTTCGGGAAGGAATTCCATAAGATTTGATGGCTCTATTTACCCCATTGCCATCTTTTCAGAAACTACATTTTCCACAGCTTTTTGTAACGCTTCTTTGCCATACGCACTAATTTCGCTGGTTCTTGTATATTATCGTATTTAACTTTTATCCTGTAATTCATTTAAATTTATTTACAAATCGAAAATTATAACCCCTGTACATATGTTGAATATCTAACAGAGGGCTTAACCTAATAATAGATAATATATATAAATTTGTTAACATTTAATAATGTAACTATTTAAAATTGAATAAATGTTATATATATAGGTATATATTGAGATGACCCGTTAGCCTCAAATTATTAAATAATTAATTTTTAACAATTATTACTTCCTTCGGGCCATTCATTTATTTTGAACATGAGACTCTTATTTAAATTTTTAAAATGATCCAAATATTAATTAAATATTTTTTTTGGGGGCTTTTGCTAACCTGGTGAGGGGTATGATGATGTCCCCACATCTGGACATCCTCAGGGACTCGATTGATGTCCAGAGCTCTCCTGGATCAACTCTATGCTGGTTAGGGTTTTGACTGCCTCGGCGTAGGATTTTACACTTGCCATAGTGCTTCGGCTCTTCCTCTGGTGGCGGGCTTGGATGGGGACTATTAATTGAGGTTTTTGTCTGGAAGGAGATTTCTTGGGTGGGTTTTCTTGGTGCCTGCTGGCTTTGTGCAATCATAATTAAAATGGTTGATAATATAGGCTAAAAATTCATATAATCCCTAATTAATAATCGAACTTATGATATTTAACTTCACTACCTTGAATTTTACCCAGATGAACCTCTTCAACCTACTTTCTGGATGACAATAAAAATTTTAAAGTCTCCTGACAGGAGGACTACGCCGATGTCTCTTGTGTTTCTAATGGTTTGTGAGAGGTCTTGGACTACTCCGGAGGTGTTTGTAGAAAACGGTCAGGTTTCTTTTGGGGGGTGGGGGGGGGGCGAGTACCCTCTTTCGCGTCTGGTGGCTCAAAAACTTTTTCCATACTGAACCGGGCTGACTCTGCGAACTGAATCAATTTTCTTGTGCTTAAAGTAGGATCTGCAGCAATTTGTAGAAGCAATCGTTCGTAACTTGTCGATTCTGGTACAACCACTTTGTACGTTGGCTTTCCATCGCTAGAGAAGGTCCCTTCTTTTCAAGCGATGAGCTGCCATTTATTGGATATTTATATTCCAGCGGAATTTATTCATTCGAAAGGTCTGTATAATCGTTCGGGTCATATTCTTCGTCCAGATTTGGATCATCTGTACACTACAATAAATGATTTACAAAATTAAACAACAAATTATTTCATTATTACAAAATAAGACAATGAAACATACCTCCTCGAATAGTCGTTCACTATCTGATTCATACGGCAGAATCAACTCTTCTTCAATAAGTAATCTTGAATAATCAATAAGTATACATGTTGAGAGATTGGCATTGGCGGGCAAGTTCAAAATTTGATCTTCAAATGAATAATCCATTGTTTACTTGAGCTTTCTAACCTCCAATTTTAACATATTGGAAAAATTATTGTGGTAAAATGGACTTTTTCATGGCCTTTGCCCATCAAAATGAATCAATCGTCTAAAAAGTCAGGTACAAATGCGATCAATTCATTCCAACTCGCCCGCCATACTTAACTTCTCAGAAGGTAAAACGTCATGTGGATTCACCCTTACCGTCTCAGAATTCACCAAAACTTTCGATGTCTATTTGCACAAATTATGGGGGTCAGAGAGTGGGAGTTGAGGGGTTTTTATGGTGCTGACTTGATTTTGGAGCTTCATTTTTGGGCAGAATCGTTCCCGAGGGGTTGGAATTTGGGCTCAAATGTCTCATGAACCTCATGATAACTCAATGTTCCCAAAAACGCCGCAAGAGAATCAATAAAACGGTCGAAAATAAGCCAAAAATGTGCAAAATCGCATAGTTCACATGTTTTCGACCTTGGGTTCCACATAAAAAATTTTTCACATTACACCATCTGAAAGGTAATAAAAAATGCCAAAAATTGACGTTTTTTAATTTTGTGCCGGCAAGAGAAAAAGTTCTGAAAATCACGTTCCAAATATTAAAATGGGTGTCATTTTTGGGTTATGGAGCCCAAAAAATCTGAAAAAATTCAGACGTCTTCTTCATTAAATCACCCTTTGAATGCCGAAAATCGGGTGTGAAAATGTAATTTCTAGCGAGAGTTATCGTAAAAATGGTGAAAAGTGGCTTTTTCGGCGGTAGCAGACGCTAGGGTTGCCCTAGCGGGCTGAAAATTTGGGGGCTTGGTCTTTTTTGATACCAAATCATATTCCCTAGTTCCAGTCAAAATCCTAGACGGGGGACTTTGCACCATATTATTGGGCTATGCCCTTTGAGGTATTTCTTCAGTGATAACTTTTATCTGGTATGTTTTTGATAAAACTGAGTTTTTTCACTACGTTTCACAGAGCAACAGATTGAGGGTCGCGGTAATAATTTACTGACTGGTAGAAAAATTCAGTAAAAAAACTCGGTTAATAATACATATGTATAATAATGACGGAGTTCTGTGCCGGTTGGCTACAAAGAAATAACACTAAAATCAAATTTACAACCAGTGTTTATTCATTTTTAGTGATATTTAATTTTCATACATTTTGGTTTTCCGCGACTAAGTGGGGGATGCGCGACGCTACGAAGTCATCCCCATTCGATCAGTGACCGTTCTAAGCAACGCTACATTTACAGAACTATCGTTTCATTTACAATTTTACCATATTATTTATATGTATTTTTTGCTTATTAAAGTTCGTTTATTTTATGTGCAACATTTATTAACAACAAGCTTTAATTTACAAAACTAACGTGAGATACAAATCAAAGTTACAAATCAACTTAATTGGTCTTAAAAAACTAATTAATAATTACACAACATTTTTGGTCCTTCGACATGGATAATTGCAATTTTGATCTTTAATACGGACAATTGCAATTTTTGGTACTTCGACAGCGGATAATTGGATACACAAATATTCAACACATGAACGCAGCTAACAAATACGCCAGGTGCAAGCTCGTCTCTTATCGCAAGGTTAGTGCTATCTCTACATTCTTTGATCCTTTATACCCGAATTTATTCCTTATCGCGACACATTATTTTTGCTTATCAACTTGTGTATTTACCATTGAAAAATGTCAATTAATTACAAACTTCATCGAACAAACACTAAAGGTGCTTTAACACGTTTTACAACGTATTTTGAATCAATCAAAATACAAAACGATGACGAAATCAATTTTGAAGAACTACAAACACGTCTAAACAATACCGAAAATTTACTTGAAACCTTTAACGACGCGCAATTTCAAATCGAAACGAAAGATGAAGATTACACAAAAAACGAAGACATGTACTTCCTGGAACGAGAAGAATTTGAAAACAAGTATTTTAAAATTACTTCAATAGTAAAAAAATTTATTGCGGACAAGACTCAAACTTCAACATCTCGCACCACAAGTCTATCAAAATCAATTTCACACTCAATACGGTCAAACGACTCCATAAGTCCCTCCGTGCACAACAATTCACCTGCACCAGTACAAGTACTACCAGTACTACCTTCAAGCATTAACGTTCCTACAAATAATAACACCTCTCAAGTTAATATTTCTACTACAAAAATCAAATTACCTTCACTGAATTTACCAACCTTTAACGGTTCTTATGAACAATGGCTATTCTTTAGGGACACCTTTAATTCATTAATACACGAAAATGCTTCACTTGCCAATGTACAAAAATTTCACTATTTACGACTATCGTTAAAAGACGCTGCAGCCGACACCATTAAATCTTTAGAAATTTCCAATGACAACTACACAGTAGCTTGGAACCTACTGCTTGAAAGATATGAAAACAAGCTCTTTCTAATAAACAACCACGTCAAAGGTATATTTAACATTCCAACAATTCAAAAGGAATCACACCAAGGTTTAAGGTCAATTTTAGACAGCATGGAAAAACATTTACGTGCACTAGAAGCACTCAAAATGCCAATAAAACATTGGGATATCTTGATCATATATTTAATTACTTCTAAACTCGACAACATTTCAAAACGAGATTGGCAAAAAACTATTTGCGATTCTGACAAACTACCTACTAAATTAGATTTAACAAATTTCCTCAAGGAAAAATGCTGCATGCTAGAATCGTTAGATTCGTCTTGCGAGGAATCAAAACGCAATACAAACAAACCATTTGCATACCAACACAAGTCCAAATCATTTCTTGCTACTTCAACCACAACTTGTGCCGTTTGCAAAGAAGATCACAATATTTATGCATGTCCCAGCTTTAAAAAACTTACAGCTTCGGAAAAACTAAATGAAGCCAGACGCTTATGGCTCTGTATAAACTGCCTTTCTTCCGGGCACAAAACAAAGGAATGCAAATCTGGTGGTTGCAGAAAGTGTGGAAAGGTACACCACACACTTCTTCATTTTAACAACACTACCAGCCACACAGCAACAAATTCTCAAAATTCCGAAAATCAAAGTACTAATGCCATCTTAGACTCAAGCGAATCAATTGCCTTAACAATTAACAACGTCTACAACAACAAACCAATGGTTTTACTCTCAACAGCAATAGTGAATATTTATGATCACAATGGTATCGCTCACAATTGCAGAGTACTTCTTGACAACGGTAGTCAATCGAATTTCATAACTGAAAGGCTATCTCAACTTTTACATTTAAACAGAAGGAAAATCAATTTTTCTGTCACCGGCATAAATCAAGTAAATTCTAACATCAATTATGAAACAACTATTTCTATGAAATCAAAAACAAATGAATTCTCTTGCACGCTATCTTGTCTTATTGTACCCACCATAACAGGAAATATACCTACAGTCTCCATTAATAAAAATTTACTACAAATTCCTACAAATTTATTACTTGCCGATCCGAACTTTAATATAGCCGCGCCAGTGGACATGCTTATTGGTTCCGATATATTCTGGGAATTGTTAAGCGTGGGACAAATAAAATTAGGCAGAGGCAATCCGATCCTTCAAAAAACTAAGCTTGGATGGCTAGTTTCGGGCCCAATCCATCTACAACAACTTCACAAAACATCCACCAAATGTCACCTCAACGTGTCACGTGAATTAGACCAGCAGCTACGAAGTTTCTGGGAAATAGAAGATTGCCCAAAAACTAAGTTTCTGTCTAAAGATGACATCACTTGTGAAAATCACTTCCAGCAAACCACCACACGCGATTTGAATGGTCGGTTCATAGTTTCCATACCTTTAAAGGAGCCAATCACGAAATTAGGTGATTCAAGAAAAACTGCCACACATCGGTTTATGAACTTAGAAAACAAACTCACGAGATCACCAGACCTTAAATTGAAATATGACGAATTCATGCGCGAATACACAGATCTAAAACACATGACTTTAGCCAAAGACCAGAATGATAATTCAGGATTCTTTTTACCGCATCACTGCGTACTCAAAAATAACAAACTACGCGTTGTTTTTGACGGCTCTTCCAAAACGACTTCTGGTGTCTCTTTGAACGACCTGATGATGGCAGGACCCACTATTCAAGACGATCTCTTCTCTATAATTCTCCGTTTCAGAAAACACAACATAGTTCTTGGCGGGGACGTGGTCAAAATGTACCGTCAAGTCTCAATACCCGAAAGTCAGCGCAACTTACAGAAAATTTTATGGCGTTACACCACTGAAGAAAACATACAGGTGTACAAACTTAATACAGTAACCTACGGGTTAACTTCTAGTGCCTTTATGGCCATAAGATCTTTACGAGAAGCAGCAATAAGACATGCTTTAGAATTTCCAGCGGCTAGCACCACTATACTACAAGATTTTTACGTAGACGACCTCTTGACTGGAGGTAATACCGTTGACGAATTAAAACAACTTAAACGTGAAATTACTACTATACTTAGTCAATACGGTTTCGAATTACGCAAATTTATTTCTAACGAAAAAACCATCAATTGTGATGATACAGATTCAATTTTAGAAATCGGTGAACAAAACAAAATCTTAGGTCTTCTATGGCACGCTAACAATGATACATTAAAATACACAATTAAAGACTGTAGTCACTCAAACAAAATCACAAAAAGACAAGTTCTGTCAAACATTGCGCAAATATTTGATCCTCTAGGTCTTCTCGCACCTGTTACTATAACAGCCAAAATCATATTACAAGAATTGTGGAAAATCAATCTGTCGTGGGACGAATCAATTCCGCAAGAACTTCACACTATTTGGCAAGGATACACAGCTCAGCTCACTAAACTTAATGAATTAGAAATTCCTCGACAAGCTTTAAACGCTAATTCAATTTCGACGCAACTACACGGCTTTTCAGACGCATCTGAGAGCGCCTACGGAGCCTGTATCTACATACGATGCCAAGACAAAAATGGAAATTTTACCACGAACCTTCTATGCGCCAAGACAAGAGTTGCGCCTCTTAAACATACCACGATTCCAAGATTAGAACTCTGCGCAGCCTTGTTACTTAGCGAGCTGGTAGATAAAGTAAAACACTCTATTAACACAAACTTCGACAAAATATTTTACTGGAGTGATTCTTCGATAGTGCTAGCATGGATTCGCACCTGTCCCAGCCTGCTAAAGGTTTTTGTTGCCAACCGAACATCGCAAATACAAACTTTGTCCAACCCTGATTCATGGCACTATGTAAATACGCTTGAAAACCCTGCAGATTTACTCTCAAGGGGGACAAAGGCTTCTGAATTATTAGATTCAACAATCTGGTTTCACGGACCAACATGGCTTTCGCTAGCAGAAGACCAATGGCCTTCTTACAATACCCACAGCGAAAACTCTACAAATTATTCTGAACACCGCACGGTAACTTCACTTCTCGTTATTAATAACGAACTCGACGATTTTACTACAAAATTTTCTTCACTTAAAAAACTGCAACGAGTCTTTGCTTACGTGCTCAGGTTTACACATAACCTTACAAACCCTACAGAATTAAGAAGAACAGGTATTTTGGCGCCTACCGAACTTGAAGATTCTCTTAATGCCTTAGTTCGAATATTACAACAGAAACATTTTTCTACAGATTATCAAGCCTTACAAAAGAGCCGCAGATTAGCTTCCAACAGCAAATTACTTAATCTGAACCCATTTATGGATAACCGCGGCTTAATCCGCGTAGGCGGACGAATTCAAAATTCCGATTTCGACTACGACAAAAAACACCCTGTATTACTACCGCCAAGGCAACATTTGGTAACCTTAATTGGTAGGGAAGAACATCAACGGTTACTTCACACCGGCCCGCAAGCATTACTGGCTTCGTTACGTGAAAAATATTGGCCTTTATCTGGCCGCTCTTTTGCAAGAAAAATTGTTCATAATTGCTTAACATGTTTCAAACACAATGCGAAACAACAGACTTATTTGATGGGAAATTTGCCCAAAACACGTTTGACTCCCACCAGGCCATTCCTTATTACTGGAGTGGATTACGCAGGTCCTTACTTGATAAAAGACAGAAAAACTAGAAATTACAAAACTACTAAGGCCTACATATCGTTATTTGTATGCTTTGCTACAAAGGCCATACACTTAGAAATCGTTTCGGACCTTACGACGGAATGTTTTTTGGCAGCGCTAAGACGTTTCATGAGCCGACGAGGAAGGTGCGCACAAATACATTCTGACCAAGGAACTACTTTTATCGGCGCAAACAATGAATTGCAATCTTTTTTGCGTCACCATGAAGAAGTTGTTGCAGAAGCTCTCAGTTCCGATGGTGTTGTATGGAAATTCATACCACCCAGAGCACCACATTTTGGAGGCCTCTGGGAAGCCGGCGTCAAATCAGTCAAGTTTCATTTAAAACGGGTTATCAAAGATTCGTTGTTGACATACGAAGAATTTTCTACCATTTTGACACAAGTTGAGGCATGTGTCAATTCTAGACCTCTTTATCCCTTATCCAACGATCCAAATGATCCCAATCCTTTAACACCTTCACACTTCCTTATAGGTACTACCTTGACGAGCTTGCCGGAGCCTAGTTGGCTTAATGCAAATCAACACACCTTATCACGGTTTCAACATCTCCAACAAATGTACCAACATTTTTGGTCACGTTGGAATAAAGAGTACATCTGCAATTTACAAATCCGATCCAAATGGAAGGAAAATATGCAACAGTTGTTAAAACCTGGTGTTATGGTAGTGGTCAAAGAAGATGGTCTTCCACCCATGAAGTGGCGTCTAGGAAGAATTTTGGAAACGCATCCCGGAAAGGACGACATCATTCGAGCTGTAACAATTAAAACAACCACGGGTATTTTCAAACGACCGGTAGTGAAAATATGTGTGCTACCGAATCAGCCAACATAACTTTATCTCTTTTCTTTTATTTAAAGGCCTTTCGGCTTTCAAGGGGGGCGATATGTTTATTCATTTTTAGTGATATTTAATTTTCATACATTTTGGTTTTCCGCGACTAAGTGGGGGATGCGCGACGCTACGAAGTCATCCCCATTCGATCAGTGACCGTTCTAAGCAACGCTACATTTACAGAACTATCGTTTCATTTACAATTTTACCATATTATTTATATGTATTTTTTGCTTATTAAAGTTCGTTTATTTTATGTGCAACATTTATTAACAACAAGCTTTAATTTACAAAACTAACGTGAGATACAAATCAAAGTTACAAATCAACTTAATTGGTCTTAAAAAACTAATTAATAATTACACAACAACCAGTATACTATTACAAAATTTTAATATCGCCAGAAAATCAAGTTCACAATAAATATATGGCACCCCCCTGCATCGGGAACCTAGAAATATTACAATAACTTAAAACTTACAATTTAGTCGGCGTCTTCTGGTCTTCGGGTCGAATCTTGCAAGTAACAATACAAATTGTCTAACCTTATAATTGTTGGCGCAGAACATACAATAATATTTATAAACGTAGCACCCTTTAAATAGTTCGAGAAAAATAGTCCTTCTCCTGAAGGACTTTCCTGGCTTCCATGTGATTCGTCGCAACTTTGTAGCGTAATCTTCTGGCCTTGATGCAGCTCTTGCGGAGCGCCGAGATCTCCTCCGTCCACCAGTAAACCGGCGGTCTTTTGATTGATGTTTTGGGCATGCAGCTGCTGCATGCTGCCTGGAGTATATGGTCTAAGGCGTCGTTCGGCGTGTTGGTCGTCAGGAATGTCCTTAGTTTGTCCTCATCTAACTTGTTCCAAGCCCACCTGGTGTAACGTAAATTGCTCAAAAATTCATCACATCTGCCACTTGCTTTTCCCCCCGCAATTGGCGCAGGTGGGGGTGAACTTTGTGCATACAATAGCTTGGTGCCCTGGCTGGCAGCAGTTCCAGAATCTGCCTGATCGATCTGGGCCCTTGCACTCAGCTGACGTGTGGTCGAAGGCGCAGCATCGAAAGCATCTTGTGTTTTTGCTGATCGGGCTGCATTTCGTACACCCGATGCTGACGCTGGCTGCTTCCAGCAGCTTCCTAGTGCTAGCGTGGTCTGACTTGATCGAGGCGGACTGGATCTGGTAGCGGAGGTTGACTTTTAGGGATTGAAGGGATATATATCCTTCAGTCTTTGTGATGAGTCGTAAACCCATGACCACCTCTTCCTGCGTCGCAGTTTGGTCAATGTCTGACGAGCAGAGACGACGTCGCAGTCTTGTTCTCAAGCTTCGAGACGATTTTGTGTTCGCTCAGAGCTGCTTTTACTTCAGCTAGGAGCCTAGAATGCTCCGCTGAATTTCGTTCCGCAGTAATTTTTAGCCTGATTTAAAAAAAAAATTTTATCAACTGCTGGTCTGGGCGGTCTAGACTCGTGGGCAGGTGTCTGAAATTATGGAATTTTTCACTCGGGGTTGAGCGTCCGACACTTATTTCAATTAATTATAGCTAGCACTACTTAACGATTTTGATGTCTATTGTCTATTCCCGTGGTCTTTTCCCGAAATGTTTTGATACCGAAAATTTTGGATTGCTGTTCTGTGCGGACTTATCTCAGGGGCATATTTACTCGAGAACTTTGCACAAACTTATTGTTTTAATTGCAACGGGGCGGCGTAGTCGACAGTGAATAACTAGATAGTAAATACAAGCTTACAGGACAATTTCTTTTAATCACGCAAATAGTAGTGTAAAGATTATTTATTTATCAGTTTTTTAACATAAATAAATCTTAATTTTATTGTAATAGTGTAGTAAAACTTTATCAAGTTTTGCAAACAGGTAAGCATTTGTAGTTATGATTTGATAAAATCGAATGGGAATCATCAACTTCTTTTTTAGAAAATAAATTAAATTGTACCTGGTCCATTGTCTAATAATTTTCGTTCATCACGGTAAAAATATCCAATCGATTTTTACTTAACTTAAGACAGCTAAATTGTTACACGACAAAAATGCGGTTCGACAATCCTCTTCCAGAAAATGGGCTGTTCGTGGGTAACTAAAAATAAAAAGGACGTCGATAGCTCAAACCGCACGATCGCTGATTGTCCAAAACCTGGAGGTTATTGGTGCTACACTTTCGGCTAAGTGAAAAGTAAAACAATAGGGAGGGTGCCACCACAAGAGTGGGATTGCTGTTCTGTGCGGACCTATCTCAGGGGCCAATGTTCAAAATTTCAGAATTTTTTAAGCAAAATTGGGCCGCTAGCACTAGTTAACAATTTTAATGACTTTCACCGACCGGGTGGTCCTTTTTCCAAAATGGGTTAATACCGTAGATTTTTAAATGCTGTCCTGTGCGGACTTGTCACAGGGGCCGATGTTCAGAATTTCAGAATTTTTTAAGCAAAATCAGATCGCTGGCACTATTTAACAATTTTAATGACTATTACTTTTTTCCAAAATGATTTGATACCGAAATTTTTTGAGTGCTGTCGTGTGCGGACTAATCACCGGGACCGATGTTCAAAATTTCGGAATTTTTTGAGCAAAATCGGACCGCTGCATCGCTGGCACTAAATTAACGATTTTAAAGTTTAATTTCGACCGCGTGGTCTTTTTACCAAAATTTCGAAAATTCCAAAAGTTTTAATTGCTAACCTGTGCGGACTAGGCTCAGGGGCAGATGTTAAGAATTTTGGAGTTTTTTGGGCAAAACTGACTCGCTGGCACTCAATTCCGATTTCCGTATTTGTCTTTTAGCTTTTTCCGCTCTTCTGGCTGACAAAAAAATAAAAAATAGTAATACCAATCGGTAGCATTACAACTCGGAGTAGGTTTTGGCTGGCTGACCAGTTTATTTTACGAAGAGACTTGGCGTTGAAATCGCCGCCTATGAAGACATTTAATCCGTCTGTCGAGATTCGGCTCCGACAGGAGGACTAAGCCGATGTCTCTTGTTTTTGCAGTGGCTTGCAAGAGGTCCTGGGCAACTCCGAAGGTGTTTGTAGAAAACGTAGGGGTTTCTTTTTCTTTCGTGTCTGGTGGCTCAAAAACTTTTTTTATGCTGAAAATCCTTCGGGACCGCAGCACTCCCTAGCTTGTTGTTCTGGAGGGCCACTTTGCAATTGGTCCATCCGATTCTAACTGGGCCCGTCGATGCTTGCGTTTCCGCTGCGTCTTCTCCTAGCTGGACGATCAATCTTGGAGTTCCTCTTAGGGCGTTTCGGAAGCTTTTAACGACAATTTCTTTCTTGATGTGTATAATTAAAATTATTACTTTATATATTTCACTTCTAATATCAGTTATTTCCTCATAACTAATGTTGGGTAATATTTAAATTAGCATATTAGTTACACTTAAGGTAACTACATATTTACATATTTTTAAGGCTACATATTAAGGATATAATTAATGTGTAATATGCTAATTAAGTGTTTAAGTAAGTTAATTCTGCTTCATTGGTAGAATTTTTAGAAACTATGAGAAAAATATTAAATAGCATTAAGTAAAACTGCCACACTTCATCTGAAGAGTCAACTAAATCCAAAATCCCCAACAAGTAAACCAAAATACGTAACAAAAGCGTGCATTTCACTTGAAGTGATGATAATTTGATTTTGAAGTTGATGTATAGTAATGGGCGGAATTTTATTTCCAACGTCAACAAAAGAATAATTAAAAAAATTAATGCGGTTATTTAAAACATATTTTAAAATATTTTTTCTCACAAATAAATGCCTCCTAAGTGTTCACAGTGTGAACATACTTTTAAATCTTTGTGCATAAAAATTTTTCTATTTCCGTGGTTGCTACCAGGAGTTGCTTTTATGTTTTGGAAATGTTTACGTAATTTTGTTACTAAGCTGTAAGGATCGTCGTGGTTTTTTCCAGTTTGAAACATCTCTCCAGGTAGTCGAATCCATAGTCAATAGTGATGAAAGAATAGTTGTCGATATAATAATCGAAGGTTTCTTCTCGTTTAACGTCCAAGCTGTCTGCAATGCTAAATTGGAATTTATTGATGTTGTATGTCGTTGGCCAGGCTCGAGTCACGATTCTACAATATTCAATAATTCCAATCTAAGAGCTGGAATGGAGAATGGCAATTTTGGAGCAGATAGCTTACTCGTTGGGGATAGTGGATATGCAATAAAAATATATCTAATAACACCATTGCGAAATCCAGCAACCCCTGCCGAGCAACTATTTAACGAATCTCAAATTAGGACTCGAAATCCCATTGAAAGGTGTTATGGTGTGTGGAAAAGACGTTTTTCTATTTTGGCCTATGGAATTAGGCTAAAAATGGAAAAATTAGAAGCAGTAGTTCTAGCGGCAGCAGTATTACATAATATTGCATGTCACATGAACGATACCCTGCCTTTACCACAAGATGTTGATCTGGAAAATGTAATCAATTTACATAACGTACACTCAAAGAAAAAGATTGGTAAAATTAACCAAAAAGAGGATATGAAAACGAGCCATTCAAGGAACTCGGTTTTAATAACCAAGACAAAATTGTTAAAGGATTGGTTAGTTCATACACGATTAATTCAACCAAGCTAACTGTTACAGGACAAATGCAAATTGTCAGCTTTCCAAGTATAATGTTAAAGTACAATAAAAAATGGTTGGTTAACTAATTTAATAGGTCGTTTACTATTATATAGTTCAGTAATTAATTTATCGGTTCTTGAACTACTTTATTTGTTGATTAACAACTATTAAGGTATAAAAATAGTACATAACCATTTCGTGGTCACTGAACAATATTTATAGTTATTTAACTATTCATATTAGCATAATAAGGTAAAATAAACAAAATATATTAAATTATCGATTTTTACCTCCAATCAATTTTAAAAAAAAATTGGAGGTATGGTAATCGAAAAAAAACCAGCACACCAAATTTTGTCCGGAGATACGATGACATAATGTTCATTTTTGTTATCTATTGTGGTAGCCTTAACAAAGATATCGGTAGCCCTGGCAAAGATATCTATATGTATCACCCCCTACCCTAAATCTATCTATAAAAGTTTTTTTAACAAAATCTAAAATGAAAAAAATTTTTTATTTTTGTACGCCACTGAATTTTTTCCAAAATTTTTATATACGTCACATAATACCGTAAGAAGTCACAAATAAAATTTCTCCAAGATTGGTACAACAAATTTTTTCGGTCATCTAGCGGATTTTTCGAAAATAAATTTTTGTAAATTACTGACTGTCGATTTACTGATTCTGAAAACATTTGCGAAAAAATTTAACAAACAGCCTAAACTTGGTCGCTACCTAGTGGCAGAAACTTTTACTTATAAAGTAACGTTCCGTCAGTCCGTACGACGATATTATAAAATATTTCCCACCGAACCACCTATTTTTGTATTCTAAAATTAATTGTTACAAGCCCTAAACTCAATTCTTATGCTGCACTCGGTATACAAATCAACATTAACCTAATTTTGACACATATGTCACAAAATTATGACGTTTATTAAAATTTTGAATATATTGTTTTATTTTTGCCAGCCATCTGACCAATTCTCACAAAAAATATATAAATTAAGATTTCAGTTAATATTTTCTATAATTTTTCTGACCTGTCCCGCCCTGTTACAATTGGCTCGGTTTGTTTTCTCACCAATACTTATACTTTCAAAGCTCCATCGACACACCAAATTTTAGCTGAATCGGTTAAACATTTCCGGAGATACGACGACATTTTCATTTTTTTTTATTTATTTTATTGTGGTGGCCCTGGTGAAGATTTCTCTGGCAAAACCTTATTTTCACCATTCCAGCCCACGAGGCATACGTCCAATAAGTTTGATTGCAATCGACGCAGAAATGCCGGAGAAAATCGATCGACAAAAACTTTTTTCATGTTTTTGACAAAAAAGTTAATTTTATTTTTTTCATGTTGCATTACTGATTTCTATCGAAGGATTACATATGCTCTCATATCCATTAGGATCAATGTACCTACGTACCAAATTTGGGTAAGATCCCTTCAGCATTTCTTGAGTTATTCACTCTTAAAGTTTCAACTTTGACAACTTGTGATTTTTGACAGACGACAGATAGAAGATTAATTTTACCTATTCTGGATAAAGCCTTTTAAGGCCTTTAAAATAACATATCGCAAGACAAAATATTTTTAAAAAATCCCGTATTATTTTCTTGTGGTGGCACTCCTGATTGATAGATCGCGACGAAAACCTTATTTTCACCTTTCCACCGTGAACCCTACCACCATACCAAATTTGGTCGTAATTGGTTGGATGGTTCGGAAGCAAATCGATCGACAAAATCCAACGACAGACAGACAGACAGACCGACAGACAGACCGACACAGAAATTTTTTTTTTACTTTTTGCAGATCTTTACGTTTCTGAACACGGTGATCTCGAAAATGCAAAAAAAAAAAGTTGAAATTTTTTTTCGATTACCATACCTCCAATTTTTTTTTAAAATTGATTGGAGGTAATTTCAACTTTTTTTTTTTGCATTTTCGAGATCACCGTGTTCAGAAACGTAAAGATCTGCAAAAAGTAAAAAAAAAATTTCTGTGTCGGTCTGTCTGTCTGTCTGTCGGTCGTCAAATTTTGTCGATCGATTTGCTTCCGAACCATTCAACCAATTACGACCAAATTTGACATATGTGTCAAAATTAGGTTAATGTTGATTTGTATACCGAGTGCAGCATAAGAATTGAGTTTAGGGCTTGTAACAATTAATTTTAAAATACAAAAATAGGTGGTTCGGTGGGAAATATTTTATAATATCGTCGTACGGACTGACGGAACGTTACTTTATAAGTAAAAGGTTCTGCCACTAGGTAGCGACCAAGTTTAGGCTGTTTGTTAAATTTTTTCGCAAATGTTTTCAGAATCAGTAAATCGACAGTCAGTAATTTACAAAAATTTATTTTCGAAAAATCCGCTAGATGACCGAAAAAATTTGTTGTACCAATCTTGGAGAAATTTTATTTGTGACTTCTTACGGTATTATGTGACGTATATAAAAATTTTGGAAAAAATTCAGTGGCGTACAAAAATAAAAAATTTTTTTCATTTTAGATTTTGTTAAAAAAACTTTTATAGATAGATTTAGGGTAGGGGGTGATACATATAGATATCTTTGCCAGGGCTACCGATATCTTTGTTAAGGCTACCACAATAGATAACAAAAATGAACATTATGTCATCGTATCTCCGGACAAAATTTGGTGTGCTGGTGATTGGAGGTATTGCGGCAGAGAATGACGATATTTTTTATTAAATATAGCTTAATCAAAAAATACAAAAAATAAAAAGTAACATTAAGAAAAACTTAATAATATTTAGGACGAATAAATTTTTTGCCCTTTGGTAATGTATACATATGTATCGGGGAATAATAATTAAAATACTCAGGTGAAAATACAAAATATTTCTCGGTAGATTCTAACACTTGATAAGATTGAAAATGGTTACAGAATTTTCCCAGAGAATATTTTAAACATACAAAGAACACATTTTCTTGACTGTTAAAAAAAATGTCTTCAATTTGATATAGTTGTAAATCTTTAGTCAACAAGTAAAAGCCTATATCATATTGTGTACCTTTATATTTAATATTATTGTTAAATATCATAATATTGAATTTTTCAATAAGTTCCACTGCGTCGAAATTTAATTTTGAATAATAGCTTTTTTCACAAATATTTTATTTTTTAAAATTATCTTTAACACAATCTACAAAATTTTGATGCCCGTGATTATTTATTATACGATAGGAAAATTTAAGACAACATTTAATAGCTATAGTATGTGCAATATTTTTACGCGAATTGGTGTTATTGGTATATGTTTTTAATTCTCTATGTTTCGATTCATAACAAAAACACCACATATACTTTAGGGGCCCTATCTTCCTGATTATTGTCGGGTAATGAAGTAAGAAATGAAATTTTGGCTTGAGTGTATTACCAAATAATTTTATATATTGAGAATGATGTTGCTTCATGAATACATTAATTGCAAATCATTTTCATCAAATTCTGACATTAAAATTAAATCCATCATTTCAATTAGAAAACACAACAATTTCCAATATTTATTGTTAATGGGAACTAAATCTCCAATAATCAATGGTAAAAAATGACAAAAAGTCCACATTTCTCGTGCAGACATATGTAATTTTGAACTATTTAAATGATTTATTTTGATGGGGGGTGAAATATTACCGATTTCAGTTTTGCCTTAATTGAAAAGTTGCTTTCTGTTTAAGGTTTCTAATGAAAATAAGCCATCAGTATCAATTAAATGTTTTAAAGTTTGAGTAACGTCATAATGGCATACGCTTTCAAATAAGTCGTGCATTATATCGGCCGTATAATTATTAGCTACATGAAACGAATCAATGGTGTTGAAAATGCAAAACTCTCTTATACCATTTAGTTTAACTCTTTTAGAAGCATTGACTTCAACTAAGACATCGGAGGCATAATTTGATTCGGTTCGAAGCTTTGAAGGAACCTCTTCACAATGGGAACGAATTTCATTTATATCACATTTACAAATACGACAGGGATAATTTGCACTAAAACTTCTTGTGTAACCTAAAATAGAATTTAGACCTAAATTGTCTCCCACAACAGCGCATAAAATAAAATGAATTTTAAGATTTTTAATAATCAATCCATTTTTTTCTAATTCTTTCATTTCATCGATTAACAAATGTAAAGAGGCTTCGTTGCCGTAGCATTTATCGGAAGATTTAAATAATAGGGCTGTGAATATATTTTCTAAAGACGAATTATAATGTTGAGGAAGAGTCGGAAAACTGTAATAAAATGCTGCAATAGATTGCTGCCCAGCGTGAGAACCTAGCGCGTTGTTAATTTCAAAATCATCGAAATAGAGCACATACGGAATTAAAAGCTTATTTTCATTTTTTGCCGAAATATTTTTCCATATTTCTCCATTTACAATATTTTTAATTTTCGAATTTTTATTTAAATTTTTCATATTTTGAAGAGTATCATCTAAGATACAAGGCAATTCAAAAAATTTTGTGAATTGAAACTGCAGTGGCATTAAAGCCCCTTTACTTGACTTTGCATCTAAATCGGGAGTATTATTAACAATAACTTGTCCAATTTCGTTGTTAATTTCAAAAGTTTTAGGTTCACCGTATAAACCCTTACTTGTTATAATCTTTACAAACTTATGAAACGTATTTACTTTTCTAAATGGATTTTTGCAAAATTCTATAAGTTTGGCAACGTCACTATTTTTATCATTGATAACATTTTCGATTGAAGATATTATGGTATCTAACAAAGTACATTTAAAAGTTTCAACAATTTCCTCTGCATCTTTTCTCGTATAATTAGAATTATTGTACAATTTTGATGTGAACAGTAAAGCACAAGATTCAATATTACGAATGTGTGAATCTACATCATCTTTATCTATTGTCTCATTATCAATATTATGGGAATTATTATAATTCGAAAATCCGGGAATATCGATATTTTCTGTTATAGCATCAGATTTCTCTAAAGTTTCTGTTAATTTGTTTGAACAGGAATTAAGATTTCTAAAATGCTTTTTAAAACCTCTTAATGATTGATATGTATGAGAGCAATCGGTACAATTGAAATTATCATGGGAGCATAAACCATGCACAAGTTTAAAATGAATTATCAAATTATCAACAGTGAAACTATTGATAGTATTATCTGATGTACCAGCTGTCTTACATTTAAAGCATTCAGGCATTTTAAAGATTTTAATTCAAGATGTTAAATTGGACAATAAACAGAGTAAGTTTGAACAAGTCTTCGGGTAAGTCTATAGCATAAAAATATTTTTGAAAAAATGTCCATACACTTTCAGAACTTCGAGGATATTTTAAATTTAGCACATGAAATATTTTAAAACATGCATCGAGAGCACTTAAACAATTTCCAAATTTATATGTAATGTTATCGTAGAAAACGTAATACGAATCAATATTTAATAATACGTCACCAACTGCAATGATTATCGGCTGTAGTGTTTCTTTACGCTGTTCTAACTGTGTTTTCAAATCCTCTAGTTTTTTGTCGAAGTCGTTAATTGTGTGAATATGTAAAAACATGGAATCCTGCGAATCCTTAATTGTGGACTTGACAATTATTCTTTTTCTATTTTCCCCCTTAGTTATGTGTTTTACAGTAGGTGGGAGCAAAGCATGGATAAGAAGCGCTACTATAATGTCACCTACATCAGCTGCAAAAAATTTTTTTTTAACATGATTCATAGTATTTACACTAATTATTAAATTATACCCTCATCTTTGTCAACAGAGTTCAGAAATTTTAGTAACATGAAGTTTTGCTTATCTTTAATTTTCTGATTAAATATATTAATTAATTTGCTTTTGTTAGTAGACCATTGCCTAATTAAACCGTACGATTTTTCACCAAATAGTTGAGTAAAATCTATTTCAATCTAAAAAAAGTTTATTATTTATACAAACGTCTTATTGCTATAAATTCATTTTGAACTTACCAAATTAAATCCATCAGAATGTTTCAGTAAAGGCCAATTAGTATTAATACAAAAATTTGTTAAAATTTCATTTCTGCGCTTTTTGAAAGTTTTCTTCCAATTTAACTGCACATCTATCCAAGGAGTGTTGTTAATTTGCAGCCATGCTTTTAAATTCTCGGTTTCTTGTAAAATAAAAATATTAACTTAATACACATAATATATTATAAAAAAAAAAATTTAAATAACTTACCTTCATCGGGCAGTTCTTCGTCTAAATTTTCTGCAGTTAAAAATGCTGTGCTGCTAGTACTTCTACTATTTTCTATCGTTTTACTAGACTCAATCCCTAAACCTATTTTTTTCAAGCGTTTCGTATAGTTATAATATTTATCGTACAAACGACCCGAAGGATTCTGCTTAAAGCCTCGTTTCTTATAGTAAATGAACTGAAAATAAAATATTATTTTATTTATAATAGTATAATATTATTATTAAATATTATCTACTGATAATTTTAAATTTTATAAGTAGTAATCTTTTTTTAATGTATGTACCTTATCGTCGTTAAATTTCTTTTCAATTTCTAATGAAATGTTCTCAAAATCCTCTCTTCTAATTTTCCTTTTCTGTTCTATATGCCAACTTACTACAGCATCTACTATTATTTTTCTAGCTGCGTCATTCAGCTTGCTCGTACTGGAAAAAGTCTGAAAAACGTAAATTCCTGTGTGGAAGTTTTTAATAACTTTAATCAAGTCCTGCAAAAGAGTTCATTAGAATTTAAAAAAATAATAGACAGAAATGTATACAAATGAACTTCTTCCTACAGTTTCTTCAGACGGCCAATAGGTGCTACCAAGTGATGAAGTCGAATTTGAAGCCAAATTTCCCTTTTCATTCATCAACCATAAATTAGTATAACTTAAAGGTGATGTAACACCACTGTTAAATAGTACATTCTGTAAAGAAAAATCTAAGTATAATAATAAGATATAATTATTAGAATATCATCGCTTACCAATTATTATAATATAATAAGTTACTATATTAAAAAAAAAATTAATTATTGTTGTAACTTACATTTTCTGATTGCCACTTGGTTAGAAAATGACGGAATTCAACTTGGACGCTCAGTTTCTTGTCTTTAAATAGTTCATCAAGATCTTTTTCAGTTAAGTATTTAAGCCTTTCCAAAGAAATTTCTTGAGCTGCAATTGACATTCACTTCAAATTTAAAATAATTGCATGACATTTTAAAATGTATTTTCAATTATTGGGTGTAGCATAAAAGCACATAAGTTATAAAGTAATAATAAGGTAAACCAAAAAAAACTTGATGAAAACTTTTAATATTTAATTATTATTAATTAAATTGTTGTTTTAAGCATTGATACTTAACCACTTACTTGGTTGTTAATTATTTAATTACATATTTAATTGGGTACTTACCTATAAAGTCTTCCAATAAATATTCAAAGCCCCATGACGTTAAAAGTTCCAACAATTCACTGTTCGCAATAATTAATACATTATTAGCCGAATTAATTTCGGAAATATTGGGTGTGCTGGAATACAGGACATCAAAAACTTGGTTTAAATTTTCCATTTTATCAAAAATAACTTATTAAATTTAATTAAAATTAATTTATTAAAAACCACACCTTTCAAGAGAAAACTTCAAAGGAAAGTGAAAGACAACGACTGCTTATTGCAATTTTTAAATGCGCTTTAGCTTTAACAGGGGTACATTATTAGTAAAACGCAACCAAAGCATAGATTAAATCTATCAAGTCTCCTGATAATCAACAATTTTAAATGTTAAAGCAAACTGAGTCAGATGAATAGTACCAAGATTAATTGATAAAATTAACTATTATAATGTTAGAACACCAAGTATTTAATTTAATTTAACTGAATTGCATTGCAACCAAAAAGTAATAAAATGTACCAATATAAAATGTCCCATGACCAATACATATCATTAAAATAACAATATTTGTTGATTATTAACTACCTACTTTGGTATATCACAACGAAACTGTTACAAAACAACGAAAACTGGTAAAATCAAGCATTAAAATGTTGGATTTCAAATTTCCATAGTAAAAATAACCTTTATTTTTGATAGTATATTTAACACTTCTGGGTTGATTGAATCAACAACTGTAAATCAATAGAATTAAACTAATTTTGGTTTAAATATACTAAATTACAAAAATTGGTGACTAACAATTTTATCTGGTTAATTTAATCATTCCTTTTTCTCTGAGTGTACCACTTGAAATTAATGGCAACAGAGAAGACAATGTTAACTTGCATAATGCTACAAGACATGCCTTAGTTATCAATTATTTTCAAGGCTTGTTACCATAGTCGGAAATAACTCGATAAAAATGAAATAGAAGAAAATGTAAGAATTATGTATATGTATTATACATACAAAAAATAGAAGATATTTATATTTCAAAATAATAATATACTCACAGCTTTGCATTTCTGTTCAAAAATAATTTTTCCCTATCCCTAACCATAGGTTCATTTCTATAGATACAATTCTTGCAATAATTATTGTATTTTTACAGAAATAAACTTTTGATTACAGATAAGCGATTATTGAACTGCATCAACGGTGCCATTCTCACAAATAAAATTTAATTGATCCATTAAAGTTGATCAACAAAAGTTGAACGAAAATCTTTGCCTCAATAGATTTTTTGTTGATTAATTATAATCGGTCAATTAAACTTGATTCGCGAGAACACACCTCTTTAGAGCTAAGGATTGATCACATCCTTACAAATGCAATTGCATTATATCTTATTTTTCAAAAGCAAGATCTCCATTTCAACTTCATGTTTTTCTTTATCATGTTTTAACTGAAGTTCATGTTTTTCTTGCTTGTGTTGCATATCAAGTTGATGTTTTGCATTACTTTCGTGCTTTTGCTGATCACTCAAATTAGTCCTTGATGCAGCCCAAGCTCCCAATTTGTGTTTGAAGAAAAGTACTTTTCTTCATTCGATTTAATCTTTAAGGGGTACATTTGGACCAAGCAATGGACGAAAAATTGGTTTCCACTGGGACAGCTTTTTGCACTAAAATAAAAAAATTATTTCTAAGAATTATAAAAAGTATTGATATACAAACAATCAACGGTCGATAACTTGATAAATATTCTTGGCTGTTGTGGAGATGTACTTTCCTTATCTACAAAAACAATGAATCAGTCAATTCAAATTTCAGAAATTCTTAACTATAATCTCCTACCATTCGTAGATGTTTCCATACTAATGGACTCAATATCATCCATGAAGCGTTCTTCTTCTTCATTTATTGAATATACAAAATATAACAAAGTTAAATAAATTTAATCAATGTGCATATTGTTTTTTGTTTAACTAACCATTAAGTACGGTCAGCCCCATACTGTGAAGGTAACCCTCTGACTTGTGTCGTTATGATATCTTTGATCATTAAATCCGTATGATCGATGTCAACTTGTGTCAAAGGACCTCCACCGGTTCCCTTCAAAAAAGTTTTTCATCTGAAAACTTCTTCTTCGGCGCAAAGACGGTTCGGCGCAAGCCGATTCGGTGCAATTCAGTTTGACGCGAGCCGATTCGACGCAAAGACTTTTGGACGCGAGAATAAAGTATTTTAAAAAGAAATAAAAAGAAAAACAATGTGGAAAAATTTAAACATTAATAGATAAATAATATATATAATAAATTTATTAAAATTAATACACATGTATACAAAATAAAAAAATGTTAAGGATTCATTTCGTAATTATACGATAATCCTCGCAGATAGTCGATTATATTACGGTTTGCATAATCGCTCACTATAGTTCTAATGCGTTTATCTGCATCTTCATATTTTTTTAATTTTTTGGAGGTTCGTGGCCTGCTAGTAGGTGTTCATAGAACATATCACGTCCTCTTTGAACTTTCTTCAATGCATCTACATATGAATTTCCATAAAATGGGATGGTCCATACCTATTTCCAATTGGAGACGTCGATGAGCCGCTTCAGCGTGATTGTTTGTTCTGTCCATATCATTTAATACGCGATTATATAATGACCACAACTCTGGGTGGAAAATTGCAGGTCTTCTTGTATTCCCTCGACGGTTCATTCGTCCAACATAATAATCCTCGAACCATTGCAGTAGGGGTTGAAGTTCTTCAGGCAACACTCCAGCTAACCTGTCTATAGCTTCGTCTAAATCAGCAGTCGGTACAAATGCGAGAGATACCACCATTCTAGCATACAGAGCGAAATTGGAATCTGTATTGTAATTCCTGCTTAAATTTAAATTACTTAGCTGTTTCTTCATATTTTTTACCAAATGGAAAAATGATTTCCCATGCATTTCCGCTGTTGGAAACGCGTTTCAAAGCTAATTCAAAATCACATGATATACGTGCTGGATTCAAATTTGGTTCCAAATTTTTTAGCATATTTATCATTTCTGTATATGTTGCAGCTTGCTTATTAGGAAGAAGTGCGTATAAAAATGGATGCACTCCTCCATGCTTTGCTGCCAAAATCACGTACACGTATAAAGGTGCCATCTATGAACCAATGGTCACATTCGTTCAATATCTGCAATAAATACCAAATTAATTTTTTTTTAAGTTCAAAATATTGAATACAGCAAAACAAAAACAAATACTTACGCGGAGATTTCGTTCGCGGCCAAATATTAAAATTCTTCCGGGAACTTGACCACTATCAGCCAGTAAAAAGTTTTCTTGAATCCCGGCCTGGGGTTCGTATACTTTATATCTATCAGGAATAATTAAATCCACGACACTTTCAGGCGCAGGAGGGACAGCTTGTACAACATTTCTCCTTCTTTGGATAATTTTTCGTAATGCCCCTTGGTTTGGCATAGCTCCTAAGGCACCTTCCGATATACCGTCAAGGCAAGCATCAATAACTTGGGAAGTTCTTTCCGGGGTTTCTTCTTCAATTCTTCTTTTCATTCGAGTTACAGCTAAATCAACTTCAACTTTTGCTGCCGAACTGTCGTGCAAATGTTCATTAATTGTTTTGACTACTATGCCATTTTGAGTGTGAATTCGAACTTTGCAATAATATTTTCTTTCACATCGCCAAAATATTTTTGATCCGCAAGCGCTCATGCGGTCAAAGATGTAGATAAATCCATCACTTGTGAATTTTTCTTTTTGACGTTTACTTACAATGGTGGCCATTATTTTTTGTACTTTTTGTATAAAATCTTCGTGCGCTTTTCTCAGTTATCGTTGTTGGATTACTGTGGTTGATTTTGCTTATATAATTGCTGAAAAAATGTGTCGACATGTAGACGGCGCCGGCGGTGTTGTAGTTGTGGGTTGAAAATTTGCAGTTGCATACGATTGTCTTGGTGTGCACTTGTGCAGCTAAAATGTCAACGCGTACATAAACTGTAAAAATACGTTGAAGAATAGGCGCGATTTATCGTATTTTAAATTTCCTATTAAGGATATATGGTAAATAGATGCACAGTGGGTCAGACGCTCGGAAAAGTGGCCAAAAATACATTTTTGTCAACTTAACAGTATTGCCACAAAATTTAGTATATCTTTTTAGAGAAAACATCAGTGCACCTTTTTCTCGAATCTCAAGTGAATTGAAAAATATTTCTGCTTGTTAGAGCGATGCAAAAATCACCTTCTATTAATCGCTGATTTGAGTAGCATTTCGCTCCATGCAACACCAAGTTTTGACGACTTATTGTCCAGATTTCAGCTTCGAGTTTAAATTGGTATTTAATAGAAAAGTTGTCTTGAAGTATGTACTTTCGAATAAAAAATTTTTTAGACAATACAATGGTGCAATAATTAAATACATTATTTCATTCCGGGAGCTGCTCAATAGAAAATCTCAAATAATTCTCCAACTTTGTGTGGACTTATAAACAATTTCCCGCAATTTCCCGTTTTGAAAAAATACGCAAAAAATACATTAGACATTTCTCAAACAAACTATGTAAAAATTGTTTGTGCATTCAAGTGCGTTTTTAAATAATTCGCGATTTTGAACAACGCGACGGCGACGCGCTACGTGTCGCATAATTATGATTATATTCAACGCATTAAAATACAATCACTGTCGAAGTGTGGAACGGTATTTGGAAAATTTGGAGTGACGATTTATATATTATTTAATTGTTTCCGTTGAAAGTAAAAGGATTCAACGTCACTAATAAATCATGCATTGATCACGCATCCGACAAGTGACCAACAGAAGGGTTGTTTACGTCCCGGGCTCGTGAGAAAGTTTACATTAGGAGTAATAAATTTTAACTAAAATTTATGTATCCAGCTTTGTTGTTATACCTAGTACGTATTGAATTGTATTTACATAAACAAGTATATTTATTTTTTAAATAACAAAATATTCGTAACAACTTTTTGAGTTATTCCTTCTTCAGTTTTTGGTGTGTTAAGATCGTTTGAATTTTGTGTGTTTTTTGTAATTCGTTAGTTGCTTTGTTTTCAAGTGTGAGAAAAAATCAGTTCTCTTTAGAACTAAATTTGTCCAGTTCCTAGAAATATTGAGATAAATACGTAAATAACAAAGAAGTAATGAAAATATGAATTGAGATAATAAATAATTAACCCTTTGAGGACAAGTGGTTAGCTGAAGTAACCACATTTGTACGGTTTGGTGAAGTAACCGTACTGTTTAATGTATTTTAAAAAATGTTAATTCCGTCCTCAAAGGGACAAAAAGTGGCAAAATTTAGAAAATAGCTTTAATTTAACATGCATTTTATTTATTTCTTTCTCCATTTTATGTAGTAAGTACTGAAAGTTTTAGATTGCTTCATTTTTAAGAAGCATTTTACTTTTGCCAATTTATGTACTACTTACTAATTGTAGTCTTTGCAGATATCAATCAAGATGTTGACCAGGCGGCAACTCTTTGATGTTTTACAAGAAAAAGTTGGTGAAAAACATGTGTGCCAAAAAGCACATTTATATAATTATTTGTTAAAGCATTTCAAGCTACAAGATGCAACGGCGATATCACGTCTAAAATGGAAGAACACACGGTTTTGTTACAAACTTTATTCAAAATTAGATTCATGTGCAAGAAAAGTAGATAGGTTTTTAGAAAAACATGCTGATTGGCTTAGTCAACCTTTTGAGTTTGAAATCGAGGACGACCCACAGCCAGGAACATCCACAGGAACATCCTATTCTGGTTGTGGAACTCGTGGACGTCCGAAAGTACCATTTACTGACAGCAGTTCGAGGAGCAAGAGAAGGAAAGTTGAAAATTTGGCAAAAACCTTTGAAGCTGAAGAGCTCAGTTCAGCTGCAAGCAAAAGCCTTAAACAAGAGGGAAGAGATTCTGCTGCAAAAGTGGTTTCAGAAGCGGTTTTAACTACTCCATCTAGAGCAGATAAAATGCGGAAAGCTTGGGAAATAAGCCAGAAATCTAAGCGACCTGTTTCATTCACACCTGATGAAGCGCTTTCGATAATGATAAAGGCGAAAAACGCCAAACACCAATATATGGTCCATCGGCTAGCCGCAAAGAAAAATAATGCTGACATTTATCCTTCCTACCAAAAAATTCGAGATGCTAAATCCCGTTGCTATCCCCAGAAGGAGGCTAAAATTGTAACCGAAACTTCAGCCGAAATTCGGTTACAGGCCCTGCTAGACCATACAGCAACACGTATAGTGGAAATGCAAAAGGAGGTTATATTGAGCCTATCTGCAAATGATTTAGTGCTTTCAATTAAATGGGGTTGCGATGGAAGTACAGGGCACTCCCAGTACAAACAACTATTTTCGGAGTCTGGTCTTGGGGACGGAGATCTATTTTTAACATCGCTTGTTCCACTCCAACTATATGTTGACAATCCCGAAGGAAAAAAAATAATATGGCAAAACCAAAGGCCTTCTTCTACTAGATTATGCAGACCAATTAGGTTCCAATTCAAAAAGGAATCTGCAGAATTAATTCAAAACGAAGCAGATTATGTAGAGAGGCAAATTGGACAACTTATACCTACACAATGTCAAGTTGATGGTCAAGAGGTTTCCATTTCATATGTTTGTGTAATGACTATGATTAATGGGAAGGTATGTAATGCAATTACAAAAATGAAGTCAGCACAAACATGCTATCTCTGTAAAGCAACACCAAACGAAATGAACAAAATTGACATGCTTCTTAAAAAACCAGTAGATGAAAATGCTGTAAAATTTGGTTTATCATCGCTGCATGCATGGATAAGGTTCTTTGAATGCCTTCTCCATATTTCCTATCGACTGGACTTAAAAACTTGGCAAGTTCGTGGGATACAGAAGCAGGCTATTTTAAAAGCAAGGAAAAAAGAAATTCAGAAAGAGTTTAGAGAAAAAACCGGGTTGCTGGTAGACATACCAAAAAGTGGCGGCAGTGGAACCACCAATGACGGGAACACGGCCAGAAGATTTTTTAATAATACCGCCTTATCTGCATCTATAACAGGAATAGATGAATCATTAATTAAAAGATTTGGGGTGATACTACGTACACTATCCTGCGGATTTGCCGTAAATGTTGAAGCTTTTCGCGACTATGCCATAGAAACTGCTCGATTGTACGTGGCAAAGTACAATTGGTATTTCATGCCAGTCTCCGTTCACAAAATACTTATGCATGGCCCAATAATTATTCAGGAGGCAATACTACCAATTGAGCAACTATCGGAAGATGCACAGGAATCTCGTAACAAATATTTAAAAAAATTTAGAGAACTGCATACTCGAAAAATTTCTAGAGTAGCCGGAAACCAAGATTTGTTGAATAGATTACTTATTACGTCGGACCCACTAATTTCTTCCTTGACACAATTGCCGTCAAAAAAGAGTTCGTCTATATCGCCAGAAGTATTATGTTTACTGGAGGAACCAGAACCACCACAAGAACCAACTACATCGAGCGACACGGAATTGGAAACTTCTTCATTTGACGAGGGGAGCGATGATGAAGACTTCGCTTCGTTTGCTTAAAGTGTGATTTTTTTCGTACTATATTGCAATTTATGTATATAATGTAGGTACTTATTAAAACATGTTTTATACATTAAACTTAATTTTTCAATTTGAATGAAAACGTCTGTGATTTAGGTACAAGTGATAGCGTAGAAGTGATAAAAATCATTATTTAGACTAAAAATATCCTCTAAAAAGCACCCTGCAATTCAATCTTTTTAAAATAAATTAAAATTCAAACTTGCAATAACTTTATCAAAAACCATCCCTTAGAACACAGAGCACACCCATGGGGTCTCAATTTTGTTTTTACTGTTACTGTATTGCATCAATGTTGTTTAACATAATTAATGCGAAAGAAAATATTTTTTGCTGGCCGTATACAAAAACCACCCTCTAAAATCAACCCTCTTTAGATTTTATTTTATTTATTAATTTTTCTGTATTATGTGAGCCAACTTTAAGTCATTAAAATTAAAATCATATTTTAATAACCACTCGTATAAAAAACACCCCTCTAAATCATCCCTGTTAATTTAAAATTTTTTAATTAATTTTCCCGTGTTATTTATGTTAGTTTTAAGTCATTAAAATCAAAATCTGATTTTTGGCCACTTTTTCGTGTTTTCGACCCACTGTGAGATGTGAGGAATGAAAAAAAAATTGCGGTAATATTCGTATAGCAGTAACAGATAATAAAAATTTATCTTATAAATTAATTTGCGAGGAACATTTTTTTAGCTAGTGATATAAAGAGTAATCCTGTCAGGAAATATTTGATGAAAAATGCAATCCCAATAAGGTACTCAGTTGCAATGGACGCACTTTACTTTAAATTAAAATTAAAGGCTATAGCCGGGTAAGCATGGGGAAATGGCCCTTACACCGATTTGGTTCATTTTTTTTTAGATATTCCTTTCATAGCACTATTAAATTTTCCAAAATATTAGATGCTAAATGTTGATAGTTTCTTAGAAAAAAATTATTTTCGAAATTTAGAAAAGAATTTTTTTCTCAGAAAGTATTATTGCAAATTGAATGATTTTGGAATATGTTATAGAGGTACTTAAGACCTATAAGTGGTAATTTTTTTGTGGTATTAGCTTGTTAGATATTAAGTTAGTACTCCTGAGCAATGCCGCGCGATCCATCACATATTATTATTATAGCGAATCTAGTATGTATTATGTTCTGATGTTTATTATTGGTGTTGTAGTTACCAACACGTTATCATTTGTAATGTTGTCCAGTTATGTATGTTTGTTCCCTTTCAATCAACTAAAATATTAAATCATATTACACAATCAACTGCGTTTCAATATCTCGCTATCATAGCTCCACATCAAATAGGAAAAAAACGGGAAAAAAGTTTACAAAAATTAAAAAAATTAAATTTTGGCCGTACAACAATCACCAAATTTTTGTCAAATATTCCTTTTATATGCCCTTACAACATATCTTAATTTCAAAATTTTACGAAGGGTATAACATATTGATATTTATAAAAGTTCTTACCTAGATGCACCGGACAGCATCGATTGTCGTAATAATAATTTAATAAAGAAATTGAAAATACCATTTAATTATAATTATATAACTAATTATTTAAGTAACTAATGGTTATCACTATCGCCTTTAATGATTTTCACTGATATGTTTGTATTTTTAAATTAGTCCATTAGGATTTCAGCAGGTTTTATTATTTTTGCACAATATCTTGCATAGCATAAATAATATCAACAATATTTCAGGTACTGTAAAAATAATGTATTAAAAATCTACACGTAATAAAAAACAAATGAAAAACGTTACAAGCACAATTATGTACAAAATCAGAATCATGTGAATTTATAGTTCCCGTTGCTCCGATACCGATTATAGCTAGAATTTTGTTACTCAGACCGCTTAGTTTTGTATTGACTGATGGCCCACCACCTGTTTTATATAATTGTTGCTTGCTTACAGCATATTCTTTTTTTACAACCTTTTTTAGAGAGTCCCACTTGCTCCGCAACATTTTCGTAGTTCTTCCTGTACCACACGAAGAATTAAATTCGACTTCTAACTTTTTCCAGTGAGCTTCTTTACTGGTATTTGAAATAAAATCCGTTTTCTTGTTCTCTACGGTATCAAATCAGAATGTTAAACAATGGATAAATTATAAAATTAAGTTAATTAATAAATGTTAATTTATAAAATAAAGTTTATTATAAAAATGTTTCTTTGTAACTTACCTAAAATGGCTTGATGTTTCTCCACCAAATCAACCAACACAAGTATTTCTTCAGTGGTGAAATTGGTGTACCTTTTCGATATATTCATTTTTAAAATGTTTTCTTAGTTAAATGTGGTACCAACTACAAATTCAATTTTGAATAATTTTTAAATTCTTTCTTTTTCGAAAACACTTTTTCAAAGTAACATTTCAATTTAGGGTTAAATAAATATCAAAAATAATGTAAACAAAGATGTCAAACGACCTAAACGAGGTGCGCATGAACTGCCTTCGGGAATAGTAATACAATACGTACACAAGCATTGTAGAACGCTATTACTTTTATACTTGGAATAAATCATGGAATAAGTTATGCGGAGAATACGTATTCGAGACTTTATACTTCCATTGTAGAACTGGCCCTTAATGTAACATTGGAAATATTATTTTTGAAATCTACAATGAATAAAACACCTTCACAACAAATTATTTACTTAATACAGTGTTAGGTACAATTATTATAAACAATATTAGATAATATAATTTAAATTAACAAGTTTGTATAGTACAATTGGTAGGAGATACGAATAGGAAAAGATCTTCACCGATCTGTTTACGGGATGAAATACATTTTATATCAAATTTAGTATGTTAATAAATATATCGCGTATGAGTTGCCTAAAAAAATCCCGACCAAGCTATGATTAATTAAAATTTCAAAAATGAATTTTTATTTCAAGTTTCACCGACGTTTTTACGGAATAAATTTAATACCAACCAAAAATATGAAGCCTATGAAGCCTTTTCCTGGCCCAACTAAGGGGTTGCCAGGTTTAAAGAGGTAGTCGAAAATAGATATCTTCACCCATTTGTTTACGAAATGAAACTTATATCAAAATAAGCGCTCTTTCATTGCGAACACGATGATATAGGGTTGCCTGCAAAAAACCTGACCAAAATAGGGGTTGCCGAGCTTTAAAAAGTGAAATTTTTATTAAAACGTAAATGTGCGACAAATAGGTACGAGCAGTGTACGCGTACAATAGAAGAGGACGCAGTTATGGCAACATGAGATTAATTCAACATCGTCGGATATTTTATCTTAAACACTTCGCTTTTTTTCTTCAAAACAATAAATGCTTAAATTGGCAAATGTAATAATTTGCTCACCTACCAGAGGCGTAGCATAAAAATATTCGCAAAGGTGATATTAAAAATTAAAATTGATTCTATATTTTAATAGAACATAAAAACAAGACAATTAATAATAAACAATAACAAATTTAATTTTTGTGTAAAATAAATATTGTAAGATTGTTTCATTTATTGTTTCAACAAGCTTTTAACTTAAATAAGACAAAGTATTATTGACCACGAAATAAAATTAACTTGGTATATAAATTCCTTATGCTATCTCCAATAGAATTGCTTCTACAAATATAATGTATACAAGTATTTAAATACAGATCACAAATACTCTTTAATAAATGTATTTTATGATTTTCTAAAGGATTTAAATCGTGGAAAACCATATTTTCAAAAAGCGACTTAAATCTAAAATGGTTAAGAGTATTTTTAACTTTATAACATCTTTGTTAATTTTATTGAAAATTTTAAATAGTTTTCTCTTAGTATTTTTTCAGTAACTAAGCAAATGTCTATTGCGTCATCACTTGGGTAACACAACCCTCCTTTTGATTTCTTGGAAATCAATGAATTTAAAAAATTTTCTTTATCACCGTACAGTTGCGACAAGCAATTTTCAAATTTTAATTTTTTTCCTAATTTATACACAATAAATCCTGAAATGTATTTTATTACTTCCATGGTGTACGGTGATAATGTATCATAATTCAAAGCATATTCATGATCCAATAAAAAATTACCAATTTCATTAATTTCCTCAGGAATATCATCACGTTGATTAACAGATTCATTTATGATTTGTAGGGCTGATTTTTTAGACGCACCAATGTTTAAAATGTTTATTTCTTCCAATGGAACACAATTTAAAAGTTGCGTAGCTAATTTGACTTTCATTTTTTTGTTTAAAAAAATGAATATGTTGCTTTCTTAGTTTATTGCCTAAATGAAAACCTTCTTCTTCTTGCAACTTATTTAATTTCTCTAAATAGTCAATACAATACAAAATATTTTGTATCTTCATAAATATCTGTGTATTTTCAATTTATAAACACTGTTATAATTATAAATTACACAGTGATGGATAGCGTACTCTGTTTCAAATAATAAAAATTAAAATTAAAAAAATTTGGGGCCCCTTTTGATCTTTGCAGCCGCTACTTATTTCTCTCTCTCTCTCTCCTTTACTCTCTCTCTCTCTACTTCACTTTTTAGTCTTAATTTTATTGCGCTAGGTTTATAGACCAAAATAAACAAATTGTTATTTAAAAATCGTTACACAATATTTATTATAATAACAATTACTTACAATTATAACATAATTGAACAATTCAAATTTTAGAAATTTTAACATTATTCAAGATTTTAACTTCTTATATCCATAAGGCACAGAGTCAAAATTTTCAATTCTTCTTCGTTTTTTAAAACTGACTTGGTATGTTTTTGTTTCGTCTTTGGTAACAACCTGGTGATCCTCGGATCTTCTAATGCCACAAAAATGAATCAGTATTTTAGCTTCACCACTATCGTTCAAGAGTAGGTCTAGTATGGTCTTCATATTTATTTTTTGCCCTGTTTCGTAATTTAGAGTAATTCCTTTAGCCTTGATTTTAGGTATAGTGTTACCCGTGGAAGGTATAAGTACTCGGTAAGCATAATTCTTAAGGCCACCACAGACAAAGGTATCGATGTAGGCATCTGGACCGTAATCTTCTAGTTCGTTTGTTAAATCTCCAAGATATCTACCCAAAGGTAGATCAAGTTCGTTGGGTTTTGAAACGTAAATTACCGAATCTGTATCATAATATAACACACGGTCGTGTATCTTTTCTAAATAACTATAAAGCTTGAGACGAGCCTGGGTCGTTACGTATGACGCTATAACAACATTCACGGTTTTCAAAGGGTCAGCTGCTTCTTCCTTGTAAGACCAGTTTACTACTACTGTATCTTGGTTCACAAACTGAACATGATTTAGATTAATACAAGGGTTTAAAACTAAATCAATATATTCCATCGGTTTATTAACTATACAGGTCCTCGATTGGTTTTCTCGTTGACCGAATTTACCCTAAAAAAAACACGAAAAATAGTTAGCATTGCTATCCAAATAATAATTATTAAAAGACTCACCCAAAAGGAATTTAGCATAAGTTTGGCGAGGGACCTAAGACCTGGGTTTCTTTCAATTTTTTCTGCGATCATTTTTACACCCTTGTTAATTGCATAGTTTTCAATGTACTCTTCTTTCTCTGCCAGAGTTGTACAATTATGAGGCCAGCCAAGTAGGCATAGGGGCACTTGGGCTGACCTCATTTGACCCCGAACCCATGACCTTGAGGTCAAGGCCGGTATATACCGGTATACCGCACCGTACCATACCGGTATACCGCACCGTATAGTTTAATGGTATACCGCACCGTATAGTTTAATGGTATACCGGTATGGTACGGTGCGGTATACCGGTATATACCGGCCTTGACCTCAAGGTCAAATGAGGTCAGCCCAAGTGCCCCTATGCCTACTATTAGTAATTATTAATTATTAGTAATATGTCACTAATAAACATTTCTGACGAAGGCGATTACCATCTCTGAAAGCTCAAATTGAAATTACCAATTATTTATTTAATTATTAGTAATTATTAATTATTAGTAATATGTCACTAATAAACATTTCTGACGAAGGCGATTACCATCGCTGAAAGCTCAAATTGAAATTACCAATTATTGTAGTTTAATTAACTTGTTCTATATTTTAAAGTTTTATCTTATTAATACTAACATAGGTAGTTAAAAACAAAAATATGAACATAGTTAAAAAACAGAAAAAAACAGTCAATAAAAATTACAATTAATGATCTTTACGTTGCGCTCGTCCGCCATCTCGATCCTTTGCTCCGGACAAAGAACGACTCACTACAGTCACCACTGCTAATTTATCATTTGTATCATGGTATTTGGCTTTTAAGAATTCTGGAAAAATAAACATAATCGTAAAATCATAATTAATACAGTAAGAGAGCATTAATACTCACTGAGAATAATAACTCCGTTCGTTTACAGGTCCTTTATTAAAAAATGTAAATTAACCTCTGATCGTGTAGTAGTACGATGTCGTTGATCTGAATTCCTCTATTTGCAGATGACCAGGTGTTCTGATGTGCCGTTCTTAGTTGCTGTAGATAATCGGTTGACCATCTATTCCAAAATTTTGATATAATTCTTCTTCGTTCCTTCCACCTTTTAACAATCGTATCGCGTTTTAAATTTTCATTGGAATTAGGTAAAATACCTTCTCGTTGATGTCCCAATAAAAATTTTGGTGGAGATAGAATTGATAGATTATTTTTGTCATCATCTATATACGTTAGAGATCTTGAATTTACCGTTGCTTCTATTTCTGTTAATATAGTTCGCAATTCTTTAATATTAACGAGCGTTTTTCCTAAAGCGAATTTAAGACAATCCTTGACAGTTTTTATCATTCGTTCCCAAAAACATCCCCACCATGCAGCACGTTCAACAATAAATTTCCAAGTAATTCGTTTATTAGCCGAAATATTTTGAAGTTCTTCGTTCGTTAAAGTTTAAAATCGTTAGTATCTTGCTTTTCAGTTTGCTTGTCGTTTATACCCAATGTCTCAAGTAACCAGAATTGCTTCATATCGACGTTATCTTGCTCTTCTGATACCTGTACAGGGTGGCTCAATTTCGATCCCTCTTATGGGGAAATCGGTAACCATTGAAAATATCGAAAAATGGATGGCGCATCCTCGATCTCTTTTTTTGAGAAAAGCCCAATGGACAAAACCGGAGTTGGCTATCTTTTTTTGTTTTCGAGTTATAGCCAAAAATCCGATTATTGGACTTTTTCATAAATGTCGATATCTCGGTTGTTTTTGAAGTTTTCAAAAAAGTGTTAACACTTTCTTCAGGCACTTTTTTAATGACAACAAAATGGGCTAGAGAGATTTTAAATATCTAAGTTAGTTTCCGAGTTATAATATAAAGTTGTGTTTTTTTAAATAGAAACCATAGTTGAATGTGATATTTTTGAATAGCATATTTTATCCTCTTTTCAATGATGTATAACATGTGGGGTCTATTATTACGGGTTCATCCCATTTTCATAAAAAATATAATAAAAATAAAAAATATCAAAAAATTAAATATGATAATAACATTTTTAATAAAAAAATCACTAAAAATATTGAAGCACGTAACAAAAATTAAAGTAAGTATTCAAACTAAAGATCTTATTGTTTTCAATACATAACTTTTCAAAACAAAACACTACCAAATTGGCACCTAAAAGATTTTCACCACATGTTTTATAGTAGGCTAATGTTTGTTTAATTGTTGGGGAATTGCCGTCATTGTTTCATTGTTATATTAAATAATCATTATTACCTACTTATAATAATAATAATAATTATTATTAATTATAATAATATATTATTATTTACTGGTCATTTTACGTAAATATAAAATGGCTTATGAAAACTTTGAAAAATTTGATATGTTGGAGTGCTACATTAAAACTAATAATAATGCTCGTCTTGCAAGTGCAGCATATTTCAATAGTTATCCTGAAATAAGACAACCAGAGATCAGTATTTTTAATAGATTCAAAGGAAATCTTACTAATTATGGAAATTTTAACATGCCTAGATCAGGAAATTATAATATTCAAGATGCTCAAGAAACTGCCATTAATGTAATTGCAGCTGTAGTTCAAAATCCTTCAGTTTCGAGTCGTCAAATTGAAACTGAATCAGGAATTTCAAGATGTAAAGCTTTGCAGATACTAAAAAAACATAAAAAAACAACATTACCTACAACCAGGAGATGCTCAGAGACGGTTGGAATTTTGTAATTGGTATGGGCTAAAATGTCAACAAGATGAAAATTCCTTCAAATGTGTGATTTGGACAGATGAAGCTTACATTAGCAGTGCTGGTATATTTAACAGGCATAACGAACACTATTGGCCTGATGTTAATCCTCACCGTACTGTTGACGTCCAAATGCAAGGACGGTTCGGTTTTAGTGTGTGGTGTGCTCTATGTAGTTGGCAATCATGTTTTAGTATATTATACGTATAGAGAAAATCTAAATGGCCAACGATATTATAAACTCTTAAACGAACATTTTGTTGAAGAGTATTTGGATAATCTACCCTTGCTGGAAAGAAGATATTTGTATTACCAATAAGATGGTGCACCACCCCATAATTCCAGAATTGTTAAAGAATTACTAAATAGCAATTTTGGAAAATATCATATTTAATTTTTTGATATTTTTTATTTTTATTATATTTTTTATGAAAATGGGATGAACCCGTAATAATAGACCCCACATGTTATACATCATTGAAAAGAGGATAAAAAATGCTATTCAAAAATATCACAATCAACTATGGTTTCTATTTAAAAAAACACAACTTTATATTATAACTCGGAAACTAACTTAGATATTTAAAATCTCTCTAGCCCATTTTGTTGCCCTTAAAAAAGTGCCTGAAGAAAGTGTTAACACTTTTTTGAAAACTTCAAAAACAACCGAGATATCGACATTTATCAAAAAGTCCAATAATCGGATTTTTGGCTATAACTCGAAAACAAAAGAAGATAGCCAACTCCGGTTTTGTCCATTGGGCTTTTCTCAAAAAAAGAGATCGAGGATGCGCCATCCATTTTTCGATATTTCCAATGGTTACCGATTTCCCCATAAGAGGGATCGAAATTGAGCCACCCTGTACATGTAACGTTGATGTGATGCTACTATTTGTCGCGTTTACGTTAGTTGTAACATCAAAATTTGGTCCTTGCAGTGTCCATCCCAATTTAGTATTCACTGCCGTTAAATTGTCTGTGATGCGAATTAATTCGCATGTAGCCAAGCGCCAATAGTTGTTTGCGCCTATCAACAATGAGATTCCGTCTATCGTTTTAATATTTCCTATTGAAATATTTGCCATGTTCAATTCACTAATCAATGGGTGATTGATTTCGGGAGTTTGAAAAGTGTCATAGCAAATTTCAGGAACTTCTATTGCTACTATCGAAATTTTCTCGTTATTGTATTGCGATAATAACTGAAGTTCTACCTTGTTGTAAATTTTGGGAATTGTCTTTCCATTACTTCCAAATGGCATAACGGCTAACTTACGCGTTCCAATAATTCTTAAATTTAATTGACGAGCTATTGACTTCTTTATATAAGTTAATTGACTTCCGCCATCTAAAACTAATCTAATAAACATATTTGCATCGTTTTCGTTAAGTTTGCAAATATAAGCCTTTGCAGTTTGCAAAAATACCTGTTGCTAATTGTTTTTCGTAAACAAGCTCGTTGTGGTATTTGTCGTTTCTTGTTTTTTATAGCTCGGATCGCACATCGAAGTTGCATGTCGGTAATTACAATTTCCGCCAGTAATATTTGATTTGCAAAATTTAGAATTATGACTTGGGTTTGTACAACGAAAACATCGTTTATTTTTTCTCATTAAATCCTTTTTTTGTGGGATCGTAATATTTATTGAATCACAATTTTCTGTGTCGTGTAGTTTAGATTTACATAATAAACATTCATTGGCAGCTGTCGTTAATAATCGAGCTGTGGTGTAATTATTTTTATGTGATTTATAAGTATCGTTTTTATTATCACGTCGTTCTATTTTTTTAGGAAATTCTAATTCGTACGTTATATTATTACTCGTCGAAGGTTGCGCAATTTCGATTGACTCTATTACCTATTTGTTCTGAAATTGTTATTGCAACTTGCGAATTAATGGGGTGCGTTTTATAGTAGTCTATTTTCATGGTATAAGGCATAGAATTTAATAGCACAGATTTGATCATCATAGCATATTCGTTTTCATCGACACCGGAAGACGTTAAACTTCTTGTAACTGAAGAAATTGCATTATACAATTTTCGCAAACCAATAGCAAGTTTATTTTTAACCGGCGTTATCGTTAATAATTTCTGAACATGTGAATCAATAATACGTTGTTCGTTACCATACTCATGTTTAAGTAAATCAATTGCATCGTTATATGATTTTTCAGACGGCGTAAAACCACTAATTGAGTTTTTAGCTTTTCCTCGTAAACATTGATCAAGGTAATTATATTTAGCTGAAGCATCAATGCTGTCGTTTTCATGAACTGCAAATTCTATGTAAGTGATTTGTAATTTACCAATGCAGTTTTTTTTTGCTCATCATTTTTCAGTGAGTCGTCGAACTCCATTAATTTTTCATCACAGTCAAAAGGCAAATCTTCGCCGATGTCTTTCCATGCTCTCTGCTTATCAGGTGGACCGGCTGAATATTGAACGGTCTTCAGTATCACCTGAAATCGTTCGTGCATGGTATGATTTATACTTTGCCGCAAGCTCCTGAATTCGTTATGTATAACCCCTTGCAAGTATTCAGCCAATGTGCGGTAATCATTAACTCCTAGAAATGTTTGAAACAATTTACAATAATAAAAATACATTAATAAAATTAAAGGTAAATTATTCTAATTACTTTGAGATAAATTTTTCTTCGTCAATTCTCTAATTATTACAAATTTTTTATTGCAAGCAATTACTTTACTAATAAAATTAGAAAAAAATAATAAATACCTATTTCCTTTGGCAATAATTCTGATTCCGCTACACCTCTATCGTCGTCCTTGTTTGAAATACAACCCTCATCGACGGGATTGTCCTCGAACTCCTCCAACCCATCTAGATCCTTCGAAGTAGAACTTATTTGGGATAAAGAAACGTAGCTTTCTAGAGCCTGACATGAACTGGCTAGCACGCGAGCTACAGTCGACGAATCCATCATTGCAGGCTCATCATCGGATTTTTTAGCCTTTTTTTTTTGTGCGTTGGGAGTGGAGAAACCTTGCATAGCCCCCCCCCTATGATCGGGGGGGAGTGTCAGATTCTTACTGACTAAAACCCCACTCCGTAGAAGTGCCGGGATTCGCTTAGCGCTTGCCTTCCGAACACTTCCGCTTTTCTGCCCTTTCGGGACTTTTTTCTTCTTTATATCGTTGCGCGTTACGTGTCATTTGTAGCTTGTAGCTCCCTTTGGTCTGCCTCCTTCGTGGCTATTATTTTTCTGGCGCACTCCTCGATTGCCTTCCAGTAGTCTTCGCATTCCAGCATAAACTCGACCAGGTTGTCAGGGGAGAGACTGGACCCTACCTTAAGTTCCATCTGGGTTCTGGGAACTACCCATCTAGGGCACACGAAGAAGGTGTGTTCCGCCGTGTCAGAGGTGTTTCCGCAGTACGGACACTGGCTGCTGGTCGATCTCTTGAAACGGAGAAGGTAAGCTTCAAAGCAGCCGTGCCCCATGAGTACCTGCGTGACCTCGTATGTAAGGGAACCGTGTGTTCTATTGCACCATTCTTCTATGCTCCTAATCAGGCGGTGTGTCCATCTGCCCAGGTTGCTGGTGTCCCACCTCGCCTGCCAGATGGCGAGTGAGTCTTGACGGATTGTCGTTCTTGGCAGGGCCCTATCGTGGTACCGCTTTTTACGTTCCAATGCCTGGAGGTCTATCGGGACCGACGCGCGACGATGTGACGACTAGTAGGGCATCCGTGGAAACTGTTTTGTATGCCCTAGCTACGCGTAAGGCCATCCTCCTTTGGACCCTCACAAATTTTAGGGCGTAGCTCGTCTTCTTGTGCAGATCGTCGGCCCAGACCGGAGCTCCGTAGAGCATTATCGAACTGGCCACCGACGCAAGCAACCTTCGCTTCGGCTCGGACGGACCACCTACGTTGGGGAGTAGCCTGGAAATACTCGTTGCCGCCTTCAGTGCTCTTTCTGCCGCATTCCAGATATTGGCTCTAAAGCTCAAGTTACGGTCGATCTTGATTCCCAGAATTCGGATCGACTGAGATGGTTCCACAAGGGCTTCCTCCACCTCGATCCGGATTGGAGTGTGGTGCCTTCTGCCACTGACAAGCACCACCTCGGTCTTGGCTGGGGCGATGGCCAGTCCTCTAGAAGCCATCCACTCGCATATGGCACGAATTGTTGCCTCCGTCTTCCTGATGAGCTCCGCTTCCGACCTCGCTACCGTCACCACCGTGAGGTCATCTGCGAAGCCCACTAGCTCTACGCCATCTTCGACGGGCAGTCGTAGCACGCCATCATAGCTGATGTTCCAGAGGGTCGGGCTCCAGACTGAGCCCTGGGGAACTCCTGCGGTCATCAAGAACCTCTTGACGATCCCCGCTTCGTGAACCGTGATCCATCGGTCTCTGAAATAGCTGGCTACGACGCGTATTATGTATGAACTAACGCCTAGGCGGATGAGGTCGTTTATTATCACGCTCCATTTCACGGTGTTGAAGGCATTCTTCACATCTATTGCCGTGACAAGCGGAAATCTTCTCGTGTGCCTATAGCCCTCCTTCGCCGTTCTCACCTTTGACGTTATCCTCTCGACGGCGGCGGTAGTCGATCTGCCTTTCCTAAACCCGTACTGTCTTTCTGACAACCCCTCCCCCTCGCTCAGCTCGGTGTGGAGTCTTTCGAGAAGGATCCTCTCGAAAACCTTGCTGACGTGATTGAGGAGGCACTGGGGTCTGTACGAGCTCGGTTCGTCTAACGGTTTATCGCCCTTACAAATAAGTACCAGCCTAGCTTCCTTCCAGCTGGGAGGAAACTCGCCGCTCGTCAATACTGAGTTGAAGGCGTTTAGTAGTAGCCTGGGCTGCAATTCGCCCACCCTCTTCACCATCCGAGCGGGGACGCCGTCTGGGCCAGGGGCCCTATTTGATGTCGTGCACCTCAGGGCAAGAGCCAGCTCCTCCTCCGTAAACAGAGGGATGTCAGTGGTTGCTGGTGGCTCGTAGTGGACTACGTCGTCGCATCTCGGGAAGAGGCACTCAAGGATGTTGTCGAATTGGTGCTCCTCTATCTCGGTTTCTGCGCGCGCGCCGAATCTCTTTGAGACTATTTTGTAGACCTTGCCCCAGACATCGTTTTCGAGCTCGTCGAGTAGCTCCGCCCAGTTCTGACCTGGTGGTCCAGTTACCAAAATTTTTTGAGTTCCTGATATTTTTAAGTGCTAACTTGAGCGCGCTACTCCCAAAGGCAATTGTCCAAAATTTGAGAATTTTTGGTCGAAAAATTTAGGCGCTGCTGATTAATTTAGTTCGGAGCACTTGGAATCGGCCGCGTGGTCTAATTACCAAAAGTTATTAAATACTAAAATTTTTTGGTACTAACCTGTGCGCTCTCGACCCAGGAGCAGTTGTCCAAAATTTTGGATTTTTTGGCACTGAATTGTCCCACTGGCACTAGTTTTAAGTTAGCACTTGAATATCCAACCGCGTGGTTTATTTTCCAAAATTGTCGAAAATCCGAAATTTTTGATTGCCAACCTGAGCGGTCTTGTCTCAGGAGCAAATGTTCGGAATTTCAGAATTTTCCGATCAAAATTGGAATGCTGACACTGTTTTCACCTTCAACTTATAGTTTTTTACTTTTTTCCGCGCTTGGGGCGAGCGAAAAATCCCGAAATTTTTTAGGCGCACTAACACTCCCTTATTTAACACTCTTGCCAAAAATCAGAATTTTCGTGCCACTTTTAAGGCTCTCCAATTGTCGTTTGTCGGGAGCTCCGTTGCACACGTCTACCTCAGCTCGTGTCTGGCTCGCGACTAGATTTTTTAGCCTGAAACTCATTTTCAGACCTGTCGTCAACCACGCGTTTTTTGTAAGATTACTGCAATCTTCTACTCCCTTGCTCATAGTTCTCTGAAAATAACAATAAATTATATTACAAAAACTAAAGCAAAAAGTACTGCCAAGATCAACAATAATTTAAAAATGCAACAATTACACTTACTTGCTCTGCCGATGACTTTCACTGGATATGTATCCCACGTAGAACTGGCTTTGCATCCGAGCTTAGCCCATTTCCGAATTTGATTCTCCTTGTCCTTCGGCGGCCAGAAACACAAAGTTTCATTGTTGGTTAACCAACAACTCGGTAATAATCCGACCGCCTTTTTCCCGTTTATAGATTCATCAAATTCAACTAATTCTAATTTTCTAATTCTAATTAAAATTCTAATTCATATAATCGGTTCGCGATTTGGGTAAGTGGCTTATATGGTGATTTTACCAGATGTTTAAATAAACCTAGATAATTTTCTCCCCAAAATGCCGATATTTCACTTAAAGGACGAACATTATCTGGTAAATGAATTAAATTATGCATGTTTAGAACCTGCGAATCCTCATCGTACTCCGATGGTAATAATTTAAAAAATGTCCACAGCTGGTCTTGTGCATAATCGACATATTTTGTTGCTTTCAGATCGTCATTTAATATCCTACATGCTACATATAACAGTAAGAAATGTTGGTATTTATTGATAGATAATATATTTTTAAAAGCAATAGATCCAATGTATAATAAAAAAAACGAAATTGAGTAGCTTTCCATTTTTAAATTTGATTAATAAACTGCTTTCTTTCAAATTCTGAGATATGAGAGAGAAAGATACAAAGTGTATCTATATACACTGAGAGAAAAGATTTGCTGTAGTAACTAAAATTCAGTTACAGCAAATAAATATTTCATTGGTTTTGGCATCAACACATACGACGTTTGTTAATCGCACTAAAACTTTTTAATTAAAAGTGACATATATTATTAGTTAAATAGACAAATAAAATTTGTCGGGAGAAATAATTAATTTATTGTGGGTACTAAATCTTTTTATTTAAAAGTAATATATTTATTGCTATATTTGACAAATAAAATTTGTCAAGAAAAATATTTTTTTATTTGCTCTTACTAGAAATGCTTTTTAAAAATAAATATTATTTGTTAGTTAACTACATAAACACTTGTTTGTTAATTAAAATAATCCTACTTGTAAGGGGAAATAATAGGTTTTTTGTTTTTACTCATCCGAATTTTTATTCTTACCATTATTATTACTAAAATTTAATAAAAACAAAATGTATTATATAAAAGTAAATTTATTAAGTATCTACCTACCTACCTATTACAAAAATAATTATTATAAAATAATATAAGTAAAATAAAAATATGAAAGTATTCGAAATAAAATTATAAAAATAAAAAATTACATACTACACTTCATTTTAAACTGATCTTAATACTAAAAAACCTAAAAAAATAAGTACATAAAATAAAAATCCACCCATGTTATTTATGGCGGATTCCTCATTGCAACAAATAATTTTCCATCTGCCATCACACATAGTAATACTAGTGGAGATTCACATAAGTCATCGTATTTTATAAATTCAATATCGTTTGTTCTGCTCACTGCAAAGGCGTACACATGTTCATTAAAATATAAAACTTTTAATTCGGTGTATAAGAAGCCAACATGATTTTCAGTATTTATGACAATATTATCGATTATACCAAACGAAGGTAGTAGATTGTTTTTAGTAGTAATTAAAATAACACGATTTTTTTCGAACTTTTTATTAAACACAGATATCCATTTTGGTGCATAACTGTTGTGAAATGAATTAGGAATAATGTCTTTTATGTGGGGTGTATAATTTTTCATAAGCTCTAAAAATGTATTAAACTTTACAGGTCCTATTATATACCTACTGTTAAATCCGTCATCGTTTAATAATCTGTTACAAAGCATTAACTGATTTTTCAAAGCAAGTGTTTTAGTAATATTAATTCGAGAAGATACTACATTTGAGGTACTTTTAAACAAACGGTGTTTTGCTTCAAAACGCAAAGAAGAAATATTATTTAGAGGTCCTATATTTTTTGCGACAGTTGGATAGTGTACTAGGTGGTGAAATTTTGCCTTGTGAAAGTTTAAGGCATTTTCTACGTCATTTTCTGAAACTTGAACCGGGTCATGGTTGGTGGTACTTGGTGGTTCACGGAAGTCTGAGTAACGTTTTGGGTGTTTCTCACGCATGATGATGGTATTGCCTTCAGTCGCCGGGGCGATTTTATTGTCTGAACATGCAATGCGAAGAGCCCCTTTTATGTCTCCGTCAGATAATTTGGCGGCAGCTAGATCGGCCGATTTTTGTTCTGCGTTATTCTTGTTGGATGTATGTTTGCGTTTTGATGTTGATTCCTTCAAAGATTCTTGAATGGCCGTTGAAGATGATTTTTCGTTTGGAAAATTTCGTAGCAACCTAATTATTTTGGTTGAAAGGGAACCATTTTTACTCAGCGAATCAGATTTTTTTTGCTTATGAGGAACTTTGAAGCAGGTGTAACTAAATGTAAAAAAATTTAGCCAAGAAAACGTGGAGTCATTACTTAAGATATCGTCTATGCAGCTACAATATTTCTCTGCAGCTAGTGCTCGGGCTCCTTTTGGGATGCGATGTAAAAGACGGCCTCTGAAGCGCATTTTGCAAATTTTGTCCAAAATGTCACAGTTTGTGTTCACTTTGGCATCTTCGCTTGGATGAGGTTGAATTTGGATGGATTGGTGATTTAGAGATAAAAAGGATGACTTCTTGCTTTGCGAGCATATAATGGATCGGCTTGAATGTATATTTAGGCCTCTTTTTGTTTCAAAATCTCTCTTGCATGACGTGCATTTATGTGGACCTTCAGCTTGAATATTGGCTCTATTTCTTGATGGTCCAGCATCTCTCCGATCTTGTGAGGATTGTACAAATGTTTTCAAGATTAGTGGGGTCCTGTTCTTTGGGTATTTGCTTGGCAAATAATCATCATCGGATGAGTCAGTATTTGACAATGACATTGACATATTATTTTATATATTATGAATCCGGATATAGTCACGCTGATATTAATTTTAGGTCTCTGTCACTACATTAAAATAGTGGAATATTCCTAGTCGAAATAATTCTTCTTCGTTATAGTCTTTGAACGACCAAACGCGTCTGTTTTGATGCGGGAGTGTTCTCCATGTAGGTGTTCCATGGCAAATATTGGGTACTCCAATCTTTGATGGGTCTATACCTAGAATGCTTAAATATTTATACCGTTCTGGATAATCAGTGATATATTTGTCTAAGTCGGTGGTGGTGATCTTTTCTTCATCCATTAGGATGTGAGCAGCTTTTACAAAAAGTGTTGCTTCATCAGGTGAGAACCAAGAATAGGCTTGACCTATTAATCTAGAAATGGTGTCTACTTTATTGAAAACCGTGTGCTCTGGGTAGATCGTTGAAGCTATGATAGTATCAATTGGTTTCCAAGGCGTTCTAGAATTATTATAATAACCTAGAAAGTGGATTAGATTCCGATCGTACACTATATGGCTTTTCTCATGATTGAAGATCATACCAAATTGTTCCTTACAGAATTCAGCTAGTATCTCAGTGTCAATGAGGCAGGGTAGCACTACTACTGAGTCATCGCCTAAATAAGCGTCAGCTAGAGGATGCCTACCTGTTAACTCGTATATTGCGTATCTCATAACTAGAGCGTTGACAATTGAGTCAATAATGTTGGTCCAGCAAGATCCGGATGGTACACCGCAGTGTTTGATGAATCTTTCACCGTTAGATAATCTAATTGGTGTGTCGATAAAATATTCAATCATTTTCTTCCATCTTTTTCTTGATCGATTTTCTCTGACGGGCCATGTCTTGCCGGTTGAGTCTAAGACTTTCGTCCAATCGATACCTTCAGCTATTAAAGAGAAAGCATCTCTTATTAGCCAGGCTGGTAAGGTGTGGTCAAAGCCACTCCAATCGCCTAATAATATAGGTCGAGTGGGAAAAGCTTCAGCCATGCGATTTATGTATGACATTCCGCCATTGCCGATTTCAATGCCGTATGCAATTAGGGGGTTGTCAGATTCTTTGAGTACGTCAAGGATTGGGTAGAAGTATGATGCTTCTTGCATATACACTTCAAGAGGATAGCCCCAAGTTGCACGTATCTTGTTTTTATCGCGGGTTGCTATATGGGATCTAGCGTAGCAAGCTACGTCTGCTAGAACAACGTCTTTGCCTGCTTCGACATCGTACCATAGTTGGCGTATCTCAGCTAGGACTGTTGGGTCTGATATAGCGTCTCGTTTTGTATTGTAGCCTCTTATTTTGTAAGGGAGGCCGGGTGATTTTGCACCTGGAAGGTCCGGGTGATTAGCTACTGCGCCAGTAGTTAATGGAATCACTTTCTGTTTGTAAAGGCCTAAGTCGCGTCTTACTGACTCGTAAGCCATGTAGTATGATGCGTTAGGATGCTTTACTGGTCTGGGCTTGTTGTATTCTAACAAGTTGGTCTTTAAATCTTCGAAATTTAAAGAGGACCGGTGGTATTTTGTCCTGACGTCACTAATTAAGCCTAGATCAAAAACCTGGTTGAGGGAAAAGAGTGCATTCCTATCAATACGAGCGCGCTCGTAGTTCATGGGAAATGGCTCTCCACGTGGTAGTGGCTCAAGCATTTGCCGAGTTTCGGGTCTCATTTTGTTTGTTTGTGTGTTGAGTTGTTTGCGAACTTCGCTCCACATTTTTTCTTTTTTATAACTTACCTTCGAATATATTAATTAAATTCTCAAAACCCCATTCGATTAACAAATTATTTACAGACAATTCCATATTTAAAATTGATAAATTTATTAATTCACTTTGAACAATAATTCACTTTTAACACACAAAATTACACAATACGTCCAACTTGACTGGAACTTCACCACGTTTTTAATATTAAATGAGGGAACAAAACTTTAAGTTGCTTTAATTTACTAGGTTGCAATTTTTTTCTTGGCGTCGTCTCGGGCGTGGGTGTATAATCATATATGATACTACTTTGTCATCAGCAAAAACTTTTAAATAATAATTTTTTGTCAATATCAATAATAATCTTATTTAAATTTATTAGTTTTGTTGTTAAGCTTACTAAATTTTCTTATTTAAATTAACAAACTATTTGAGTTGCAATGTTCAATATTACTAAAATTTACTGAAGTTTTTATTAATAATTACCAACTATTTTAGAATTAATAACAAATTGTGTTATTTCTTATACATTACAAATTCTTTTTCCTCGGTGTATATGTACCCGGAGTTTCGCGCTTGCTTATTATTGACTGCATAGGACGACAGTGCTTTGTCTTCAACAATTGCTGACAAGTTTTAGGTAGATCATCATGGCCTTCGTCCCGTAAAATTGTTAATAATTGCGTCACCACATTAAGTGTCAAGGTATTAATGTTATTTAATGTCCAGTGACGAAGTTTTTCAGTTAGCCTTTTCTTTTGTTCAACCTCTCCAGGATTTTGCGAAACTTTACTGTAGCTATCAGCATTACTATCACAATCACTACAACTCTTGTCACAATAATTATCAGTATTAACAAATTCAGTTTCGGAAAAACTCACACGGTTGTCATTAACTAAATTACTTCCACTTGCTTCATTTACACTAGGTTCATTTACGCTTGAGTTATTTTGATTATTTACAACATTTTCTGTTTTATGTAGTGCACGCCACTTTTTAACTCTAGGATATGAATTTGACATGGTTATATAAGATATAATTAAAAAATAAGAAATTTACGAACAAAAATAACAATTAACAAATTTATAGTAGCTTCTTAAAACTATACTGGTAACAAGGCACTACTGACAATTAGTATTTTTTATTCTTTACCTAGCTGATATTCCAAAACTACTAAAGCAGTTGGCTGACTAACGTTCCTGCATAAATTCTCAATTATAATTTTTAAAAATATTTACACTATTTACTTATTTACATAATAATGTACACAATTAGTTGAAATATTTAACAGAATAATTAATCGCCGTCTTAACCTGAGATAACTTTTTTTTATGAGATCTCTTCTGATAAAAAACACACGAATAATTTTTAAATATATTAACGGAATGTGAAATTGGCATTTGAGATGTGGATGGTTGTTTAATGGAAGACAACACCGCCGATTGAAACTTTGATTTATAAGAAGTGTTAATATTTTTAGAGCTGGTGAAACTGGAATAACAATTGTTATGCGAATACAATGTAATATTTTGTGAAATCATATAAATTCAATTAGCAATTGTAGTGAAGGATTCTCAACATGACCATGAAGTTTTTTTTTCTCAATATGTTGGTTATTATCTTCAGGTATTTTAGGAAAAGGTCTAATTCCCGACAACTCCTCGAACTCCTTCGTCGCTTGACAGAGGAATCCTTTTTCGTGAAGAACGATTTTTCTTCGACATTTCTTCACTATCTGTATTCAGGTCTGACTGAACCTCAGCAAGTTTTAACTTGGGCAGAGCCAAGTCGTACGAATCTAAAAATAATATAGTGTAAAAGTTAGATATTTAACCTTCGATTGTTATAATTTTAATTTACCATAAACCCCTAAAATTCTGGGGGTGTGCAAAGGCCATGTCGATTCCGGTTTTTTGTATTCCCTCACTGCCTTTTCATACAATTTTTGGGAATTTGAACTTTTGTTAAAATTTGTGGGCCAGTAACATTTATCTCCTTCTATCCAAATTTGGGGGACAACTTGAACTCCGTCCGTAAACTCCACAACGCACCAGTGTTTACCCATTATAATGTGGCAATTGCAATCTAGAAACAATTTTTATAAATAACAAAATTAAATTAACAACTTACGTATTACTATATTTTGTATAGGTACATTGATTGAAAATATATTATTTGTGAAACATTGGAAATACTGCGAAACCATCGGCATAAGGTAAACACATAAATTTTGCAGTGATTTGAGATGTAGGCCATATTTCAAATGTATCACATAAATCATCTATACAAATCCGGGGAATCCCGGACGGATGGCAGCACTACATGTATGATACACTACAATCATTAGTGAATAGATAAGAACTACCTAAAATAAATGGATACTTACTTATAGGAAGTATAGGTAACTTCACTTTAATAAATTGTTGAATTTGCACAGCGGACAAATGTTTAATCCGTGAAGTTGATAATGATGAAAGATATATGGGTGATTCTCTGTAAAGATGTTTTCAGCCCGTACATAGTTGTCCGGTCATATTAATATTCTTTTTATTTAAAAAAACCATACTAAAGGGTAGCGAAGTAGTAGTTTAATGATAAGTCGTCGCCTGAGAATCAGAGTATTCTATATCCATTTTTTTGATAAATCGAGTTATTTATACCATTTTATTCTATGTGGGTTTCTCTATAGTATAATGCAATAAAAATTTGAAAAAATTTATATTATCAGCGTTAATTCGAGAGGCAATTTTATTCTATATCCATGAACCATATTAATATTTCGAATCAGACTATTCTATGTACAAGTGACAAATTAAATAGCTTGCACTAGGGTTGGACATAGAATAGGCTGATTTTAACATTATTCTTATCACTGCATAATTATGCAAAAGTCATTAAAAAATATAATATTGTCGTCATTGTGTATTAATCAACAGGTGAGTGCTTATGTCGATTGGCAGCGCAATAGTTCATTTATTATTAAATTGTTTAGTTATTATTTAAATATTTAATATAGTTAGCTACTATTTGTTCTAATTTAAAAACATTAAAATGAGTGAATTAGATACAAGCAGCGAATCGGAACCATACGAAGATTCTGGATCAGAATATGAACCTGAAGAAAGTAAAATCATAGAAACTTCAGAAATTAGGTACGTACTAAAATATGAGGTTTATGCATTTTCATAACATTAAAAACTTCTATACAACAAGTTAATTAAACTAATAAAAATATAGGTAATAAACTATATATTTTGCTGTAATTTTCACAAGTTAAGAATTTATATATTTATGTATAGTTTCGGGATAAAAATTTAATTCATTTTCATTTAGTGATGCTGATAGTAACACCGAAGAAAATCAAAATATTGAAAACACGAACGAACACAACGTCCCAGAAAATGAAAATTATGACTGGTACGTTATTTATTCCATTTTTAGATCCACATAATTATATTTGGTTTTATAGTTCTGAGTCTGATAAAGAAAACAAGAAAACGAGAAAAAGAAAAGCTGACCCTACACTTTGGAAGCGTAATATTAGAAAGGTACGTCGACAAGCAGGGAAAGAATACATCAACTCCAAAGGTGAAGGTAGTAAGAAACGAGAACCAAAAGAAAATTGTTTAGATTGTGTCTTTAAGTGCAAAAATAATTTTACTGCAGTGGAAATTAGTAAAATCCATAAGGAATTTTGGGAAAATTCGGACAGCAGCAAGTATCATTTTTATTCAAAAACCACAGAGAGATGCTGTGCCGTACGTAGAAGAGTTGGTACAGAGGAAAGGGAAAGAGAAAGAAATTTTTCTTATAAATATTTTTTGACTAAAGAAGGAAGAAAAATTCGGGTTTGCAAAAATTTTTACTTGGGGGTTTTGGACATAAGTCAGAGAAGGATATCGTACTTCTATGACCATAAACGTCAAGGAATTACCGAAACACCTATTGGAGACAGAAGAGGAAAATCAACAAAACCAAAGATTGAAGAAGAAATTAGACAAAGTGTTCGGGACCACATCAATGAATTTCCATGTTTACCTTCCCATTATTGTAGGAAGGAATCTTCTAAGAAATATCTAGAGAGAACACTAACTTTAGCGAAAATGTACGACCTCTACCTTCAGTATTGCGATAAAAACAATTTGTCTCCGGCAAAAAAATGGTTATACTACAACATATTTAATTATGAGTTCAACATTGGATTTCAATCTCCCAAAAAGGACTTATGTGATATTTGCCACGAATATGAAGTACATAAGGACGATGAAACTCTTGCCGAAGCATTGAAGGACAAATACACAACTCACATACAGGCCAAAGAAGCAGCTAGAAAAGAAAAATTAAATGATGCTAAAAATTATTTGCAAGCTGAAACCACAGCAGTAGTATGTTTCGACATGCAAAGTGTTCTAACTTGCCCGCAAACACAGGTTGGTAAAGCATATTACAAAAAAAAATTTGCGGTGTACAATCTTACCGGATATGAAATCAAACATAAACAAGGATATTGCATGTTATGGCCAGAAACCATGGGAGGAAGGACAGGAGAAGATATTGCAAGTGCTCTGTATGTCCTTTTAGAAAAAGTAATTGCTGATAGACCCGAAGTGAAAAACATCATTTTATGGTCTGATGCTTGTGTCCCCCAGAATAAAAACTCGCATATGAGCAGCGCACTATTATATTTTTTAAAAATGCACCCAAATATAACCAAGATTACTCAAAAATTCCAAGTACCAGGACACAGCTGTGTACAAGAAGTAGATGCAATGCACAGCGTTCTCGATCGAAACTTAATTAAATTAGAATTACACAGTCCTCTTGCCATATTTAAAGCAATTGTTCGGACAAGAACTAGGAAACCATATAAACTTGTTCAACTAGAAAAACAACATTTTGTAGAATTCAAAAATATGTCTAAATACATGGTTTTTTCATTTATTCCTTACAAAAAAATTTCTGAAATTTCATATGAAAATGATTCCAATAATATTTGGTTCAAGCTAGATTTTTCTGGTGATGCAAAAGAGTGTCTTTTCTTAAACAAACAAGAAACACAGCTTTAAAATATTTTCTGCAAGATATTCCTTCACCCCAAATGCAAACCCCACCCCCACCGTTGCCGCTTGATAAAATTCTGCATATTAAGTGCTTATCACAGCACTTTTCAAAAGTAGATTTAGACTTTTGGAAAACTTTGATCAAAGATTTTTAATTTCCTGCAATTAATAAAATTGCTAGTTTTGTTTTCGATTCGTTTTGTTTTATTTTATTTTGTTAACCTCCTTTTGTTAACCAAATAATTGTTTTTTTTTATCCAACATGTAATTAATAAATAAAATATAATTAACTAATATTGTAAAATGTTTTATTAACAAACTAGACAATGATTATAAACAAAAATGTTGGATATAGAATAAAATGACTTCAGAAATATTTGTTATTGCGTGCAAGATTATTCTATATCCATTTTTCACTTTTTTAAAATTTGATTTAGTTTTAATTTTATAAATAAAATTTGTAAAATTACCACCAAACACGACTTGCAGGGTTATTTGCCATTAATATTTTTAATTAAAATCATATTAAAATATCCTAGCAAAGAGTAAGGCAATAGTGAATCTTTCAACAGCTGTACTGTAAAATTTGGACAAATGGATATAGAATGCTCTGATTCTCAGGCGACGAAGTGTTAAAAAGCCAATTGAATTTATAGCTACTTTTTGAGATATTAGCCATTTTCTGATTAAAGGTTGCAGGGGACTGTTCGGTGTAACAGGGGCCTTTTGCAAATACATAAAAACCACATATTACATAATTATATTCATTTATTTTTATATATCACATTGCTTTGGAGAAAAGATAAACTACAAATTAAAACAGCACTTCTGAAATATCTAAACAAAAAAAGTAGATTCTTAAAATAAGAACGAGGTAGCTTACAGCTAAAATTTTAAATTTAACTTCAGTCTTTAGAGATTCTTTAAAATAAATAAGTACACTTTTTTATCTTAAATACAAATAAAGCACGTAAAATCACAGTAGGTAGGTACCATAACAATAAAATATTACTTATTAAGTAAAATCTTTTATAACAAGAAAACTAACGTTCAAAAACAGCTACTAATCCTGGGAATTTATAAAATATTCTCTTTCCCTTACGTATTATGTTAGGATTGTCCAACTTATCTATTATTTGGTCAAAGGACACATCTGAAATGTCATTTTCATCTAATCTAAAGGTTTGTACTTTGTCATTATAAATCTTCAAAAACGTAACTCGCAAATCATTGTCTTCTTCATCAATTTCGTTAATCACAGCAGCATATCGATACTCTACATTTTTTGTTGGGAATCTCACCAGAACGTAGTCTCCGGGTTTATAATATAACTTCTGTTGGCAACTGGGTCCAGCTTCAGCATAATTTTCTATCTATTAAACATATTTCAATATGTTTGGCGTAAGTACAGATAAAGGAAGATCTTCTTCTGATTTTGACTCTGTAAACACTTCATCCACATTCCATTTCGGTTTTAGGTCATAAGTAATATTACCTATTTTGAAATGCTCACACGTATTGCTGTTACAAAAGCAGCTGAGACTTCTCATTGTTACAGTTGTGCAGTAACTAGTTGAACCAAGGATAGACTTTGAAAATACTCCTGCGACTTGATGCACTTTTAAGGTACCGTTGAAACTCTTCTGTTTTGTAGCCTCCTTTTCAATAGTGTCGATCATTTTCTGGATGACTTGACTGTCAATTGTGATGCATGATCATTAATATCACCACCAGCGTTTACAACAAAATCTGCCGTTCTTTTGCATGTTGCTCCGATACCGTCTGGCGCACCCTTTCCATGCCCACTCTCTGTATAATTCCATGTAAATGCCTCTACGCCTGGAATTGCCTCAGAAAGTTTAGTTGCTATTATAAAAAACATTGTTTTGTTACGGTACTGAGTGACGGGGCCGTCACTCAAGAAGTGTACGCGCCTAATTCCATCTGGAATTAAAAATTGGTTGTAAATGTGCCCAAATGGCAGCAGGTGAATGGGATATGTTCTTAGAGACCGTACAATACGATCGTATTGATTCTTGTAGATAAATCACTACTGTGTGTAGGCTTAGCTGAGCTCGTGATCCACCGAAATGAAATGCTTGTATCTCTTCTGCATACTTAGCGCAATAATTTTCGCTAAAATCCATGTGAATAAGGACATCCTCATTTTGAAGATTTATTTTTATGGTAGTATCTTCATGGCATTAAACTGGTGAACGATGTTCCTTTGATGGCCAAGGAATTTTTCCAATTCTATGCAATTGTATTATTAATTGACGTGGATGAACATCAAACAATTTCTTCAAATACTTTGTCACTGTTCGTGGCTTTTTGGTTTTAGATTTTGAATCTCTTGCCTTTCACAAATCCACATTCTGTATTTCATGACTTTTCTGTCATCAAACTCTTTATAGCTAGGCGTTCTATTAGTGCAAACCATACAATTTCTCGATAAACATTCTACGCTATATCTATCGCAACATAAGTCTTCCAGTAACTTTTGGTGACTATTGTATGGTAATATTTTTGCGTCGTACAAAGCGCTCAACTTCATGTCCAAGTTACTATGGTAAGATTACCAAGATATATAGGCATGTATCACGATTTTGACCATTAGGCTTGACTACCCAGAACAGACGTAATCGGCAGAATGTTTGATAGCTAATTTTGAAGTTATTGACTAAAAATTTTTTGTATAGATTAAGCATTGTATCAAGCAAATACCTTTTTTGCTTTTTAAGCTTGTTTTTGGTAACAAATTCCTTTTTTCCTGCACCCATGCGGCTGTTATTATCGTCTTCATAAAACTTTTGAATCACCTGTTCCGCACGTTTAACTAATCTCACTCGTCGTAACTTAGGCACGGATAAAGAATTGAACAGTTCTGATTTCTTTGTGCCTCTATAAATAACAGTACTATCTTTGGGTATCCAACGCCTCTACTTATGGATCGTTTGTCCAGACACAGCTTTTTTAAATATTTTTTTATCTTCGATACGTTTCAACCTCGAATAATTTTCTTTGATCTGTTTATTAAGGACATCACCAAATAATGCTTTTTTGACTACTTCTTCTCTACCATCAGGTTTAGCTAACATCTTTAGCATTTTAGTATCTGGTGTATCTTCAATACTCTTTCTTGTTTTACTTTCAAGTCTAGCCAACCTTTTCCTATATTTCTCAAGTTTCTTCTGCAATACTGCAATCCTTTCATTTTTCTCTTTGTTTTGTTTCTCTCTTTGCTTTTTTGCCTTTCTTCTTCGCTGCATATATGCACTCGTGACTGTGTAACTGGGAACCGAGGAATGCTGTTTTGGAACTGATGTAATGCGTCCTGAAGCTGGATTCTGAAGGCGTTCAGAATCGGAGGATGGTGTGTTTTCACGGATAAAGTTGTTGGTAACTCTGGTTAGTTCCTTTTTTTTGTTGCGGTAAACAGCACAGTACTTTTTCCAATTCTTAAGGGCAGCTCTATGCTCACGTGGAGTCATATCTTTGGCAAGGGTTTAAATAGGGTATCGATAACTAAAGTAATTTCAAAAGAGAGACTGTTGTCAAATCTACACAGTCCCCTGGAATGAAAGACAGTCCCCTGCCAAATAACAAAGCAGGGGACTGTGTATTTTGACTATAATATAATTTATCATATTATCAAATATAAAAATAATATAATTCGTATTTTCTTTACTTAAACTATTTCATTTTGACTGACTGAATATATTTTTAAATTATCATGATTATCTTTATATTCTTGTAAGTCAAGTTAAAATAAGAAAAAATAATTTTTATTTTCACTTAATTCAATTCACCTATCAACTAGTAACTATTCAATATTTTTGAGCCATTAATAAACAAAGAAAATAATATAGTAAAGAAATAAATATTTTGCATACCTCTAATCATCAACATGGAATTTACCACAGGTGCGTACTGCATCAATTCTTCGTCAGTAACTTCTTCCTATAACGATAAAATTAAATAAATTAGTACAAAATTTATAAGCATTTCATTCCATGAATATTTTGAAATTATAAATTATCATTCTCTTAACTTACATTAATTAAGACGTAAAGAAATGCCGTATCTTCTTTCATAAATTTTGTAATAAATTCAAATACAATATTATGGTAAGGCTCTTCGTTTTTTAATAAATTAGAATATGCCTTTGCACTTTTCAATGCTGTACGAACATATTTTAGATCTTCAGATGTGTTTGAATTTTTGCTGTTTCTTGATTTTATTTCACGGTAAATCTCGGAATTTTTTGACCAAGGGTTAATTGGTTTTGCAAGTGTGTTCAAATTTTCTTTCCATATTTTAAGAGTGTCTTTGCCTAAAAGTAGATTTTCGTGCTGAATGATTATTTTACCATGATGAAAGTATGGCCAACGTTCAAAAATGGTTACTAAGTTTTTGTCTTTATGAATTGTTTTTCGCTGTAAATAGTAACTTTCATTCATTAGCTTTAAAATATGATCATCAATTATATCATCTGATGAAGACCTAAAGCGTTCGATTAATTTCAACCGTTTTTCTTCTTGCGAATCCAACGTTTCAGATGACGGTAAAATAGGTAGATATTCTACGCATCCGTACTCATCTTGAGGTTTTGGTTTTTCAATAGATTCTTCGTCGGAATCATCAAATAAGTTATTTGCAGATCGTCCTTTTTCATAATTAACCGCATAGTAAATTTTTTGCCTGAGAGCTTCAATTTCTCCATCAAGATTTTTGTTACCAATCTTAACAGTGAAGGTTTTCGGGTACGCGTTACAAATTTGTTTACTGATAATTTCAGCAGTATGACGAGTCGTATTTTTCAAGTCATGAAACATGTATTCCACAACAGCATGGATCATCGACCTTAAGTCTCGAGGTTCTAAAGATTTTCTGTTAAGTAGAGCCGATTGTATATTACTTGAAAACTTTGGAAAAATTTTAGATAAATCATCAGTTTGATGAGATAATAATGGCATAGTTCCTTTAGCTGCTTGATGTGATGTTGATGGACATGGAGGAATTGTTTCATTGGTTATTCCTAAAATCAAATTAACTTGTAAATCAATATCAATTCATTTCAAAAATGCTTACCATCAGTTGTTGATGAAGCAAAAGTATTTTTAATATGTAAAGCGTTGCTATTCCAAGGAATCCCATCTGGAACTATTGTTAATAGTATATTATTTTCTGGAAGATCAAATTTTAATTCATTAGTAAGAGATTTGTTATAAAACAAATTTTTTAGAGTTGCTTTTAGTGGCACGTAGTGGTAAAATTTTTATCTTTTATCTAAAACTGCTTTTGCTTCTTGAAACGAGAGCTGGTGCTACTTGTTTAGCGTCAATAAAAACAGTGGTTGTATAGTTGAGGGTAGTAACTATCTAACATGATAGTTCTAAGCGACTGAAGGCAATACCACTTTTTTAAAGTTTATCGCTTTTATCTACATAAACACAGTCGCAATAACAGTGTTGAAATTTGTTTTCCAAGTTTCAATATTTATTGTTAATACGTTTTCAGTTACTTTGACTTTATGAAAGCGATGTACATGACTTTGTAAAGATGTTAAAACTGAATAGATTTTATCACAATGATCAAATCCACAAAATAATTTATTAGTTAAGCTCGAATGTCCTTTAAGATAATGAAGATAACACTTAAACGTTGGATGCACGAAACTACAAAATTTACAATAAAACATTTTTTTCGTAAATTTTAAAATAGAAAAATTTGCATTAGCAATATTACGGTGAAATTTACTTCAAAATTTGAATAACTATTATACTTAAATTACAACATAACGTAATTAAATTATACGTAAAATTTGTACTGTCGTATTTAATACTAGTCTACTTGAATAAAAATATCAAATAATTTAAACATGGATTGATAAAATAAAATAAGTTTTTGATAATAATATAAAAATAATTGTCACTCTATTTTTTTTTAGTTTTATAATGTTTAAATTCATGTGAAATATTTACAGTGGCTCCAACAATTATTAATACACCCCTATGTTAACCATGTAAATTGCACATTTTGAAACCGTTTTTTGACATATAAAACTCGCTTTTACAGCAAAACTTTTCAGATATTTTTTATTGCAAATTTTAATCTCTTCAGTTTTGTTTCTATACATTTTTTTATTTTCTTTCGCCGTTTACGAGTTACAGCGACTTAAAGAAAACTAAGTAAAAAAGTTAATAAAATTAACATTGCTCTTATGGGAGTTTTTTACAGAGTTTTCTGTAAAAATATTGCAATTTGTTTTTAAACTCTAATTAAATGAGGTATGCGTATTAATTTCTTTAAGGTTGTTACGAAGAGTATATATTAAAAACTCATAAAAAATGCTATTTAAAAGTCTTACATTTTATTATTTTTACATTTGGTTATATAATAATTTCCAAAATAATGTGAATTTACCTACAATATAAAAAATGCTTCACTCAAATTACAAACTTGATGTATACCTAAACCTAATATTTTGTCAATATCTGCAAGTTTTACTCAGGCATCGTTGCATTAAGCAATTGCATTCAAAACAAGTTTTTCGTGCATTGCGATGCAACGATGCCTTCGTATTTACATTGCAACTTATCGATCTAAAAATGAGGTCTTGTTATATTACTATTGATAATGGTTCAAAAGTGAATCTTGATGATGCACTTGTACCTGGTGAAATTAAACTTGTTGGGTACATCGATACTGATGAATTTGATCTCGATGCTGATGAATGTGGTGGAAATGCTGATGAATGTGATGTAGATGTTGATAATTCTGAAAAATATGATCTTGATGCTGATGAATGAGATCTTGATTCTATTATTGATTCTGTTGGAGTTTCTGATGTTGAAACAATCGGAAGAAAATTAGACTCTGTCGATGTTGATGCAATGGGGAGAATGTTAGACTCTGTCGATGTTGATACGGGTATAGCAACTTCATATTTTGAGAAATTTATTATACTCTTAGTATTTACATCGATTTACACGTACTTATAAAACAAATGTTAATAATGAAGCTACTCACATATTTTAATCTATTAATTAGGATTGTTGGCACCGCAGTTGGAATTAATTTGAGCATCACAGAAGATGTTCAATCAAAGCAATCGTCACTAAAATGTTTTGAACACAACCTTTGACTTGGAGAGCTATATTTCGACATTTTCATATTCTTCAACCAAATAGCCCTTCTCACCTCATTTCTTGGAAATCTAAATGATAAATAGAGTATTTAATGTAAATATATAAAATTACTTCGTAACATGCACGCCTATGGTTTAAGCAGATTATAAAATTATTTAAATAACTCAAAGTACTTACTTATGCCACGTTATGCCACATTTAATCGTTTTGTTGGTAGGAGCAGTACCACAAACACAGCAGGTAACCATAATTTCGATTTAAAATTAAGCAATTATGATTCTGCGATTGGAATGTCGGGTCCTAGGCGGAGCTTCTGCCCACGATTTTTGTCTCGCGTTTGATGCATAGGATTTAATACAAACGCTACTTCCTTCCTACTTTATATTCTAAGATACAAAGGAATACAACACAAATATAAATAAATGTTCACTGGTTTACTGTAGTTTCTGTAGACATAATACAAACTTTTTGTATACCAGTCATATCTTTTAGTTTGACAATGTTAAAAACAGGTTTCAAAATTCCTGGAAAAATTTGAATATTTTTTAACCAACATCTAAGGGTACTTACATCTGAAAAAGGATATCCTTTTTTCAGAAGTAACCTATAAATTCTAGGTCCTGCCGATTGAATCACAATTGCTTTTGCGATATCTTCTAGACACCATCTTAAGTGTCCGTTGGGATTCTTAAGTTTTTTTTATTTGCTCTGCAGTAAACAATTTAGGAAGTATTTTGTTTTCATTGCTCCTGACGTTTTGTTGAGTCCAATTGGAATCAAAGCTAATTTGTTTCCATTATGCAGTAACATACATTTTAAACTTCTTTTTGAGCTGTCAATAAAGAGCCGCTAATCTTTTTGCTGATATATTGAAAGGCCTATTAAATTTAGAAGCCCAGAAATATTGTTGCAATATACAAGAACATTCTCCTCAGTAAAATATGGAAGGTCTTGCTCTCTAGTCCGATATGATGTTATTGTTACGACAGGCTGAAGGCAATGTCTTTCTTTAAGTCTTGACCCAAGTAGTTCAGCTGATTTCTTTGATAAATTTAAATCTCGAATCAATTAAGTCATTGAGCTCATGTTGAGCAAAACCCTGAAGTGTAAGGCTGCACTCTTCAAATTCACTTTCGCTACTGCTTTTGCTCCAAGTGTCTAACATTTTAACATCATCACAGAAAACGTTTGATAAATCAGCGAATATCGGTACTGGCAAATATTTACTATGCAACGTTGGTGGTTTAGCCGATTGTATGTTTGGATAGATTCACGGTACAAAAGTAGCAATCACGAAGGTGATTTTTTGTTTCACTCCATGTGATCGGCACTCCAAATGGAAGTCCTTTGCGTCCTCCTTAGCTCCAGTAACGAAGTGCCTGCATACATGTTTCACAAACTTTATGCGGCACTCAATATTTGTCTAAGTTGCTTCCCAAAATATGCTTGGTAAGCTTGTTTTACAAGATCATTAATTTTTCTTTGTTATTTTTGTTGACAAAATTTACCATATATGTAGCAAAAATGGTCGGAATTATTAACACAAGAAAGTCAAAAATGACTTTTTAAAGAATTCAAAGTTTAGCATAAGAACAGAGTCAATTCGAATAAAATAACTACATATGTGCAGAGTACTTGATTATACGAATACTCCAAAAACTTGGTGGTTTTGGATATGGGCTATACATGAAAGTCTTCATCTAGTATAGTGGTAATCTTCAGGGTCTTCTCCAAAATAGATCTTAACCCCTAATGCTTTAACTTCCCGACTTGCTTCCTCACCTTTTGCTATAGCAACAGTGTTTTTGGACCTCATTGCAGAAAGCTGATGGCTCAATTTCCGACCCTGTTTTATTATTTTCTCAATAGCATCGTCTGTCAATTGAGGAGCACTTCTTACTAATTCTGATATTATATCATAAGGTTTTATTGTGCCTTCTGAATATTAGCAAACCAAACACCATTTGTTACATGGGCACCACTGAGGTTTGTGATTGCAGCATCAACAGATGCATTGATATTGCGGTTACTACTGGGGTTTTAAAGTTAACCAATGCATTTTGCATAGATGAAGGAAGATTAACATTCTCTAAACCCTTTGATATCTGGTATAGGGCTCCTTGGGTTTATCTTCTTTGGGGGAATGGCTATATTTAAAAGACTACTAGTAGTCTGTGTTGTTCCTGGTTTACCTGGGGATTTAGCCAGTTTGATACCGTTATTTTATACGTATATTTATTTAAATATTAATATATTATTCAACAGTTTAAAGTTGGAGTGAAGGCGTCGAAAAATTATACCTATTTCTATACTATTTATTGGCTCTGATTTAATGATTGATAGTTTGATATTTAAGTTTATATATGTATAATGCGTGCAGTTCACTAACTTGCTATTTTGGAACACGACCATATATCACGTCTAATCTCTCTTGTATTTCGATTATTTGGTCTTTGGAAACAACCTCTAATGCATTTGTTTGACATTTTGTTGAAAACGTCTTAATTTAGCCTTAAGCTTACCTCTTGGCCGGATTAAAGAATCTATTTTTAATAAAATTAATTTAATTAAAACCGTATAAACCTGCGAATGAATCAAATTGCCCGGAATTTAAGCCAGCAAACACCCTGTACATAATAATCTGTGGTATAATTTTCTAACGAAATAACCCTGAATTTGAAATGCACGATTTCCACTTTGTACTTTGTTACTATGGTAAAAGCTTGAAATACGATATGAAAGGAAAATAAAGGAATGTGATTCTTACCACTGCGCACATTCGGCTTTGGCGGGAAGAATGGCGTCTCGTTCTTTCTCTATCTGGTTATTGGTCATGTAACAAAACAATATCCCCTACTTGAAATGTTTTTGAAGTTTGCCATACGTTCCTGTGGGCTGTACGTAATTGTTGTAAATAATCCATAAAATTTTGTTCATCGCATTTTTGTAAAATGACTTCCCGTTTTAAGTTAACGTTTGGATTTGGTAAGTTACATTTACGGCCATCACCCAATAAAAACTTTGATGGTGATAAAATTGACAAGTTGTTCTTGTCGTGGTCAATATAGGTCAACGGTCTTGAATTTACCGCAGCTTTTATTTCGATGAAAATCATTCGAAGTTTTCTCTTGTCAATCTGGGAGAGGTTCCCACGCGGACGACTTGGCGTTGAAATCGCCGCCTATGATGACATCTTCTACTTCGTCTTCCATCCGGTGGAGAAGTGGAGCTCTGAACTTCATGGCCAAATCCCTTGACTCCTTGAGAGTCTTCGTAATAGATTTTCTAATGGCTCCGGCGTCTATTTTTGTGATGGCTGTGTGTGTATTGAGTGTGAGCGCTCTAATTTTGAAACCGCCTTCTGCTTTCTGCTGCTTTATCCTGGAGAGGGATATAGCAATGTTACCCGCTGTAGACATTCTTAGGGACTCGATGGTGGTCCGTAGTTCCCCTGGGTCTACCATGGAGGTTAGGGTTTTGACAGCTTCCGCGTAGGATTCTTTTTCATCTAGGCTATTCATCTATTCTTTTTTTCAATATTCTTGTCAAATTTTAATATACCGTTAGGAATTCATTCAACCCTCACCAATTTTTAATTCGCCTACGCCACTGGCCGAGATGCATCCCAAAACCATTATACTTTCACCGCCAACTTTGACTGTAACTTTCCCCTCGCCTCGTTTCCGAAAAACTAGAAAATCAACCTTTTTTTTTTAGCATAAGCAGGGAGGAGGAAATCTCGTACGAGACACCATCGCCATCTACAATGGTAGTGTCAGACTTTCACTGACTGAAACCTCCCATTTCGTGGCAGATTCCGCTTCGCGTTCCGCCGCCTCTTTCTCTTGGAGGACTGTATGTATCCATGTTTCCAATATGCTCCAGTCTTTGGCGCTTCGTAGCATTGTGGCCACCATGTTGTCGGGTGTCAGTTGCGTGCTTGTACCCAACTGCCCGGCGGTCCTGGCCGATTCCCACTTCTTGCATTCAAAGAAAGTGTGCTCGGCAGTGTCCTGATCCGCGTCACAGTGGTCACACCGGGGGGCCGGTCTTCTGTTGAAACGGTGAAGGTATGCGTTAAAGCAACCGTCCATCGTAGTGTCGGAGGTGTTCACTTGTCCGGAGTGGGTTCTCGCCCTTTCTCCGGCCTGTAGATCGGCAGGTGGTATGGATGAAATTACCAACGCTGCTTCTCCCGACAATGTTCTGTACGCGCTGACCACTCGAAGCGCCGCTCGTCGTTGTACCTATAGGATACGTTCCCGATTGCGCTGTACTTGGAGAGCCTCGTGCCAAACTGGTGCCGCGTACAGTATGATGGAGTGTACTACGGTCGCTAGCACTCGGCGTTTAGCTGATTTGGGCCCTCCTACGTTCGGCATCAAACGGGCTATTGTCGCCGCCGATTTCTCCGCCTTGGCCGCCGTTTCCTTCATGTGCTGGGCAAAGTTGAGATGTTTGTCCAACCTTACTCCCAGCACACCACGGACTCCCTGAGCTGGATGGGGGAGCCGTCCATTTGGATGCTGATCGCCGGCATCCTCCTTCTTCCGGACACCAGCACCGCTTAGGGCTTCTCGGGGACTAGTTGTAAGCCATGGGTTCTAATCCATTGCAGGATGATGTTAATGGCCTCGTTAGCTTTGGCCTCGAGTGCCTTTGCGTCGCGATCGCTGACTGTTAGCGTCAGATCGTCGGCAAATTCCACAAGGGTGACGCCCTCCGGCAGGCGGAGCTCCAGAACTTCGTCGTACATGATGTTCCACAGGGATGGACCAAGAACAGATTCCTGCGGCACGCCGCTGGTGGCGGTCATGTTGGGTGAATCGTCTTCACGTCCTAGGGTTATCTCCCGCTGGCTGAGGTAGCTGACCAGGATGTTGTAAATGTGCGGATCCAGTCTTCGGCTTCGGAGAGCTTTGAGGATGTGGCTCCATCCGGCGCTGTTGAAGGCGTTTCGCACATCTAAGGTCACCACCATGCAAAACTTCCGCGTCTTATGGGTGCCATCCGGACTCTGGTTAGAGTGAGCCCTGGGATCTTAGTTCTCCCGGTAAGTTTGCCCTTTACGATCTTGTAGGCTTTTCCCCATGGATTCTCGTCAAGGAGGGTAAGCAGGTCTTCCCAACACATTTTCTTGGCTTGTTTTATTTCGAGCGACAATTTTTTATTCGCTGTTTTGTATTCTTCAAGGGCTGCTTCTGCTGCGGCTACGTGTTTGATCCTCCTGTAGACTCGTCTCTTCCGGTTGGCGGTCTCCCCGAGGGCAGCTATCTCCGGGTTCCACCAGTGGACTGGTCGTCGTCCAATTGCTCCTCTCCTCGGCATGGCGGCGTTGCATGCTGTTGTAATTGCTTGCATAAGCTGGTCCGCGCCACCCCCTTCCTTCACGATAAAGGCCTCCACTAGTGCGGCTTTGTCTATTTTGACTGCTGCCAGCCCTTGGTAGTCGTGGGCCTGTCGGATGGGCCGTGGCTGTCCTCCATCGTGTACGAGACATATATATGGTCACTCAATGTCTCTTCGTTGAGATATTTTCCGGAGGGTTCTGAAAGGGGCCAAGTGAGATCCAATATTGATGTCGCCCTGTTTCTTTCGAAAGTCGGGGTGTCTCCGACGTTGGCCACCAAGATGTCCGCGGCGGCCAAAGCCTCCAGAAGAATTTCGCCTCTCTCGTCCGCGTGTGGGGATCCCCACGCTGGCGCTTTCGCGTTGAAGTCGCCGCCTATTAATACGTCCTCCTCGTCCGTCCGGTTTGACGCGTGACCCATGAGATCGTCCAGCTGTTCTTGTTGGAATAGCCTGGCGGGTCATTTGGGGAGAAGTAACAGCTATAAACCCTTAGCCTCCCCCATCGTAACCTGGCCCACGCAAATCCTGGCCCTGCACCGCTCTCTTCTACGTCGGTCGCCTTTGGCAGGTAGATGGCCGCTCTGCCGGTGTCGTCTCTGATGAGCTTGGTCGTCCTCTGGAGATTCGGCTCCGACAGCAGGACGATGTCGATGTCCCTTGCCTTGGCTGTGGCTTGCAATAGGTCCTGGGCTGCACCTGAGGTGTGCAGGTTCGCTTGTAAGAACCGGACGGGTGTCTTCCTCGTGGGGAGGTTTCCTAGTTCCCCCTTTCGTGTCGTTGGTTTTAAAAACCTTTCTTCCTCCACGCCGACTCTGGGCACTTGCTCACCGGGCTGTGGTAGGCCGCGTTGGTTTCCCGGGCCTGCTGGATGTTCCTCTGTCTCTCGGTGTCGCACTGTCGTCTAAGTCCAGCCGGATCTTGGTGGGCTGACTCCGCGGACTCACCTTTGTCCACGTAGATGGCCAAAAGCTGCTCGCGTTGGACCGGTAGTCCAGCGCTTTGGATCTTCTGCCTGAGGTTTTGGGGAGAGTTATCACGGAAACAAGTGTCCTCCCCTTTATCGTAGGAGTACGCGAGGTAAAGCCTAACGGCGTCGCGTACTCCTTCAGCCAGACGAGAGACCACGTATTTGTGGGCAAACTCGTCCTTCATGTTTTTCGCAGCCGCCTAGGTCATTCTAGCCACTGGCGAAGTGGTGATGTCCGCAATTTGGGTGCCTTCCGTGGCTTCCTCCGTGTTGGTTAATACGGGTGCTCCATTGGACTGCGATGGCTTCTCGGTCGTTGGAGATATGGGCGTTGGTCGTGGTTGTTGTTATTGGTGGACGAGCGTCGTTGGAAGCTGCATAACCCAGTCCCGTCCTAATGGGGAGGGTTTCTTCCCTTTGTTGTTTTTGGGATGGTGGTGGCGGTGTCGGCCGATTTGAATGGACGGCCTCGCTTGTGCTTTTGCACCTGCTTCCCCACTCCCTGTGCCCGTCCTTTCCGCATCTCTTGCAGTGCGGTGTTCTCTTTAGGTACTCTACCGCTTTTCCGCAATTGAAGCAGTCCGTGGATCTATCGGGGCGGCTACACTTTTTTGACGGGTGACCTTCTGTCCAGCATCTGTAGCAGGCCTGGGGCTTGTTTATCAAGGGGCCACTCTGCAGTTGGCCCATCCAATCTTGATCGTGCCCTCGGATGCCAATTGCTCTGCTGCATCTTTCTCGACCTGGCTCTCTGGTATCCGCCGGCCGCCTCTCGGAGGCTCTTCACCTGTACATCCGCCTGGTGTCCGATCCTTTCCTGGATGGCGTCGGCGATGTCGGCCCCTGGTCTCCCCGGCGTCGACTTCAGTGATGGTGACGCTGGTGTTCTGCGTAAGCGACCTTACTTGGAATCCTCCTGCTGCTCTTATCTTCTGCAGCAAGGGGGCCGCTTTTGCCGTCCTAGTGAGGGATATAACAATGTCCCTCCTCTGGACATCCTCAGGGACTCGATAGATGTCCTGAGCTCGCCTGGGTCCACCCTGCTGGTAAGGGTTTTGACCGCCTCCGCATAGGTTTGGTCTTTCACGCTCACCACCAGTGCCTCGCCTCTTCCTCCGATGGCTGTCCTCGGTGCGGGCGGAGACTGGTGGGGTTTTTTGGAGGAGATTTTGTGGGGGGGGGGGGGTTTTGCTGTTCCGGCTGGCTTCGTGGACGTCTCCGCAGATGTTCCTGCAATGGCTCGACTTTCAGTCGGAGAGACATCCTTGGCCGCGGCAACCCTCTCTCTCATCTTCTCCATCGTCCTCTTCCTTCTCTCCTTCTTTGCCGCCGTTCTTCGGGCTGCGCTCTTGCGCTTCTTAGCAATTTCTCAGCAAGAAAATCAACCTAATAAAACCTAATATAACACCAATTTTTGGTAGTACCAACATATTAATCATATTTACAGTTATTAAAGTTACGGCGCCATTATTTAAAATACAAACAGGGTTGGCTTAAGTGCCAAAAGCAATCTATTTCAACACTACTTTCATATTTAGCTGCGCGTGTTACTTCGTTCAATTTTGAATAATTTCGAGCCTTTATAATATTTCGTAAGTCGTGGTTATTTAACCCGTTTGAAAACACATTGACTGCAATTTTCTCGTTTACTGATTGTAGAATCTCAAAATTTTGGTCTTTTCCGACAGTTTGCGCGATTGTTAAACATATAATTGTTCGATAGATTTACCAAATTCCTTTATCGATTTATTTGCCTGTTTAACGTTGTTTAACTGAACTGACAATGCCGTTGGAGATTTGTTTGTTAAAAAAATTCTAATACTTGTATGTGGTATTTCAGCAATCGCGGTTGCACGAATGACGTCACGTTTCGTCCACTTCCCTGTTTACGAATCTGATCCTCATTGATTATAAAACGTATCGGATACTAATATGCGGCATTTTAAAGATTTTTTCGTAATTTAAAAAAAAAGTACTTCAACCACTTCACGACACCTTTAAGTTATTAATATTGACATCGCGATTATCTGTTTTATCAATGTGATTCGTGGTTGATCGTTCATTATCGCGAGTATTATTGTTGAAATTTCTTCACGTCGGCGTCGGTCAAATTTTCATAATACATTTTTTAATAGCAAATGATTTGAAATGCAAAAGTGCAAAATCAAATAATGCTTACGATTTTTCAGATATAAACAAAACAATAAACCAATATGGCGGCGGCTGGGTATAAAATGAACTTAAAATATAAAATAATAGAAAAATTCTTGTCCAATTGTTAATTAAGTTGAAAAGGTTATTGGGTGTAGTGGACACAAATCAAACAATATTGTCACTTCATCGACGTTTCGAAGACTTGATGCCTTCATCTTCAGGACTTAGTGACGCGTTGGCATGTGTTCGACAAAAAAAACTGATGGGCAACAGGCATGGACGGTAACCACAAGTTTACAACGTCAGTTTTAAAATTTGTTCTTAAAATTATGTACAATTATACAACGTTAATAATAAATAGTGTGTAAATAAAGTCTATGTAAATAAAATCTATGTATGTAAATAGACCCTGCCATCCGCTACTATGGTCTGTTCCAGGGAGTCTTTTGCTTTTCTCTGGTCCTTGATGCTCGCAATTTCTGACGAGCACCTGGCCATCTCTTCCACAATCCTAGTGAGGGTGACATGCTGCTCACTGATTTTCTCAGCAATTAACTCAATTTGGTCTACGGGGGTTCCTGTCTGTGCTTTCTTCCTATCTTCAATCGCCTGTGCCCTGAACATAGAGTTTAGCAAGTCTTTAACCCTATTGGTCGTATTTCTTGGGTTCTTTTTTAGTTCCGCCTTTATTTGTCTTACCCGAGTATAGTCTAATAAATTTCTTATATCTGAGGATGGATTTTTGTAAGATGTTAGAAAATTATCTCAACTTAAAACTGCTTTTATGTGATATTGATTTGTATTATGTTTATTCAACAATAATTTTAGTTTGTCCTAATTGAACTGGAAGGATCGGGTTGTTTATTTTTTTTTATTTTGAGACCCAGTAAAAGGCTTGGAAGTAGTAGTAGTGCCAAGTACCGGACTGTGTTCATTTTCAGCATCTGAAACAAAACGTTGTGGTTTCAGTAAAATTTGATGATGAACTTTATCGTTTGATTTTATTTTGCTATCATCAATGTTTTCTGGATTTAAAACCGTAACAAATGGTTGTGTGACCTTTTTTGAGTTCGTAAAGAGGTTTTTCTAAATTTATTTTGGGATTATTTCTGATTTGATTTAATTTTTTCATGTTCGTTTACTGTTTGTCGATTAATTTTTTGTGAATAATAGAGTTAAGTTTTTTAGATTTTCTAAATATTCACGAATTATTTCCTGTTTTCGGTATAGGAAATTTTTGGATAGATTCTATCTTTTTTTATTTGGTTTGCTGCCTTCAGGAGTAATAACGTGACCTAAAAATTCGACCGATTTGCAAAGAAATTCTGGCTTATCGAGTTGAATTTTTAGTCCAGCTTCCTTTAATTTGAAAAATAATAATTTTAGGCTATTAATGTGTTCTTGCAAAGATGCTGTACCCTGACACAGTTCGGAGAGAGGCTTTTGGGTAAGCGATACTTAGAAATTATTGTCAAACTATTATTAAACCTTAAAGAAAACTAAACAAAATGATAAGGGATACTGAAGGTATCACCTTGACAATAAAAAAAAACTAAAAGAGTACAAAGCGTCGACACTGATTGTGTCGGAAGCTTAAAAAATTAATTTATCGCGCTCTTGAGTGACGACCTCAACGGAATAACCGTTTTAAAAAAATTAAACAACAGTCGCATAAATCTTTTGCAAAGGGAATAATTACAACACAAATTGTAATCACTCACGCAACTAAATTGACCAGGTGATATGGCAATACAGCAGCTCGAGTTTACCACGACTTCCAGAAAGCTCTCCTTGTTTCGCAGATTTTTCAGCTGCTCCAAAATTGGTTTGGTTTTGAAATCTAAAATCACAATTTGAATTACAAGACCCCCCCCCCCTACAACACTCGATAGATGTGACCCGTCTATCTACAAAATGACGTCGAAAAAAAAGGTTACATAAAATTGGCGTCACCCAAAATTGTGAATAAATTTTATTTTCGAAATGACCAAAAAATATTAAATTCAAAAACAGCTCAAGTATGGTGATTATCTCAAGTAGTTTGAAAGTTCTTCTATGCTTGATTTTAAATGGTAAAAGTTGGTACTACCAATAATGATATCGCATCACATACAATCAATCATTGATACCTACAAAAAAATCGTCTCATTGAAAAACCTTCACCACGGTGGTAGAACGTAGGTGTTATTCAAAATTATCGTAAGATTGCAGATGTAATAATACAATTCATCAAACTAAAAAAAAATGAAATTTATGAATTCAAATTTAAAAGAGAATAATAAAATTGTACCTGCAGGTGACTTAATCAATTTTATTATAAAATCGGTAAGTATAATACACCCAATACAATTGATTTACCAGTTTGAAATTTAAATTAATTTTCGCAGTTGTAAAATTTGGAGATTGTGAGGGTTCTATGATGCCATCTTGTAACATATTTGAAATTTGGTTCCTTACTTCTTCTTTGTGAAGATTTGAAGTATGAACCGGAATTTCGTTAGTTGTTAATATTTCATGTTTAACTTAATTTGTGAAAGTTAATTTGTCGTCTGGATGATGAAAGACTGTTTTATATTCTCGCATTAGTTTTTTCAAAGCAATTTTTTCTTCGATGTTTAAATGGTCAGTTCGTAGTTCTGGCAGATCTGTATCTTGATGTTTGTAATTGGGAAAACGTAATTTTTCCCAATGGAAACAGTCGAATGTTTCTTCAGAAAAGTTGGAAATCAAAGGCTTTAGAAATTCTTCGGTTATTTCAAAGATTTCAATCTTAGGCGTCGTGTTTATTATTTCTGAAACTGTCAGCCCGTTTTCTATTTTTAATAAACTTCCCGGAATTATTAATCCCGTAATCGCCTTTGCACGGCGCGGTAATCACTCGCGTGATCTTCACAAGAAAATCGGAAACCTGAGCAACAATTACGGTAATTCACAATGAGGTAAAGCACTTATCGGTAAACGGCGGTAAAACTAAATCTTTCTAGGCAGGAACAAACTTCCTTCGCGCTATTGACTTGCAAGCTCGTACTTAGTCAATCTACGTACCCCGCTTGAATGCCTGGAAAACTAACTCTCGCGCCTACCCTTTCCTAATATTCCGCTTAGGAATGTCCAAGCAGAAACTTGTCGACCAAAAGGGTTGAGTTTATCTCCTGACCTTCAGCTAAGCTCACGATACATTCTGCATCTCGAGAGTGGAGCGTGTCGGTCCTTCGAGATTGGCGCGGGAAATTTAAAAGAATTCAAATTATAATCCTAACCGTAACAAGTTATCATTTTTCTTTTTTGCTAATGTCAAAATTATATTACTAATTGTCGACCACTTAGCAAATAAAATGTTTTCTTTATTTTTATATGTATCGTCAAAGTCTAAAGTCAATAATGTGTATCCTAAGGGATGAGATAATCCTGGAAATAAAGTGAAGTATGATGCTATATTCGTCGTAGAGAGTTGAGATGTTCTGTAGGATTTGGTTATTGTCCACTTCTCTACTGCTTCATTAAATGGAGTCTCGAGTTATATTTTAACCATTCTATTTCATTACCTACAGAAAATAGAACGCAAACAATCAATTTATGAATTTACGTTTAAGTGAATTTAATTTAATTATTAATTACTTACCTATATTTTCGGTAGAAGTTGAAGGCAATGGTCGAGTTTTACTATCTTCGTTTTTCCTTGGTACGAGACCTAGGTGTTTCAATTTGTATTTAAAGTAGCAATAAGTGGACCACAATTTTCTTCCCCTTGCAGCTCTTGGTTGACCACTTTCATTTTTTGTTGTATGGTACGTAATAAATTTCGGCTCGCTCGTGAATAAAAATGTCATTAATTTGTTGAGCTATTAGTTGGAATCGCGCAGTTTTAATTCTTAAAAAATTATAAGTAATTAGCCACAATAGAGTATTATTTAGTGAATGAAATACTCTTTATCTAAATCGCTTTTCAGCTTGTGTTTTATTATAAGCTCGCACAATTTTTACCTTAAAAATTTTTTATTCTCTCCGTAGCTAGCTATAATGATTTTTCCTTCGTCACAACTTTCAAGTAGTTTTCTAATTAGCTAAAAGTAATAAGTAGTAGTATAATGAAGTATGTAATTAAATATTTACATTTTGATGTGCACTTAAAGTGTAAGGTTGTTCTACACTAGCTTTTTGGGCATAAAAAATAACGTTCTCGCCTAATATGGAAAGAAAAAGAATTATGTTAAGATTATTTAAGGATTCTGTTACATACCATCAGTAGAAATATCAGATAAATTACTCACATCTAAGGTACCTATGTCGTTATCTATATCAGATGTAGATGATCGGTGGAAAGATCCTGTCGATACTAGCGAAGGAGTTTTCGATTCTTGAGGTAGTATTATTAATTCTGCATTAGAAGCCTACAATAAAACTTGATGTAATGTGTAATAATACATAAGTTAGGTACACCTCCTCACCCTAATGATTGTAATAAATGGGTTGAATTTGTTTAGAAATTTTCTGCGTAGCCCAATTATGGGAATTAAATCTCGAATATCGTTCTCATTTAGTAAAAGAAAGGCCTCTTCATCAATTTGGTTTACTGTGTTAAATAAATTAATTAAACATATCGGTATATATTACTATAGAGTAATTTTTTTAGGACTGACTGAAACTGTGTTCCAAAATTTAATAAAACTCCCTAAACCTTTAATGCATGATTTTTTTAAAACTAATAAAAAAAAATATATAATGTATAAATTTATACCCATTATTCATAAAAAATAATTAAAAAAATTTTTTCTAAGTCGGTGGCACTCAAACTTTCAAAAAAGTGATGTGTAACATTATGCAGTGGGAAGGTAATTTTTCTGTTACGCTTCTGCGTAAAATTTTTTGAAGCAGTTGTTTTTCTTATTAAAACATAAGTAAACCACATTTTTCACAAAATGTTTGAGAATATCCACCACAACCTGGAAATTTAACCCACATGAAAATAAATTAAAAACACCAGAAAATGTTATGTTGCGTCTGTTTTTGTTAATCAAATAATTAAGGAAGGCTTGCATTTGTCCGAAACAGCAATATCAATTTATCATAGAAAAGGGTGATAGGGTAATGTTGTAGAAATGTACTACTATGGATGTAAGCCTTTTAATGATTACATCCAGCGTGTCATTTTTTGGTGAAAAAAGAAACAATCTGATTGGTCGAATTTTTTTACCAACCGAAAAATATATTAAAGTACCGACGACGGTACTCCCCCTGGGACGAGTTGCACATCAATCGAGTTTCCAACCAATCGGGTCTAGCTTTTTGCTAGTTCAAATCTAGATCAGGTATGCCTACGAGGTCTCTATAAGTCCATTTGGTTTGCGCTATGGATTCCTTGCTTGGTGACAGTACAAAATGTAAAAACACAATTAATAATAAAATAATGAAAACTTGAAGTTTGACGTATTTACGTCGATTTTATACCAAAAAAATTATCTTTTTTTAACATAATTTTGAAAATTTGTAGTTAAATAGATATTAATTTAAACTAGGTACTCAATGACACCAGGCCCTACGAACATTCAAGATGCGATTTTAACAAATATTAATTGTCGAAATAAAAAGTACTGTTTACGTGTGATCGGGTGTTGGTACGTTTACATAATTCGAGCGCTGTGACATTACTGACCTCGTTGGTCATGGGTTTTGTAGCGCAAACCCGGTTATCTTTCAAGAAGAACATTATCGGAATAATGAAGTAGAAATGGTCACTGGCATGACAGTAAATCCTGATACGTGCAGTACAATTTTTGAGCAGGTACAAATAGACTTTAATTCAAAAATCACACTTTCTGTTGATACTAATCCATTAAACGGGCCAAAAATTCCAAATTTAAACTTTTCGACATATCACAAAATTAAAGAACTGTTAATCGTTTTAGAAAAAATTATAGAAATTTATTTAAAAAATCTGCACTGTAGTACTGAGAACCTTGTGAGTGTGGATGTTTTCCAATTTTCGATGTAACACGATCGAAAATCATTTCTCGCCTTGTTCTCCGATGCTATTCTCGCCGAGATTCTCGCGAGAACTTCTCATGAGATTTTCGCGATAGTCTGGAGCGCCCATTAAAGTTGTTACTGTTAGCAGACGGCTGGCACTTGAGATAAATTACGACGGAAAGACATAATAATATTTTCATCAAAAATGTATTATAAGCATTTAACTGCTCTTGCAGCATAAAATTGCTGTGCGTAACTTTAAGTAATCGTTTGGTTTGTTTTTTTTGTTGAATGGACATATCTTTAAAAAAAAATTTTAAGTGCAGCATTAGACTTCGTATGAATTTATTTGTTGTTGTGTTTTATCAAATGTGTATGGTAATAATAATAATAAAATTGTCTTTGTTTGACGTGCAATTATTGCATTCGCTTGGCTCTGCTAGCGCTCCGTCTCGTAAATGCAAAAATTGCTTGTCAAACAAAGTTTCACTTTTAATCCGAATAAGACAATGTACTATTTTGTGCTATAATTTTTTTATATTGAAATTATGTTTAAATAATTTAAAAAAATATTTTTTTGTTTTGGGCGACAGAGCAAGATTTCTAAAATTTAAATTAAAACATGATTTATAGCAAATCTAATGATTACTAACCGGGTTGTGAGAGAGGCAATTGAATAAAAAATCTCCTCTATTAGATGTTGTACTACTTTAGTAAACCTAAACCTCTTTCTAAATCCTTCGTCATTCCATTTAATAAAATGTTTCGTTCTTATTTTAAATCCTTCCGTTAATTTAACATACATTTAATTTATTTATTTCTCCATTTCATGTACTACTAAAATCTTCAGATTGCTTCATTTTTAAGAAGCATTTTATTTTTGCCGATTTATATGCTACTTTTACTAATTTAACCAAGTCTTTGCAGATACCAATCGAGATGTTCACCAGGCGGCAACTCTTTGATGTTTTACGAGAAAAAGCTGGTCAAAAACGTGTGAGCCAAAAAGCACATTTATACAATTTTTTGTTAAATCATTTCAAGCTACAAGATGAAACCGCTATATCACGTCTAAAAACGGCGAACAGACTGTTTTGCTGTAAACTTTATTCAAAATTAAATGCATGTGGAGGTGTAGCAGAGAGGTTTTTGGAAAAACATGTCGATTGGCTTAGTAAACCTTTTGCGTTTAAAATCGAGGACGACCCACAACCAGGAACATCTACGGGAACATCCTATTCTGGTTGTGAAAGTCCGAAAGTACCATTTACTGGCAGCAGTTTGCGGAGCAAGAGGAGAAAAGTTGAAAGTCTGGCAGAAGCCTTTGAAGATGCAAAAGTGGTTTCAGAAGCGGTTTTAACTACTCCAACTAGAGCAGGTACAATCCGGGAAGATTGGCAAAAGAGCCAGAAATCTAAGCGACCTATTCCATTCACACCTGATAAAGCGCTTTCAATAATGATAGAGGCGAAAGAGACCAAACAACAATATTTTATCCATCGACTAACCGCAAAGCAAAATAATGCTGACATTTATCCATCCTACAAAAAAATTCGAGATGCTAAATCCCGTTGCTATCCCCAGAAGGAAGCTAAAATTGTAACTGAAACTTCTGCCGAAATTCGGTTACAGGCTCTGTTAGACCATACAGCAACACGTATAGTGAAAATGCAAAAAGAAGTTATATTGAGTCTACCATCTGCAAATAATTTAGTGCTGTCAATTAAATGGGGTTGCGATGGAAGTACAGGGCACTCCCAGTACAAACAATTATTTTCAGAGTGTGGTCTTGGGGACGGAGATCTATTTTTAACATCACTTATTCCACTACAACTATATGTTGACAATCCCGAAGAAAGAATAATAATATGGCAAAACCAGAGGCCTTCTTCTACAAGATTATGTAGACCAATAAGGTTTCAATTCCAAAAAGAATCTACAGAATTAATAAAAAACGAAATAGATTATGTAGAGGGGCAAATTGGACAACTCATACCTACAAAATGTCAAGTCGACCATCAAGAGGTTTCCATTTCATATGATTGTGCAACGACGAGGATTAATGGAATGGTATGCAATGCGATTACGAACACAGAGTCGGCGCAAACATGTTATATCTGTAAAGCAACCCCAAACGAACTTAACAGCATTGACATCCTACTTAACAAACCAATAGATGAAAACGATGTAAAGTTTGGCTTATCATCTCTGCATGCATGGATAAAGTTCTTTGAATGCCTTCTTCATATATCTTATCGACTGGACCTAAAAACATGGCAAGTTCGTGGGATAGAGGAACAGTCAATTTTGGAAGCAAGGAAAAGGGAAATTCAGAAGGAGTTCAGAGAAAAAACCGGGTTGTATGTAGACATACCAAAAAGTGACGGCAGTGGAACCACCAATGACGGCAACACAGCTAGAAGATTTTTTGATAATACCTCCCTATCTGCATCTATTACAGGAATAGATGAATCATTAATAAGAAGATTTGGGGTGATACTACGTACACTATCCTGCGGATTCGCCGTAAATGTTGAAGCTTTTCGCGATTATGCCATAGAAACTGCCAGAGTGTACGTGGCAAAGTACAACTGGTATTTAATGCCAGTCTGTGTGCATAAAATACTAATACATGGCCCAATAATTATTCGCGAGGCAATATTGCCAATTGGGCAACTAGCGGAAGATGCACAGGAATCAAGAAACAAAGATTTACAGAAGCGTAGAGAACTGCATACTCGAAAAATTTCTAGGGTAGACGGAAACCAGGATTTAATCAATAGGTTACTTATCACGTCGGACCCACTAATTTCTTCCTTGACACAATTGCCGTCAAAGAAGAGTTCGTCTTTACCGCTGGAAGTATTGTGGTTACTAGAGAAACCAAAAGCACCACAAGAATCAATTACCTCGACCGACATGGAATCGGAAGCTTCTTCATTTGACGGGGGGAGTGATGATGAAGATGACTTTGCTTCGTTGGTTTAAAATGTGATTTATTTTCGTACATTGCAATTTATGGACTGTAAAATTAATGTTTCATTCTGAATAAACGTATTTGATTTAAGTAGTGTATTATAAGTGATTAAAATCATTATTTGGACTAAAAATAACCCCTAAAAAGTACCCTGTAATTTAATCATAAAATTCCGTTTTTATAAAACCTATGACTTAGGTTTCCTATATGTAGTTGAATAAATAAAACTCAAACTTGCGATAACTTTATCAGAAACCAGCCGTTAGAACACAGAATATGCTCCTGGGGTCTCAATTTTATTTTTATTGTTACTGTATTGAATCGATGTGGTTTAAACGCGAAAGAAAAGTTTTTTATTTTTTTAATTAAAACATTTTTCACCGGTCGTAGACAAAAACACCCTCTAAAATCACCCCTGTTTAGTTTTTATTTTATTTATTCATTTTTTTGTATTATTTAGGCCAATTTTAAGTCATTAAAAGTGAAATCATAATTTAATAACATCTGTTATAAAAAAAACACCCCTGTTAATTTGGAATTTTTTTTATTAATTTTCCCACGTTATTTATGTCAATTTTAACTCATTAAAGTCAAAATCTGATTTTTGGCCACTTTTTCGTGTTTTGGTCCCACTATGCATCAGTTAATTAAGTGTCCCTTACATTCTTATGGAACACCTAAATTTAAGCTTAAGAAATTAACAACTTAAACTGTCGCTTAACCTCAATTTGCGAAAATTTGTTAATAGTATTATTACTAAAAAATAAATTCATAATATGATATTTTGTAAATATTTAAGCGATTTATTCATAAAATGCATATATAGTCATAGTCAAAGTTATTGTATTGTTAAATTTATGGAAGCTTAAGTGATTTACTTTCACTTTGAAATAATTAAGGGCCTCTTAGATAAGGGATACATTTAAGTAGAAGTGGTACCAACAGGCACACGATTCCTAAAGAAGAATAAATTAACGAATAAAAATTTTAATATCCACGAAGAGAAGTAAAATTATTGTTTGATTTACAAATATATTCTAAATCCACTTAAGTTAGAATTTGTGATGTATTTTTTAATTATGGTCAGTTGGCCTCTCAGTCGCCCTGACCTCCTAGTGCGTGAATTATATTAATATTACAATAAATACCAATATTGGCAAATGAATTTCGTCGATTAGTTCTTAATTAACCAGTTTGCTATTAATTTTTTATTTCATTTTTAAAATTTAAATTTCTAATTTAAACTTGAACCTTAACTTCTGATATTATTCCATATCTCCCAGACTCCCAATCAAAGAAGCTGTAAACTAATAAGCGCAATCTTATCTTTGGCCCGCATAGGCGATCTTAGAGTCACACATTTTCTCACTGGGGCGAGATTGTAGTGCCTGGATTCTGTTTTTGTTGGACAAAACACGTATATGCCTCTGAAGTAGAATGGGTTAATGTACTTTACGCCCTTGGTCATAAATAACTATTATTTATCCAAGCTGTGATACCTTCACATGTACTAATTTATAGAGGGACTATGTCTGAGAAATAACCAAAATTTCCTGTTAATTTACAGATAACTTTTGTGTTCCAGATAAGTCACTCAGTAATCAGTCAAATTCATTTATTCAAAATTAAGATCCTATGTTAGGATTTCTATGATTTTCTCACTTTTAATAAAAGTTTGCCGGTTGCATTTGACTTCTAACAGTGCTACTGCTAACTTATAATTTAACAAATTTAATTCAAAAACAAAAATACCTTCTTTCTAGATCCGTAATTTTCATATTCTGAAAATTTGTTTTGGTTGAGCGATACCTAGTTGGAAGGCCCAGAAGAATATAAACCTGGGTTTACGTTCCAAACTTCCGCTGTAGTCCCTCTTCCATTCATCAACTTATACGGCTCTTCTATAAGCTTCCACAAGAGACCAGCAATTGACAAAACATAACAATGGTGACTTTTAATCAGTCTTTGTACGCTAAATCTCCTAAAATATTAGCAGCAGCACCTGATGACAGCCCATTGAAGTCACTCTTCATTCGACTAGGAGGTTTTCACGTGTTGATGTCCTTTTTGTCGGCGATTGGATCACGGCAGGAAGTGGCTTAGAGGAGTTGTGCAGTACTGACTATATCAAAAACGGTGTTCAATAAATGATGAACGGGAAAGCTTACTATAGGTTCATTTTTGATTTGTTCCTAGTATAAGAGGCACTCTTTACTGCGTTTTTGAAAACTAGTCAAGCTCTCATTATTGTGGATAAAGAAATGCTTAATTTTGTCTATTCGACTTCTAAGCGTGGTAATGCATCTTCTGAAGAGATAACGCAATCAGCTGCAGTGAAGAGAATTTTGGAAAACCAACTTCAACGTTCAAAAGAATCAGGACGAACACAAAAACTGTGGATTCACTTCATAGAAATGGTCGAGCTTGTTCGAATGTTTATTAGAGCTGAGAGGAGTGAAGGCTTTCTCCTCCACCTGTACTGTGTCCATCAAATGTTTCTCATTTTCCATGCATCTTGCTTAAACTACGCTAAATCGGCTCATGTTCACCTACAAGACCCGTTAGAACTTCTCCATTCAATGAGCTCAGAAAACGATTTGTTCGTTAATTGTGGTTATTTCACAATCTGACATACTGAAAATTTTTCGTCTGGAGTCTTAAGCGACATGACCATTGAACAGGTTTTGACGAGATTCTTGAGTAGCATTAGTGGATTAACTGGAGGCAGAGGAATAAAAGCGACAACTATTGCAACTTGGATCAACTCCATGCCAGCTTGTTCTCGGTTGTGTGAAGCAATGGAAGAATTTGCAGGTGTACGCAGCTCCTCTTCAGAGCAGCACAAGAGGCAAGGCAGAAAATATATTTCAAGGACTTGCAAACTATTATTTCTTGGCTTGAGAAACACAATCCGTTTTCTAAAACACTTGAACTCTCTTCCTTATCAACAGAAGTTGTAGCAAATGCAAACGTGAACCGTGATAAAGCGCTTGAAGTTGGGATACTAGCCTTGAGAGAGTTTGAAAACAAAACATTTAATGGATCGGATGGCGTGCACAGTAAGGAGTGATCAGAGGCTTGAAGAAATATTTAAATTTGGGCGGCTCAAACCTCCAGAATAGAGTGGCTGCCACGTGGGAGGAAGTCCACGATAAGGCCGAAAGACGGAAAACGGACTCCAGGCCGACTACCAGCGGACTAGAAAAGCCATAAACGACACTACTCAGAGTGGATCACGGAGGACCTCGCGGAAGCTGTTAGGAGCATCGAGGTCAATAGTAGGAACACTTCTCTGCCACTGGCGAAAGTGAGCGCGATCAATAGTTTCCATACGGGGCTAAAGGAGACTACAGACTATATATTAATTATATAGTGTAAGGACAGCGTACTCCCGAAGGCATGCGCAGAGCAATCGGTACTGTCGAGACGCTCACCAGGGTGATAAACAAAGTACGGGAGGCTCTGACACAACCTGTAAGCAACGCAATCGCGGTGAATGGCATTGTAGACTGCATCTAACACTCCAGGATACCATCCTTAACATGAACGGAAGTGAGGGTCCGAAGCCAAAGACGGCTTTTTGACCGAAGGTGGAGACATTGCAGAGACGTCCATAAGACCAAAGCGGGTGTTATTGTCATATCTCTTTCCGGGATAGGGAAAGCGGCTTCTCTGCTGCAAAAGGATTAAAGCAGCAGGCAGTTTCAAAGTTAGAGCGCTCACACACAATACCTCCACAAACATCACAAAAATAGACGCCGAGGCACTAGAAAATCCATTGCGGAAACCCCCCCCGGAGAAGTTAAGCAACCAAGAAGAAGATGCCGTTAAGAGCTTTCTAAACGCCCTTGGAGGGACTCTAAGAGCATCGACGGGCGCAGGTTAAATCGGATGGGCCCATTGCAAAGTAGCCCCCGGCCTGCTACAGATGCTGGTCAGGCGGACACCCAGCCAAAGACTGCCGCGGTCCCTATAGATCAAGGGACTGCCTCCATTGCGGTGTAACCGGGCACAGAGCTGCAGAGTGTCAGAAGAAGACGCCATGCGCCGTACTACAGCAGATGCCGCCAGAAGGGCCATAGAGAGTGGGGGAGCCAATGGCAAAGAAATTGCGTGGCCGTGGGCACTAGCCGGCCCAAACAACATCGGCTCCCGCTTCACGAAGAGAGAATCGTTCCCACTGAAGACGGAACTTGGCTATAAAGTCCGGAGCTTCACCCTTTCCCCGAGACAAAATCCCTCTAAGGAGACCACACTGAGGGTGTATAGCTGCTACTTCTCTCCAAATGGCCCATCCAGGCTATACCAACAATAGCTGGACGACCTTATGGCTCACGTGGCCAACCGGACAGAAGACGAAGAAGAAAATGTCATCATAGCCATCGATTTTAACGCCAAGAGATTAACAAAATTGGCGAAATCTTCCTGGAGGCCCTAGCCGGTACGGAGATCTTAGTGGCCAACCTTGGAGACACCCCGACCTTGGTAAGAAACGGGTCGGTCTCTATATTGGGCATTACCTTGTGTTTAGAATTGCTTTTATTTTATTTTAAGATTTAAATTTTGTCTTTGCCGCCAATCTACCTTTGAATGCAGCTAATTTTTAGTTCTGTTATTGCACGCATGATTGGTGGGTTAGCGCCAAAAACAACCAGTATTCCGCATGAAGTTGCTCGATTCACACGTACCGGGTACAATAAGAATCAGTGACCAAAAGCGATGCTCAGAGTATTTCGCATGAAGGCACTCGAGTTACACGTATGAAATACAATAAAGCTCAGTGATCAAGTAATGCTCATTCGTTTCTTTCATCATACAACAATTTGTAACATCCTATTTACCGAAATACAAGTGACTTACACCCGCATGTGTTATTTTCATTTTTTGCGTACTACCCGCAGTTCAAATAGTTAGACGAGACCGTCTAACTACACACACGCTTCTGGAAGTGAATTTCATCGAGACAACTCGAGTCATCTTTCGAAAGGTCTTCCAGAGGAAAACACCTTGCTTCCCCCTCCGGGCCCTTCGTAAAATAACCGAATGGAGGGTTCTAGATGAAGAAACATTATCACAAATATGTTTTATTCACGGTGGAGGATAGCAGCGGTCGAGCGGACAGGCCCACGACTAACAAGGGCTGGCATCTCCTCAAGATGGATAAGGCCAAGCTGTTGGAAGCCTTAAACTTGAAGGAGGGGGCGCAGATCGGCTTATGGAAGCGATACTAACATCATGTAACGCCGCCATGCCAAGAAGGGCAAGAAATGGACGACGACCTGTCCATTGGTGGAATCCTGAGAAAGCTGCCATCAGGACGACAGTAAATCGAAAACTATCAATGAATGAAACGAAACATGGATGATTTAATACCTCAAAATGAACATAATTCGTCAACACATAAATTTTCTACATTAGCCTTAGCCAAGATCGAGAAAGATCCCGAAATTTACTGTGACTTTAATGAAATGAGCCTCTCAGCGAACACCGATTAATTATTACTTGTATCTTGGAAACAACTGATAGTATCGTTTGTGATTTTCTGCTGTATTGTGTCGTTTTGTAGAACATGGCAAATTTCGTTCACATTATAATTATCATTATTAAATGTTAAACATTTCTATACAAAGAATTATAAAATGTCAAAGAAATGGTCAAAAGTTCCATCGGAGATCATAAAGATGGTAGTCGCTGAGAGCCCCTAGCCGTTGCTCAATGCAATAAATCAATGTTTCACAACTGGAACTCTCCCAAACATGGAAGAAACCAAGACTGGTGCTTCTCAGAAAGGGACAGAAACCCCTCTATAGCCCTAACTCGTACAGGCCGATCTGTCTTTTAGACGGAATGGGCAAGCTGTACAAAAAATGCTACTGGAAAGACTGCATGAGCATCTTGAAAAAATGGCGGACTATCAGATAGGCAGTTCGGATTCAGAAAGGGGCCATCAAGGATAGGCGCTCTGAAGGCAGTGGTAGAAACAGCCAGGAAAGAGTTGAACGCACAAGCAAGCTATATATCCTTATCGCATTGGACGTGAAAACTGCTTTCAACTCGGATAGATGAACTCGCATCGCCGAGAAACTAAAGAAGAGGAGCACTCCGATATACCTCCTCAACGTCTTGAAAAGCTATTCGAGCGAACGCACCATAATTATCGATGAAGAGATGCCGGTAGAAGAACATCCCATAGCCAGCGGGGTTCCACAGGAATCCCTTGTGGGTTCCCACTTGTGGTAGATAATGTACGACTGAGTTCTGCGTCTGGACCTCCTGGAAGGGGCGGAACTCATTGGCTTTGCCGATGATCTCTCACTTTTAGTATATGCTAGGGCACTTTGGCGGATATTGCTAACAAAGCCCTTAGAAGGATCACGGAGTGGATAGATGACATGGGCCTTACTCTGGTGTCCATCAAGACGGAGGCAGTGCTGCTAATTGGAAAATGTAAGGGATCTCCATATAACTCGGAGGATGCCCGGTGGTGCCGGGAAAAACCGCGAAGGTGCTGGGGGTCATCTTCGATGTGCACGTTAAAGAAACAGCAAAAAAAGCGGTCAGGATGTGTACGGCCCTGACCAGCTTGATGCCAAACACTTACGGACCGACCTACACCAAGAGATGAATTATGGAGTCGGTAGCGGATGAAAAAGATGCAATATTCCAATTTAACGGGGTGGAATTAACCCAAGGTAAGCGTTTATATGTGGATCGGGTTTTGACGAAAATCCAACTAGAACTAGAACTCCTGAAGAAAATTGCCGAATTTGGAAAGGAAATCGACCATTTCGATCGAAATAGTGAATAAGTTTTCGTGTCTTGGAGCTGCTACAAACGAATCACTGTACACATCAGACTGTAGCAGTAGCCACCTTTGTACGAGATGCAAATGCAGATAGTTTGGAAAAATAAGGATCGCTTTAATCTGGAATAAGACCCAAGTTTTGACATTGCCAATTACAGTATGAGTCTCCTCGGTTGAACGTTGTCAATATAAATACCAAGTTTCGTCAAAGTCTCTCTCCAGAGTCCTTTGCTCTACGTAAGAGCATAGTGACCACTTCTTTTTTTTTTTAGAAGAGTTCTCTTGGTAGATATCTCGGTGGTTTGCCCTTGCCTGCAAACCACGACGGTCAGAATACAATTTTTACTTCGTCTTCGATCGAACCAGGGATTTTAGCTTAACAATCGACACACATAAGCGCCATGCCGTGACCGTCTTCGTGGAAGGATATTCGTCAAAATACCAACTTTAAAATAGTATAGCAATAGCACAAATACTTTTTTGATTTATCAAATTACAGTCCATTTTTACATCACAATTACGAAATTGTAAGTAAGATTTTAAATAAATTATAATTATTTGAGATTAAATTAAATATTTTTAGGTGAAAAATATCACGATGTGACGCATATATCAATCACAGCGCTTTGAAGGGTTAATATTGTAGATTTCATAAAAAATAAAATTTAACGAAAACTTGCCACTAGATAATAAAAGCAAATTGAACTAGCAGCTCCCATCCGATTAAAAAACAGGATAATTCTCGATCCAGAAGTGTCTTGTAGGTGACAATTTATTCATGTAATTTAGAGTGCGCGAAATGCAGCTAACCTTCAGACAGATTTTTATTATTAAAGTGATTGGTAATATATTTTACCTGTTCAGTACAACTTGGCGTCACCACCTTAAAGCCAGGACAACTTGGCGAAAGTTAAGCACAGAGAAAAGTTAACAAATTATTTAATAATCGTTTTTATTTAGATTTTTTATTTATTTAGATTATTTTATTTAGATTTCATATTTCAAAATTTTTATTATTTTTCAATTTGTTATATTTTTTAATATTGTTTGTAGTTGTAGTTAGTTAATAAGTACACGAACAGTACACTGCGCCACAAACAAAAAAATAAATTTAAGGAAAACTTGTTGGTTTGTAAAGTGTTTTATTTATTTGATTGATTTATTAAATTAACGTTTACAATTTTTCTTTTATTACATCAATGAGAATTTTAAAAATTAATTAAAATAATAATAACATAATCATTAGATTTGGCGCCTAACAACTGAGTTTAAGCGGAACGAATCGGACGGGAGGATATTAGATCCTGCCATCCTGCAGGTATTGTATGCTAGCGGCGGATGTCTTGGCAATAGTACACGATGAGCAGAGATCGTTTGGCGTCTGGTCGCTGGACAATCAACTGGCCGGAAGCCAAGATGCCGTGCCAAGGAATTTAATTAATGCGGTGGTTTCTCGACATAGGAAAGTCTTAAGACAAAGTATTGTACCAGGGTCTGATTTTCAAACAGTTCCAAGGAGATGTCCCAACGGTAACACTCCATTTCGCCGCCTGTAAAATTGCCGATTCTCAGTTCGCCGCCACTTTTTTCCCATTTCGCCGCCTAGTACCATTCCATTTCGCCGCCTGTAAAATCGCCGCTTCTCAGTTCGCCGCCACTTTTTTTTCTATTTCGCCGCCAATTTAATTTTAATTTGATTTGTAGCGTTGAAAAGCTACATTTTTTTAAAACCAAGGATCCGTCCGCAGGTTACTGTTACAAAACGATATTCACGTTTTCAACGAGTTTCACCTTTTTCGAGTTCTACCTTTGGTGAGTTTTTTCGGTCTTCGGGGATATTTTTAATTAGTTTAGTCTTTGGCAAAACGGCTCGGAGCGGAGGGGACCGGAGCGCAGGGTAGCGCAGAGTCGAATTTGACAAAGACAACCATGGCAATACACGGATCCACCATAAAAAATAATTCTGGGGTTTTTTAAATTAAATGCCAACAGTTAAGCTTTTAACTTATTAAATCGCCCCATGGCCCCGTTGTACTCAAGGGGGTAATCACTTAATGAAGTCTGTGGAACGGGGACAATAAGTCATAATGAAGTCTCATGAAGTTTCATGAAGTCTTATGAAGTTTTGTGCAGTCTTGTGAAGTCTTTGAAATCTCATGAAGTCTCATGAAATCTTGTGCAATCTTTATGAAGTCTTGTACAATCTTTATGAAATCTTTGCAGTCTTTATGAAATCTTTGCAGTCTTGATGAAATCTTTGCAGTCTTGATGAAATCTTTGCAGTCCTGATGAAATCTTTGCAGTCTTTATGAAATCTTTGCAGTCTTTATGAAATCTTTGCAGTCTTGATGAAATCTTTGCAGTCTTGATGAAATCTTTGCAGTCTTGATGAAATCTTATAACGTGGCGTCATGTGGCATTCTAATTGTAATATCCAACGAATGTTTGATATTAGTGTGTGATATTTGATATTGGTGTTTGCGTTTTAAAACCGCAAACACCGTACAATTAAAGAAAGGGTCAAGTATGCGAAATTTTGTTTTTCTTTATACATTGTTTACTACGACAAGATTAGATATTACGAGAATGAAATGCGATAGTGCGGTATATTCAACCAATTTCGAAGTATCATTTTCAATATGATACATCGTATTGAATGTGATACTTTTGTTACTACCTATAGGTAGTGCTAGGTAGTAAAACATACTTTTCTGATGATTTAATGTGATTTTTCGAATTTCAGAATGATGCACGAGCGAGCGAGCAAGCGGGATATGACTTATGACTCCGAAGTCAACGCTCTAGTCAATTTTCAAACAGCCTTACCTTTCAAGTGCTAGGAAATATTCTTTTGTGCTGTTTCTGGTGCGTGGTGCCCTAAGCAATTGCTTAATTTGCTTATGTGTTAATCCGGCACTGCCCATACTACGTGACCCATTTTTTTGCAATTTTTTACCCCCGTCAGAAATAGACGGTTTTTTTTAACAGAAAGTTAAAAAAAATTAATTTCGAATAAATTTGAGTTTATGAATACGGCGCTTAAAAAATATTATCAAAAAGAAAAAACTCATGTAAAAACATTTTGAAAACTTGCACTTTTAAAAAAGTTGATGTCCCGGCATATTGTCGTCTGAGAATCAGGGTTTCTAGTTCCACTTTTGTAAATCTTACAGTACAACAGTTTTAAAGATTCTGTATTGCATTATTCTCCATTAAAAATTTTTTATAAAACTTTTTTGCAATATTTCGACAAAATTTTAATAACAAAAACAAAAAAAATTTTTTCAAAACCTGAAAAAATTCAGGTAAAAAATATTACCTCTCACTTTGACATAAAATACATATTACCTCTCTTTTACATGTATTTTGAATTCACTCTACTGCGGCATTAAAAGTATAACTTCAAAAAATTTTGCCCTAAATTTGCCGTCTCTGAAATGTGCCGCTATAACTGCGCTATAGCCTCCACCCTACTCAGCCTGCTGGTAAATCCGCCACTGGTTAAATGCATAGAATAAGTTTTCGATGAGAATATCATAGCATTCCGTCGTAATTCGAAAATTAATTTCAAAAGTACAAGATTGCATAAAAAATAAAAAAAAAGATTGTTTTTAGTGTTTACGCAATCCTGCACAGTTTTGTTGAAATTCTGACACGTCTCTACTGAAACTGATACATCAGCAGTGCCATAATATGCTTTAGTAAACTGTGCTAATTTTTAAATAAACATCAAGAACCGAGTACATTTTGAGTACCTAAGTCGGTGTTTCCCAAATGTCCCGAAATTGCCAACCCCCAAAATTAGACAACAGTATCAAGGAAACATCCGGAAATTTTGTTTTCGTTACAAAAAAATATCGTCACTCTCTGCCGCAATACCTCCAATCACCAGCACACCAAATTTTGTCCGGAGATACGATGACATAATGTTCATTTTTGTTATCTATTGTGGTAGCCTTAACAAAGATATCGGTAGCCCTGGCAAAGATATCTATATGTATCACCCCCTACCCTAAATCTATCTATAAAAGTTTTTTTAACAAAATCTAAAATGAAAAAAATTTTTTATTTTTGTACGCCACTGAATTTTTTCCAAAATTTTTATATACATCACATAATACCGTAAGAAGTCACAAATAAAATTTCTCCAAGATTGGTACAACAAATTTTTTCGGTCATCTAGCGGATTTTTCGAAAATAAATTTTTGTAAATTACTGACTGTCGATTTACTGATTCTGAAAACATTTGCGAAAAAATTTAACAAACAGCCTAAACTTGGTCGCTACCTAGTGGCAGAACCTTTTACTTATAAAGTAACGTTCCGTCAGTCCGTACGACGATATTATAAAATATTTCCCACCGAACCACCTATTTTTGTATTCTAAAATTAATTGTTACAAGCCCTAAACTCAATTCTTATGCTGCACTCGGTATACAAATCAACATTAACCTAATTTTGACACATATGTCACAAAATTATGACGTTTATTAAAATTTTGAATATATTGTTTTATTTTTGCCAGCCATCTGACCAATTCTCACAAAAAATATATAAATTAAGATTTCAGTTAATATTTTCTATAATTTTTCTGACCTGTCCCGCCCTGTTACAATTGGCTCGGTTTGTTTTCTCACCAATACTTATACTTTCAAAGCTCCATCGACACACCAAATTTTAGCTGAATCGGTTAAACATTTCCGGAGATACGACGACATTTTCATTTTTTTTTATTTATTTTATTGTGGTGGCCCTGGTGAAGATTTCTCTGGCAAAACCTTATTTTCACCATTCCAGCCCACGAGGCATACGTCCAATAAGTTTGATTGCAATCGACGCAGAAATGCCGGAGAAAATCGATCGACAAAAACTTTTTTCATGTTTTTGACAAAAAAGTTAATTTTATTTTTTTCATGTTGCATTACTGATTTCTATCGAAGGATTACATATGCTCTCATATCCATTAGGATCAATGTACCTACGTACCAAATTTGGGTAAGATCCCTTCAGCATTTCTTGAGTTATTCACTCTTAAAGTTTCAACTTTGACAACTTGTGATTTTTGACAGACGACAGATAGAAGATTAATTTTACCTATTCTGGATAAAGCCTTTTAAGGCCTTTAAAATAACATATCGCAAGACAAAATATTTTTAAAAAATCTCGTATTATTTTCTTGTGGTGGCACTCCTGATTGATAGATCGCGACGAAAACCTTATTTTCACCTTTCCACCGTGAACCCTACCACCATACCAAATTTGGTCGTAATTGGTTGGATGGTTCGGAAGCAAATCGATCGACAAAATCCAACGACAGACAGACAGACAGACCGACAGACAGACCGACACAGAATTACCTCCAATCAATTTTTAAAAAAAATTGGAGGTATGGTAATCGAAAAAAAATTTCAACTTTTTTTTTTTGCATTTTTGAGATCACCGTGTTCAGAAACGTAAAGATCTGCAAAAAGTAAAATAAAAATTTCTGTGTCGGTCTGTCTGTCGGTCTGTCTGTCGGTCTGTCTGTCTGTCTGTCGTCAAATTTTGTCGATCGATTTGCTTCCGAGCCATCCAACCAATTACGACCAAATTTGGTATGGTGGTAGGGTTCACGGTGGAAAGGTGAAAATAAGGTTTTCGTCGCGATCTATCAATCAGGAGTGCCACCACAAGAAAATAATACGGGATTTTTAAAAAATATTTTGTCTTGCGATATGTTATTTTAAAGGCCTTAAAAGGCTTTATCCAGAATAGGTAAAATTAATCTTCTATCTGTCGTCTGTCAAAAATCACAAGTTGTCAAAGTTGAAACTTTAAGAGTGAATAACTCAAGAAATGCTGAAGGGATCTTACCCAAATTTGGTACGTAGGTACATTGATCCTAATGGATATGAGAGCATATGTAATCCTTCGATAGAAATCACTAATGCAACATGAAAAAAATAAAATTAACTTTTTTGGCAAAAACATGAAAAAAGTTTTTGTCGATCGATTTTCTCCGGCATTTCTACGTCGATTGCAATCAAACTTATTGGACGTATGCCTCGTGGGCTGGAATGGTGAAAATAAGGTTTTGCCAGAGAAATCTTCACCAGGGCCACCACAATAAAATAAATTTAAAAAAATGAAAATGTCGTCGTATCTCCGGAAATGTTTAACCGATTCAGCTAAAATTTGGTGTGTCGATGGAGCTTTGAAAGTATAAGTATTGGTGAGAAAACAAACCGAGCCAATTGTAACAGGGCGGGGCAGGTCAGAAAAATTATAGAAAATATTAACTGAAATCTTAATTTATATATTTTTTGTGAGAATTTGTCAGATGGGTGGCAAAAATAAAACAATATATTCAAAATTTTAATAAACGTCATAATTTTGTGACATATGTGTCAAAATTAGGTTAATGTTGATTTGTATACCGAGTGCAGCATAAGAATTGAGTTTAGGGCTTGTAACAATTAATTTTAGAATACAAAAATAGGTGGTTCGGTGGGAAATATTTTATAATATCGTCGTACGGACTGACGGAACGTTACTTTATAAGTAAAAGGTTCTGCCACTAGGTAGCGACCAAGTTTAGGCTGTTTGTTAAATTTTTTCGCAAATGTTTTCAGAATCAGTAAATCGGCAGTCAGTAATTTACAAAAATTTATTTTCGAAAAATCCGCTAGATGACCGAAAAAATTTGTTGTGCCAATCTTGGAGAAATTTTATTTGTGACTTCTTACGGTATTATGTGACGTATATAAAAATTTTGGAAAAAATTCAGTGGCGTACAAAAATAAAAAATTTTTTTCATTTAGATTTTGTTAAAAAAACTTTTATAGATAGATTTAGGGTAGGGGTGATACATATAGATATCTTTGCCAGGGCTACCGATATCTTTGTTAAGGCTACCACAATAGAAAACAAAAATGAACATTATGTCATCGTATCTCCGGACAAAATTTGGTGTGCTGGTGATTGGAGGTATTGCGGCAGAGAGTGACGATATTTTTTTTTTTTACTTTTTGCAGATCTTTACGTTTCTGAACACGGTGATCTCGAAAATGCAAAAAAAAAAAGTTGAAATTTTTTTTCGATTACCATACCTCCAATTTTTTTTTTTTAAAATTGATTGGAGGTAAAAATAAAGTAACTATGGTGTTTCTTAAATATGTAATTATTGTAATTAATAATTAATAAGACTTAAATAAAATACAAATTAATTCTTAAAACTTCAGAAAAACTTGATTGTTAACGTATTTTTGCCTATGCACCTATTTGTTTTTTTCTTATGTCGTGGGTTTGCGGATCGTCAAAATGAAACATGCCGCGGACCACTATTTGGGAAACATTGACCTAAGTAATTAATTTCAGATTTATACAAAAATTTAAATAATCGTCAATACCGTCATATAATTTTAAAACAAATAATTGACAACATGGCTTCAATAAAATATTTAGATCAAACAAAAATACACAAGAATATCTAAAAGCAAAAATAACAAATAAAGCGTGTATTACATTATCACATTTTGGTCACATTTTCGTTCAACTTTCTTGTCAAATGTTTGACGAAAAAAATTAAGCTGTATTACATTATCACATTTTCGTCAAACTTCTGTCAAACTTTGGTCAAACAAAAAGTAGCGCGTGTCACACTTTCGTTCAACTTTTCCATCAAACTTTTGAATAATCATGCGCATTGCTGCAAAGCTACGCTTGTGCCAACCTAAATTATTATTCGAGTTACTACTATATAAATGGTAAGCTTCCATGTAAGCTTCCACTACTTGAAATACCTTTGCAATCTTTTTTAATTTCCTTTTTAACCTACTCATAATAAAAATATTGAGAATGTTTTTAAAATTTTAATTCTAATTTTTTTTAGTTGGTTACAAAGGTTGGCTACACAAATTGCGTGAAGTATTTCTAGGTTTAGTTGCCAGTTTCACCACAAACATATCCCCACCCAAAAATTTTCATTAAACTTTGGTTCAACTTTTCGTCAAACATTTGACAAGAAAGTTGAACGAAAATGTGACCAAAATGTGATAATGTAATACGCGCTTAAGAAATGTATACATAATTTATATGTACTCGTACATTCAAAAGTGCTCGCACACCATCGAATAATTAATCTCGGATAGGTGCCGACCGTCATTGTACACAATATGTAATAGAAACTTCAACAAACGTCTATAATTTCTTAATACGCAGCGAAAACAAAGTAAGAGTCAGACAGTAAGAAGTCTACGGTATTATGGAATCTTTATGAAATCTCATGACTCCTTGTAAAATCTACTGAAGTCTTGCGAAATCTCATGAAATCTTTAGCAAATTTTATGAAGTCTGCAATCTTGTGCAATATTTATGAAATCTTATGAAGTCTTATGCAATCTTTATGCAATCTCATGAAGTCTATAAAATTTCATGAAGTCTATGAAATCTTGTGAAGTCCCGTCAAGTATCGATGAAGTCTCGTGAAAACTCATGCAATCTTTGTGAAGTTTCGCGAAATCTTTATGAAATCTCTGAAGTCTTGTGCAATCTTTATGAAATCTCATGAAGTCTATAAAATTTTATGAAGTCTCTAAAATCTCATGAAGTCTTATGAAATCTTCATGAAGTCTTGTGAAATCTTTTAACTTCATGAAGTCTGTGGAACGCAAAATTTTAAGTGATTACCCCCTTGGTTGTACTCCTACTAATTCTCAATAAGCTGACCCCGATCTTTATTAGCCAAAGGCGGCGAAATGGGGTGTATTCGTTCCAACTTCACTGGTATACCTGTTAGCATCCTACCTAAAAGACAGGCACTTCAAGGTCAAAATTGAGCACGCCAAATCCTCTCTCAAAGTAATGATTACCTGGCACACCCCAAGGTTTTGTCTTCGACCCAACCCTGTTCAGAATCTTTGTTCATGACATCCCCACCCCCTCTACAAGACAAATAAAAAATTTTTATGCGGACGATGCTACCTACTACAGATGAAGTAATTTATTTATATAAAAAAAATAATAATTACAAAAAATCTTTACCTCCCGACAAATTGGTCGGGTCTCATAATTAAAATTTTCAGTACAAATAATAATTAAATTTTCTCTTCCATCAAAAGTGTTGTTTCTGTCTATATCCTCAGGTCGTCCCTTGGCTGTCACTTTTACAATTATATTCCGTGGAAAAAAAATTTCTTCATTTTACGTTGTGCTACGTCGGGTTTCTTTTTTGCTCTTATTTCTGTATCCCCGTCCATTTTTCACCAGATTTCGCGCCCTAGCTACTTCATTTCAGGGGAGTTTTGTCCTAAAAGTCCTAAATGTTATGCCTGGGTGGAAAGTCTCTTAATGAAGATGCCCCCCCCCTTTAGGCGGTACCCCTGTATTATTGGTTCCCAGAAGAATTTGGGTCCTTTAATACAGGGTTTACGTCAAATATTTTCGAATTTTAATGTTACCTGGGTGGAAAGGTGGTCCTGAGATAAATCCTAGGAAGCATCCAAAAACAAGGTAGCCAGAAGATTTGGTCACCTTTGTTGCTTTTGGCTGGTTCCTGGATTTTAGAGTTTCGGAATTTTATAATGTCTGGGTGGAAAGACGGTCCTGGAAGTCTGTACAGGTCCGGCCTTAGTCAGGTTGTTCAGAAAATTTGAACTCCCTTTTGTGCCTTTGGTGGGACCTTTAGAGATTGGAGTGCTGGGGCTTGGTATAAATCAATTGTACTGTCAGTTATTCTGAGTCAGATGAGAATTCTGACTCAGATTGGGGGGGGGGGGTCTAAATCTATTGGTCGTGCAAAAACCTTTGGAGTTTTATCCATCGGTTGGTCCTAAGTTTGTCAGTGTGGTGGAGAGGTTTATAAGCCGTGCCTTATAAACCCTGCATTCACTAGATGCTGTGGAGTGGTTAATTGTGCCGTATTTATACCTAATGCAGTTTACACACTTGTGAGTTTCGGGCTTATGTTCGAGGCTGCAGTTTTTGGTTGTGTGCTCAGTTGAAGAACAGTAAGAACATACTTCCTGTGATTTGCAGAATTTTGTTGTGTGCCCAAAACGCTGGCATTTGTAGCATCTAACGATGTTTATATATTTACTTGTTAACTCGGTAGCTGCGCCAGTTCATATATATTCTCCCATTTTTGACCCACACATTCCTATGTGTTCTTCTTCAGAATATCTCCTTCAATTCTGGTTCGTTTCTTCAGGGCTGGGTCTTCACCTTGTTTTTTCCGTGCTTTTTCCTCTCTTTTTTCTACAAGTTCTAATAATGCTAACTTTCTTACTTCTAATTTTTTCCTGGCTAACTCATATTTCTCTAGTTCTTCGTCCATAATCATTTCTTCGGACTTTTTTCGTTCTGTGTTTTCTTTCTTGGGTTCGTCAGGTGGTTTTAGCTGGATATTATTTATCACATTTGCTGACATTGTATTCAAAATTTGTTTTATTTCTTACTAAACTGTTTTTACTCACTCGCTACCTACTACAGTAGCTCTTTTCGCCCCCCCCCCAACCAATTATCAACCGACTCCAAGCCACCTTTGACGACCTCAAGCAGTGGTTTCGAACCTGGCCGAAAGTACAGTGACTTTATAGAGACAGTGATGACACGAGGCCTAAATCGGTCCTGGATGTTGCAAAATCCCCTTAATCGGCCCAGGATGTTGCAAATTCAAGCAAAAAATATATGCTCTAGAAGGGCCTATGCTTTAAATTAAAAGATTTTCCATTTCTCATGTTAATAAAATGCACCAATAACGTAATAAAGTTAATTTTTATTCTGTCTTTAGCTATAAATAAGCAAAAACATTGTAGCCAATCAAAAGTCGGACATCGTTTGTCGCCACTGTCTCTATAAAGTCACTGTAGCCGAAAGGAGCCAGTCACTTCAAAAGTACGGTAACCTACTACTCGAGATCAAATGACCCCCCTTCCCCCCACTTGAAATTTCCCTTAATTCAAAATCTACTCTAAAAATGGAAAGATTCCTAACCTCCGCCAAATACTTGAGGGTGACACTGGACAGGGGTCTTCACTGGTGTCTTCACATCCAAGCCACAAACAAGAAGGCAAAAGGAGCCATTAGAGGCGACGGTTAAGGTCTGATGCTTCAGTGCGTAGACTACCAAGTCGAGATTCTTGATTCAAACCCGAGTAGAACTAGAACTTTATTCTAGCTGTTATCCTTCGGCAGACAATGGCAAACCAGCGAGATAACCTGCCTTAAAAACCCTTCATAAGATGAAGTGGTCAGCCAAGGCCCACTCTGGGTTGTAGTGCTACTCAAAACAAAAAGAGGTTCCATGACCGCATTAGTTTTAAATTGTCTTCTTGGAATAGACAACTTCTTTCTAAAACCATCGTACGGCCTATCTTGACTTACGCCTGGAACATCTGGGGTTACGCCAACAAAACCCACCTGGCACTATTCAAAACAACCCACTATGTTGCAATAAGAAGAGCTTTACAGGCCTCTCCCTCTTCATCACAAATACAAAGCTGTTAGAGGGCTCCCAAATGGAGTGAATCAGAGAATTTATCCGCCGCACAGTGGAGAAGTTCTACCACAACCTGGAATCCTCCGACAACTCACTAATCCAAAAAATCGGAAGCTACAATTTTGAAGATTTTCTGTGGTATAAGAGACCTAGGCTGATCCTGCAGCTCCAAGCCCCATAATTTCGACAGGTCCGACGACAGAACTACTGCGGTCATCCGAGTTCATCTTGTTTTATAACTTAATTTCTAAAAGTGAGTGGTAATTGAAATCCAATAAATTCTTCCAAAATATTTCTTGAAATAATTTATTATTGTTTAATACAATGTTTCTCAACCTTTCAGTATTTCCGATCTAATTTTAATCATAATTTTGATTTTTTGAATTTTATTTTTTTATTATGTCATAATGCTTTTTATTTTGATTTTCTTTCAGTAAATTAAATAAGTTTTAGAAACTTATTTACTTATAACTAATTAACTAATTAACTCGGATAATTAATTGAAAGAACCAATAATAAATGCATTGGATATTGCATTTGTGGTTTAATATAATATTGACGTAACCCGAGGGAGGGAGCTGGAGCCATTGCAGGGGTGGTGAAATTTTGTGGTAGACCGCATATAGCCGAAACTTGTATATAAGTAGACCGCACGCTGTAGGGGTAGCCATAAATTTTACCTTACCCTCTTAGATTGGTTCATCGGTAGAACGGTAGAACATCGGTAGCCATCAACAGGCTATTGACACCCCAGACGGGTCCATTATCTGCGGTTTGTCTCCCATCCTGTCTCCATCACAACTTCCTTAAAGATGGGCCACCACTTTCTTCTCGTGCTCCGCCAAAAATAAATTCAAAGAAGATAAACAGATGAAGAAAAAGAAGATTTAGAGATGGTTCTATAGGCACTTACAATTCGAATCGCAGTTCTTCGCTACATCTTAGCGATAATCAGGCGGTGTGACTGGACCCGCAATCCCTCGTCCCATATCGGCACTTCACATCGCAGTATGAAGTACAGCACCTAGCTGAAGAGTCTCCTTCTGCTGGCTCTCGGTTCATCTATATTCGGCATTAGCCTCTGTAAGGCAGTATGGGTTCTCCCTACTTATACTGCCACATTTCCGAGGTGGGCCTTAAAGACAAGTATCTGTTCAGCTCACCAAAGTGTCTTGTAGCAGTATTTCCTTGCCGTATATTATGAAGTGTAGATTCGTCTTTATTTTTCTTCTAGGAGAAGTGATTCTGTTTTCTCCAAGACCATCTAGAGGCCTCGTCTTTCCATGCATTTGTTTAACATGTTTATGTTTTAGAAACCCATCTTAACATCATTCAACAAGAAAGAAGACTCATAAACAACCTCATCCAAGGATACCCGCAAATACTTAATGAACGCAAACTCATCCTATCAGATGACAACAACAAAACAGATTCTATTCAGGAGCCGAAGAAAAATTGGATGAACTGGTGAACTCCACGCAAACAAGGAAAGCACCAGGATTTGATAATATCAAAGAATCATTAAAATAAATCCTGCTAAACATATACAAGGCCTGCCTAAAAATCGCGTACATCCCAAAAATATGGCAAAAAGGAATCCTCGGAATCTTCTTCAAGGATCCCAAAGGATGAAGATAATGCATGGACATTAAGCGTACGCTGACGACCTAACCAAAACAGTTAAAGCCTAAGCAAGAAAAGGGCTGAAACAAGGGATACAGAGAAATGTTGTTAAATTCAATACATGGTGTAGAAAAGTAAAATTTGATTTACCTTCGAGAAAAACGAAAATCATGTACCACTATCCCGAAAGAAAGAGCGGCTCAGATATCAAAGTATATCTAAACGACGAAAAGCAGGACCACAACAGACCTGATCAGCGGGCTCCAGAGAAGGGCAAGAGCAAGCTGGGAGGTCGATTTGAAAAAATCCATATCCTTGGATCTACAAGGGGGCAATGGTCCCCATCATGGTTTATGGAAGTGAGATCTGGGCATGGAGGATCAAAGAAAGACATACTGAAGCTAGGCTCTTGTCATGCTATGGAACCTGTTGCAGGGTGCTGGATGGATGTTATCGAATAGTTTTGTCCTTAGCGGCTGGCGTCATGGCTGGTATATACCCCTTGGGTATGGCAATTCAAGGATTAATAGCATGGAAAAGAATAAATAAAGGCGACAGCACAATATTCCATGGCCATTTCTGAATATTTCCGATACAAAAGCGAAATAAAGAAAGAAATGAACAACATAATCGAGGCCCAATGGCAAGCAATGTGGAAAGGATTACGTATGCATTCATACCCAGGGTCTGGCCTAGTGAAGAAGGGATCACGAACAACTACTAACTGGCCACGGCGAGTTCAGGAGACACCTCAAGAGATTGAGAAAGTCCTCCGACGGCCTATGCTCCAGATGTTTGGAAATTGACGTATCGATTCACAGCGTCTTTGATTGTCCCTTTTGAATGAAGGGGAGAATTTAAGTGACGGGTATTAACGAGATTACGAAGCAAATCTAAAAATTGGAAGAAAAATCACCAATTTATGCAGAACAATACAATGGCAGCATTCATACTGGACAACGGTCAGGTAAAATAGCCCGACATAACAAAAAATGGCAATGGTGAACAAATCCCTGAAAATGAAATATCGTCTTTTCCCGAACCGAAAATAAAGAAAAGCCTGAAACTAATACAACACACATGAAAAGAATAATGTCTAATGAAAATAAAAACGATCTTGAACAAGGTACTTCGGGAACCAAGAAATCTAAAGAAAATTTACAGAAAATGAAGGAGTCTGAAGAGGAAAAACACATTGGGATGGGAGGAACAAAAGAAAGGGACTCAGAAGAATCGTCCAAATAAAATGAGGCTCCATCAATTTAAAAAAACAAGAAGACAAAGGCACAGTGAAAGAAAGAGACAATGGCTCAAGAACTTAGGCAATAAATTCGGACACGGCAGAACCATAACAGCTGAAAACAACCAAAACTAACCTAGAAACTGAAGCGATACCCACTGAGAAAGAAAATAAGGACGTAACACCAGATGAGAAACAAATAAACCTTGAAGAAAGGGTTGCGAAAATGGAGCAGTTTCAACTAGAATTTAACCTGTTCATGTCGAAAAGTAAGGACAGAATAGAAAAGAAGAGTGCGATCCTGAAACTAGGAGCAGAAGTTTTCCATATCTTCCATGAAATGGCAAGAGAAATTGTGGCAATAAATACGACAAAAACCAGCATCCCAACAGCAAACCCAGAAATTACCAAGGTAGGTAATAAAAACATATCGTCCCTCATTAAGGCCACTGTTGCGGAAGTCAAGGCCCAAGAGCCTTCAGGTTAAAAGACAACCTCAGGCCTTGACTCCCGAAACAATCACAACAGAAACATCCCCCTTCACGCAACCCAAAACCCTCCACGAGGCTACCTGGCGGCGCTTAAGGCAAGGGCAACAAACCCCATACAGGGTCCCGAGCCAGTAAAGAAACATCAAGTCCTAGTATTTCCGGCGGAAGGATACATTTCCTCATCTTCTGAAAACCCCGAGGAAATTTTGTGAACCAAAATCGCGAAAAAGCGACGAAAGGATGAAAGGCCCTTACCAACAACGATCGACAATCCGCAAATTGCAGGAAACCAAAAAACATCTATTCTAAGGAAAATATTTTTGAAAATTTGAAAACTGACCAATTTGTCGGTTGGCAAATGGTATGCAATTATTTATTAATATAAATAAATACTTAATCTGTGTGAAGGGGAAAGAAGAGAGCTAGAAGAGGCGCCTGGAGACAACCCACCCTTGAAGCCGATAGAACTATATAAAAGGGCTGAACCAGCCTTGTTACATAGATTCCTGGAAAACAAGTCAATATAAAATGACGAATTTGAAGAAATGACTTAAGCCCAACCAGCAAAACATAAATGACGATCAAACCATGAAAAGCAGAGATGTGAAAAAATGATTACCGCAAACAAGAGAGGATTGTTGATTCTGTCTTCTGTGCCTCTAGAGCAGGGATGCGGCCCGCCGTCGATGTGCGTGCGGCCCGCGAATTGTTAGCACAATGCAATGCCATGCTCCAAAGTAAAAATTATAATGTAAATAAATATTTTTAAAATTTTATTAAATTATTTTTATTTACAGCGGCCCGCCTTTAGCTCATAATCTGCCCGAGTGGCCCCTAGGCCCAAAAGTCTGTGCATCCCTGCTCAAGAGGTTGCAAGTTAGGCAAAAGAGGTACACGTCTGAAAATGAAATAATGAGTGACGAAATGCATGAACATTTCCTGTTACTTAGAATTTCTGAATGTAATCGATCAGTGGCGTATTTAAAAATGCTTCTGGGAGGGGGAGGCAAACCAGATAACTTTTTAGTTTCTTGCTGATCTATCCATGCACGTCAGAGGTAAAGAGATAACTGACAAGTTTAAAAATTCAAAAAAAAGGAAATTTAATAAAATACAAATTATACACAAACAAAATTTTGTCAGGGAGGGCTTCATTCCAAGGCAAACTTTGGGGAAGGGGGGGGGCAATTTCCCAAACACACATTTGATTTGGGGGGGGTACCTCAAAAGTGTTTGTTTATACGAATATCAACACAATTTAGTAGATTTTTATTGAACAAAAATTTGGAAACTTAATATTTCATTTTACAATTTCAAACGTCATAAGACCGCATTACTACAAAATGATATCCGTTCTTTAATATAACAATAGCTAGCTTCGTTTTTGTTATGATAAAACAAGAATCCGGTAAATCGCTAAAATTCCAAATGAAATCCCTAGTTTTGAAACACCACAAACCTAATGTACCTGAGCGAGAAGCACGTATGGAGAGCCCATTTGTTGATGCTGTTGCAGTAGTTGAATCAAGGTCAGTTACAGAGTCAACAACTGTCCCTTTCCTATATTTCAATAATTGAAATTGTTCCAATGAATTACCATTGTCGTCCTTGCTTTGAAAATATTTAATACACAAATATTTATTTACGAAAAATGCTTCACGAAATTTCGCTTTTTCTCCCAAATTTTTGGAATACAATTTTTTTTTGCTTGTAATATTCCAAGCGTGTAAAAAAATTAATTCTCCAATTGTACAAAAACCAATCAAAATATCATTGTTTACCTAAAACCATCATAGGTAAAATGAAGAAAATGCAATTATTTTCATTTACCAAAATTGTATGTTGTCCCTTAGCTTCTAGATCGCCGCACGTAAAGGTTATTGAGGACTTGTCTTCCCACTTAAGAACATGAATGGAATGGTCTTTTGTTGAATATACTATCCTTCCATCCGTGATATAAACCTTCTCGTATATTCCATTATATTCATATTCAATTTCTTTGGTTTCAATATTAAGAACTTGAAACTTGTATTTGCATTCCAATAGAAATCTATAAATTGAAATTAATCAAATTATTTTGAAGACATCTCTTACTACCTACTCACAAATCTTTAAAGGATTCCACGTTGGTTACATGATCCCAGCACTCGTCAAAAACTAGACCATTCACTAACATTTTTTTTCGACGCAAATTCTCGGAGTCCCACACAGTTAAACTTTTTCCTTTAATGAACTGAATGATATACCTTCCTGTTTTCCAAATCTTTCCATTACCTTGAACATCAGTTTTCAATGACAAGGTCCGGAAGCTAATCTAAAAACATATTTGCAAACAAACTCAATATAATCCATTACTTTAAATTTTCACTGTACCCATCTTTGATTTAAAGCATACACATACAATTTCGTGCGGTCCAGACTTATAAATGCAAAAATTAGATCATCTAACAAGAACCAATTGGGAACGCAACGGTACTTTATCTTGAATATATTGTCTTTAAAGTAATTTTGTTTCCAATTACGGAGCAAAGTGCGATTATACCAATACACTCCCTGCAAAAAAGTGTTAGTATCTAATGAAAATAATCTTTGTGCAAAATTTACCTGCCAATAATTGTATTTCTTTATGAATCTGTTATAAAAGGAAGTCCTCTGACATTCCTCCACCTCGAGAAAACCTTCATATTGGCATATCATTTTCCAACGGGAATCGTTTCTTATTATAGCCTTCCAACTGGAATAACACGATGAAGCTTTGCGTAATTGTTTAGGTGATAAGTAAAATAAAATTTTTTCAGCAATTTTTAGAGGTAAACGTGAAATCATATCCATTTCTATTTTTGGGGTCGTCATTTTGTTAAAAACTTAATTACAAGAAACTACGAGAGACCACCAATTTTAAACTTCAAATATAAAGCTTGAGACCTGGAACGCACTTGCCACTATCTGCAAAGCGATTGTTTAATCGCAAAAATTGAACAAAATGTTTTAACATATACAAATGTGTACATACAGGGTGTTCCTGCGACGAGTGGAGAATTGCTGAAAATTAGTGGCGGCTTGTCATAAAGGGCACAGGGGCACGTGCCCTCCCATCCCAAAACCAAAAACAAGCACTATCTTAAAATAATTATCAAAAAAATAAATTTTATATTTTAAAAACTACTTCTTTTATTTTGTGCCCTCCCACTGGAAAATGTCACGAGCCGCCACTGCTGAAAATCCCTCGTTAAAACAATTTAAACAATTATCGATTTTGTAGTGTTCAAGCATTTGAGATTTTTTAAAGAGCATTCGTTTATCTACAAACTAGATTATAACCTTCTTCTATTAAGAGATCTCTTCATTATGAGAAAACTCAATAGGAAGAAAGCTCCGGCGCCGACAACATCAGAAAACAAGTAATAAGTAAATTCCACAAGAAGGGGATTATTGCGTTCCTCAACATCACAAATCACATCACTTCCTAAGCAAGTGGAAAATGGCCGACGTCATAATAATCAGGAAATCCAATCAAAACTGAGGAAGCACTGTCCTCATGGAAACTCAAATTGTTTCCGACGAAAAGCATATCACGAAGTACTCGAACAAGAAGCAGTTCACCTTCTTTCTCGACATTGCCAAGGCATTCGATAAAATATGGCACGAGAGTCTACTCCAGTTTAAAAATCATGACCGCCGGCACCCCCAAGACTCAATCCTTGCCCCAACTCCCTTGACCCCCTTGACCTCTCCAAACAGCGGTCGAAGACCTTGAGAAGTGGTTCTGTACCTGGATGATAGAGGTTAACCGGTCCAAAAGTACGGCAACCTACTTGCCAAGGACCAACAAACCTGCCATATCAAAATCCCCACAGACGCAAATCTTTTCTCAACATGGAACGACCTATGTCCTCCTCCCTCAAGATCGTTGGTACGGATATCCCATGGATATAGACACCTCCAAATATTTGAGGGTGACTCTGGACAAGGGTCTCCAATATGTGCGTGAAGTTAACCGCGTCATTTTTGAAAATGTAAGAACTGAATATTGTGCCACGTTGTGCCGTATTTTTTTTAGAATTTTGTAGAGATTGCTTGTTGTGGGATAGATGTTATCCCCGCCATTTTTGATATTTTTTAAAATCAAAATTGTACGGGATTCTACTCGACGTGTGCTGTTGTGTGCCGCAAATCAAAAAATTTTGTTTATCAAACTATTTTATCGATAGAAGTTGGCTCCACCATTTTTGATTTTTTTTTAAATCGAAATTGTATTAATTTTCTAAATAAAATTTTTTATTTGCGGCACACAACGGCACACGCCGAGTAGAATCCATAACAATTTTGATTTAAAAAAAAATCAAACCTCAAAATAAGCAATCTTTATAAAATCAAAAAAAAAATATAAATTAGATGAGGGCACTGCTAAATGTACTTTAGTGCCGCCTGTCGCCGGCAGTGATCACTTCCACAAAAAAAGTGAATTTTTAACTTGAACAATCGAATGACGTAATGTCCGCTTTATTGATGTTTGAGAAAAAGTATTTTTTTATAATTTATACCTACCTACGTATATCTAATTTTCTGCAAAAAATTTTTTTTCAAGCCTGGGACTGCTCATGGAAGTTTTCTGCTAACTAAGTTATTGTCAGTCCGGGCCTGGAGCGGTCTAGTGCAGAAAAATGAAAAAGATAATGGTCAGGCGAGGAAATCTTAGAGAATCTAAGAAAACCTTAGAAATAAGGAGATCTTCGAAGCAAATATTATAATCAGAGAAATTTCTTAAGGATCTCGTAAAAGGAAATATAATGAGCAAATTTTGTTTTGTAATTCGCCAAAAATTCGAAAAAAAAACAGAATTTATAGATGTGCGTGAACCTGGCACCTCACTTTTTTAAATCGACCATTTTAAGGTCAGTTCCATTAGCACCCAAAAAAGTTCTACAGTTCCTGATGATTTAAAAAAAAAGTTCCGGCACCGGTCACCAGGAAATTGATTTTGAAAAATATGCGGTGCTAACTTCCGGTAGCACCGCAAAATCGTAAAAAATATTTTTCAGACGGATTTTGAAAGATCTCGAAGAGTTCTATAGTTCTAGATAAAATTTAGAAAAAGTTCCGAGTCAGAAATATTTTTTTTGAATTTTTGAAAATTAGGAATCAGCACCGCATCTCGGGGTGCTGACTTAAAACCTGGGATTTTCGACAGTTCTGACATAGTTTTACCCCCTATGACTCGATTCGAAAAGAGTTCTAGAACCGTGCTAACTTTCGGTAGCACCGCAAAATCGCAAAAAAATATATTGCCGGCGGCTTTTGAATGGTTTCGAAGAGTTTTATTGTTCTAGATAGGTTTCAAAAAAAGTTCCGAGTAGAAAATATTTTTTTCAAATTTTTGATTGAATATTCAAATTTCAAAAAAAAAAATTTCCGCATCTCCGGAAAACTCGGGGTGCTGACTTCGAACCTGGAATTTTAAAATATAGAACAATATCAAAATTGTCGCAAACACTAGCTATGGAGTCAGCACCCGGAGTTTCCGGAATGTGGTGCTGGTTTGCAGTTTTTAGAAATTAAAAAAAATATATACTGGCCAGAACTATTATCAAGTTGCATTAGAGAGTGTTGAACTATATTAGAACTATCGAAAAAACTAGGTTCGCAGTCAGGACCCGGAGTTTCCGAAATGCGGTGCTGCTTTGAAGTTTTCAGAAATTCAAAAAAAGTACTAGCCAGAACTATTATCGAGTCGCATTAGAGAGCGTAGAACTATATCAGAACTATCGAAAAAACTAGGGTCGCAGCCGGCACCTGGAGTTTCCGGAATGCGGTGCTGCACTCTCGAGAGTGTAGAACTATATCAGAACTATCGACAAAAACTATGTTTGCAGTCAGAACCCGGAGTTTCCGAAAATGCGGTGCTCGTTTCAAGTTTTCAAAAATTAAAAGAATATAGGTACTTACTGGCCAGAACTATTTTGGAATCGAGTTTTAGGAGATAAAACTATGTAAGAACTCTCGAAGACTGTCGAAAATCCCAGGTTTGAAGTCAGCACCCCGAGTTTTCCGGCGATGCGGAAAAAAATTTTTTTTTTGGAAATTTTATTTCAATCAAAAATTTGAAAAATATATTTCCGACTCGGAACTTTTTTTGAAACCTATCTAGAACAACAGAACTCTTCGAAAACTTGCAAAAGCCGCCGGCAGTATATCTTTTTGCGATTTTGCGGTGCTAATACCGAAAGTTAGCACGGTTCTAGAACTTTTTTTCGAAACGCGTCATAGGGGGTAAAACTATGTTAGAACTGTCGAGAACTGTCGAAAATCCCAGGTTTTAAGTCAGCACCCCGAGTTTTCCGGAGATGCGGTGCTGGTTCCTAATTTTCCAAAATTCGAAAAATATATTACCGACTCGGAACTTTTTCTAAATTTTATCTAGAACTATAGAACTCTTCGAGATCTTTCAAAAGCCGTCAGAAAAATTTTTTTTTACGATTTTGCGGTGCTACCCGAAGTTAGCACCGCATATTTTTCAAAATCAATTTCCTGGTGACCGGTACCGCAACTTTTTTTTAAATCATCAGGAACCGTCGAAAAAACCTTAAAATGGTCGATTTAAAAAAGTGAGGTTTCAGGTCCACACACATAATTATTTATAGACATTGAAATGATGCGCATGAATGAATTAACGAGATGCAGAGATGAATTACTTATTTTGCCATAAAGACTTTTTTAATAAAAATTTTTAGGTGCACATATATGGTGAATGAATTCAAATAAACAATTTCATAGATGTAATAATATTACTTCATAGATGCAATACATTTATTTTATTGATATAACGAATTTATTTCGTAGATTTTATAAAATTTTTATATCTTAAAGTACTGTTTTATTATTATTAAAGTACTGCAAGTATTTAATTGCAAGTTACCAACTTAAAAAACATAGGAGGTTTGGTGGGGCCTTCAAGCCGCATAGCCTAAAAAACAACTGTTCTACACTAAGATCATAGCATTTGACAGTTTGAAACATTTAACAAAGAAATATACTATATTATAAAGAAGCAATATTAATAAATTTGATAAAAGTAGTAGATTGCGTAGGTTGTGCGGTCTAAAATCCGCACGGACCCGTCGTACTTCCTCATTTAAAGTTACTAAGGTAACAAAAATTTAGTTTAATTTAAATAAAATATTTTTGGTGAAATAAACTGAAAATAATATTTATAATATAATTTATTGCATATAAAAATAGAATTTTTCAAAAATGAGCGTTTATCATCAAATCTAAATATTTCTCAACGGCAACGCTGCTTCAACTGATACATTAAAAGTCATTTGGCAACGTTGCACTGTGCGAACTACGTGCTTCTGATTTTGACAGTCGGGTTGGTGTTTGTTTACTATTTACCTCGGTGTTTACTTTCTGTTTTACTTATGATTGTATCTTGAACCACGCTCGTCATGTATTAGTCTTATTGTGTTGTTCGTTTAGTGTTTTATTATTTATAATATGGATGATGGTCAGTTAATTCAATTGGTATGCACGTATCCGCATTTGTATGACAAAAAAAAGGCAGCCTTCAAAGATGCACGAAAGCGTCTAAGTTCTTGGCAGGAAATTGCACGCCGTTTAGGATTAACAGGTAGGATTTCGTAAAGCAATAATCATCTAATATATCAACACAAAACCATTATATAAACTAGTGTACTTTCAGTCAACGATGTACAAGTTCGTTGGAAATACTTACGGGAGAGGTATGTGAGAGAAAGGAAGGCTGCAAGTGTAAGTGGAGCTCCCGAAAGGGGGCAATGGGAGTGGTTCCAATCATTAAATTGGTTGGACACATATATTGGGGTGCGAAGAAGGTATTTCTTATTAGCTACTTTTATGTTTTTAACATTATCAACTTTGTTTTTTAGAATGAGAAACTTTCCTTCGACAACCGATGCAGACATGGAACAGGAAGATCTCTCTATGACATTTGAATCACCGAAATTGGAAAACGACGATGGCAGTTTGGTGTCGGAAAGTTCATTTCCATTTTTATTGAAAACAGAAGAACCGGAATGTGATTCCGAGAACCAAAGCTCGTCGACCTCTGTACCCCCCCTGGACATTGAGGATGCTCAGGAACATTCGACCACAATACCTCGCGGCCAAAAACGAAACCACACTGCAGAAATTGAATCGACCTTATCCGAGATAGGAAAATGTATGCACACAGTAGCCAGCAGAATTCATCAGAACCAACGCGAGGATTCTACCGACGAGGACGATTTGTTCGCAAAATCAATATCTGTATTTTTAAAAAATTTAAATAATAATCATAAAAAGAAGCAGTTTAAGAAACAAGTATTTTGCATGATGATGGATTTGGACGACGAAGTGTAATATTACAATTCATCTTCCAAATCGGTGTGATAAATATTCAATTGAAATTTAAAAATTATTAGACCCAGACGGTAGGCATTTTTCAATGTCGAAGCAAGGCTAATTGAATTTTTTATGTTAATAAATTTGGTTCTTTTTTTGGTTTGGTTGGTAAAAAAGAAAAATTAATGAAAAGTTAATTACTTCCAAGGTTGATCATTACCTTTAATTGTATAGATTAATTAGCCAGATGTGGTCAATAAAAAAATATTTATAACTAATCTACATAATCACATTGTAAACGGTTTTTATTTCCATTACCAAATCTATTAAAATAAAAAATTGTAATATGATCTAATGCTCGTACTTATAGTCACGGATCAATCCGAGACTCAAAATGATCCTAGAATTTACCAATGAGATTACTGGAATTTAGACTGTATCGTAGCAACAGCTGTTATTTCGAGAATTGATCTCGATTCTCGGTTCAATCCATGACTATAAGTACGGGCATAAATCAATATTTTCAATCATTGAAAAATTGCAATTTTTATTGTATATTTAATATATAACTTTAAAATTAATTTCACTTTTTAATATAATCTAAATTCTAAATAAGTGTAAGTAATAGGTAGAAATAATTATATCACTTTTTGAATTAAATTTTTTAATTTTATTTCTACGAAACTAAGTTTTATGAAGTGAGTTGGAGCCATGTACTTCTAATTACATAGCTAACATCTTAAAAAGAGTGCGTTTCGGGGGAAATTAAAAATAAATTGCATTAAAAATTTTTTAAATTTGGGTATGAGTTGAATTTAAGTTGGGGGTTTTAGGGGATTAACTGAAAATAAATTGCTTTCAGAATCTAAAAATTTAGGGATGCATTTAATTTGTTATTAATAGGTATAACTAATTTAAATTATGAATTTTTTGTTAATATGATGATCCATTATTTTTAGTGTACAATTCGAAAGTTTTAGACTATGTACCACTCTGCGAATTTTGGATAGCTGCAGTGGGGACATGGGAATAAATTTTGCATTTTTTTACTGAGTGGGAAATTATTCCGAGGAATGTAGCATGTTCTGTTAAAATTTTATTATTTCTTAAATAGGAATTGCTGAGAAAACTATGACAATACGACAGAAATACATAGAGGCAATTTTGTAAATTACTTTTTTATAAAAGTGTCAGCAACAGACAAATTATTGTACACCAGATTTCCATTTACACAATAATTGAAAGATTTTTCCGGATTTCGTCTTAGATTGAAGAAAGCTTTGCTTCTGAAAAAGGAAAAAGAAAAGGTTTTATAGCATTCCTGAGATTTCCTAATGATTTTCTGCACTTTCTCAAATTTCCTAAGATTTACTCGTATTTCCTAGGATTTTCTAAGGTTGTTTATTATAGATTATAGTATTCCTAAGATTTTCTAGAATTTCCTTAGATTATCTACGATTTTCTAGAATTTTCTTAGAATTCCTAAGGTTTTATAGTACTTTATAAGATTTCCTAGCAGTTCCTTGGATTATTCTACCATTTCTCGGATATTTTTTGATTTACTTGTGTTTCTTAGAATTTCCTAAGATATCTTAGCATTATCTGAGGTTGTCTATCATATTATTTCTAAGATTTATTTGGATTTCTTGAGATTTTCTAGAATTCCTTAAGATTTTTTAAATTTCTTTATATATTTCCTAAGGTTATTTTCTGAGATTTTCTAGTAATTCTTTCGAGTTTAAATATCCTAAGAAGAAGCTACACTTCCTCGGTTTTACTTAGATTTTCTGAAACTTTCTAAAATTTCCAGCGATTTCCTACCATTTTTTTAGATATTCTACACTTCCGCAAATTTTCTATTTCCTAAGATTTACTCGTATTTCCTAGGATTTTCTAAGGTCTTCCTAGTTTTCTATAGTTTTCCTAAGATTTTCTTGAATTTCTTGAGATGTTATAGAATTTCCTAAGATTTTTAAAATTTAATAAGGTTGGATTTCCTAAGGTTTTATCAGATTTTCTAAGGATTTTTCCGAGGATTTCTCGGAATTCCTATTTCTTCAAATTTATTTGTAATATTTCCTAAGATTTTGTACACTTGGTCGGATTTTCTAAGGTTTCCTGAGAATTTTCAACACTTCCTCGAATTTCCTATTTCTTAAAGAGATACTCGTATTTCCTAGGATTTTTTAAGGTCGTTTATTATACTTAGTATTCCTAAGATTTTCTAGAATTTCCCAAGATTTCTAAAATTTCTTCGTATTTTCTAAGCTTGGATGTCCGAAGGTTTTCTGAGATTTACTAGGATTTCTGGTTACTGTCAGTTAATCGACCCCACGAATTGGGCTTTGACTTTTACACTATTGGAAAGAGGACAATTTTCTAAGCATTTTGAGATATTACATTGTAGCGGATTATCTATTAGTTTTCGAGAAAACGGCATTTGAAAATCAACATTTTACATGTATTTCTCCATAAGGATTGCACACACGAGTGTTCTATTGCCCGTACGTGTGTTCTGACATAGTCTTAGTGTTAGCCGTCAGACGCGATTGTTACTCTGTCGAGTACACATCGTGCGTGGCTAATAATAATTAAAGGGCAATAATTAATAATGAAAAAGCTAATAATTAAAAACGAGTTTCACCCATTTCCAGTAGCACCTTTGGCGAGTTGGAGCTATCTAGGGGGATGTTTTTAGCGAGTCAGCGTTCGTCAAAACTTCACGAGGGGTTGCGGAGCGTCGGTTTTGACGAACGCAACCAAGGCAATCGAGAATCCACCCTAAAAACGGTGGTCGACAACTTAATACAAGTGCTATGTCTATCAGTAAGAGTATATTAATCCACGCGTACCGTCAATAGAACACTCGTGTTAGTTGAAATCCCTATCTAAAATGCATGTAAAATTTTGATTTTCAAATGCCGTTTTCTCGAAAACTAATGGATAATCAGCAAAAATGTAATTACAAAAACTGCTTAGAAAATTGTCCTCTTTCCAATAGTGCAAGAGTCGAAGCTCAACTCGTGGGGTCGGTTGACTGACAAATCGCGGATTTCTTTAAATTTCCTAAGAATTTTCTACACTGTCTCAGATTTCCTATTTCTTAAACTTTTCATTAGTCTTTCTATGATTTTCTTTAGATTTCTTAAGGACATTTAAGGACAAGATTTCTTACACTTCCTTGAATTTCCAATTTCTTAAAATTTACTAGTATTTCCTAAGGTTTTCTGAGATATCCTAGCACTTCTTTAGTTTTCCTAATGATTTTCTGCACTTCCTTGTATATCCTGTTTCTTGAAATTTACTCGTTTTTCGTAAGATTTTCTAAAATTTCCTAAGGTTTCCTGAGATTTCCTTCTAGTTTCTAATAATTTTAGGGAGAGTCTAAAACTTTCATATGGCTTCGAAGAGCACGTAAAGCCGGCGGTCCCCCTGGGTTGACGATTGCCGCCGCGCCGTCAACTATTAAAAACAGGGTTATCGGCATTCCCCAATCCGGATTGGGGTCTAATTGCTGAAACCTTTCTCCAAGAGAAAGAGGCTATACCTCTTTTATAGCTTGATGATGATGATTCGCATGTAATGAAATTTTCCAAGATTTTTAAAATTTCTTCCTGTTTTCTAAACTTGGATTTCCTAAGGTTTTCTTAGATATCCTAGCATTTCTTTAGATTTTCTAACATTTTCTTAGATATCTTAAGAATTCTCTACACTTCCTTGAATATTTTATTTACCAAGATTTACTCGTATTTTTTAGAATTTCTAGGATTTTAGGAATTTTAGGAAATATTTTATTATAGCATTCCTTAGATTTTGTTGGATTTCCTGAGATGGTATAGAATTTTTTTAATTTATTGAACTTGGATTTCCTAAGGTTTTATTAGATAGCCTAAGTATTTTCTATTCTTTGGATTTCTTATTTCTTAAAATTTACTCGTATTTCCAAAGATTTCCTAGAATGTTCTAAGCTTTTCTACACTTCTAAGATTTATTTAGACTTTCTAAGATTTAAAAAAATTTCTTCCTATTTCCTATAAGCCTGGATTTCCTAAGGTTTTGTGAGTAATCCTATCGCATTTCTTTATTTTTCTAAGGATTTTCTACTCTTTCTTGGATTTCTTATTTCTTAAAATTTACACGTATTTCCTAAGATTTTCTAAGATTTCTTAAGGTTTCATGACACGTCTTAAGAATTTTCTACACTACCTCGAATTATTATCTATTTTATAAGATTATAGGCGAGTTGTTACGTTTTGAGTTTTTTGATTTGTAATTTTTTGAGTTGTGATTTTAATTTATTGTTCTTCGTTTTTGTACAGAGAAAGCCAAATAAACATTGTTAATTATACAGTCCATTTCCAAAATTCACGGCTTCAGGAATTTTATGAGAACACCTGATCTACAACGGCCGTAGATTAGAAGAAACATTTACTACTCGTATTTTCTAAGATTTTCTAAGAATTTTCTAAGGTTCTTTATTATGCTATTTCCAAGATTTTCTTGAATTTCGCAAAATTTTTAAAATTGCCTTCTATTTTCTAATCTACGATTTTCTAAAATTTCCTAGAAATTTACTTAGATTTCCCAAAATTTCTTAAAGCTTCTTAAGATTTTTAAAATTTCTTCCTATATTCGAAGTTGAAATTTCTTAAGGCTTTTTTAAATTTCCTAGCAACTTTTGAAATTTTACAAGGGATTTCCTTCGACTTCCTATAAGGTTATTTGAAATTTCCTAGTATTTCCTTAGATTTCCTATGGATTTTTTATACTTCCTCGGCTTTTATTATATAGACTTCCTAAGATTTGCTATAGCTTTCTAAGGTTTCTTGAGATTTCCTAGCTTTTCTTTTGAGTTCCTAATAATTTTCTACGCTTCCTGGAATTTTCTATTTCCTACGGTTCATACGAATTTTCTAGAATTTCCTAATATTTTTAAAATTTTTTCTTATTTTCTAAACTTAGATTTTCTAAGGTTTTCTAAGATATCCTAGCATTTCCTAAGAATTTTTTACAGTTTCTCGGATTTTCTATTTATACTAAGATTTACTTGTATTTCCTCCTATTTTCTAAGCTTATTTATTTACTTATTTTCTATGGTTTTCTGAGATTTCCTAGCGGTTTCTTAGAATTTTCTACACTTTTTCGAATTTTCAATTTTTTAAGATATATTTGCATTTCCTAGAATTTCCTGAGATTTTTAAAATTTCTTCCTATTTTCTAAGTTTGGATTTTTCAGTTTTCTGAGAGATCCTAGTATTTCTTCAAATTTTCTACGCTTCCTTGGATTTCCTGTGCCTTTAGATTTATTCGTATTATTTGCTAAGGCTTCCCGAGATTTCCTAGCATTTCGTTAGATTTTCTAAGAATTTTCTACACTTCCTTGGATTTTCTATTTACTAAGATTATTTTGAATTTCTTCAGATTTTCTGGAATTTCCTAGGATTTTTAAAATTTCCTCCTATTTCCTAAGCTTGTATTTTCTCTGTTTTTTTTTAAGATTTCCTAAAACTTTCTAAGATTTCTTAGAATTTCTTTTTAGATTTCCTAAGGAACTTATACACTTCCTTGGTTTTCCAATTTATTAAAATTTACTCTTATTTTTAAGAATTTCCTAGGATTTTTAAAATTTCTCGGATTTCCTATTTCTTAAGATTTACCCGTATTTCTTAAGATTTCTTAGAATTTCCTGATTATGTTTCCTTGGATTTTCTGGGAATTTCTAAGATTTCCTCAGACTTCCGAATATTTTTTAAAATTTTTAATTTCATCTTTTTTAAGATATTCTTTAATTTCCTAATTTTTAAGATATTCTTGAATTTAGTAAGGTTTCCTGAGATGCCTTAGCATTTTCTTAAATTTCATAAGAATGTTCTCAGATCTCGTAGGATCTTCTAGATTTTCTTTACTTTTCATAGGGTTTCCTAAGGGTTTCTTAGATTTCCTTCAATTTTTTAAGATTCACTAGATTTCCTAAGAATTCCGAAGATTTTCTGACATTTTCTTGAATTTCTTCGGAAATCTTTATTTGAATTGGGAAATTCAAATATTAAAATTAAGAAAAATTACCTGCAATTGTCTCTTCTGTCATTGTTGCGACTGGCAAAATTTTCCATAAAATAATAATAATAATATTCTGAACTCTTGTAAGGTTAGTATTTTTATCGGAAAAATTTGACCTCTTCGCATTTGTTTTCTGTGAAAGAAGCTTCCGGTTCGCAAAAGTTATTTAGTTACTTTTTGTACATCAGCGCAACATGATCTTTTTACATGAATTTTTGGGTTTACTTTAATAAAATCTTTGAGCGAAGAACTAAATAAAAATTTAAATTTACCGCTCATAATAATGCTGAACGCTCCCATAGCTATAAAAATCGATCTGTCCAATAAATTCCACAACCAAACATAAATATAACCTGAAAAAATTTGTTTGTTTATTTGATGTACATCGGTTGAAAATGAAGGCAGAACCTGTGGATTACTTGGGTAATTTAGCCCCGGAGATTATGCAAAAGGTTTTGTTTTATTTGTCGCCGGAGGACATAAATTCCGTCTGGAATTGCAGTAAGAAGATGCGAGAGTTGTTCAATTGCGATTACTTTTGGAAAAAACTATGCAGGGAAAATGACTACGAGGAAGTGGAGGAATATTTGAGATTGCCAACTTACGAAAGTTATCTGCAAAGGTTCACAAATCGCTGGCAAGGAGTGTTAAACTACAACCGATTATTGCAGCACAACTGGAGGAACGAGGTTTGCAAAATCTCGATGTTGACTGAAGCTAAATACAGCGCATTTTATTATTTTGATGATGACATTTTAGTTGCATCACTCTATTATTCAGTTTACGTACAGTTCAGAGCCAACTATATTCCTTTCCACGATCTGAATATACTTGATTGTTCAACTGGTGCGATTATCGGCAGATTGATTACACCAACTAACCATTCGAAGGTTTTCAGATACCAAGATCGGATTATCTTTCTCGGAGACAGCTACATAAAAGTGTGGCACATTCCAACTAAAATGTTGTACAAAAACATGAAAATAGATTATTTCTTCGACTATCTATCTCGCATAATATCATCTCATGCTCATAAAACTTTGTAAGTTGTTTTGCTTTGTTTTATAAGTTTTAATATTTTTTTTCCAGAGTAGGATTAGTGCACAACGAAAAGGGTCTCGGTATTTTTGATTACGAAAAAGAAGAACTTGTTTACTCCAACGCAACTGCATTAGTTGTTAGTATTGGGGACGAAGTGATAGCACTGGGACTTAAAAATGGAATTATACAAATTCTTGATTTTGACTTTGGAGTTCTGATGACATTCAACTTGACTGAAGATTCTGTAATTACAGAAATACAGGTTGTGGTTTGCCGTGTTGGTAACAAATAAATGGATAATACTTTTTTAACTTTCAGATAAGACAAGACCACTTGCTTGTTATTTCCAGGAACCCTATCGCTTTTCACGCCAGCGTTTTTAGTTTAACAGAAAAAATGAAATTTATTGATTTGGACGATGTATGTAAAAGTCAATATGACTTAGGTAGCATCCAAGGATCATATTTTATCTTTGCAAGTCATATACCTAGTGTGCAAGATAACATTAATGTCTGGAACTATCAGAAAGGTATATCTCTTGTGTTGCGTGGTAAGTTGGCAAAATAAAGTTGATGTAAGAAATTCTAAATCGTAAATTGTAGGTTCTTATCCTAATTGTGTAAAGGACTTTAAATCGAACAGCCGCTGTTTATTTACCACGTCGATTAAAAAAGTCCAACTTTGGTGTTTGCAGACAGGAGAATTAATTAAAGATCTTGTTGATGTAGAGATTGACAAATTTATATATGAGTTCTTGGCAGTAACAGAGACAAAGTATGCATATATAAATAAATACAATAATATTATAATTCAGGATTATGCAATGTTTATGAAATGATTAATTGCTGGATATTTATTTATTTTTTTCACGTACTTAAAATAACAGTAAAGAATTTTTTGAATTGAATTTTTTCTTGATATCCCACTGCATGATCCTAAACGATTAGTTATTTAAAATGTAGAAATACAACTGAAAAGGTGGGTTTACCTAACTAAAGGTCATGTAGTTCTGCATTTTGGATATGATTATTACTAAAAAGTATTTTATTAAAAATCAGTGGCGTAGCGTGGATTTAGGGTACCCGGGGCAAACCTTAAATTTGCCGCTTCCCAATTTTCGCAAAAAAGTTTTTTTTAAATCAATTTATTAATTGATATTAATTTATTATTAAAATTAAAATAATTAAATTACAATTTTATTCTGCGTGATTTGTGTAATGCAAACTCTTGAATACATTCGTCAATGTTGATTTGTACATCTTTTTCGATTGCCAAAATACCTAAATGTGTTAATTCTAACGTTGCCATTGTAGATCTTAAATAGTTTTTAATTATTTTTAATTTAGAGAAGCTTCTCTCACAACTGGCATTACTTATGGCAGCTGTTCTTTTATTTTTAACTATTTTGCGCCATCTATCCATCATCAGCACGGCTGTTCCCTGCTCCTCCCCCCCAGACGTGCCGCCCGGAGCATTTGCGCCTCACCCACGCTACGCCGCTGGCACTGTTAAAAATCAAAGTTTTTAGTTTTTTGAAAAGTCTGTGACTAAAAGCAAGTTTTACCTTGCCAGATTGCCACCAATGCAAGATTCAGACACATTATGTCATCAAGTCTAAACATAGATGGGCAGGGAAAACAATTTTTTGATGGCTTGGGGCTGGATGGCATATGAGTTTTCGTGGAGTTCGTAGTAAACGTTATGGTATTTTTACAGTTTTTGGTATTTTTTTACCAAAATTTGCCAATGATTCTAAAATTTTATGTTTATATATCCCATTTACGCTCTTGACTACCATAATTTTATTAGAAATTTTTTTAAATCCGGGTAAAGGTTCCGTAAAACTACAATAAATTCTGACTTATTCGCCTTCGACTTCTCGTCCGAATGCGCATCAGGAGACATTTGAATTCACGGTGCACTCTTTGTGCCTGTGGATGTATCTATATGACAATTCAAGATTGCTTTTTTAGGTCTTTATGTGCAGTTCATGGGGGGGGGGGCGTCCATTGGGCGGGCAGTCCATTGGGGGCCTTAAATCTTTAAATTTAATTTTGATTTTTAAATTTCGTGGAGAAAGTTATTACTGAGTTCGCGAAGGAGCAACGGAATTTGAAATTTGTCTTTTCTGCAAATGAAGAACATTAAAAAATTTTAGTGTTGAATTTTTTTTATAATAAAATTTTTTTTTATTTTGCCCATCCCTGAAAAAGATCCTATGGACGCCCATGGCGCAGTTGCCAATTTGTACTTGCCACCGCAGCTGTTGTGGTTCAAAAGTATATTGATTTTACATTTATCATCAAGGGGTAAATATCCCGAAAATTTTGTTTACACTATAGTTTGGAATTCCCTTGGAAATCATTGGAATTCTTCAGATTGCTCTTTCATTTGAACTCATTGGGATTCCTTGGAAATCACTGGAATTCTTTGGAAATCCTTGCAATTCTTGGAAATCATTGGAATTCGTTGAAAATCTCTGGATTTTCTTGGAAATCTTTGGAATTCCTTGGAAATCCTTAAAATTTCTTGGAAATCTTTGAAATTTCTTGGAAATCGTTGGAAGTTTTTGGAATTTCTTGGAAATCGTTGGAATTTTTTTGGAAATCCTTGGAATTCTTGGAAATCATTGCAATTCTTGAAAATCCTTGGAATTCTTAGGAAATCGTTGGAATTCTTTGGAAGTCTTTGGAATTCTTTAGAATTTCTTGGAAATCGTTGGAAGTCATTGGAATTCCGAGTCTCATGTACAGAAATTTTACTGGATATTTACCCCTTGCTTATCATTAACTTTAGTAAAACTATTCGCTCTAAGTGAATGGTTTAAAGCGAATGGTTTAAAAAAATAATGAAGGCTGAAGCGAATTGGTCCCTGTGCCCATTTGTATAGAAACAACATCTCTAAAGCCGGCTAAACTTTACAACACAAATTTATTAATCTATGCAATTTTTAAATACATCCCTGGGGCCGTCCGCACATAAAAGTTTTGGATTCCCTGGTGGAAATATTTCTCTGAAAAAGTAATACAAAGTCTGCAGAAGTGTTACAAACTCTGCAAAAGTCTAATTCAGAGTTTTCAGAGAAATATTTCCACCAGGGTTTAGAAAGACGGGATCTCCGAGTCCACACACTTACTGAAATGTCTCTTGAAGCCGTCGGAACTTGAAAATTAGGAAATGGCCCAGTTTGGTGCAGCCGTTTCGCCGCGGGTACAGTTCAGCACATACCTTTTGGCGCGAGTACGGTTTGGCGCCGCGTTTTATTTACGATATTTATTTACTCGTTACTTATTTTATTACGTTACACCAAATTTTACTTGAGAATTCCTAGTAAACCAAAAAAGACAGAGCGTTACCATCCATGAAAAAAATTAGGAATACATTTAAATATTCGGGTTTCTAAAAAAAATAGAAAATTATGGGACGACACCGAAAAACCCATTCCATTAGTTACATTTCCTAGTCAGTCATCTTGGCTTTGACCAAGGTCAAATTGGTCAATTTGAAATTGACTTTATTTGTCAATTGAAATTTGACAATTTGAAATTTATTGGAATTCGTTGGAAATCCCTGCAATTTTTGGAAATCGTTGAAATTCCTTGGAAATCCCTGGAATTCTTTGGAAATCACTGGAATTCTTGGAAATCAGAAGAATTATTTGGAAATTCTTGGAAATCGTTGGAATTCTTTGGAAATCATTGAAAATCATGAAAATCTTTAGAATTTCTTGGAAATCGTTGGAATTCTTGAATCTTGGAAATCATTGAAAGTCTTGGAAAACTTTGGAATTCCTTGGAAATCATTGAAATTCTTTGAAATCTTTGTAATTCCTTGTTTTGTGTACAGAACTTTTATTGGATATTTACCTCTTGCTTTACCCTATATCTCGTTCATCTGGTAATTGCATCTTTGGTATTGAATTTAACGAGATATGTTTTCAAATCAAATCAAATCTGGTACTTTTGTGAATACCACGACTTTTCCGTTTACATCATATCTGATCAGCGGACTTGGCCGGGGGGGGGGGTTGAAGGGATTGTACTCACTTTTGTCTGGGTGGCTATCTTTGACAAGTCGCTATGGAAGACTCTTTTCGTGGACCGTTGCGCTTGGCCAACTTTTAGAACAGGTATTTTGCCAGGCGATCGGTTTCATGGAGTCATTTTGGTGCCGCGAATCCTTTTGGGGCATCCAAAATAGGAACTTTGGCCATAACGTGGACGTCGTACATGGGAATTCGCGCTTGGCTCTTAATTGGGCTGAGATGGAAGACGTTTTTGCACTTATTACGGAAAGCGTTGTACAGTCCTCGTCAGGACGTGACGTGAAGTTTACCGTTGCATTTTCTGAAATACCCCAAGTGTTGCAACTTTGCCTTACGCAAGGAGGGGGGCGCTCCCCCGGTTAATGAACTGGTTAATTTTGACTGGTTGGATGAGTCGGCGCAGGATTGCCTTAGGCTTCTTGTACCATAAGTAGTCCTTGGATCAGTAGTTACCGAGATTTTGGACTAGTGGATTTTTGGAGGCCCCCGAGGCCAGGATAAACTCCTCGATGGATTCCAAGTTAGAGTCTTCCTGCAGCCTTCTATTTGAGAAGTGCCATTGGGCCTTCGTGGAACGCCTCATCGCAATCTCTGCACAACCTGGAGTTTTTTGATCTAATTCTCAAATGTGTAAAGCTCCGGGCTGGTAGGGCTTTGAAGTTTTGCTATGAAGAATTTTGGGGACTGCCAGCTCACGTAGTACGCGGTGTCGTCTGCGTATAGCTTAAGCTGAGCTGGGGTTGTGTAAATGGGCTTTGGTATAGGGATGTTGCATTTGTAAAATATATACAGAGTGGGAACCAGGATTGATCGCTGAGCAACCCCTGCCTCAACGGGTCTCTCGCTGGTTCTTGTGCCTTCCACTCTTATCCTGAACTTCCTGAGCGATAGATATGATCAGCCTGACAAGTCGATGTCTCCATGTATGAGTTTATAGAGTAAACCCATGTCAGGCTCCACTGTGCTCCACATCTGTGATGTGCTCCACTAGCCTCAAAACCTGTTGCGTTGTGGAACGAGATGTTGCTTGGAAACTATCGGAGCCTGATATTGAGTTTCGGAGCTCTTACTTTGATGTTGATATCCAAGATGATTGTGATTGTGAAAATCTTTTTGTTGCCCCTCGGGGGGGGGGGGCGGTTCTGATGGCGTAGGTGAAATAACCTCTATTTGCTGGATCGAATTTTCCATTGAAGAACTTGGTCATGGTCCTGTAATCATCGAAAGACGATGATGAGTCTTTCGTTGCGTTTATAACTTTTCTGTAGTCGATATCTAACTCTTGCGTGATTGATGATTTAATGCCAGATTGTACCTTGAGTATATACAGTGGCGGCAATCTAAAATGCCCGGTGCATTTTATTTGCAATATACCTGTTACAATCGGCTTAATTTTAAGGGTGGTAATTTTTTGTAAAATACAATGACATACACTATTATGAGGTAACCCTTCTTAACCATTTAGTGTACAAAATGCATCAGTTTAGTTTAATAAATCTTAGAAATATAAAAAAAATCGTAGGTAGAAAGAATTTAACAGAAACTGAAAAACAGAAAATTTTAGTTTTACATGGTGAAAATAGGAGTTTTACCTATATTAGTGAAAAAGTTGGGTATGATAGACATACTGCAAGTAGATTTTTTTTAAAATATGCCATTAGGGCAGTACAAAACCACTTGACAGAGGGAATTCGAAAAGAAAAACAACCAAGTCACAAAATCGTAAGCTTTGCAAAATGGCATTGAAAGATCGCTTCAAATCTCGAAGACAATTAAAAAAACAGTTAAAAGATGACCTTGGCGTAAATATTAGCAAAAAAATTTTACGTAATCGTTTAGCTGAATTCAGATTACGCGCTTAGGCTGCTGTCAAGAAACCGCGTTTTTCAAAAAAATCGAAACAAAGACGGTTACAATTTGCCAAAAAATATCAAAATTGGTCGGTATGTGATTGGAAAAGGGTCATCTTCTCAAATGAGTCAAAATTTTTACTCCATGGGTCAGATGGAAAGCAATATGTGCGGCGATTTCAAACCGAGCGCCTATCAGATAAATGCACCATAAAAACAACACGCGGTCGATTTGGAATTATGATATGGGGTTGCTTTTCTCAACGTGGTTTAGGTTAGCTACATATCATAGAAGGGTCTGTAAATGTAAAAAAATACATTAAAATTTTAAAACCCAGTTTGGAGCCATCGGTTTTAAATTTATATGCTGAAAACAAAGAATGGTTTTTTCAGCAAGATAATGCACCGTGCCATACCGCGAAAACGGTACATAATATTTTTGTAAATAATTTTTTTTTTCAAAATGTATTAATCAGGCATTGTTGTGAATACATTTAGCTAACAAATGATTGAAAAATATGAAATTGATTCCTTTTTATTTTACACAGGTATCGAATTATTTTGTTAATAACGGTATCTATACAATTGATTGACCAAACTTAAGTCTCGACTTAAGCCCCATTGAGAACTTTTGGGCGGTTATGAAGAGGCATGTAGTTGACAATAGTCCTAAAAGTATACCTGTGTTGAAAAAAAGCGATAACATTTGTTAGGGATAATCGTAAGCGACGATTACTTGCAGCGGTTAGAACAATCAATGCCACGCCGTTTAAAAGATGTAATAAAGGCCCAATGGAGGTTCAACTAAATATGAATAAATTTTTTTATTAACCAATATATTATTAATCAACACTTGACTACATTAATTATCTACTAAATAATTATTTTACTATAAAATTTATATCAAATTCGAGCGCAAAAATATACCTGAAAACAATGCTTTATTTTATAATGAAGTCTTTTGTTAGTTATTTATACTATCTATCATTGAATTTAATAATTTTATATGTATTTATAGTTAGACAATTATATAACATATGAATTAGTTCCATGTTAACAAAATTTGTAAGTAAAAATTAAGAATAACTTAAAATTTTTCAACCGGGCATTTTAGATTGCCGCCACTGTATATGATTGGAAAATTCTTGCAATTTTCTTAAAAATTCATCCAATGACAACATCCAATGGCTGGTTGTCATGTTGGTAACACGTCTGGTATCCTTGACAGCCGGCTGGTGACTTGTGGCGACTCCGCTCCTTAGCAAATTTTCCGTAACTATTTACTTCGTGTACACGTACTGTCAACAGAATGGATCTCGCTTTGAACAACTGCGTATTTCTTACGTGCAAAATCGATTATTTCTTAAATTAATTGATATTAGATATTCCCTCCATAGTTTAACCGCTTATATTTAGGTTATTATTTTATTTTCGGTATTTGCATTTAATTTTATAAGGAAATTAAGAGCTATAATATTCCACTGCTGTTTTGGCTTATCTCCAAACTCACTAATGCCCGTACTAATAGTCATGGATTATCAATTCTTGAAATAACAAATTCCAGTAATCTCATTGGTAAATTCTAGGATCATTTTGAGTCTCGGATTGATCCGTGACTATTAGTACGGACATAACTGTTCTGTAACAACAAGTTTGTTTGCTTAGAAGAGAAAAAGTTCAATGCAAAAAAAAATTTATTTGTTAAATCAAAACATACATATTATTGAAATACATAAGATAAAAAATGTTCATCCCAGCCAAAATAAAAGTAAAGAATTTCTATTTTTTTACCATAAACCAAATAACTAAAAAAACGTAATAGTTGTGTTTATGAAATTAAATCAAACTCTTCCTGTTAGCACCTTGGGGAGGATTAGGTTTCCATACATTTGTAACATTTTATGATCGGAACAGCACCACCAAACTCGGAAGAAATGTAGTAGTGACCCTTGGGACACTTAAACCAGAGTCCTCTCTTGCAATTCATAACTTTTACAACTTTGCAACGTTCCTTATTGGTCAATTCATCATTACACTGCACCTGTTTCCTCAACTCTTCCAGTTTAGCTCTCACTTCCTTATCGTAATTTTCCGTATAAATAATCGGCTTGTACACGGCCTCTTGGATCTCCCTGTAATTAACGGTTTCTGAATGAGCAGAAAGATAAACCAACTGGGCAATTCGTTGCAGTCTCCACACTTCCCGTTCAAAATCTAGACATTGTTGGTTGGTAATCCCCGTGACCTTCTTCGTCAAATTTTTAAACAGAAGCTCCAAGTACTCCTGCGCTTCCCACAAAATTGTGGAGCTAACTGACGAAGTGACCATGGCAGCTTTCCTAGATGAGCTTATCTTCTGCGGCTTTAGCATCTGGGCGATACTTTGCAGAATGCACAATTTGGCTTCAAAGGATTTTCCTGTTGACAAGGAGAGGTCTTCTCTAATCGACCCAAGAAGTAAATTGCATTGTTTTAAATATTTCGCAAACTTGGGTGTCGTGAAAACTGAAATTGAAAAATCATCAGCGAAGCGAGAAAAATATTATTTTTGACTTACCCAAGTCGCATTGAAGAACTTCGATGGAATCCAAGAGATGTTGCAATTCGTTGCACTTGGCTTCCCGTTCGTAAAAACTTCCAAAGTGTTTCTTTTGGATGCTAATAATGTCGTTAACTGTTTGTTTGACGTAGTCGCTGTAGCGTTGAGTCGAAGTTAAAGCAATTCCACATTTGGGACACTTTCTGTGACCAACTTGAACCTCCATATCTGCATTTCGTAACTCCATCCGTTTGCTATTAATCGCGTGCTTGCATTCTTCCAGTACAACGATCCGGGAGGTTTCTTCGTACCCGAACACTTCGTTTCGAAGTTTTTCTTCGTCACAAGTCTTACAGAACGGTGGGCAGGAGTCGCCGCAGAAACCCATGCATGGGTGGGAACATGTTAGAACTTTGTCACAAGGTTCCTCACAAGGCGGAACTGTGCAAATTTCACCGCACTTCGCTGTACATTGTACGTGTTTACATTGCCTGGTACAACGTTTTTCGCATTGCTTGCACTGTTCTCCGCACTTTTTCTTACACTTGGTGTGACTACACGTCGAAGAACATTTAACTTGGCAAGGTTGGCAGGCCTCCCGACATGAAACCTTACATTCGTGACCGCAAATCAAGGTAACCCCGCATTTTTCCTTACAAATCACGTGAATTCGTCCTTGTAAGCATTCGCCACAAGTTCCCGAACATTTATGCGAGCACTCGAGAATTTGGGTGCACGGTTCCTTGCAAAACTGAAGTAATTTATCGCAGTAGCTCGGTAAGTTCACATTGAGAAGATGACACATCATTTTGAACTTGTGGCCGCAATACCCGGAGTTGTCATTGTCCACCAGTTCCTTACAAGCGGAGGTGCAAGGTTCGTTGCATTTTTGTTTGCAAGGATGACCGCAATTTAATAATTTGGAACACGCACTACGACAGTTCTTTATATTTGGACTTTCGCTGCACATTGTTATCACCCGATGACCACATTCCGGAAGAAGTTTGCGAACCTGAAATTTAACAGCATAATGAAAGTTGAAACTTCCGTAAAGGAAAACTCACTATGTCGATGCAATCTCCGCACTCTTCATAACATTTTCTCTTGCACAGGTGGTCACATTTCAGCTTTTTATTGCACAGCTGCTTACAGAAGAATTTCTCGGAGGTAACACCGCATTCTGCTTCATAAACGTGGTTACAACCACGTAACTTTCTTTTTAAAATGACATTGCAGGGCGGGCACTCTTCGTAGCACAATTTTGGACATTTGTGATTCTTGGTCCTGCAGCCCACTGGGATTTTATTGCAAGGAGCAGTGCATTTATACTAAAATATAAGTTACAGAAATTTTAAAATCCCTTTCACTGTGTTTACCTCTTTGTGTTGTGGATCATCCTTGGCATGACAATTAAGTTTGCAAATGTGTCCACAAGTTTCAATCTTGGCTCCACATGGAACCTGGCATCTGTAATGTTTCAAGTCCTGGTGACATAGTTTACCTGATACTTCGTGACCACATGGAAGCGTAGCAGGGACATGAGTTGTGCATTTAAACTTTTTGGAATCTACATGACATAACAAAATGTGTTCGTGACCACATTCCAAAGTTCGAGGTGTTTCAATCGTACACTCGCCGCATACCTCGTGACACTTCTTTGGACACACGTGGTCACTTTTGCAAAGAACTCTAAAAGGAAGAGAAATATAAATAGAAGATACAAGGAAAACTCCTTACTTGGTGCACGGTTCCAGACAGAGAACACCGGTATGATCCCGATCCTGAATGTGGCAAACTCTTGTGCAATTGTGTCCACAACTCATCAACTTTCCGCACGTTTCATTGCAGCCTCCCGCTGGAATTCTATCGAAATCTTCAGGTCTGTTAATTTTGGTAACATTGTCAGGATGGACTTGACAGCGAAGCGTCAAAGAACTTCCCAGAGCGTTCTGATGTACAAAGGCTTCCTTAATTTTAGGCCAAATCTAAACAATAAAAATATTATTTACGTTTGGAGAAACTCAAAATACTCACATCACTCTTTTCGCACAACAAATCCATGTTGCCCATGATGTAGAAACCTTCTCTTGCTCGTGACAAGGCAACGCAGACTCGATTTTCTATTTTCAAAAATCCAATCTTTCCATCCTGATTGTTTCGTACCAAGGATAATAAAATAATTTTGGATTCTTTGCCTTGGTAATTATCCAGAACGTTAATTTCAACATCTCGTAGGATTAAATTACCATTTTTGCGTTCGTCGCGCAATAGCAACATCTGGGCCGAGTAGGCAGACAAAATTGTAACATCTTCGGGATGGTAACCATTTTGAATCAAATAACAAGCCAGTTTTAATAGAAATTTGGCTTCGTATACATTGTATTTACTTTCATCCTGAGACCCTGCTTCTCGATGTTCGTGGTGAATAAAGTAGAAACTGGATTCCATACCTAAAATTGGCGGAAAATTGTTAACAGAAGGATGGTTTTCCAGTGTCGGATAAATGTGAGGTGAGATCAATTTTGCAATCTCGGGTCGCATTCGATGTTGGATACCCAAGAAGTGGCACTGAATTTTATTCATAACCATTCGCTCAAACATGCTAATTCCCAAATTGAAGTTGGTTTCGATGCGATGATCAGCTGTGCTGGGCCGAAGCTGTTGATGATCGCCAATCAGAATTAAATGTTCGCAGTGGTTGGTCATGGAAACCGTTACGTGCGATTCTAAAACTTCTGCGGCTTCCTCCACAACCACAATTCTACACTTGAGAGACCGCAAGATGGTTTGAAGACGTGCAGCTCCAGTTGTGGTCATCCCGACCACCAGCCTGTTTTTCATAACATCCGTGTCATTTACCTGCCTAACCTCCAGGTACCTTCTGTAAGTCTTCTGGTGTTGTTCTTGGAATCGCATCAATTTTTCGACCTTGAAGTTTTTATACAAACGCAGCCAGTAAAAGTACAAATTCCATCGGTCATTTGAGGGCATTCGATCGGGATAAATGTAATCGACGTTCGATGGTTTTTCTGGAATATCTGTAGCCTTTCTGTTTTGAAGATTTATCTAAATAAATTTTGCTTTAAAATTGAACATAAAAGCAAAAATTTGTATAATACTTTTAAGTAACTTAATGTTTGGGTTAAGTCGTCCAAATCTGTCTTCAATTTCCATTTCTTTTGGCTTTGCCCGGACTTGCCAACCTTAATTTCTTTTAACGCCTCCCGAATGGATGAAATTTGACGGCTCAATCCATCAATGGAGACCAAGATTATTTTTCTGGGTCGAGAAAAAAATAGGTATTCCTCGTTTTCCTCGCCCTCGTCAGAATATCTGGTTCGCTTTTCCTCTTTGTTGTCATCTGAAAACTAATACATTCGTGTCAGGCTAGAAGATCAGAACAATTCCTACGCTTACCTCGGATATCTTTGGGTCAACTTTGATATTTTTGCTTCCCTGGCCCGCAAATAACCACGCGAGTAAGTGTGCATCCGAAGCGCTGTCAAACCAACTGTCATTAAATTTTTGGTCCACAATTTTAAAATTTCCAAAACGGATAATGCTTTCGAATTTATCAATTTCTTTAATTTCGTTTTCGCAAGTCTTAATTTCGCACAGCAAATCGTCCAGATTTCTTCTGCAGCTGTGCAAAATATCTCCATAACTTCGATTATCCGATCTCAAGTTTTTCAAATTGAACTGCGTCAACTGGTCGTTTTTGGATTGACTACCAACCCGCACGATTCGATTCGTGGTGGAAATCAAACCTTCCAGGAATTGATCTAACGCGTGGTTGGTGAAGCACACGATCAGGATTGGAGTTTTCTTGTACCAGTACTTAAGGTTCTGTTCGTGCAACAGCGTTCTAACTATTTTCAGACCCATGTAGGTTTTTCCCGTTCCGGGAGGTCCCTGAATGATTACAAACTTTTGGGTCAAAGCAGCTTTGAAAGCAGAAAATTGGGAAGGATTTAATTGAAAATTATCAGCACTGGGCCACTTTCCACCAAACAATTCTACGCTGTTGCCTTCAATCATATACCTGCAAAAGAGCTTGTCGGCATAGTTGGGAGGCTCCACGCTTGGAATTGCATCGATTAAGTAACTTTTCATAGGAAATTCATGCTCGGAGATATTTTGTAATGCTTTCAGAACGTGATAATATGGTTCGAAGTAAATTTTGCACTCCACCATGAGGTACCGAACGTGGAATTCGTAATTTTGATATTCTGGTTCAAATCCAATTATCAGGAGATTATTACTAAGATCTCGTTGCAGTATCTTTCCAAGTAAAATTGTGGAAAAGTTGTCTTTGGTGAAGCAAACTAACGAGCCATGTCTGAAACGTTTGGAAGTTGGTGCAAAAATCGTTTGAGAAGTGTTTTTGGCAGACAACTTTAAGGTGACTCCCACTTGGTTATTTATAATGCAAGGCATGAGAAAAATTACGTCGGAATGAATCCTAACTTTGGAAAGCTTTAAGTAGTGTCCGATCTTAGCATCTCGCTTAAAATACTCAGCAATACCTTGCCGCAAAGGCGAAATAAAATCTTCCTTTAGCAATCGAAACTGAACGTCCAAGTAATGATCCACGCTAGCGAAACCTCCTTCGATGACTTGTTTTCTAAGGAACCCACAATTTGAAGTCAAAATCTCTTCGCGTGACGGATAAACACTCAAAGATCGGAAATCGTCAGGAGGAAGATTGGCGTCCGCGATCTTTTTGATGGCAACTTTCTTCTCATTGACTGATCCATGCGATTCCATTCTAGAAAGCAAATCCTTAATCTTATTTTTCGTCTCTTCGCTCAAAACAACGTCTTGAATCTTTTCGAACATCGGAATACACATTTCGATCAATTTAAGCAACTTAGGTAAAATGGAACACGCCTTTGATGGAATAATTTCCACCCATGACTGGCAAACGATTAGAAGATTAACAAAAAAATTTTCTACGTTATTCCAAAAGTAACGTTCGCTGTTCCGTTCTTCTAATGTTTTGTATTGCGCCAGCATAATGACTTTTCCTATGGATCGCACAAACCAATCATCGGCTGCTAGACTCAGTATTGTAACTTTATTATCATTAAAGGACGACGAGCTGATTTTCGATAATATTAAAATTATCAAGGCGATCCAATCAGGTTTTAGCAAATTCACTGCTAACAGTTCACTGAACGCTTCTATATCGGGAATCAGCTTCATAATTATATTATTTGCATCGAAATTGCTTAGCTCAACTAACTTTTTGAAATCAATACAAAATATCGGTTTGACGTCTTTGGTGTTCTTTGATTCGATCACTTCCGGTGGATTTTGCGACATTGACTTATTTTTGTCGGTTGAATCCGCAATTTCTGATATTACGAAGGTAACTGTTTTCTTTTTCTTGGGCTGCTCTGTAATTTCAAGTTTTGAATCCTGAAGTTGTTCTTCAGAAGACATCTCCATCGGTGATTTTTGGATTTTTAAATCGCCAACGTCGATGGCTCCATTAGAAGATTGTTCCGATTCTGAAACATAATTTTTAGCCTACTCTACGTCGAAATGAATAAATTTTACCTTTATTTGTGGAATTAACGCTGTTCATATTTCTGTTTTTGATTTCCCACTTGCAAAAAAGCCTAAATAAGAAATTTCAGAAAATTATTTAGATAAAAAGTTATTTAAGCAGATCGAACCGCAAATTAAATAGATCGAACCGGAAATTAGCGGTGTTCTGTGTTTAATATATTATTAATTTTATTTTAAATTAATTTTAAAATATTAATTAAAAATATTAATTTTTGCAATCAAAATGTTATAGTTTTTTTTATAACTTTTAAGTTATAGATTACTTTAACATTCCCAATCAATAATTTAATTGATTGATTCTATAGCTTATATACAGAGTGTCCCACTTTTCTAAGAAAAATATTCAAACGAAATAAGTTCAAACCCTCGAAGGTTTTTTTTATTTTTGCTTTTCTAACTTCTAATTTTCCATAGCCCCAAAAATATTAATTTTTGCAGTCAAAATGTTATAGTTTTTTTGTAACTTTTGAGTTATAGATTAAAGTAAAAAAAATGTGGAAACGTCGACGGCTAGGGCGACAGCGAAACGGCCACGGCAAAATGGGCGACGGCAAAACGGCCTCGACGAAACGGCCACGGCGACGGCGAAATGTCCTAGACCGGATATAATTATATACAAAATCTGTTCGTGCAACCTCTTCGCGGTGATCATTGGGTAACGCTAAAGCCGACGGTTCCACATTTGTTTTCTGAACATGCGATATAAGATTACAAGGTCCCCTACGGAAGAGAAGGCCAAAGTCACTATTACTCTGTGAGCATATTAATTGTTTTACATCTGAAGTAGCTTGCTGGACTTGCCTCAGATGTGCCCGTATCTCTGGATTTTTCTTGTTGAAGGCAATCCAGAACAGCGGCGGTTCGACGGAGGAGGCAATGGAAGCTTAGCCTCTCTTGAAATTTTGCATCACTAAACTATTAAAATTTTCAAAATTGTTAATCATCGTCAGACACAGATTAACGTAGTCTTTAAGACAAATCTATGCATTGAATGAAACTGCAAATGTAGCACATAAGATATAAAGTTGAACACCACCCTTTTGGGTGAATTGTACGCCTTCGTATATCGGTACATACAGTAGCAATCATGTAAATTGCATCGGTAATTATTTTCAAATTAAAATAACAATTTTCAATACAATTTTAATAACCGCACACAAAGTTAGGTTTTCAAACCGGGGGGTCTGGGGGGTATGGAATACCCTCCAGTACACCAGAAATTGTGCCCAAAAAAAATTGTTATTAAGCTTATAGGTTTCAAACAAAGAATTCTACTTCTAAAAATCTAAGACTTTTGATTTGAAATTGAATAATGCATTTTCATTCAGTATTCTGTACCCTCCAGATCCCCCGGTTTAATAAACCTATACTTGTGACTGTGTTAAAAAATGTATTTGAAAGCTTATGAGTTTCAAACCAAAAATTTAACTTTTTATCTATTTTTGTTCTATTTTCTATTCTTTGAATTGAAAAATTGAAAGAGCCACGAGCCGCCACTGACCCAGAAGGCCCGCCTGCTTTACGTTCCCTCCGAAGCGCGCAGACGATCGTAAGAAATTTTAGACTCTGTCCGGATTGCAACCGGGTATTTTAGTGTCAGCAGTTCGTCTTGGGGGAAGGGGGAGAGTCGGACCATGTTTACCACATGTTTTTAGGGTCGCTGAAACCGAATCCGAAGTCCACTTAACCGTATTTCTTTAGGTTTTTGACGTAATTTCAAAAAATCCTATAATCCAAGTCAAATTAGCCCGTTATACTTAGTATATTGAACCCATTAACCCCATAACCCTTCATTTCTTAACCTCTTAACCCCTCAAGTTTTTAATCTCAAATTCCAATAACCACATAACTCTCATTGAGCAGTCTATCATGACCCAGAATTTTTAAAAGCCCAAGTTATTAAATCCTATGCCTCTAATCTCATTAACCCAATAGGAATTCCAGGTTATTGGGTTAACGGGTTCCATATATTAGGTTTAACGAGCAAATTGGGCTTAGATTACAGAGTTTTTTGAAGTTACGTCAAAAACCTGACGCGATGGGGTTAATTTGACCTAACCTATGCCTGTATTATTTACATAAGAGAGTCAAGAATACAATACAGTATGCAGTTCATTCACTTTTGTTTTTAATAGGTCGTTTTATAAGTTTGCCGACTCGACCATTAAAACGCTTCTTTGGACACTTGATATTTAATATACTATTAATTAAATATCTGATTGATTATTTTGTGTAACTTAACTTCTTGTTTGCATGATATAAAACTTTTCCTTTCGTGAAAAATGCGAAAACTACTTTAGCTGAATTATAGATACCACAGGAAAATTAAGAAACAAAATTTTGTTGTTTAAAATCAAACTTGTCCAGTTGCTTTGTTGATTATGACGTCAAATAATTTTTATTATTAACATAAATGTGTTTTATAATTTTTTGCGGTTCTATATAAAATTGACTAATTATAATAAAAAAATGACACATTTTAATTTGCTTGTAGCAAATTGGATCATTTGGAAGCAAAAACACTACAACAACGCCATTTGCAAGATATGAAAATTTGGCTACCAAAGCCCAAGATAAGGTAAACATGCAATTTTATCAAAATAATTTAACTTACGTCTGTCAATGTTTTTAATAAATTATCACTAAGATTAAAGACGGAGATTGCTAAAAACTGCACTAAACTGCATAGAACATATTTGGAAAATAACCAAACAGCCGGTAGGTTGAGTGCGCAAACGCAATAAAAGTCACGTGACTTTTTTGGCTTTTGGTAGTAAAAGGGAATACCCCAGAAAACTCTGTTTGATAAAATTTTGAATACGAAAACTTACTGACTGTGGCAGAAAATGCAATATGTGCATTTATGTGATGATGTGCAGTTTAGGTGTGACCCACTTGAAACAGTTCTATTCCTGAGCAAGAGAACCTAAACTCTAATGGAAGTCGCACTTACTACTCTCTATATAACGGACAAGTAGTGCCTCTGATGGAGAGAATAAGAACAGCGGCGGCTCGTCGGATGGGGCAAGGGAAGCTTAGTCTCCCTTGAAATTCTGGACTATTATTAATTATACTATTAAAATGACAAATTAGTTAAAAAGCGAAATTTCGATTGATCAAAAGATGGATACTTCTTCCTGAATACTTATTCAAACAGCAAAACGAGGCTACCGCAGAAGCTGAATCCTCTGCCTATAACATAATGCAGATGATGCAACAGTCGCATGGACCGCGATTTTCATCATCAGGCGCAGACTAACTCTTAAAGTTTAATTAATTAATTAAGATATTTTTAATTTAAAAAAAATTAAAATTTTTTTTTTAATTTGGACATCTGGTATAAAGAAGATTCATTTTAAAATGGTAATATAGTTTATTATAAATATTTTTTGAGTTAAAAATTTGTTAAACTGGACAAAAGAAACAAAGTTCCATAATCCTAATCAGAATTTCGAGTTGAAGTATTATTTATATTAACATAATTTGTTACAAAACTTTGACTTGTGATCAGTACCGCTGTCGTGACAGTTTTTTTGGCAAGCATGTCCACAGTGCAAACGTTGGCGACATATTTTAAAGCACTCTTGTGGGACTCGATCGAAATCTTCAGGCTGATTAATTTTGATAACGTGTTTTGGATTAATTTTGCAACAAACAGGCAAATAATTTCCGATGCACTTATGTTTCACTAAAACGTTTTCAATTTTCTGCCATACCTAAAATAATTGTAACTTCTATTTAAAAAAAAACTATGAAACTGGCAGTGCAAAAGCTTACCATGCTGTTATTACATAAAAGCTCTATGTTGCCCATCATGTAAAGTGCTTCTCTGGCTCGCGATAGAGCGAGAATTATAAGTTGATCAGAATGCCAGATAAAACTTGTTCTTTCTTGATTATTACATTCCAAAGACAACAAAATAATTTTAGATTCCCGACCTTTGTAAGTTTCTAAAACGCAAATTTCAATACCTTCGAGCAGATGTGCGTACTCTTTCCTTTCGTCACACAAAATGTGCATTTGGTCTGAAGATACGGTCAAAATAGTGATATCTTCGGGCGCATAACCTACTTTTCTCAAATAGCGCGCGAGATTGATCAGAAATGTTGCTTTGTAAATATTAGTAGTTATGCTGTATTGTATAGTATATTCGGGAAGTTCATGGGTTACAAAAAATACTGGGGAAGGTATTCCTATAATTGCAGGAAATTTGGTAACCAAATAATGGCTTGTCAGTGAGGGATAAAATTGAGATAAAAGTAATTGGGAAATTTTAGGTCGCATACGATATTGAAAAAGTAAAGTGTTGCATTGTACTTTGATATGCATCATGCGTTTCATGATGTCGGTACCTTCGATAAAAAAACTGTTGGAATTGTCGACTGCGGATAAGTTTGTCTCAACTCGTTGATCTCCCATTAAAATTAAGTGATCGCAGTGTTTGGTTAAGGAAAGCACTGTGGGACATTCCGCAACATCAGAGGCTTCCTGCACTACCACAATTCGGCAATTTAGGGCCTGCAAAGTTATTCGCATCTTTGCGGCTGTGCTAATGGTCATACCCAATATCAGCGTGCGTTTCATTATTTCTACATCCCGAATGTTTTGAATTTCGGTGGGAATCTCATGAAACTGTTTTTCCACATACAGTTTGTACAGGTTTAACCAATAAAAGTACAAATTCCAACGATCGTTAGGGTCCATATTGTGGGGTGATTGGTAGTTCACATTGGTAGGTTTAGTGGGAGCTGCTGAAAATTCCCGACCGGCCATAGTCATCTAAAATTTTTTATTATTGTTAATATCATAAAACAGCAAACTGCCTGTAATGTAAACTTACGGTGAAATATTGGTAATTGCGCCAACAACATTTTAGTCGAAGTTCCAATTTCTTCATTTCGTCCGTAGGTATGTCTACTTCTTGCATTTTTTTTCTAATGCCTACTATACCAAGCAGCTCCGTCGGTTTATAATAAATAACTAATCCATATGGGTCAGGCGAAATAATCCCATCAATTGAGGTTCTATCATTCAGACTAGCCATATCTTTCGTTTCTTCTGTTATTTGCTGTATAACTTCTGAAATCTAAAATTTTTGGATTGGATTATCCATTAGTTTTCGAGAAAATGGCATTTAAAAATCGATATTTTGCATGTAATTTAGATGGGAATTAACCCAAAATTTCTACATGGGTATTCTGTTGCTGGTACCTGTGCTCAGATATACTTTTAGTATTGGCCCTTGAAGTTGTATTGAAATGTCGTCGGCGTGCACCAGTTGCTTTCTCTCTTCTTTCTTCACTCCCTACACGAAAACCGACAAGGAGATTCAAGATCCCCTCTCACCCTGAGAGACGTTGGAAAATGGCCCATGCCCATGTCATCAAGGTCAGGAACCGGGTCAGGTAAATATCCAGTAAAATTTCTGTACACAAGACTCGGAATTCCAAAGATTTCCAACGATTTTCAAAGAATTCCAAGAAACTCCAAGGACTTCCAAAGAAATCCAACGATATCCAAGGAATTCCAAAGATTTCCAAGACTTCCAATGATTTTCAAAGAATTCCAAAGATTTCTAAGGAATTTCAATGATTTCCAAGTTTCCAAAAAATTTTTTTATTTAAAATATTTTAAAACTTTTACACAAAAAAGTAGTATATTTACCCCTTAGTCAGGAGGTAAATAAAAAATGTTAAAACTCTTCGAGGACACGCTAAATCCAGAAGACGGTGGATTCTTTTTCCACCAACTACATGATGACAAACCACTCAAGGTGGGCAAAGTGCCCACTCAGGGGCATCCCACCGAAGGTGCCCTTGGACGCTGTCCCAAACGACCTACTAAGACAGGGATTCCAGTTCAAGTCGGCCGCAACTGACTCCCGCTTCTCCTTATCATGGTGATCCTAAGGAAAAGCGAAGACGCCAAAAGGATTTTCGATATCACCCATCTGGCTAGGATTGACGTCGAGATCGAAGCTCCGCACAAAAATCAAAAATTGGCCTAGGGGTAAATATCCCGAAAATTTTGTGTACACTTGTTTGGAATTCCCTTGGAATTCTTTGAAAGTCCTTGGAATTCTTTCGTTGTAAATCATTGAAAGTCTTGGAAATCTGTGGAATTCCTTGGAATTCTTGGAAATCTTTGGAATTCCGAGTCTTGTATACAGAAATTTTACTGGATATTTACCCCTTGGGATTGGCCAATGCCACAAGTTGCTGCAGATGCTGCCGCGCAGGTCCCCGCTGTGCGAAATGCGCAGGAGCGCATCTCACCTCAACCTGCGTCAAACCCAGGGAGGAAACGGTCACATGCGCAAACTGTGGAGGAAACCACCCCGCTAATTACCAAGGATGTCAAAGTTACCCAAAACTGAATGCAAGCCCTTCACTCCGCGGACACCTACTTAAAATACCGGACTTCTACTTCAGTTTCAACTTGTACGTTACAACTCTCCAAGCATTGGTGTTCATGTCCAAATCCAAATCTTGGTGTGGTCAACATCACTGCTTCATTCATATCTGACAAAATATACTGCAACAACAGCGGAGAAGTGTTTTTCCCAAAATCCGCCCACCATAGAAATGAAAATGTTGATCAGTGATTTGTGATGGTTTTGTCAACGGCGCGTAGCGCTTCTAGCGTAGTGAGGGGTTGTCGAGCTTTAGTTTTGACAAACGCTTACTCGCTATACATTTTCCTTGCCTCAGGTGCCATTCGAACAGGGTAAAACTCATTTTAGGAGCCATCCAAGATTTGTGGGTCCGTTACTTTGGCCCCCTCCCACTTAAAAATATTTTGCCAAAAACATATCAAAAAGAATTCAAATACTAATTTGTGAAAAAACTGTAATGATGCTAGCTCTAATATTTGGGTGCTAGCTGGCGCTAGCTATATAGATTTGGGAGCTAGCTTTAAGAGTCAAAATATTAACTGGGGGACTAGCCTTACTTTAGCCCCCCTCCAGTTTTTATGTGGATTTGTGAAAAAACTATAAAGGTGCTAGTCGGTGCTAGCTCCATAGATTCGGGAGCTAGCTTTTTGGCCAAAAATTTTAAAGAAGGCCAAAGTGACGGACCCGAGATTTATCTTAAAACGGACAAAAACATCCCCCTACCCTGCTGCAACTCGGTAAAGTGTTGGTTACCAGCAAGGGGTTCTTTACGAACGACGTGGACTCGACAGAGTAACACTCGCATATGAAAGCTATAATTACTAAGGGTATATCTGAGTACACGTACCGACAACAGAATACCCGCGTAGAAATTGTGGTTTAATCCACATCTAAAATCTATGCAAAACTTGGGATTTTGAAATGCCGTTTTCTGGACAAACTGAGCTCTGAAAATTGTCTTTTTTCCAATAGTCCATAGAAAAAAGTTCAATTCGTCTATTCGCGAGGTCAATTGACTGATGGTAACCGAAATTTGAATAATAATAAGGAATCAAAGTTAGATACCTCCATTGAGTCCGCATCTTCATTTTGTATATAAAATAACCATGCAAAATAGTCGCAAGCGGAAGCGCTGAAAAACCAACTAGTTTCCAAATTATTGTCAATATTTTTAAAATATTTCACATTTATTATGTTATTCTGAATATCTTTGATATGCTTTAAAGTATTATTACCATTTTTCAGTTTCAATATTAATTTTTCCATTTTTTCTTTCTCTACGGTGTCTATCAGACCACAGTCTGCATCATTTCTCTTTCTGGCACTGTTTAAAGTGAAATGTACTAATTTTTTACTTTCCGTCTTACCAACTCTGATAATTTCACTGGTGGTCGGTATTAAACCTTCCAAAAAAGTATCCAACACTTGGTTTGATAAGCAAACTATCAAGATCGGAGTTCCATTATACCAAATTTTTCCGTTGTCAATGTGCAATAGTGTTTTGACGATCTCAAGCCCCAAGTAAGTTTTTCCAGTTCCAGGGGCACCTTGAATCATAGCAAATTTTTGGGTCAAAGCAGCTTTAAAAGCAGTATATTGAGTAAAATCCAGTTGGAGCTGATCGGGGGTGGGCCAATTATCACTAAGTACGTCTACCTTTCTACCTCGAATCGTGTAAATTGAAGAATTTTGATTCAGATAATTCGGTCGTTCAATGTAAGGAACGGCATTGATCAGATAACTTTCCATTGGAAAATCATCTACAGACATGCATTGCAAAGCTTTTAGAGCAAAATAAGTTTGCTGGAAGTCAACTTTATACTCTACCACTGTATACCAAACGTTATATTCAAAACAACTACTTTCGTGATCAAAATGTATTACTAAATGTTGGTTTTTCCAATTTTTGTGTGCTACTCTTCCAATCAAAATCGAGGAAAAGTTGTCTTTGGTAAAACAAACTATGGTCCCGCAGCCAAAACTTGGCGAATGTGATGAAAAAATTTCTTCGATAGTTTTTTGTTCAGAAAATTTTAAAATTGCTCCTGGTGTATCGTATGCGAAAGCAATCGATTGGAAAAACCCATATGGATAAATTCGTAAGAGAAAAGAGTTGGAAAAACGGCTACCGCTTTTTGTGTCTTCAATATATTTAACAATTTCTTGTCGTAGTGGTTCAACAAAACCTGTTTTTAATAACCTAAATTGCACTTCCAAATATTGTTCCACATTTTCGTATTTTCCCTCTGGAATTATGTTGATCATATAATTTGAGGATAAAACTTCTTCCCTCGTAGGATAAACACTTAAATTTCGAAAATTATTAATTCTCCGTTCTTCTCGCTGCAAAAGATTTTTACGTTAACCAAAATTTTTATAAAATATTTTAATTTTTGTAATTACATTGTATATTATTCCTAAATATTGAATTTTGGATTCGACATAGTTTAATGTTTGCAAAATATCTATCAACTCCTGTGGGATAATGTCGATGATTGATTCGTATAGAAAAGCAAGATTAACCAACAATTCTATTTGAATAATCCAATATTTTGTATTCTCAATTTCATTTTGCCGGTTTTCGTATTTCAAATTCATGACGCAGTGTTGAAGAGTTAGCAGAAACTTAGCGTTTACTGCTACTTGTAGTATAACAAATCTGGCTCGTCTGAAAGGGGATGAGCATACTTTCGATAAAATCACGACTGTCTGCAAAATATAATCAAATTCCAAATTAGATTTTAAAAAGTCGGACCAATCGTCCAACTTTACAAGCAGTTCCAGTATTATTTCGTGAGAATATTTATTACTCAATTCAATTAAATCTCCCAATTTGGAAAAACTACTCATTTTTGGAAATCACTGAAGAGTTTGTTCGTATGTTTCAAGACGTCATCTGTTGAAATCAATTGAGTTTCCTGGCCTGTCGGGGTAACAACTTTTTTTCCCGTTTTCCTGAAATAAAATCTAAAAGACAATTATATTTTAATTTATAATAATTATTATTTAAAAACAACGTAAAATTTTAATAAGGGAGTCTTGGGAGCATGGAATTACCTGTAATTTCTTGAAGAAGTAGCGCTTCACGATTTTTTTAATTTGATATTGTCAAGATGATGACTTGGATATTTTGAAATTTTTTATTATGAGCAGTTTTATCTTTTTTTAAAGTGAAACTTACCACAGATGATATTATGTTAAGTGCGCGAAACTAGCCCCCTCTTTTTTCAAAAATTAGAAATTTTTTTATTGCATTGTTGTATTTACTTTTATTGGATTATATTATAAAAATATTTTTCATTTCCCGAAGTATAAAATTGAAAATCGCGTAAAACCATTTTTTGGGATGCGACCGGCGGCGCCGGTGCGTAGCCGCGAAGAGTGAAAAAATAAAAGAGAGAACTATGTCTAATATTGGAACGAGAAAGTCTGAAAAAAAGAAGAAAATTGTTTTCTAATATTGCGTTAATACAAGTAAACAAACAATAGAGTCCCAATGTTGGCTATGGATTAGTGCAATATTGGGTGAATATCGGTTGCCGATTAAGTCTGCCAACCTTCATCCAATATTGGTTGAATATTTTCGTTTGTCATTTATTCTGATTGGACAATTGGTTTCTGAGAAAAAGATCATAAATGGTATGGCATTTTTTTCCCTTTATCGACTTTTATCTTAAAAATCATTGATTTTAGGAGAAAACTTGAAGAGGCAAGAAATGTTTATTTTGGTCCAATAAAGCCTATATAATGTTCTCAGATTTTCTTTCCGAAATTAAAATTACATAACAAAAGATTGTTTGTAATTATTAAACTACCGCATGAAATTATAAGATGCATAATATAATAGGTTTTTCTCAGAACGGTATATGAAATCGATTCAAAGGGTAAACCGCTTTCTTATAACTCGACTATTTAATATTAAAATACAGTATTAAACCCAAAATTTGTATTAAAGCTTTTCAATAAAAAATGTTAACACAGCTGATTATCTCAATCCTATCTACGCTGCAAATTATTAATTTTGAATGAATAACATATTACTGAAAAATTTACCTTAATTGTTTATTTGCATATTTTCATTTAACAACCACTATCTGGCTACAATACCAAAACACCATAAAATTTCTTCTGATATTACAATTTTGTTTTATTATCTTTTATTATTTACTATGTTGAGCAAATTATAGGAACAACAAGGCCGCCAACAAAAATATGTATTACTCAAAACACACTGCAATTAAAAGTTTTTGAAATAAAATATTTTTAAAAATTTCGGTTATTTTATAATAATTTGCACATCACAGAGCTGGATTACAAATGGAATATGTCAATTTGTTAACATCTTAAAAACCATTATATTTCCTTGGGGCCGTCCATTAATTACGTAAGGACGATTTTTGAAATGTTTGCCCCCCCCCACGTAAGGGTATGTAAGATTTTGGCAACCCCCTCCCTCCCCCGTCATCTTACTTAAGGATTATTAAACAAAAATAATGTTGACCCCCTTCCCCCACTTCTTATAATAATATAATATTGTAAATTACATACAAAACATGTAATTTTTTAAATCAAATTTAAAGTCAGTTGTAGTAGTCCATATGGGAGCAAGCCATTCCTCTATGGATTGGCGTCAGTTAGAAAAGTTATAAAAGTATATTAAGAAAAAAAATATATTTGAATTTTTTTAATTTAAAATATGTATTTTAAGAAACTTACGTAAGGAATACATCGGATCCCTCCCTCCCCCCAAACTTCTTTTTTGTGAGCGTCGGGAGTGGGAAAATCTTCAAAAAGACACAACTCCGATAGTTGGGTTGGTAGTGTCGGATTTTTACCGACTAAAACCCCACTCCTTGGAGGTGCCGGAAATCGCTATCGCATTTCTTCCGACATTCTCCTGCCTCAATCGTGTTGGTTTCTTCCTTCTTCGTCTCTCTTCCTGTCGATTTCGTCCCGGGTTTTAGCTTTGTTTTCCATTATTCCCACCAACATCTTCTCTATTATTTCCCATTTCTCCCGGCTATCCGGGAGACTATCCATCCCACCATGTTGTAATGGGTGAGGTCTTGCTCCAGTTGGATTTAGGCGGCGTTTCTATAGTTAGACCATGTTGTGCATCGAAAGATGGTGTGTCGTACATCGTCTTCCTCACCACAGAAGTCGCAGTTTGGAGTTGCCGATCTATTCAATCGATGCAGATAGCTTCGGAAGCAACCGTGACCACTAAGGACCTGGGTAGTCTCGTAGTTTAGCTCACCGTGGCCTCTGTTCACCCACGGCGCAATGTCTGAAATGAGTAGGTAGGTTTATCTACCCTTGCTCGACTCCACGAGTTCTGCTATTTTTCTTGGATTTCAGCACATCGTAACTTGAAGAGAATCTTGTTCGCGGATCTGTACTTGGCGTCCTGCATCTCTGCCTTGAGATGGATCGACATGGAGGGACGCGATTACCAGTGCCGCATCTGTGGACGTGGTCCTGTATGCGCTACTCATCCTAAGAGCACATTTCCTTTGAACGTTTTCCGACATGTGTCTATAGGTCGCCTTTTTCGTTGCCAAAACCCATATCGGGGCGGCGTACAGCATTATTGACTCCGCCACAGAACAAAGGAGCCTTCTCTTGTCTTCTCGTGAGCCTGTTAGGCATGATTTTACTTAGGGCCTCCATGGTTGCCGTCGATTTTGCCGCGGCCCTCTTGATGTGGGATTTGAATGTAGGGCCTTTATCTACGTCCACCCCCAGCACTCTGACTTGGTTGCTTGTATTAATGATCTGTCAGCCCAATTCGAATTGGACGAGTCTAGTCCATCTGTTGCCCGAGATTACGACTGAACTTACCCCCCAAACCCATACGTAATTAATGGACAGCCCCCTTGGTATTTGGTAATTGACAACAATGCCAGCCTCTTGTAGCACAAATATTTACGCAATATTGATTTGTAATATTGAAAATCAGTATAAATCAATTAAATATTAATATTTAAAAAAAGAATTAATTATTTTTACGGATTTCCTTGAATATATTATGTGGACCCCACTGAATACCCTTGTCCAGTGTGCTCTTAGCTTTTCGAATATCTTAAAGCGTCGTGGTCAAAAGGGAAGGAAACTAATGGGGCGATATGATGAGGGATTTTTGGGGTTCTGATTAGTCTTCCTAATCATTATTACTTCGGCCACTTTTCATTGGCTTAGAAAGTGCCCAAGGCGCAGACGAGCGCCGTTATTCCTATTTTGAGAAATTCAGTTATTGCCCGACTAGTGATATCTGGTGGCTTTCTTCTTGTTGAATTTTCTTATTATTAAAAAAATCTATTCGTAAGAGATAGGAGGGATCGGGATGAAGGTTTCGGGAGGGAGAGGATTGGGTTGTCTATCTACGATCACTGCATTGATTCTAGTGGTAGGGTTGGAGTCGATGTTTTAGATGTTGGGACTGATATCTTCAGCTTTTTCTTCGCTGCTGAGTGCAAGAATCGTTAGGTTGGTCTAGGGGTCTTCTGTTGCCGGGGAGGCCCTTTATTAGCTGTCAGGCTGTCAGGCTACCATAAGCAGTACAAAATTTATCTATTGCATTGAACAGTACGCAAATTATTTGTCACTGCTAAGTTAGAAGACCATTTTAGTGAATTATTTGTTAGCAAAAATTTTACGCACACGGTCAACTGGGTAATTTTGTACCTTGAACTGAACGACTTGTTAACTGAAAAACGGTCAACTCATCAGTAAATTCGGTGTTTTGTTAATTGCCTTTCACACTTAACCATAAACTTAAAACTGCTCTCGGTGTAATATAGTTGCCGCTTAGCTTACATGTAAACTACCTACTTATATTACATGATTCGTTCTTCTGGGTTCGTAATTTTTGAGTTCAGTCGTCCTTCAGATATGTTTTTAGCAAATACGTGGGTTCGAAAACTCCTGTCTTTCTAGATTCGCGAATTTTGATAATGGGGAGTCTTTCAGAGATTTTTTTATCTAGTGAGTAGATCCAGCGACTTTGGGATCCTCAGTCTTCCTCAGGATCCTCTATATCCGTGACTTTGGAGTATGGTCGTTTTTCAGGTAAATACCAAGTGCGTTGGACCAAGAAACCCAAGAAAACCCTGTCTTTTCAGATGTTTCGCCTAACCTTATTTTTAAAACTGCATGAAAGATACAGATAGAGATGCTCTCTAGAAAGCTTAAAAATACAAAACGCAAGCTTCCCCGCAGGATGTCCGGGGGTCTGAGGGGTAAGGAATACCCCCAAGTACTGGGAGATATTCTAGGTTTTTTTTTAAATTTTATACCCCCTTTCCCCCCAGACCTCCGGTTTTGACAAAACTTACAAAAAAATATTTTAACTGCTTAAGTAGTTGGAAACTCTCTCTCTCTCTCTCAGAGTTCTTCGCTCTACGTGAAATCATAGTGACCACTTCAATTTAGAAGTATTCTCTTAACAGATACCTTACTGGTTTACCATTGCCTTATGGGGGAAGATGGTCAGAATTAAGTTTTTACTCCGCCCGGCTGATTTCGATTTCCTTGAATTTCCTAAGATTACTTTAAATTTCCTAAGATCTTCTGCACTTCCTGGGATTTCTTGTTTTTAACCAAATCTATAGTAGATATATCGACCTACTCAAGATAAAATTTTATGATAAAAAAGATTAATTCAGAAATTTTATTTTATTCTAAATGTATCATGAGTTACACAACTGTTAAAAAAATTAAAAATTAATTATTATGCGACTAAATTGGTTATAATAATAAAATAATTTGCACTAAAGTGTTACATTTTACATAATTCGGTACAAGACAATGCAGTGTGATCGCCATCCATGCCGTGACATGGTTTACAACAAGAATGTCCACAATTTAAGAAATGTCCACATATTTTACTGCAATTTTTTTCTGGGACCTGATCGAAATCTTCAGGCTGCTTAATTTCGGTGACATGTTTTGAATTAATTTTACAACAAACAGGTAAATAATTTTTTAAGCAATTTTGTTCCACCAAAACTTCTTTAACTTTCCGCCATACCTAAAATTTAAAATCTGCTATTTAAAGAAAATTCTAGAAAACTGAAAACGCTAAAAACTAACCTCGCTGTTCTCGCATAACAGATCTATGTTGCCTGTCATGTAGAGAGCTTCTTTGGCTCGCGATAGAGCAAGATTAATAAATCTCTCAATTTTCAAGCACCCAATTTTTCCTTCTTTATTATTTCTTACCAAGGACAGCAAAATAATTTTACATTCCTCACCTTGGTAAGTGTCAACAACACGAACTTTAACATTTTTAAGTAAATCTTGATACTTTTCTTTTTCGTCATCCAAGACATGCATTTGACCTGAAAAAGCGGCCAGAATAATTATATCTTCTGGTGCATAACCAACTTGACGCAAATAACGCGCGAGATTGATGAGAAATTTTCCTTCGTGCACATTAGTTTTGCTGTTGTATTCTTCAATATCTCGTTGCTGTTCATAATTGACAAAAAATATGCTGGAAGGTATTCCTAAAATAATAGGAAAATTGGTAACCGAATGATGATTTTTCAGTTTTGGATAAAAAGGTGCGAGTAATTGGGAAATTTCAGGTCGCATACGATGTTGAAAGCCTAAAGTGTTGCACTGTACTTTATTATGTAGCATACGTTCCATTATACTGGAACCTGTATTAAAATATCTGTTGCAATTGCTGACTGAAGTTAAATTTATCATTTGTTGATCTCCCATTAAAATTAAGTGTTCGCAGTGTTTGGTTAACGAAAGTACTGTGTAAGATTCCGAAAAGTAAGAGGCTTCCTGCACTACCACAATACGACACTTGACTGTCTGCAAAGCAGATTGCATCTTTATGGCTGTGTTAACTGTCATACCCAATATCAGCGCACGTTTAATTATTTCTATATCGCGAATATTTTGTTTTTCGGTGGAGATCTCATACTGCTGTCGAAGTTCACTTTGAAGCTTATGAATTTTTTTCTCTTCAGACAACTTCAACAAATTTAACCAGTAAAAGTACAAATTCCAACGATCATTAGGGTTCATACTGTGAGGTGTCTGATAGTTTACATTGATGGGTTTAGCGGGATCTGGCGAAAATTCTCGATGGTTCATCTTCATCTAAAATGTTTCGTTGTCTTTAGTATCATAAATCAATGAATTGCATGTACAGGGCACTTACCTTGAAATATTGATATTTTCTCCACAAATTTTTTAGTTGTGTTTCCAATTTCAATTTCTCCATTTTATTCGTAGGTGTGCCTGCTTCTTGCACTTGATTGCAAATTTTTTCAATATCGAGCCAAGTGTCCAGTTTTGAAAATAAAACTAAGTTACGACTCTCAGGCAAGCTGTTCTCGTCAAATATGGTATTATTAGTCATACTAGTAATATGTTCCTTCTCTTCTGTGATTTGTTTCATAACTTCTGAAATCTACAAATATTTATCAAAGTTAATAAGCAAATCACTCTGCTATTTATCACCCAATGCATATTTCTATATACTTCCAGAATTTTTTAAATGTAAGATTTGTATAACAACTAACAATGGAGCACTTGGTAAAGGTTTGTTAGTTGGCAAGGCTCTAGTGAAAACCATGGATATAGTCCCGGTAAGAAACCTAAACATCAATCCTGCCTTTGTAACCTTCGAGACGAACACGGTGGTTGGACAGTGTACGCCAGTATCCACAATTGCGAAGTGTTAAAGTAGTACATGCTGATGTCTTCGTGCAAAAATCTTGATCAAGGCAAAATGAACGAAGTAAAGAAGTTGATCCAGCAGTACCACGATGTGTTTGCCTTGGATGAAATTTCTAAAGGACGAACTAAGAAGCTGAAAGGATTATCACGAATATGGCTACAAGATTTTGCTTTGATTACAAACAACTGAACGCAGTCACAAAGAAGGATAGATACCCAGTGCCCAAAGTTGACGATACCTTGGATACTCACTTCCGTTTTTCACTGGTTGTCAATTTTGAATTTGAAGAGTAGACATTACTTTTGTTGATTTGGAACCCAGTGACCATGAGAAAATTGCGTTTATAATCGGAAATGGATTATGGCAATTGAAACAATCTTGCGACGATTGTCTTGGAAAGTATGTCTCGTGTATTTGGACGACAAAATTGTGGTTGGAAAATCGTTTAAAGAGCACGTGAAAAATTTGCAAGAAGTGTTTCAACGATTGGAAATTTCAGCTGAGGACGGACCATGCCGCGCTAAAATGGCTTCTAGAATTTTGAAATCCAGAAGTACAAATGGCAAGATGGATTGAGTAATTGCAAACAAGTGATTGCAACTCAGACGCCTTGTCCAGAAGACCATTTCCAACAGACTGTAATCATTGCTCGCAACTAGACGAAAAAGTCTCTTCATCTTCAATGAAGAAAATGAGAAATGAGAAAAAGAAAAGAAAAAGAAAATGTTCTCCGGAGAACTACTGTTGCCGACGACAATTGGCAACCTAAACAATTACTTTGGGAGCAATAAAACGACCCGGACTTAAAATTTATTTTAGACTGGAAGGTCGAAAGGCAACGGCCAACTTGGGAGGAAGTCAGGGCTTTGAATAGCGACGTCAAAGCCTATTGGACCCAGTGGGACTCCTTGAAATTAGAAGATGGCCTTTTGAAACGATCCTTAGAGAACGACGCGGCGATGGCACTGAGTGCAAACTTCAGTTGGTAGTGCTGAGAAGCCGAGTGTCAGAAATGTTACAGCATTTGCATGATGGAACTTCGGGAGGACATTTTGGCATAAAGAAGACGCTAAGGAAAGTTAGGGAAAGCTGTAGCTGAAAGCTTATATCAGGTGTCGTACTTTTTAAAACGTCGAACAATATTATACAATTAATTACGGGTCAGCATGTTAACAAATTTGTGATTTATGATCAGCATAAAATTTATTTTGAACGTCTGCTACAAAATGGTGTAGTCAAGTGGAGGAACCGTACTAAAAAGTGTCCAGCTCCACCCTTGTAGCTTTTACGTTTTTAGTTTGAGTTCACATTGAGGGAGATCCACCCCGTTCCTGGTAGCACATTTGCCGAGTAGAACCGCTCTAGAAAAATATTTTTAGCAAGTATGGCGTCAGTCAAAACGACCCGGAGTGGAGGGTGCGAAAGGTCGGTTTTGACAAATGCAACCACGGCAAATCTCGGATCTACTCTAAAATCTAGATATCTATAGGGTATCAGTTATCTTACGGACCCTTACGTGAGAGAAGACTGAGTCAAAAATTACAAATATCGTCCTTACGTAATTTATGGACTCTCTCATTTATTATTTATTTAAAATTTATTATTATATTTAAATATAATTAGGGGGCAGGCAATTGCATCTAATTTCTCGCATTCAAACGTCCCTGCGTTAAAACGTCTTTGCGTTCAAACTAACAAAAAATTGGTAAATGTTTCGTTGAAAAATAACCTGAACAACAAACAGCGAACAATTGTCCGGCGAACAAAAGTCCTAGAATCGTATAATGTGGGAAGTCCATTTGAGAGACTGGTAATCGACATAGTGGAGCCATTTCCTGAAACTGACGCCGGTAACAAGTACATTTTGGTGGCAACGTATTATTTCACTAAATGGACCGACTATGCAATACCTAACCAAGAGGCTATTACTGCCGCGAACGTACTGGTGAAAGAGGTCGATTTGGAGTCTTGCTAGAGCAAGGGTGCTCAAACGGTCGATCGCGCTCGACCGGTCGATCACGGAAACTTTCAGAATCAATCGCGAGGCAACACCACTCCGCACTGCCTTTGAATTATAATTAGCTCTAAACTTGTTGGAATATTAGCTTTGCATGTTTTGTTTTGAAGTGCAATAAATCATATTCTTACAAGCGCATGCTTTCTTTTAGCAACATTGAGTTGGTCGATCGCTTTTCACCTAAATATTTTGTGGTAGATCGCCGGCACTGTAAGTCTGAGCACCACTGCTCTAGAGCTTCACTCCGACCAAAGTCAAAAATTTAAGTCAGCCCTATTCCAGACGTTTGTCAAATGCTGGGCATCAAGAAGATCAGAACAACACCTCTTCATGCTCAATCAGATAGTATCGTCGAACGCATGAACCAAACAATAGGAAGGCATCTTGCTAAGGTAGTCTCAAAACATGAACGGGACTGAGACCAACCATCTGTTCGTGAGGAGTCACCGATCCTCCGTTCACGAGACCACCGGACAAACGCCAGCTTGTACGTATAATGTTTGGACTTGAAGTACGCTTGCCATGCGATTTTCAGTTTGGATCTTACAATTTGGAGTTACAACTGAAATGCAACGGAATCTTTTTGACGTACCAAAAGACTAGTCTCTCGCAAACTGTGTTGCCCAGATTGTCGTTGAATTCAAAAAAAAGTTATGATGCTTGAATGAGATTCAAGCACAAAACCCTGAAGCTACGTGACCAACAACGTTCGATTTACTATTTGGTAACCAAGAGATTTTCCCATCAAAAACCCACATATAAGGACCTATGGAAAACATTTGAAACTTCGTAGAAATAATATGATAAGCCATAACATAAAAAAGCTAGCGATGCCCAAGCTTGGCTACAGTTTAGACCAATTGGACTAGATGACTGTTCGTAACATACTAGAAGTCGTGTTCCAGAGAACGGAAGTTCAAGTACAGGTCTGCAGTTGCAATGGACGTAATACACCAAGGGAACAGAAAGGTGTCGACTGTTATTTTTACCGTCAAAGAGTATGTGGAAATGGTGATAATTTTCTCTACCGCCACGATCCCTTCTATGGATGTCAAGTCTCGGCTGTTCTGAGGCAGAACAGATTTAAGAAGGGAACAGTGTTACGAAACAATAAAGGAATAATGGAGTAGTGTCAGCATTGTATATTTGATACAGATTTGTATAACAACTGACAAGGCTATCATATATGAGTCATAATCATACATGACTAACCATTATTGTTTCGTAACAATACGGAAAAAGTTAAAATGAACAGGTATTTAAGAATAAAAGTAAAATAAAATAAAATAAAAGCAAGCAAAGATAAGTATACCTCGATTGAGTGCAGATCTTCATTTAGTTCATCAAATAACCATGCCAAGTGATCTTCATCGGAAGCACGAGAAAACCAGCTGGTTTTAAATTTATTATCAAAACTTTCGAAAGATTTGAAAAGTAATATAATATAATGAAAATCTATGATCAGATTTAAATGATTATTACGTTCATTACGCATCCGCACCAAGTTTTTCAATTTTTTTTCCTCGCAGTCTTTTTCATCGCGGTCCGTATAATATATTTTTCTGGCACTGGATAAAGTAAAATTTTCTAACTTTTCACTTTTCGTGTAACCAACTCTGACAATTCTTCTAGTGGTCGGTATTAAACCTTCCAAAAATGTATCCAACACTTGGTTTGATAAACAAACTATCAGAATCGGAGTTTCATTATACCAAATTCTTTGGTTGTCGTTGTGCAAAAGTGTTTTGACAATTTTAAGCCCCAAGTAAGTTTTTCCACTTCCAGAGGCACCTTGAATCATAACAAATTTTTGGGTCAAAGCAGCTTTGAAAGCAGTATATTGAGTACTGTCCAGTTGGAGCTGATCGGCGGTGGGCCATTTATTGCCAAATAAGTCCACCTTACTGCTTTGAATCGTATAAACGGAAGAATTTAGATCCAGATAATTTGGTCGTTCAACTTCAGGAACAGCATTGATCAGATAACTTTCCATAGGAAAATCAGCGTCAGACATGCATTGCAAAGCTTTCAAATTATTATAATAATTTTCGAAAGAAATGTTGTATTCTGCCATCATATACAAACCGTTTAAGTCACAACTGTCATTTTCGAAACCGATTATAAGACGTTTCTGTTTAAAATCTTTTGTAATAACCCAGCCAATGAAACCCGACAAAAAGTTGTCTTGGGTGAAACAAAGTGTGGATCCCGATTTAAAGATTTTTGAACGTTGTGAAAAAATGTCTTGAGCACTTTCTTGGCTAGAAAACTTCAAGATTACTCCCACTCCACAAAAATCATAAACCATCGATCCGAAAAACACATCTGGGTAAATACGTATGGGACAAGAATTGCCAAGATTGATACTGCTGTTCCTGTAATGTTCAGTACATTTACCAATTTCGTCTTTTAATAACGCGACAAACCTCTCCATCATTATTCTAGAATGCGCTTCCAGATAATGTTCCACATTAACAAATATGTACCTTTCCTCCACAGTACCTGTAGTGGTAAATTCACAATTCCAAGTTGAAATTTCGTTCCACGTGAAACAAGCACTTAGTCTTCTAAATTCATCAATGGCAGATTTGCAACTGATATCGCTTCCGTTTTGTGACTGTGACTGTTTTTTCAGCAAATCCAGTTTTTCGATCAAAATTTTAAAGTTATTTTTTGTTTTTCGACTTTTCTGCGATAAATATGGAACGATGCAGTTGACAACTTCTAATAATTTTTGCAAAATATCTACAATTTCGGTTGGGATTATCTCGATAATTGATTCGCATACAAAATGAAGGTTATTCAAAAACTCTTCTGGATTGTTCCAAAAATATTTATTCCCATTCCGACTTTGCCTGTCATCATATTTCAGATTTCGTACGAAATTTTCGAGCGTCCGCAAAAACTTAGCGTTTGCTATTACTCTCAGTAAATCAAGTTTGTTTTGTTTAAAGAAGGTGGAACATACTTTCGACAACATTGCAATTGTTAACACAATACAATCAGATTCCAAATTGGATTTTAGAAAGTTGGAAAACTTCTCCAGGTTTTTAATCAGCTCTAGTATTATTTCGCTGGAATCTTTTCTGCTCAATTCGATCAAATCTTCCAATTTGAAAAAGGAACTTTTTTCTCGTCGTAGGCCAACATACGTTTTTTCATAAAAATGCCTTGAAGAGTTTGTTCTCAAACTAGAACTATAATTTCTATGATGCTGAAAGTTAGACCTAGAATCGGATGATGTTCCTGGTTCATCGAGTTCAGGACATCTGTTTCTCCAGCTCCCCATAATTCGACAATGTTTCTTTAAAAACAAAAAATTAATTTTAATTAATACAAAAACGTAAGTAAGTACAATAATTAAAGAAGTGAGTTCGGGAAGTTCTTAAAAATTGGTCAAACACTGTCCGTACACAAATTTTCTTATGTGTTAGGGTATGAAGGAGGTAAGGTCTCGGCTTGGTAGTCTACACACTGAAGCATCAGACCTTAACCTTTCTTCATTATAATTATAAAACCCAAAAATTAATTTTTTAAGGCGTTATGACGTCATCACGTACAAAAGTAAAAATTGGCAACGATGCAAAAAGTAATCGACCAGGTATTTCTCAGTTTATTTATTAATTATTGCCTGGAAGGTTTAGAGTTAGCTCCTACTGATCGCAAATATTACGAAATAATAAGTTATTTGTTATTGCTTATTATATATTGTCGTGGTTCAAAATCTCTCGTTTTATTTTTAAATTTGAATTTTAGATTTTGAATTTTATTTTTGTAATTTTGATGTTTACTTTGTAAAATTTGTAAATATTTTAAAAATTTGATTATTCGCGCCGACAATTTTAGGTGGTAGATACGGACCTTTTTGCCGTGACTGCCCCCCCCCCCAATGCTGATGTGTGCTCGGGAATTTAATATTTTGAGTTTTAATTTTGAAATTATTTTGAGAGTTAGCGAAATAAAAATATAAGGCAAAGTAAATCGAAGTGATAATGTGCCATGCGATCTCGATGGCGCACATTTTTGCCGAGCCCATTATATTGAAAATTTTAGAAATTTATATGGAAAATTTTATTTGAAGTAATTGGAATGCAACATTTTGAAATTGTTTAAAGTATGTATTAGGATTTAACTAAAATTTAAAAACATCTATTTTTTTGGGGTTTGGGTACAACTCGCCGCGCACGATTCGCCGGTAACGATTTGCCGTGGCACGATTCGCCGAGAGCTTCTAGCGCCATATATCAATAATCTAATTACTCGATTTGTTGACCTTTTGTATTTACATGAGGACACAGGTCAATTAACATGGTACAAATTTTATCTCTAATAAAAATAATTAATTTTTATGGTGGATCCGTGTATTGCCATGGTTGTCTTTGTCAAACTCGACTCTGCGCTATCCTGCGCTCCGATCCCCTCTGCTCCGGGCGCTTCGAGTCGTTTTGACAAAGACTAAACTAATTAAAAATATCCTCGAAGACCGAAAGAACTCACCTAAGGTAGAACTCGAAAAAGGTGAAATTCGTTGAAAACGTGAATATCGTTTTTTAACAGTTTAAGGGGCAATTTCATAATAAAAATTAACAGGGCATTAAAATTTAAAAGGCGACTTAAGACAAAACAGACTAATAAAAATCATCAGTTTTGTTTTAAGTCGCCTTTTAAATTTTAATGCCCTGTTAACTTTTATTATGAAATTGGCCCTAATTTATTTAATTCATTTTTATGGGTTAAAAATCTATCAAAGATTATCGATAGATGGGGTTACAGAACGGATAGAAATAAAAAATAAAAAACTCGCGGCGAATCGTAACGTTCCCATGTTTGTGTCACCATATCTCCCGAACGGTTACAGCTAGCGACGTACTTTTTTGACAGCATGTTTGTAAAGATCAGGAGAGTGTTCTTGGCTGGTCAAATAAAATCTTTACCCTTGAGAAGAAATTCTATCGCAGAAAACCATCTCTATTCCCCCCCCCGCCGTCTTTTTATTTGTTAGATTCTGTAGGACAATTCATTAATTATATAATACATCTTCGAATTTAAATGAAACCAGTTGTAATACTACTCCAAAAATAGTGAAATAAAATAAAAATAAATTTTTGTTTTAAGGGAGCAGTAGTTTTTACAGTAAGGTGCTTTTATTATTAATATTTATTTTTGGATTTTTTTTACAGTCAGGGCTTTTTAAAATTTTTAATATTTATTTTTCTAAATGCAGGTATTGAAAATGTAAAAAATATTTATTATATTGAGCTTCAACCAAGAGACCAAGAGAAACATCCTTTTGTTGAAAACTGTCAAGTTTTTCTGAATTCAGTGTATCTTGCTCGGAGCTATTAGGCTTTTATACAACGTATAGAAAGAAGCCTTATGATCTGGCTCCGTGTCCGTCCGTCCGTCCGCATGTTTCAACTTTAAGAACTATTCCACTATAGAAATAGTTCTGAAACTTGAAACATGCAGACAGACGGGTGGACAAGTATTTCTGTTTTTTATACTATTGGTGTATTGTGTTTATTGTTATAGTATGAAAAACAAAAGTACGTTATAATTAGTAATTACCATAGATAATTATTTTCTTTTTGTATTTAGTATTCGTAATCTTCTTATACAGGGTTCCCACTGAATTTTCTAGAAAAAATTCCCTGACTTTTCTAGGTTTTCCCTGACCAAAAATTTAAATTTTCCCTGACTTTTTGATAAATCGGAAGATAAAATGGTAACGTTGGACCCGAGAAAATACATTATAAAAGTAAATAAATTTATTTTACACTTTTACAAAACAATTAAATTTTCTTAATTAAACTTGCAATTTTCGAATTTATTTCCAGATTTTACATAAAAAAAATTTTTTTTTTTAATTTAATTTTTAATTTTTTAAAAAATTTTTAATTTTAAAGTAAATTATATTTTCAAATTTAAAAGTTTTATTTTTCCGTGAATGAATATTTCATTTCCCTGACTTGGAGCTAAAAATAAAAACTTCCCTAACTTTTCCCTGACAAAATTAAAAAATCTTGAATTCCCTGACTTTTCCAGGTTTTCCGAAATCTTAATGCGGGCTTTATTTCGAATTTGTCTGTATCTACCTTATATTCTAATCTCTATTTTTCAAGTTTAACCAGGAAGATAGCAGTATAGAAGCCTATAAGAACTACGGTCATCCGAGTTCCACCTTGTTTTTAGATGTTCTATTATAATGGGTTTCTTTAAAAAATTTAGGGCACTCGCCTAAATTCCTCAAGAGTTTTTTTAAATTAATAATATAAAGAAAATTTTAATCTTAATACATAAAATCCCAGCACTCTGCTGCTCCGGCTCCGGCTCCGGGTCCTCCAGCGTGTCATTTTTTGGTGAAAAAAGAAACAATCTGATTGGTCGATTTTTTTACCAACCGAAAAATATACTAAACCACCGCCGGTTCTCCCCTTGGGACGAGTTGCACATCAATCAAGTTTCCAACCAATCGGGTCTTGGAAGGGCTTTTTGCTAGTATTTAATAAAATTTAAATAAAAGAGGGGCCAACTTAACGTTTTTCTCAATAGTCGATATTTAAATTCTCAATAAAAAATCTAACGAAATCAGCATTTTCAAAATAATTTACAGCACTCGCCAGCACTTTGTGATCACTTTTGAATTACGCAAAAAAACTTCTATATTCCAAAATGGAGGGGCCAACTTGACAGAGCCATCAATTTCCAAATCTTGTTACTTCCTTGTAAAAAGGAAGTATTGTAATCCCAATTTTTTTCAGTGTTCAGATTTTGACGGAAATATCTGTTTTGACCTTCCTTGAATCCATTGCAACTAGTTTCGTTGTGACGTCTGTACGCACAGACGTCTGTATGTCGCATAACTCAATTACGGAAAGTCGTAGAAAGTTGAAATTTTGTTTGGTGGATTATTATAACCCCTAGTTTATAAAAAAATTGTTTACAAAATAACTCGCAAATCCACGCATTCATGACGCGCATGAATAGATTAATGAAATTCGACCTAAAAACTACTGTTTTTCCGATTTTCTAAAAACAATAGTTTCTCTTAGAAACATTTTGAAACAAGGAAGTCATGTGGTGTCCACAATAGATGTTTTTAAATTTTAGGTAAATCCAAATACATATTTTAAACAATTTCAAAATGTTAATTACATTCCAATTTCTTCAAATAAAATTTTCTATATAAATTTCTAAAATTTTCAATATAATGGGCTCGGCAAAAATGTGCGCCATCGAGATCGCATGGCACATTACACTTCGATTTACTTTGGCTTATATTTTTAATTCGCTAACTCTCAAAGTAATTTCAAAATTGAAACTCAAAATATTAAATTTCCGAGCACACATCCGCATTGGGGGGCGGTCACGGCAAAAAGGTCCGTATCTACCAATTTAAATTGTCGGCGCGAATAATCAAATTTTCAAAATATTTACAAATTTTACAAAGTAAATATCAAAATTACAAAAATAAACTTCAAAATCTAAAATTCAAATTTAAAAATAAAAAGAGAGATTTTGAACCACGACAATACTCATATATAAGCAATAACAAGAATCTCTAATAAAAAAAATTATTTTTTATGGTGAATCCGTGCATTGCCATGGTTGTCTTTGTCAAACTTTTTGTCTTGTCTTTGTCAAAAATTTGTAATTTTTATTTGAATTTTTATTTTTGTTTTTAAAATTATTTAAGAATTATTTGAATAAATAGTTTTGATTTACTATGAGCAGTTATGTTTATTATTAAAATGGATTTTGTTAGTCCCAATTCCGAGGATATTGAAAGATTGAGATAATTTGAAGGCAATATTAATTAATTGGAGTTTTTTGAATATAAGAAGTTTATTTGAATTTAAAAAATTAAATTGCATCAGTCAACGGTTTTAGTCATTTAAAAATTAAAATCATTTTGGTTTCTCGTTGGAATTGAAATTTGAATTTCGAAATTTGTTTTGATATTCGAAAACGCGTTTTGAAAATTAAAAATTGCAGAAAATTGAAATTGGAATTATTTTGTAAAATGCTTATATTTAAAAGAGTCTCATGCTCGCATGCGGTAGTTTGGCAGAGATCAGCACCGTTAGATTTAGAAAAATATTAAAAACCCCATAAATACACTGGGATATGTAATTCAACCATATTTTGTTATAAAATAACTATAAACCTGAATTATTATTGATAAAAAGAGTGGGGACAGTGGGCAAAAGCAACCATAGCCAAGTTGCATTTCGCCAGCCCCCCATTTCGAATTTTGGATCCAAAATTGTCTAAATCGTTTGTACCCACGGATTTACTAAATCCGTGTTTGTACTTCGTTTGTACCTTCCTTATTTTCAATTGTACCCATTTTGTATTTCAGATATTTCAAAATATTTAAAATGGGCATTTCGCCAGCCACCCCCATTTTGAATTTTTGATGGAAAATAGTCTAAATCGTTTATACCTGTTTGTATCTTCCTTATTATCGTTTGTACCCATTTTGTTTTTCATTAATGACATTTTGCTAATTTTGCCCCCCCCCCCCGGATTTAAAATTTTGGTTATTAATTAGTTTAGCTCCGTGGTTTGCTAATGGTTTTCAAATAGAGAATAATCTCTTTTTCTCTTAATCCCTTAATCCCAAAATAAACAAATTAAATTTTGGGTTGGCAAATATAAATATTATAACGTTTGACATAAAATTTATACAAAAATTCGAAACTGGAGGGGGTATCATGTCTACGCCCCCCCCCCAGTTGTTTTTTGCGAATAACTACGCGACCTTTGAGGCTCAAACGAAAATAATGGAAGCTCGTTTAGGCTCAAACGATGCTCTAACGCTTGACACAAAACTCATTCAAAAATTTGAAACTGGGGGGGGGGCGCTGACATGTACCTCTCCACAAGAAGTTATCCACTACAAGTTAAGATGTAGTGCTAAATGTGGTTACAAAAAAGTTGGGCTGTTATGTTCTCTGGGATATACAAATTGTCAAGGCCGGTTGGCCGGTCGTGCTCTAATGTTGAATCACCAACAATAGAGGATTCGTTTGATATCAACGAGGAGACATGTAATATATCGCTATTGAGGCAATTTACTTGCACCCAGAATGAAAAAGAAGAAGAACAAGGAGAAAAAGATCAAGAAGAAGAGGATGCAGAAGTATTTGAAAATTATGAAACAAGACGAATAAATTTCTCTATTTTTTTTAATTTACACCGTTTTTATCATTTCCAACCCTTGCTAATATCTCTTATAATGCAATAGTTTCAAATTAAACATAATCACAACAGACTAGGCCTGGAATAGGCCTACCGGGAAAACCAGGTTAAAAAACCGCGCTAAGTACACTACCTCATAGGTGGCATGGAAACGTGTGCATATGATGATGATTACAACTTTTCCAACTTTTTGAATCGTTATATCTCAGAAAGGGTGGCTCTTAGGAAAAAAAGTATTGATATATTTTTTATAGATAATGACATAATCTACAAGTTTTGTGTGAACTAATTTTATGATAAAACTTACCGTTTTGCTGGAAATCGCAAAGAACCTATTTTCTTGACCTTTGACCTCGGGTAAATTTTTTTTCAGGTATCGGATCGATGAGGACTTTTTAAATTTCATTTATAATTATGTTTTGAACAATTTTATCAATTTTCAGCGCTTTGTGAATATTTGTATCTTCAAATGTCTATATTACTAAAAATTTAATTGTTGGTAATAAAGGTATAAAAATTCAAAAATTTGCTTTGAGGAGAACTGCTCCCGAAGAGTTTGGGTTGCACCAAAATTTTATTTAAAAATTTTTCTTAGAAAATATGTGCGTTATCTTGACTCGCACTTGACTTTTTCACAAAATTAAAAATTTTATTTTTCTTTATTTTGCCATATTCCTTTTACCTCAAATCAAAAAAAAATTATTTTAGAGGTAAAGTAATCGAATCGAAAAAAATTTCAATTCTTTTTTTACATTTTCAAGATCACCAAGATAAGCGTAAACTCTCCAAAAAATTAATTTTTCTGTGTCGGTCTATCTTGACCTAATGTGTCTAATTTTGTCTCTCGATTTATTCCGAAACCGTCCAACCAATCACGGCCAACTTTGATACAGTAGTAGGGTTTATGGTAGAAAGGTGAAAATAAGGTTTTCGTCCCGATCTATCGATCAGGAGGAGGAGAGAAGAAAATAACACAAGATTTTTAAAAACGATTTTTTAAAGACCTTGAAATGCTTAATCCAGAATAGGTGAAATTAACTTTGTATTTGTCATCTGTCAAAAATTACAAGCTGCCAAAGTTGAAACTTCAAGAGTAAAGTCATGAAGTACTGAAAAAATCTTAACCAAATTTTTTATATAGAAAGGTTGCCCCCACGGAACTTGACAGCATATAGAACCATTTGATAAAAATGAAAAATTCAACATTAAAAAAAAGTACTTTTTTGCGAAAACTTAAAAAAAGTCCATGTCTCTCGATTTTCTTCGGCATTTCTGCATCGATGACAGTCAAACCTTTTGGACTTATATTTGGTGGGCTCTAGTGGTAAAAATAAGGTTTTGGCAGAGAAATCTTTGCCAGGACTACCACAATAAAATAAAAACATAAATTGAAAATGTCATCGTATCTCGGGAAATGTTGAACCGATTGTGATAAAAAAATTGAGAGAAATTGTACGTCGGATCGCTGCGCCGTCGGCCCATTTATATAATACTAATTAATAATGGGTACTCCTCTTCTGATACTTCAATGATACGGGCAAAATCAAAAAAATGTCAAAATCTTGCGTAGCTTTTACGGGGTGGGGAGTGAGATTCAAAACTTTCAAAATCACTTTTACATAATCAAATGGACGCTCCCTATTTTAATTATTCATTTACTACATTTGAAAATTTTTCCAAAAATTATCTAACTTGTTTTCGAATATAGTCGGATACGTAATTGTTGGAAATTCAAAAACATTTAATTATAATTTTGTTGTATTTTCAAATAATTTCATATTTTGTCATCGTAAATCTCTTTGCACTTATGAATTTTATGCGGTTATATTTTTATGTGCGTATTGGTGGAAAGAGATTATTTAGTGCGTTTCAAGGGCAGGTTTCTGTGATGCAGGACTTAAAAACCAATCCCAGGGACTTGCTCGCGTGCGTTAAAAGAAGCATGCAAGACGTACTCCAGCGGGGAACAAAACTTTAAGCGGTATAACTAAATTAATTTTATGCAAAACAATAGTTTATTTTTAAATTATTTTTTATCCTTTTATTATTATTCTTAGATCAGCTTCAATTTTTATTATATTATATTTAGTATTAAATTTTAAACTACAACTTTATTATTTTTTTTGCAAATAAACCAAATTTAAAATTTTCGCAATCCAAGTTTTTTATTTTATAAACACTCTAATGTTGGCGATGCAACAGCAATATTATAAATAAAATAATAAAATTTCAAAATGAAGATCACTTACTTTGAAAGTATAGTTGTTTTCTTAAAAAAACTAAATTTCTTTTAAAAAAATCACAGTTCAACTTCAACTAGGAATTATAAAAGTCTTACTAATTCAATTCGTGCGTTTTTATTACTGAAGTGATATACAGGAGTTTGCGCTGTACGGTTTATTTTGGCCGGGGATTCCCACATTACAAAAAAAAGGAACTAACAGCAGCGAATCGACAAAAATGTAATAATTTTTAAAATGATAAAATCTTTAAAAAATTGGGTATAGAATTATTTTCAAAACTTTCAAATTTTGAAAATTGAAAATTGGAATGTTTATGTTGGTATAAAAAATTGCCGAAAAAATTAACATTTTGTATTTTTGAGAAATCGTTCGATTACCGCTAAAGTTAAATTTTACATCTTCAGAGGCGACACACAAAAAAACCTTTCAGACTAGTGACGGGATTTACTCCTCAAGGGAGAAAGGTTAAATAAAATTTTCAATATTTTCAATTCTTATATCTTTTCAATAACTTTATTGAAATTTTTATTCGAAAGCTAATCTACATACAATTAAGCCTTAAAATATGAGTTTTTCATAAATTGCTCTAATTAGTTACATATCAATATTTTAACAATAATAATATTATGAATGAACATATTATAAAATAAAATTCAATAAAATCATTATCAAAACAAACTAAGAAATATTTTTGGTTTTGGTTTATATTTCTTCACACTTAATTGAACCACTTTATGCTAATTGCTTTTATCAAAATTTAAGCGTCACTATATAAATAAAATCAATCAAAATATTATGTCTGTGTGCTGGAAATATTTGCAATTAATATTTTAATTAAAAGTTAAACTGATTTTGTTTTTCTTTATTTTGCTAGTACTTTTTTGTTCTCAATAGTGTTCTGTAAAAATTAAAAAAATTAATCAACATAAGCAGCAGCTCAAGAAGGCCACCCATGTGCCGGGTGCCTATAAAAATAGTTAAATATTGCAGTATGCTCTCTTATAAAATTACGGTTGGAGTTGATTTTGTGAACATTTTAAATTTCAAATCAAAATAATTAATTGTAATTTTACTTTTAAATACAATGTAACAAATTGAATAAATTTAATAAACTAACCATTTATCGATTCCACTGCTTATACAAAGCTTCAGTCGGTCACAAATTTGATTTTTTTTGTTTCAAATTTAGATTGGTTTCAGAATTTATTACTGCAAGTGCGATATTCCTATAAATTAATAACATAGTAGCGTCTATTATGTTAAATGTTATCTAGCGAAGAAGATATGGTTATCACTTATCACTTCTTAAAATACTTAAAATAAATGTGTTCCGTAAAAGTGATGTACAGGGTGACCCCGTCACCGTGGAAACTTTTGTGGTGGTGATAAAGTACACTTTTCCAAGAAAAATTTTCAAATAAAATTTTTGTTCAAGCCGAAACCGTTGGAGGGTACCTACCTCCCCTTTAAAGTAATTTATTTTTTTTATCTACACCTTGTTCGTTATTTTCAGAATTTCTGTGAAAACGATTGGTTTTCCAAAATTAGTTATTTCTCCAAAGTTGTAGCCCGTTAAATTCGCTATCCGGTTTGGGCCGTCAGTTTCTTTTCAAGACGTTTCGTTTAAGAGATACACGGGGTTTGCAAGAAAAAAAATAAAATTTGAATTTTTTAAACATTTTTTCCTTTAATTTAATTTATAACATAAAATCCGTTGATTCTAGACGTTAAAGGGTAATAACCTAATTTGTAGATAAGCGAATGATCTTGAAAAAAGTTCTAATCTATTAAGCTTAAGAAATCAATAATATCGGAACTATGGCCGTTTGAAATTAGAAATTCAAAAATAGAGAACGACATGACGGTGGAGGAGAAGAAGATACAGATGAAAATAAGAGACCGAGCAAAAGATGAAAACGAAAGGGGTCACAAAACAAAGATAAGATACAAGAAATTGCTGGTGGACGGATAGCTTCTTATCTGGGACCGTACCATAAATGAGTTAGCGACCCAAAAAACTTAGAAATCATTGCAGGACGGAAACAAAGCTGACAACCGCGAGAAAAGGGATATCGACTAATAGAAACGATACCGTTTGTGGACACGGAGAAGATATGAACGATGAGAGAGTGGTCACTGGGGATGAAAGTGGGACGAAGAAACAGAGAAAGGAGAAAAATTACAAGAAAAATTAGACTTAATACCCCCCCTTAGAAAAATTTCTAGATGAAAGTGAGGATCTCATTCCTGAGACTTTTCAAGTTTTAATGGACGCTGTGGTGCTCAGCAAAAAGCGAGAGGATCTGGAAAAAGGGAAGAGAATATCAGCAGCCATTGCACATAGCGTGATTAGTGCTGTGCGGCCTGCGGCATTCCTCTCCTCTTCAAATCGAGTTAACAGCATTTCTCTACAAAAAATATGATTCCCGCAAATTTCTTAGCGGAATCTCCCCCTGCTGTTAACCAAGAAGCACTTTGCCAGATGGTTTATCATAACGCCAATTTCACCATTCGGAAGTATGGTAACCAGTAACTCTGGATGCACGATACACATTCCACACAATGAGAGGCATTGTATCGCTCCAAAAATTGCTGTTATCGCGGATTGAAAGGTTGCACGGCTGAAGGATGTACCATCAGCACATGATGAAGCTTGGGAGCTGCATCACTTAAACAAGTTTTTATTTTTAGTTGAAAAACAGCAACAACTCACGGTTCAGCCTGGACCTTCCACAGCCCCTGACCCTTTGGCTAAACCTTCTAATGCCTAAGAAACGTTGCTGGCCCACCAACTACTAAATAGAAACGACTAAAATAACTGGCCCCCGAAATCAGATATTTCTTCATGATTCCGTCAAAACACTGAACACAAAACACCCAGAACAAAAACACCAAAAATGACGTGAAAACTCTTTTTTGCTTGAACTTGTTCTAACTTGAATCTCAACTTCTTTTGCATTGCTTCGAGATTTTGACTTTCGGTGTTTTTTTTCTTTGGCATTAATTTTAATCTTAATTCCATATTTAATTCATTTGTTAACAAACTCAATAACAGTTGTTATGAAATTAAAATTAAAAGTTTTCTTGCGCAACTTGCTCGGAAGTACACAATATTTAAAACACCCATATCTTTGCAGAACACTTAAATTACAATGACAAATATAGAAGCTCATTGAAGCTTTTTTTTTCTTTAAGAAGATCTATCGATTGACACCAAAATTGGTAAAGAACAAAAATAGAAAAGCATGTCTACGCCCCCCTTGAAGCTCAATAAACGGGAAAGGAAGCTCATTGAAGCTCAAACGTTTGACACCAATTTTACCTTGAAATTTCACTTGCGGGGCATCATGTCCCCTCAAATGATGGTATGGTAACATAAAATATAAAAAAGGAACAACAGATTAGAAGATGAGCTCTCAATCTGCCCTGATCAAAGCGCTTCGGTAAACTTTTCGATGGACTCCAAGTTGGTATCCTCCTGTAGCCATTAGGCCTCCATAACAATTGCAAGCTGGTACTGCGTACGTTAAGATGGGCCTGACGATGGTTTTCACCAAGGTCAGGCCATTCTTCATGCTTATTTTACTATACCGGTTAAGTAAGGGGTAATTTTTTTGGTGTTGGGCCCCCACCGAAGTCCCTAGTTTAGCGTCAGTCACCACCAGGTATTTGGAGGTGTCGTTCTAGGAGGACTCGGTGCCGAACATCTTTAATTTAGTCTGCGGAAACTTACAGACCTAGTCGTTTTGATGTTGACCTTGTAAAGTAGATTACCGTACTCTTGCTTCCTCTTCTTCTTTATCCACAAGTCAGCGCATACACTTGGATACCATTTATATTACCAGTTTTTGTCCTTAACTGTATCATCTATACTCTGTCCGAGTATCCAATATTGACAGACCTATTACTCCAGAGCAAAAGAGTTAAACTTTTTCCTGGGGAACAGTGCAACAAGTTGTTACCAGTATTCCTCATTCCTCGCTGGTTGCTGGATTGACTTGCTTTATTCACTTTTTGCCTCAATTTATGAGGTTTTTGATGATACCGTGATTCAAAAATCAATTGTCAAAATAAAACAAATAACAATAAATTTATCTAAAAATTATATTTTTCTCAATATCAAAATTAAATTAAATTCGCAATTCTACATGAAAATCTTTTTTCTTTTTTAATTAAATCATCATTAATACATTAATAATTTAGCTTACTTGTTTCTTAATCAAAATTTGTTAAAATATGACTCAATAAAAAGCGGAGCTAAGTTTGAATCGTGTTTTCTGTATATTTCAGTGTACTTTTAAAAAAATAGATATAGAAGAGAAAAATTATTGATATATTAAACCAAGTAAAATACATCTGTTTACTTAGATATAACTTAATTTTTATTTTTAGGTGATATACATATTATGTAGTTATATGGTGTAATCAGTGGCGCAGCCAGGAATTTGTTATGGGGGGGGCTAAAGGATGCGAGCTGGGCCAAAAGCGTGCGCCCCAGGCAAAAAATTTTCTGAAAAAGGGGCGTGGTCAGCTTATTTTCGAGTATAATTATTGTGTTACCACTGTTGCCTATCTTAAATTAAAAGTCGAACACAAAAATATTTTAATTTAAAAAAATTTTTCATTGCACCGGTAAAAATGCGACTATGATCATAAAAAAAGATTATCATTAATAAAAAGGAAGAGTGTCTGGGGGGGGCTATAGCCCCCTAGCCCCCCCCTTGGCTGCGCCACTGGGTGTAATCACAATTCACGATCTGACAACTTTTTAAACAGCGGTGTCCACAACCTAAGGCACTTCCACAGATTTTACTGCAAGATTGTTTTGAGATTTTTTGAAAATCTTCTGGCTCTCTAATCATGATAATTTCTGCTGGATTAGTTTGACAAGAAATGGGAAAATTATTTGCCAGGCAGTTTTCTTCCATCAAAACTTCTTTAATTTTCAGCCACACCTAAAATAAGTGAAATGAAAAACATAAGCAGAAAAACTGTGAACATGAAATGTTTACCTCACTGCTTTCACATAAGAAATCTATGTTGCCCATCATGTAAAGACATTCTTTCGCTCGCGAAAGAGCGAAAGTAACGCCAGTTTCATTTTTTAGATATCCAACTTTTCCGTCATGAATGTTCCTCACCAGTGACAACAAAATAATTTTGCATTCCTGGCTTTGGTAGCTTTCCAGAGAGCAAATTCGTACATCTCTAAGTAAGCGTTCATATTTTTTACTTTCTTCGCACAAAACGTGCGTTTGTTCTGAAAAAGCGGATAAAATTGTGATATCCGCGGGTTTATAACCAAGTCGTAACATGTAACAGGCCAGATTGATTAGAAATTTTGCTTCATACAAATTCGCCCTACTGCTGTACCCATCAATATCTCGAGATTCATGATGCACGAAAAATATGCCAGAAGGGATCCCCACAATTGCAGGACATTTTGTAACCGAATGATAGTTATCAAATTCGGAATAAACGTGAGGTACGAGCAATCGCGAAATTTCGATCGACATGCGATGTTGGTCGCGTAGGTCGTGGTACTGTATTTTATTTTTTACCATACGTTCCATTATGCTGATTCCAGGATTTGTTGGTTTATTGGTGTTATCATCAGCAATGGTTGCACGTAACTGATAAGGATTGCCGAATAAAATTAAATGTTCGCAGTGTTTGGTTAAGGAATGCACTAGTTCCGATTCCGAAACCTCGGAAGCCTGTTCTACTACCATAATTCGACATCGGAGGTCTTTCAAAGCTGCTTGCAGGCGTGGTGCTGCATGTACTGTCATCCCCAACACCAGAGCACGTTTCATTAAATCTGTATCCAAAATTGTTCCTACTTCGCCATGATTCTCAGAGAGTTCTCGATATTCGTACTGAAGTTCAACGAACTTTTTTTCTAAAAACCCTTTGTATAAATTTAACCAGTAAAAGTATAAATTCCAACGATCATTGGAATCCAGGCCATGTGGGGAATCGTAGTCGACATTGATGGGTTTGCTTGGGGGTTCTGAAAGCGCTCGATTGTCCATCTTCACCTAAGTATTTTTGTTTTTATTAACTGAATACAATAAATCTTTGAAACTAACTTGGAAATATTGGTATGTTTGCCATAAATTTGTCAGCTTTTTTTTCAATTTCTTTACAATATGCATTTGATTCAGTGTTTTTATATTTTGCAACTGTTTAGTAATTTGTACAATTTGAAACCACATGTGAGATTTGGACAATAAAATTGTTTGGTCTGGACAAGTCGAAATAGTCCTTTGCTCCTCAAATGAAGTTCTATCGTCCTCACAGACAATGGTTTTTTCTTTTTCTATTTTATCATTTAATATTTCTTCAATCTAAAATATCATAAAATTTATGTGAAAACATGAAAATAATATTGAAGTACTTACCTCGATTGAATCTGGATTTACGTTGTCGTTTTCTTGTTCATCAAATAACCATGCACGAAGGTCAGCATTAGAAGCCCTGATAAACCAGCTCGTTTTAATATTTTCGTCAATAGTTGCAAATTTTGTGAAATTTACGATAACATTACATTTTTTTATTTGGCTCAAGTGGCGAATACATTCCTCAATTTGTTCTGATAATTTTTCTCTTTTTCTCCTCCAAGTAATTACACAATTAACGTAGGCATCAGTGTGTTCCCTTCTGACAGTTTTTAAAGAAAATTTCGTCAGCTTTTCGTTCTTTATATTTTCACCAAATCTGATAATTTTACTCGTGATGCCTATTAAACCTTCCAAAAAAGTATCCAAGGCTTGGTTTGATGAACTAACTATTAGTATTGGAGTTCCACTATACCAAATCTTCCTGTTGCTTTCTTGTAAAAGTGTTTTGACAATTTGAAGTCCCAGGTAAGTTTTTCCCGTTCCAGGAAAACCTTGAATAACAACAAATTTTTGAGTCAATGCCGCTTTGAATGCTGAATATTGGGAAAAATCCAATTTCAGCTGATTTGCGCTGGGCCAGTTATTGCCAAACAAATTCACCTTTCTGCCTTGAATGGTATAAACGGAACAACTTGAATCCAAATATGCAGGTGCTTCCACGCTAGGTTCCGCATCCACCAGGTATTTTTTCATGGGAAAGTCAACCTCAGACATACATTGAACAGCTTTCAAACCGTAATAATGCGGTTCGTAAAAAGTTTTGCTTCCTATCATTGTGTAAGAAGCGTTCAAATCAAAATTGTTGTATTCGGGTTCGAAATCAATTATTATACGTCGTTGTTCACAATCCAATTTAATAACTCGTCCAAGCAAAACAGATGAAAAATTATCTTTACTAAAAATGACTATCGTTCTATAAATAAAGTACTTGGAACGCTGAGAAAATATTTCATCCATATTTTCCTGGTTGGAAAATTTAAAAATTACCCCCACTCCATAATACGGAATAAATGCGATCGACTGGAAGACAACGTTTGGATACATTGCAACTGTAGATAATGTCGTAGGACTGGCAATGTTTTTCACAGATTCAATATATTTAGTAATATCTTCGTAATATCTTAAAAAGTAATATCTTAAAGACGCAATAAAATGTTCTTTCAATAATCTAAATTGCACATCCAAATAGTGCTCGATATTATCGTACCTTCCTTCTACAAAATATTCGCTAGGCGTCATACAAATCGGCGTCAAAATTTCTTCGCTTGTAGGATAAGCATTCGATTTTCTATAATTATTAATCGGGAAGTTCCCACTTGCATCAGCTCCATTTTCCTTCTCGGAAAAATTCAATTTCTTTATCAAAGCTTGAATGTTCAATTTTACTTTTTCACTCACTGGAAAATTGTGTACCTTTTCGAGGTACGTCACCACCACATCGATGGATTCTAACAGTTCTGGCAAACTTTCGTTAGCTTTAATGGAGATCATTTCAGTAAAAAAATCGCACACAAAAAGCAAATTGATAAAGAATTCTTCGGTAGTTTTCCAAAAGTAAAGGTTTGGGGCGTCTTCACGCTTTAATGTCCTTACGTAGTTATCAAGTTTTTGCAGAAACGAGGCTTCTGCCGCCGCTTTTAGAATAGCAAATTTGTTTTGCCTAAAGGAAGATGAACACATTTTCGACAGAATTGTGATTGTCACCACAATCGAATCAGGTTCCAAGTTAGATTCTAAAAACTGGACAAAATCGTCTAGCTTCTCGATTAATTGCAATATTATTTCATTAGGACTGGTGTGGCTAATTTTAGTTAAATATTTCAATGAGTGAAATAATTTTGACCTCTGCTTTGGAATAATCCAACTTTCTTCCACTGCAATTGGTGAACTACCAAATAAGCTGTTGGAGGTACTAGGCTTAGAATCGCACACTTCTCCAGTTCTGTCGGGCAAAGTACTTTGTTTTTTCCAGTTTTCCATAATTGAATTATTGTGAGATGTTGCTTTAACTGAAAAAAAAATAAGGTAATATTATTTGGGCTAGAATACAAATCTACGTATGTAGGTTAAACGTAGAAAAAAATTTTTGTTGGAAATTTGGACTTAGAAAACAAAATTGACATAGATTTTGTATAAATAGCTCTTCTATTCAGTGGCAGTGGTGTAACTACACCGACTACACTTAAAGAGGCCCGGAGCGAAAGTAATCTAAAGTTTGTATAATAGTTACATAAAAAATATATAATTTTAAAGGAGGCGTGAGGCGGCCCCCCTCTAGTTACGCCACTGTCTACTTGTTCGTTAAAAGAAATATTCCAAAATTTTAATTGAATTGTAATTGTAAGTTTCATTGTAATTTCTTCAAGTTACTTCAAGTAACTTCTATTGACCGCTTAAGAACTACGGTCGAATATACTCGAGCGGCTATCAGCGGCGGCTCGTCAGAGGAGGCAAGAGAGGCTTAACCTCTCTAAAATTTTATACTATTAAAATTTGCAAAAACTAGAAAGTGGATTATCGATTGTAAGAACTATCAAAAAATAGATACTTCTTCCACAATATACAGGGTGCGGCATCATAACTTCCTTTTTTGAAATGCGCGCCATTTAGACTGTAAAGATCGTAGTGAGCGGAGACTGCTCTTATTCGGTAGGCGTACATCTAAAGTTTTATTCCCCATCCGGTCAGTCGCCACGATGCGTTGGAACAGTGAGCAGCGTGCATTTGCCGTTGAGGCGTACTTTTCGAATGAACGTTCTATGATCGCAACTCAGCGTGCCTTTCGAAATCGCTCCCCGGATTTGGCCCCTTGCGATTTTTTTTGTGGGGATTTTTGAAATTCCGTGTTTATGTCAACCGTCCAAGAACATTAGAAGATCTCAAAGCCAATATTCGAAAAGTACGCCTCAACGGCAAATGCACGCTGCTCACTGTTCCAACGCATCGTGGCGACTGACCGGATGGGGAACAAAACTTTAGATGTACACCTACCGAATAAAAGCAGTCTCCGCCCACTACGATCTTTACAGTCTAAATGGCGCGCATTTCAAAAAAGGAAATTATGATGCCGCACCCTGTATATCCAAAAAGGATAAACTGTGCTTTCAAAATCGGTTATCAAGATTTCTCTAGAACTACTCAACCGATTTTGATAAAATTTTATACAGGTCTTCGAGATGCAATTTACAAGGATTTAGACAAAAGAATTTTTCTTTTTTCAATTAAAACTATTTTAAAAAAAATTAGAGCAAATTTCACCGAAATTTGCATTTTTTTGAAAAAAGGTTTACAAAAATTCAATTTTCACTTTTGTTTCCTTCGTCCAAGTTCTAGTTTATGGTCTAAACTAAAACACGTATTTTTTTTTCACTTTAGATGATCCTGTCATAAGTTCTGCTGTCAACGCGGACGCACTTTTTTTCCGAAAGGTCACCGGAAATGACGTCGCATTGGCGGAGTTTTAAATATTTTTCTACGAAAATTTCAGAAATTCTTTGTCAAATGTGTATGTTTAAAAGCTGGTTCACACTATGCGATTTCTCATGTGACTTGTCGTATTAGAAATATTTTTACGTTCACACTATGCGATTTTTGATATTATAGAAGTCAAAGCTAAATTCTAATCTCGATATTTGCAATAAAATGGTTTTTATTTTGTACATCTACATCTACATCAATTTTAAACATAAAAACTGTTGGTCATATGATATAAGCGTTGCTTACGATTTTAGATAGGATTTTTATTACGATAAAGTCACATGAGAAATCGTATAGTGTGAACCAGCTTTTAGACAATAAAAAATTTGAATAAAATATTTTATTTTTTTTATGGAAGAAAGTTGTTGAAAATAGGCCGTTTTTCCCCGATTACATGGGTAACCCCTTAAATAAAAGAATATATTTTGTTTTACACTAAGTGCTATTTATGTAGACAACATTCGGTGACAAGATTTCAATTTTTGTCCCGGATTGTCACAGCAAATAATTAAATAAGGGGCACATAAGTAAGATAATTACTACATAGAGCTCGGAATTATATGCACTGGGTCCCCTATAACTGGTATGCGGCATATAATTTATGCCGTACATAATATCTTGTGTAAATACATACATAGTCCGCCGCATACTAAATATCAAGGACCCTGTGGATATAATTTATATCTCTAAATTAATTACTTTCGGTCTACAAAAAAGCTAAACTTGACGTTCTATCAAAAGATGTCCTACAGAAAAGTTGTAGATCATAAAAAAATCTACAACTTTTGTAAGAGTAACTTTTCAAAATAATGACCTTAAAATTTCCGTGAAAAATGTGAAAATACGAATTATTTTGTTTTTTATTTTTCATTTTCGCAAAAATAATTCAATTTTGATGCAATTTTGTGAAAGTATGTCCCTTTATGTTTTAAATAAGCATAAATTATTTTACATAACAAAATCGAGAATTTTTTGAGATATTCAGTTTTTCAGTCTAAAACTGTTTCTTTTTTCAAAAATAAGTTCTATGGTGAAAAATCATCCTACAGAGTTCTTCCGGGACTCATTTTTTTTTGTTTTCACAACAAATTGTTCCTATTTAACATCACGCTCAAAAATTGAAAAAACTCCAAAGTAACTTTTGCAACAATGCATTTTTCAGTAATTATTCATTTGTTTGAATTTTTAAGAAAATTTAAAAATAATCATTTTTTGTTTTAGATTCAAAAACTATCTATCCAATACAAAAGTTGTAGATTACATAGAAATTATTTTTGAAAAAAAAAAACAGTTTTACACTGAAAAACTGATTATCTCAAAAACTTTTAGATTTTTTATGTAAAAAAATTTGTGCTTATTTGGGACATAAAGAGACATACTTTCACAAAATTTCATCAAAATTTAATTATTTTTCCAAAAATGAAAAAGAAAAAACAAAATAATTGTTTTTTCGCACTTTTCACATTTTTCACGGAAATTTTGAGGTCATAGTAAAATGTGACTCTTATGAAAGTTGTAGATATTTTTATGATATTCAACTTATACAAATATATATTATTTAATTGTTATTTATTAACATTTTGATGAATTTCAATTTTTAAATAAAATTTAAAAATAAAACAAAAAAAATTTTTAAAAATATAAATCAAAATTAAAAAATGGAAATTTTCAGAATTTCCGAAAAAATATAGTTTTTTAATTATATTAATTTTCGTCAATGTATTTTTTTTTAATTAATATCACTATTTAATAATTAAATCCGGTTATAATTTTTGTTAAAGATTTTTCCGTATCCGCTTGATTATATTTTATTATCATAAAAAAATGTTAAATATAACATTTTCATAATTATGTATCATCAGTTGTTGTTCCAATCACTCGCCACCCGAGGCGAGTGATTCACTAATTAAAATGATTTATAATTTTTTATATATTATGGGTTATTCTTAAATTTTCTATTTTTAATAATTTGTTATGCAATTTATTCCTCTCACCTATTTTTTCCACTAGATTATGTACACATTTTTAATCATATCTGCATTGATATTTTAATTAATTAAAATTATTTTCTAATTTTTAACTTTTTTTTGACTTTTTATGCCACAGTAGATAATATTAATTATTATTAAACGTTATTTCATTTGTCTTTTCTTATAGCCACATTTTAATCGACCTTGCACTGTCAGAGGTTCGGTGTAAGTGACGAACCACCTCGCTCGCCTACAAAAATGCACATCTTCACGAACAACTGGTATAAAATTCAGAATTATTTAAAAATAAAATCTCTCTGCTCTTTTGTTAATAAATAATACTTTGTAACTACAAAAGACATGACAATGTAATTAAACAATGAACCAACCAACCACAAATATTTTGCTTAAGCAACTTTTAATGCATCGCAAAGCATTTCTGCATTTCGTAGTGACAATTTACAATGCATTAGCAATAGCCCAGAATAACACTGTCTATAAATAGTGGGAACATGATATCGTAAGTCATCAGTTGAATTAAAAGAAAATAAGTACATAAAAATGTATAATCTGCTTTGGCGATATAGTACATAACACAAAACAAGTGGAGTAAACGTATACGAATGGGGGTACGAAAGTAATAGTCGCTTTTTTCTGGGGAATTATTTTATTAAGGTGGCCGAGAAATTCGCTTTTTTTGTTCGACGCAAATCTTAAAACCAAATAAATTCTAAGAAATTCTGAAAACACGATCAGAAAGCCTATGTTTGAAACTACAAAATGGGTGATTTTGGTAAAAAAAAATTTTTTTTTTTAATTTTCTTCCAATATTATTTCATCCTTAAATTTTTAAAACCTAAATTTGGATTGTAGTTGTAGCGTAAACTTGAAAGAACGTTTTTTGATAAAGTAAATATCTTAAAATTATCAATTTTTTGAGTTTTGTGTCGAATGGAAAAGTCTTTTGTATTTACTAATAATGCGCATGTGTGTAGGCAACCAACAATATTTATTTCATTCTCATAATCAAAGCTGTTTAGCATAATTATCTTTGGGGCCGTCCATTAATTACGTAAGGACGATTTTTGTAATTCTCGACCCCCTCCCCCCTTCGTAAGGGCACGTAAGATTGGGGTAACCTCCCCCCCACATCTTACGTAAGGATTAAAAAAAAAATTAATTGACCATCCTACTCCTTTTTATTAAGGTTAGGGGGGGTCAATTTTTTTAATTAAAAATTATGAATAATTTTTTGTTATTGGTATGTACATCTACAATTTAAAACCTGTTTTTTGAGTTTTGGGAATTTTTAAATTTTGAATATTTTTAAATTTTAAATTTAATTTAAAAAAATGGTTTAAAAACCTTACGTAAGGAGTGCGTCGGACCCCCTCTCTCCCCCACATAAGGGTCCGTAAGATTTCTTATACCCCCTCCCCCCCCCCCCTAAATTGTTTTTTTTGTTTTTTTAATTGTACCTTCTTTCATGTGTTTAATGTCACATTTGATTAATTTCATAATTTGAAAATTTCTACTAATATAATATAATAATATTTAATCATTAATTTAAAAAAAAACTTTTTTAAAATATAATTGACACTTGAAGATATACGCATCGCCGCGCGCCGTATGAAATATAATATACAGTAAATAACGAAAAGTTTCGCCCACTCCTATGTTAACAATAATGTAAATTGCCGGTTTTGAAGCCGTTTTTTAGCATATAAAAGTCCATTTTATTGCAAAACCTTCTTAACATTTTTTGTTTCAAATTTCATTATCTTCAATTTTGTTTCTATACATTTTTTTATTTTAGCGCACGCTTTTTGACTGGCAGCGGCTTAAACAAGACTCGGTAAAAGGAAAAAATATTGTCATCTATATCTCGGAAACGGTGCGATGAAATAAAAAAATTAATAAGCATGTTTTCTTATAAATTTTATTCTTTACTGTTTTGTTTATATACATTTTTCTATTTCGTCGCACCGTTTCCGAGATATAGATGACAATATTTTTTCCTTTTTACCGAATCTTGTTTAAGCTGCTGTCAGTCAAAATCGGTGCGCTAAAATACAAAAATATATAGAAACAAAATTGAAAACAATGAAATTTTCAACAAAAAATGTTAAAAAAGTTTTGCTGTAAAATGGACTTTTATATACTAAAAAACGGCTTTAAAACCGACAATTTACATTGTTAACATAGGAGTGGGCGAAACTTTTCGTTATTCACTTACATATGTCGTGATAAAAAATATTTAAAATATAATTACCTCTTTTATTTAATAATGCAAAGTCGTACAAATTTAATAAAATAATATATTGATTAATTTCGTTTGAATTAATTGTCAATATAAAAGTGTGCGAACAGAATTTTTTGAGAAAACTTTTAAAATGCTTGGCGAGCAGGATAAAAGTTGTGTTTTAAATCACTTTATGAACGAAGGCTTCAGTCGAAGTACCATTCTACCATTTATTCCATTACTTTGAGGTTTAGTAAAAATATTGATCTCGAAAATAGAAAAAATCCGGAAAACAAATAATACTAAAAATATTTCAGCTAAAGTTCCTTGACGAAAGCCGCTGAAAGCAAAATTGAAAGCAAAAATTTAAAAAAATTTAAAGTTTCTCAAATAACTATTTGCCAAAATTTGAAAATATTATATGTAAAAAGTACAAGAGAAGTGTTAAACCGAGATACAACATTTTTTCAAAATTTTTTACAACATTTTTTAAAGGGCGATATAGTGATTGATTACTATGGACGATGAAAAGTACTTTACTTCTGCAAACAGTTGTGATGTTGCAAATAAAAGATTTTATACCACAGACACTTATATTAAAAAGTGTTTACCAAAAATGGTTAATTTTGCCCATAGCAACCTTAAAGATGATAAAATCATCTTTTGGTCGGATCTTGCATCTTGCCATTATGCAATAAAACCTTAAATTGGTTAGATAGTCAAAATCAGGGGCGGATGGGCCATAACAAACCGGGAAATTTCCCGGTGGGCCGGTTGTTCAGAGGTTCGCAGGACCGGTGGCTGAAAGTACATATACGTCTAATAAGGAGAGGGTCTACACTGTGGGTTATTAATTTCTAAACATAAAAGAATGTTTTTTGAATAGTAAATGTAAACCGACTCAAAAATCTGTAATAAGCCTATGCTGACCTACGCTCTATTTTTTCGGAGCTTTGGCGAAACAAAATGCTACCCACATTGTCAAATTTTTTTGATAACTGTCTTCTACAAGAAATTGTAAGAAGACGCGTCCCTAGGAAATTACGATGTTTTGATCCTGATAATGACAACCAAGAGTAATTCTTGTGCTCCGATATTTGTTTATTTTTTAAATATTTGTTTATTTAAAAGTAGTTCTTTATTTCAGTAGAAGTTAATGCACAAAATTACTATGTTTAAGAAGAATAAACAGGTGTCCTAAAATCGCATTTTTTCTACATTATGTAATATAATATTTTTTATAACAATTTGAAATATTTGATATAAAAATCCTTTTTCTCAGTGTAGCGACACTAGCGGATTTACTTTCCTACGCGAATTTCTCCGCCACTTTAAGATGTGTCACTCTATCTGATCATGAAACAGTATCCATTTGACAACAAACAAATCGCTATTTATCCAAAGAGGGTCACGGTGAGACACAGTAGCGACGTAAAAATTGCTATGAGACCAAGTAAACAACTGTGGGTTGCTAAGACATTCACCGGGGAATTAGAAACAAAAACTACTTTTTGCCGTGCGTGGAAACCCGTAAGGTGGTATGATAGGATCTTGGGGGCTGAGGCGGAGCGGATGTAGTTCTTCTAGGCTTGACATTCTTCTTTGGCTTCGATTTCTATTTAAACGGGCGGTCTGGACTAGTCCATACTCAGATCAATCGGCTGTGCCGTCCTCTATCAGAGGATCTGCGGGGCGAGTTCGTAGTCAAGGACGGGGTCTACAGACACTCTGTTGGAAATTATATTCTCTAAAGAGTCCTGACATTCCCTTTGAGGCTCCGCGATGGGTGGAGTCCCAAATGTCCCCATAGACAATAAAGCAAAACAAAGCACATCAGACAGTTGCGCCCCCTGGGGTTACACTGTCGAATACACACGCTGCTGTGGGTACGTCAGATTCTGATGTCTTACCTACCAGCAACATAGGGATGGAAACATCTGTACAAGACAAACCTTCCCAAGAGACTAATGCGGTTGTACCCTTCGGGGCCAAGGCGGCCAACGTCCCTAGAGATCAGGAGAAATCAAACACTCTGCGGTGACGAGAGAAAACGCCACAAAAAAGCAGAAATGCAGAAGTCGGCTGAGGAAGCCGGTCTGCAACAACAGATAACTGGGCACGAAGGGGCTGGGTTGTCCAAACCTCATGGTAAGGATAGCACACCATCCGGATCGGAAGCGGTAAAAAAACCAACACCACCAAAAAGAGGTGATAATAAATTCCCTCAACAAGGTGAAACAAAAAAAGGATTGGGTCTCAGGACTCCCAGCCATCGTCTATAGAAGCAATCAGAGGAAGAAGTTTAATATGACCATACCTTTTTAGGTACCCCTGCATCTACATTGAAAAAATTATTCATTTTATTAACGAAATATACATTAGTTTTGCGCCTATGAACAAAATTCGTTATATTGATGAACAAATTCATAAATACAATAATTTTTTTCATGAATACTACGAATTTTTCATCAATATAACGAATTTTGTTCATCGATGCAAAAATTATGAATTTTTCGTAAATATGATGAACCATTTTTTTCAGTCTACAGCAGGTTCAGTCAAGGAACTTTCAAGGTTCAAGTCAAGGTTCAGCACAAGGAAGCAGCTACTAAGCACATCTGAGTAGCAGTGATTGACCGTTTCAACTTTGTGGGGAAATTGACTGAGGCACAGAAAGATATCGTTGAAACACATCTTAACCAAGCCCTTAATAGAACCATCCAGGTGGTTCAGGAAAGGGATATAATAGTACTCACATTTGGGGTGTTCTGTTATTCTGGTCAAATCCTACGGATTACCTGTGATGACGAGGGCTCCCTGAAGTGGTTACGAAACACTGTAGAAGAACTTCCGCAATTGTGGGAGGGAGCTATTTTTAAAATTTAATTTTTATTTTTCAATAATGGTTATTTAGATTTTTAGAACAATGCCTCAAATATCAAAAATCAATTTCTATACATCTAAAAAAAATGTGGTGCAACCAAATATAAGAAAGGTACACACACAGGTACAAACCATTAAAACTATCTTATAACCAAAATTTAAAATCGGGGGGGGGGGGGTTTAGCAGAATGTCATTATTAGAAAATTTGAAATATTTCAAGAACAAAGCTGGTACAAACGAAAATAAGGAAGGTACAAACAGGTACAAACGATTTAGACTATTTTGGATCAAAAATTCAAAATGGGGGGCTGGGGAAAAGCTCATTTAAAATATTTTAAAATATCTGAAAAACAAAATAGGTACAAACGAAAATAAGGAAGGTACAAACGATTTAGACTATTTTGGATCCAAAATTCGAAATGGGGGGGGGCTGGCAAAATGCACCTAAGCCGAAAACTGTTTTAAAATTTTTTCTACTTTTCATTTTAATTTTTCAAAATTTATTAATATAATTTTTATTTAATCTTTCAGCTTGTAATACTAAATTCTGAAGCTTTTCTGTTTGTTTTTCCAATAAACTATAGACGTTAACGTAATTAGAACGATAATAATATATTGTAGGTAGATACTTATTTAAAATTTTTCCAAATAATTTTAATTTTTTTAATAATCTAAAAAACATCTAAAATTTTAATAATCAAATTTTAAAATAGTATAAACACATTAAAAACTTAAATTTAAAATTAAAACTGTAAAATTATTAATAACAAATAAACATTTTTTTTTGATTTTCGATTAATCTATTGTCCGATTAAGAGATAGTTTAATTAATCAATTGTTGGACAAGCTGATTAATCGAAAAACAATATAATCAATTGCTTTATTAATCTATTGTTGAATAAGTTGATTGTTGGATACTTCAGTTCCATTAATTCGATGTCCTATTAACCGATTATTTGATTAATTTGTATTGTAAAAATCGACTGTTTGATTAATCTTAATTATTTCATTAATAAATGCATGAAATAATCAATTGTTCATTAATTAATTAATTAATTATTGGATTCATCTTTGATTCACCGACTACTTTTGGATAATCAGATTAATCGAATTTTCAACTGATCAATCGATAATATAATTGACTGACTGAATAATCGAATGTCCGATTAAGCAATTGATAGAATAATCAATTGTTCAATTAATCAATGAAACAAATAATTGATTGATCAATTAATTCATTGTCTAATTGATTTGTAGCTTGATTAATCAATTGATACAAAAATTGACTGTTTGATAATCCATCAAACAATTAACAGAAGCTTTGATTAATGGAATGTTCCATTACTCTTAAAATTATTTAATTAATAAATGCATGAAATAATCAACTGCTTGATTAATCCATTTTTGGATTCATCTTGGATTAACTGACTATGACATTGACGGATTGATTGATTGATGAATAAATCCTTTTTCCCGATTGATCAATTGTCAGATTAATCAAGTGATTATCAAATTGTTTGATTAATTCATTAATTGCTTCAACATTTTATTGCAAGAATTCTGCCATGGGAGACCGTGCAGTTTTTCCAGCTTTTCGCTTTACATACAGTGTGCTCGCATTGTTTCAATCATGTTGGGGCACTTTGAACATTTATGCTTCCAAACTTTACCAACGTCCTTACAGTTTATCCAATCCTTGTGACCACACGGCAAGTGAATTTGGCATTTTTTCGGACAAGCCAAATGAATTCCATCTTGATAGCATTTTCCACACGTGCCCAAGCATTTGTGCGAGCATTCTAGGATTTGTGTGCAGGCTTCTTTGCAATATTGAACAACACTGGTGTTGCCGGGTAATATTGTAGATCGAATGGAACACAAAATTTCGAATTTGTGACCGCAGGGTGCTGCTTCAAGAAGATCAACCATTTTCTGACATTTCGTCGTGCAGCGTTCGTAGCACTTCTTCTTACAGTAATGGCCGCATGCGAGTCGCTTCGGGCACCAACCTCGGCAATTTAATATATTTGGAGGGTACTTACACAACGTTTTGACCATGTGTCCACAATCTGGCAATCTTTTCCAAACCTAAACAGTAATAGAAAAATATCATGAATGTGAATAATCCAATGGGGGCTATTTACAATTCTACGACATCCTCCGCAAGCGTTATAACATTTTTTTGGGCATTTGTGACCACATGGTAAAAATTTATTACACAACTCGAAGCATTTAACTGCATTTACATCTGTGCTGCAAAATAAAACTTGGGAATGCTTGCAATTGGGCAAGTTCTTCTTCACTGGAACATTGCAAGGACGACAATCTTCGTAACAAACATGCTGGCATCTGTGTTTGTTCGATGCACATCCAGGAGCAATTTTTTCACATGGTTTGGAGCATCGATACTTTTGAAATAAAAATAAATATTATTAACAATAATAAGATAAAATAATGAACAAAAAGTTAAAGAAATAATTTTAAAATTTTTCGAAGGGAAAGAATGCTATGATCATAACAAGTCAAGTTAGGATAGGTTAGGTTAGGTTATGGTCAGGTTAGGTCGAATTTAGATCTGCGCTCGGTGGATGTCGCTAGTGATTGCACCGACAATAACTCGAACCCAACCTAGGTTTTTGTAGTGAAACAGTAAAAATAATTTAAGTTTACCTGAATTAGATGATCTGGATCGTTGTTAGCATGACAATAAAATGGGCACGAATGTCCGCAAGGTTCGACCCGCTTGTTGCAAATGAAATCACACTTCCAATTACTTGCATCTATGTGACACGGTTTATTTGATACGTTGTGACCGCATGGTAGCGTGACATTCACCGAGACTTTACACAATATAGATTCATTTGGATCAAAGCTGCATGGCAAAACAATCTCGTGATTGCATTCCAAACGTCGTAGTATGTTTGCCATGCAAGGATCGCAGTCTTGGTAGCATAATTTCGGGCACTGATGCCCTTTATTGCACAGCTCTCTGCAATTGAAACTTAACAAGGAAAATAATTAACCTACTAATCTTACTTTAAGCATGGTTCGGTGCACTTTGTCTTGGTGTGATCGCGATCAATTGTATGACAAGATTTTGTGCACTTGTGTCCACACTTCATCAAACTTCCACATTTTTCACTGCAACTTCCATCTAGCGCTCTATCAAAATCTTTTGGCTCCTTTATTTTCGTAATTTGGTCCCGATGGAATCTACAGCTAACGGTTAAATAATTACCCAAACAGTTTTGTCTTATCAAAACTTGTTTAATTTTTGGCCAGATCTAAAATAATTTAAATTTTCTTTCGTTAAAAAATACCAATCGACATCTGAAATACTTACCTCGCTGTTCTGGCAGAGCAAGTCCATGTTGCCCATTATATAGAGGCCCTCCTTGGCTCGCGACAAAGCAACGCAAACGCGATGCTCAGACCTTAAAAATCCTATTTTGCCTTGGCGATTGTTTCTCACCAAAGAGAGCAAAATAATTTTATTCTCCTCGCCTTGATAATTATCGACAACTACAATTTTGACTCCGTAAAGCAAGTGCTTGTGTTTTTCCCTTTCTTCCAGTAAGGAAAACATTTGTCCTGAATAAGCAGATAAAATTGTGATATCTTCAGGCTTATAACCGACTTGCCTCAAATAGCATGCAAGACTGATTAAATACTTCACTTCGAATAAATTCGATTTGCTTTCGTCGTCTTCGATCTCTTGGTGTTCATGGTGAATGAAAAACAGATTGAAGTTCATTCCTATAATTGGCGGAAAGTAGGAAACGGAATCGTGGTTCTTTAGTTCGGGATAAATGTGGGGAACGATTAACTGCGCAATTTCAGGACGCATGCGGTATTGGACGCCCAAAATATGACACTGCATTTTGTTGATGACCATTCTTTCGAACATGCTGATGCCTAAATTGAAATTCTTTTCGATGTGGTAATCAGCCGTGGTGGGACGTAACTGTTGATGGTCGCCCAGTAAAATTAAATGTTGGCAATGGTTAGTTACGGAAACCGTAACGTGGGATTCCAAAACTTGAGCGGCTTCCTCCACAATTACAATCTGACACTTAAGATTTTGCAATGTAGTTTGAAGGCGTGCAGCTGTAGTAGTGGTCATACCAACAACCAACATTCTTTGCATTATTTTCATGTCTCTCATGTTTCTATCTCTTTTGTGTAGTGTGGAAATTTCTGCATATTTATTTCTAAGTTCAAATAGCTTCTGCGATACATCTTGATGGTATAAATTTAGCCAATAGAAGTACAAATTCCAACGATCGTTGGGATGCATTCGATGGGGTGCATAGTAGTCGACGTTGGGCGGTTTTGATGAGACCGGTAAAGTTGCTCTATCATGAATTCTCATCTGAAAAATAAAACTGGTCAAAAATAATACAGTTATTACGGCCGGGACAAGCCGCGAAATTGAAAAATGTTTGGCTAATTACTGTATTTTTATTACTACTCTAGAGCGAAGCATATCTACGTATCGCTTATGAGGTTTTGATACCAGCTATAGTCGAAATAGATAAAAATTTTAATTATTTATATAATTGCGACCAGAATAACTTCATTTATGTTATATCAAGCATTCAAATATCTTTCAAGCCCCTTTACTGCTTTATTGATAGTTGTTTTGTATTATATTTACAGCCGAAGTAGAACGACAATATTATTCCTCACGTATTGTGTTTATAATTGTGTACGGTTATTAAAATTTCATTGGGAATTTATTGGTATTTTAATTCGAAAATATTAAGCGATGCAATTTCCATGACTGCTATTCAGGGCCGGAACTAGGGCGTGACGACATAGGCGCCGCCACCGGCGCGAGCTAAATAAGGGGCGCCAAATTTTCAATTTTAAAATTAAATTTAAAAAAAATATTTAAAATAAAAGGCACTTTCCTAATTTATAAATTACCTCGAGGGGCTTAATAACAAAATTTCAATTTAATGTTTAAAAAACGAATTATTAATAATAACATAATAATTATTACAGAAGCTTTTATTATTTGGTTCTAATTTACTTTATTTATTTGTTAATCAAAGAAAAAAAATTTTTGTTTAATGTTTTTTGTTATAAATATTTTCTACCTATTTAGCTATCAGTTCAAAAAAGAAAAAAATCCTATGAACATTTATTTTTTCAGTTTTAATAAATCCCCCCCGCGATTTACGGTCCTGGTGTGCAGCGCCGTATCTGAGGAGGTTTGGACCCCCAAACCAAATAGAGCGTGAGAGACGACCCTAAATCCGCCACTGAGATTAAAGATTAGAGATTGATGATAAAAGATTAGAAATTGAAGATTAAAGATTAAAGATGAAAGATGAAAGATGAAAGATGAAAGATGAAAGATGAAAGATGAAAGATGAAAGATGAAAGATGAAAGATTAAAGATTAAAGATTAAAGATTAAAGATTAAAGTTTAAAGATTAAAGATTAAAGATTAAAGATTAAAGATTAAAGATTAAAGATTAAAGATTAAAGATTAAAGAATAAAGATTAAAGATTAAAGATTAAAGATTAAAGATTAAAGATTAAAGATTAAAGAATAAAGATTAAAGATTCAAGATTGAAGATTGAAGATTAAAGATTAAAGATTAAAGATTAAAGATTAAAGATTTAAGATTTAAGATTTAAGATTTAAGATTTAAGATTTAAGATTTAAGATTTAAGATTTAAGATTTAAGATTTAAGATAGAAGATAGAAGATTAAAGATTAAAGATTACAAATTAACAATTAAAGATTGGAGATTATTAACGATTAAAGATTAGAGATTAAAGTACAGTAGAATCCGCTTAATGTGATCACTTTGGGCCAACAACACTTTGATAACATTAACCGACTGATAACAATAAGCAAATTTTAGAAAAAAACGTATTTTAGAAACGCAAAATTAAAGAATCTTAAGTTAGAGTCATTTGCAATAATTTCCACCTTCTGTTTTACCAAGAGATCTTTCGCTTTTTCGTCAACATCGTAAGAAAAGCAAAAATAAACTAAACTTATAAATTAAAATGCATAAAGCAAAGTCCTCTTTTAGCAAAATAAAAATAGAAACACGCCATGAAACGGGAAACTTTATTAGTTTTTGTATAAAAATTAAAATGAGTGACGTGTTTTGTAAAAATATATAAAATTTCAATGACAAATCAGAAAAAGATACTTAGAAAAAGAGATTATTGTGTTGGTAATTCCTTGAAAGTGATAATAATAAGCGGCTTTTTGATCACATTATCCGGTGGTTTTTGTATGTAAACTAATTAGAGCGGCCGGTTCCCAGTCAAAATGATCACAATAACCGACTGATAACATTATCCGTGATCACATTAAGCGGATTCTACTGTATTTTTATTTCAATTGACTCCAGTCTTCCCTAATATTTACCAGATCGAGCCCCGTTTTGAGTAAAAATAAAAATGGTTACGTTAGTAATACCTCGACTTACGCTACCTCGTCTTACGCGAATCCGGAGTTTTTTTAAAATTTTTAAGCCTTATTTAAGATTTATTGCACATTTTTCTTCTAAATTATTGTTTTCTTTAGTCTTCAGTCCCACTCAAACAAAATTTGTATGTGTATTTCATGTACCAAATTGTACCTCGATTTACGCGAATTCGACTTACACGGTTATCGCTCGGTCCCACCTATCGCGTAAGTCCGGAGTATTACTGTACTACACCTAAAAATGAAAAAAGCATTTTCGCAGATTTAAAAAGTCTTTTTTTTAATTATATAACGAATTTGCTAAAGAAGATATAAATGGATTTTTATATCAGAGACGGATTGATGAGGAGGAGGGAAGGGAAAGAATTAACCCTCGCGGAGGTGTAAGAGGAAAATATTTCATTCAAAAATTAGTCAGTTAAAACGGGAGACCCACATGGCCTATCAAAAACCAACAAAATCTACTAAATTTCTATATTTATTTACCCCCCCCCCCCAATGTAGCAAAAAATAGAACCTAAGTAATCTAATGATTTATTATTATTTATCCTTAAGGGTGGCGCGCCATTACCCTCTCCGTACTAGTCGCCACTAAATAAACTTAAGTTATGTGAAAATCTAACCTGCATATTTTATTTTATTTACTCTAAATTGCCTAGGTTGCGCGGCCTAAAGGCCGTATTGCTCCTATATAACCTCCCCATTATGACCAAGAGACGGTCATTATCCAAGTAAGGTAGCCGAATAACTGCTGACTCTAAAGTACTCGGTTCGAATCCGAGGAGAGTCTAAAACATTCATAAGTACGACCGTCTCTGAGCTTCGTAGGCCACTTAAAGCCGGCGGTCCCCCTGCGTTGACGATTGCCGCCGTTAACTATTAAAACCCAACTCGGAAACTACAGAACTAAAGACGGAATCTTGGTTTTTAAGATAAATTTATAAAATAACAACAGTTGCACGACAGAAGGCAACTACGGCTGGCTCCGCCCACTAAGACACACTGCTGCAGCTATTTACGTCGAGCACACGTACCGTCAACAGAATGAGCAAAATACCGACTTTTAGTATTTGAAAATTAAAAACTTGAAAATCGATTATTTCAAAGGAAAAAATATATTGTTGATGAAAAATGCAATGACATATACCTTGAAATACTGTAGTTTCTTTTGAACATCTTCCAAATATGACTCCAACTCCCATTTTTTAAAGTAGACGCCTATTTGTGTAATATATTCAGAATTAAAGTTTTGCAAATAATTTTGAATTTTGGCGATATCTTCTTCCATGCTCGATATCGACACCAAAATTGTTGGTTTACTACCATTTCCACTATTTTCCTATAAAAAATTTGATATGTACTGCTAAAGTAACGAGGTAACTTACCCTAAAAGTCAGGAAATCAAATTTAGAGTTTGCACTCATTGGCGAAGGGAATAGCCAAGCCAGAAGATCCGAGTTGGAAGCGTGGGCAAACCAACTAAAGTTGATATTCTGGTCAATATTAACAAAATTTTTAACCGCTATAACACAAGTATAATCTTCGAGAATCTTTAAATTCTCGTTATATTCTGTAACGGCTGTTAGGATATCCTCCATTTCCGTCTTCCACTTATTCCTGCCTCCGTGCCTTTTCCTGGCATGGATTAAATTAAATTTCTTCAGATTTTCATTTCTAGATTGTCCACCTACCCGAAGAATTCTTGTCGTAGTGGATATCAAACCTTCCAAAAATTGATCCAGCGCGTGATTCGTCAAGGACACTACTAGGATTGGAGTGTTATCATACCAAAATTGCGAGTTACACAATAGAGTTTTGACAATTCGTAAACCCAAGTAAGTTTTGCCTGTTCCAGGAGGACCTTGAATTACAGCAAATTTTTGGGTTAGAGCCGCTTTGAAAGCGGAATATTGAGTCGGGTCCAAACAGAGCTGATTGGCAGTGGGCCAGTTATCGCCAAATAAATCCACATTCTTAATACTTTGAAGTTCATAAAGGGAAGAGCTTGTATCCAAATAGCCTGGCGATTCCACAGCAGGAACCGTATCAACCAAGTACCTTTTCATTGGAAAATCGAAATGAGACTTCCACTGTAAAGCTTTCAGGACCTGATAATACGGTTCGAAGAAACTCTCACACTCCACCATTAAGTACGATACGTTAAATTCGTAACTGTTATATTCCGAGTCAAAACTTACTACGATTGGTCTTTTCTTTAAACTTCCGGCAATCACTCTACCACACAAAATGGAAGAAAAGTTATCTTTGGTGAACAAAACCAACGATCCAGTAATAAATCTGTTAATTCCCGATGAAGAGATTTGATTGAAGTTTATTTCGTCGAAAAAATCTAACGTTACGCCCTCTGTGCCTTTCTGAAAAACTAGCGACCGGAAAACTACGTCTGGATGAATTATAACGTCGGAAAATTGCGTGGTATGACTAATTTCGCTCTTTCGATCCAAATATTCCGCTATGCCCCTCCGTATCGAGGCAAGAAAATCCTCTTTCAGCAGTCTAAACTGCACATCCAAATAATGGTACATACTGTCGTAGCTACCTTTAATTATGTTTTTCTGAACAATCCCAGGTTTGGTACTCAAAATTTCTTCACGAGTCGGATAAACGGTCATATTTCTAAAATCATTAGGTAGGAAATCAAAATCCTTTAGTTCCAATTTTTTAATTGTGAATTTCTCAATAACAGTTTTTACTTTCGATTTCGTTGAATCGCTCACTGCAACGGAGTGTAGTTTCTCAACAGAAGAAATGCTAACGTCAATAGCTTTTATCAATTTAAGAAGAAGTTTGTAAGCTGTGGGAATACTTTCTATCCAATATTTAAAAACTTCGGTCAAATTAACAAAAAATTCATCGACGTTGCTGCTCAAAAGCTGATGGTTTTCCTGCTCTTCGGGCTGTAGCTTCAGCAGATAATTTTCAAGAGTGTCTGTGAAAGAAGATTTTGCTGCAATACTCATTATTATACATTTTTCCGCGTCGAAATGGCAAGAACACATTTTTGAAAGAATCGCAACTGTTGTCACAATCCAATCCGAGTCCAAATTAGATTCCAATAAATCGGTGAAGGCTTCCTGTTGCTCAATAAGTATGTTTTTTACCTTCGTAGATTTTTCCTGGCTCAATTCAATCAAATCTTCCAAACAACAAAATGGTTTTGGTTTTTGACTTGGTAAAGAAATATGATTAGATTCGGCTACATTTGAATCCAAATTCACATCGCGATTTGAAAGACAGTGATCATATTTCGTTCGCTTGCATGGAATTAAATTTTTGAAAGAACGCCGCTTTCTCTTGGCCATGTTAGAAGAGTCTAAACTAAACAAAAATCATTAAAATGTAAATAAAGCATTACAAAAATATAAATATAATTTTTTATTTCTAATGTATGACTTCTGAAATTACGTCGTGGAACTTAAGCGGATTCTGAATTAGTTGCATGCCTCCTCCCCCCCTAAAAAAAAACTAAATGAAATCCAATTTTATATTTTGTTTGTATTTAAAAAAATTAAGTGAACTCCGAGAAACTTACTTTTAGTAACAATCAGCTTTAATTTTTAAACTTAAAATGAATATAATAAATTCAAAACTGTCCGGTACTACCTACAGATAACAATATTGAAATTTTAAAACGGCATGATTATGACTATGGAGGGTAGGGTACCTCTACCCTCCATAATTATGACGTTCATAACTCTACCTTGAGCGGGAAACCATAAACCAATAAGATTTTAGACTTTTCAACCTTGTTGCCTATGTTTCTTTCATTTAAATGTTGGTAATGCAGAAAATTATAACATTATAAGTATGGCGTTGATGTGTTATTGACATGTGATTACAAATTTTTATTTTGTGAACATAGCTAATATTGCTTTATATTGCAATAAAATATGCATAATATTGCAACTGCCAATAATAATACAATTAAGAACTGACAACATCGGACGGCCATGTTTAACTCCGATTGGTTAGCTATGGCGGGCAGATTAAATATTTTTTTGAAATTTAAAAATGTTTTTTAATTCTACGCCGAGTTTTAAGATTAACCAATTGTAATATTCAGTGATGCAATTTCCATAACTACTACTGTAGGATAAAAGAAAAATATTGCTTTTTTTTTAAATTAAAATGTCATTTTAACTTTGCTAAAAATTGACTGAGGGGTAAGGGGATTTTTCCATAATGCAACATCCATAACCCCCCCCCTCTCCATGCAAACACGTTCTTTTATAATTTCTACATTTATTTATTTTTGAACATTGGTCCTCCCAAAATTCCCTCTACACTCAAAAATGAAGTAAATAACTCTATTTCCGCCTATGCTATGCACGAGAAAACTGTGCTACGGTTTCTACTTGACTTCAGGCAGGGACAAAGTCCTAAAAATCATTAAATCCCGATGGGTAAACCCATGCAAAAATTGTGTACACCAGACTACCTCCTACTTTCAACTACTGACGCTAACCCTAACTTTCTGCGATTTTCGCTAAGCGCTGAGGAAATATGGTGTACAAGTGAAGGGAACTCTGAGGATATTCAGGAAGTCAAAGAAAATCTTAGGAAGTCTTAGCAATACAATATATAAGCATTTTTGCTTTTTCTACTTTTCGAAAAGAAATCTTAATCCAAGATCCAAGAAAAATTTCGGGAAAATATCTTAAGAATTTTGTAAAAAGAAATCTCAAAGAAATCTAGTACTATACAAAAAATTTGCTTTGCCTTCGTGGCTTACTTTATGAAAATTAATTTTAAAAGATAATGTACTGGTTAAAAATATCGAATTAAAACATGGCGAAACGGCAACACAAATAAATCAAATTAAAATATTAATCTCATAATTAAATTTAATGTTATATTTCTGATTTATTGTTAGGGGCCGTCCATTAATTCCGTAAGGGTTTTGGGGAGAGGAAGGGTATCGAAAATCTTACGGACCCTTACGTTGGGGGGGAAGTCCGATGTATTCCTTACGTAAGTTTCTTAAAATACCTTTTTAAAATTAAATTAAAAGCTAATGGTTGACAACTGACTTTTAATTTAATTTAAAAATTTTTGTAACAACTTTTTTATGTAATTAATTATCTTCATTAACTTTTAATTTTATAAATAAAAAAATTTAAATTAAATTTTTGCATGTTTTGTATACAACTTACATTATTATAAGAAGTGTGGGGGGGGGAGTCAACACTATTTTTGTTTAATAATCCTTACGTAAGATCCTTACGGAAAAGGGAGGGGGTTTCCAAAATCTTAAGAACCCTTCGGTGGGGGGGAAGGCAAAAATTTCAAAAATTGTCCTTACGTCTCCTTAAAAGGAGAAAATATTCACCCATCTACCACCACAGCCAGGGGAGCGTTCATAAACCACGTAGTTTGATTTTGACCTCTTTAGAACCCCTCCCTCCCATCGTGTAACTTAACGTTGCTTTTGCCATGATACCCACCCCTTGATGGAACGTGGTTTTTTTTTGGTATAAAGTCCAGAAGACATGTTATGCTTTCTGTTAACAAAACTATTTAAAAATTATTTGGTATAAAAAATGAATAACACCGATATTTGTTTTTAAAACAAATAGCGCACTCATGGGCGTACCCAGCTTTTGGCCTAGGGGGGGGGGGGCAAATCAGGAATTTTCTGTTGATAAATAATTCAACATAAATCAAAATGTAATATATAAAATATAAAAAAAAAATCCAAATACGGAAATAAATATCCATATTATGTTGTCGCTTATATTCTGCAAATTGCTTTCATAATAAATGAAGAAAACTACGTAGCTTGACTATAATCCCCCCGTAACCTACCCTCACGTAGCCCTGCATAGCTTTCTACCTAACCCCTCCCCCCCTTTGGCCAAACCACGTAGTTTATGAACGCTCCCCAGGCAGCCAGGGTATAATCAACCCAACCGTAAAGACCGCGTTATAATTTATTCTATAACAAGATTTGTTAACCTCTTAAGGACGGGACTGGTCGAAATATCGACCACCGATAGAAGGCAAAATATTTGTTGTTTTTCTATGTAATTTGATACACTGAGCAGCCTCGGATTTAGTCCCGACTCGGCACGAACCCAGGGCGGCAATACAAAGGAGCGCCAAAAATTATATGTTTGAAGTTATCATTTGTTTGAAAAGCCACATTTTTGCTCAATTATGTGTAAAAGCTAAATAATCGCAAAATAAAAGCTAATAATCTAAAAATCATGGGTATACCAAGTTTGAAGCCAAAAAAGCAACTACAATAAATTTCGAAATATAAATATAATTATTTTTAAATAAAATTCTCAAATGCGATTTTCAAGGTCGAGTATGATCCCAAGAATTTTTTACAACTTTTTTTTTATTCACGCATGAAATTATATAGGAAAAAAAATTAAATCGTTTTAAAAATTAAATTAAAAAAATTAAAAAGTTTGCATTCGGTGAAAGGGTTAATGGCCAAACCTCTCTATGCGTAGTGCTACATCATACTTACTACATAATATGTATAACTGTATTTGATCTCAAAGAGTGAAATATGTCTACATATTTAAACAAATCAAGCACATGACTCATACAAATCTTCTCTTAGCAATAAAAAAAAGTACCCCCCCCCTGAAATTTTTTTGAATAATATAAATGTCAAATTTTTGAACTTCGTTAGTCTCGAAAAGCTTCCATTCCCATCGTTTTAACCTCAACCAAGAGCGGATTTAGGCAGACGGTACTTTTTGTGTACTGTGGAGATTCCCACAGTATATGTCAAGTGAAATGTCATCCAGGTTCAGTTGCTGTCCCATAACTTCAGCAACGAAGATGTAGAGGATGTTTAGCAAGCCGCTGAAGTATATAAAGAAGACCTTCCTTATTTGTTAGCTTTGTTAGCTAAAAATTTGACAGCAGATGAGAGAAAATATCCCAGTATCTTAGCAAAAGAGAACGGTGCTGCCAAATATTAGAACTTTTTGTCAATTGCTGTGCACGTTTCCAGTGACTACTAGCACTGCTGATCGATCTTTCTCCACCTTACGCCGATTAAAGTCATATCTTCGCAACAGGATGACAGAAGAGCGTTTGAATGAATTGGCTTTAATGCATATCCATCAACACGTTGTGGTAAAAATGGACGCTAATGAAGTGATGGACATCTTTAGCAGGAAGCATAAAAGAAAACTGTCTTTATTAAACATTTAATTTTTATATTGTTTTGACACTTTCATAAACCTTCCTATACATACTTGTACTTAGATTTCTGCTGTAATGATCTGTATATAGCTAGCATTAGCTAATAAACTTATTTATTTATTATTATTATTATTTATTGTTGATTTTTTTGCCAGTCCGCCCCTTGTGCCCCTCCCAGAAAAAAATCCTGGATCCGCCCTTGACCTCAACCGTTGCGGGGTTACGTAACATATTGGAGGGGGAATTGCTAAGATGTTTTTCAATTTTTCCTGCAGTTCAAAATTTTTGAGTAAATTTGATGTTAATTGGTATAGTTTCGTTAGAATTTAAATAAAATTCAATTAGCATAATTCTCTAGAACGGCAACCTGCGAGACCTATGTGTCCAAAGCCCCCCCCCCCCCAAACCAGAAAATTTTGCAACTCAAAAACTCAAAAAAAAATGGTTGCAATGCGATGTCAAATATTTTACATCAATTTTAACCAAAAACTCGATTATTATCATTTATTTTTTCACATGATTTCCAAACAAGAATATTCCAAAATTTCCAAAAATTTTCAATGATTTCCAAATGAATTTAAAATGTGCAATTTTGAAGAATTTCAGTAATTTTTAATTAACTCCAGTGATTTCTAAAGAATATTAATGATTTGCAATAAACTCTAGGGATTTCCAGAATATTCCAATTAATTCCAAAAATTTCTTAGAATTCCAGTGATTTACAAAAAATTCCAGAAATCTTAAATGCTTTCCAAACTACTGCAAACAACTCGACACAAAATTTTTGAAGCATTTACCCCTAGTTAAAACTTTTAAAAATTGATAAAATTCTAAACCACTGCATAAGATGGACTCTGTCGCCGTCATTTTGTATCAAAATAATGGCAAAAATTTTTTTTCATATTTCAATGAAATAAAGAAACCCTCTGAAAAGAAATTCTATTCTGTTTTTCATACTCCCAAAATAAATTGTCCAAGTTAGGCCATTTTTTCTGTTCTTAGAGTGATGTTACCCCTTAAAGTCAAAAATGACATAGTATGAATTACCAGCAAAAACATTTACAGGTAAAAGTAAGAAAATGCTGTCAACCTCTCTATTACGCGGTGTTTTTATAACGCGATTTTCATACAGGGCTTCGATATAATGCTATTTCGTACAAGAATATTTGACAAAATACAATAGTAAAATTTCATAATGCACTAATTTCACTAATAGCTGTTAACAATAAGTAGCCATGTTAAAATAACTGACGTTTCGTTAGATTACTAACCTCAATTGCCATATTTCCCTACGGTTTGATTTCGCTTACAGGGAGCAATTTCTGTTTGATTTTACTTATCTTCCAGAAAATATTATGCTCTAAACAAAAAAATTTATAAAGTATAAAGTATCGGTTTTGTTTATCCTATGGAGGGGCAGTTGCACCCATCGCCCCCTCTGTATCCGCGCCTTACTTAACCGAGGGCATTTTGGACACTTAAGCGCATACATGCACTAGCGATTTACGGAATGTGACTTATGTTTTGATTTATTTTGATTGGTTAAATTTCAATAAATGGTTCAAATTTGACTAATCAAAACAAAAATCGAATTCCGAAAATCGCTCAGCTGTAGTCAAAAACGATTTTATACGGTTAAGACCCGGAAGCGGCTAAATATGTTATTAAAAACTTTGGTAAACAGGTAAACTGCATACCACCCAGTTTCTGCTCATGAGAACTCAAATTTTTAAATTTAAAAATTATTAACCGAAACAATAATCAACATTCGTCGCAGCAGTTACTAACCATTATTATTTTTATTTATTGCTTTTTTATAAAATCGCGAATCTTAAATTCGTAAGTAAGAAAACTTCCATGACGATGACGTACCGGCGGCGGCGCCGGCGGGTAAATGCGACAACCTTGAAAATAAGCCAAACAAATGGGGGAAATTTCGGTTTGAAACAAAGCCAACTTATCTACATAATAAAAACATGCACCTACTTACATTAGTTTATATTATATCAAAATTAAACACAAATCCTGTAAGTCCTAAACAGTCAACACAAAAATACGTTGTATGAAACTGATGAACACACACATAATATAAATAAGGCGACTACGGATCCCTGTTCCGCTTCTGTAAGCAGAGCCGATATTTGATAAGTTTGTGCCACTGACTAAAATTGTCCCGTTTTTTAGAAAAATATCCAAATTTCACAATTTTTTACAGAAAACACAATACAATAACGCTATTAATTAACAAAGTAACAGATCCGAATTTTCAACTGCGACTGCGACTTTGATTTGTTGTTGCGTGATTGGTCACTTAGCCGATGCGCAGCCGGCGCCAGCAACAATGTGAATACATGGTTGCATGAAAATACAGCATCAAGAACTTTTTATTTTATTTTTCAAAAAAATTCTTTTTATATTTTTCTCATTTTGAAGCCTTCAAGGCACAGATTATTAAAATAAAATAAACCGACAGGCATACAAATATCCAAGTCAACCTTATAACCAGTGGCAACCGCGGATACTGCTTAGGGAGATGAAATTTTGTTTTGAAATTTTCTAAACAAAATATATCTGATAAAGTACTTCGGTTTTGATTGACTCAGAGAGGGGCAATTGCACCCATTGTCCTTACCCTGTATTCGCTCTAGCCAGTGGCGGCTAGTACGAGGACGACAATGGGGCGCCACTCTCTCAAAAATAGGATATTAAATAAATACTTTTTATGCGCTCCTGACGGCATAAGCCACTACTGTGTTTTTCTAATTATATGAACACTTTAATTTTGAAAAATACCTGCAAAGAAAACGGACTTTATCCGTGATTTCTATACCACTGACGCGCATGATTACAATAACGAAAAATGTTTCAATTAAGAGATTACTGGGCAACATGTAAGCTAAACGCCTCACCAGGCTTAAAGCGGGGAGTCTTTGAAGTTCGAGCCATTCGAACAACATTCTTGAAAGACGCCCCCACTTATAAATAAATAATGAATCATAGTGGCGGGAATTTTTAATAAATTTATTTTATTATTATACTGGCTGGATACCCGGCTTTGCCCGGGAACTCACGAAAAATAGAATAATTTGTCTTTGTCGGAAAAACTTCGATTTAGGCCTTTAAACTTCGTGCAGCCAAGAACAGTCATATTATTAAATCTTTATTTTTTCATTTTTAGCGCTATCTATCTGAATAGATACTAATTTCAGTTTTTCCCATTTTTTTAAATTTTTTGGACAGCTTTTCCAAGTTTTCATTTTCCGTATAAACCTTACTCGGACTTTAAGGAGCATTTAAAAAAAAATTGGCTTTCAATTTAATGGCTAAAACTTAATTTTTAACTATTTTGTTTTTTTTTTTAGTAACGACCGCTTTTATTTGGAGAGCATAGAATACTCTACAGTGTTGGCTACTAAGTAATTGCAAATAAAATAAATTGTGCACTAGAGGGCATTCCATACCCCCCAGATCCCCGGTTTACACCCAGTTTTTTGCGTTTTTAAAACTTAAATTTGAAGTATTTTGGTTTATATTTTGAAACGACCGCTTTTATCTAGGGAGCATAAAATACTACAGCAGTGGCTATTAAGTAATTTGTATATATAAAAATTATTCCATACCCCCAAACCTCCCGGTTTACATCCACTGTTTTGGATTTTTATAACTTAAAATTGAACTATTTTGGTTATTTTTATGAAACGATATCTACTAAGTAATTCGTGAACATAAAAATAATCCATATCCACCAGTTTACAACCGCTGTTTTGGGTTTTTATAACATAAATTTTAATTATTTTGGTTGTTTTTAAGAACCGACTGCCTTTATCTGGAAAGCATAGAATACTCGACACCATTGGCTACTAAGTAATTCCAGAATAAAAAAATTATTTCATACCCCTCAGACCCCCCGGTTTACACCCGCTGTATTTTGCTTTCGTAACTTAAATTTTAACTATTTTGGTTATTTTTTAGAAACGACCGCCATTATCTGGGGAGCACGAAACACTCTACAGCATTGGCTACGTAATTCACGAATATAAAAAAATATGCACTAAAGGGCATTCCATAACCCCCAGACCCCGCGATTTACAACCACTGTTTTAAAAACACTTAATATTTAACTGTTTTGGTTATTTTTTGGAAAGATCGCCTTTATCTGGGAGCACGAAATAATCTATAGCATTGGCTACTATGTAATTCGCGAATATAAGAAAGTATGCACCGGAGGACATTCCATACCCTCCAGACTCCCCGGTTTACATTTACTGTTTTGTGTATTTAAAACTTAATTATTAATTGTTTTGATTATTTTTTTGAAACGACCTCCTTTATCTGGAGCGCATGACATACTCTACAGCGTTGGCTACTAAGTAATATTCGCGCTTATAAGAAAGTATTCACTGGAGGGCATTCTATACCTCCCAAACCTTCCGGTTATTTTTTTAGAAATACCGTCTTTATTTGGGAGCATGAAATAATCAACTCTACAGCATTGGCTACTAATTAATTCGCGAATAAAGACCTCCTACACCCACCGGCTTACACTCAATGTTTTGTGTTTTTAAAATTTAAATTTTAAATATTTTGGTTATTTTTTAGAAACGACCGTCTTTCTCTGGAGAGCACAAAATGCTCTAGAGCATTGCCTACTAATTAATTCGCGAATAAAAGATTGTGCACTGAAGGGTATTCCATACCCCTCAGACCCCCCGGTTTTCACTCACTGTTTCTTACCTTGAAAGCTTAAATATCAGGAGATTTAAGAACCCCTCAATATATTTAGAGCTTTCGATCCGAAAAATCTGGTTCGTCTGCTGAGCACAAAAGTAATTTTATTTTAGTTGACATATTTAGTTTAAGGCTTTTCAGACTTTTTTGGATTTTCGAAATTTGAAATTATTAAGTTACTAGCTGGATACCCGGCTTCGCCAGGGGTTTCATTAAAAATATAATATTTTGCCTTAGTCTTTGTTCTCTAATGTTTTTCAGTCTTGCTTTCCGTTGCTGTTTTGTTTGTGAAGCTCGAAACACCTCTTTTTTATTATGGGAATCTCGTTAATCCGTTTATGCGCGTCATCTATTTTGTGAGATCTCACTTTCATTTCAACTTTTTAAACATTTTCTTGCACAAGAACCTAGCCGTAGTTCTACTGAGTAAGTGTACAAAATTTGGTTCAAATCGGTCAAAGGGCCTAGGAGTGTATAGCGATCAAACAAACAAACTTTCCATTTTTATATATAGATTGAAATTTCAACTATGGTTAAGCTTTATTGTAGCTATTGACAATCCGGGAGGTCTGGGAGTTATGAAATTCCGTTCGGTGCAGTGTTTGCTCTTTATTTGTGCATCAATTCCGAGGAGTTACTCAGGAGCCAATGCTGGCCCTATTCGAGATATCGAGAAAATATTAGAAAGAACCTAAAAACTGAAAACGTAAATTTTGAATTTAATTTATTCGTATATGACCTCCGGTCATATTAATTAGAATTGTTACTGGATTTACCGACTTATAAAATTATTTTGGCAAATATAAGTAAGCATATATATGTATAAATGAACATGTAACTTTAAACTGTTTATATCAGCTGTCCCCAAACTACTCGCCCATGAACCACTAGTATTAGTCCCCAAGAAAATTTTTGTAATCTTCGGAAAGAAGGTTGTCGCTGATATTCATCACTGATTGCGCTTTCAAAAAAATTTATGGTATATAATAGTAAAAATCATAGATTGTGGTAGCAGGAATTTCATTTAACTATTCATGAGCGTCAGTAGTAGACCTGCAGATTTTTCACTCTTTTAGTTATTTTTCAGGAATACCTTTCTTGTAAACCAGTGATATGACCGTCCTTGATTGCTACCCTTGTATCTGTAGATGGGCTTTGCTCTTGGTATTCGGAAGTTAGTGTGATTGACTCTATACCGCCTGCTGGGATATAGGAGATGTTATGTGAGATTTCATTTCTGTAAGGTAAATATACAGCGTAGTTTAAAATGCTTGTAATGTGGTCACATTTTGCAAAAATGTAGAGAGAGTACCCGAAATTGTCCTGCTGTATTATAATTGTTGAATCGGATACTCAGAGTTATCTGAAAACTGCTCAAAAGTACGTTCTAGTAAATTACAAATTAATTTTATTGATTCGCTTCGCTTGTGCTGTATTCGATTTGTGGTCCTGAATTAGGTTAACTGTGCTCTTAGCAGAATTCGATTGGTTTCGGAAAAGCCGGAGGAAAAACCATCCAATATCAGGTTTTTGCAGATTTTTGTCGAAGGCTTCCTGTGAAACAGTTTTCATGAAAATAGTAAAATAATTTAGACGAAGAAGGGTTCAAACTAGAGAAAGCCCTGAGAGAAAAGTACTTCCAGTAGGGAAACAAAGACAGAAAACCCAAATGTATAGTCAAAAACATTTATTTTAATAAATATTCGGATGCATTTTTGAAATGCAGAAAACAAATTAAGATTAATACATACAAAAATAAATAAATTCAATGTTCGGTTTTTCAAAATCGACTTATTTTAGGTGAATATCACAACATAAAAACTAAATGTATAAATAAACAAACATCGCAGAAAGTTAAATTAAATTGCAGAATGACTTAGGTTCTATAATTTTACCAAAAGTTGAATTAGAGATTTTTCACAAATCCAGAACTAGAAAAATATTCGGGTTTCGTTTAAATTTTCACAGTGCTACTGTAAATTTTAGATTATGTTTCCTTTTCATCTCCGATGTGCTATGCGTGAGTTCTTATATGGATGTTTAAACCACCTTTACGGCAACTGGCCAACAGAATTTTTAAATTTTACTTTACAAGCAGTTTTATAATACATAATTACAAATTTCACAAGCATTGTGTTTATCGTTACCACTAATAAACGCGTTCTCACCTGTGTGTCTACTTAAATGGCCCCGAAAGACCCACAAATATCACAAAGAAACGGTTCTTCGCCGGTGCGAGTTCTCAAATTTGACTTTTCGTTGGATTCATAATCACATATTTTACAAGTAAAAGGTTTCTCCACTGCGTGGGTCCTCATATGGACTTCCAAATTTGGTTTGAGTGCACATTTGTAATCACAAATATCACAACCATACATATCCTCGATAATTACTGTTTTACCGTCTGTTAATTTTTCAGTATTGCTGTCTGCCTCGATGTCAGTGGACTGATCTTCTGAATTATGATTCACTTCTCCCAAATCTTCTAAATTATGATTCACGTCTTCCAAATCTTCTGTTTTGGTTTCGTAACTGCAACTTGAATTACTGTACGAAGCTAGAAGATCTTTACAGACTTTTCCCAATATTTGTAATTTATGAGAGAGCGTCGGCTGTGCCATATCTGTAGCAGGTTGGCTGATCGACTGCTATCAATAATTTCTCTAAAACTAAACAATATTAAAACAACACAAATCACAATATTAAAAAAATGACATACGTGGTGTCGAAAATAAATATTTTGTACGCCAGCGTCCTCTAATGCAGTAAATGAAAATTAATATTTTAACTAAAGGCGCGTTCTCATGAATCAAGTTTAGTTGACCGATTACAGAAAGTTGAACGATTTTTAAGTGAGAACCTTCGTTTCCATCAAGTTGACTCTTTTGTTGCAATAGAAAATCATTCAGCTTTTGTTGATCAACTAAACTTGACTCGTAAGAACGCGCCTTTATCGAAATGAAAAATTTCATTCAAAACATAACCTCACATAATATTCAATCTTCAACATTAATATGGAAATTAGAGTACCTCCGTGTGAGTGGTATGAAATAAAAAGGGAAGCTGAGGAAGACATAAAAATTAAATTGGAATGCTTGATCGATTTTAAGGAATCAACCATTCGCCACTACGGAGAAGCAGTTACTTTTAAACCAATACTGTAAAATTAAAAAAGAATCAAAGGAAGACATAGAATTTAATATTCAAGACTTGCATCACTCGATTGACATTAAAGAAGATTTGCCTTCTTCTGTGACCTGTGTGCGTAAGTATACACTAACAGAGCATTTGAAAATGCATTCCTGCGAATAATTGTTTGCGTGCAAAATATGATATGGATTTACATTAATGTTAAACCTAACAAAATTTGTTATCGTCCGCAATGTGCAAGGCTTTATTTTGGACCTATTGTTTTGATAATAATACAACGTAACAATTGTGATCATACGTACTTTGCTTTCGGAGGTAATATTGATAATTTGTTTAGCTGACGCTTTTGATTGGCAATTTAGTTAAAGCATCAGTTTAACTGGAACGTAAGGGGAGTATTTGCTCTCCCTCGCCTTTCAATTTCACTCTAAATTAACATAATACTTTGAAAAACAATAGGGGGTATATATATTATTTAAAACTAAAATTTCCTTTCCCTAACTAAAATCTGAAAAGTTTGTTGTGGAACAAACTACTTTTGGAAGACTTGCGGTTGCTGTGAAGTCAAACGGAAGATGGCATTTTCACTGACTAGTTGTGTACTGAAATAGATTTAGCTGCAATATAAAAGATTTTTTATAGTTAATGAAAGTTGATACCTACGCAGTGACTCTTGGTGAAATCCGGATGCTCCTAATGTTAACAATGCAAATTGCCGTTTTTTGGCATATATAAATCCATTTTACAGCAAAAATTATTGGACGTTTTTAGTTGAAAATTTTATTGCCTCCAATTTTGTCTACACAAATTTTTTATTTTGTCGCACCGTTTCCGAGATATACAGGGTGCCCCGTGACCGTGGAGAACCTTTGAGGTAGTGATAAAGGACACTTTTCTAAGACAAATTTTCAAATAAAATTTTTTATCCAAGTCCAAACCCTTGGGTGGGTACCTCCCTTTAAAGCATTTTTTTAATTTCTTATTTCAAACGGCCATAGCTCCGATATTATTGATTTTTAAGCATAATGGATTAGAACTTTTTTAAATGTCATTCGCTTATGTACAAATTAGGTTATAACCCCTTATCGTCTAGAATCAACGAATTTCTAGTTTTCAATTAAATTAACTAACAATATAGACAATTTGCAAATTGCCTGAAATACCGTAGCCATTTTGCAGATTGCCTAAAGTACTAGTGAATTTGCATAGCAGCTGACGACTCAGTCGGTTTGTAGATTGCCTAGGAATTTTGCAAATTGCCGGATTTCACAAATTGTCGGTAACATCTGTATTACCAATTCCGATGATGGCAACGTTCAACTCGGATACGCCGACACAAAATGCGGACTTTTGTAAATTGTAACTGCCCTCGGAGCAACATTGTTGCCACTAATCTCACATGTAAGCTTCCTATTACATTTGTTATACAATTCTAAGTACGTGTCCGGTCGTCCAGATGTTTGAAATTCTAATTTTTTTCAGGAGTCAATCATTCACAACTTTACCATATAAGAAATTCTTTATTTTCTTAAAATCCAACATCAGAACATCGTTGGTGCGGTTTAACCATACCCGGGAAACTCCAGAAAATCTGCCGAGGGAGTGAATCTTTAGACTTCTGGATTCTATTGACTACCGTTCCCCATTCGTCTACACCTTTTCCAGCAGTAATTCAGAACGGTTGACTGTCATTCACAAAACGTCAATTGTAATTCTGTAACAAACTACCCTCAATAATTTAATTAACAGGTAAACATAAAATAATATAAAATATTGAAAAAAAACATAAAATATTGAAAACCTGAAGTATAAGCTTTTCTAGATAGGAAAGAGTCAAACCTTTAAGTTGGTTGATTTGAAACGTGCCAGATATTATATTTAGTACAGAATCGGTTAAACAAAGTTTTTTCGGCATCCTGTATATACAACTGGGTTTTTCGGGTAGTTCACCGAGCTTGCATCTTACATTACATTTTATCCAGTAAATTCAGGATCAATGGCTTAGCTAGGATTCCACGTTGTAATTGGATAATCTACATTTCGCAATCAAATAAACAAAATCCTTTTGAGGTATTTTTCATACAGAAAGGTAGTCAAAAAATACTTAAAACACACATCAATCAAACACAAACTTATTATTGTAATCTGTAATTTCTTATTAGATTTTACATCAACATTGGTTGGTAAGATTTTCGGGGGTTCCCCTTCCGGGAATTTTTTAACATCTTTTTTAACATTTCGGGGGGAGGGAGCACGTTCTCCCCTATCTACGGACCTGATTTCTGCATTATTTAACATATTAACAAGTACGAGCAAGTTTTAAAAGTTAAACAACAACAAAATGCAAATTTTTCATAGTTAATTATATAATTTTTTTAAATTCCTGCTTTCCATTTATAACGGAGAAGAATGAAAAAGGCATGAATTTAAAGAAATTCTTTTCGTGTCTAAAGATACCCAGTACTTGATATTTTGTTCTATAATTATTGTTCAAAACTATTAAATTTGCATTTAATAAAACTTCTGCCAGGCTACTCAAGTTTTATCAAATGCAGTATGTTTTCATTAATTTTATTATTGAGTTTTAATTAATTAAGGATAATTAAAAAACAAAATATCATGTGTTGGGTATCTTTAGACGCGGAAAAAAAATCTCTTTAAATTGACACTTTTTCAATAGGAAGTAGGAATTTAAAAAAAATTCAATTTTCCATGTTATTTCCCTATGTTGGGATGAACGGTCGGTCACCGGTTTGATTTCAATCACATTGCTGATCTTTCAGCTGTCATTTGTAACCTCTCCCCCCCCCATTTATCTCACTAAATTACCTATTGGATAATCTCCTCAAATTTGTTGGTCTGATCATTTACACCCACAAATTCCACACGAAACGGTATCTCGCTGGTTTCTTGTTTCTGTTTTGTTTCACCACGCCTAAACAATTTTTTCTCAGCATGAATTTTCATATGCCGCGTCATATTTTTTTTCATTGTACACTTATGATTACAAAGTTCACATGCAAACCGTTTCGTGTCGGTATGAGTTGCCCTGTGTTGCTTTAAATACTGTTTGATTGAACATTTATAGTCACAAAGATCACACGCGAATGGTTTGTCGACAATATGAGTTGCCATGTGCTGCTTCAAATATTGTTTGATTGAACATTTATAGTCACAAATGTCACATGAAAAAGGTTTCTCGTCGGTGTGGGTGGTGATCGTGTGCCTTTTCAAATGTTCCTTCGTTGAAAATTTAAGTTTACAAACTTCACACCCAAACGGTTTCTCACCGGTATGCGTTCTCAAGTGGCGCAAAAAATGTTGCTTACGTGAACATTTATAGTCACAAATTGCACATTCAAATGGTTTATCGCCATTGTGGCTATTGATCATGTGCACCATCAGGTCCTGTTTGGCTAAACATTTATACTCACAAATTTCACAGGCGAACGGTTTCTCGCCGGTGTGAATTCTCATGTGTCGTTCCAGATTATTTTTGAACGAACATTTAAATGCACAAATTTCACATGAAAACGGTTTATCACCGGAATGAGTTGCAATATGCTTTTTCAAATTTTGTTTGAGTGAACAGCTATAGAAACACATTTCGCACGAGAACGGCTTCTCACCGGTGTGAGTTCTGATGTGCCCCTGCAAACTCTGTTTGGTTAAACATTTAAACTCACAAATTCCGCAAACGAACGATTTCTCGCCGGTATGAGTTTTCATGTGTCGTTCCAAATTTTTCTTGATCGAACATTTATATTTACAAATTTCACACGCATACGGCTTTTCCCCAAAGTGAGTTGCAGTATGCAGTTTCAAATTTCGTTTCGTTGAACTAAAATGATCACAAATTTCACACCCGAACGGTCTCTCTTCGGTGTGACGAGTCAATATATGACGTTGCAAACACACCTTAGTTAAACCTCGATACTCGCAAATTGTACAAAGAAATAATTTCTCGCCAGTATGAATTTTTATGTGTCTTACCAGATTTTTTTTAAGTGAACTTCTGTAGTCACAAACTTGACAGGCAAACGGTTTTTCGCCAGAATGACGTATCATATGCTGCTTCAAATAATGTTTAGTTGAACATTTGTAGTCACAAACTTCACACGAAAATGGTTTATCGTTCTGTGTAGTCTCGTGGGAAGCCGGGTCATCTTTAATATCAATCGAGTGATTTAAGTCTTCGAAAATAACCTCTTCTTTTTTTATTTCATTGTATTGTTCCAAAAGTAGCTGCTTCTCAATGGGGTTTGTAGTTGCTTCTCGATTGAGTTTCAGAGGCGTATCTTCCTTAATATCGATAGAGTGGTTAAAGTCTTCCAACTTAATTTTTATGTCTTCCTCTATTGCTTCTGTTACCTCGTGATTCTCTTCTAAAGGCTCCGTTTTTTCCATATTGTAAATGATTTTATTACTAATTTTTGATATTTTATTCTTGATGATACTTTTGCACTGTTAAGTCAACTGTCAAAACTGGCTGATTTTTATTTTCAATACCAACCTGTAGAAAAATAATAAGACGGCAAATATGAAATGAATAATTTAAATCTTAATATTTTTCTAGTGTCGTAGATAAATTAAGGGTAAATTGAGTATTTCTAATTGATCTTAATCCGTGACTTTTAAATTGAACAAATTCTAATCTAAAAATTTAACAAACGTTAAATTAAATTCTAACAATAATATTGTTCAGTGGCGTTACTCAGGCGTTAAACAGTCACTCATAGGGTTACCAGATTTCTTCTGAGCAAAAAGAGAACATGCACAAAATGTCAAAACAAAACAAAAAGTTACAAAATATTTCAATCATTTTATTAACACATACAGTTACTCTTAAAAGTTCTCGGACACCCCTATGTTAACAATGTAAATTGAACATTTTGAAGCCAATTTTTGCCATATAAAAATCGATTTTACAGCACAATTTTTTAAACATTTTTTGTTGAAATTTTGTGGGCTTCAATTTTGCATCTATAAATTTTTCTATTTTGTCGCACCGTGTTTGACTTACAGCGACATAAACAAGACTCTGTAAAATACAAAAAATATTATCCTCTGTTATATCAAAAACGGTGCAACAAAATTGAAAAATGAATTTTTCACTCAGGCAAGAATATTTTTTTGTAAATTTTATTCTCTAAATTTTATTCCTATACAATGTTTTACAATCTATTCCTTCTACTTTGTTGCACCGTTTTTGATATACAGAGGATAATATTTTTTGTATTTTACAGAGTCTTGTTTATGTCGCTGTAAGTCAGAAACGGTGCGACAAAATAGAGAAATGTATAGATGCAAAATTGAAGCCAAAGAAATTTTCAACAAAAAATGTCTAAAAGGTTTTGCTGTAAAATCGATTTTTATATGGCAAAAAACGGGTTCAAAATGTTCAATTTACATTGTTAACATATGAGTGTCCGAGGACTTTTGCGAGTAACTGTAGGTGCAGAGCCGGTGTAGCCGGGAATTTTAACCCCCTTTTATTTTACGATTATAAAAAGATAAAATAAAAAACGATTAGGGGGTAGAATTTCACTAGGGAATTTTTACCGGGGGGTAAAAAAGCTCAAAATATTCTTAGTGAATTTTTACCCCCTTAAGAAATTTTATAGGTAAATAAGAATTTTTATATCTGTTTACGTATTAAATTCCATAATATTTTACTGCGAAATGCTAAAATATCTTCCTCAGATATTGGAAGAATTAAATAGGATAATTTAAAAGTTTAACACAAAATTTATTTAAAACTTATATTTTCTTATACACTTTTTTTTTACCGAAACTACTACTTCAAAATTATTTGAATTTTTATGGTTCAAATATATTGCCAGATTTTTGTAACTATTCTTTTGTTCATCGAAAAGGTGCATTGAACTTGGAAACCTTAGCCATGCAGGATTTCTTGACATTTGAGTAAACGAATATACATATATCGGCTCCTATGAGTGCTGCAGTGAAAAGCATCTCAACATCTGTATCCCAAATTGCATTTTCGTCCATTTTCGTCATATTCATGTAATTCTTAACACCAGAAAACAGATCAACTTCTTGTTTTCAAGTTTTCATAAATTCGGTAATTAGCTTTCGTACTTCCTTGTGCTGATCTGCACTTCCGGTAATGCATAAAAGATATGCATCTAAAAAAAACAGTTACCGTCTGCCTTGATGTCTATAACTGTGTGAGGCGAATAGAGCAACCAATTTTTTGTTTTCGCAAAGTCGGAATTCTTGTCAAATGAAAGTCAAAGCTTCTTACAAAGTCGTTTTTGCCAAATGTTATTTATGGGACAGAAACGAAATTTTGATTTTTCTGTTATGCAATTAATTTCATCAACAGATGATTCATGTTCTTCATTTTCGCCATTTTTTTCTTGAGATCCGTTGTCGTGGTAATGTTTTAAATTACTGACAGGATACCCCTTTTTGTCCAACCACCTTTGCGATCATCTTGTCTGCAATTTCGTACCACTAGCGATTCTCCAACTTTAAATTTCACTGCATTTGCACGACATTTTTCATAAGAAGTTTTTTACTTTTCTTGATTTTCTTTATAATAATACCAATATATAATACAATACCAGCCCGCCGCTCTGGGACCCCCATTCCTCCACTGCGATTTTTTGAAATGTGGGAGGTTCCCCCGCCCCACCATGTATTACTATTAATTTTACTATTTAAATAATAAAATATTCTATTTTATTTATTTTTATTCTTCCAAAATCTGAGAAAGATATTTTAGCATCTCAGAATAAAATATAATCGAATTTGATACATAAACACTAATAAAAATTCTGATTAACCTATAAAATTTATTAAGGGGGTAAAAATTCACTGACGTTATTTTGAACTTTTATTTTTTTTTTAATTCTCTAGAGAAATTTTACCCCCAATAAAAAATTATTAGGGGGTAAAATTTCACTAGAGAATTTTTACCGGGGGGTAAAATTTCACTAGGGAATTTTTACCGGGGGGTAAATTTTCACTGGGGTAAATATTCCCGGTTACACCGGCCTGATATTGTGGGTCAACTCTGGATGCGCCGGGAAAAGAGTCTGGATGATTTTTTTCATGCGGTCCTCAGTCAAGCCCGAGATGGGTGGTCTTCCCAGCTTCTTTTTGACAATTTGGTACGCTCTTTCCCAGACATCCTGGTCCACTTCTTCTATCAGCTTTCTCCAGTACTCTTTTTTTGTGTCGCTGATTTTTCTGGTCAGTACCGGAATACCCTTTGGTCCGGCGGAGCGCACTGGTCATGTGCCAGGGTCATGTCTTATCAGAGGGGGGGGGGCAAGACTTCATGGTGCATAATACAAGTTTTAATGAAGATGGCCGTGCCGTCTGTTCGACCGGTTTTCCTGTCCAGGACGGACAGGACGTAGGTTGTGCAGTTGTAAAAACTAGTCTAACGGGGTGTAGTTGAGATCGCGAGTGTCTGATGGAGGGTGATGATGTGGATTTGTAGTTCTCTTTTTTGGGAACATTTTGCACCTTTTGTAGGACTTTGGGTGTGCCAGGTTGCAATTTGAGCATTTGGCTGAGGAATCGGGAGTTTTGGTGCTGCTCCCCTGCGCATTTCACACATTTTTGATATGATCAACAGTTGCTCTGGGTGTTATGGAAGCGTTGGCATCTGTGGTACTGAGTGACATCTAGCAAACCGACTTGCAATTTACAAAAAAATTCGTCGGTTCAATTATGACTTAATTATGCTTTGACAGGCTGGGGCAACGCCAACAAGACACATATGGCACAGCTCTAGATAATCCAAAACATCGCAATCAGGCAAATAGAAGACCCAGGACTCAATATGACTCTATATGAGAGTCCATTGAAGACTTGATCCTTCATTCGGTGGAGAAATTCTATGACAGCTTGGGAACCTCTTAACCTACTTATCTGAAGGATTGGAAATTACCATCTCGAAGATTTTTTGCCGTATAAGAAGTCTGCTGATTTTTCAACCACAAGCACCTTAATTCTCGACCAATCGACGAATTTTTTTCTATTGGAAGCCCGTATTTCGTTAATGGTAGTCAAATAGTTTTTAAAAACGGATACTTTTGCTCTTTAGCCTCTTGTCTTTAAGATACCTCTGTAGTTCAATAGGGAAATTTTTTACCAGTGCTTTTACCAGCGCACTAACTCGACTAATTCGCGGCAAAACCAAAATTTATAAAATTAAAATGATTTATTTTATTTGCAATAAAATAAGATTTTACAAAAAAAACTCAAATTATCTCATCAATAAAATGTATCACGACAGTATTTAAGTAATACTGGGATTCCATTGCAATATATTATACAGTTACTCACAAAAATATTCCGACAAGCTTGTTAGCAAATTGCACCTAACGAAAGCTTTTTTCAGCAATACGTGTCAGACATTTTTTGCTCCAAATTCCATTTCCTTCATTTTTGTTTATATACGTTCTTCTATTTCGTCGCTCCGTTTCTGAGATACAGTCACTTATGCCCGTATTGATAGTCCCGGATTAATCCGAGATTCAAGATTAATTCTCGAAATAGCAGCAGTTGCTTACGATACGGTCAACATTTTTTATTTTTTAAATAAAATTTCCATAAGAGTAATGTTAAGTCACAGTATCTAGGAAACAGTGCGACGAAATAAAATGCGATTTTGCGACGAAAAGTATTCAAAAATAAGTAACCGTCCGAATAATTTTGCGAGTAACACCTTACACTTATACTAAATGTTGCACTTCTACAATTTTTCACCAGTATGAGTTTGTAAATGTCTATCTAAACTTTCTTTGCGAAAACATTTATAATCGCAACTGTTACACTCATACGGCTTCACGCCCGTATGAATTACTAAATGTCGATTTAAACTACTTTTGGTAAAGTATTTATTATCGCAAATGCTACACTTAAACGCTTTCTCACCATTATGAGTTGATATTATATGATTTTTCATATATCTCTTATAAAAACACTTATAATCGCAAATGTCACACATAAAGGATTTCTTGCCCGTATGAATGATCAAATGTTTTTTCAACTCTCCTTTCTGCGAAGATTTATAGTTACAAATGTTGCACTCGTACGGTTTTTCACCCGTATGAGTCAGTAAATGACGTTTTACACTTCCTCTGCAAGTACCTTTAAAATCGCAAATGCTACACTTATATGGTTTCTCTTTGGTATGATTTAGTAAATGAATGTTCAGAGATTTTTTGTGAGCACATTTATAATCACAAATGTTGCACTTATACCGTTTTTCACCCGTATGGGTTAATAAATGATTTTTTAAATTGCTATTTTGAGTACATTTATAATCACAAATGTTACACTTGTACGGTTTCTCGCCCGTATGGGTTAGTATATGAAATTTCAGATGTTCTTTGCGAGAATATTTATAATCGCAAATATCGCACTCATACGGTTTTACACCAGTATGAGTTAGTAAATGAATTTTCAGACATCCTTTGCGAGAACATTGATAATCGCAAATATTGCACTTATACGGTTTATCACTATTGTGAATTAGTAAATGATTTGTTAAATTTATTTTGTGTGTACCTTTATAATCGCAAATGTTACACTCATACGCTTTTTCACCCGTATGGGTTATTAAATGTCGATTTAAGTTGCTTTTGCGAGAATATTTGTTATCGCAAATGTTACACTTATATGGTTTTTCGCCAGTGTGAATTAATAAATGTTGATCCAAAGTTCCTTTGCGAGAACATTTATAATCGCAACTGTTACACTCAAACGGTTTTTTACCAGTATGAATTTGTAAAGGAATTTCACAAACTTGATCCACTTCATATTCGTTAATTGAAGATTCTTCTTTAATGTCAATGGAATGATGTAGCAGTTTTTCTACCTTGATATTCATATCACTTATATCTTCTATTTTCACTGCTCCCTTGGATCCATTCGCAAATTCTTCGAGAAATAGCGCTCCATTCATGGTGTCGAAGTAAGTAATTTATTATTGGTTAACAATTTTTGTAACCTTTTAGTGACAAACCAGGTATTTCTTGATGTGGAGAACTATATTGCTCATTGAGCACAAATTCAATAATTTCTCCGTATAAACAAACTAAACTGACACTTCACAACATTACACAAAATATGCACAACTGCAATGCTAAAAATAAAATACGAATTGCAGCGCCATCCCATCGGTCTTTAAAGCAACCGATAGATGACATTTCAGTAGATAAACTATGGCGGATCGGGCCCACTTTTATGCCCGAGTCCCACGGTCATTATTTTGATAAGAAATTTGATGAAAGCCTGTCAAAAATATTTGTACAGTGCCACCAAGCTAAGAAAAACCCGGAAAATATGTCAACTAATTTGATAAAAATTTGATTGAACCAATGAACATCGAGTTATTTCTCAAGTACATTGTGTTGTAAAAGTTACAAATCATGGTGTGTCAATTGTCCTGCACAATGGTTTTTTGTCTTGTTCGTTTTCCTGTTATTCATATTTGAGCTTTATTGCCTAGAGAAAAAAATTCTTTTTAGAACAAATCTTCATAGCTATATTTAATAAATCAATTTAATCAAACATTATTTGGTAAATCTCCATTGTAGTCTTATCGTCCATAAATTGAATAATTAAAGAGTTATCGGGATTTTGGACTTGGTCTAAGAAAACCCTTTACTATTTGTCGACGTTTCGAGATTCTTTATTTATCTCTTCATCAGGACCATAAAAAAAAACATTCATGGAAATGAATTGGCTATAAAGAATAAACATTTTGTACCTTCAGTAGTAGGTTACCAATAATAAGTTGTAGTCGGCATTATAAATACAAAAAACATATTTTATAATAATTTATAATTATAATTTTATAATATAAAATATCAAATAATTTTAAAAATAATTGTATTAAATTTTGCGCCCCTGTATTTCTGGCGCCCGAAGCGCTAGCTTCTTTCGCTTCTTGGCTAATCCGCCTCTGCTTTCCGAACTCCTTAGTAAGGAAAGTATTGTTATCTGAAATTGAAAAAAAAAATTTTATATCCAAAATTTTAGAAAAAGTCTGTATGTATGTGTGTATAGGTGTAAGGGTGAGGGTGAGGGTGTGTGTGTGTGTGTATGTATGTATGTCTGTGAACACGATAGCATCTAAACTAAGTAACGAAATCAATCCAAATTTTGAATTTAAGTTTTAATCTGTTGTGGCACGAAGCCCAGTGAAAATGAATAAAATCGAATGGGGGGAACGGGAGGTTTACTTGAAGCTATAAGACATAGTCAATCATAACTTCTAAATGCAATGAAATCGATAAAAGTTTATTATGACAAAAAATGATCACTATCAAATTTCCTACAACTTTTGTTTTATAGATATTTTAAAATTCTTTTTCTTTTATTTTTTTTATTATTTTTTATCAAAATTTTGTGGAAATTTTTTTATCTACCGATTTGCTTCAAACTTGGTGGAAAGTTTGCCCTAGGTTTCAAAAACAATCTCAAGAAATTTTATAAAAGTTTGTACCGTCCTAGGACGGTAGGAGCATTTAAAGTTTCAAAAGCACGTGGTTTTACCAAATCTTAATTCGCTTGCTTCTTCTTATTTCGGAATATAAATGGCTCAAATTTTTTTTTTCACTAAAAATTGCTTTTCACACTCTTAAACTGTTACGAAATTTTAACATAAAAAATTTAATATTTTCACTATTATTGCTCCCCTGATTAGATGTAGTATTTTTCTATCCGAGGAAAATTGGGAGTTCATTTTTCGGAAAGTTATGTGATGGCCACATCCGATTTTTATATTAATAACGAAAACGTCAACTTCTAGTTGAGGTAATGCCATTAAAAATGTACTACTTTTAATACGGTTGGAGAAAAAAATTATTTTGGAACAATATATTAGAACAAACCTAGCACAACTTTCAAAAATTATTTATATAAAAAGTGCGGGGTTCACACACGTATACTATAGGTGTAGAAACAAATTGATATTTATTACGTTTTATTTGGTTTTAATATTCAGGAAAATAACCAGGCCATTCAAAGTGTTTCGAAGTTTACACACAAAAATAGTTTTTTTTGGGAAACATCAAGATTATATGCGGCTCAAGCTTTCAGTAATTCTACTTATTCAATAATTTTATCGGAAAACATAACGAAAGCGATGCTTTCCGAGTGTCCACCCGGCAGCCAAAACGAAGCATTCCTAGTCAGCTCACAAATCGACTAATAATGTAAAATCGACCATTAATGTGTTTTTATTAGTGGTCGATTCTGTTACTTTTGCAAGTCAATTCATTTATATTATAAAAAAATTCTATTATAAAAATTTGTCCGACGTGGGATTCGAACTAGTGATCGCTAAACGATTTAATTATGATTCAATCGCTTAATGCTTTTCACCATAGAGGGTTACTCTAATGACATTGTTTTAATTTGTCTTATCTGTCACAATTTGTAATTTAAACAATATTTTTTTTATATTTGATATAATTGATAATTTTATGTTTTCCGATAAAAAAGTATACTCACCTCTCCTCGAAATATGATCCGTTACTGGGCTTACAGCTTTAAAAAGCTCGCTACGCTCACTTTTTAATATAGCTGCGCGCCCAGTAACGGATCCTTTTCGATGCTTGGCCAGTAATACACTATTATTTTTCTGTAACGCATTTAAAGTTTTTACAAATTATTTTAATCAAAAATAAATAAATTGACGTTATATTTATTAAAATTAATTAAGTTTTTTTAAATTAATGAAATAATTCTGCTATTTTAAATTTCGACAAAGTTTCCATAGCGACTCTATCACGATCTAATTTTGCCAGTTTTATGCCGTGGTTTATATGACTATTTACTTCATCAATTGATACAAAAGAGCCATCCAAACTGTTCAGAAAGATGAGAATATCTCCGTATTTACTAAACCAATTATTGATATGTTTCTGAATTGTATAAAGAATCTCTAAAAGTATTTCAAAATACTCCAAAGATTTCCGGTCCTCGAGGTGATCGAGATAAAGGGAATGATATTTGTCAAATATTCTCGGGTAATCGCAAATTTTAATGTTAACGACTCTTGTGATCTCGCGGCTTAATTTGTGGGTCACGCAAAATTTTTGGAAATTTTGTCGATCCAATGGACAAGTAGTAGTTTGTCTTGCCAAGGGTATAATGCATTCGGTATGAAATTTATGCTTACAGGTGTTCAGAAACCCGATTTCCCGACCATCGGTAAGTTTCGCCAAGCATATGCTACAAACTTCGGCTTCTTCAAAAGTATCTGACATTTTGTCCGTTTTACTCTGATTAAAATTATATACTTATCAGGATGTTTAATTTATTATTATTTATTGATTAGTTCTTCCTTTGTACTGTAGCTGCTCACTGGATTAACTGCTAATCGGATAAATCCATTAAATTCATTTTAGATGTTGGATGTTTTATTTCTAAAATATTTTTGTTGCTTTATTTCCAAACCAATTCCTTATTATATAGTTAATTTTGTTATACCAACCTAATACGTAATATCTGTAGGTTTCAGGACTTTCTATTGGTCTGTTTCTAGTCAGGACCGTATTCCCCAACTATCAGTGCTAATACGCATTTAATAATTTAGTTTGTGTGCAAAAGTGATAGTTATGCCTCATCGCTAACGAAATTATCAAAAAGAAAAAGCTATATTCTCTAACATAATCAAAAAACGAAAAACATAACATGTCTAACATAATTATCAAAATAAAGTTATGACCAACAGATAAATTAGAAGTATAACCATATCAGAGCATTTTCAATAGTCTTCGATAGTATAGTAGTAATTGTCCCCGAAGTCTTTCAGTCTTCTAATAGCAAACTAAAAATATTTGGTATCGAGACTTGGAACAGTCTTGGGACATATCCTTCGAGTACTTGGGAGATGACGCTAGACAAGAAACTTCAGAGTTCAGTGGGGCCCGTACAACCAAGTCTTTTGGAAAATTCAGAAACCTACTATGGCAGACGCGGTGAAGGTCAAGATTTGCAGATTACAGGGTCTTGCAGATTAATCTAAACTGCATCGCAAGACCTCCTGCTAGTAACTAAGCGGATTAGGAAGGAATCTTAATAAGGAAGTGCAAATAAATAAGCGACCCCAATAAACCAGGAACTGGATATTAAGTTTTGATAGGAAGGCGGTCATTCTAACAATAACCTACACCATTGGCCAATCTTGACGCTTTCGATATCAAAAGGATAATAAAAGTTGTAACTTGTGTAAAATATAATGTAATGTACACAGTGTATAAAAGATACTGTTTCATAAATTACAATAAGTGAAACAAACTAAATTGAACACTTTAGCATAGTGTGCAGTTTAAAGAACAATTGAATTGATAAGAAAAATGACTAGCGCCATCTGTAGTGTATAAAAAAGTAGTGGCGTCATCTATTAACTTGTTTGTAAACTTTCGATGTGATTAATGTAATTAATGTGAGATATTGTAGAGCGGCTAATTTGACCCTATTATTTTCTGCCTCGGGCGCCAATTCGAATAATCGAATACTTTGACCGGGGGGGTTAAACAAATAAAAATAATAATTCGAAATAAATAATTGTTTATTATAAATAAAAAATATCGTCACTCTCTGCCGCAATACCTCCAATCACCAGCACACCAAATTTTGTCCGGAGATACGATGACATAATGTTCATTTTTGTTTTCTATTGTGGTAGCCTTAACAAAGATATCGGTAGCCCTGGCAAAGATATCTATATGTATCACCCCTACCCTAAATCTATCTATAAAAGTTTTTTTAACAAAATCTAAAATGAAAAAAAATTTTTATTTTTGTACGCCACTGAATTTTTTCCAAAATTTTTATATACGTCACATAATACCGTAAGAAGTCACAAATAAAATTTCTCCAAGATTGGTACAACAAATTTTTTCGGTCATCTAGCGGATTTTTCGAAAATAAATTTTTGTAAATTACTGACTGTCGATTTACTGATTCTGAAAACATTTTCGAAAAAATTTAACAAACAGCCTAAACTTGGTCGCTACCTAGTGGCAGAACCTTTTACTTATAAAGTAACGTTCCGTCAGTCCGTACGACGATATTATAAAATATTTCCCACCGAACCACCTATTTTTGTATTCTAAAATTAATTGTTACAAGCCCTAAACTCAATTCTTATGCTGCACTCGGTATACAAATCAATATTAACCTAATTTTGACACATATGTCACAAAATTATGACGTTTATTAAAATTTTGAATATATTGTTTTATTTTTGCCAGCCATCTGACCAATTCTCACAAAAAATATATAAATTAAGATTTCAGTTAATATTTTCTATAATTTTTCTGACCTGCCCCGCCCTGTTACAATTGGCTCGGTTTGTTTTCTCACCAATACTTATACTTTCAAAGCTCCATCGACACACCAAATTTTAGCTGAATCGGTTAAACATTTCCGGAGATACGACGACATTTTCATTTTTTTTTATTTATTTTATTGTGGTGGCCCTGGTGAAGATTTCTCTGGCAAAACCTTATTTTCACCATTCCAGCCCACGAGGCATACGTCCAATAAGTTTGATTGCAATCGACGCAGAAATGCCGGAGAAAATCGATCGACAAAAACTTTTTTCATGTTTTTGCCAAAAAAGTTAATTTTATTTTTTTCATGTTGCATTACTGATTTCTATCGAAGGATTACATATGCTCACATATCCATTAGGATCAAGGTACCTACGTACCAAATTTGGGTAAGATCCCTTCAGCATTTCTTGAATTATGCACTCTTAAAGTTTCAACTTTGACAACTTGTGATTTTTGACAGACGACAGATAGAAGATTAATTTTACCTATTCTGGATAAAGCCTTTTAAGGCCTTTAAAATAACATATCGCAAGACAAAATATTTTTTAAAAATCCCGTATTATTTTCTTGTGGTGGCACTCCTGATTGATAGATCGCGACGAAAACCTTATTTTCACCTTTCCACCGTGAACCCTACCACCATACCAAATTTGGTCGTAATTGGTTGGATGGCTCGGAAGCAAATCGATCGACAAAATTTGACGACAGACAGACAGACAGACCGACAGACAGACCGACACAGAAATTTTTATTTTACTTTTTGCAGATCTTTACGTTTCTGAACACGGTGATCTCGAAAATGCAAAAAAAAAAAGTTGAAATTTTTTTTCGATTACCATACCTCCAATTTTTTTTTAAAATTGATTGGAGGTAAAAATGAGGGCACCTGAATCACGACACCTGAGTGTACGAGTGAGGAAGATCGTTCGATGACATGTTAGAGATGCGGCATCAAGGGCCATTACTCTTCTACATGCGATAAAGAGGAGCACTGCATAGACTGATGCAAGCTTCCCGGTCACCCGACCGGTAGTAGACAGTGTGCAGGAAACAGGAAAGCACAACCGGTCAAAGCCAGGAGCAGGAGTAAAGACAAGATACCTCTCGTTGGGTGTCAAGGTATAACATAGTTACGACACAAAGAATAGTCAGGAAGAAACACCATTTCTTGTTTTGGGCGTTAAGGTTGTACCCTTAATAATAAGAACCAAAAAAATAATAATAAAAATAACAACAAACCTCAGGGCCCGTGGGATTTTATAAACACAAAAAAAAATTGGGTACAAAAACTCCCAGGGCTAGCTCAGCTGCTCTCTCGAAAAATTGAAGATGTTGGTTAGGGCGCCAAGTAATTAAAAAAAAATGTGGTACTTAAGAGAATATAGGTAATTACTAACCCGAACACTGAGGTAGGGGAAAATAGACAAAATAATAAATAAAATCACAATATTTACAACAGGGGAGTAATTATTTATTTAATTCACACCAAAAAAAAATTGACGAAAATTTAATTTAGAAAAAATGTTATGATAATAAACAGGAAAAATATAGTATACCGTACGTGAACTTAATAAATCAAGAATTAAGACATTACGCAAAATGTAAATTTCTATAAATTAATAATAGGCAAAATACTTGGCCCGAACGGTTGATATCTAAATTCGCAAATGTGTAGCACCTACCACGGAGAATTGCAATTCTTTATGATTAGGGTAAAATAACACCTCAATCGGGTGTGCACCGATGATTTAATTTTAAGCCGGATTTTGCGCAACGCTTTACAAAATTATTACGTATCGGAATGTTAATCTCCTTATCAAAATTAAATAATTACTTCAAAACTTAAATATTCAAAAACAACTAATCAAAAATATTTACAAAATTGATCAAGAACATTAATAAATATAGCAAACATAAAAAAAATTCAATTAGGATGATAAATTTATCATCAAATCTTCTAATGTGGGATACGGCATAATACACAAAATCAAAATGACTAGCAGAAAAGACGATACACTTCCAGAAAAATTTATTTCCCATAAAAATATTCGCGAGAGTTCGATACTTAGCTACATTATAATATCCCAAGCGTAACGAAATCCGCAAAATAATAGTATGTACACAAATTCCAACAAAAACGTCTGACCTTAGCATAAGATGTTCTGGCTACCAGGGCTCTGGGGAATGAGTTAGGCACTTCCAAACGAAATCTCCTCGAATTCGACAATTTATAGGTGGATTAACCAAACTTTCCAGGATCGTAACTGAACCAAAAACCATAAAGTTACTCCAAGAAAACTTCCACGGGCGTCCGTAAAGGTGCAACAAACAAATTAAGCTATCTTCCAAATAGAAGTTCACAGACCATCCAGTGGCTATCGAAATTCAGTGGAATATTCGGGAAAACACTAACAAACTACCCTTTTTAACTCAAAACTTTTTGGCCGTCTATCTTTTCAAAAATTTTTTCAAATCTGCTCCCCCTATCATACCACATTCTTTCCAATAGATAAAAATTTAAATAAATAAATAACAAACTATACTTCCATCGCCATCTAACACCACACAATTCAGACTAATAATAAATAAAGTTTTCAAATTCGGTAAAAATCCTAACTAAATAAATTAACAAAATTAAAATAAACTTTTTGCAGGAAATTCCTGTAACAAGGTGTTATCTACATAAGACACGAAGAAACAAGACAAGTGGTTGTTCACCGGAGGGTCAGAAGCAAAGACTAAGGCAGGAGTGTGTGCGGAAGAAATGCACTAGCGATTCCCGGCACCTCCAAGAAGTGGAGTTTTAGTCGGTAAAAATCCGACACTACCACCCACCAGGGTGGTGTCTTTTGAAGATTTTCCCACTTCCAACGCTCACAAAAAAAAGGGGCTGCCCTCCAGGATCCGTCTTAGAGCCAACTCTCTGGAATGCTCTTCTTGACCACTATCTTCAATTCAGCGAACTCCAGGAGGAAGAAGGAACCCTAGTTAATGCCTGCGCAGATGATATTAAGGCAACAGTGACGGCTTTCTCCAGATTCGAACTGAGGCTCAGGCTTCAGAAAAATGTCGACAACTTTCAGAGATGGTGTGAGAAAATGAAACTCACACTATCCGAATCTAAAACGAAAATTATGTGTCATTACCCAGTCAGGGTTCACAACAAAGACCTCCAAATCAAATTAAATGGAAGAAATATACAAGTGGTCAGAAAGTTAAAATACCTTGGCACACTTATTGATGACAAACGGACAATGCAAAAGCATGTCAACTATGCCTGTGACAAGGTCCAGCAGCTGATAGTCAACCTGCAAAGGATGGCTAAAAGCAGCTGGGACTTGGACACAAACGAGAATATGAAGAAAATCTGTAACGGTGCGATTGTTCCAATCATATCTATGGACACGAAAAATGGATAAACAAAATTGAGAATAAACATATCCGAGCTAGACTGTTATCAAAATACGGTCTAAGTTGCAGGATGATAGCGAAAACATACCAAACAGTATCAGCCCTGGCCGCAGGGGTCATAGCTGGAATTTATCCAATTGATCTAGAAATCAAGCGATTAAATGCATGGAAGATCCTTTTCAGACACCCAAAACTTGAACCCTGTTTACTTCAAGTTTAAAGTTGAAATAAAGAGGAATATGGAGAACCAAATTATGACCCAATGGCAACAACGCTGGAATGAAATGGAAAATGGTCGTATAACCTACTAATTCGTTCTCAACGTCAGGAGCCACATAAACATGAAAACCACCTGTCAGATGAGCCAAATACTCACTGGACATGGGGAAATGGGACGTCACCTGAAACGATTGGGAAAATCGGAGGATAGACACTGCTATAGATGCAACACATTAGACGAACCAATTCATAGGATCGCTGAATGCGAACTCTACACGTCACGTCGGAACAAAACGAACTAAGAACTTATCACTCTCAAGATTACCACCCACCTAATATAGAAACTCTGTATCAAAGCCCCCCTCCCCTGAATTGTAATACGCGGTTTATAGGACAGAAAATTAAACGAAAATGAAGAAGAGGATCCTGGATAGCATTCCCTCCTTCAAAATACGAAACTGGACGATAAAAACAAAAAGAACAATTAGAAGTCAATACGCTAACCGAACACACCAAAATAATAAAAATGACTACCATATAAAGCTGTACTCATAAAAATATTTTAAAATACTCTTTAAACCTATTTTAGATAAAACGTGTTTTAAGGCTTACAGAGCATTTTAACTTTCGTTCATTCATAAACGGTTCGTAAACCTTCCGTAACTAAAATGCTGTTACAATACCGATTCAAGTGAATTTGGTGTAGTTTAGTTGGTATCAGCGAAATATATTATGAACTATTCTGTATAATATGAACTAAACAGTAACCTAAAAATTAAGAAGAATGTAAGGAGTGTTCATTTTACTAAGCGGACAACCATTCTTTTCATATAACTTATTTTATTTTTAATGAATATTGTCAAATATTGAATTACAGTTAATTACAGTTACAATTAAGTTAACAATAGGTTGTATAACATGTTTCATCTCGTACGATGAACATTCACATGAGGTACAAATTTCGAATTTTTATACGGATGCATCCCATAAGCCTACGCACAAGTTCGTGTTCTTCGAACACCACCTATCGCGTTAATATTGTTAATAGTTGCTATTAGTGCTATTGCATTTATTGCATCCATTTCATAAATTTATAAATAATTTATTCACAAATCCACAAATTTTTGATATTATTTATATTTTGTTAAATTACCTGAATGATTTTATTGGCGAACTTTAGAGAGGTATACATACGAGATTTGCACGTACATTTGCACCGCATACAAAAAATATTACATTTTCAAAATTTAATGACAATTAGCAATATTTAGATTACAAATATGTATACAATTTAATACGTCAACTTTAAATCTGCTTCTTAATGACGTTACTACGCAAACGAGACGAGTTTTGGTTTCAAACTCGGCAAGAGTATCACCACGTACACCACGGTGTAAACCGTATTTTAGCTTAAAATTTCCTTAAAATAGGTTTAAAGAAGGCTCCACCCTACTTTAAATATTACACAAGTTACAACACCGTTACAGGTTACAGGTTTACAAACCGTTACAGGTTTGTTAGGCTAAAACACGTTTATGAATAAAGTTTTTTGACGTTTACACTAAAATAGGTTTGAAGAGTTCTTTAAGTTGACCGTAAATTTTTATGAATACGGCTGTAATAATATGATACGACATTTTAAAAGGGATTAAAATCCAAAATTATTCGATAATCCCTGAATTTTTAATCGTAAAAAGTATATTAAAAATTTAAAAGCGACTCATTAGTTTCATATCAAAACATCAAAATGTATACCGAAGGAACAGAATTCAAGCATATTGAAGATAAGATCAGCTCAGAATTGTGGCAAGAAGCCTGTTGGACTATCATCGACGCTTATTTTGAAAGAAATAGTTTAGTTCGTCAGCAGTTAGATAGCTTTAACGAATTTATGCAAGTATCAATTCAAGGAATAGTTGAAGAAACACCAACCATAGAAATACCTGTTGAAGATGCATATAAAAATAAAAAGAAGAATTCGAAAATTGCTACAAGATATACAATCAAGTTTGAACAAATTTATTTTTCCAAACCTACTCACATCGAAACCGATGCGAGCACTACTGCCCTTACGCCAAATGAAGCTCGGTTAAGAAACTTAACGTATTCTTCATCCTTATACGTCGACGTAACAAAAACCACGCACTTCAAAGAAAATGAAGATCCCGTAGTAGAACTACTCGAAAAAATCGCTCTTGGCAGAGTTCCAATTATGCTGCGCTCCAAATTTTGCGTTTTAAATGGATTAGACGTAGCAGGTATGGTATCATTGAACGAATGCTCTTACGATCCTGGTGGTTACTTCATTATCAATGGTTCTGAAAAAGTTATTATTGCGCAGGAACGGCTAGCCAGTAATACTGTGTACGTTTTTCCCATGAAGGATGGCAAATACGCATACAAATGTGAAATACGGTCTGTCATCGAAAATAGCTACCGTCCGACTTCTGGTCTAACCATGTATTTAACGGCGCAATTCAGTGGACGCTCCAACAAGTTGGAATCGGGACAACGCATTGTAATGACACTGCCTTATATTAAAGCAGAAATTCCAATTGTGATTGTTTTTCGGGCGTTAGGTTTTGTGGCAGACAAAGATATTTTCGAATACATAATCTACGATTTTCAAGATATCGAAATAATGGAGATGCTCAAACCGTCGCTAAATGATGCATTAGCAGTGCACAATCAGGATGCGGCACTGATTTTCATTGGCAATAGGAGCTCGATGCTTGGCGCAACGAAAGAAAAGCGGATCCAGCATGCAAAATATATTTTGCAAAAAGAATTACTGCCGCACGTGGGAACTTCAGAATTTTACGAATCCAAGAAGGCTTATTTCTTAGGCTACATGGTGCACAGATTATTATCTGGAGCTTTAGGTCGAAGAGAATTGGATAGTCGAGATCATTACGGAAACAAACGATTGGATTTAGCCGGAACTTTATTGGCTTCTCTGTTTAAAGCCAAATTTAAACAGCTAACAACGAATATAAAATTTGCAGCGAAAAAGTTAACAGAGAAAGAAAAATACTTGCCTGTCGATCTCATAATAGACAAAACACTAATAACCAACGGCTTGCAGTATTCGTTGGCCACCGGAAATTGGGGAGATCGGAAAAATGCTCATCAAGCGAGAGTTGGTGTATCGCAGGTATTGAATCGACTTACGTATGTCTCTACGTTGTCTCATTTGAGAAGAATCAATGCACCGATAGGACGTGACGGGAAATTACCACAACCTCGACAACTGCACAATACGCTATGGGGAATTATATGTCCTGCCGAAACACCCGAAGGTGAAGCGGTTGGTCTTGTAAAAAAGTTAGCTCTGATGTCGAATATTACAGTAGGTTGTCAATCATCACTAATATTGCAATTTTTAGAAGAATGGTCAATGGAAAATTTGGAGGAAGTTACACCATCGAACCTTAAAAATGCTACAAAAATTTTCATTAACGGTTGTTGGGTAGGAATCCATAACGACCCTGATCAGTTAATGACGACCTTGAAAAAATTGAGAAGAAATGTGAACGTTATATCACCGGAGGTTTCTATGATACGTGATATTCCCAATCGGGAAATTCGAATTAATTCCGATGCTGGTCGAATTAATAGGCCATTGTTGATTGTGGAAAACTGTGAACTGCTGATTAAGCAGCACCACGTTAATTTGTTGAAAAACAAAGAATTTAATTTTGGTTGGGAAGAGTTGGTTAATGAGGGAGTGGTGGAATATATTGATACATCGGAAAGCGAAATGGCGGTGATAGCTATGACGCCGGACGATTTAAATCAAGCAAAAGAATCCAATTATTGCAGCACTTACACGCATTGTGAAATTCATCCTTCCATGATCTTAGGGGTGTGTGCATCAATTATACCATTCCCGGATCACAATCAGAGCCCTAGAAATACTTATCAAAGTGCTATGGGTAAACAAGCCATGGGTGTTTACACAACAAACTACCAAGTTCGAATGGATACTTTGGCCCATGTACTGTGGTATCCTCAGAAGCCATTGGTGGCGTCGAATTCTGCAAGTTATTTGCGTTTTGGTGAAATGCCAGCAGGCATCAATAGTATAGTTGCTATGGCAAGTTACACCGGTTACAACCAAGAAGACTCGATTATTTTACAGCAATCTTCAATTGACCGTGGATTATTTAGATCATCCTACTACCGAACCTATACAGATGTCGAAATGAGAAGCGTTGGAGGAAATTGGGAAACATTTGAAACAAGGTGGAACTCGCTTTTGCGACAGTTCTTAGGCTTCTATACATCTACTTTTTCGGTAGGTTAAATTATTTGGGCTTTATTTTATTCCAATTTTTAATGCCTTAATCTTTTAATTAGGTAGATTTTTTTACTATATAAGGAAAACGCTAACATTTTAATATTTTTTTTTTATTTCGACCTTTATAGGTAAATATTTGCAATTTACAAACCACAAATAAAACACAATTCATAATGAAATATTAAAATACCCGAAACACGTACCGAATACCGTATTAGAAACACGTAAAATACCTACTCTAAAAATACAAAATAAGAATATCGGATTAAAAAATATATATGTAAATAATCTGAATAATTAATACCAATCTAAAAATATTCTATATGAAGTAAAATTGTTTTAAGAACGTGCGTTCTGATTGGTTTTGAATTATGCGGACAGACGGACACGGAGCTAGATCATAAGGCTTCTTCCTATACGTTGTATAGAAGCCTAAAACCTACGCGAGAAAATTGCCAAAACTTTAAAAGTCAAGGGTATGATAAATTGGATGACGACGGCATCATTTCCCCTGGTACTCGTGTGTCAGGTGACGATGTCATAATAGGAAAAACTATAAACAAGGAAGAACATGACGATAACCTAGATGGTATAATGGAAAAAATTACAAAATGTGACTCTTCGACAACGTTAAAACGTACCGAAAATGGCATCGTTGATGCAGCATTGCTGAGTGTCAATGAAGCTGGATACAAATTTTGTAAGATTCGAGTTTGTTGTCAAAGGATTCCTCAAATTGGCGATAAATTTGCTTCTCGTCACGGGCAGAAAGGAACATGTGGTATGGTGTATAAACAAGAGGATATGCTTTTTACCGCCAATGGAATTTCTCCTGATATCATAATTAATCCTCATGCCATTCCATCCCGTATGACAATTGGACATTTAATAGAATGCTTACAAAGTAAAGCTTCGGCTATTTATGGTAAGTTTGGAGATGGAACACCATTTAATGACGCCGTAAGCGTTGAATCCATTTCGAACTTTTTAAAATCGCTTGGCTATAACGCGCACGGAAACGAAGTGGTATTTAACGGTCACACAGGTCAAAAAATACAGACTCAAATTTTTATAGGGCCTACCTATTATCAGCGACTAAAGCACATGGTCGATGATAAGATGCATTCGCGGTCACGTGGTCCTATGCAAAATTTGGTGAGGCAACCCATGGAAGGTCGCGCTCAACAAGGTGGATTACGTTTTGGCGAAATGGAACGCGACTGTCAAATTTCTCACGGAGCTGCTCAGTTTTTGAGGGAGAGGTTGTTGGAGGTTTCCGATTCGTATAGTATCCACGTTTGCAATTTATGTGGAATGTTTGCTATGGCCAATCACAAAATGAATACTGCCGAGTGCCGAAGTTGTAAAAAGAATACTCAAATCTTCAAAATTGAAATCCCTTATGCCGCAAAACTTCTGTTCCAAGAACTGATGAGCATGAATATCGTTCCTAAATTGAAGTTAAAATGAAAATGGTAAAAATAATAATTATAGGTACATTTAGACTGTTTAAATATTTTGTATAATGAAAATCTAACACAAAAAAAAACTATTATCTATAATAATAAATTTCATGATTTTATTTGAAATATTAAATATTCAGGCCTATTATGTTGTATCACAAAACGTTATATTATAACAGTTTTGATCCGAAAATAGAAATATTACTTTCTTTTTCTGACACATGTTAGCTATAATAATGTTTCTCGCTTTACGCTATTTTGAAACTTTATTATAACATAAAGGTTGACCGTTATTTTTAAAGGTTGTGGTACATAATAGACCTGAATATGTTGTAAACGGAAATTTTTTAAATATTTTCGAGTTTTTGGCTGTAAAATACAAATTAAAATACTATTTTACTTTTTTCATTAATCTTGAAAAAAGTCCTTATCCCTCGATTTTCTTCGGCATTTCTGTGTCGATGGCAGTGAAACTTTTTGGACGTATATCTGGTGGGCTAGTGGTGAAAATAAGGCTTTGGTATGTAAGTGCTACATTTATAATATCAGTAATTCGGTAGTTGTATGAAATTGTTCTTGTACGTTTAGTACAATAAAAAATAAAAGCCCCACGCCTTTATATAAGATATTTTCCAAATTTTAGATTGCTCAAAATCTGCGACGTAGCTACAGGTCGCACTTTTACGGTACTTTTCGACCTGTATGATAAAAATGTTCAATGCTCATAGACGCATGCGCATTATCATCTTCAGTTTATTTCCGATATTTTCATATTTTTCAGAATTCTTGAAAACGAATTTAAAATATAAACATTCGCCGCAAGTGAAGTTGTGTACCAAATTACAGTTTTGTAAGACATCGGGAAGTTGGTTAAAAATGACTACAAAAAATTTCATGCTCACGGACAACGCTCACGTCAAGTTAAATAAAAGCTTTTAAAGAAAAATGTTTAGAATTTGTTCAGATTCGAACCTATGATAGTTTTACTTGCTTTGCTAGTAAGCAAATTTCTGGACAACTGCGCCACAAACCTAACTTGATTTAATTTGTTATTTTTTTTATTTGACAAATTATTTATTAATTATTAACAAATAAAAAATCTAATTAAACTTGAAACTCATTTTAAAATATAATGCTTTCGTCGACTTTTTACAAAAAAAAATTTTTTTTAATCGATTAGTTTCTGCAGTATAAGTGATAAAAGGTAATCTTTAATCACATTTAAATTAATGTTTTATTAAGAATAGTGTCCGATTTTGTACTGTTGTAAATCAGATGTGGTGTAAACAACATTTTGAATATATAATATAAGTAATCTTCAATACAACATAATTAAATAATAATTCCTGAAATTTTACTATTTAAATAGCAAGTAAAGCAACCAGAAAATTTGTTAAACGTGTTGTTTACCTACATTAACTTTAAAATTAAATTGCTTAAATCTTATACGCCCTCTCGCGTTCGTGAATCAAAGCTAGGTCCATACACCTCAGCCTTAATAAAAAACTTACTTTTGGGAATATAATAAGATGTAGTACAATTAATAAAAGGGATAGCAATCCCTAAAACAAAAAAATGTGAAAAATTCACATTTTGATGATGACTTAGGTAAGTACTTGATAGAACTCTTTGAAACGTAACTATTCAAGTAGTGTCGGGCTATTTTTTCGGAGCTGTTTTGTCATTAGGCTATTTTGATGGAGCTGTTTTGACGGTGTTATTTTTAGACTAATTTTAGACCCAACTCTGTGCGACTACCTCATAGCGATGGTTTGGTTCACCCTGTACGTGTACTTTTTTCACCAGATTATATGAAAAAAGTCGATCAATCAGAGCGACGGTTACCGTCAATCATTTGTGGATTCTGTATTTTTGCGAATTTTAAATTTTTTTCTGCACTAAAACCTATTCTCATGCCTATTTAATATTCACAAAAAAGTGAAGTTTTAATTTGAGCGAATGCTTCCCCGCTCCCAAAATCTCTACTAGAATTAAAAAGACTTGCCTATCCTATTTTGATTCTATTATTAATCCTATTTTAACTATGTTTATTTAATACTAATTTTAATACCAACTTACAAATTTTTGTATATTAGTAAAAATCACATGATTTTACATATTATACAATAAATTAAAATTCAAAAGAAGAACAGATATGGCAGAACCAAGAAATACATCAAGCAGATCTTCCGATGAATACGAAGAATTTGCATGTAGCATATGTTTGGAACCAAAATTTTCGGAGGATAGTAAGGTTATTATGGACTGCTGTGCCCACGAATATTGCGGTTCATGTTTCAAGCAATGGGCAATAGATCACCTCACGTGTCCGTTGGATAGAATTAAATTTAATGAAGTTGTTTTTGTACAGGTGTCTACCGGAGAAGTTTTAGGTACTCAAGAGTTTGGACCCATAGACGTTTCTCAGCTTACGTCGGATTTTGAATTAGATGATCTAAACTCGGACTTGGAAGACTTCCACTTCCGGCACGCTTTGCGGCACGATAATTCTGAGTACGATTCCGAAAATTACTCAGACGACAATGACACAGACGGCTATGAGTCATACGACGAATCAACAGAATATCACCAAATTTACGGCATTAATAGTGAGCCCGAGCATGATGACAGCAGTTGTAGTATTCCACATTGCGAAGAACTTGTAACTAATAATGGGGATATCCCAAATGAATCGGAAAAAAATTAGTTCAATTTATTATTATTTATTTTATATTTTTTATTATTTATTACAATTTTTTTATATTAGGTATTATACCTTTATATAAGATATTTATATAAGGTATTTTTTAGCTACAAAAAAATTAATAAATATATAAATATTTAATTGGCGCACAATTTTTGAAGTTTTCTCGGTTTTAGTTTTAAATGCTTGGTGGATGAAATTTTGTAGTTTTTCTTCTTGCAATCTTTTATGAGAATTCACTTTCAGTCTATTTGATTCTAGATTCTTGAATAAAAAAAAATCGGGCTGCAAACCAATATTGACACATAGAAAACGCCAACAACTGAAAGAAATAACTACAAACAAAATTGGAAGTTCAAATCGCAAATTAGCATGTAAATTTAAAATTTCAAAAGAAACTGTTGGACAAAATTTATTAAAAATGGGTCTTAAATATTAAAAGATAGCGTGTACTACGGTATATTGAAAAGAAATTGGGGAAATCCCTAAAAAGTGTCGTTTGCTACGACGAAATCATTTAAAACTAAACTTTGTGCTGGTTATGGACGATAAAAAATATTTTAGTTACACGTGCAGCAATCGTGTTGAAAATAAAGGATTTTAAACTAATCTTTATCAGAATAGTAATAGCACGGTCTAGGACATTTGAACGCCGCTGTTTGAACGCGGGCGTTTGAACGCGGGCGTTTGAACGCAGAGACGCTTGAACGCAGGGACGTTTGAACGCAGCGCAGAGACGTTTGAACGCAGGGCCGTTTGAACCCGAGGACGTTTGAACGCGAGAAATTAGATGCAATGGACCCCCCCCCTTATTATATTTAACCCGTCGTTGGTACACATATATTTCGCAAAGTGATTGTTACACTGTGAGTAACTTTATTGTCCATGATGAATTGAAATAAGATATAGAAACCCGTGTACGCAATCGACTACGGGGGCAGTAATAAAAATATTGCACGGTAAGTGCAATGTTAGCGCGACGCTCACTTTATCGGTATTGTCGACTTTGTAAGACAATAACTAGGCGGGTATGACAAATGGCATTATAATTTTTTTTTCCTATATTTTTAGACAGGTCATTTGAAGGTATTAATAGTATCAAATTAATTCGAAATCATTTTTTATACGATTAGATGGACATACGAAATCCTGTTTATGTTCGCGGCGCGCTCACATGTGTACCTACGACGGCTTAATAAAAGGGGGGGGTGATAAAGATTTGGATTTGGAAAAAAAAAAGTTTGTCGATTTGTTAAAAAATTAACCAATCATTTCATAATTATGAGAAATACCTCTGAAAAAATCAACGATATTCCGATTATTGTAATCCATCACAAGTTAAGAAACAGTTAACAATTTAGGAAAAGAAAACACCAAAACTAAAGTTCAAACGTCCGTTTGCAGATTTAGATTCTTTGCAATGTTAAAAAAAATGGTAACATTTATTATTTATATATTATTAATAATAATTATTATTAAATACAATATTTAAACATAATAAAGGGGGGGGGGTTAATTGCATCTAATTTCTCGCGTTCAAACGTCCCGGCGTTCAAGCGTCTCTGCGTTCAAACGGCCGCGTTCAAATGTCCGGCTCCGGTAATAGCAATGTCAGATACCTTTCAAAAGCAAAGTTTGAACAAAAATTTTTGGTGTGGTGCGTCATATCTTAGAGAGGAATTTCTCAGCTGAACATTCAACCATCAAATGGTCTAGCAATCAATGCAGATGTTTATATTAAAAAATGTTTTTAAAAAATGAAACGTTTTATCAAATTTCATCATAAAGAAGACAAAGTATAATTCTGGATCAATCTAGCATCGAGTCATTACGCCAAAAAATCCATCGATTGGTTAGTCACGGAAAACATCAATTTTGCACCTAAAACAGCCAATCCTCCAAACGTACTAAAGGAACGCTCAATTGAAGATATTTGGTCTCTATTGCGTAAAGAGGTATACAAGGAAGGCTGGGAAGCACAGACATAGAAACAGATGAATTGGCGAATTTAAATTTGTATACGAAAGATCAAAATGGAAGCTGTCCAAAGGATGATGGAAGACGTTGCAAGAAAATTAAGCTGTCTCGAGGATAATAGTCCATTAGTACTATACAAATAATTTTATTTTCGAGTTAAAGATGTACTATGAAAAAATAAAGGGAACTGTCAGGGAAGTAACAACACGAATCGAGCCGCGATTGCTGCACTATAGGAAAGAGGACAATTTTCTGTGTATAATAAAAAAAGAAAAAATGCGGATTATCCATTAGTTTTCGAGAAAACGGCATTTGAAAATCAAAATTTTACATGCATTTTAGATAGGGAAATTCATTAATATAAAAGTTCTATTGACGGTGCGTGCGTTCTGATATGGTCTTAGTGTTAGCAGTCACACGCGATTGTGACATTGTGGGATGTACATCGGGTGTATTACGCAATATTATGCAATAATTAAAAAAATAAACGTAGAACTCATTTTTAGGTTAGAATCTCGAGTGCCTTGGTTGCGTTCGTCAAAACCGACGCTCCGCTACCCTCCGCTCCGGTCCCCTCCGCTCCGGGCGCTACGCGCCGTTTTGACGAACGCTAACTCGCTAAAAACATCCCTATAAGTCGCACCACCTCGCCAAAGGTGCAACTCGAAAGGGGTGAAACTCGTAAGGTGTGAAACTCGTTAGCAACGGTCGGTGTGCTCCCGACCGGTGGTCGACAACAACTGAATACATTTGCTCCGCCCATCAGTAAGACTATATCAGAACGCACGCACCGTCACTAAAACACGGGAGCGGATCAATTCCCTATGTAAAATGCATGTAAAATTTTGATTTTCAAATGCCGTTTTCTCGAAAACTACTGGATAATCCACACTCAAGTGCGGTCTCAAAATGCTTAGAAAATTGTCCTCTTTCCAATAGAAAAAAAATCGAAGCCCGATTCGTGTTGTTAATTAACTGACAGTAACCAAAATAAAATTTGAATTAATGGAATTGTTTGTGCCTGTTTGGAATAATTGTGTTTGAAATGTGTGCAGCTACTTTATTGGCACACGTTATGATCATGTTTCAAAGCACACGTGTAGCCAGGCCCGGACCTAGAGACCCAGGAGCCCCCTACCATCTCAAAGCTATTTTGGAAATTTAGCAAATTAAATGCACTAGTACTGAACAGATAATTTTTATTCGACTTTAATGATTTTAATAAGCATCTAAAAATAGTCAAGAAGACTAGAGACAAGGGAGTAAACTCGTATGGAGGGGGTAGGCTAAGAAATTACAGTCCTAAGTAGGTGGATGATCTTATGTAAAGATTCCACCACCGGGGCACCTAGGCTGGCTCGGCCTAGGCCCAGTCCTAGTCCTAGTCCAGTTCTTTGTGAATACTTTTGGAAAAGGAAATGCAAGCAACATTATTTATGTCAAAAAAAATAAATTTTTTAAACTAAGCTTTTTCTAGAAATTAATAATAAACAAGGTGGAACTCGCTTTTGCGACAGTTCTTAGGCTTCTATACATCTACTTTTTCGGTAGGTTAAATTATTTGGGCTTTATTTTATTCCAATTTTTAATGCCTTAATCTTTTAATTAGGTAGATTTTTTTACTATATAAGGAAAACGCTAACATTTTAATATTTTTTTTTTATTTCGACCTTTATAGGTAAATATTTGCAATTTACAAACCACAAATAAAACACAATTCATAATGAAATATTAAAATACCCGAAACACGTACCGAATACCGTATTAGAAACACGTAAAATACCTACTCTAAAAATACAAAATAAGAATATCGGATTAAAAAATATATATGTAAATAATCTGAATAATTAATACCAATCTAAAAATATTCTATATGAAGTAAAATTGTTTTAAGAACGTGCGTTCTGATTGGTTTTGAATTATGCGGACAGACGGACAGACGGACACGGAGCTAGATCATAAGGCTTCTTCCTATACGTTGTATAGAAGCCTAAAAGTGCAAAAAATGCACTAAAAAGTAAAAAATAATTTTTCAAACAAGAACAAAATAAAGCTCTTCAAAAACACCTCTTTAATTTTTCAAATAAGAACAAACAAAGCTCCCAGAAAACATCAATATAAAAAGCGTGGGGCTATGAATTTCACAATTTAGTATCTGTAAGAGCCCCCACGCTTTTTATATTGATGTTTTCAGAAAGCTTTGTTTGTTCTTATTTAAAAAATTAAAGAGATGTTTCCTCTTCTTCATTTTCGTTTAATTTTCTGTCCAATAAAAACGCGTATTACAATTCAGGGGAGGGGGCTTTGATACAGGGTTTCTATATTAGGTGCGTAATCTTGAGTGTGATAAGTTCTTAGTTCGTTTTGTTCCGACGCGACGTGTAGAGTTCGCATTCAGCGATCCTATGGATTAGTTCGTCTAATGTTTCGCATCTATAGCAGTGTCTATCCTCCGATTTTCCCAATCGTTTCAGGTGACGTTCCATTTCCCCATGTCCAGTGAGTATTTGGCTCATCTGACAGGTGGTTTTCATGTTTATGCGGTTCCTGACGTTGAGAACGAATTAGTAGGTTATACGACCATTTTCCGTTTCATCCCAGCGTTGTTGCCATTGGGTCATAATTTGGTTCTCCATATTCCTCTGTATTTCAACTTTAAACTTGAAGTCAACAGGGTTCAAGTTTTGGGTGTCTGAAAAGGTGGTGCTTCTTCCTCTTGTTATTTTCTTCCATGCATTTAATCGCTTGATTTCTAGATCAATTGGATAAATTCCAGCTATGACCCCTGCGGCCAGGGCTGATACTGTTTGGTATGTTTTCGCTATCATCCTGCAACTTAGACCGTATTTTGATAACAGTCTAGCTCGGATATGTTTATTCTCAATTTTGTTTATCCATTTTTCGTGTCCATATGATATGATTGGAACAATCGCACCGTTACAGATTTTCTTCATATTCTCGTTTGTGTCCAAGTCCCAGCTGCTTTTAGCCATCCTTTGCAGGTTGACTATCAGCTGCTGGACCTTGTCACAGGCATAGTTGACATGCTTTTCCATTGTCCGTTTGTCATCAATAAGTGTGCCAAGGTATTTTAACTCTCTGACCACTTGTATATTTTTTCCATTTAATTTGATTTGGAGGTCTTTGTTGTGAACCCTGACTGGGTAATGACACATAATTTTCGTTTTAGATTCGGATAGTGTGAGTTTCATTTTCTCACACCATCTCTGAAAGTTTTTGACATTTTTCTGAAGCCTGAGCCTCAGTTCGAATCTGGAGAAAGCCGTCACTGTTGCCTTAATATCATCTGCGCAGGCATTAACTAGGGTTCCTTCTTCCTCCTGGAGTTCGCTGAATTGAAGATAGTGGTCTAGAAGAGCATTCCAGAGAGTTGGCTCTAAGACGGATCCTGGAGGGCAGCCCCTTTCTTTTGTGAGCGTTGGAAGTGGGAAAATCTTCAAAAGACACCACCCTGGTGGGTGGTAGTGTCGGATTTTTAGCGACTAAAACTCCACTTCTTGGAGGTGCCGGGAATCGCTAGTGCATTTCTTCCGCACACACTCCTGCCTTAGTCTTTGCTTCTGACCCTCCGGTGAACAACCACTTGTCTTGTTTCTTCGTGTCTTATGTAGATAATACCTTGTTACAGGAATTTCCTGCAAAAAGTTTATTTTAATTTTGTTAATTTATTTAGTTAGGATTTTTACCGAATTTGAAAACTTTATTTATTATTAGTCTGAATTGTGTGGTGTTAGATGGCGATGGAAGTATAGTTTGTTATTTATTTATTTAAATTTTTATCTATTGGAAAGAATGTGGTATGATAGAGGGAGCAGATTTGAAAAAATTTTTGAAAAGATAGACGGCCAAAAAGTTTTGAGTTAAAAAGGGTAGTTTGTTAGTGTTTTCCCGAATATTCCACTGAATTTCGATAGCCACTGGATGGTCTGTGAACTTCTATTTGGAAGATATTTTTTTTTTTGATTTTGATTTTTGATTAGTTGTTATTGAATTATTAAGTTTTGAAGTAATTATTTAATTTTGATAAGGAGATTAACATTCCGATACGTAATAATTTTGTAAAGCGTTGCGCAAAATGCGGCTTAAAATTAAATCATCGGTGCACACCCGATTGAGGTGTTATTTTACCCTAATCATAAAGAATTGCAATTGTCCGTGGTAGGTGCGACACATTTGCGAATTTAGATATCAACCGTTCGGGCCAAGTATTTTGCCTATTATTAATTTATAGAAATTTACATTTTGCGTAATGTCTTAATTTTTGATTTATTAAGTTCACGTACGGTATACTATATTTTTCCTGTTTATTATCATAACATTTTTTCTAAATTAAATTTTCGTCAACTTTTTTTTTGTGTGAATTAAATAAATAATTACTTCCCTGTTGTAAATATTGTGATTTTATTTATTATTTTGTCTATTTTCCCCTACCTCAGTGTTCGGGTTAGTAATTACCTATATTCTCTTAAGTACCACATTTTTTTTAATTACTTGGCGCCCTAACCAACATCATCAATTTTTCGAGAGAGCAGCTGAGCTAGCCCTGGGAGTTTTTGTACCCAATTTTTTTTGTGTTTATAAAATCCCACGGGCCCTGAGGTTTGTTGTTATTTTTATTATTATTTTTTTTGTTCTTATTATTAAGGGTACAACCTTAACGCCCAAAACAGGAAATGGTGTTTTTTCCTGACTATTCTTTGTGTCGTAACTATGTTATACCTTGACACCCAACGAGAGGTATCTTGTCTTTACTCCTGCTCCTGGCTTTGACCGGTTGTGCTTTCCTGTTTCCTGCACACTGTCTACTACCGGTCGGGTGACCGGGAAACTTGCAGTCATGCAGTCTATGCAGTGCTCCTCTTTATCGCATGTAGAAGAGTAATGGCCCTTGATGCCGCATCTCCAACATGTCATCGAACGATCTTCCTCACTCGTACACTCAGGTGTCGTGATTCAGGTGCCCTCATTTTTTTATTTATAGTAAACAATTATTTATTTCGAATTATTATTTTTATTTTGTTTAACCCCCCCGGTCAAAGTATTCGATTATTCGAATTGGCGCCCGAGGCAGAAAATAATAGGGTCAAATTAGCCGCTCTACAATATCTCACATTAATTACATTAATCACATCGAAAGTTTACAAACAAGTTAATAGATGACGCCACTACTTTTTTATACACTACAGATGGCGCTAGTCATTTTTCTTATCAATTCAATTGTTCTTTAAACTGCACACTATGCTAAAGTGTTCAATTTAGTTTGTTTCACTTATTGTAATTTATGAAACAGTATCTTTTATACACTGTGTACATTACATTATATTTTACACAAGTTACAATACCTAATTTAAATAAAAAAGAACTTTTATTATCCTTTTGATATCGAAAGCGTCAAGATTGGCCAATGGTGTAGGTTATTGTTAGAATGACCGCCTTCCTATCAAAACTTAATATCCAGTTCCTGGTTTATTGGGGTCGCTTATTTATTTGCACTTCCTTATTAAGATTCCTTCCTAATCCGCTTAGTTACTAGCAGGAGGTCTTGCGATGCAGTTTAGATTAATCTGCAAGACCCTGTAATCTGCAGATCTTGACCTTCACCGCGTCTGCCATAGTAGGTTTCTGAATTTTCCAAAAGACTTGGTTGTACGGGCCCCACTGAACTCTGAAGTTTCTTGTCTAGCGTCATCTCCCAAGTACTCGAAGGATAGGTCCCAAGACTGTTCCAAGTCTCGATACCAAATATTTTTAGTTTGCTATTAGAAGACTGAAAGACTTCGGGGACAATTACTACTATACTATCGAAGACTATTAAAAATTCTCTGATATGGTTACTCCTAATTTATCTGTTGGTCATAGCTTTATTTTGATAATTATGTTAGACATGTTATGTTTTTCGTTTTTTGATTATGTTAGAGAATATAGCTTTCTCTTTTTGATAATTTCGTTAGCGATGAGGCATAACTATCACTTTTGCACACAAACTAAATTATTAAATGCGTATTAGCACTGATAGTTGGGGAATACGGTCCTGACTAGAAACAGACCAATAGAAAGAGACATGACCAAGTCCTGAAACCTACAGATATTACGTATTAGGTTGGTATAACAAAATTAACTATATAATAAGGAATTGGTTTGGAAATAAAGCAACAAAAATATTTTAGAAATAAAACATCCAACATCTAACATGAATTTAATGGATTTATCCGATTAGCAGTTAATCCAGTGAGCAGCTACAGTACAAAGGAAGAACTAATCAGTAAATAATAATAAATTAAACATCCTGATAAGTATATAATTTTAATCAGAGTAAAACGGACAAAATGTCAGATACTTTTGAAGAAGCCGAAGTTTGTAGCATATGCTTGGCGAAACTTACCGATGGTCGGGAAATCGGGTTTCTGAACACCTGTAAGCATAAATTTCATACCGAATGCATTATACCCTTGGCAAGACAAACTACTACTTGTCCATTGGATCGACAAAATTTCCAAAAATTTTGCGTGACCCACAAATTAAGCTGCGAGATCACAAGAGTCGTTAACATTAAAATTTGCGATTACCCGAGAATATTTGACAAATATCATTCCCTTTATCTCGATCACCTCGAGGACCGGAAATCTTTAGAGTATTTTGAAATACTTTTAGAGATTCTTTATACAATTCGGAAGCATATCAATAATTGGTTTAGTAAATACGGAGATATTCTCATCTTTCTGTACAGTTTGGATGGCTCTTTTGTATCAATTGATGAAGTAAATAGTCATATAAACCACGGCATAAAACTGGCAAAATTAGATCGTGATAGAGTCGCTATGGAAACTTTGTCGAAATTTAAAATAGCAGAATTATTTCATTAATTTAAAAAAACTTAATTAATTTTAATAAATATAACGTCAATTTATTTATTTTTGATTAAAATAATTTGTAAAAACTTTAAATGCGTTACAGAAAAATAATAGTGTATTACTGGCCAAGCATCGAATTAAATATTTCCTTCTAAGGAAATTTTATGCTAAAATACGGTTTACACCGTGGTGTACGTGGTGATACTCTTGCCGAGTTTGAAACCAAATCCCGTCTCGTTTGCGTAGTAATGTCATTAAGACGCAGATGTAAAGTTGACGTATTATATTGTATACATATTTGTCATCTAAATATTGCTAATTGTCATTAAATTTTGAAAATGTAATATTTTTTGTATGCTGTACAAATGTATGTATACCTATCTACCCACGCACCTCAAAGTTCGCCAATAAAATCATTCATGTAATTTAACAAAATATAAATAATATCAAAAATTGTGGATTTGTGAATAAATTATTTATAAATTTATGAAATAGATGCATTAAATGCAATAACACCAGGGTATGCTAACTCCTTAACAAAGTTTAGTATCGTCTTGCGACTGCCATCTATTGGGGTGGGCGCCAAATAAAAAGGCGGAAATTTTTAAAAATGTTTATTATTTCATTTAGAATTTATAATTTGTAGAAAATGGAATTACTGAAATTTTATGATTATAAAGTAACATTGTAATTTAGATGTAATTTCAAAATAACGACATTTAGATTTTTATTAAACAATTGATTTTATTACTACTTAAATAAACCTAACGTAACAGAATCAATAAGTAAATCGTAATTTGCAAATTTATATCTGAAATAAACTTAAAAAGCTAAAATCAAGTTAAATACTCATTAAAAATCATTTTAAATATTGAGCTATCGGATAAGTGATCATCTTTTTACAAAATTTTCACAAGTTAATAATATTTATATTTAAATAATGTACAAATCGATATTAATAACTTTGGCATAAATAAAGAATGAGCAATAAACATTATGTTTCTGGCTTATTAGCTTTCTTCAGAACCGCATACAAATTATTACTTAATATTTCTTGCATTTACATTAATAACTTTTACATAATTAAAGAATTGAGCGATAGACACGATGCAACTAGTATCGTTAATTAGCATTTCCTCTAAATTTGATATTATAAATACGGTTATTTCGTCGATACTCGAACGTCAGAGCCTCATTTGTATTAAACAGGCGAGGTTGACATTTGAGTATGAGAGGCTATAAATTGCACTTCATTACCCCATTATACCTACATTAATAAGACTATTTCGTGGGCTTACAAGAAAAAGGCACTAAGTCCAAAATGCTAGTTTTAAGTAATCCGCATTTTAAAGTTTGTATTTGCATCAATGTTTTAGTGTTTTTTTACATTGCTATATTTCACAAAATAAATCAGATGATATGACTTAGTGCGTTCTTGCAATAGGAAGATTATTAAAATTGAGATCTATATTGCACTAAAAAAAAATAAGTGAAATTTTAACTTAGTGCTTTTTTCTTGTAAGCCCAGGATTTCTTTCTAGACCTTTTAAATATTTCTCTTATCTCTTCCTAGCATAATATTATTTAAAGTCTTAATGCTGTTTAATATTAACATTTTTATGAAAGATTTAATTACCAATTCTTCCATATCTTAATTATGTCCGTAGTCATCAGTAAAGAGGAATTTCACAATTTCCCAGATAATTATAGAAATTCTTTGTATTATATTCCCTACACATGACAAATAATAGGAAATATGTGGTTAAAAATATGTTAATGTTGGTTAAATAATCGATAAACATGCTACTACAATTTTTCAATCTTCGGTTTTCTACACTTTCACCAGCTAAAAATGTTTCTTTTGCAGCATACACAATTTTTTACTTTTGGTAAAACTATTTTTGACACAAATCCTCTAATGTTCGGCAATACAGTTGCTTCCAAATCTTTAGGATTTTCTAATTTTGAAATCTTCATTACTGTGGAGTACTGGCTGAACTTCAACAACATTCTAAAATAATAATTAGTAAATTAATATGGGACCCTTAATATGTCACATGTAAGTAATTACCTGCTGCACAAATTTCTTCAATGAAACTAAAATATCTCCTTCATCATTTTCACAATTACTGCCTTCTGAATGACCGTTGCTGTAGTTATTAACCAACAAACTTTTGTAAAATGGAGTAAATGCTGCTACTGTTGGATTTGTAAATCTTATTCCCCTCTGTCTTACTTGCCCAAAAAAATTTTCCAAAGAATTCTGGCTGAACGTCTTAGGAAACATGCTCTTGAAACCAAAAACTTTCATGTTTGAGTAAATGTCAATAAAGTCCTGAAAATTGCAAGATATGAAACATTAATTATTTATATTAGAATTATTTTATAAATTACTTGTAGCGTAGTAATCCAATTTTTTATGGTTGGTGGCGTGAACTTCCTTTTGGGCCTCTCATTCCTGTTTGTATCATCTGTATCGTCATTGTCATCTTTTTCAATATATATCATCGTCTCAAAAATTTTAATAGCTCTCTTCCAAAATTTAACATGATGAGATTTGTCGGTGACGCAGGTTCGTAACTTTTTGCCTAGAACTTCAACTTCGACATGACCATTAATGCTGTCAAACAATTTGTCGAAGAAGTTGATCACTTTTGCAGTTTGTTTTGCTTCTGGTTTCAACTTTTACGTTTCACCATTACACTCATCATAGGTCGTTCCTAAATAAAATAATAAATTATGTAAAACTTTTCTCAAAAATAAGCTCACTTAATACACATACCTGATGTAGCCATGACAATAGCAAGAGAAACGCAATAAACGCAATAAGAGAAAACAATAGCAGTTCTTGAAGCACGGGTGTATTTGTTAGAAAAAGAACTGAGCGATCTTAAGGCATCGAAAGCAGTGGGCTTCTCCTACGAAAAAATTAAAAACAATGATCGCAAGATAATGATGTTCACTGGACTGCCCAACTCACAGATATTTAAAGGTTTATGTGGATTATTAAAAAACGTAAAAGTCAACTACATATACAAATGGAATGTTGAGAAAATAAGTAGAACCGAAGCTGAGGCAAAACTACGTCCATCTAGATTTGGCTGATAAATTTGAGATTTCGGAAGGCACAGTTTCAGATATTTTTATTACGTGGGTGCAAGTTCTTCATGCTATTCTAGCCAAACAGTTGATGGGCTCAATTCCCAGTAGGAATAAAAATAAAACATGTTTACCGAACTGCTTCAGCAGCTTCACCAACTGTCGAATAGTATTAGATTCCACCGAAATTGCTACAATCGCAAGTCGTGATTCTATGACAACCCAACGGGATACATATAGCACCTATAAACATGGAAATACCTGGAAAGCTCTTATACGTGTTCCTCCCAATGGTGTAATTACTTATGTTAGTGATTTATATGCTGGGTCAATGTCTGATAAAAAAAAATGTTTATGATTGCGGCATATTAAATAAAATGGAAGCTGGCGATTTGATTTTAGCAGGGTGCTCAGTGTTATTTAGAAAAAAAAAGTAACTTAAGTAACTTATAAAAATTTAAAAAGTAATCCAAAAGTAACCAATCAGCAGTATAAAGAGAGATTATTTACAAAATTTTAAGCTACTATGTTGGTTTTCTCAAAAAAAATTTGGCAAGGAAATATGGATATAATACATAATTATATAATTTAAAGAAATATAATTTATTAAAAAAATTTGTAAATATATTTATCTTTTCATGACCAATCGATATCTTAACTCGATAACTTAACGCAACTTGAAACTATTCGTTTGAAAACAAAATTGAAATTTTACAGGGTTTCCACTGAATTTTCTAGAACAAATTCCTTGACTTTATCAGGTTTTCCCTGACTAAAAATTAAAATTTTCCCTGACTTTAATAAATCGGAAGATAAAATGGTAACGTTAGACCCGAGAAAATACATTATAAAAACAAATAAATTTATTTTACAATTTTACAAAAAAATTAAATTTTTTTTTTAAACTTTCAATTTTCGAATTTATTTCCAGATTTTACATAATTTAAAGCTTAAAAATTCTATTTTTTCCCTGACTGAACATTTAATTTCCCTGACTTGGAGCTAAAAATAAAAACTTCCCTGACAAAAATAAAACATTGAATTCCCTGACTTTTCCATGTTTTCCAGACGAGTGGGAACCCTGTTTTATAGAATGCACAACATGACCTCTCAACATGTGTAGGTAAACCACAGCAGTGGATTGGTGTCATCGCTGGTTGAGTTACAGAGCGGAAATTCTGGGTTTGATTCTCGGACTTGACAGAATTTCTGAGCTCGGCCTTATGGTGTGCATCAGCACGTTGTGGATTTAAGAATTGGTTCTACATTTACATAATTCTGGCCAATTGACAGAACGTCAAGGTCAAAAATGAAATTAAAAAAAAAAACATGTGTAGGTATACCAACTTAGAATAATTGGTATTGGTATACTACTTATACCAATAAAAGTGAGCAATTTTTAAAATATTAAAAAAACGTTTTTTGAAGAACCTTTTTTTGTAAATGTTCTTAAAATTTTTTTTAAATCTTTCAATTTGGGTTGAAAAAGTAACTAAAGTAACCGAAATTTGAGAAAAGTAACTTGAAGTAACTGAATAAAAAAAAATAACCAGCTAAGCACCCCATTTTAGCTGATAAAGGTTTTCTAATTAAAGACATTCTTCCTGCCGGGGTGCATCTAAATATTTCAACATTTTTGGTTACGCCGCAATTTACGCCAGAACAAGTATACCGGACAGAGAAAATCGCTAAAGCACGTATACACGTGGAGCGAGCAATACGGCGTATGAATTGCTTTGAGTACGTTCCACAGCCCACGACGACCGCGGCCGCGGCATGGTCGTGTAATTTAGCGTTCGAAAATACGTTTTCGACCACGGCGACCACGGTTGTTTAGTGTAGTGGAACGGCTTTTGTGATCTTTGTGGGCGGCCTAATGTCATTTTGAATTTTCATATTCAAATTTTAAAATGTAAATCTTGATATTGGCAACCTTACAGGTTTTGCACAAATTATTACGATGAACACTTAGAACAGAGCAAGTACAAGTTTACTTTTGCATATTGCTGTGAAAATGAAAAAAATTTTTATGAAAAAGAAACATTATTTTATAACAAGTTATGGGAAATAAGTTCACAAGTTAACTAAAAAATAAAATATTAAATATTTTAATTTGATAAACAATTTATGATAATTAGATAATTTACCTGTTTTTGCACAATTTGCATCAACTTTAGATACTACCACTTTGAAAAACTTTTTCACTATCGGCATTATATTATGCAATTTTTTCGGAATCCATTCTTAAACTTTCAAATTTGTGCGCGAAAAAACTTTCACGATCACGGCAACCCACCTTTTACAGTGGGGCTTCATGGTCGTGGTGGGCTAGCAATCGGTGACGCCCTTAATGACGTTCTGAGCTCGACCACAACGACCGCAGCTTTAGGTGGAACCCTTAAAAGTCGCCCGTGGTCGACCGTGGTCGTCGTGGGCTGTAAGTGGAACGACCCTTTAAGATTCTTAAATCTTTACCATACAATTTGGTACCAATGTGCAAGTTATTGGAGCACTAGTTAACATGCAAAACCTTTTAATAAAAGAACTCGAGGATCGTCATTCTGACTCCGATACGAAATAAGAGCCGAATTTTGTGAAATAGAAATATTTGTTTGTATATAAAAAATAAAAACTTTATTTGCTTAAATTATTTTTGTAAATAGTATGCATTAAAAAATGTAATCGAAATGATAGCAATTATTGACCAGCAAAATATATTAATATTTATTTATAATATAACAAATTTGTACATTAATTAGTTACCCCACTTACATATGGAATTTGGTTATTTATTTATACATCATGTCTATACACTACATAGTCCAGTCAATGAGGGTATTTGGGTCCGAATTCTGTCCTAAAGCATAGATTTACTTGAAATTTTTACAGTAGGTAGTAAATAGCTCACGAAGCAAAGTCTACCCTAATCGAAAGTATGCTTTTATCTTGGGGACGGTTCCCACCTCTTCTCGGGGTGGAAAATTTTTTGTTCAAAATAGGTTAATTTTAAGCAAAAAATGTTCTATAAAGTTTTTTGTAAAACTCAATACTGTTTGAGTTATTTAAGAATGAAAACTTGCCATTTTTATTGAAAAATGACACTTTTTGACCGGTTTTTTTTGGAATAACTCAAAAACTATGCGTCTAATAAAAAAAAGTATTAGAAACATAATTGTACCTTATAAAAAAACAAAGAGATTCGTTTTTTTATAAATATCCTAGGTACAATACAAAGCGAGATATGGTTGACGAAAGGAGACTTTGTTCTTTGTGAATGCTCAAATCGATGCATTCAACTTAAAATAACGGAAAAACGAACCCCACGTTCACCATAATTGAAGTACATCGTTTTCCTTCTATAGTACCTTTTATTTTAGTGTTATGTATATGCTGAAAAAGTTTGACTGGTTTAAAATGCATACTTTTTGAAAAAAATACGATCAAAGTGTAGAGCGCATTTTTCGATTTTCTGAAAAATTTACCTTTCTCTTCGTGTAACTCAGAAATGATAAGAGATACGTAAAAAATTATTCAGTACAAAAATGTTGTGTTTTTTTTAATAAATATTTTGCTTTTTTTTTATTTTTGTAGCATAGAAACTGATGAAGATAACGACACTTTTAGTTGGGTAGATAGCGCGAGTACCACCTTTCTTGCGCTCTTTAACTCTTTACCTTTTAAAAACTGAAGGTTTTTATATAATGTAATCAACATGATTTTGTAGCCCTTGAAATTTTCTTTAAAATGGTTTATGAATGGATACGATATCTTTAAAATGAAGGAAGTTATTATAAAAAAACCAAACAACTTTTTTTTCCAATTTCAAAGCATATATACGAATTTTAGAGCAGATGTGTATATGATCTCCGTATACCGACTATATATGCACTTTTTCTCTCTCTCTCTCTCTGCAGTTGTTGGTAGTCAGTCTCTGCAGCTTATACTCATCCAAAAATATCGCAGCGCTAAAAGGAAAATGGAAGAGGAAGTAAATACAAGTAGTCCTCCTAAAAGAAAATTGAGAAAATCTGATTCATTGCCAGTTGATGAAAATGCTTTTGATTGGAAAGAAGACTGCTTTATATGCACAAAAACAGCAAATGTCGAAAAATTAAAAATCAAATTATAATGTAGAGCCAAAATACAGGTACAAGAATTATTTTAAAGTATTAATAAATTACTTTTTTTACACCTTTTTTTATAAAAGGGGATGGTTTATAAAGGTTGAAGATGTTTTTAAGGGTTGAAAAATAGAAAGAAAATAATAATAATGTTGACCTAAAATACAGATATAAAATTAATTTAAATTAGATTAATAAATCACGTTTTTTACACATTTTATTATAAAAGGGGTTGGTTTATAAGGGTTAAATTATTCAGCCATCCAATAATAATGCCTTGAAGTATAGGAAGACCTTTATTTAACGTAATTAAACGTTATTAAAGCCTAAATTCAATTTTGGCAATAAGAGGTAGTTTTCACCCCTAAAAAACAATAAGCATAATATCGGCATAGGGTAGACTTTGAAGTGGGAGGTAAGTAGAGCCTATGCCCAAAATTTTATCAAAATCGATGCTTTTGGAAAGAATTCGGAGGAAATACCCTATTTTTGTCCTCATTGACTGGACTAACAGGCATCTAGGTACACCGATCTTGATATGATTCGTGTTGTAATGCGCATGCGCGAACTTTTTCGTCTACTTTTTCGAAGTTTAGAGGTTAATTGTTTATTTTGTAAGCTGTTCAAACTTTTAGCGAGCGGTCTTCTATTATTGCTTATTGCAGTGTTATGAATAAATTATACATTGAACCCTTTAGTGTTTTAATTTTACAAAAATTTAGTGTATAAAAGCTAAATTTAATTCGACACATATAATTAAGGAAGAGTAGTCGACACCGTGGATCTGGCTTGGATTTCTATGCCATGTACAATCCAGAAACACTGTGTCATTGAGTGAAAACAAATCACAAGTTTAGTTTTAGTTTTGTTTGAAATCAAACAAAAAAACAATTAACCTCAAAACTTCGAAAAAGTAGACCTGTCAAAATTTATACTTGATCAAAATATTTGATTCACAGGTTCGCGCATGCGCATTACAACACGAATAATATCAAGATAATATTAAGATAAAAATGATTTAAGTCCAATGTAAAAACCATATTTTTAAAATCATTTGTTAACGATCTTACGAGTCTGTAAATCTTGAAGTTCAATTTACGCAAAATATACAGTTTGTGACTCTGATCGGTATTCCCGTGTACTCTTCAATTGCAAAGTTACATTAATCATAAATTTTTTACTGTACGTTAATGAACAAGTACTATAATTATTTTTACAAAAAATAGTTAGCTTCATCGTCTGATGATAAATTTACAGATGCATCAGTGTCTTCTGATGTTGACAAATCTGAACTGGAAATATCGTGTAATCTCTGATGAATATCAAAATCATTTGATATAAGGTTGGCCAAAACACAACGATTTTGTTAGAAAGAAAGAGCTAAAGTGGTGTAACCCTCAAACTTTTATCGTCGGTTTTTTCGGTGTTACGGCTCGGCTCTCTCCTAGGAATATCTTTGAAGTAAAATTGATGTAACTAACATTATCTAATAGTCCAATAGATAGCAGTGATATAATATATTGTTTTTGCATTCACAAATTTGACGAATATTTAAAAATAATAATTTAATATCTTCAATAGTTGTATTTGAAGGTTACACCACTTTGGCTCTCAGGGCCTCATATAATTATAATCAAGAAGCAATATTGCATTTAACTTGATTTAACCTAATAAACGTATTTGCTTACATTTCTCATTACACTTCAAGCCGCCAGAGGTTGGATTCCTATTTTTTCACGATGTTGAACGTATTATAGTCCAGTGGCAATGGCGTAGCCAGGAATTTAGTTTGGGGGGGGGGGGCACGAGCGAAGCGAGTCTTGTAATAACGTTGCCGACAAAATTTTTTAAAATTTTCAAGGTCAAACGCTTAATAGAAAGTTAGATTGATTGCTAATTGATAGTTTCGGGGCGGCAGGGGGGCGGCTGGCTACGCCACTGTTATATAGTCTATGGTATTTGTATGGAACCTGATCCTTGTGCCCTCCAGAAAAAAACTTTGGATCCGCCCGTGCACGTCAAGTTTCTCATATTATGAGGTTAGATTTGTACAAAAGCAGTTTTTTAATCAAAGAATTATCAAAATCAAAAAATTAAAAAAAGAAAAATGATGCGGAACATTTTTTAACTTCTTTATAAAAATATGTTGGATTATAAGAATTTTAATTAATCAAATTTAATAATAATTGTAGTTTCACTGATTTACTGTATTTGTCAATATATTAGTTAAAAATTTTTTTTCTCGTTCTACTTACCTTCAGAAGTTTATTCCATTTCATCCGATTGCAATTTTCTTCAAATTATAATTTATATAGCACCTTAAACACATGCGTTGTTGAATAATAACGTTACCGCTATTGACGCTATTCGAACAAAAGTAACACTACCACTAAATATAAATAAAGGAATTTATAAGTATTTTATGACTCTTAAGGGTATATTAAAGCCAATCCAGCAAAAAAAAATACCCTAAGTAGATACTTTTTTTCGATTTTTGGCCAGCTTTTAAGTGATTGGCCGCAGTGAGTGACCTTAAAAAATATCTTATTTTTCACGAAAGATGAAATTACAACCTAAAAACTTTTACGAATTATAAAAATATAAGAAAATATGGGGTAATGTAAACTGGGCCAAAGGCAAATTTTTTTTAAATTTTAAAAATGGTAAATTGAGCCAAAAGCAAATATTATTGATTGAAAAATTGTAGTATGGGGTTTGAAAATCAAACACCGATACATATCAGCGTATCGTTACACGTTATTCGATATCGAATTTATATGAATTTTATTGTTATTTTGATTTTTTTTGTTTAGTTTTTGTCAAATTCAAGTTTCGACAAAGACGACCATGGCAAAGAAAATATATTAGAAACAGTTTTAAAGAAATAAAAACTAGTTTTTTTTTTATTAAAAAAATTTTAAATGAAAAAACTGGGTACAATAAGCCTAGAGCATTAGTGCAAAGTAGACCTTGAACTACTACCCATGCAGCGATAAGAATAAGAACCTCCCCCCCCTTCTCTCAAATGATAAGACGTAAGAATTTTTAAAGTAAGTAATAATTGTCTTGATTTAAGCAATGAATATGTTTTTGAAAACATTTTCATCCATTTGTAGTTTTTTATCTTACGTAACATTTATAATCTTCCCCTTCCGCTCCCTTTGTCAGCAAAAGTATGAAAAAGTAATCCCCCCTCCAAAGCTATGTAGTAATTTTGTAACTTGTTTGTAATCATAACAATTTTTGTTTTTTCTAATTTTGTAATTTTGTGGACAATTTTTGAACAAAGTAAACAGGGTTCGCTTTTGTACCACGATTTTAACAAAGGAATACAGAGTGGAACAAAATATTTTTAATAAAATCTTTAATTTTGATAAGCTTATGCGGCCTACCACTCGATTTAGGTTAAATCGAAAAAAAATAATTGCAATTTAAATTTTGTAAACGCATGAGTGGCGTGTTGAATGACATGAGGTTTAGAATGCCAATTGTATTTTTATTTGAGTTGAAGAGTTGAATAATAACAGAAAAGTAAAAGGTTTTTATCTCCCATAGTCCAATTCCCGATAAAGGTTTTTTAATTTTATTCAAAATATTTTGTGCCACTCTGTATTCCTTTGTTGAAAACTTGGTACGAAAGCCAACCCTGTTTACTTCATTCAAAAATAAATTGTCCACATAACTATAAAATTATAAAAACAAAAATTGTTATAACAAAGAAGCTACAAAATTATTACAGGGTTTTGAGGGGGGGGGGGTACTCTTTCATACTTTGGCTGACTAAGAGAGCGGTGGAGGAATTACAAATATTACGTAAAGTAAATAACTACAAAGGAATGAAAATATTTTCAAAAATATATTGATTCTTTAAATCAATACAATTACTTACTTTAAAAATTCTTATGTCTTAACATTTGAGTGAAGGAGGGGTCAGGGGGGTTACAATTTTTTTTTTGAAGAGGGGGTCTACTAAAAGTTTACTTAATGTAATTATTTTTTGGTTTAGTAAGTTTTTAGTGGTGGCGATGATGACTTGATGTCAAGCCAGCGCTGCCACGTCTTAAATGGCTGTAATTCCCGAACGGTGACAGCAACAAATTCGCGATTGCGGCAACTAATTAGCCACAAATTCCCATATAAATACTTTTTGGTTTGAGTAAGTTTTTCAAGCCAGCGCCGCCTCTCAAACGGCTGTAATTCGCGAACGGTAAGAGCGATAAATTCGCGATTGCGGCAACTAATTAGCCACAAATTCCCATATAATTTTTTTTAGGCTTTGCAAAAGTGGCGGCGCTAGCTTGATGCGGGTCAATGAGACTGTTTTAGTTTTTTATTTTTAAAATTTTTAAAACGCAATACAAGACTGCCAAATGCAGTTTTGTCATATCTTTTTGTTAAATTTCTACTTTTTTCAATAAAATTTTTCGATAAATCCTATCCTGTATAGAAAAAATATAATATATAATTTCACGATTTGTCTCAAGGTGGCCCATGACGTGGGCCACTATGAAACAGGAGTAAATATAGACAAAAACTACCAATTTTCAAGAAAATATTTATTTAACGCAAGCTACTATCAACAAAACATCTTTAAAAAACTATATCTAGCGCAATTCTCAGTTGGCTCAAGTTAATTTCAAATTTATAATACGATTGCAGCCTTCTTGTGTTTCGCCGAAGCGATAGTGCGGGTAAAATATTGAAATGTCAGGTCATAAAATAACCCTCGAATTTTGTGGCTTTTCTTAAAAAATTGACTTTGATGTCATTAGATGATTTTTTTAGTTCCAATACTTTTCCAATATAAAATAACGCATCATTCTTTGGTTTGAACTGCACCAAAATAAAGTAATCTGGCTCTGGATCCCTGTCAAGTTCTTCAAATCCTAAAAGTTCATCTTCTTCATCAGAAGATATATCCTTCGCGATAGCTTTTACTTTTTTTGAAAACAAAGTTCTTGATGGCTTATTTTTTTCTCTTCTGGTTATCTTTTTCTTTCTTCTCCATATGCTTTATTTCAATTTTTTCTATACGACTATCATAGAATGTGGGCATTCTGATTCTATTTTTAAATACAGAATATCTACATTCTTTCTTTTTTTTATTCTTCAACTTCTCTCAACTTTCTCAACTTCAAAATTCACGTGGCTTCGCTTAATTTTATTTTTTGTTATTTGGAAAGTCATTTCTTCATTGTTTTTTAATTTTAGTCATTATTTGTTAAGTTTGGTTGAAATATATTCTTGATTTTTATATTTTTTCATTCAATTTAGAGTTAGGTACGACTGAAGATTGGCAATAACCGTGAAATAAGGCTTTATATCGTATTACTCATTATTTTTAATCCTGTTAAGTGGTAATTAATGTCTTTTTGGTTTTTATAGTAACAATTTTTCTACGTATGTATTTCTTTACTTTACTGTTAAAATTTTATTATTTTAATATTTTGTTTAGTTCTGTTAAATCTTTAAACAGTGCAATTAATCAAAATAATAATTATACTTTTAAAAATTTTTATTATAAAAAAACAATATTGTGGTAAATGTCGAAAGACAACAAATAAATTACGTATATATTCAACCGGAATATTCACCAAAATCAAACAGGGTTTGATCGTATTTACGAGCTTCTATAATTCGCCCCCCAAAGTATCTTCCATTTAACGTATTACGTGCCTTTTCGGCATCGGCTACTGCTTTATAGTGCAAAAATATTTTAACTATCACTTCAGCATTGTCGCTATCTGTTTGCTTTTCTTGAAAAATCACAATATTTGAAAGTTCTCCAAATTTTTCACACTCTTCTTTAATTTCTTCTTGCAGGTTTTCATCTATATCTTCAGGTCCTACCATATTTTTCAAGACAACAACGCTCGAGTTAGCATTTCTCATTAATTTTTGCATCATTACTTGACGAGAACCATGACCTTTAATTGTCATATTTTCAATTTCTTCTAAAGATTCTGATTCGTCTAGATGCAATAATTTTTGCTTCATTTCTTCAATATGCTTTGCCTGTGCATCTTGTTTTTCATCGATAACATTACTTACAATATATGAGTTTGATACCGCAGTAGGCGATGCAACTTTAGTTGCAAGTTGTGGAAGGATTATGCCCGGATGAGGTAATTCTGAAGGACGTAATGCAATTTTTGCGGCTGCATTCAGCGCATTAAGTTTTGCAGTGGCAGCTGCTGCAGCAATGACCGATGCACTGGGCATAACATTATTTGTATCGTGCGCGAAACCTTTTATAGCACTGAGAGGTGTTATGGCGTGACCCACCCGTAAGAGTTTTCCACCTAAATTAAACAAATTCATCCCAGCTATAGCTTCATTTACTGCTTGGCTAGATTCGTATTCGATGAAACCATACTCTTTGTGTTTTTGACTCATAGTGTCCCTGACAAATTTGCAAAAAGTTATCGAACCAAACGCCTCAAAAATGTCTCTAATATCTTTTTCCGTGACTTCGGGATGAATTGAGGCAATATAAATTCGATAATAGTTTTTTGCATCTTTTTTAATTTCTTCGATTATCGGCTTGGCTTGTGCCATATTGCTAGATTGACAAATGACTTTGATATTTCTTCCACCAATCACAGCGTTGTTCATTTGATCTAATGCCAATTGTGCAGAATCTGGTAACTCGTAATCGATAAAAGCGTAACCTCTGTGTCTCTGCTTTGCAGGATCCCACGACATACTGATTGATTTGATGGGACCAAAGGGAAGAAAAGCTTTACGTATGCACTCCTCTTTTGCTTCAAAGTTAATGCTGCCAATATATAGTCTGCACATGAGTTGAAATGCTTGTTGACGTACGATACGATTTCGTTCTCGTTCTGCTTCAAAATTTTGAAGTGCTTCGGCTTGTTTCAAACGGTTCATCTCAAAAGTTACTTCCGCCGCATAATTTTTTGCTTTGGTAAGTTTTCTTCTGTCACTTGAAGTTAATTTGGGCAACTGAGGTTTTGCTCCAGGACCAAGAATAACTTTACCGACTTGAACTAAATCACACTCGGCGAATTCTTTCATTTTATTTTTATTTTTGGTTTTTAGGCGATTTAAAAAATTCTCTATGGCTTCAATTTTAAGAATGCTAATACTATATTGTTTAAATGGGTGTTCTTTTTACCAACTTAAATAGATTGTAAGATTAAAATTTTTTCTTTGTTACTGTGTGCTAGGTGTCACGTAACTGTAAAAAGCTACTAATAGATAACTCTCATAGCAATCCTATGCGTTAACCGTAATGAACTGTTTGTCGACGATTTGAACGCGAACGTTTGGTTGAACCCAAAAGTATATTGCTCTGTATCCTTAAATTTAAATGATTTTCCCAAGTTACTCTAAACTCACAACATAATCGTAAATCGGGAAAAATTAAATTACTTCCTATGTGCGGACCTGGATATGACCCTGGAAAATCTCCTTCATAATTATTTTTATAAACAGTTCGATTCTGAAATTCTTATATGAACTCAAACTCTTTAGTGTTTTATGGAAAATTTCGGAAAGAAATAAACACTTCTCGTATAATTTTATTTTATGTTAGGGCTAACCGGTTTCGTGAAACTAATTCACATCATCAGAGCTCTCTACAAGAAATTACAAATTAAATTGTCATAAGATGCATTGTAACAATTATTACTTACACGTCAATTAAAACAAACAAACGACTAAAAACATGATTGTGTATCCCACATTCAAATACTAATTTCGATAAAATATTTAAGCGTCAAAACAAATTAAAATTAAATTAAAATTAAATCAAATTACCAATGTGCAAACTAAGAAATGAAATAAACAAAATGTCGAAGTTATCATTTTTCGTTATTATCACTTGTTGTGGCGGTGTTCAAAATATATTCGAATATTACTCTTCATATGGTTTAAGTAGTGTAACTCGATATTAACCATATCAATATTTTATAAATATATTGATATACATACATCAGGCGATGAATTAGAAAGATAATTATACTTACGAAAGGTAAACAAACACTTACACTGGCAATTGTGTCTCTTCCTGCGGAAAGAGTGCCTCATCCGGTTCGAAGCCACGCCTCTCTGTTTACATAATTTTGACGTTTGCCAATATCAAATAAATGTTCGCGTAATTATCTCAATAAATATAACTCGACCTCATTATTTTTAGATCGATAAGTTGCTTGTAAATTTTACTCAGGCATCGTTGCATTAAGCAATTGCACTCAAAACAAGTTTTTCGTGCATTGCTATGCAACGATGCCTTCGTATTTACAATACAACTTATCGATCTAAAAATGAGGTCTTGTTATATTACTATTGATAATTGCGTACAATAGGTAGTACAGTAGCATTTACGTTGAGAAGAGAGCTCCATCCTTTGAAAAGAGAACGCCATCCTGTTTGTAGCCCAGCAACGCATTCGTGACAGTGACGTGTGTCATTATTTGACGCAATGATCTTAACAAATATAACATAACCTCACGTTTTTCTTTGGTAATTTTAGTTTTTAAACAAAAATTTCCAATTAAAACACGAGGTCATATTGTTATATTACTATTAAAAATTTAGAGAAGATCCGTTTAAATAATGTTCGTAGTGGTGGGACGTGGGAGTGGGCAATTTTTGAAAAAGGAAGGGATATTTTTTAAGAGCAGGGGTGTATACAAATAAGAGCTCTGATAGGTTGAAGAAAGAGGGGGGAGTTGTAATTATTTTTTGAATATGTTTAATGGTGGTGAGTTGTTTAAATCCGACTGACTATTTAATAATAATGAAGATTGTTTTAATTTATTAATTTCTAAAGCTTCTAAAAATTCTAGTTTTTTACTTTTTGACTCCACATGCAAAATTTTGCACCCCCCCCCTTTGTTTGTGATTATTGTCTAATAAGGTGTTTCGCGAAAGTAAATTTTCCGTCTGCAAGTTTTTTCCAAAATATCTAACTTGGTTTTCGCGTTATTAATACATTTTTTAAGTTTATTGGTTGTTTTAAAGGCAATGTTGAAATTTTGATTCTTTGTATATCTTTATTTATCAAAGGACCTAGATTTGCCTGTCGGAATTACTTCGGGTCACCACGAGGCGGTCTAGGACATTTCGCCGTCGCCGTTTCGCCGTCGAATTAAATTTTATTTTAAATTTAAAAAAATTTTTTTTTACTTATAAAAAAAAATTAACATTTTGACTGCAAAAATTTATATTTTCGGGGCTATGAAAAATTAGAAATTAGAAAAGCAGAAATAAAAATTTTCTTACAAAAGTGTGACACCCTGTATATAAGCTATAGAATCAATCAATTAAATTATTGATTGGTAATGTTAAAGTTGGTAACAAAATAATAGATCATCAGTACAGTTATAGTATATAAAAGAAAAGCGGGAAGTAACTTATTTTGAATAATTATTTAAAAAAAATTTAAAACTTTTGATTTTACTATATTTTTTAATTAACAACGGCGAAATGGGCGGCGGCGAAATGGGCAACGGCGAAACGGCGACGGCGAAACGGCTACGGCGAAACGGCTACGGCGAAACGGCCACGGCGAAACGTCCCATTCCGACCACGAGGTGGTTGTCGAGTTAGCAGCCTGCTAACCGTGGCCCTGCCCCTTCATATAATCATCGGATGACTTAAGATTCTCATTCCGGCCACTTCTTTAACCAAGAGGATCTCTTGAATGTAATTTACGATCCTCGTCCAGCTCCTTTCATCTGTTAGCATATGCTGAACGATGTCATTGGGGGTGAGGAGTTCCCTGAGTTTCAGAGCAAAGAGCTGCCTCTCCCAACGCCAGCTCATGAAGAAGGTATGTTCGGCGTTACCGACCTCTGCACAATACCCACAAGTGTCATATTCAATTATGTTGAAACGATGTAGGTAAGCGTTAAAGCAACCGTGGCCGGAGAGCATCTGCGTGGGGTGATAGTTCAACTCCCCATGTCTTTTACTGACCCATTCGCTAATGTCCAGAATGAGCCGATACGTCCATCTACCATTCTCCAATACACTCCATCTGGACTGCTACTCTGCCATCGTCACACTCGCGTCAGCTGCGTGCCCCTCAAACTTCCCTGCTTTATCTCGCGCCAGAAGGTCCATAGGAGGCAAGGAAGCAAGAACCAGAGAAGCATCCGCGGATATCGTTCGGTAGCCCCACACCACTCTTAGCGCCATTCGTCACTGCACGCACTGTAATTTTTTTCCGTTTTCTATGAGTTCCGTATCTTGCGGGGTCCACAGCAAGATACTACACCGGTGCGGTGCTGCATAAAGCAGTGTCGACTGTGTTATTGACGCTAAGAGAGCTTTTCTCTTGTTTCTTCGTTGTTTTTGGCCTCTTGATATTCGACATAAGGCGGGCGAGTGATAATGTAATATTTAGCGCTTTGGCTGATACCGTCCGGATGTGTGGCGTGAAACAACCACTCTAAGAATGGTGCCCTCCTTCTTGAGAGTGATCTTGTCTATCAAGTTTCAGATCGACCTAGGGCTCCCGCCTTCTTCCGCACACCAACATACATAGCTTTGGAATTTTCCGGAACAAGCTTGAGTCCATGTGCGTGAAGTTAGCAAAATAAATAAAATAAAAAAAAAAGAAAGGCACACATCGGGCACAGTCCGGCACAATATTCATTTTTTTAAATGTTGTTTTAAATGTTTTTTTAAATTTTTTAAGTTGTCGTGACGTACTCATTCTCTGAATCCTGCAGGCCCATATGTAATTATCTCTCACTGAGGTAGCTGACCAAGATGTTGAAGGTCTCAGGTGATATATTTAGCTCCCTGACTTGCCCTTAACCATCTGTGACTTCCCAGATAGCACATTAACATGACATGTCGAAGACGAATTATGAATAGAAAACTAAACATTTTAATATGCATGGTACTATCTACCAGCGGCGGATGGTCAGAGGAGGCAAGGGAAGCTTAGCTTGCCCTTATATTCTGGAATATTAACTATCAAAATTTTCAAAAATGGACAAAAGTAGATTTTTAATTGTGAGAACTATCAAAAGATAGATACTATTTCCACAATTCTTATTCAATAAAATAAGATGTGGCTACCGCAAAAGTAGAATCGTTGGCCTAGAATAGCCTACAGATGATGTAGCCATCACATGGACAGCAAATTGTAACTGTACTACTGACCAGTACTGACCCCCCCCCCAGCTTAAATTTGTTGGCAAAAATTAAATGAGGCTACCCTTATTTTCGTCTGACTGATTTTTTTTTGCGTTTTTGTTTACAAAATGAGCGGTGTTCAATACTTTGCGCTCTCTTTTGCGTCTCCTTCTGTCTTATTCTTAACCGCATTAGTCGCTCCACCCTAATTACGGCACTCCTACTGATGATTTTAAAAATTAAATAATAGTCTCATGTTCATGAAAATGGGTGGCCCGGAGAAATATTAATATTTTCTTTGAAAATAAATTATTTTATAATTTGAGAGTCTCGGGTCATCTCAATATCTAGGCACGAGCAAAAGAACACACTTTCTAGTTGTGTATTTAACGTAGCTTTTTAATGACGTAATTGAGCGTCAGACTTATGTAAATCGTGCACTTTGATGGTATACTTATAAATAGCAGCATTAAAGTTAATATTTTTTTAATTTAAATTGTAAGAAATTTTATTCAATTTGTTGTTATAGGTGCGCCTATGTATTCCTTTTGCATTTCACAACGCGGCGCTCCTGTTGTCAGGGCTGATTATACTGCGTTGCGCGCGGTGGTGTGGTTAAATTTTAAGTTGGGTTGGGGACTCGAGCTGGAAGAGAGTGAAGTGAATGTGTTTCTTCATTCAAGAAAAGTTTTGGTAAGTGTTGGTCCAGTGGACTGATTTTTAGGACACATCTTTTCTTTTTTTTACACTTTATTTATATTTCGCTTTCGTTACTCGCAGCAGTTAAAAAGGAATTATTTCCAATAATTTAATTCTATTAATTTTATTTTCTATTGACTGACCGTATTATCAAGCGCTTCAACGATAGCATTTTATCTTGCTCGATACATTTGCAACGTGGTCCTTTAAATTAATTTAATAAAGTAAATAATTTTAACTTTTAGTTATTACTTTTAATTTTCATTTTCACTGTGGGCATAGACTACTTGTTCTCTGTATGTTTCTCCACTACGGATAATATAGAGACAAGAAGTAGCTACAATTTCTTCTGTTCCATCTCAGTGATGGCCTTCCATTGTTGGTGAATTTTTTTCCTGCAGTGGTTGTTTAATATCTTTGAAAACACATCCTCGCCGCCGGCACATATCAGCCGGCTGTAATATTTTGGACATCTACACTAAATTTAAAGCTGGTTCTTCCAGGGTGAAGAGAAAAATTATGCTTGCCCGCAAGGGTAGGTAGCAATTTTTTATTACAAAATAAGTTGTGATAGAACCGAGGGGAAGAATCGCTGAAGGAATCTGGTATACAAGCGAAGGGAAATCTGAGAAAATCCGGAAAAATTTGAGAAAATCCTAGGAAACCTTAGTTTTCAGAAAATTATAGGAAATGTTGGGAAATCTTAAAAAATTGTTGTAAATTTATAGAAATTTCGAAAAATCTATATATTATTAATAACCTCATCAAGTGATGAAGCACGAGCCGCCACTGCTAACTGATGTCACCAATGGTGACTCACCATTGCTCATGTCATGATTCTCTAGTATAAAGCAGTATATAGTGAAAGTAAATATATGCTAAGTAGGACTTGTTTTATCGGGCACTTTTATAAAATTATCTAAGAATTCCTGGTTTGAATCACGAAATATAGTTTCAACTGAGTGCATTTGTATGAGAGAAATCTCCAAACCGTAAATGGGCTTCGGTAGTGTATACTTAAAACATTTTCGTAAATTCCAAGATGAATTTTCTTAAATTTTGACTGAATACAACTGGATCGTTTTTAATAATAGTCAATAAGAGGAGTAAAACCACGAGTTTTACACAATGAACATAAAATTTATCTCTCTTTTGCAGAAAAACCCAGAAGGTTAACCCATTACTTTTACTTTCAAATAACCTTGAAGGTATTTTTTCAAGCAATTATTTAGTTTTGAAATTATTTACTAGACTTATGCAAAAATGAGCTCAATCTGACAAGAAAATTGTGATTAATCAATATTTTGCAATTATAAAATATTAAAGCTAAATTACTGAAAATAGTATTTTCTGTAATAAGTACGCAAAATATGGTTCATCTTCATATGACGGACTCGGCTAGCGCCTCGTCCGGAAACATTACGATTCGTCCGCTAAAACCATTTGCGTACGTGTTGCATACAACGTTTTTTAGTATTAGTTCCGCAAAAAGAATTTTTTTGAATGAATAAAATATTTAATTTAAATTGACATCAATAATTGTAAGTGTATTAGAAGGCTGTTCGAAAATGTTCATAGCAACCGGTTTATTTATTAACAACGCATTTATTAGTAAGCAAAATATTAGATTGTTACGTAGTTTTGTGTTTAAACTTACAATTACAATTTTGAAGTAATCCACTTGTGGAAAATGAGTGATGCATTCGATGTAAACATACCAAAATCGATTACCGAAAGGGCAAAAAATATTGTACTAGATTTGCTACCAAAAAAATCTCGTAGCCAATATGAAAAGGAATATGAAATATTTTAAAGCTGGATTACTTATCTTCACGAAAAATCAAAAGCTTTAAAACAATTGTCTTTGTGGTCCAAATTTTCAATGCTTAAAGCTACACTTTCGGTGAAAGAAAATTTAAATATTGATAATTATTCAAAAGTGACAGCGTTTTTAAAAAGACAATCCGTAGGATATGAAGCTAAAAAATCTAAGGTCCTTTCAAGAGAGGAAGTTAACAATTTTTTGAAGGAGGCTCCAGACAACACTTATTTAATAGTTAAAGTTGCTCTTCTTATTGGCATTTGCGGTGCCTGCAGAAGAGAAGAACTGCATTCTCTGAAACTGCCAGACATTGTGGATACCGGTAATTCATTGATTATCACTCTGGCCGATACAAAAACAAATCGCAAGCGAGTTTTTTCTGTTGTTGCGGAAGGTGAAGCGGTGGAACTGTTAGAACTATTTTAAAAATATGCACGTCTTCGACCACAAAATGTGCAGTACAATTATTTTACCTCCAATCAATTTTAAAAAAAAATTGGAGGTATGGTAATCGAAAAAAATTTTCAACTTTTTTTTTTTGCATTTTCGAGATCACCGTGTTCAGAAACGTAAAGATCTGCAAAAAGTAAAATAAAAATTTCTGTGTCGGTCTGTCTGTCGGTCTGTCTGTCTGTCTGTCGTCAAATTTTGTCGATCGATTTGCTTCCGAACCATCCAACCAATTACGACCAAATTTGGTATGGTGGTAGGGTTCACGGTGGAAAGGTGAAAATAAGGTTTTCGTCGCGATCTATCAATCAGGAGTGCCACCACAAGAAAATAATACGGGATTTTTTAAAAATATTTTGTCTTGCGATATGTTATTTTAAAGGCCTTAAAAGGCTTTATCCAGAATAGGTAAAATTAATCTTCTATCTGTCGTCTGTCAAAAATCACAAGTTGTCAAAGTTGAGACTTTAAGAGTGAATAACTCAAGAAATGCTGAAGGGATCTTACCCAAATTTGGTATGTAGGTACATTGATCCTAATGGATATGAGAGCATATGTAATCCTTCGATAGAAATCAGTAATGCAACATGAAAAAAATAAAATTAACTTTTTTGGCAAAAACATGAAAAAAGTTTTTGTCGATCGATTTTCTCCGGCATTTCTGCGTTGATTGCAATCAAACTTATTGGACGTATGCCTCGTGGGCTGGAATGGTGAAAATAAGGTTTTGCCAGAGAAATCTTCACCAGGGCCACCACAATAAAATAAATAAAAAAAATGAAAATGTCGTCGTATCTCCGGAAATGTTTAACCGATTCAGCTAAAATTTGGTGTGTCGATGGAGCTTTGAAAGTATAAGTATTGGTGAGAAAACAAACCGAGCCAATTGTAACAGGGCGGGGCAGGTCAGAAAAATTATAGAAAATATTAACTGAAATCTTAATTTATATATTTTTTGTGAGAATTTGTCAGATGGCTGGCAAAAATAAAACAATATATTCAAAATTTTAATAAACGTCATAATTTTGTGACATATGTGTCAAAATTAGGTTAATGTTGATTTGTATACCGAGTGCAGCATAAGAGTTGAGTTTAGGGCTTGTAACAATTAATTTTAGAATACAAAAATAGGTGGTTCGGTGGGAAATATTTTATAATATCGTCGTACGGACTGACGGAACGTTACTTTATAAGTAAAAGGTTCTGCCACTAGGTAGCGACCAAGTTTAGGCTGTTTGTTAAATTTTTTCGCAAATGTTTTCAGAATCAGTAAATCGGCAGTCAGTAATTTACAAAAATTTATTTTCGAAAAATCCGCTAGATGACCGAAAAAATTTGTTGTACCAATCTTGGAGAAATTTTATTTGTGACTTCTTACGGTATTATGTGACGTATATAAAAATTTTGGAAAAAATTCAGTGGCGTACAAAAATAAAATTTTTTTTTCATTTTAGATTTTGTTAAAAAAACTTTTATAGATAGATTTAGGGTAGGGGTGATACATATAGATATCTTTGCCAGGGCTACCGATATCTTTGTTAAGGCTACCACAATAGAAAACAAAAATGAACATTATGTCATCGTATCTCCGGACAAAATTTGGTGTGCTGGTGATTGGAGGTATTGCGGCAGAGAGTGACGATATTTTTTTTATATCATATCGTAATCAAAAATGTACAATTCAACGTGTGGGAATCCATACATCGTCGACCCGGAATTATACTGTCGTACAACACAAAATCAAAAAAAATGAGTTAAGATAGCTATCTTGTTTCGTTTTTTTTACTCTATCGATTTGAATTTTCAAAACGACCCTAAGTTGTATAGTTTCCGCGATATTGGGTATCAATTTTGTCGTATACGCCACACAATGCGGTAGCCTCATTATTATAGTGCCGCAAACGCCAAATTTTTGGATATACGACATAAAATCAGTGTAAAATTGTGTAATAAAATTATCCTCAATTATTTTGTCGTATGTGTGCATCAAATGTTATTGTGTCGTATGTGTTCATATTTGGTGAATACGGTTCCATTATGTCAAGTTAAAATTATTAAATATTACCAAGATGATCGTTTTACAATCAATTTTAAGACGTCAGGAGCCCAAATAGATTTTATGGCTTCATTGTAAAGGAGATGTTCCAACACCAAAAATTAATTTTTTGGTGAAATTAATCAAAACGGCCTGAAACTAGAATTTTAATTGATTTTTAGAAATGTGCTAAAGTCGGCAGTTTTTGTGATATTTGATATTTTGCTTTTACTTGATTTTTGAAAAATGAAATTGTAATAAAACCGAGGAAAGAAACCATTAAATTTTGTAGAAAATGTGTGAATTAATTAATTTAAAAAGTACTCGTAGCAAACTGCAATCTCACCCTCCCACCCGAAATTCTACAAAAAATTCAAAATAAAAATAAACTCCGCAAAATTTTCCAACGCACCAAATTTCACCAAAATCACAAACTCACGGCGCACCTCTCGGACCCCCAAACCAAATCCATGGTCCAACAATCGCTTCTTATATTTCAAAACTCCAAATATCCCACCCCGCCCGACTCCCTCACCTCACCGTTAGAAATCAAAGCCATTATTAAATCGCTTAAAGTCAACAAAGCTCCTGGCTTTGGCCAGGCTGACCTGGCTCCTCCACGTACACCATCTGTCAAATACCTCGGCGTAACATTAGACGAAAGACTCACCTTCAAAGAGCACTGTACAACCACAACGCAAAAAGCAAACGCGATCTTTCATTCCCTCTATCCGCTCCTCCACCAAAAATCCAACATCCAAATCAAATTGAAAATCCATCTGTAAAAAACGGTTGTACGTCCCCTAATCGTCTACGCTGCTCCAGTATGGAGCAAAACTTCCAAATCTAATACCGATCCCATCCAACGCCTCCAAAATAAATTCCTCCGACTAATCACCGGCGCACCGCGCGAAACGGAAATTTTCAAACTTCATGAACTAGCTCAAACTCTCACAATCCGAGCTAAAATTAATCAAACAGCCGTTAAATTTTACACCGAAACCATCGCGAAAAACCCGACGACTGCAAATATCGCCTCCCTCCGCAAATCCAATACCCCTTTCAAAATAAAACACAAACTAATCCACAATGTCCTCCTATAGTTAAAATTAAAATTTTATTTTTATTTTTTCTTTTCATTTCATTATCATTAATTCAACTCAACTCAAAATTCAACTTTATGACCAACAATGTAACTCGACCACGCCCACCGCGATTCACCGAACGGTGAACCGTGATTGGCCAATCGGGACTTGATGTTTGTTGACTAGTTTTAAGTGTTTGTTGTTATAATTAGATTTTTTTTTCTTTTTCTAAACACACCGCTGGGTTTTTGTACTCCGTTTTTACCTAGATAACTCATATCTTTATTAACAAATCATTAAAATGTATTTAATTTCACTATTAGTCTGATAAATTGTAATAGAAGCAATAGGCGCTGACTTGTAATTACCAAAAACCAAATATTTACTTTATTTTACACATGCGGTATAAGCTGTATGTTAGTGCACGCTTTTTTGTTCGTTAAGTTGCCATTTGCCTATTCACCTGTTATTACATAATTTTTATAAATAATTTACGTGCGGTAATTCTACTTAGTGCACGTAAATTTCACTTAGTGCACGCGAATCGATGCTAAGGCCATCTTTGAATTTTTGAATAAATTAAAAATAAGTAAAAACATAAGAAAAAAAGAAACACTTTCAAATCGTTATTTTAAATAATAACAAAGTGACAGTTCGCTTTGAGCTATTAAAATTAATTTCGAAGAGAGCTTTTTCTATATATTTCAATTAGCAATAACTCGAGAACGGTGCTAGATATCAAAAAACTGAGCAAAAAATTCTCCCCCCTCGCCTCGTGAATTATCGATAAGAATGCATATGCAAAAATTCAGATCGATCGCGCGCAAAAACAATTGACATTGACTTACATGTTTTATCATCTTATAACCACATTAGTAAAATAAAATAGTATCTGCAATTCGTGCGGTGATGTCAATTGCCCACTCAAGCTAATAAGCGCTCTCACTTCGTTCGTGTGCTCAACTTCGCTCTCGTGGGCAATTCACAATTTACCGCACTCGTTGCACAATATACTATTGTTAAATGACATGTAGAATATACTATGATAATAAAGAGATTATTGATTGATTGATGGCTGTTTTGTGGACCAAGGAGGTCACCGCCTCCCAAAATTCCACCGCCAACAACCAACATCCGATGAAGGAGATATGCACAGTAAAAAATATTTTACACTATTGGACCTATATGAACACAACTTAGTGTTCATATAGGTCCACTCTTTTAGTGTAAAGGTTTACACTAACAGTGTTAATAAAGTGTAAATTAAGCATTACTTTACATTTTATTAACACTGTTAGTGTAAAAATGTACACTAAATTATTTACCAACAACACTACACATTTTACACGGCAGAAATTTTTTACTGTGTGGGTTCACCCCGGCACTCCATAAAACGATGAAGATTAAAGAATTAAAAAAAATCTGTTTTGTGTCGCCAGATAAATGTGGCCCCATCCACGTTAGCGCATTAACTTACTGTACCGACGCCAACATTCCATCACCAGATGAAGAAGATTAGAGTCACTACATGCTTCGCATGCCATCATACTACGCTACGCTGTTTTGTGAGTGAAAGTTCATTGATCGCATCAAGTATAAGTTTTCGTGTAAAAAGTGAGGTTATCTAACTGGATTGCGGGCATTCATTGTAAAACATTCATTCCGTAATTTTTTTTAAAAAGAATTTTGTTTTTTTTTTTTGTTTTTTTTGACTTTGTTGTTTTTTAGGGAGAGTTATTTGCTTGACTAATTCTCCTTCTCCTATGCGACGATCAAACCATGGACGACGGACGACGTTCCCCGGTATTGCACACCATCACACAATACCGATTGGTATTGCAAATCCATCAAATACGTTTGCAAATAAGTCAACAAAGGGAATGACATGGCGGTATTGGGCATTACCGATCCGAATGCAAACGACGAGGTAACGAAATTTCAACTTGGACGTTACAACCACAGCAGTGGATTGGTGTCATCGCTGGTTGCGTTATAGAGCGGAAATTCTGGGTTCGTATCTCGGACTTGACAGAATTTCTTAGATCGGCCTTCCGGTGTGCATCAGCACGTTGTGGATTTAACAATAGGTTCTACATTTACATGAGTCTGGCCAATTGACAGAACGTCAAGGTCAAAAATGAAAAAAAAAACTTGGACGTTACGTGAGTTGTAATGAGGCAATTTGGCGGCTGTTTTCATTTTCGATTCATGAACGTCACCCTACTGTCGTACATTTGGCAGTACACTTGGAGAACGGTCAGCGTATTTTCTTTACGGACGCAAATGCAGCGCTATGATGATAGATCGATCATAACCATGTTACGGAATCTAAATCATCCGAAATTGTGCAACGGTACGCGGTTGTCCGTCAAGAAACTGATGAAAAATGTTATACAAGCGACGATCATCAAGGGCAAATTCAAAGGAGAAGAAGACCTTATCCCACGAATTCCGATTATTCCAACTGATTTTCCATTCCAATTCAAGTGGATTCAGTTCCCCGTTCGATTGGCTTTGGCGATGACAATCAATAAATCGCAAGGGCAATCGTTGGAAGTCTGTGGGATTAATCTCGAATTTCCATGTTTTCCGCACGGTCAGTTGTACGTTGCCTGTTCGCGTGTTGGCAAACCGTCTTCGTTGTTTGTTTTTGCGCCGGAAAACAAATCAAAAAACAGTGTTTATCATATCGCTCTCTACTAATTTCGATTCCATTCAAAGAAATAACATTGAAATTTGAAATAACTGTGTTTTATTATCACTCTGGAGTTTATCTAAAGGCGTTAAATTGGGGCGAGACAAAGTTTGCCAGGTCCGCTAATTTATAATTTATACAGAATGCTACAAAAGACGCAACTTTTATAAATATTCATTTAAGCAAAAACCGAAGGTTACAATTACATTTCTAAATAAATGATTATTATTATTCAGAATCTGAGGCAGGACAACGTCTGCCGGGTCAGCTAGTTGTATTATATTTATTAGAGGTAGGCAAGGCAAGCACGAACAATATAATTTTTGGTGTTTTTCAAAATTTTCCGACTTTTAAAATTTGTAAAGATAACGGTTTAGAATACAATAAAATTTGGTTTTACAAAAATTTAAAATACTTCAATTTGATTGGGTCTTGCTTCGCTTGCGTTGTGTTGCAGAACCGAAAAGCTTGACATTGCCAAGCTTTGGCAAGACCTCGCCACCGCCACACAAATTTTATGCAAAAGAAAGGATAGAAGATAATACTTCAATCTGATTGGCTCTTGCCGGTTTCTACCCAAGCAAGGCAAGACAAGAATCTCTATCTGAACGCCGCTTTATAGCATGTTATAAGTTAGAAAATCGCACTATTATACTTTAACGAATTTGAACTACTATTTTATACACCTTTGCTACCTCTTACCTGCCAAAGTAACCACGATTAAAACTACATAGTCGCCTGATCGTTCTTACCTGTGTTGGGGCATGCGCAGAGAAACTTTCAGCTTTTATAAAATAACGTAGGTCTGGCGGTCTGGCCATCGCGGGTTCTTGGGCAATTAATGATTTTAAAATATTTCTAATCGTTTAATACACACGTGTTATGCTTGCACAAATTGAAAAAAAATGAACTTTGTTATCGAGTAGTTAGGCAACGTTAGGCAATTAATGAATTAAGATGCAGAGATAAAAGCTAAAAAAAAAGAGTGAAAACTCGTACAACGCCATCTCTTAGCGTGGTCGCTACATTTGATAGCTATACATAGATGTTTATATAGAAGGCTAGATACCTGACTCCCAATACCTGTAATGTAATAGAAGTGAAGCCTCAAGAACAATCAAACGGCCATTTGCAAGTTAGGCAAAACTATTGCAAAACGATAATAAATACATAACACTAGGATATTCAAGCAGGAATTTAATATTAAAATCATTGTAATTCATTTAATTTTCATTTTTAAATAAAAATAACACGCGATTGCAACAACAAACACTGTCGTGTTTACAATTTTTGCCAAACCTACATATGGTAGACCCCAAAATGCAGGCTTCACTTTTGCGCTGGAGTTAGTTATCTAGCCTTCTATATAAACATCTATGTAGCTATACTATGGTTGGTAGCATGGGTGAGCATGGGTTGGTAGGCAGTTAGTGGGGAGCATTGTTAGACTGCGCAAGAACATATTATACCATCTCCATCTAGATATTAACTGGTTGTGTGTTGTTTTCGTTAATTATTGTTGGTTTCAAATGCTTTCCAGTAGTAAGTAAAATATAATTTAACTTGAACAAAAATCATTGATTGTAAAATCTTTTACATTAATATTGCAGGTGCGGAATATTAATTCTACCAAACTTTGTGTAATGCACATAACCTACAAGCTACGTAGATTAAGCTACCTTTTTGTCGCTTAATGTTCACTTGAAATTTTATTATACGAAAATTTAAGTAATAAACTGAACGTGGAAATAGAACGGTAAGATATTCAGATTTTTATTAAATTATGTTGATTCTAAACAAAACCAAATATCTTTAGGCCAGAAGATCTTTCTCAACTTTTTAGTAGTATTGCCAGTACTCCGTCAGTTAGAAATTTTGTTATAAAAGATATCAACTGCAGATATCAGTATGAAGGTTATATCGTCGAAAGAATTAGCAAATACTAGCAATGCAATTAAAACGGAGGACATGGAATTACAATCATTGCATCATTCCATTGACATTAAAGAAGAAGATACTTCCATTAACGAGGAGACATTTTTCGAAGAATGCGAACAGGGTAATACACAAATTAATTTTGCAGATATGACAAAAAATAAACCGTTTGAGTGTAATATTTGCGATTATAAATGTTCACAAAAAGGAGGCCTGGAAAGACATTTACTAACTCATACGGGCGAGAAACGGTTTGAGTGTAAAATTTGCGATTATAAATTTTCACAAAAATGTAACTTGAAAAGCCATTTACTAACTCATACAGGTGAAAAACGGTTTAAGTGTGATATTTGCGATTACAGATTTTCACAAAAAGGAAACTTAAAAAGACATTTACTAACTCATACGGACGAGAAACGGTTTGAGTTCCATATTTGCGATTTCAGATGTTCACAAAAACGTGATTTGAAAAGCCATTTAATAACTCATACGGGCGAGAAACGGTTTGAGTGCCATATTTGCGATTTCAGTTGTTCACATAAAGGTGGTTTGAAAAGCCATTTAGTAACTCATACAGGTGAGAAACGGTTTGAGTGTAAAATTTGCGATTATAAATGTTCACAAAAATGCAACTTGAAACCCCATTTACTAACTCATACAGGTGAAAAACGGTTTGAGTGTGACATTTGCGATTATAAATGTTCACTAAAAGAGCACTTGAAAAGACATTCACTAACTCATACGGGCGAGAAACGGTTTGAGTGTGAGTTTTGCGATTATAAATGTTCACAAAAATGCAACTTGAAAACCCATTTACTAACTCATACAGGCGAGAAACGGTTTGAGTGCCATATTTGCGATTTCAGATGTTCACAAAAAGTTGGTTTGAAAAGCCATTTAGTAACTCATACAGGTGAGAAACGGTTTGAGTGTAAAATTTGCGATTATAAATGTTCACTAAAAGGGAACTTAAAAAGGCATTTACTAACTCATACAAAAGAAGCCTTAAAAAAACATTTAAGGGGTCCAATGCATAAACCAGTCAAGTCACATTAAGCAAAATATTGAGTAAAGTTAAAAAAAACAGTTTAGGAAAACATTATTAGATGCTTATGAATTTTGTATATTTTGTTATTTGCTAAAGATTATATTATTATGTTTTTTAAAAATGTACCATGTCTGTAAATTTCTTATTAACTGATGTTCTGTAGTGTCTTGGACGTTGAAAATAAAGATTAACTTTACTAATATGTTTATTCAAAATGTAACATAAATAATAGTTATAACATTAAAATATTCTTTACTTTTATCAATTTATGGTGTGCTTCTAAAGCGAGTCTTTACCATACTGTCTTGGTCGCATCAAACGTTCATACCTATCAGTTAGTGGGGCGCGCGAGTTACGTATCTCAATGTGCCCTTATTTAAAAAAAACACAATTGAATATAATAATTTATTGAATCATAAATATGTCGATTCTAGATCATACTTATAACTTATACTTATTATTTTTATATACTTATTATTTATTTATTATTTAAATACTTATTATTTTTACTGAAACATAACATATTGTAATAACGATTATCAACAAATAAATCACAATAGTTCATGGGGCTTGTTTTGTTGAAATATATTGTTGTTGGAGTTTCCTCCAATTTCTTCTCAATTTGGTGTAGTTGAACATCTGTTGTTTTTAACTCGTCCAGATTGATTGATTCCAGTTCCATAGGCTTGAATTTGACTTCAATTGCTTCTTTAGCGTCGATTGTGAAAGATAATTTTGGTATTTCGATTATGTTTGTCTTGCCCTTAACTTCTTGGTTCCTAATTAATTGTGAGTGAATTTCCATAATGCAGTTACCATTTATTGAAATGACGTATGTTCCATTAAGTGGCATCGTAGTATTTTTTGTATTACAATTTTGTTTCATTATTTCTTCTTCCTTGGTTACCACTAACCATTGGTTACTTGCCAAATGTTGGATCTTGGTAGTTTTTATGTCCAAATAATCTTGCCGACACTTGTCGAAGTTTCTTGCAAATTGAATTAAATGAGTTTCACAAGGCGAATTTTCATTGATTTGGTAAATTTCGTAGTCGCATATAAATTTGTTCGGAGTTAGTTCAACGCATCTTTGGCTACTCGTAGCGAAGTCGTGCTCATTTATTAAAAGAAATTTGGCTTGAGGGATTATTATTGTATAACTGAAATTTTTTCTAATAGGACATGGATATAGGTGATAGTAATTAAATGTGGTTATTTTGGTAGTAGGGATTTCTAAAATAAGGTGGATTTTATCGAGTCGGGTGAAGGCTTTAATTCGAATTAATTTTTGGAATTCAGGATAGTTTTCCTTTTCTAGTGGTACTGGGAATGTTGTTTCTGTTAAAGCTGGTTTGATTTCTAATAATTCTTGGAAAAGTTCGTCTGGTGTTAGAATAGTCGGATGCATTACACTTATTTTGGCAAACGTTAAAGTTGTTTCGATAGATTCCAATATATCCTTAATCGTGTTAAATGCGGTTATTAGTTGTAAATAAACCGATATGATTGTTACTCGGTGTTCCGCTTTGGTTTTCCATACGTTTGTTGCATTGATAATTACTTCCATGTGAGCAATTTTTTCTGATAACAGTAACTGATTACTTGCTATTTTAATAATGGAGTCGTTAAACTGTTTAATGGCAAAAGTTGTGAGTTTTATTTGTTCTTTTATCAACAATTTTTGATTGTATTGACTATTTTTCAGTTCATGAATGGCCTTATCGTATCGTACTGCATCGTTATCGTCCAAATTTCCTGTAATGACCTTGATTATCGAACCCAATCCGTTGATTGCTCCGCGTCGCTGTCTTTTTGAGGGTGATGGATCTAATGTTTCGAATTTTAGTTCGATGGTTTTGATTTTATTTTCAAGAATTCTGTGAAAGTTATCTGCTTCCTTTAAATATCCCGGTCCATTAGTATGTTTATGATAAGCGTTAATTATATTTTTAAAATTAAATATGTACTAAATTACTAAATTCTATTCTAAGTGGTGCTAAATAGATAATCTTAATTAATGTCCAATAACTATATATATTTGCTACTGTTCCCAGTTGAACAGGAAGTAAACCTGGGTTGTCTTCTAGCTTGTGGATGTCGATGGAATCTGCATGTCCTCTTGTGCACCATCTGTAATATTAGGTTTCCTCAATAATCTTAAATGTACTTTTTGAATTTTGTTATCTTTTTCAATTTCGGCCGTGTTATCATCAAATATTTTGCGTATTTTAAAAGGGCCTTCAAATTTATCTTTGGTTTTACCTCTTATATTACTAGTCTTTTTGGTGTACACAATTTGGTTAACTTTAAAAATGTTCTGGTTATTAGGGTTTCTTTGTTTTGCTACGGCTGCTTTATTTTCATGAAGTTTTTCTTTAACATATTCGTAAGTCGAGTTCAGTTTATTGATATGATTAGTCACGTAATCTTTATAAAATCGATGGTTTAGGTATAGGTCGTAAGGGTCTCTTGAATTGGTGTGTCCCAAAATTAACTCAAGGGGTGTATAACCGGTTGATGAATGAATTGAATTATTATAAGCTATAATAGCATACTTCATTAGGGTTCTTATCGGTGCTTTTTTGTCTTGAGTTCGCATTATCCTTAGATTTTCGATGAACGTGGAGTGTAATCTTTCTATTAATCCATTGGAAGGTGGGTTACGAGGCGTAATAAAATGTATTTGAATTTTATGTGCTTTTAATAATTCTTGAACCGTCGCATTTTTTATTTCGGTTCCATTATCAGCAATTTCTGTTGCATTCTTACTATTTATTTGAATCGCTTGTCCTATTTTTGAGAAAGCATCGATGAGTGTTACAAAATTTTCACCTTCGATAGAAAATGTATCAATATGTATTCTTTGGAACGGTTTTTGAGGTGTTTCGGTGGTCATTATAGGTACTTGAGCAGGATTTCTTTCATATTTTGTTTTTTTTTACAAATTTCGCATTCGTTAATATAATTTTGAATATCCGATTTCATCGTTGCCCAATAATATTTTCTACTAATGGCCTTAACTGATTCCGTGATTCCTCTGTGGTTGGTTTTTCCTTGGTGGTGTAATTTTATTACTTCCAATTGTTCCTCCTTTTTTGTTAATATCTTTAACCTCTCTGTACATCTGATTAATTTTGGACCGTTGTTATTAAAATATTTCGTATAAACATTACAAAATTGTTTATAGGTGTTTTTTTTATCGAACCACAAATAATAAGTTCTTTTCTCCGCGGTATTATCTCGAAGAAATTCCATAATCAAATTTTCATTATCTGTTGATGGCATAATTACTTGTTTTACGGTTTTTGTTCCCTCAGTTATTGCTTTGGTATTGACTTCTCCTAGGTGACTAGTTTTAATTATAATTTGTTGTTGTTTGTTGTCGATTGCTTCGTTTAGTATTGGTATCGCGATCCTGGGTTCATCATCGATATTAGAATGACTTGTATCTTCTTGTTCTTCCACGGCAGCGACATCAGGTGGTTCATTTGGAGATTGCACCAAAATATTTCTTATATCCTCTATTGTCGGAGATGGTGCTCTGGCTAATTCTAATTCGGAATTGAGATCGAAAATTTGGTTATCCCTCTCAAATTCATCGAAATTACAAATTACTGACAAATTATCGTCATTTTCTAATGCATTTATTTGAATACGAGATAACGCATCTGCATTGGTGTTGTATTTTCCTTTTTTGTATACAATTTTGTAGTCGTATTCTTCCAATTTTAATTTCCACCTCATCAGCTTTCCGCTTGGTTCCTTTAAATTAAAAAGGTAAACTAGAGGTCGATGATCTGTGTAGATTGTAAAAGATCTCCCATAAATGTATGGTCTAAAATATTTAGTTCCCCAAACAATGCCTAGAAGTTCCTTTTCTATGGTGGAATATCTTTGTTCAGTTTCACTTAACGTCCTTGATGCACAAGCTATCGGTCGGTCATTGCCTACGCTACCTTGAGATAACACCGCTCCAAGTGCGACATTTGACGCATCTGTAGTAAGAATAAATTCTTTATCAAAGTCCGGGTATTGTAAAACTGGGTCATTCATAAGAATTTGTTTACTGTTTTCAAAAGCATTTATAAATTCCTGATTATGTTCTACTTTAGCCCCCTTTTTTAAACATTTTGTCAATGGTTTTGTTAATTTTGCGAAGTCTTTAATAAATTTTCGGTAGTATCCTAAAAGTCCTAAATAACTTTTGATTTCCTTTTGAGTTTTTGGAATGGGGAATTTCTTAGTTGCATTGACTTTTTCCGGATTTGGTTTAACTCCATTTGGTGTAATAACATGACCCAAATATGCCACTCCCTTTTGCAAGAATTGACATTTTTCTAATTTTACCTTGAAATTCGATTTCCTCAGTCGGTCAAAAACTATTTTTAGTTCTTCTAAGTGTTCTTGTAGTGACGTTGAAAATATGATTATGTCGTCAAGGTAAACCAAACATACCTCGTTTTGAATCCCTCTCATGATATCCATAACGCGTTGGAATGTGCCTGGGGCATTTTTGAGCCCAAATGCCATGCGTTTAAACTCGTAATGTCCTCTCGGTGTACTAAATGCTGTTTTGGGGATATCATCCGGGTGCATCTCAACTTGATGGTATCCTGACACTAAATCCAGAGTGGTGAAATATTGGCATCTGCCCAGTTTATCTAATATATCGTTAATATTATACAGAGGGTACTTGTCTCCGATAGTTTTATCATTTATCTTTCGATAATCAATAACAAGACGCCATCTCTTTTTTCCAGAAGAGTCCGGCTTCTTTGGTACCAAATGTACGGGTGAACTGACCCTCTAGTATTTCTACTAGAGGATTTTTGCATTTTTCCAATCTTCCAAAAACGTGTCTACTGTAACAAATGTTCGTTTAGCTCATTGTTATTGCTGAAACGAACAGTTAAGTTCAAAACATAATTCAAACATTGCATAAATCGAGTACCTAAATTTTGTTAACAATATCCACCACAACTTCAAGAACGGTTACCTAATATATAATTGCGCATTTTTAAGTCGCTTTAATGCACAGAAGCACCCAAATCGTTCAAAAATCAAACCAAATGTCAAAGTGGAAAAAACGAGGTTATGTCGGGTGTTTTGTTTGGAACTGGATTCGTAGAATCTGACGCTGCACTAATATGGCGTATAGTTTAAAGAATAATAAAGTCGTTCACCTTTGCAACCTTTATTTTACGCTGGAAAGAGTCAATTTACAAAAGCTTAAACAGTTGAGGCGTAAACCATCTTCAAACCATTGTAAAGCGGGTTGTAATTCTATTGGCAATTCGTTAGATAACCGCTCTACCGCTTCATCTAAATCTTTAAACGAAACAAAGGCCAGAGATGTTATCATCCGAGCTGATAACGCAACATCAGGTTCTTCATTATAAGGTCTCAAATGGTGGAGAGTTCCGATGTGCTTCTTCAAATTTTTCGTCAGATGAAACATACATACATTTCCGCATTAGGGAAACCATCTCTAAAAGCATTTATTGCAGCTAATTCAAAGTCACAAGATATTTTATCAAGGTTTTAATTTGGCTCTAACGATTTTAGTTCAGTGGTCATATGAGAATATGAAACACTTTGTTTATTTTGCAACAGAACGTAAACAGCAGGATGCACACCTCCAAATCGCTGAGCCATAATTACATAAACCTGATAAAACAACTGCGGGGCTGAAGAGAAGGTACCATCCACAAACCAGTGTTTAGATTCGCCGAGAATCTAAAAAAATTGGGTCAATTAATTACTGCTAATAATTTGTTGTAAGATATAATTTGATATACCGTTAATTTTTGCAACAAAGCTAAAGGTTTATCCTTTCGCTCCATTGATTCTGCATGTCGTCGCTCTCGTGCCTGTTCCCTCCTATCTGCCGAGGTTAAATGCCGAGTTCTTTTCTGTTAAGAAAATTTCATTTAAAATCAGTCAATAAAAAATATATTTACATTGAGTATTAGAAACTTACTTGACGAAGGCAATAAGTCAATTGTCGTATTCTTCTTCCTTTTTACTTTTCCACCTTTTAAGGGTAGATGTATTGGCCGTCGTTCTACCAGTTAACAAAACCAATCCAATTAGTTCCATGTATACCCTTCGGTCTAGAAAATCATCCTTAATCTGTGAATTTGAAAATATCCATTAAAAAGCACTTGAACAAATTTATACATGAAAACCTACATCAAAATATGTTCCATTTTTTTAGCGTTGCCTGATTTGCCATTTTGACCTTTTGTCGCTTTATAAGTTTTTTTCAATCCAGCCCACTTCGACATACATTGATTTGCGGTGACAATCTATCCATGTTCAGCAATCGCGGCGCTTATTTGGCCCCAAGTTTTTTTGCGACATTTTACCTCTCAAAATATCTGCCTCCCGTATGAGATACTCCTCGATGCTGATTTCCCGAAGAACAACTACCAAAGATGCATCCGCTTCCTCTGTAGAGAGTTTCTAAGTAAACCAGAATAATAAATAATAATACAAACCATCCAAACTTGCTGTCCATGCTTGTTCAAAATTTTGGGTTGCACATACTAGCTCTGGAGAACCACAATAATTAATCTCTATCTCTGATATATATTGCGATGACCCGGGCTTCTTAATTTTCAAAAATAATATTAATTTTATTGACGATCTTAATTTCTTCAAAATTTAAAATTTTTATTTCATGCGTTCTTTATCTACTCGCCAAATGTCTGCGATACCATATGCCTCGTATTAAAATTCTTTTAATTTTCTTTTCGGTTTAAAATAAAACAAATTAAATAAAATTCACTCACTGAAAATCAATAAACCTTTATTCCGAAAATACTCAAAAATACTCTTAACAAAACAACTCAAAATTTAGCGTACGGAGACCTTCCGCAAAATCGACCACTCTGGTCGACGCGGCCGGCAAAAAGCAAATTAATCTCAAATTTTCGTACCAACTTGAGTTTTGTTGGCGCGAACAAACAAAATTCAAAATATTTACAATAATAAATTATTTACAAAATTAAAACAAAATTTAAAATCAATCAATTATTAAAACTACAAGTTTTCAAAATATAATTTTGAAACACGACATTTTATGCTCCTCTGTCCTTTTGATGGTAAAACACGGTGAAAGGCCAGTGGTTTACCACAAAAGACACAAAGAAAGTGTTTCAAAATCTTAAATCAAAAGTTATTTCCACCTGATCACTTTCCATAAAATTAATATTTTTGTGGGCGGATGTTTATTGTGGAACCCTGGTGCTGACGTAACCGGTCCAACCTTAATTTTAACTTCCTTAATTTGTTTTTCTTTTTCGGGATTAATTTCATCGAATTTTTTCATCATTTTTAATTTGTATTTCTCTAATTTTCTATTTCCCAAATTATTTGTTTTTAGTATAACCACATCCTCATATTTTTGTTTATCTTTATCCACCTTCTTTATTTTATTTTGCTCCTCATCCTCTTCAAGTTTAAGTTCCATCTTGTCTAAATGCTTTATTTCTGAATCGTCATCATCTAATTCTTTTGTGTCTTGTAGTTGTTGATCTATTTTATTATCAATAATAATTTCTTCCTTTACATCTTTAACTCCTTCCGAATAGTCATTGTCCAATTCATCTTTGTTAATTTTTTCAGAGTTTTTGTCCATAATTTCTTTTAGATTAGTTACGATATTAGCTATATCTTCTGTTATTTTATTAAAATGCCTCCTCATTTCTTCCATCATGGGATTTGTTTCTGTTCGTTCCGTGCATACTTTGGTGCTATGTGCACCGGGAATGAATTGCGGACTACCAGTCTCTTCAAAACTTTGCTGCTTCTCCATTATAATATGTTAAATAAATTTTAATACATCTTTAATATTATTGTAAATTTTTTTTGATTTCATTGTAAGTGAGTTTTATTATTAATTTGGATTTTTTTATATACAAAATTGAATGGTGGTAATTTAAAAGACGGAAAAGTGTAAGTGCGAGGCATGTGAGAATTTTAAGAAGCCGGGTCATCTCATTTATTTGGCATCCCTTAATGTGGGGCGAAATTGAATGGATAAACCTACTTGTAGACCCTGAGATAAGAAAAAAAAATTAGAAAAGCTTTTAACAAACCGTACTATGGCGCAAAAACAGTCAAGTTTTGATGAAGTGGGAAGCCCTATTTTTAATCCAGATGCGAACAGCACTGAAACAGGCGGACAACAAACACAAGAAAGAAAATCATCGTCGGAGGATATCCTTAAAGTGTTGGCAAATATAGACATAAAAATGTCAAAAATGGAGGAACATTTAAAAAAAGATATAAACACAAATTGTGAAAAAATAAATAAAAAAATTGATAATATGGAAGATACATGGAAAAAGTCAGAAGCAGAGTTACGAGATAAAATAAACAACCATGACAAGGACATAACAAAATTAAAGCACGAAATGATAAGGAAGAGTGATTTGGACAAAATCGTAAATCCAATTGTAAAATATGTTACGATGAGAGGTTTAACTGAAGATTCTGCAGTTAAAGCAAAAATCGAAGAATTGATTGAAAATCGAGTATGGGATAGGACTCTGGATGATGATATAATTCATAAAGTAATAGAACAAAAAGTTAATGACACAATTGCAATCTCAAAGTTTACTAATGACATCTCAAGAATTGATACGCACGTGAACGATGTAGATGCTAAATTGAACTCATTGTCAATGCAGATGCAACAAGGTAACAATACGACTTATGGCGCATCTGGTTACCAAGACACAACGTTCATGCGGAGCATGGTACAAGAAATGAATTTAAATTTACAACATGACAAACTTCCAAAATTCTTCGGAGATGGAAACTACAATCCAAAATTATTTATAAAAAATATCAAACATATGACTGATAAAATCCATGACATCACTAAATTAAAAGCCATCCTTAGATCAATACTTAAGGGCAGTGCTGAAAATTGGTTTGGGATTATAGAAGATGAAATAAGAAACTTCGAAGACTTCCAAAGAGTTTTTCTTCGACAATACTGGGGAGAAGCAGAACAGCAGAGGGTTCGGGATAATCTGATAAGTGGGAAGTATAGAGGTATAATGGACCAAACCAGATGCAATTATGCATTACGGAAGATAAATGCCGCAAAACAGTTAGATCCGCCATTTACCGAAAACGACATCATAATGAATTTGGCAAAGCATTTTGAGTACGAGGTGAATAATCGAGTAGTGATTGAAAACATCAAGTCTGCTGATCAATTCATTGAACTCCTGAAGAGATTTGACCAATTGGGACACCCAAACCTCAAGTATAACTATAATTCCTCTTATAATACGTGGAAAAGATTTAATAGAGATGAACATGACAATTTTCAATCCAACAATAACAACTACAGTTATAATAGATCAACAAATAATAAGAACAACGATAACAACAACTCAAGAGGAAATTATCATAATAATAATAATAACGACAATAACAACACCAGAGGATATTATCGAGATAATTACAACAATAACTCGAGAGGAAATTTTAACAATAACGACTCTAGAGGAAATTACAACAACAATTACCAACGTAACTTTAATCGGAATTATGAAAGACGATCACCTCAACAAAACAGATATTTTCAAAATGATGATGATAATCGCCAGCAAAATCATGATTCAAGTGGGAATAATCATCGCGATACTCGCCAATTTAACAGCCAAGTGAATCATTACCAGCGAGAGCCACAAACTACCCCAACCACGACAAACAATAACAACTCATCTAATAATACAACAAATTCGAGAGAAATTAATGAAAACAGAAACAGGCATGCATTAGAATCGTCAATCAATGTTGAGACGACGGTTCAGGATTTTTAATAGACGACAAACCGAAAATGATAAATTCCTACCAACACCCGAGAGAATTTATCAAAGAGGGACGTGGAGCCAATAATTACGAAGGTGATGATAGCCTACCTTACATCTGGGTGAGAATTAACAACATCCAAATGAAAACCTTACTGGATACTGGAGCAGAAATATCTTTAATAAAAGAAGAACTAATAAACCAGAATATTGAACATTTTGAGAAAAACATAGTTAAAACAAGCCTTATCAATTTGGTGACAGCTAATAACAAAAAATTTTCTAGTGTAAACAAGTCGGTGATGGTGAATATTGAAGTAGGAGGGAGTAGTGTATTGGACAGTGTGATGATTATAAACGCCATGAAAATGGACTGCATTTTTGGAGTGGATTTATTGGCAAAATTAAATATAAAAATTGATGTACCTAACAAAAGAATAACTGTCGGAGGAAAGGAAGTAAATTGGATTGTAGAAGATGGAGAGAATAAGGAAGAATTACTCATTAGTGATGAAGAAGTAATTATCGTCAATAATGTTAATAAGGAAGAAAGAAAAGGCAATTTGATAAATTGCGAGCATAATTATAAAGAGACAGTTAAAAATTTGTTAGATAAGTATCAAGATTTAGTAAATAGTGAAGCCAAAGTCGCAAAGGGATGTTCACATCGTTTGGAAGTAGATCAAAGCGCGATATTCAAATGCAAAAATTATCCAATACCCCAAGCGTATAAAAATCAAGTTTGGAAAGAAATAAACAAAATGCTCCAAGATGGGATCATAGAAGAAGTAAGCACATCGTACATTAATCCCTTAGTCGTAGTAAAAAAAAAGGATGGAAATATAAGGCTGTGCCTGGATGCTAGAAATTTAAATAACATCACCAAGAATCAATATGAATGTCCTCAAGGCATAGAAAATTTAATAGGTAGAGTGCAAGGGAAAGGTGTTTTCTCAAAAATGGATTTAAAGAACAGTTTCTGGTTAATTCCACTCGAAGAAGATTCGCAACAGTATACAGGTTTTAGTGTGGATGGACACACGTTCGTATTTAAAGTGGTACCATTCGGTTTGTCGACTAGCAGTAGTGCCCTTGTTAAAAACATGCAAAAAATATTAAGAAGCTTCGAAGAATTTTGTGTTCATTATGTCGATGACATTTTAATTTTTAGTAAAAATATTGAAGAACACAAAAGTCATTTAGAGATTATTTTGAATGCATTAAATGAAGCCGGGTTAAAATTGAACATCGAAAAATGTGAATTTTTCAAAAATAAAGTAAATTATTTGGGATATATGATTACATCAGATTGCGTTGAGATTGACAACGATCGCATAAAAGAAATTAAAGAATATCCAAGACCAAGAAATATTAGAACTCTAAGAGGATTTATTGGAGTGATTAACTTTTACAAACGATTTGTCCCAGGTTATTCCGATAAATTACTACCTTTGCTAACTTTACTAAAAAAACATGTGAAATGGAAATGGACAGACGAACACGAAGAAACATTTAATTATTTGAAGGATATGTTGTTTGATAATATGAGTTTACTACACCCGGATTTTAACAAAGGATTTATATTAAGAACAGATGCGTCAAAATTTGCAGTTTCGGCTGCGTTACTACAGATAAAAGATGGGTTAGAGATTCCTATATGCTTTGCATCAAGAACATTACGAAAAAGTGAAATCAACTATACAGTATCTGAAAAAGAAATGCTAGCCATCGTCTTTGCACTAAAAAAACTACGATTTTATTTGATCGGCAATAAATTTGAAATCGAAACTGACCACGCTGCATTGACTTTCTTAATGAATACAAAATTTACAAATAACCGCATTTACCGATGGTCTCTACTGATCCAAGAATATAATTTCACTATCAAACACATCAAAGGTAAAGATAATGTAATCGCAGACGCTCTAAGTCGCAAAGATATCGATAGTAGTAAAACAAAAATAAAAGAAGTTTTATATATATATAACATTTATTCAATTTTACATAGTTACATTATTAAATGTTAACAAATTTATATTACATTATCTATTATTAGGTTAAGCCCTTTATTAGATATTTAACATAATGTAAAGTAATTATAATTTTTGATTTGTAAATAAATTTAAATAAATTACAGGATAAAAGTTTCAAAAAACCTGATAATTAGTTTTGATAAATTGATAAAAATGGGGTTTGGAAATTTGGTGTAGGATTTGATAGGCTAACATGTATAGGGATTGAAAGTGGAGTTACAATACATTAATACAAAAAACAGCACAATTAAAATAATATTTACATTGCCGATCCCCCCTCCCCGATAAGGACCGACAGAGACCAGTTCAGGTTTTAGTTATAAAAATTGTAATCTCGTAGCAGTATGGACTTCAGGAGTTTGCGTTTGTTCTTCGAGATTACATTGTCAAGATCATAGTCTCCAATTTGTCTAATTAACTCGTTTTCGTGAAACGAGCAATTTTTCAAAAATTTTTCGGTCGATTTCTTTATGAAATCACCGACGTATTCAAAATCGTTGTCTTCGTGCATGTGTTTGATGGTTGTGTAGCGAGGGTAGTTATTCACTACTTTTAAAAATTTGTTGAGACAACGCTGTACGGCAATTAGATTGCTGTTTGCGGCACTTCCCCAAACAGTGCAGCCGTATGTCAGGACTGACCTGGCACATGTGCGAACGAGCAGAAGCTTGAACTCTCTGGATAACTGTGCTTCGTGGTTAATCAATGGATAGAGCAGATGTAGCACTAAGTTCGTCTTTTTAACTCTATCAGCTATAGTTTTTTTCCACGTAAGTCGTTGATCTAAGAGCAAGCCGAGATATTTTATATCTTTTTGCAGTTCGATAACGCTATCGTTAATTTTAATATCGACTGTAGGACGAATTCTGCTGTTCGTAAACATGATCGCCTCAGTCTTACTGACGTTTAATTTTAGCTTCCAATCGCTAAAAAATTTGCATACCAACTGCAGATGTTCGTTAATGTTTTCAACGATAATATCTTTAATTAAGCTCGACGAATAGATAGCTGTATCGTCGGCGTACAGAGCGATATTCGTGTCTTCGTGCACTGGTATATCGTTTATGTAGATATTGAATAGTGTGGGTCCGAGAATCGAACCTTGCGGAACACCAGCTGGTATGCTTTTTTCGGACGACCTAGCATCGCCTACTATAACACTGAAAGTGCGACCTGTCAAATAGCTCTGAACGATCCTCACCAAGGAAGGGGGAAGATTCAGTTGCATCATCTTGTGGATCAAACCCTCGTGCCAGACCGTGTCGAAGGCTTTCTCCAAATCGAGTAATACCATTCCCGTATGGTTATTGTTGTTGGATTCCGTTACCACATCCTCAACTACTCTGGCTAATTGATGGATGGTACTGTGTCCTCTCTGAAACCCAAATTGTTGTTTGATAATTAAATTATTACTTGTCAGATGGTCGACAATTTCTTTCTGGATAACCTTCTCCAAGATTTTGCTCAAACAAGAAAGTAAGCTAATTGGACGGTAGTTTTTGGCTTCGCCCTTGCCCTTGTTTGGTTTCGGAATTGCCAATATTTTAGCCGTCTTCCACACCGTAGGAAAATAGCACAGCTTCAGACATGACCTAAAAATATAGTAAAGTTGTACCACTCCCTTTTTGGGGAGGTACTTAAGGTGTTTATTAGTAATACCGTCGGCTCCGGGAGCCTTCCTTACTTTACGACTCTTGATAATTTGCTGGATCTTTTTAGGAGTGATGTTAATTTCCAGCAAGTCTTCCATGTCTTTCAGCAGTGCAACGTTTGCTCTTACCTGTTCCTCTAGCGGGGAACTAAGGTTGGTAGTTACCTGGTGTACCTCTTCAAAAATATTAGCAAAAACCTCTGCCTTTTCTTGGTTGGTATAATAATTTATGTTTCCATGATTCAGAGTGGGCGTTGGTTCGTTTTTTCTTCTCAACGCGCTATAAACTTTCCACAACGAGTTATCTTTCGTGGTAAGATCTTTTGTTTTATTTAACCATTCTTGACGTCGAATGGTTTTAATTCGGTTTTGAATGTCATCCGTAAGTTGGTTTTTCTCGATACGATAGGCCACATTGCCTGTTTCCAACCACTTACGTCGAGCTTTGTTACGTTGTCGCTTCAGATCATCGGTTTCCCGATCTGCGACAAATTTGTTCCGAATTCTTTTGACTTTGGTGGATACTTCGTGAGCTTCCGTGATTGCCATGGTGAATTTGGCAATTTCAAGGTCCACTTCCTCAACAGAACTGATGTTTGGAGTTATACGAATTCTGTTGTTGCACTCTTCTCTAAATTTGCGCCAATTGGTATCCGAGATAACGTAGCTTGGCGGAATACGAGAGGTAGGTATGGTCATCAAAACGGGCCAGTGATTTGAATTCAAGTCATTAATTGTTTCCGGTTGCGTAAAGTTTGTTATTCCATTTACTAAAAAGAAATCTATAGTGGATTGCAACAGACCTGGCGGACTAAAAGTAGGTGTGGGCGGATATAACAGCAGGTAGTTGTTTATATCGTTGTGAGCCTTTAAGGTGCTACCATTTCTATTTGGATACCGACAGTTCCATTGGGGGTGCTTGGAATTGAAATCCCCTCCGATTATTATCTTGTTGTACTTGTTCATGATGTTATCAAGCTCAACCGATGTCAAATTCGTAGACGGTGGAACATACATGGCACCAACATAAAAAGGACTCTTCAAATTGATTTTCATAACCAATAGCTCTGCTGTTACGTTTGGTTGCTCTGCCGTTTCGTGGGGCAACCCCTTTCTAATTACGATAGCAACACCACCTGCCCGGTCTGTTAATCTATCTTTCCTAAAAACAAAGTAATTTTTAAATTTCAAATTATCGCTTACCTTTAACCAAGTTTCCGTTATTAGTGCAATATGGATATTGTGTTCGTCCAAAAAAAGTTCGAAATCCTGGGTTTTGTTTACAACGCTTGTAGCGTTCCACGTCATAATGTTCAAGTCTTCGTGGCTGTGACTACCCATTAAATTCCTTAGCACATCTAATGAATGCCGCCATGCGAGCACCACCATCCACTGTATTTGCCATAACGTGATTTAACTCGCGCACAGCTTTTAACATTTTATCAATGTTACACATTGACTCTAGTTTTTGGAATTCAGCAAAAAGAGAATTCAAATTTTCTACACCACTATCTTGACTGGCAGTGGGTGGTACGATATGATTCACTTGTCGTAAAGGAATCTGTGGTCGTGGTTGTGTCACTATTTGGTGACGCACAACTGGCCTTTGTTGGAGCACCTGACTCATCGTAGGTGCTGCAAAGTTTTGAACTGGTCGACTTGGCCGAAGAGACGGGAAATCCGTCTGTCGCACCACATATTCCTGCGGCTTAACGACCCTTGTTGGAGGTTTTGCAACTCTGTTTAGAGCCTTCAGGTAGACTGAACACTCTCTGTAATCGCCGGTGTGAGCCTCACGGCAATTTGCGCATTTAGGGGTGGTACCCTCTGGCACCGTACACTCTCTGGAAAGATGGTTTCCAGCACATTTTCGACAAGCGATTTTCAAGTTGCAGTTGTCAGCTGCATGACCAAATTGTTGGCAACGGTAGCATTGGGTGACGCCCTTCCGCGCCCTGTACTTTTCCCAGTACACACGAATGTTACCAACGCCTCGAATTGATTGTATTTCACTGAATGTCACAGTGTTTTCAAACGCCACTTTAAATTTAGGGTAAAATTTGTTTTCTTTATTTAAAAGTTTAACACTAACCACTTTAGTGTTCATATTTTTTAATTCGTCCAGAACTTCGGCTTCATCCATGGATTGCACGCCCTTTAAGACAGCCATCATCTTTTTCTCACTATTAAGGCTGTAAGAATGAAATTGTGTGCCATTTTGAATAAAACTGGATTTCAATTTATTGAAATCGTTAATGTCCTCGGTGAAAATTTTCACTTTGTTCCCTAAATATTTAATTTGAAACTTATTAGTCACAACTTCTTTGATGTCATTTGCATATTTGACATGATTCACGGGTACACCAAAGACAATAATTGGCTTCGGTTTAATTGTTTTTGGTGTCGAATTTATTACATTCGATGTCACACTGGTGTCTTTCACTATTTCAGTATTTAATAACTCAAACTTGTTACTTGTATTTATATTATACGTCATCTCACTGTCGCTGATGACATCTTGGTTTTTCTGCTTCTTTGCCTGGCTCGTTTCGGCATAAGATTTCTTGTTTGTCACGGTAGCGGTAGTACTAATTGTACTATTTCCCCGTTTCAAATTTGTATTGTTCTTTTTAACCATTTTGCTGGTTGCTAGCAAATTTGTTTTACTACGCAAAATAAAATTTTGTAGTATCTGTGCCGAATTGGCACATTTTAAATTATTTGCACTCTCGTTGCCCTCAATTGCAACTCGTTCACTTTGTTTAACTTAAATTTATATCAACTATTATTGTAAAATATAAAATATTGCACAATATCAAATCACTTGTATACGTCACGCACTAATCGCTAACGTTATAACAACACATCCGATCGCTTCGATTGCTCGACGTCGAATGATAAGAAGTTTTGATGGCATTAAACAGAATGCATACCGGAAAGAAACCATTTACAATAAGGTGTATTAACGAGGCGCAGAAAGAAGATGAAATAGCTGAAATGAAAGAAAAGGTAAAATTAAACAACAATAAATATAAAGATTTTGAAATTAAGTCTGGTTTCTTAATAAAGAATATTAACAATTGTGAAGTTTACGTGATCGACAAAAATCTAACTAAACAAGTTTCAAAAGAGCTGCATGAAAGTTATGGGCATATCGGGCTGAAGAAAACATGGTTGATGTTTCGTGAAAACTATTATAGTAGAAAAGACCGCAAGACAATTAAAGAAGTTCTGGTAGGATGTAGATTATGTTTATTGGGAAAATACAAAAATTACCACAATCAAAATACGGTCAACAGCATTAAAGTAAACGCACCCGGCGACATGATTGCGATCGACTACATAGGTAATCTAATTGAAAGTGGACCGGGTCAACGGAACATTTTGGTGGTAGTTGACGTCTTTAGCAAATTTGTGAAGCTTTATCCAACAAGATCATGTACAACAGAACAAACCATCGAATTGCTTGAAGACTTTAAGAACACGGTTATAAAACCAAAAACAATTTTGGCTGACAACGCGACATACTTTAATAATCAATATTTTAAAACGCATTGGGAAGACCAAGGGGTGAGAGTAAATTTTTGTGCCATCCGACATCCACAGTGCAACATCAGCGAACGATATGTGTGCGAGGTAATAAAATTTCTAGGTTACATGAAGTTGAGAAAAATATGAATGAGACTCCACACACCTTGACTGAGCAGTCACCTTTATACGTCATGACTGGAAGATTACCAGAGAGACCATGGACGACAAATGAACAGGAGAAAAATTATAATCAAATTTTAGACACTATACGTGAAAAGCTCAGAAAATACCGTGATAATTATCAGAAGAAAATGAATAGTAGAATAAAAAAGAAAACAAAATTCAAAGTAGGTGATCAGGTTATAGTGAAAAGCCTGAGGGTAGGTAAAAGATCACGCAATCAGTGTGCTAAGCTACAATTGCCATATTATGAAGGTCCATATTTCATTAATCGGAAGGTAGCAGAGAACACATACGAGTTGATAAATCCGATCAACAACGTTATAAGAGGAAGATTTAATCTCTGTGATCTTTATGAATTCGTCGAAGATAACAGTGTGAGGTAAACTACTATGTTAACTTATTTTAAAATCGAAAAAAAAAAAATAATGAAAATTTGATTTTTGTAAAGTTTGTAAATATTTGATCAGAATTGCCATAATGATTTTACCTTGATTTTATGTTTGAAAACTTTATTTAAAAAAAAAACAAGACACCAATTTATTTTATTTAGAAAATCTCAAATTTGAATAACTTTCAATTTTATAAAAAAAAATAAAGAGGGTATTATAATGTCATGTTTCCCATAATTAGTTATTTTATATTAATTGTTTACAACCATAAATTTAAATTAATTTCTATATTTATTGTAAATTTCAAAAATTATTTTAATTGTAAATATGAAAATTTGTTTTAGTTGTTTTGTGAATTTGAATTTAATTTGTCGTAAATATTTTTGTATAATAATTGTAAAAATTGGAATTGCTGCTCGCGCTAATAATTGTTTGGTTGGTGCGAGCATTTTTAAAACAAGGAGGCATTCGCCGGGTCCGCCAATAACGGACACACGCGTGTTACGGAGGATCTCCGTGGTCAGTATTTTTAAAAGCTTTATATTAACTTACCCGGGTATATATATATTTGTATATATATATATATAGAAGGTAAAAATCTTTCGGCTGCTTTTTAACAAACTTCTAGCCGTCCAATCAAGCTGAAATTTTAAATGTCGACTTGTAGCTCTAGACATTTTAATCTATCAAATTTTGAAACCGATCCGATCATTCACCGCTAAATTAGCACAGTTTCTGTGCAAATTTTGAAACAGATCTATCCACTACGAAATCAAGTAAACATAATATGTCAAAATAAAAATTTAATTCAAGTGTCAAGTTATTGAAGTATCAGGCTACCACATTTGCTATTTAAAGAATCTTATTATGAAAAAAGGTATTAAAATTAAGAAATTATTCTTTAATAGCTCGAAAAATGGAATCCAATGTAATATATTTAAAATTAAAAAAATATGTGAGTTTTGAAATCGATTTAAAAAAAAAGTAGAATATAGATAAGAAACTTTAGAAAAACATGCAGTGATTTAAGAAAAAGTATGCTGTACAATATAATTTAATCAATTACACATTAAACTAATATAGTTGCTATAAAACTTAAAAAGCACAAAATAAAAATAAATTAAAAACAAGTTTATAAAAAAAAACTTTATATTATGAAGACCAATGAAAATACATTCTTCTATGTGTGCTCTTGCTTGGAAATGGTTAGAGTACCTATAAGTTTTTTGTAACATAATTTTCTTTTCAAACTTTAAAGCTTTGGTGGTGCTTTACGTATTATATTGTTTGTGATAAAATTGAAAAGATCTTGACCCATATTCATAGCAGCTTTGGCTGTTGGAAATTCGTGTTGGTCTAACTTTCGTTGAGATTGACATCTACTATGCATTTTTCTTACTTATAGGGAAATATGTAATATGAAAGGCACCACCTAGAGGCCACCCGTATAATTACATTATCGAAAGAATAATCAGAAAAATCTCACGCGCCAACCTATCCCGGATAATGTTGGAGATATTTTGTCGATGGGACCGCGGTTTGCAGTGGGACACAATCTACATGATTTTCCGATTAAAAGATTTATTACAGATATTGAATACTGTATCACTAGGAAGGATGAAGATAATATAAACAATAAAAATGTGCTGAGGTCGAATGTTGTGAACATACTCACTAATCACTTGCAAAAGCATGGACAGATAAGAAAGAAAGATAAAATTGACGTTGATTTCCAGGATACTAAGAGGTTTCTTAAGAAAAATAGAAATATAATAGTTACAAGATCTGACAAAGGTAACAAGACAGTCTTGATCAGCACTGAGGATTATGATAAAAAGATGTTGATGCTTTTAAGGGACACTGGTACATATCAGACAATCAAGATTAATCCCATTAACAATATTCAGTTGATAAATAATCGGTTGGTTGATAGACTTAGGGAAGAAGATGTAATTGACGATAGGTTGATGAGTACATTAAAAATACAGAATGCGGTTATACCTAAAGCATATGGCCTCCCCAAGACCCATAAAAATGATATCCCCCTTCGCCCCATTATTAGCACTGTGGGGGGCCCCCTGTATGGTATATCAAAATTTGTTGCAAGCATTCTCAGCAATTTGAGAAGCGAGTGGAAATACAATATTAAGAACTCATATGCATTAGTTGATAAATTAAAGAATTACAGGCTCCCTAACGGCTATAGATTAGTATCTTATGACGTCACGTCCTTGTTTACTAATGTAAAAAAAGAATCCGTACTGAGATCTATAAAAAGACATTGGAAATTGATTAGTGAGAAAACTAATTTGACAGAAGAGTTGTTCGTGGCTTGTGTTGATCTTTTGTTCAAACATAGTATTTTTAGATTTCGAGATAAATGTTATCGGCAAGTTTCGGGATGTGCTATGGGTAGCCCGTCTTCACCAGATTTTGCTGAAATGGTTATGAACGACCTACTGGTGTTTTGCTTGGAAAACGTTCCTTTTCAGATTCCTTTTCTGTGGCTATATGTTGACGACGTTATTACAGCGGTCCCGGAAGGAAAGGAAGAAACATTGCTTGATATACTCAATGAAAATAGCGATAATATAACTTTCACTATGGAGAAAGAGATAAACGGCTCGATTCCTTTCCTTGATGTGTGTCTCACCAGAGTTGACAGCAATTGTATTGTGTTGGATTGGCATAGAAAAGCAGTTTCATCGGGTAGGCTATTAAATTTTAAATCGGCGCATCATATAAGCCAAAAGTCAGCTATTGTTAAGATGATGAAACACAAAATAGAAAAAATAAGTAGTCCTGACTTGTTGAATAAAAACTATAATTTGATCACAGCTATATTGGTTAAGAACGGTTACCCAAAGAAATTTATAAATAGCATCCTATATGAAGAGGCGTGTTCCAGACGACGGTCGAATGTGATAGTGGATGATGGGGGTGGCCAAGTTAAAAATTATGTAAAAATTCCGTACGTGCCTGGGCTGTCCAATAGATTAAGGAATTTGTTCGATTCAATGACCACTAGAACCATATTTTACAATAAAAAGAGCACTTCCTTCTTTTTTAACTGTGGAAAGGATCAAGAGGAAAGAGAAAATGAAAGCAATGTCATATATAAGATTGATTGTGAGTGTGGCCATAGCTATGTTGGACAGACAAAGCAGTATCTTAAGAAGCGCATTTACCAGCATGAATATGACGTAAGGAATAACAAAAGCAGCACTGGATTGGCTACACACGTCATAGAAACAGATCATAGGATGCTGTATAGTGAAGTAAAGATCTTGGATCGGGAAAGAAACTGCAACAAACGCCTGGTGTTGGAGATGCTGCACATAAAAGAAGCCAAGGATGAGGGTTTGTCATTAAATTTCCAGACGGACATGATCGGCTTGAGCAGTATTTATGCCGGTCTTACAAAACCTAAAAGATGTTGACTGAAGAAATTATTTTGTGAGGACGGACCTGTGTTTTGCGGCTTTTGGTTTAGTTGTTTTGTGTGTTTTGTGGATTGTGATTGCTGGTGAGATTGCTCGCGCATGTTGTATTATTGTACCTTGATTTTATTCGATTTTTGTGTTATCGCGTGCTTAGTTTTAAAAGTTTTATGGTTTTTGACTGAAATTTTGCGAATGTTTTTTGATGTTATACACTGTCTTATACAATTTTTTTTTATATTTTTTTATATGTTTTACCATGTTTGGAGGTTTTTTTTTTTGAATAACTTGTTGGTATGTAGCGATGTATTATTACTTGATGCCGTACATTATGTTGTTGTTTTTTTAGACTCTGATGAAGGCTAATATATGGCCCGAAACTGGTTAGCGATTATATTTTAGTTTTATTTCAAAGGACCCAATATACCCGCTATTTTTCCACCTTCCTTGGTTTATTATAAGTAAAAACATGAAAAAAAGAAAGTTTCATTGAAACGTCCCCTCATTATTAAGATCGTTTTTAAAAATTTCTATTTCTGCAGATTCTTCTTTAAATGTTTTTGCTGCCTCATCATTACAAATATCTTCTTCTAAGCATTTTAAGCATAATTTCACTTCTGCAGCTTCTTTTTTTACATTTTTTTGCTTCTTTAGCGGTCAATTTCTCTTCCGCCTTACGCTTATTACTTGCGTACAAGCAGTTTCCCCTGGTGCCCGCTTGTGCGTTAACCATACACAAATCACAAGGTGAAACGTTTGATGAAGTTGTCTTTTACTATGATCGTTCGCAACAGACCCAATTGGTATATGTGGCGATGAGTCGAGTGACATCTTTGCAAGGACTCTACATAACCAACCCTACAGACGATTTCAAGTTCCATCACGGCTATGGTAGTGTAACACCCACTATCAAAGAGATACGAAACGAGTACGCAAGAATGTCCAATCATCGTTTGCAAACTGTTACTGAACGGGTTAAACGGTTTATAGAAACAGCAGCAACTTCCTATGCCGATAATGATGGTATGGTTGAGATAATCGCGTGCAGTCTCAACACCCAGACTTTGGTGGCACATTCTCGCGACATAACTTCTGACTCGTTGATCAGTGAATGCGATTACCTAATCTGCAGCAAAACGTGGATGGACGAGTCTCTGCCACCGGTGAACATTGAAGGTTTTCAATGCGAGGTTCAAAATAATAACAAACGCTTGTCAATGGCAGACAAATCAATCAAAACGAAGCGTAAAGCCGGCGGAGTCTGCATCTACAAAAATATCCGAAGTTTAACTAATTGTAAAGTCATAACGAGAGTCGACAACAAAGTGCGTAACGACTGGGGAGATGTGGGAGACATTTGCATGGTAAGCGTTGAGTTCAAAAACCAGTTCAAGTTCTTACTTGGTTCTATATATATATATTCATCCGGGTGTGTCGCAGTCGTCTCTTGAGTACTTTATGTCGATGATGCTCAACCAGTACTCGGACCCAATAAAAAAGCATGTCAGAACCACGTGCTCCGACACCGAGACACCAATGATGCTATGCGGTGATTTCAACGTGGATGTGACGCAGAACAAGAACAAGAACAAGAAGAAGAAGGTTTCCTATAGAGATCAGTATGCATAGATCCACCATTCTCTCTAACGACTACAAGGTCCAAAAAAGGTATTCTTCTAGAAACCTCAAGTTCATGGGTAAATCTCAGAAGATTATCATAGTTGTTTAAGATATCTAAGCATTTGTGAACCTGGTCAGAGAGAACAGCGGTCAGTATGTCATCAACATATAGCATGAAAAATGGAACCTCGAAGTCGATGGTCCCCATAAAGTTCATAAGAAGATCATGCAAAACAACGCTAGAAAAGACTGGACTGGATGGATCTCCAATAGCACTACCCACTCTTTGGGATATTAGATCCCAATTGTTGCACAATGAAGCCAGGACTGATTCCTTAGATATATTGGTGTATAGTGATGTGACATAAAACGATACTAACACATATTCACTCGGTAAAGTTGTTACGCCTATGGTTTATTAATTGCTAATTTAGCACTAAGTATTTGTCTGGCTCGGGGGCCAGGTGGTCGTAAGATAGATAACACACTGGTGTGGGGGACAAGAAAAGTAAGTCAGTACTCAGTTAACCACCGCATAAGACGGACGCGACGATTCAGTACTCGGGGGGATTAAATTCATTTCAAATCTGAAAAGGTTTTTAAGATCCGATAATAGTTGTATTCTTTTCACCTATTTTAAGTGAGATTGTACTGAAATACTCAGGTACTCAGTTAAATGGGTGTTCTTTTTACCGTTTCAACAGATGTGCTGTGCCGTGCCGAACTGAGTTTTAACTGAGTAAATCACCTCCCTCCCTAACCTAACTGATCTTGCTTTTTCGAAGTGTTACAACTGAGTACGAACTGAGTTAATTGGGTAATAGCCCGGATAGGTCGGTTTAAAATGGTTAACGCCTCGTTTGTTTTTGTGGAGGTTATGGTTATAGTAAACGTGTCACGTTTATGTTATGTTGAGGTTATGTTGAAAGTAAATATGATTTGGTTAGTAAATAATTTTTGTATCATGGGTTGGTAGTGTACTTTTGTTGTTCTTTTCACCTTATGTTTTTCTCACTTTGACTCAGTTAATACCTGTTCGGCTCAGCTCAGTTCGTCTCAGTTGTGTAACTGAGATGGAAATAAAATAGGTAAAAATAATACAGCTAATGCGTTGTTAGTCGCGGCGAAGTGATGATAATTTGATTGTGTCACGGTGATGTTAAGTCACGTAATCATAAATTCTGGAGATCATTTATAAATTGAGATGACGAAGTATTATTGATGAATCGATGGCAATTGGGTGGAAGTAATCAATGTCGTTAAGCTAATGGAAGTACTGATTTTGGTGATTAACAAAATGGGTCAGATTTCGTAAATTCAAAAATGTCATAATTTTGTTGGTGATGATGGCGACGGGTTCATTTTTAGCGTTTAGGCTCGCAGGCAAATATTGGTAGCAGTCCCACTTCATTAATGTGAGTAGTACAAGTTAGAAAATATGTTAGTGAAGTGCAAATTTAGTAGATTGATTATTATTGGTTAGGTTAAAGGAATTTTGATGCAATTAGTTTTGGTCATTGTATAGTGAGACAATGCAGTCAGTTTGTAAATAACTTAGAATGATGATAATAATGATTATGACGTAGAAATTTTGTTTGACCTAAATAATAATAATAAATAATAAGTTTGACAAAACTGTTTATTCTATTTCACCCTTCAGGTGGAATGGAATTATTTGTATTGTTTTATTATGTATATATTTCAGTAGAGTTAAGTAAAGTTGTTCATTCAGAGGATGAATTAGGTGTGGTGACGACCACTGCCAAGTAATCTTACTTTGGGGTTAATTTTGATGTGATCAGTTTAATTTTAATTATTTAAATTTGGATTGTTTGATTTTTAATGGGTTAAGAATATTGGTAATTTTGGAAATTGTTGTAAAACATGACTTAGAACTGATTAAATATTGTTATGTGTATTTTGTCTTTTTTTGACTTTCCTTGCTATTCAACCACGCCCGAGAGAGTCATCAGTTGAGCCGAAGCAATTTGTGATTTTATTTGAGTTTTGATTTTTAGTTTTTCAGAAGTACGACTTGTAACAAAGTGCTACTGGAAACGATCTTTACAGCATCAATCGAGTTCAGCACACCAAAGGGAAAGTAAGGTGTCACGTTGTCAAGGATAGTATTGATGTATCTGGCCAACATGATAGAGGGTGATTGAATACAGCTCACCACAGGACGAAGAGGCATACCTATTTTATGTACTTTTGGGAGGCCGTATATGATGGGGGAGTCGAGCATTGTATTGGGTAAGTTTCTTTCTAGTAACAATATCAATACACTCACAATCGTACAATTTCTTAATCATATTATTGAATTTGCTTTGAATAGTTGTGGTTGGGTCTTTAGCCAGCTTTTTGTATGTGGCATCTTTGTTATTCATTGTTATTCATTGTTATTTGTCATTCTTTGTTATTCACGACTTGCATTCATAACATTATTGAAAACGAAATTCGCAATGAATAAGAATAAGATTATCGTTTTTATCGTAATTACAAATTACAAATTACGAGTAATTACTCCGTAATTATCGTAAATTTTTAAATTAATAATATTTCTTTACTACAGAACAAAACTGCCCCGCATTTTGTGAGGTACTTCATAGGGGTACAAAAAAAAAGGTTGAGAACCGCTGATTTAGACTATTCTTATAAATTCTTGGGTTGAGTGAAAGAGCAGACGGTTCTCATTGAGAGCCAATCTGAACTTCGCCTTTTTCATGTGGGGCGACATAACAAGGCGTAAATCATGTACCTCATGAATAAAATTAATATTTATAATCTGTTGTTTGTTGTCTCATATATGGAATAAAGACTATTATTATTATTATAAACACATCACTGGATAAACTACTCAGCGGGCCAACTGAAAAACGGCTCAGTGGATCAACAGATAAACTACTCAGCGGATCAACGGAACAACGGATAGACTGCTCAGCGGATCAACGGATCTGTCGTTTATATAGGTTATCCCATAACAATTATGGATATCACAACAGTTATTGTTAATTTTCACTGCTTGTAAATTTTTAATTAATTTATCAATTACTTACAACTATGGCAACTGAAATGGACATTATTAAATTGTATTCATCCAAATTGGATCAACTATCATCTACCACCGGGAGAGGAAGGAAACGACCTCTGGACGACAAGTATGATCCCGAATGTAAAAAGATTAGGCGTGTGGGCACGACTTGGAATACCTCGTCAGCGGAGGTGCAACCAAATCTTGTGGCGCATGAGCAAATGTTGACATCGACCGATGCATATCAGGATGCATCTCAAGTCAATGTGCACGAGTTGTTTGGCAAACTTGTAGCCAATGGCCTGGTTCCTCCTCCAGCCAATCAAATCGACGAAATATATAATAAAATGATCGACCTAGGTTTAATCATCTTAGCCTAAAGGAAAAAAACAAAAGTTTTCGATACTCAACCAACATCTTCATCATTCATCATCATCACATTGCCATTCTGAGAAACTGCTCAGGTCATTTACTAACATAACAATAAGCTGTAAAAATACATTATTCTTATTTAAAACATTTTAATTAAAATCACAAAAAAATTACCAGTTCTAACGATTTCTAAGTAGAAGGATTATAACTTAAAAAATAAATAAACCAAAAGTTATAAAATAATTTTGTAATTATGTAAATAAATAAGAAATACACAAAAACATTCTAATTCAACCAAGTTTATATGTTTGTTACAACTACACTAGAAGGCTTGTGTTTCCGGTACTATAATCAAAGATAATTTGTTGCTATTCAATCAGTGATTTTTAAGGGGCTGTCCATTACTTACGCAAGGGTTTGGGGATGGGGACCAAAATCCTACTCGCACCTCCACGTGGTGGTTCCTGGTAACTTGTGGGGGAATCTCTGAAATCGGGTACCCAACCCCGGTGGATGAGAGGAACCTGGAAGGCTAACGCGAGAGGTAACAGGGAAAGAGACTGTTTAGAATTGCAATATGTTTTCACTTATTTATTTATGTTATTTAAAATTGCCTCTAATTTTTATTTGTATCCCGAATATTTTGTATGACCCTGTAAATGTTTGTTCATCCCTTGAATTTTATACGCGCATGTCGATCTCTACCGCATTAAACGACAGTACACCGCTAATGACCTAAGCAATTGCACGCTTATTCAGTTCTAGGTTAAAGGGTTGCTCATTAAGCCGCAATCAAGCTTAATTAAACAATTACCGTTTTATCGATTACCGTTACAATAAACTACCATCAAAGTGAATTGTGTTTCGTTTTTTTTACCTTTTGCTACCTCATACAGCAGTTCAAATAGTCAAGCCAGACGTCTTCGACTACACAACAAGAGAAGATTGATTCGAGGGCAGGAGCATTCCGAACCTTCAATCAAGCCATCTCAACCAGAGACCCTGACCAAAAAAAATCTGACATGCTCATAAATATGGAAAACGATAATGATACAACGTTTACGGTGCAGGGGGATATCCCAGTACCGGTTGTGGATTGTGCTCTCGTGCCGGAGCAGGCGCCACACGACCGTCACTCAGCAACTGATCTGCGTTCCCGGTGGTTGACCAGGCTGGACGCAACAACAAGCGACTGGAGAAGGAGAGAAGAAGAAAAGAGATTCTAGGAGGAACTCGGTGTCAGAGGACCCTCCCAAGACAAAGTCCGCGAAGAGCTCTATGTCGGAGGATCCAGTAGGAGCTCATATAGAAGACTATAAGGCAGATAACTGATGGTCTCAACACTCAACAGACCGGGTTATTCTATCTGCCTTACAAGAACCTATTAATGAAACAACTCCAGTTAATCAAACGGACCCACAAACGAGAGCAAGAACGCAGAGAGGCAGCAGCAACAAAATTCGATGAACTCAAGCAAGTCCGGGACCTGCTCAAGAGTCAAGACGGGCCAGAACAGGAAAAAGACGCAACGGTAACTGCGAATTACATAACCCCAGAAGATTTGAAGGGGATCTATGAAATAATCAATAAGCAGCAAAAGACATTAGAAAAAGCGATGGAAACCATCAAGGCTCATGGAGAAACCATAAAAGGCCTCCATGGCCAGAACTCAAAGCTGATGGAAAAGTCCAAAATGGCAAGAGCTGACGCGACCCAATGTAAAAGGGGTCGCCAAAAACATGCACATCAAAATGGAAAAAATAGAGGCCATCCTAACACAAAGAACAAAAACCACAGAAGCAAAACCTCCAGAAATGCCCAAACCCACAATGACACAAGTGGTGATAGCCAAGAGTCAGGCGTCGGTAAAACCTAAGGCTCCAAAAATCACCATAAATAACGCTAAAAAAGAAACAAACTTGAGAAAACTCGAGAAGGCTCAGAGAGATATTATGAATCAACACATGGACGACGGTAGCGAAAACTTCCAAACAGTAACTTATCGTAAGAAAGTTTGCTAAGCAAACAGAGGAAGGGAAGAGAGTAAAACCAAGATCCAGGAAAGAGTTCAGCAGAAAGGATGCCTTAATTATTAAGGCTCTTCCCCCGCCGACATCAAAGACAAAATTGGTAAAGTTAGGACTGCACTTAGGGAAACGGAGGCCCCCTTATCAGTGGCATCCGACAAACAAGGAATGGGAACATCATTGTGAAGCTCGAAGAAAGCAATCAACTCTACAAACTGAAAAATGTGCTAAAAGACAAAGTCGAGGATGTAAGGGACCTGATAGGGCTGAAAAAGATATTTACAATCCGACATATCGAAGAGATAGAAACAATGGAGGAAGTAAGGGAGGACCTCCGAAGACTGTCTTCAGAGGAAAACCTGATACTCAGGGACTTACGAGCCTATTACCAAGGCACCCAAAATGGCGAAAGTCGACGCCAGGGGCGAAGCGATAAAAGCACTGGAAAATAAGAAAACTTTGAGGATTGGCATAGTCAATTCGTGCAGAGTATATGCCAGAAGTGAGGAAAATCAGGACACTTCGCGTAAAACTGTACGGAGGCGAAGCTCTTTTGTCTTACGTGCAAGCAAGACAGATAGTTCTAATTTAATTTCGCAAGAAAAAAATAAAAATAAAATGGAACCTTGTGTAAGGTATAAAAAAGTCTTTCCTCCAAAGAACTAAGATTTATTAGATCGCTAAACTAGTTTCGATGCTCTCTACTTAGCCTCATCTTCAGTTGCAAGTTAGCTACAATTTAAAACAAGCACATTATGACTAAACCACACGGCTCAAAATAAGTGGTACTCATCTTCACAAGGGCAAATACATTAAACAGAATACATACAAATGGAACCCCTTATTTCAGATGAAGTCTATGATAAACTGAATGAGTCAGTTGATCTCGATGTCTTAAGTAGAACATACGATACTCCAGCTCAAACAAAATTATTGGCGAAATATCAAGCAATGGAATGCAAATTTAACGGCCAATTGCAATTAAGAAATTCAGGTCTTGCAAATATATGTTAAAAAAACATTGATAAAACTAAAAAGAAACTGATGGAATTGAAACAAGCTTTAAAACCTAAGAAACTAAACTCATGCCCGTTTTCACCAAGATTTATTTAAGAATTCCCTAGCAAAGAATTCTTTACGCTAGGTATTCCCTAAAATAATACTTAGGAAAATTTGCATTTCACCAACATAAGAATTTCTTAACGAGCAGCTCCCTGGCTAGGTATTCTTTACAGCCGACAAATGAACTAATACGGGTTGTAAATGTCATATTTGAATTTATACACAGTAAAAACGTTTTGTTTGAATTTAATAAATAATTTTGTTCGAATAATTTTATTCAATAGAAAGAAATTTTGTTTCGATTTAAACAATAGTATATTACATGCCGAGGTGGAAAATGCTTCATTACAGCCGAGCGCTAGTTAGTTGACTGAGGTGCGAAGCGCCGAAGTCAACTATAAGCGCGACGCTGGAATGAAGCTTGACACCGAGGTATGTATACTATTTTATTCACAATCAGATAGTAAATAACAAATAATTAAAATTTGTATGAAATTATACGCTGCTTTTCACTTTATTTCATTTTTGAAAAGAAAAAATAGTTTATCAAGTTGGTATAAAAAATAAGCAAATTGCTATTTATGTCAAACAAAATGTAGTAAATATTTGAAATTGTACTTTAATAATTATTCTAGCTAAATTAACAATATTGTTATAAAACTTACATTTTTAAAGTAACTAAATTAAAATTAGATTATTGCAGTTAGCTTGCACTAAATTTGTACTTGACATTTGACATAATTTTAATTAATTTGACGCACATTATTTGTTAGTTCCTTTTCTTGCCATCATGCGACTTTGCAGGTCGGGAAGTGATCACTTCCCGACCTGAGGTAGGTTGGGAAGTAAAACAAATTAACTCTGATTGGTTGGCAAGTGAAAGTAAATAATAAACTGCTTCCCAACTTTTTAAAAATCAGGAATGTATTGATTACTAACCGATTGTGAATAAAATTATTTCTATCAAACAAAATGAATTTGTTATTTAAAAAAAATTTTTTTAGATCAAACAAATTGTTTAAATTTGTTTTGTTTAAATTTAATAATTGTTTATTACTTCAAATAAAACATTTATTTTAAATCAAAATAAAATCAAATTAAATACAATTTTTCTTTTAGGCAACTAAAAAACCTCAAACAAAATTTTTATTAAGGTTAACAAATACTTTAGTTGCGTATATATAACAGAATATTTTGTTTGCATCAACTAAATTTGCTTCAGTCAAACAAACATTTTTAACTGTGTAAGTTTATGTCTAATTCTGGCGTTTCGGTTGTGTATTGCATTAAAAATTACAAGTGTTTTGTTCTTGTATCAAAATGTATATAAGTAGTTACCTGGAGATTGCAATTTAATGTGTGTACAACCAATTGTTGCTAACACATTTGGAAAACCACATATTTATTCATAAACCGTAATGCATAATAGCATAAAACCGTAATGCCAGTAATAATTGATTTATGGGCGATACTGATTGATTTCTAAAATAATAATACCCAAAATAATTGTCATAAATAAAATGCACATTTATGAATAATATATTTAATTATCATTAATAAACTCTAGAGATCCTACTATTAATTTTAAAACCTGCAAAACAGTTTTTTTTCTTAACCGAAATCTTACGACAAATTCCACATTAAAATTTTTTTTTCATTTTCAAATCTCTCTAAACTATCCAAAAATCTAACAATAGCCATGGCGAGAGAAAAATAAGAATAAACACTAATTTATACCTGTAATACAACCGCTAAGGAATTCCTAACACGTTAGGGGTAGGTAAATCGGATACCTAAGGTTAGGGATTTCTTAATGCTCTTTATGAACTTTTAGCGCTTGGTGAAAATCAAATTTGACATAAGAGTTTCTTATCTCAAAGTTAGGGAATTCTTAACGTTAGGAATTGTTGGTGAAAACGGGCATCAGAGTATCAGCAAAAGCATCGTAATTCGGTAATGAGAAAATTAGATAAACGTGAAAATAATTTAGAAGATTTGTGGCTGGCTTAAAACGAACTCCTGACAGAGTTATTGAACACAATAATATCTATCGGTTCATTTGGTGGTGCAGGTCAAGATCATCGCCGTTGATTAGAGAATACAACTCGGCGGAAAAGCACAAATTGATCCCTTCGGTGTATGCTGGAATAATCATTAAGCCAAATGGTTGGGGATCTCCAAATGCAGTTACATATTCTGGCAGAACTGACATTGCCATTAGAAGCGGTAAACATTCCTCATAAACTGCAGCGAGTCATTGTGATGATTTTAAAAAGCCATTGAAACTGGAGTGCTTTGAAAAAATTGTTAAAATGAAAATCGAAATCAAACCGGTATTCATTAACTCTGTGGATGGCGGATCTGAAGAAAATCCACGTTATCTAAAATCCATTGGGTTTGCTATTCGGCATTTCCGGGATTTGAATTTAGACGCATTTTTTATTGTTACAAACGCATCTGGACGTAGCACATTTAATCGTGTCGAGAGAAAAATGGCGCTGCTCAGGAAAGAACTTTCTGGACTGATTTTAAAGCACGATATATTTGGAAGTCACCTGGATGCTAATGGAAAAACCATCGACATCGATTTAAAAAAAAAAGTTTCTCTGCTGTAGGAAACATTTTAGCTGAAATATCTCGAAGCGACATATGCGTTGATAATTTTCCTGTTACAGCCGAATATGTTGTGATGACCCGGCTGTCTCTGATTGTGAAAATTGTTAAAATATTTCGTTTCCGTCCTGGAATCGTTATTCTTCTCCGATTTTGCCGAAAAATTATTTTTAATAATTTTAAATCGGAAAATTTTAATTTATAATCGAGGATGTTATTTGTCGAACCCTTCCAACGATAAAATTTTATCTTTGCTAAAGTTGTATGTTTAAAACAAGTAATTTTTCATATATTACACGTTCAAGTATTTTACCAAGACAGCTAAGAAGACTCATGGGTCTATAGTTTTTGGTTAAATTATTATCTTTTCCTGGTTTAGGTATGGGAAGATTTTTAGCCGTTTTGAATATTGTTGGGAAGTAACCTATTTTGATGCAAGCATTAAAAATTAAAGCAGATAACTTTTAACGTTGTTCTAGGAAGAGCTTTCAACAATATATTCTCTATACCACCCAGACCAGGAGCTTTTGCTATTTTTAGCTTCTTTATGATGATCTTAAGTTTTTCGATTGTTATGAATGTTTCGTAGTCTTTGCTGTTTTGATTTTCTTGGTTTAGTTTATTAATGAATATCGCCACCTTTCCTTCAATTGAATGTTTAACATTAGCGGCTAAAGAATGTGCTGTTTCGAATGCGTTAGCAATAGCATTTGCTTTTTCTAAATCAGTGAATAGAGTTCTTCCATTTTCTAGTAACTTTCTTATACTACCTCCATATTTGCCTCGTATACCTTTTGTAATTTTCCAAAACTTTTTGCTCCAATCTTCAAGCTTACTAAGCTTTTTTGACCAATAATTATTGTTGCGATCGTTAATTACATTTTCTTTTATAAAGCTGTTATTTAAATTGATCATGTTTTTAAGTATAATTTTTTGCTCTGGATTGGTGCATCTCTGCCATTTTCTTTCAAATGCGTTTCTGATACGGATGAAAGCTTTAGTTGTATTCGAAATCTCTAGGAGCCCGTTTTTTGGTTCTGTATATGGAATTGTTTTTGATTTTGCTTCAAGTATAGCTTTTGAAAGTAAGTCGATGGCTGTTTCAATTTTTTCGGGTGTATAATAATGTAGATGAATTAAGAATAGGAGAGGATCCCATTACCTGATTTAAGTATGACTTAAACTTCTTCCAATCTGCGTGTTTATAGTCTGGAATTTCCCGGCGAGTTTTCTCAATTGTTTCGGCGTCAATAATGCTTGAGATTGGAGCGTGATGAGATGTTATTTGGTCAGTGTGCGAATGAAGAGGTGAAATATATAATGATGAATTCAATATTAAAATATTTATTGTGGATGGATTCGCACCCGAGTGTGGAAAGTGTGTTAGAGAATTTGGATGGTATATAAACCAATTGGATCTCAGTTGAAAATTAAATAGTATTGCACCCGCCGTATTGTTTCGTATGCAGTTCTAAGCTCTATTTCTAGCAATAAAGTCGCCAAATATAAAAAATTCCTTACTGTTAGGTACTAGTTTTTTTATATCTGGCTCAAAAGTGCTCAAGTACTTTGGTCTATAAGCTGAAGTTAGTATAACATCTCGTCCGTTTATATTGACTGAGATAGAAATGTTTTCAATATTTTTGGTGGTGTATACAATAGTTTTGGTTGTTGCGTCTTCCGTTCGGTCTTTAAATTGACAATTTGCAGCGTCGTGTGTGCTACTTGTACACAATAAGCAGATTTTATTTCTTATGACAATTTTCATCGCCATGTCCAAACATGGAGCAGTTTCTACGTTGTGTAGGTCCTTTGTATTTGGGTGAGTATTGTTTCCAGTTAATGATCATGTGATTTAACGATTTCACATTTTTTAAATGGTTTATAGTGATTCCATCTTTCTTAAATCGCAATAAATACAAGACGTTGTTTTCATTTTTGTATTTAGTATTCATTTCTGAAATGAGAAAGGGATTTATATTATATTTTAATATAAATATTACCTGTAATTCCTTTTTTATATATTTAATGTTAGTTTGCGGTAGACCTGATAAAACTACTTTAAAGGTTCTCTCATGTTTTGATTGATGGGTGTAATATTGTATGAGGTATCGACGACCGACATTCCTTGGAATATTTTGAAATACTTTTAGAAATTCTTTATACAATTCAGAATCATATCAATAATAATTGGTTTAGTAAATATGGAAATATTCTCATCTTTCTGAACAGTTTAGATGACTCTTTTGTATCAATTGATGATGTAAAGTAATTTATACCACTGCATAGAAATTGCAAAATCAGATCGTGATAGAGTAGCTTTGGAAACTTTGTCAAAATTCAAAATAGCAGAAATATTTCATTAATCGCCGAATTTTTCAGTAAACGACTTTCTTAAGCTGTTTTTCGTGATCTAACTTTGGACATAGTATCCCTACAATGTTTATTATTTTACGCGACTTGCGAATAGCGGGGATTTATTTTATTTTTTAATTATTTTTGTTATTACAATTTTCTTTGTATAAAAAATATTAAAACGTAATTAATTTTAATAAATATAACGCCACTTTATTTATTTTTGATTAAGGTGCTAGATAAATAGGAGTAGTTCATAAAATCTAGCAGATGTCACTAGTTGGTTTATGATATTTTATTTTATTCAAGATGCACACCTTTTAAACAGGTATATTATTGGGGGGTTTCCGAACTGCGGCGCGGTCAAGTTGACCCTACTTAAAATGGTTCGAACTGCGGCGTGGTTACTTTAGGTGTGGATTAGTGAAAGTCCGAACTGCGGCGAGGTCACTTACAGGCATAAGAAGGGATTAATAATCCCGATTAGAAAAAGTTGAAGGGATTAATATTAAATATTTAAAGACAGTTTTTTTTTATTAATACCTACAAGTTAAATATAAATAATAATTAACTTTACGCAAGTTTATTACATCCACGATAGTGGTGCGAAACTTCTTTGATGAAAGAAAAACGATCTAATTCTCCGTTTTGATACTTTTCTACACTATTTGCAATATATTTTCTTTTTTCTTTGTACTTTCGATTTGCTGCGTAAGGTGCCATATTATTTAAACTATTCATTGCGATATATGTATCACTTTGCATGTCTTTTAGTACATTTAAAAAACTGAAAATGTTGGGGTGTGCAGTATTAAATTCTTTGTTAAATTTTGAGTGAAATGATTCACAAGCATTTGTCGTACGCTCTGTGGTTGCTGAGCACACCGCCCACATTTTCGGTGGGAAAACTGCCTGGCTTCCAACGTAATTTTTAAGTAAGTATTCAATATAATTTGAAATGCGTTCATCATTTGGCTGTATGGCAATAAAATCCACCATCAAGCAATTTTCTACTTCCTCCGGTGGCAAAAATGGCAATCCAAATGTCCAACCCAACCATTTACCTAAAATAATTAAAATTAACCTAATCAAACATTGAAATCAATTTAGTTCTACTTACAAATGTCTGATTCTTTATTTTTGTAATCAGATGTTAGTCCAAGGTTTTGCATTTTTCTGAACCACGCTTGGGCTAAATGAAATCGACATCCATAAACTGTAGAAGTTGGCCAAATCTTTTTTACTGCATTGTGTATGCTCATTTCAAAGTCTACCACTACTTCTTTAGGAGTAAACTGAAGGCCAAGTTTTTGCACACAATTTATAATTTCGCTCATTAGAGTTCCATATGTTTCAGTATGTTTATCTTTTAGCAAAGAAAAAACTAAAGGCACATAATGCCCATTAAAAATTCCATGAATGGTAAAGAATTGCTTAAAATATTTTGCACAATAGCTGAATGTGCCGTCCATATAAATTCTTTCAGCAGTTGAAAGCAATCTCAAATTCGATTCACAAGAAAACACTATTAACCGTTTAGTGGAGTCGTTAATTAACAAAAATGGTTCGTTTCGTTCGTTGGTTAAAATTTCTATAGAATTTAATGCATCTATTACATCAGCTTCATTTTTTGGCAAATTGGGTCGGTGTGAACTTCTAGCATAATGTATATTTTTTCGAATTCTTACTATATCTGATTTTGTTAAATTAGGTGCGTTATCTTCTGTTTTTATTAATTTGTTGGGGGGCGCATTTAAATCTTCTACCGCTTTTCTCTTCACACTGTTGTTAACCGTTTGTCTTAATAATGTTGCACTTGCTTCATGATTATGTTGTGCTTGATTTTTAATTATTACTGTTGAATTGTCATCTGTCACAAGTTTTGCGGTGCACTTTTTATGTGTGCACGACCATTTTATCCCCTCAACTGTTTCATCTCTTTTGTAAAATTTAAAATTTTCGAACAAAATTAAAGGCTTACCGCGTTGGCTTAAAATAAATTCCATTTTTGTTTTTTGATACTTTCGTACTGTTAATAATAATTATTATAAGTATATTAAGTTTGATTATTACGTATAGATTACAATTACTCATCATTACCAATTACTAATGTTTAAACTTTAAAATTGAAAAAGACAGAACTAAATTAAACTTATACAGGTATGTACTCAAGGGGGGGGGGTACTCTGCATGACAAAAAAATTGAATTCAAGCAAAAGTTGTTAAATTACCTTGGTAAAACATGCTGAATTTATTATATTAATCCAAGTTTTTGCAAATACTAGATTTTTTTTCTGGTGGCAATTAGCGATATGTGAAATGCAAATTTGAAATTTTGGGAAATTTAGAATTCAGAACAAAAATTGCATTCCGAAAATCGCAAGTGCATGTAACCAGCTTAAAAGGTTACATTAGACGGGGCCCCCACATTAGGTTACCCCCTCCAGTTATTAAAACATTTGGTTTTTTAAGATTGTGGTGTCACCCTGTATTATTGTTGAGCCTTTTTTAAAATCCTATTAGGGATTAACCTCGCCGCAGTTCGACCTACAGTTTTTTCTGACCTCGCCGCAGTTCGGACAGCAAGAAAAGGTTGACCCTTTTTTTTATCCGATTAGGGATTAACCGCGCCGCAGTTCGGGTCTGCCCTATTATTGTAATATATTTTAAATTTGAAAAACAATTTTAAATAAATTTACCTACAGTAGTTCTATACTTCTATACCTGTTATGACCAGGGTATGACCTATCTGGCAGGTATACATAGCTAGAAAAGTACTTGTGACTACAAATTTTTATAAATAACGCTTTTACTAATATGAAATATGTATCTTATCTACGTAAAGCAAAATAAACTGATACATTTTTGCCAGAGTAGGACTTTTGAAAGCCGGATTTTTTAGGTAATTTACAAGGTTATTTTTAATATATTATATTTCATATCTTTTTTATGAGTATAATAAATACATAATACCAATAAAAAGCGCATGTTGCTCCTCTCACCTACTTATTAAAAGATATAATATAAATTAATCCCCCCCCCCTTTTGGTTAACAGCAACGGTATGTGTATGTGCGTATGTGTAATTTATTTTGCTAAAGTTTTTGTTTTTTTGTACTAGACTTTTGCGATTTTTTTTTCTGATTTTTCTGAGATAGCTAGCTCACTCCACGGCGGATCGTAACACTTCATATTTCTGAGATATCTTCTCCTGGCTATTTTCTCCAATATACAATCGTTATAAAATATTGTCAACTTAGGAAGCAAGACGTCATTCCACAGCTTCTGATCTATCGGGATTTCCTCTATAAAAGTATCGTCGTCGGTTACATAGACCACGAAATAACATTTTTCTCTCCCAGTTATATTCATCTGCCCTTGAACTTGATAATAATAAGCATGATCCCGATTTAATTCCATAAGACCATGTTCGTTTATTTTTAAACACGTTAGTTTCTTTTCTGTTCCATGTCTTAGAGTAAGATTCTTTTTAATTAATTTTGGTATGCATTTTACCTCGACACAATGTGTATTACCAACTAGCCCATCTGGAGATGCACCTAGAAAACAATTATTTGTGTCAATATACAAACCAGCTTTTGTCACCTTTTCAATATCAAGCTTTTCTGCTAGTATAGTAAGAGCAACTGCCTCGTAGCTCTTTCCAAATGATGTGGATTCTGATTGAAACTTGGATGGATAGAGTATTTCTTTTACAAGTCCATGACATCTGGTCGTATTTCTCCTAGCCATCATGGCGCCAAATTTTGATGCCGTAAGACGATTTTTCTTTTCTGCTCTGTAACGACCATTTTCAAATTGATTTATTGTTGACATAGCAATATCGTTACGTTGTTCTTCGGTTACACGTAGTTTTTCCATAGTACGCTTCTTTGATATTTCTATTTCTTCTGGCGTAGGTTCTACTTGTTCCGCATATACTCCGTAATCCATATTTTTTCTACGGCCGGCAACTTAGTTACGCTACGACTACTATTTTGGGATTTCATCGCACCCGAAGTTCTACTTCGCACAGATCTGTCGATATTTTCCGGGGCTCATTCCCAGTTCGCGCTTGTATGAATTTACATGCCACTCTGGTCCCAAATTATATCTCAGTGCCGTTAAATCGCACCTCATATCAAAGGAACCTCGTCTTATACAATAATTGCTACCAAATTTGTGACAAAATTTAACTGCAAATTTATTATAATGTAAAACGGCACTAACTTTAATTTTAATTAAAAAAAAACAAAATTACATTATTGATATCAAATTCCTACAAATTGGGTGGGCACTCCAATCGTCAGGGTGGGCACGTGCCCCCCCCCTCTGGCGCCGCGCTGATTTGATTCAACCCCCTCGGCCTTAATAATAAAATATTTATAAAAAGACATCGTGTCGTACGCGGTACAACACGCGCCTGCTCTACAGTGGCGCGGCTGCTGAAAGGTTAATAAAGGTTTATTTTTCTGAGCTGAACGATAGATTCTCTTACTTTTTGAAGAGACTCTGGGTAATCGCGATTTTCTTTTTACAATTCTTGAACTACTTTCTTTATCTAAAGTCTCTTCGTTATTTATTTAACGGGACTTAGTTATTTCTTTGATGAACAAAATTTTTAAACTGCTCTTTATAATATAGAAAAAAAAATATCGTCACTTCTGCCGCAATACCTCCAATCACCAGCACACCAAATTTTGTCCGGAGATACGATGACATAATGTTCATTTTTGTTATCTATTGTGGTAGCCTTAACAAAGATATCGGTAGCCCTGGCAAAGATATCTATATGTATCACCCCCTACCCTAAATCTATCTATAAAAGTTTTTTTAACAAAATCTAAAATGAAAAAAATTTTTTATTTTTGTACGCCACTGAATTTTTTCCAGAATTTTTATATACGTCACATAATACCGTAAGAAGTCACAAATAAAATTTCTCCAAGATTGGTACAACAAATTTTTTCGGTCATCTAGCGGATTTTTCGAAAATAAATTTTTGTAAATTACTGACTGTCGATTTACTGATTCTGAAAACATTTTCGAAAAAATTTAACAAACAGCCTAAACTTGGTCGCTACCTAGTGGCAGAACCTTTTACTTATAAAGTAACGTTCCGTCAGTCCGTACGACGATATTATAAAATATTTCCCACCGAACCACCTATTTTTGTATTCTAAAATTAATTGTTACAAGCCCTAAACTCAATTCTTATGCTGCACTCGGTATACAAATCAATATTAACCTAATTTTGACACATATGTCACAAAATTATGACGTTTATTAAAATTTTGAATATATTGTTTTATTTTTGCCAGCCATCTGACCAATTCTCACAAAAAATATATAAATTAAGATTTCAGTTAATATTTTCTATAATTTTTCTGACCTGCCCCGCCCTGTTACAATTGGCTCGGTTTGTTTTCTCACCAATACTTATACTTTCAAAGCTCCATCGACACACCAAATTTTAGCTGAATCGGTTAAACATTTCCGGAGATACGACGACATTTTCATTTTTTTTTATTTATTTTATTGTGGTGGCCCTGGTGAAGATTTCTCTGGCAAAACCTTATTTTCACCATTCCAGCCCACGAGGCATACGTCCAATAAGTTTGATTGCAATCGACGCAGAAATGCCGGAGAAAATCGATCGACAAAAACTTTTTTCATGTTTTTGACAAAAAAGTTAATTTTATTTTTTTCATGTTGCATTACTGATTTCTATCAAAGGATTACATATGCTCTCATATCCATTAGGATCAATGTACCTACGTACCAAATTTGGGTAAGATCCCTTCAGCATTTCTTGAGTTATTCACTCTTAAAGTTTCAACTTTGACAACTTGTGATTTTTGACAGACGACAGATAGAAGATTAATTTTACCTATTCTGGATAAAGCCTTTTAAGGCCTTTAAAATAACATATCGCAAGACAAAATATTTTTAAAAAATCCCGTATTATTTTCTTGTGGTGGCACTCCTGATTGATAGATCGCGACGAAAACCTTATTTTCACCTTTCCACCGTGAACCCTACCACCATACCAAATTTGGTCGTAATTGGTTGGATGGCTCGGAAGCAAATCGATCGACAAAATTTGACGACAGACAGACAGACAGACAGACCGACACAGAAATTTTTTTTTTACTTTTTGCAGATCTTTACGTTTCTGAACACGGTGATCTCGAAAATGCAAAAAAAAAAGTTGAAATTTTTTTTCGATTACCATACCTCCAATTTTTTTTTAAAATTGATTGGAGGTAAAAATCTGCAATTGTTATATTAAATTTAATTTTAAAAGATTATACCTGATGCAATTACTTAACTGTATACAAAATTAGATAAAGTATTAGAACCAGGTAGAGAACAGCTTATAAATTACGATAGCTCCGGGCGGTGGATTATGACCAGGTTACCAGGTAACCATTTTACCAATACAATGGGTAGGTTTGTGTCTTTGCTTCAAATTTAAGTGCCGACATCTTTTTGAAAATGCTTGAACTGCGTGTATTCTCTGATTGGTTAATATCATGGCACCAATTTGAAATTTCGCCTAGATTACTTGAATTCTTGTGTCAAGTTCACAAGTCAAACCAAGAAAGTTAATCTTACTTTTTTTTTGGTTGATTAGAATGATGGATATTGCCTTACACCTCCTATTTTATATTTACAACTAAAGTGTATTTTATGGAAAACTCAGAAAAAATTATTTTTTTATTAATTTTTTTAAAATAAAAAATAGCAGGTGTTATGTAGAACAATATTTTACATATGTACTGAAAATTTCAACTTTCTATGACTATTCGTTTTTGAATTGAACTTGACACCAGTTCAGCGCCTATTGATCTTGCACCTTAAAATTATTTGTAAAAGCTTTAAATGCGTTTCAGAAAAATAAAAATAATTGAATAAGTAGAATTACTGAAAACTTGAGCCGCATATAATCTTGATTTTTTCAAAAAAAAAACTATTTTTGTGTGTAAACTTCATTACTTCATTACTACAATACGGTAGCACTAGACAGCTTATCAACTGGAGGAGGCAATTGCATCATCGACGTCAGAGGCGTGCAAAGTATCGTTTACTTGAGTTTTAAAGATTGTGAAAATAAAAAAACATTTAATTTAATTTTTATGAACATTTATTCTTTATTTTGTACAAATTTAAAACACATTATCACACTAGAGTGGCAAATGATCACAAAATTAAGCGATCCAAGTTTAATAGTAAATGTAATTTTGTTATCAGTGGTCACCAACATTTTACACCTGATTTTATCCAGCTACGAGTTTGTTCGACATTATTATTTGTTTTTGAATAAACCATTGTTTTCGTTGTCAATAAGAGTTTTACTTACGATTCAGGTTATAAATAAGATCGACCTGAACCTACAAACTGAGAGTCTCATCTCCCGACAAAAATCTGACAAGCCGGAGCATATTTTAGAGTTTGTGTGTAACTTCAAAGAAAATACACAACAGTATATAATAAAACTATATAATTATTATTATACTGATAAAATTATTAAGATGTGCTAGGTAAACCTCCACTTGAATAATGTAGTTCTGTCTTTATCACTGACTATTTTTTGAATTGCAAATGCAGTTTATACAGTTATGCTGTAAGTAGGAAGGGTATGTAAGGTAAGAAGAATATATAAAGCAATATTTATGATTGATCATTAGGATATATAATAGCTATTTACAGTCGTGCTGCAGAAAGTTTAACATTGCGGTTTCGTAAGCTATCAGAACGAGCGATTAGCGAGTGAACGATGAACGTTCTGATATATCGCTTACTAAACCGCAATGGAACTTTCTGAGCGAGTCACTGTATTTACAGTGGCTCCAACAATTATTAATACACCCCTATGTTAACCATGTAAATTGCACATTTTGAAACCGTTTTTTGACATATAAAACTCGCTTTTACAGCAAAACTTTTCAGATATTTTTTATTGCAAATTTTAATCTCTTCAGTTTTGTTTCTATACATTTTTTTATTGTCTATCGCCGTTTACGAGTTACAGCGACTTGAAGAAAACTCTGTAAAATACTCCCATAAGAGCAATGTTAATTTTATTAACTTTTTTACTTAGTTTTCTTTAAGTCGCTGTAACTCGTAAACGACGAAAGAAAATAAAAAAATGTATAGAAACAAAACTGAAGAGATTAAAATTTGCAATAAAAAGTATCTGAAAAGTTTTGCTGTAAAAGCGAGTATTATATGTCAAAAAACGGTTTCAAAATTTGCAATTTACATGGTTAACATAGGGGTGTATTAATAATTGTTGGAGCCACTGTAGCTTTACGTTCAATACAGGTCCTTTCCAAAAAAAAACATAAATTACGCTTTAGAAAGTAACGTTTAAACATAAAGGTTAATAGAAATGAGACGCGACATAACGGAAGTAAATAATACTCTTTTATCTATTAGCTTGTGATGCAAAATTGCACGTGCACTTCAGTAGGCAGTGAAAACGCAGACAGAGCAGCAGTGTATTATAAAAAACGTAAACAACCGCCGTCTTTTACTATTTATAATCTTGCAGGTGTGCCTTATCGCTTATCAACAACCGCCGTAGCCAGGAAGGTGGTCACGATTCGAGTTAATTATAAGGGTATTGCATTACTTGAGTGCGAAAAGGTACTAAGAGTGCGGAAAGGTACTAAAAGCGAAGCATTATCACTACATACAATAACTATTATAACCCACCGTGTACGCCACCATTGCTGCTTATGTGCAAGAATTTTCTGAACATCGCTGCAAAGTATCATTTTCGAGCGATAAAAACTACCTGATATGCTATACTTTCTATAGTCGTGTACGTAAAAAAATGTTTCTATTTTATTTGTTGCTCTCTAGTGGTGTGCTAATTACATTTACACAACTGGAACTAAGGAAGTCAACCAAGGAATCGTATTTAATAGGTCATGTCAATATCACATCACTGGTAAATAGTTTCGATGATTTCAGCGCTATCATAACCACAAAAAGCTTTCAAATTATCTCTGTTACGGAGAGCTGGTTGATGCAAGTTTTCCCATCGGGACTGGTTTTACATACCCGGGTACACAATATTTAGAAAAGATAGGCCTAGCAGAGGCGGTGACGTCTGTTATTATGTTGTATTGAAGTAAAAGAAATGTTGACTACATTTTTGGTGTAGAAACTAGGTCAAAAAATATTAAAATTTACAAAAATTTTCAAGAAATCTGTGCAGATTTGAGAATATGAGCATTTAAACACATCAATTAGCGATAAAAACGTTAGAAAAACAAAGACGCGTTTCTTTTGTAAATTGCCGAAGCACTATTAGAGAGGTCGCAAGAGAAGTTGAAATCTAAATTGGGTCATATGATCAAATTTTTAAGGCCAATTTGGATTTGAAACAAGTGGCAACCACACATGTTAAATTTTATACAAAAACTGAATTGCAAAATCATCTCTCTAGAATCGTTAACTAAAGTTCCTGAAAATCCAAAGTTTTTCAAACGCATCATATAATCAGGGGTGGTCATATTTCTAGTTTCTGAGGGGGCCATTTCCAAAAAAGTTTTCAAAATCTTGAAAAATATTTATGTATTTAATAAGGACATTAGTTTGAAACACGGTAATATGTTAGTTTGGAAGAGGCCATGGCCCCCATGTCCCCCCCTCTTTTATGACCGCCCTTGAACATAACATTTTTTCATTTTTTGTTAGTGCCATAAGGTAGGGGAAAAAACAATCTTTCAAAAAAGTATCTGAATTTTTTATATTTTTTAAATTTTTTTTGAATAAATAGAGTACAATCAAAGCCATTAATAGTGTTTCATTGATAAGCTTTTCTTATTACAAAAACAAATCAAATTTTTCATTGAAATAAATAAAAATATCAAAAAAATAGATAACTAGAGCCAATTTGGAAGAAATATTGCTACCCTCAGTGTTTTTTACATAAAATCTTTCAAAAATTAATCAAAAATCCAGGGCAACAAAACCACTGTCGACCAGTGTTATTATTGAATGTTCTACATTTATTCGCTGCCGAATGTTCCCGTTTCGGACATGTTCTAGTCCGAAGACGGCACAACTGCGCCTCCAAAAGTTTATCTCCAAGGCTCTCAGTTTCTCTTCGTTCTTCTTATTTACCATCCATATCTCTGAACCGTAAGTTGCTATGCTCTCGACGATTGAGTTGTATATAGCCTTTTTTGTTTCCTTTGTTATTTTTCCGTTCCATAGTATGGGGTTCAGCTGAACCCCAATATAACAAAATTTAAATTAAAACCAGATTTTTCATTTCTTGTATAATTTTCAAATTTTTCACGAACTGAAAAGATCTGTAATTTTTGAGTACGGGTGGCTTTACGAATGTTTTTAAAACATTTCGGGAAAATGCAATTTTAATATAAATTAGGACCTAACTGTAGTTAGTTGACGCTTAACTATAGTTATGCGACACTACAGATTAATGGGATTTAAATTTAATATGTTAATCCGTTAATCCACAAATAAGCAATGGATATAATTTCTATATAAGTAAAAAAATTAAAAATAAAAAACTAAAATATTAATTATTATCCAAAATGAAAAATATTAATAGAGAAAGATCGGATTATAACCAAATGTTAATTCCTTGCAAATATTGCTCTTCTAAAGTGAGACGGAGCAGAATGTCGATTCACAGGGCGAATGTACACAAAGAAGAACTAATAAAAGAAAATGTCAAATTTCCCAAAACAGCGCCATATCTAATACCACAACTACCGAATGATGAAATGGAAAACTGGGATAACAGTAACCATCCTGTATATGAGCCATTAGTAGCGACCGCACACAAAGACATCATAAGAGATTCTCACTGTCACGGTTTAAGTGTCCAGGAAAAGAATAAGTACAGAGAATCTGAATCTGCCAGATTAGCCAAGATAAAAGGAACAAGCCAAAGTTGCCATCAGGAAAAGAATGTTGTGCCATCTCTAACACCGCAACTACCGATTGAGGAATTGGAAAACTGGGATAACAGTAACCATCCAGTATATAAGCCATTAGTAGCAACCGCACACAAAGACATCATAAGAGATTCCCACTGTCATGGTCTAAGTGTCGAGGAAAAGAAAAAGTTCAGACAATCTGAATCTGCCAGATTAGCAAAGATAAGAGAAACAAGTCAAAGTTCGCATCAGGAAGAGAATGCTAAACCATCACGTTGGCTAAATGCTAAAATACCGTTGGATTACGGTCCGTTAAGGAGGCCACGATGCCAAATACAATACAAATTACATTACAAAATACCAATTACCGACATAAACAAGGAATCTTCTTCATCCAGCGAAGTATCGCAAGCAGAATCAAATGAAAATTCATTTCAAACCCCCAATAGTGAAAATGCATCACCTAAGCAGAATTTTAGTTCATTTGGCAGGTCAGTTGCAGATTTTTTAAGTAATCTCCCTGACGAAAAGAGTGCTGAAGTCATGAAAAAATTCAACCATGTTATGAGAGAATATTAGCATTAAATTAGTGTTATTATGATACCATTAACTCCAACTACCAGAAGTTATCGTACAACTCCCGATTTCCTATGTATTTCCGTGATATTTAAATAAATAAATATTTAATATTAAAATTTTAATTTAAATTAATTATCTTCTCCAAAATTGTAATTTTTACTTTAATTATTTTTACACCTGATTACTAATAAGTTATTTCTTGATTTAAATAAAAGCAATTTTTATAAAATTATATTTATTTTTATTTTATTTTTATTTTGTCAAAGATTACAAAAATCTCGATTGACCGGCATATTATTTCCTCGTACCAAATATTTCCTTCCAAGAGCTCTGACGCTACGCATTTTTACATAAAATTAATTCAATCTCGAACTAATCCGCTTTTAGACTAAAATACACTGCAGTACTTCATTATTATATCTTTACTCCAAAATATTGGAAAAAAGGTGGAACTCGGATGACCGTAGTTCTTAGACTTCTATACTGCTATCTTCCAGGTTAAACTTTAAAAATATAGATTAGAATATAAGATAGATAGATACAGATAAATTCGAAATAAAGCCCGGATTATCCGATAATTGAATAAGTCAATGCAGAAAGTGAATCTGTCCATTGACAGTAGTTTTGAGTAAATTACAAAAAACTGTTTCTATGCTTTAATATGAAAATTAAATATTTTGAGTAATTTTTTATATGTATTACATGTAATTTTAAGTCATATTCGTATAGATAACAAAAAATATTTTTATCGGTTTCATAATTAAAGCAATTATATCAATTATATCATCGTGGACATATTTACTTTCTGCAATGAACGAGGCCGCTATAAAAAAAAGCAATACAATGGCAGGATTTAACGCAAAATTTATTAACTATTTATTACTATTAGGTAGATATCTATCATATTACAGCTATAAACACATAAAACACCTATTAGCCAAAGAAAACTATAGTAGAATGTCAATATCAACATTAATTTCAGTTGACTTCAGATAGTATAGGAATCTAATGCAGCCACAACAGCTTGTGATGCAGAAACTAAACATGTCCCGAGACATTCAGTTTCTGTACTATATGCTTATTTTAAGCACGTTTCAGGCTCGTTTTTAAACTTAAGGAATGCATCGACACATTTTGTTTCTTCACCAATCGATAGAACTACGTTAAATTAATACGATTACATGTCAAACTCAAAATCGGTCAATTATGTACATATTCAGTTTCTGCATTGACTGATTCAATTATTATTCGTAAAAGTATACGTAAAAGTAGTACTTTAGTGCCGTCACGAATGAAACACGAGTGACTGCAATAAGAAATTTAAATTTCTCCGAAGACTTCTGATTTAAATGTGCAAAAATAGAATTTGAAATTGACCAAATGATTGGGGAGGGGGGAGGCAGTAAATTATTCCTATAACCCTAAACATTGTTTTAAATTGCTTTAAATTTGATAAATATAATAATAATGATTAGTATAATAATAATCATAATTTTATAAGGAGGTTGTAAGAGTTTTTCTTTTGAACACCATTACCTGGTTACAGGGGGTTGCTCTATGACATTTCGTTGTCGCCACTTTGTTGTAGCCGATTCATCGTCAACACATTTTCTTGGATTTCCTATTTTCTAAAAATTGCTTAGGTTTCCTAAGATTTTATAAGTTTTCCTTAGATTTCTACATTTTTAATTTCCTACAATTCTTCAGATTGCTTCGAATTTTATCAGATATTTCTTCACTTCTACACCAGATTTCCACTATCGTCTGCAACTATACACCATAGCAGTACGGTATGACGTTAGTTAAACAATAGTGGACCTAGCACATTTTTGAGCAAAACTTTTAAATTTCGAATTTGATCAACTGTGATTTAAATGAGAATTCAACTTTATAAAAACCCACTAGGAAAAACATTTTCCTGTTTTCAAAAAGAGTTGACATGACTTCCGATCAACGGTTGATCTGATCAACGGATCAGCTTATCAACGGATATTGTTCGTTATGTATGCACACTGATCTGTAGTATAAGTAACTCATTATTATGATATCGAATTTCAAGGATTACTTAGTAACAAGTTACAAATTCAAATTTTTATTTAAACCGTTATATTTATAAATCAACGATAACTTCAAGCAACAATACCACTAAGCTCCCTTTAAAGTCGTCGTCAGAAACTTAGACTATACAAATTATAGACCTGGCATTCCCTATTAAAAACACTCAATGTTATGAAGCCACAGTTCAACATGAAGAGAGGAGGCGGGGATGTAAACAAACGCACTCTGTTTATTTTGATTGTCATAGGCGTGTGCCAGCGTTTTGTCTAAGGGTTTAAAAAAGTTTTTATTTTTACATATTCACTACGAATTTTATCAATTACTAGCTGACCCGGCGAACTTCGTATCGCCTCAGAACTTGAACCATATAAATTATTTGTAAAATTCTAGAACATCGTACCGCCTCAGAATTAATATACCAAGTGACTCGGCGAACGTTCTGCCATATAAATTATAGCTGGATACCCGGCTTTGCCCGGGGTCTCTTTAAAAATAAAATACTTTGCATTAGTCTACGTACTCGAACGTTTTCCAATCTTGCTTTCCGTTACTCGTTTGTTTCATACGAACGGACTTCAGCAATGCGTACACACAACAAAACAGTAATTTTGGTTTTTCTTTTGTCTATCTATAATATAGTTATGGATACCCGGCTTCACTCGGGGTGTTATTAAAAATAAAACGCTTTGTTTATGCCTGAAGTATTTTGATGTAGGCTCTTGGACTTCGTGCAGCAACATTCTGAAAAAGAATTAAAACGGGTAGAATGGATGATAAAATTTATTTAAACCAAAGTAACAATATTTAGGTACACTCTGTAGATATATTTATCATAGCTGACCCAACGGACGTTGTCTATTATTATTTTATCGTAATGCTAAAGGATACACAATATTTTTGGTAGTTCCATTCGGTGAATAAATGTACAAATTTTTTGGTGTGCCAACTCGGGAGCAAGCAACATACAATTGGCCTTCACGTTCTTCCTCCATTTCAGCAGCTCTAGACGTTGAAGCTCTATTGCGGTTTTGTGAAAGCCGAGCTTCACGTTCTTCCTCCGTTTCAGCAGCTCTAGACGTTGAAGCTCTATTGCGGTTTTGTGAAAGCCGAGCTTCACGTTCTTCCTCCGTTTCAGCAGCTCTAGACGTTGAAGCCCTATTGCGGTTTTGTGAAAGCCGAGCTTCACGTTCTTCCTCCGTTTCAGCAGCTCTTTTTTCCCTGAGTTTCTTAGCCTTTGATGATTTATTTCCAACAGCTGCTTTTTTTGGTGGCATTGAATGTATTTTATCTAAGATGAGTTTAACAATCTAACAAAGTAGTCTCTATGTTCACAGAAACTTTTACATTTGGGTAATGTCCTATATAGGGAAATTAATCCAATTATCCGTTGATCCGTCGATCCGTTGATCCGTCGATCTGTTGATCCGATGAATAGGCACTATTTGCCACATATTTTATTAAAGTTTGTTGAAAGCCGTTCTAAAGTAGCCTATCTTCTTCGCAGCATCGTAATTAGCTTATACACCAAATTTCATAAAGATTGGTCAAGCGGTCTAGGAGTCTATAAGGAACATACATACATACATACATACATACATCCATTTTTATATATATAGATACTTAGTAATAATTGATGCCGATGGTGAAATAATATAAAAATTATATAATTTACAAAGAAAAAGTTGTAAATTGGAGCCAGTTATAAATTTATATTTAAATTTCAAAACGGACAAATATCTCGAGTACGCCTATGTACACTATAACCTTACTTACCAATTGTTTACAAACAAACGTATACACAACAATAACAACACAGGTATGTCACGTGATCATGCCTTCACTGAAATATGTAAACAACGCTGTCTATAGTTTCTATAGTCTAAGGTCAGAAACCTATATGTCGAGTAATGGTTTGGGAAGCGACACTTTTGGGAGTGTTTTCAAGTGTGTGAACAGACGCACCAAAACGTTTTGATCAAGTGCTCTTTAGAGGACTACCACAGAGAGACGGAATTTTTGCAACGACTACAGATATTCCGAACAACTATGTCAATCACTTACTATTCGGCCGCCTTACCTACTAGTTATTAATATTAAATTAAAGCCCTTTATTGTAATCCGATATAATCATTCATACCAACTTACAAATTTAACCGTAAATACTATATTATTAAAAAAAGTTGTAGTTGATATTAACATTGAAATTTTACTAACTTTATCGCAAATAAAATGCAGGCCAAAAAGCATATGGATTTAATATCACTTTTCCAGAAGGAAAAAGTTGATAACACCAAATATAATAAAACTGCAGAGCTCGTAATTGAACTAACAGAATCAACCTCTGAATGTTACACCGAAATAGATTATCAATTAGAGTTTGTACAGAAAAATAATAAACAAAATGATTTTGACAACGACGTGGATGACATAGTGGCCAAATTAGAACGTAAGTATGGAAGTAACAATAAGAAATCTAGAAAAGAAAACTCTTTTATGAAGTTTAACGGTTATTGCGATTCCGATTCGTTTATCGACAACTCAGAAGCTTTCGACGAACATATTCCAAGTAATCTATCAACACTGTACGGTGGTTTGTACATCAATTCGGGGCCTTTAACATTTATAAGCAAGGAAAGAGACTACGACGACGACGACAAGTACACTCGTATTGGAAAATACGCGTGTTTATCAAAGCCCAAAATTCAATTAATGAAAGAGCTGGACGAAAAAATGTTTACTCTGAGAAAGGGTAAATTGCGGGTGAAAAATAAGAAATCGTTGATTAAGAAAAGCAAAAATGGCATATTGATCAAAATGAAAAACCAACCCAACAAACTAAATTGTCGGTATCATTGAATTCATTTGAAAATATAGTTCAATCGTTAAAGAAAAAGGAAGGAGAAGATGATGATGCGGCCGCCTCGTCGGATAGTGACCAACCAAGTGCTTCCCATTATGAAGTTCGGCTGCCAACTGAGTTTCCTACTGATGTAACAGATATCGTGGACAATTTAAAAAGGGTTGTACGTGAGAGCAGGCCTGAAAGCAAAGTAAAGAGCAAGGAATCGGTTAATAATCTACTCTTAAAATTGGAATACAAATGTAGGCATTTGGATAAATCAAGCAGAATAAAAGTATACGATCATTTAGCGCCTTTCGTTAAATGCAAGAGGAAATCTTTAACCAACCGTGCTAAAAACTTGTTGGTAACTGAAGAATACAGAAAGGCCAATGAGTTGCTAGAAAAGTTCAAAATTACCGTTGTCCAAGTGATGGAAGACTTAGTATCCACAAACACGGAAGCACACAAATCATTTGTCTGGAATGACGAGGCAAATGAATTATTAATAGATACCATCGATTTGCAAATAAATTGTTTCAAGTGTGATGGGAAAAGGAAGGATACAATTGAATCGCGGTTGCTAAATTTTGTCAAAACTGATGTTCTTCCTATTTGGCCCGAAGGCTGGATGTCGGCCAGCGAATTGCTCAACTATTATGATTCTGTTTCCAATAAGGAAGAAAAATTTAGTACTATTTTAAAGCAATCATTGGAAGTTAATCTTTCCTGCACTGATATTACTCCATTTATACCAACAATAAGCATTGATATTAATTCCAACGAGGATGAGCTTAAAGACTTAACAATTTAAAACAAAATTTTTATTTTAGGTTTACTCAATCAATATTTAAATCTTTAAAAAGCTTTTTAATAAATAAAAAAATTTATATGTATGTCATCATATTTAATAATAAGATGTATTATCTCACAAAACGACCAAAAAAAGCTGCAGGTCAGTTACTGAACGAAAATCAGAAAAGTTGCTGTAAAGCTGCCAAAAAGCACATAAACAATATTTTAATATTTAATTAATTAAATGTTACAAAAATAACAATATTTTGATAGCTATATGCGATGTGCACACGACTCGAAACTGCCATATGGTTTTTAAAAAATAATGACGACACTGTATAATGAGATTCACAACTCATAATTATTCATTCTTAATTTTCTCAAGTAGAAAAGGGTCAAAGACATGAAAATATCAAATGGAAAAAGCTTAATAACAAAAGAAAGTAAACTTTTTAAAATAAAATTGAATTAATGCTCTTACAAATTATATATTACTAACAAAAAGCCCGTCCACGGACGGGCATCTAGACCCGATTGGTTGGAAACTTGATTGATGTGCAACTCGTCCCAAGGGGAGTACCGGCGGTGGTTTAATATATTTTTCGGTTGGTAAAAAAAGTCGACCAATCAGATTGTTTCTTAAAAAAAAATTTTTTTTAAAGAAACATTTTTTTAAAAATGTTTTTTTTTTTAACATTTTTAAATGTTTTTAAAAAAATTAATAAAAAAAACAAAAAAATTAATAACGGTTCCTAAGAAAAAAAATCAGCCAAATCGATGCAAAAGCCATTTACCATGCTTACTTATAGCTTTTAATATAAAGGATTATAAATCTTGAAAAATAAATAAACCTTAAGTTAAAAAATAATTTTGTAATTATTTAAATAAGAAATATACAAACATTCTAATTCAACCAAATTTATCTTTGTACCATTACGCACTTGTTCAGTTACAGTCAAGGAAAAAAGTTTAACCCTCGCCAAAAATTTAACTGTTCTACCTTCTGCAATAACACATTTAGAATTTCTTACCAATATCAGTTATTTTATGATTTTTTCGATAATTCTTTCTGAGAACATTTAAAGTTGCAAATTTTACATGGTTTCTTGCCAGTTTGCGTCTTTACATGATAATTTAAGATTTCTGTAGGTGAAAATTTGTAGTCACCGATAATAGCACACAAATATTGTTTCGTAACTTCGTGAAGTTTCGCATGTTCTTGCAGTTGTAAGTGTTTGCTGAACATTGCATTACATAACCTGCATTCAAATGTTTTGCTAAATTGCGTTTTACAATCTTGATCCAACTGAAACGTTTCCGTTGGAGATTCTTCGTTACTGTCAACAAAGTGAGCTAATTCCAGTTTCATGTCTTCCGTAGGTTGAAAATTTATTGGACTCTCATCTTTAAGGTCTATAGAATGATGTAACTCTTCCAGCTTCATATCCATATCTTCAATGGACTCTGTTTTAATGTCGCTTAATGGCCTGTGCGAAGATTCTTCTAAGACCGAAGTATTCATAGTGATGTAAAGTTATGTTCGATTCTACAGCTTAACAATTAATTTGTGCTCGGCCCGTATCACAATTATTATTATAAAATGTAGCTACTTTTGTAAATATTACTACAACCGACGCATTTTTTACAACAGATATAATTTGACAACTTGTTGGTTATGATTGATTATTGATAATTGTTTATAGTTTCCATAGATGGCGCTTTTGTTTTCAATGGTGGCCATGGGCGTCCATAGTGTCTTTTCCAGGGGGGTAAGTAAAATTTAAAAAAAAATTATTTAACAATCGAAATTTTAATTTTATAATTAAAATCACATTAATCAAACACAAAAGATCGGTGGTTGGTTAACTTAAACCTAATATGAAATCAGTTAAAACAGGAACTAACCTAGCCATTCATAAATCACAAAATTAATCATAAATAATCCATCAAAACAATGTTTTCTAATTTACATTGTACGAAGATTTACATTAAAAGCCCTTCGCATGGGGAGCTCTTCATTACCTGTAATTTCAATAATTAAACTCTTGACTTGAGCATGCTGAATCTAGCCAGTATGAGTCTTTAGATGAACTTTCAAATTTCCCTTTTGAGAACATTTAAAATTGCAAATTACACACTCAAAGGGTTTCTCTCCGGAGTGGGTTCGCAGATGTGCATTCAAATGATTCTTTGTGGAAAAACCATATTGACAAAATTCACATAAAAACGGTCTTTTGTCAAGATGATTAATTAAATGAGTTTTCAAATAGTCTTTTCGAGAACACGAAAAGTTGCAAATTGCACAAATAAACGGTTTCGTATTGCCATGAGTAGTTAAATGATTTTTCAAACCACCTTTCCGAGAACTTTTATAATCACATATTTTACAAGCAAAGGGTTTTTCCCCGGAATGAGTCATTAAATGTCGTTGTAAATCTTGCTTTTCGACACCTTTATAATCGCAAATTTTACACTTAAACGGTTTCTCTCTAGAGTGAGTTCTTAGATGCCTACTTAACATTTCTCTTTGAGAAAATCTATTCCCACATATTTCACACTCAAACGGTTTCTCTACGGTGTGGGTTCGCAAATGAGCATTTAAATATTTTTTTCTTGAAAACCTAGATTCACAAAATTTACACGGAAACGGTTTTTCGTCGCGATGAATAATTAAATGATTTTTTAAATAATCTTCTCGAGAACATGAAAAGTAGCAAATTGCACACGTATACGGTTTCTTGCTAATATGAGTGATCAAATGATTTTTCAAAGCACCTTTTCGAGAGGTTCGGAAGTCACAAACATTACAAGCGAACGGTTTTTCCCCGGTATGAACAATTAAATGTCGCTGCAAACTTTGTTTTCGAGCAGTTTTAAAGTCACAAACTCCGCATTTAAATGTTTTACTTTCAGTGTGAATACTCAGATGTCTATTTAATTTTAGTTTTTTACCAGAATGACTTTCGAGATGTTTTCTTAAATTTTCTTTAGTTGGAGTTTTATAGTCGCAGATTTGACATACAAGTAGTTCCCTTTTTTCTGTTATGTACTCTAGTTCCACTTGATATTCTTCAATTGAAGTTTCTTCTTTAATGTCGATAGAATGGTGCAGCTCTCCCGATTCAATTTTGATGTTTTCCATAGGCTCAGTTTTAATTTCGTTGCAGGGAGTGTTCAAAAGTTCTTCTGAAAATTCCATATTATAGATATCAATCTATATAAACACAATTAACTAACACAATTGAAAAGTTTTGCTTATTACAATTAATGACTTGGTGAGGTTATGTTATTATGAGCCATTTGGAAGTGCTTCTGTTGACGCTACTAAAGTCTTCCGGTAGAATAATATATATCATCGAAATGTTACAGGTAGTGCATCAGTCGAAAGATGTGTTTCTCCAAATAGATAGAACTGTATGTTAAAATCTATTATTGAATTTTTAAATTCTATAATTCAGGATGTAATAATACAAACTTGTATTTAGCGCTTGATGTACGGTTTTAAATCATTTGAAATTACCGCTAAATGCTATGTACTGTATACTATATATAACATAGTAAATAAGTAAACGGTATCTCTCACCCAATATAATAATATAGCAAAGGAATTTCAGGAGACAAATCAAACAATACACTTGTACGCCGACGTTTCGGAAGATTTATTCCTCCATTATTAAGACTATAATGAAAACATGTAAGTCACATGGGTATACCAGAGATGTTACCCTATACATTACCTAGATTACCTAGATGGCTAACTACGAATTCAAAAGTGAAGCCGGTCGCCATTTGTAGTTGGGTCAAACGACCCAATCAAATTGCGAGAAAGAAAATATTCTATCTAATCCCAGAGATATTACCCTATCACGGGTAAAGAGTTGACCCAACTACAAATGGCGGCGATCACGTTATCAGGCTTCACTTTTTGGTATATAAAATATACACAGTTAGCTATCTAGGTTATAGGGTAACATCTCTGTTATAGGGTAACATCTCTGGGGTATACAGATAGTACAACTCACCGGAGAACAAATAAGATGGAAAATGTTCGATATAAGCCTAAATGAAGACAACTGCCAGTGCCCGAAGCAAACACATTCAACGAGGTCAACAAATTTTTGTATTTTGAATACAAAGCTAATATTAAAACAGAACATGAAAGGACTTCACATTGTAAATATAAAACTATGTAAAAAATATAAATAACTAAATATGTACAGCATTAAAATAATTAACAATTAGCATTAAAATGTAACGATGTAATGTAACGCTAATTGTTAATTATTTAATGCTGTACATAGTTATCTATATTTTACCTCCAATCAATTTAAAAAAAATGGAGGTATGGTAATCGAAAAAAAAATTTCAACTTTTTTTTTTGCATTTTCGAGATCACCGTGTTCAGAAATGTAAAGATCTGCAAAAAGTAAAATAAAAATTTCTGTGTCGGTCGGTCTGTCTGTCTGTCGGTCGTCAAATTTTGTCGATCGATTTGCTTCCGAACCATCCAACCAATTACGACCAAATTTGGTATGGTGGTAGGGTTCACGGTGGAAAGGTGAAAATAAGGTTTTCGTAGCGATCTATCAATCAGGAGTGCCACCACAAGAAAATAATACGGGATTTAAAAAAAATATTTTGTTTTGCGATAGGTTATTTTAAAGGCCTTAAGAGGCTTTATCCAGAATAGGTAAAATTAATCTTCTATCTGTCGTCTGTTTTTGTTTTTGTCGTCTGCCTGCGTCTGCCTGCTAACACTAAGACTATATCAGAACGCACGCACAGTCAATGGAACTTTCATGTTAATGAATTCCCTATCTAAAATGCATGTAAAAGTTTGATTTTTAAAATGCCGTTTTTTCGAAAACCACTGGATTTACCTCATCAATGTGCATTCTTAAAATGCTCAGAAAATTGTCCTCGTTCCTATAGAAAAAAATTCGCGGCCGAATTTTTGGTGCGCATTGCCTGACAGATCCCATGTTGCGTAGCATCAATAAACCTCGACCATGCAATGGAACCAGACTGGCTGTGAAGAAGTTTATGAACAATGTCATCGGGGCGACGATTATCAAGGCAAAGTATTGGAAAGGTGAAGATGTTTTGATTCCGCGTATCCTGATGATTCCAACGGACTTGCCATTCGAGTTCAAACGGCTGCAATTTCCCGTACGTCTGGCCTCCGCGATGACCATCAACAAATTACAAGGACGGTCCTTGGAAGTTTACAGAAGTATCTTGGAGTTTCCGTGTTTCGCGCATGGACAACTGTATATCGCGTGTTTGCGTGTCAGAAAGCCATCATCTTTGTTAACGTAGTTTACCAGCAAGTTTTGCATTGATACTGCATTTATCGTGACACGCCCTGCAGTTTTCGCGAATAAGGAAAGATTTTTTACCAACTCTCTGAAGTTTTATTGTTTTAGTTCGGCTTTACCCCTGGTGAAAATATTTCTCTGACAACTCGGAATTCAACTTTTGCCGAGTTTCTCAAAGTTTGTAAGACTTCTGCAGACTTTGTTTTACTTTTTTTTTAAATGTAAGTTCAGTTTTATGGAACTTACCCTTATTTATCGCAAAACAACGTTTGCCGGGTCAGCTAGTGAATTTATAAATGTGCAACAAAATGGGAATAATTATAACTTCACCACAATACTAACTCACACATATTTACAAAAACACAACGCAGTTCACAATTTCACAATGTTTAAGATAATTCTAATATAAATAATTAAAAATTAAAATCAATCCAAATCAAATTGTAAGTTATAACCCATAAACTTCAAGATGACAGCTGTTAGTAACAAAAATTGCCGCAAAACTAAGTGATAACAGCGCAAAGCGAGTGCCTCTCACCACTCCTCTTGAAAAGGAAGCATTGTAACATTGGGTAGCGATTGGGAATTACTACGATTTTCGCTCCACTCGTTATAAATAACATTTAAAACAATTTTAAATGGATGGGGACACAGGAAAAGAACATTATTATTGGCAATTCTTTTATTTATTCAAAAACACTTTTCTCAAAATCTAATAATTGTTGTACCATTTGTATGTAATTGTTAATAGTAATATAACAAGACCCCAATGTTAGATCGATAAGTTGTATTGTAAATACGAAGGCATCGTTGCATAGCAATGCACGAAAAACTTGTTTTGAGTGCAATTGCTTAATGCAACGATGCCTGAGTAAAATTTACAAGCAACTTTTCGTTCTAAAAATAATGAGGTCGAGTTATATTTATTGAGATAATTACGCGAACATTTATTTGATATTGACAAACGTCAAAATTATGTAAACAAAAAGGGGTGGCATCGAACCGGATGAGGCACTCTTTCCGTAGGAAGAGGCACAATTGCCAGTGTAAGTGTTTGTTTACCTTTTGTAAGTGTAATTATCACAGTATTCAATTTATAAGTAAACACAACTTTATCTTGTTATAAGATAAGATGTTAGAAGATATTCAATCTTTTCAGATCAGAAATTTTCAATTATATTATTTTTTTTATAAAAATATTTTATAAAGATTTTTTTTTTTTCAAAAAAAAACTTACATTTTAAATATAATTATTATTATAAATAAATATTACACTAATTATTGAGTTTGATCATGTTCACAAACAACGTCATTAAGACGTCCATTTCTAAAAATTTAATAATAAAATTAATTTTACAGTTTATGTAGGTACAGTGTATGTATTGATTACCTGTGTTTTGCTAAAGCAGAGTTTGGCAATTGTATTATAAATCTTTCAAAAAGACTTGCCTTTTGAACGTCGGTTAAAGCTTTTAAATTTAACGAGTTCTTTTTAAAACAACCACAATCTATATCTGATAACGGAACTGGTGCATTAATGTCAGAAGTTGACTTCTTGTTCCAGTAACGCTCTAAATCAGCAGTCGACAATTGAGAAAACTCCAAAATGTTACTCCTAAAGCAATGTAAATTAATAATTAAATTTAAATGAAAAGATTTTAATAATACTACCTAGTGCACAACAATAAAATTGCAGCGACGTGCTTGCACTGACCCGACATACCAGTCTTACAAGTACAGAAACATTTGTTAACATCCACTTCTTTGTTTGCTATGGTTAAAATTACTGATATTTCGTGTGGATTTTCTAATGGTGCACTTGTTTGCAAACAAAGTGCAAAAATTGTAATTCTTTCTTCGGTTTTGCTAGTTATTCCATGCATTATGATGTGTTTAGAATTTTCAAGTGCTTGACCTTCATTTATACATCTTGAACTAGGTGTGGCCCCAAGATATGTAAACAAATTCAAAAACGATAAGTAAAGTGGTTGATCCATTGTGTGTACTTCTTGCGAAACTAGTAGTATAAATAATAAATTAAATAAGGTTATTATAATTAGTAGTAGTTTAATATTTATATTAGTATTAATGCTTATACTTACTGTTGGTAATTAATTTTTGTGTTTGTACCAATTACTGCAATGGAGTAAATAATCTTTTTAAAATACTATTACAGGGCGTTTTCTGGTTCAACACTGTAATATTAGCATTACAATTGAATTTACCGCTATTATTATATTTCAATGCACGCCACTGAATAGAGCTCAAAAGCGCCATCTGTGGGAGAGTAAAGAAATCTCACTGTAGGAGTGACGGTAGCTTCGGAGATGCTTGAAAGTCCTTATTCAAGTGATACTGAAAGTGAACGGTTGTTCCCATAAGCGGCGGTTAATAAATACATCAAGTTGTATTTAATTTGATTATAAATCCAAGAGAAATCTGAAACTGCTATCAGGTATTAGCTATTAAATTGCAATTCTCACATAAGTGCATTTGTTATTATAAATTCTAACAAAAGTTGATTTACACACGAGGTGCTTAAATAAAATAAGGGACGCTAACATGGCGGACAAGTGGTTTTTATATTTATGATATTTAATTTTCACTCTATTTAAGTATCACGGACGGAGGTTTTGCTTATTGGTAACGGTAAATCGGTTTTGCTGTATAATGTTTGGTGATTTATTTAATATTTGGTTATTGGTTTTCTATATTTATTTATCGGTGGCAGGCCCGTAGCTAGGATTTCATTTGAGGGGGGGGCACTCATGAAAAGCCTTTTGCAAGAAGTAACATTTTCCGGAGGTCCTCTTCGAGAAATGTTTGTTACTAAAAACAAATGTTGTTTTTTTTTACATTTCGGGTGGGGGGGGGCTCACGTACTCCCAAGTGCCCCTCCTTGACTACAGGCCTAATCGGTGTGATGTTGGTTTAATTATTATAATGGGTTTAAGGTAATTAGGTCTGATAATTTATATTGGTAGCTTAGATTGATTAAGAATTATATATTGAGGTGAATATTGGTTACACCACATGGTTATTTAGGGATAGGGTTTCTAATCTAATCGTGCAGCTCTACAACCCTGGGTGGGTGACTTCACAATCTCCTTCCATCTTTCTCGCTGTGCCATGAGCGTCTCTATCTGGTCTTCGTCAATTCCTATTGTTTTGAGGTCTGCTCTGATGTTGTCTCGCCACCTAAGACGTGATCGTCCTACTGGTCTTTTCCCTTCGGGAAGTGCTTCCCATCATGCCATCTTGATCAGTTTGTCATTCGGCTGCCTCCGCACGTGACCCTCCCATCTCAGTCGTTGAGATTTTATTTCTTGAATTATGTCAGGGTCTTGTATAGTTCTTTGAGTCCGGCGTTTGTTCTTATCCGATAAGAATTCGTGGTAAGATCGTGTATTGGTCCAAAGATCTTTCTCAGCACTTTTCTTTCAAAGCGCCGGAGTTTCTCCTCGTTTGATTTAGTGACAGTCCATGTTTCAGAGCCGTATGTTACTACCGGTCTTATGACCGTCTTATAAATTTTGATTTTTGAGATTCTCGAGACGCTCTTTGCTTGGAAGACTCTTGCTAATGCATATATACATCGATTTCCACTTTGAAGGCGGTTTTTTATTTCTTCAGTCAAGTCGTTGTCTTGAGTGATTATTAGAGGGCGGATTTATATGTACTTACATGTTTTGTTTGATGTATAATAGAAAGCTGAATTTTTGTATCTAAACGTTTCCTACTAAAAGAAGCAAAAGCGCGGAGTTTTATACCGCATATAACTTAATATTTTTGGTTTTTACCGCATATATGTATATTTATTATCCATATATCGCATATAATCGCATATAAAATCCATATTTGACAATTTTCTGAAGAAAATTTTCAATTTTTATTTAAATTAAAATTTAAAATCAAAAATAATTTAAAATAAACAAAGTAAAATTTAAAATAAACATAATTTAAAATTTCAATTTAAAATTTTAATCCGAATTTTTTAACCAATGAAAAACAATTGTGTATGCATTGCTTTAACTGCCAACATAACCTTACTATGCCAACGAGTATGGCACTTAACACAAAACTGGACAACGTTCTGCAGCGAAATCGTGGGTACAACAAGTTGAAGAAGATTTGTGCTGTGTTAAGGGTTAAGAGGGCAAAATGGAAGTATTGATGATATGAGCCCCGGAGACATAGCAGCAATGAAATATGCACCCGTTACGTCGTGTGATGTCGAGCGTTCTTTTTCTGCATACAAAAATGTTCTAACCGATAAACGGCATAGTTTTACCATTGAAAATTTGAATAAAATTTTAGTACTTTATTGTAATAAACAAATAAGGGGCTGTTCACAAATTACGTAACGCAATTTTTGACGTTTTTTAATCCCCCCCCCCCCATTGTAACATTGCATTTTCGCATATTGTTTAATTATAATAACCGCATATAAAAAACTTATTTGGGCTAATTTTAACCACATTAAAAAAATTTATTTTGGTGTTTTTTACTACATATAAATCCGCCCTCTAGTGATTATAGATCCTAGGTACTTGAAGCGTTGGACTCTTTCAAAATTATAGTTATGAATTGTGATATTTTGTCCCACTCTTTCTCTTCGTGGTAATCTATTTACGCACATGTATTTGGTCTTCTCTTCGTTTATTATCAAGCCAATTTTTACCGTTTCCATTTCTATTTTCCCAAAAGTCTCTTTTACACTATCACGCTATTCCCTATAACATCTATGTCGTCCGCATACGCTAGTAGTAGTCTAGGTCCATCGCCTGTGAAAAGCTGTGCCTCTATCGCTGTCCGTCTTATAGCTTTTTCCTGGACTATGTTAAATAACAGAGGTGAGAGGGCATTTCCTTGTTTCAGACCATTGCCGATTGTGAAAGACTGTGATGTTGAATTTCCGATTCTCACCCTCGCTTTTGATCCGTCTACACACATCTTTGTGAGCTGCATGAGTTTTCGGGGTATTCCGAGTTCAAACATGGCGCTCCAAAGTTCCGTCCGCGTAATGCTGTCGTATGCTTTCAGGAAGTCTATAAACATGTGATGTAGGGTTTTGTTAAATTCCCAGCTCTTCTCAAGTAGTGGTCTGATTGTAAACAGCTGGTCAGTTGTTGATTTTCCTGGTCTAAAACCTGCCTGGTATTCTCCTATGCTGCTCTCTACTAGTGGTGTTATTCTACTTAGTAGGATGTTTGAGAGTATTTTGTATGCTGTATTGATCAAAGATATTCCTCTATAGTTACCGCAGTTTGATCTGTCTCCTTTCTTGTGAATCGGTATTATGATACTTTCTTTCCAGTCTTCTGGTATCTTTTCTGTTTTCCAGGATTTTAGTATTAGATCCTGCAGCCGTTTATGCAAGGCTGGTCCCCCATGCTTTATCATTTCCGCCGTTATCCCGTCCCTTCCGGGAGTCTTCGAATTTTTTAGTTTCTTTATTGCTAATATGACTTCTTGAAGTGTTGATTCGTCTGTTGGCCAGTCTGCGGCATTCGTCATTCCACCATCCCTTGGATTTCTTCTTGTTTTTATTTTCTCTGCCAAGTATTTTATCTGCTGCCTCGGTTGTTGCTTCTAGGATAGCTTTCCATGCACCTTCCACGTCGTCTTGGGGTGTTATTTTCTCGAGTTGTTCTACTATTGATTTTTCAAAATTCTCTCTCTTTTCCGCGTTATTTAGTTTGGCTACATTCCAACGTATGGCTGCACTTTCATTTTTTATTTTATATGTTGATATTCGCAGTCTCACTTTGGCTTTTACAAGGAAATGGTCAGAGTCTCCGTCCGCCCCTCTAAAAGTTTTTACGTCCATTAAATCTCGGGGTTTTTGGCAAAAGAGATAGTTTGCCCCTCTTACTAGCTCAGCTGGAGTTGAGCTCAGAAGGAGCTAGCGGTAAGATGGTGATTGAAGAGCGCCACGCAGTTTGGATACCCTGCACGATATAAGTAGTTGAACCACCTCAAAAGTGCGAAATTGTAGTCCAGTAATAACCAAGAATATCCGGTATCGCTAAACTTCTCAGAATAATAAAAAACAAATAAGCGGTCGTGGTATATTTATTGGTGTAAGTAATCGCGACGTAATATTGGGCTACCTTTAAACACAGATATGTGTTCAGGTGAACAGTGTTACAGTTATAAGTATGATTTGTATTTTAAATTTCCGCGCCAATCTCATAGGACCGACACGCTCGAATCTCTAACTGCACAGTGTATTGTGTAGGTTTGGGTGTGAAGGTCAGGGAGATAAGCTCGACCTTTCCTTCTACAAGATTCTGCCTGAGCATTCTTGATCGACGAAGTTAGGAGAGGGTAGCGCGCGATGGTTAGTTTTCCAGGCATTCATGCAGCAGGGCTCGAACATTGACTTGGTACCACCTTGCTAATGTAGTAATCAAAGTGCAATCTAAAGTATTCCAATGATTTCCTAAGAATTCCAGTGATTTCCAAGGAATTCCAAGGATTTCCAAGGAATTCCAAGGAATTCCAAGGAATTCCAAGGATTTTCAAGAAATTCCAAGGAATTTCTAAACGAGTGTACACAAAATTTTCTTGATATATGCCCTTCGAGTTTATCTATCCAATTATTACAAAATTTACTTTGCAAGATACCTTACCGCTTTCGTGCGCGCTATACCACTGGTACGAAGTTAGTTTGATAATGTGGTCTAACATTTAGACTAGCGTTTCTCAACCTATGCCTAGGTATCCACTAGGGGTATTTTTTGGGGGTACGGTTGAGAAACACTCCTCGATCGCAATTGATATAAAAAGTGCCCAAAAAAATTTTATTTTTGTTTTTTTATGGTGATATTTTTTAAATATGCATAAAAACCCAAAGTTACACCAATGTTCTACAAATTTTAAGATTAAGTACCTATACATAAGTTATTAATACTGTGTAGTAAAAACTTACAAGTTTGTTTATATTACACACAAAAAAATTTTAATTTTCTGCTCAACTAATTGTATCAGTAAAACCACTGCAGTTAATAAAACTTTTAATACAGTGTTACATATCACTCAAAATAGTAACTTTTAACTATACAATTGTAACCCCTATCGATAGAAAATAGTTGTAATGCAGAGTAAAATTAAATACAACAAATAGTAAATTTAAACTAATCTTGGTATGTATTATTCACCCTTTAGCGCAATAGTAAAACCCATCGCTATACAGTCGTACAATTTACCACTACAGGACGGTTACCTATGGTTATCACGATAACAAGTAGTTCTCACTGTTCTCGTTATTAGAACAACAAGTGCTAAAATTTACTTCCATGGTAGTGGTAAAATTCACTGCAATAAAAATAATAGAAAATAACTACTAGTATAACGTAATCTTACTATTTTGTGTGTACTATTTTGTAGTGGTAAATAATACGCATCGTATTAGTTGAGGCCTATTTTACTACTGCAAGAAGTAAAACATAACCTTTATCAAGTATTATTAACCCTATTTTTCTTTGTGTGTAGGAGTTGAATCTTATTAAATGAGACACAAAAAATTATTCCACATTTCAACTATTTATAACTTGCATTCTTAACATTATTGAAAACGAAATTCGCAATGAATAAGAATAAGATTATCGTGTTTATCGTAATTACAAATTACAAATTACGAGTAATTACTCCGTAATTTTCGTAAATTTTTAAATTAATAATATTTCTTTACTACATAACAAAACTGCTTCGCATTTTGTGGGGTACTTCATAGGGGTACAAAAAAAAGGTTGAGAACCGCTGATTTAGACTATTCTTATAAATTCTTGGATTGAGTGAAAGAGCAGACGGTTCTCATTGAGAGCCAATCTGAACTTCGCCTTTTTCATGTGGGGCGACATAACAAGGCGTAAATCATGTACCTCATGAATAACATTAAAATTTATTATCTGTAATTTGTTGTCTCATATATGGAATGAAGACTATTATTATTATAAACATATCACCGGATAAACTACTCAGCGGGCCAACTGAAAAACGGCTCAGTGGATCAACAGATAAACTACTCAGCGGATCAACGGAACAACGGATAGACTGCTCAGCGGATCAGCGGATCAGCGGATCTGTCGTTTATATAGGTTATCCCATAACAATTATGGATATCACAACAGTTATTGTTAATTCTCACTGCTTATAAATTTTTAATTAATTTATCAATTACTTACAACTATGGCAACTGAAATGGACATTATTAAATTGTACTCATCCAAATTGGATCAACTATCATCTACCACCGGGAGAGGAAGGAAACGACCTCTGGACGACAAGTATGATCCTGAATGTAAAAAAATTAGGCGTGTGGGCACGACTTGGAATACCTCGTCAGCGGAGGTGCAACCAAATCTTGTGGCGCATGAGCAAATGTTGACATCGACCGATGTATATCAGGATGCTTCTCAAGTCAATGTGCATGAGTTGTTTGGCAAACTTGTAGCCAATGGCCTGGTTCCTCCTCCAGCCAATCAAATCGACGAAATATATAATAAAATGATCGACCTAGGTTTAATCATCTTAGCCTAAAGGAAAAAAACAAAAGTTTTCGATACTCAACCAACATCTTCATCATTCATCTTCATCACATTGCCATTCTGAGAGACTGCTCTGGTCATGTACTAACATAACAATAAGCTGTGAAAATACATTATTCCTATTTAAAATTTTTTAGTTAAAATCACAAAAAAAATAACCAGTTATAACGATTTCTAAGTAGAAGGATTTTAAATCTTAAAAAATAAATAAACCTAAAGTTATAAAATAATTTTGTAATTATGAAAATAAATAAGAAATACACCAACATTCTAATTCAACCAAGTTTATCTGTTTGTTACAACTACACTAGAAGGCTTGTGTTTCCGGTACTATAATCAAAGATATTTTTGTTGCAATTCAATCAGTGATTTTTAAGGGGCTGTTCATTACTTACGCAAGGGTTTGGGGATGGGGACCAAAATCCTACTCGCACCTCCACGTGGTGGTCCCTGGTAACTTGCGGGGGAATCTCTGAAATCGGGTACCCAACCCCGGTGGATGAGAGGAACCTGGAAGGCTAACGCGAGAGGTAACAGGGAAAGAGGCCCTGCCCAAAAATCTCTGACATGCTCATAAATATGAAAAACGATAATGATACAACGTTTACGGTTCGGGGGGGGGGATACCCCAGTACCGGTTGTGGATGGCCGTGACGGAGCAGGCGTCACCGTCACTCAGCAACTGATCTGCGTTCCCGGTGGTTGACCAGGCTGGACGCAACAACAAGCGACTGGAGAAGGAGAGAAGAAGAAAAGAGATTCTAGGAGGAACTCGGTGTCAGAGGACCCTCCCAAGACAAAATCCGCGAAGAGCTCTATGTCGGAGGATCCAGTAGGAGCTCAAATAGAAGACTATAAGGCAGATAACTGATGGTCTCAACACTCAACAGACCGGGTTAATCTATCTGCCTTACAAGAACCTATTAATGAAACAACTCCAGTTAATCAAACGGACCCACAAACGAGAGCAAGAACGCAGAGAGGCAGCAGCAAAAAAATTCGATGAACTCATGCAAGTCCGGGAACTGCTGAAGAGTCAAGATGGGCCAGAACACGAAAAAGACGCAACGGTAACTGCGAATTACATAATCCCAGAAGATTTGAAGGGGATCTATGAAATAATCAATAAGCAGCAAAAAACATTAGAAAAAGCGATGTTGCTGTTGCTGAACTCAAAGCTGTTGAAAAAATCCAAAATGGCAAGAGCTGACGCGACCCAATGTAAAGAGGCCGCCAAAAACATGCAGATCAAAATGGAAAAATAAAGGCCAACCTAACATAAAGAACAAAACCCACAGAAGCAAAATCTCCAGAAATGCCCAAACCTACAATGACACAAGTGGTGATAGCCAAGAGTCAGGCGTCGGTAAAACCTAAGGCTCCAAAAATCACCATAAACAACGCTAAAAAGGAAACAAAGTTGAGAAGGCTCAGAGAGATATTATGAATCTACACATGGACGATGGTAGCGAAAACTTCCCAACAGTATCTTATCGCAAGAAAGTTACCAAACAAACAGAGGACGGAAGGGAAGAGAGTAGAACCAAGATCCAGGAGATAGTTCAGTAGAAAGGATGCCTTAATTATTAAGGCTTCCCCCGCTGACATCAAAGACAAAATTGGTAAAGTTAGGACTGCACTTAGGGCAGCGGAGGTCGCCTCATTAGTGGCATCCGACAAACAAGGAAAGGGGACATCGTTGTGAAGCTCGAAGAAAGCTACCATAGAATATAATCTAGAATTGACATAGAATCTTCTTCGTCATCACTCATCTGTGCCAACATGGCAAATTTGTTAAAATTGACATAACTAGGACCTTGTGAATTTCCTGGCATAAATTCGTTAGTAGACATTTTGGCAAAATTTAAGTTATCACTCGAAGTGGGTTTGAAGGTAGCAGTGTGGCTACATTATGATGTTTGACCTTAGGTTTTTCAACAATTATTTCTAGATTTGGTCGTATGATGATCGCTACTACTTAAAATCACTAAAACTCACTAAATGAATTTAAAATAATAACCAAAAGATATTAAAATTTGGAAACATATTACCGACTGTTCTTTGATAATATTATTATTTTAAAATAACTCGTTACTATATTTAATTATCAATTTCCTCAGAGCGAGAAATACTGCGCGTATTTGTTGCCTCTCATTTCATCGGACTCCTCCAGATATTAAGTATTAGGTTGGTATTACAAAAATAACTATAATAAGGAATTGGTTTGGAAATAAAGCTACATAAAAACATATTTTTTGAAATAATAAAATATCCAAGATCTAACATCTAACATAAATTAAATGGATTAATCCGATAAGCAGTTAATCCGGTGAGCGGTTAATCTCTTGAGCAGTTACAGAACTAAATAATAAATTAAACATCCTGATAAGTATACATATAAAGCTAAATCACAGTAAAACGGACAAAATGTCAGATATTTTTGAAGAAGTCGAAGTTGGTCGGGAAATCGGGTTTCTGAACACCTGTAAACATAAGTTTCATACGGAATGCATCATACCGTGGGCAAGACAAACTACCACATGTCCATTGGATCGACAAACATTCCAAAAATTTTGTGTTACCCACAAATTAAGCCACGCGATCACAAGAGTCGTTAACATTAAAATTTGCGATTACCCGAGAATATTTGACAAATATCATTCCCTTTATCTCGATTACATCGACGACCGAAATTCCTTGGAATATTTTGAAATACTTTTAGAAATTCTTTATACAATTTAGAATCATATCAATAATTGGTTTAGTAAATATGGAGATATTCTCATCTTTCTGAACAGTTTAGATGACTCTTTTGTATCAATTGATGATGTAAATAGTCATTTATACCACTGCATAGAAATTGCAAAATCAGATCGTGATAGAGTAGCTCTGGAAACTTTGTCATAATTCAAAATAGCTGAAATATTTCATTAATCGCCGAATTTTTCAGTAAACGACTTTCTTAAGCTGTTTTTCGTGATCTAACTTTGGACATAGTATCCCTACAATGCTTATTATTTTACGCGACTTGCGAATAGCTGGGATTTATTTTATTTTTTTATTATTTTTGTTATTACAATTTTCTTTGTATAAAAAATATTAAAACGTAATTAATTTTAATAAATATAACGCCACTTTATTTATTTTTGATTAAATTTGTAAAAGCTTTAAATGCGTTTCAGAAAAATAAAATTATTGAATAAGTAGAATTACTGAAAACTTGAGCCGCATATAATCTTGATGTTTTCCAAAAAAAAAAACTATTTTTGTGTGTAAACTTCGAAACACTTTGAATGACTTGGTTATTATTCTTGGATATTAAAATTAAATAAAACGTACTAAACATCAATTTTTTTTGTACACCTATAGCATATATTTAAAGAGCTGGAGCCGAGATTTTAACGTCGTCGTAAATATGGACAAACTTTGCGGTAATATCGCAAGTTCCTATACTAAGGGTGATTACGTTCCTGTGCATGCGGAGAGCCCATAAAGGGCAAGAAAACGTTATAAGAGGCCAAAGTAACAAAAATTTTTTTTTTAAACTAACGGCATCCTAAATATATCCGCAAATTGAACTATCTTTATTGTCAACATTTAAGAAACAATTTGCCAAAGTTGAGAATAGCAAAGTAGAGGCGATAAGCCGTAAAAGAGTGTAAAAGGTAAAAAATGATTAATTTATGTATATACTTAATTTAATAACATGAAGCGAATATCATTTACTTTTCGTTTAGTAATCGTTTTTCTACTATACTACGCTACTACCACTATAGAATGCGATGCAAACGTTGCATATAACATTCATTCTTATCATTACAACAATTATTATAAATTTGTATCACATCATAGTGGCAGTACCGTAGTATAGTAGAAAAACGATTACTAAACGAAAAGTAAGTGATATTCGCTTCATGTTATTAAATTAAGTATATAAATTAATCATTTTTTACATTTTAGGCTTCTATACAACGTATAGAAAGAAGCCTTATGATCTTGCTCCGTGTCCGTCCGCATGTTTCAATTTTAAGAATTATTCCAGAATACTTTTACTGTTACTTTTGTTTTTCATACTATAAAAATAAACACAATACAGCAATAGTATAAAAAAAAAGAAATACGTGTCCACCCGTCCGTCTGCATATTTCAAATTTCAGAACTATTTAAATAGTTTAACAACTATACTGGAATAGTTCTTAAAGTTGAAACATGCGGACGGACGAACAGACAGACAGACAGACACAGAGCCAGATCATAAGGCTTCTTTCTATACGATGTATAGAAGCCTAAAATTGATCTTAGTCAATTTCGGTCTCAAGAAAAGTAAAAAAAATAAAACCAGTATTTTTTTAACAGTTTTTCCCTTAATTTAATTAATAACTAAAAATCCGTTGATTCTAGACAATAAAAGGTTATAACCTAACCTGTAGATGAGCAAATGATCTTTAAAAAAGTTTTAATTGATTAAGCTTACAAAATCAATAATATCGGAGCTATGGTGGTTTGAAATCAGAAATTCAAAAAATTGCTTCAAAGGGAGATTTTGGACTTGAACAAAAATTTTATTTTTTAATCCAAAAACCAATATATAAAAATTTTATTCAAAAATTTGGCTTAGAAAAGTGTCCTTTATCATCACCTCAAAGGTTCTCCACGGCCACGGGGACATCCTGTATAATTCGTATTAGGCCGCAACTAGTCACCATCCGCCCACTGACTAAAGTTGCTTCTTCTAGCCTGAGCAAATGCTATAAGCTCACAACTGTGAATTCTTATACCAAATATTTCGATTTGTAAAATTTTTATTTTCAAAACCAAAAATTCTTAATTCTTTTTACCTCCAATCAATTTTTAAAAAAAATTGGAGGTATGGTAATCGAAAAAAAATTTCAACTTTTTTTTTGCATTTTTGAGATCACCGTGTTCGGAAACGTAAAGATCTGCAAAAAGTAAAATAAAAATTTCTGTGTCGGTCGGTCTGTCTGTCTGTCGGTCTGTCTGTCTGTCGGTCGTCAAATTTTGTCGATCGATTTGCTTCCGAACCATCCAACCAATTACGACCAAATTTGGTATCGTGGTAGGGTTCACGGTGGAAAGGTGAAAATAAGGTTTTCGTCGCGATCTATGAATCAGGAGTGCCACCACAAGAAAATAATACGGGATTAAAAAAAAATATTTTGTCTTGCGATAGGTTATTTTAAAGGCCTTAAGAGGCTTTATCCAGAATAGGTAAAATTAATCTTCTCTCTGTCGACTGTCAAAAATCACAAGTTGTCAAAGTTGAAACCATGCCAGGTTATCTCATATAGGACCACCTGTATACCTTTGAAGTTAGCTATAAAATGCGCGCCCACGCGCAGAGATGGCGCTGTACCAGTTTTTGCCTAACGTCATGGTACTATTTAACGTGTTGTCCGTTGTCTAACCACACTTATAACTTCCATTTTGTTTCATTCATATGTAAATATGACACGTGTTTTAAACGATTGGAAATATTTTCAAAGCAAGCTATAAATTGTAATTATTATTGCAAAATTGTGTATTTTATATTGGTATTTACATATTGGTACAGGTATAAAGTATTTTTTATTTTGTTTCACGCTATCCTTAAAATTTTAAGGATTAATTGTATTAAACATAATGGGTCGACATACTTGTTGCGTTCCCACATGTTTTAGGTCTTCAAGGATTTTGCATCGCTTCCCGAATCCTGACGTCGATATAGACAGGTTTAAGTTATGGGTCGCATTGTCTGGAAATAAAGAAATCGCAACATCGGAACCCCGTCAAGTATATAATTGGAGAAGAATATGCCATCATCATTTTAAAGAATGTTTCATCTTGAGCAACAACAATTTACGATCTGATGCTTTTCCAACTGAATTTTTGTCAAGTAAATATTACGTTTTATTTTACTGTTATTTAATTGTAAAATAATGTTTAATTTTAGTTCGTATTGTCAGGGAGTAAGAGATATCGAAATGGGTCAAGAAGAAGATGAAACTGAAATTTGGCGAAGTTAGAATGATGCCTAAATTAACTGATTATCACGTTGTTCCACACCTGATAAAAAAATGAAAGTTTCTTCATGTGTATTAAGTGAGCTTGTTTTTCAGAAAAGTTTTACATAATTTATTATTTTATTTAGGAACGACCTATGAGTGTAACGGTGAAACGTTAAAGTTGAAACCAGAAGCAAAACAAACAGCAAAAGTGATCGACTTCTTCGACAAATTGTTTGACAGCGTTAATGGTCATGTCGAAGTTGAAGTTCTAGGCAAAAAGTTGCGAACCTGCGTCACCGACAAATCTCATCATGTTAAATTTTGGAAGAGAGCTATTCAAATTTTTGAGACGATGATATATATTGAAAAAGATGACAATGACGATACAGATGATACAAACAGGAATGATAGGCCTAAAAGGAAGTTCACGCCACCAACCATAAGAAATTGGATTACTACGCTACAAGTAATTTATAAAATAATTCTAATATAAATAATTAATGTTTCATATCTTGCAATTTTCAGGACTTTCTTGACATTTTCTCAAACATGAAAGTTTTTGGTTTCAAGAGCATGTTTCCTAGAACGTTCAGCCAGGATTCTTTGGAAAATTTTTTTGGGCAAGTAAGACAGAGGGGAATAAGATTTACAAATCCAACAGTAGCAGCATTTACTTCATTTTACAAAAGCTTGTTGGTAAATAACTACAGCAACGGTCATTCAGAAGGCAGTAATTGTGAAAATGATGAAGGAGATATTTTAGTTTCATTGAAGAAATTTGTGCAGCAGGTAATTACTTACATGTGACATAAGGGTCCCATATTAATTTACTAATTATTATTTTAGAATGTAGTTGAAGTTCATCCAGTACTCCACAGTAATGAAGATTTCAAAATTAGAAAATCTTAAAGATTTGGAAGCAACTGTATTGCCGGACATTAGAGGATTTGTGTCAAAAATAGTTTTACCAAAAGTAAAAAATTGTGTATGCTGCAAAAGAAACATTTTTAGCTGGTGAAGGTGTAGAAAACCGAAGATTGAAAAATTGTAGTAGCATGTTTATCGATTATTTAACCAACATTAACATATTTTTAACCACATATTTCCTATTATTTGTCATGTGCAGGGAATATAATACAAAGAATTTCTATAATTATCTGTGAAATAATATTGTGAGAAATTGTGAAATTTCTCTTAATTAAGATATGGAAGAATTGGTAATTAAATCTTTCATAAAAATGTTAATATTAAACAACATTAAGACTTTAAATAATATTATGCTAGGAAGAGATAGGAGAAATATTTAAAAGGTCTAGAAAGAAATCCTGGGCTTACAAGAAAAAAGCACTAAGTCAAAATTTCACTTATTTTTTTTAGTGCAATATAGATCTCAATTTTAATGATCTTCCTATTGCAAGAACGCAGTAAGTGCTGATTTATTTCTGCAAAGAATTTCTGTAAGATCTGATTTATTTTATGAAATATAGCAATGTAAAAAAACACTAAAGCATTGATGCAAATACAAACTTTAAAATGCGGATTACTTAAAACTAGCATTTTGGACTTAGTGCCTTTTTCTTGTAAGCCCACAAAATAGTCTTATTAATGTAGGTATAATGGGGTAATGAAGTGCAATTTATAGCCTCTCGTACTCGAATGTCAACCTCGCCTGTTTAATACAAATGAGGCTCTGACGTTCGAGTATCGACGAAATAACCGTATTTATAATATCAAATTTAGAGGAAATGCTAATTAACCATACTAGTTGCATCGTGTCTATCGCTCAATTCTTTAATTATGTAAAAGTTATTAATGTAAATGCAAAGAACTATTAAGTAATAATTTGTATGCGGTACTGAAGAAAGCTAATAAACCAGAAACATGATGTTTATTGCTCATTCTTTATTTATGCCAAAGTTATTAATATCGATTTGTACATTATTTAAATATAAGTATTATTAACTTGTGAAAATTTTGTAAAAAGATGATCACTTATCCGATAGCTCAATATTTAAAATGATTTTTAATGAGTATTTAACTTGATTTTAGCTTTTTAAGTTTATTTCAGCTGTAAATTTGTAAATTATGATTTACTTATTGATTCTGTTACGTTAGGTTTATTTAAGTAGTAATAAAATCAATTTTTTAATAAAAATCTAAATGTCGTTATTTTGAAATTACATCTAAATTACAAACTTTATAATCATAAAATTTCATTAATTCTTAGAGTAATGTATATGTATACACTTTATTAGTGCTATTTAATACATTACTTTAAGATTTAATGAAATTTTATGATTATAAAGTTAGCAAAATTATAAATTCTAAATGAAATAATAAACATTTTTAAAAATTGCCGCCTACGCCAATAGATGGCGCTCGCAAGACGATACTAAACTTTGTTAAGGAGGTGACTTGTTGAGGAGGACTTTGTTAAGGAGGAGCATACCCTGGTTGAAACTTTAAGAGTGAATAACTCAAGAAGTGCTGAAGGGATCTTAATCAAATTTGGTACGTATGTACATTGATCCTAATGGATATGAGAGCATATGTAATCCTTCGATAGAAATCAGTAATGCAACATGAAAAAAATAAAATTATCTTTTTTGGCAAAAGCATGAAAAAAGTTTTTGTCGATCGATTTTCTTCGGCATTTCTGCGTCAATTGCAATCAAACTTATTGGACGTATGCCTCGTGGGCTGGAATGGTGAAAATAAGGTTTCGCCAGAGGAATCTTCACCAGGGCCACCACAATAAAATAAATTTAAAAAATTGAAAATGTCGTATCTCCGGAAATGTTTAACCGATTCAGTTAAAATTTGGTGTGTCGATGGAGCTTTGAAAGTATAAGTATTGGTGAGAAAACAAACCGAGCCAATTGTAACAGGACGGCCAGGTCAGAAAAATTACAGAAAATATTAACTGAAATCTTAATTTAATATATTTTTTGTGAGAATTTGTCAGATGGCTTGCAAAAATAAAACAATATATTCAAAATTTTAATAAACGTCATAATTTTGTGACATATGTGTCAAAATTAGGTTAATGTTGATTTGTATACTGAGTGCAGCATAACAATTGAGTTTAGGGCTTGTAACAATTTATTTTAGAATACAAAAATAGGTGGTTCGGTGGGAAATATTTTATAATATCGTCGTACGGACTGACCGAACGTTACTTTATAAGTAAAAGGTTCTGCCACTAGGTAGCGACCAAGTTTAGGCTGTTTGTTAAATTTTTTCGAAAATGTTTTCAGAATCAGTAAATCGACAGTCAGTAATTTACATAAATTTATTTTCGAAAAATCCGCTAGATGACCGAAAAAATTTGTTGTACCAATCTTGGAGAAATTTTATTTGTGACTTCTTACGGTATTATGTGACGTATATCAAAATTTTGGAAAAAATTCAGTGGCGTACAAAAAATAAAAAATATTTTTCATTTTGGATTTTGTTAAAAAATCTTTTATAGATAGATTTAGGGTAGGGGTTGATACATATATATATATCTTTGCCAGGGCAATATACCGATATCTTTGTTAAGGCTACCACAATAGAAAACAAAAATGAATATTATGTCATCGTATCTCCGGACAAAATTTGGTGTGCTGGTGATTGGAGGTATTGCGGCAGAGAGTGACGACATTTTTTTTATAGTCTATTTTTTTGATTTGGTGAGTTTTATTAATCCCCCAAAATTCAATATTTTAAAGTCGATTTAATCCGATAATCCATTTTGCCAGCAAAACTAATTTACTATATATTATACAAAATATTTTCTGCAGAAATAGTAGTAGTATAATATAATAATAATAATATAAAAATAAAATATAAAATAATTTCACAAAAACGTCCAGGTTTCAAATTAAGAAAAAAAGATAAAAAACTTAAGAATGGTGCCATTCAAATGCTACCCAAAGCAGCAATTCTGGATTCCGAAAATAATTCGAATGCAATCGAGGACGATGAATATGGTGCTAAAGATTGCAGATCGGAAATGATTCTGAAATCTGATCACGAGCCTCGTCCTATTTGGATGGCTCCTAATGGTGGTATATATCTGGAATCGTTTTCGCCCATGTATGCAGAAGCACGTGATATTTTAGTTGTAACACCCTCGCCCTGGATTGTAAGTCCTGCGATTCCTTTTCGATAGCTGCCACCAGTCAATTTTTTATTGTCAAGAAATTAACAAAACTTGTAAAATGGTAACGTGGAAACTTACGGATGCGTAGGAACCAAACCAATAGAAACTCAATCTTTGCACAAATAATAAGCCTTGATTTTTAATTTAATATTTATTAGCAATAAAAAAAATAAGGTTTGAATATTACAAAAGAATTGCAAGTTAATCTTTTATGTGATAAAAAGTTTAAGTAAAAAAAATAGTTACATCAATAACATAGCGCACAGTAAAAAAAAAATTACAATAAATTTATGTTGAGCAAAATAAAACAAAATTTACGTTGACCTATAATGTGTTAAGCACGACTCGTTAACCTATCTATTTCGAAGATCCAAAATTATACATACAAAAAAAAATACATTCAATTCAACAATTTTAATCTTACCTTAGAGAAGAAGAAGTTGTTTCACAAGAGAAAATGATTTTAACACTAAAAAAAAAGTGAATAAGATTTTTACGCAAATTATCTCGAGATTTAATACACGTCTTAGTGGTTAGCAAAATGAATGAAAAAAAAAATGACGACCGGTAAAAAAAATGAAAACCAGCGCGGTGGTTAGCAAAATGAATGGCGGAAAACTCAAGACTGGCGATTTTGTCTTAAAGTCATGTATTTATGTAAAAATCTCACCCCATTTTTGAAGACGGTTTTTGGTATGTTCGTCTCACTTTATTACATTTAAAATCTATGTTCTAGTCCTTGTATATTTTGAGTTTTAAACATTTATGGTATATATATTAGTACAAGAGCCAGATGGTTTTCTTTTAGATAACAATAAGTTAAACAAGAGGGTTGAAGTGTCCCGTTTTGCAACTGCTTTATGGTATGTTTATCTTTCTAGGACGCGTTACGTTAACAATTTACTTTTGTTTTACGAATTTTAATTAATTATTCTGATGAAACTATCTATTGGTTTTCAATGAACGTTATATAATTTATGTTAATTAATTCTGGCGTTATCATGTATTTAATTTGACTTTAATAGTACTTATTTTAGCGAAGTTATTTTCCTTAAGGGTCAAAATTGATAATTATTTCTATAGTCCAAAAAAATGATACTGTTTAAGTTTAAAATGTATACATCCGTTTGCCTCGTGCAACCCTTAAATATTTATTTGTCTGGGATGATTTCCAGACCATCCACAATGTTATATAAAAAAAAGGTACTGTACTTTTGTGCTAGAAATATACGAGGTTAATTTCATTTCTTACCAACTAAATTATTATTACTATTATAAAAATATTTGATTAAAATATTGAGGGTGGTTTGTTACATAGTTACCATATCCGAACCTGTCCCCAGACCACAACACATCCACGAGTATAAACTGACAGCTTATTCTTTATACGCCGCTGTGAGTATTGGATTGCAGACCGAAGAAATCATATCCACTCTAAATCGACTTAGCAAGTGCAGTATTCCTGCGGTAGTAATCGAATTAATAAGGTCCTGTACAGTATCTACGGTAAAGTAAAACTTGCCTGAAACATAATCGGTATTTTATAAAAAGTTCCTTCGAAAATGTTTTGAAAAAATTGTTCCACGACGAAATTTTACGAAGTTGTTTTGTGAATAGCATGCAGAAAGAATTCAACACGAATAACTCTCAAACAGAGGAAAGTTACGATGAAATTGACAGTGACGTTAACGAATCATCGTCGGACGTGTATGCTGTTGAAGTAAGACAAGATGCCATCGAAACTCTGCAATAACGTTGCATAGAATTGGATTTTCCTCTTTTAGCAGAGTACGATTTTAAAAATGATCGAACTAACGCCGATATTAAAGTGGATTTGAAACCATCTGCCAAATTAAGACCTAGGATGTTTGGAAACGGTCGTGCAAGATCTGGAGTGATCGTACTACCATATGGTGCTGGAAAATCATTGGTGGGTGTCACAGCCTGTTGTACCGTTTGCAAGAAAGCTTTGGTCCTTTGCAACTCGAGTGTTTCTGTGGAACAATGGAAACAACAATTTAAAGTATTTTCCACTGCTACCGATAACATGATTTGCCGGTTTACGTCGGAAGCTAAAGATAAACCGATGTGTTGTTGTTGAGAGTATTTTATTTGTGGACTGTAATTTAAGGATTGGTAATAACGATCATTAAGTTTAAGTGTATATTGATTAAATGAAAGAAATTACAAAAGCTGCACCACTACTAACATTACATAGCGTGTGCTCTTTAGATTGCTCCAAGCAATTCATGTAACACTTGCATGTAACTAACTGCACCTCGCTTGCATGTAACGCGTCGTAGGTCGGTCATGCGTTCGATTGATGCGCATTAATAATTCACATATATTTTTATTTCAACAGTTGTTCTGTTTTAATAACAACTTATTTGATGATAACCCACACCAAGAAACGTTCTATGGAAGCGGACGCAGCGATGAAGTGGATTTAAACGCAAGAATGGGGTATAATGGTTCTCGATGAAGTTCACACAATTCCGGCAAAAATGTTTCGGAAAGTTATAACAGGCGTGCAATCTCAAATTATCGTTTTCTCCGATAATGTTTTTGCGTTGAAACATTACGCCCTGAAATTAAAGAAACCTTTCATTTAACGCATTTTTTTATACTCTCGTATGCATAGGAACCCCGGAAATGACATTTTCGCAAAAACGGCAATCATTTTTAGTAGATCAGGGCTATAGTTACAAAGTTATCACTACACTACCAGGAATTGAGAAAGATCGTAGTTTGTTCTATAGAACTAGAAGCAAACAGAATGAACTGTTGCAATTGGCTCTATCGGCTAACGATGCCGATTGCGAAGAAGAGAACTTGCCGTACGGCCGAAAAGAAAGGCGAGAGCAACAGGCATCCCTTGTTTAAGAGGTTCAGATAATAAAACAAAAAAAATAAAATTTAATAAATTACTTGATGTTTATGCTCTCGAGCAACTTAAAAACTTTTAAATTGGTTACCCTCTTCATAATGCCCTCGATACATAAATAACTATTATGATTAGACTTCATTCTTTTACTCTTGAGATAAACCTACCGGGAACGCCTGATTTTTTTTATCAAAAATTAATCTTAATTCTGCGCAAGAGGACTTGATTAAAATTTTAATTTTCTTACTAATGTATCATTAATATGCATTTCGAAAAGTTGTACGAATTTTATACAAATTTTAATTGCTTTGTGAGTTGAACAGTTTCCACATTAAATGGTTGATTACTTCGGGAGAAAAGTTGCAAAATTAATTAGAAGAAATTGTTGTGGCACAATGTTTTGGTTTGGTTATTCTTTAATTTCTCATTAATTTCGTTATATTTTTTGCCAAGTTCGATTTATTTTGCGCACTCAACTTTTAACTATGTGATTATTTGACACTTTAATAGATTACCCGTGAGTTTGCGGGTTTTAGTTTTTTACATTCGCAATAATTACCAAACATTGATTTTTTAAATACCATATTATTTGCTCCGGTTTGAATCCAAACAAAGAAACTTAATTTTTGCATTATTAATCGTGACGTTGTACATATTATTTGAATTTAATTGTTGCTGAATGGTAAATTGAAATAAAAGATATCTTAACTATTTACACTATTTTATTTATAGGGAGATTATTAAAACAAGGAGGAATTCCAACGACCGTAGTGTTTAGCTACCTTTTTGGTTTAATTTAAAAAATGTTGACTTCAAAATTAATGTTTAAGTTTTGTAGATGACTTACCAATAACCAAAAATTGTCATCGTCATCATAAGTCATCGTCATTATTTTGAATATTTTAGTCATTAATTGTTAAATTTAGTTCAAATATTTTCCTGTTTTTCTAAATATTTTTTATATTTTTTCATTCAATTTAGAGTTAGGTACGACTGACAAGAACTGTAAAATAGGGCCTTATATCGTATTACTCATTTTAATTTTTAATGTTTAATTCTTTTACGGAAATATTTCATTTTAATCCGAACATGATGTCAAGAGATAATTAATGTCTTTTTTGGTTTTTATAGTAACAAATTTTCTACGTACTGTATTTCTTTACTTTACTGTTAAAACTTATTGTTTTAACGTTTTGTTTAGTTCTGTTAAATCTTGACCTAGATATATCTCAAGAATTTGCTCAAATGACGGAAGAAGATGATGATGAAGTTTTAACTGCTACTACTATTAATGAACCAAGTACTAGTGGAAATACCTTAATACATGGTAAATAAATAAACAATTCATTTTTCTTTATTTTAAAATTTTATATTTAATTTAAGCGCGTGTATATGAAATAACATTTACTAATTAAAAATAATTCAAATAGTCTTTCACGAACGTATAACAATGGTCAAAATGAGCTTAACAAGCACTGAAATGCAGTTGTTATCATAACCATGAATTATAACAATAAATGGTTGACAAACCACACCCGCATGGTTATACCTGCACAATCAGAATAACAAAACGGCTGAAATAACCATATTGTTACAAAATAACCAAATGGTTATGATAACAAGGTTGTTATGTCAAATCAGAATCGCACCGATTATATGGTTTAAGTATAATTGGTTTAGTATGAAGCTGTAACCTTATACTTTATATTTCTGCTTCATTTACCATCAAATTCAAAATAGTTTTTCTGTGGGCCTCGACACTCTCCAATAGAGCAACTTTTTCTCCATTGATTTAACATAGCGTTTTCACGCCCTTAAAGGTAAGCGATAATTTGAAATTTAGGAATTATTTTGTTTTTAGGAAAGATACATTAACCGACCGGGCAGGTGGTGCTGCTATCTTAATTAGAAAGTTATTAATATAACGTCGTTGAAATATGTTAACTATTAGCTAACTCCATTTGGCATAATTTTAAAGAAGGGAATTAAAACAGTAAATAAAACTCTAATGACGTAATATAAATTTTGGTTGTTTTGTTTTCTAAAAAGCGCATTTGTTCATTTCTATCATAATAACATGAATTTTCATTTATATTAAGTGATAAGATTTTTATGGACTATTTTTAATGCTCTCCTGTAAAATTGTGTCAAATGGAGTTAGCTAGTTAACATATTTAAACGACGATAATGTATAGTTTTTGATTATAATGATTATAAACATTATGCAAAACATATTCTTTATTTTTATAATTTTATATTTATACATTTATAAGTATTTATATTCGCAAATTTCACTCAATATCGTTTTTCGCCTGTATGAGTTAGTATATGTCTTTTCAAGTTTCCTTTTTGTATACATTTATAATCGCAAATATCACACTCAAATCGTTTCTCGCCTGTATGCGTTAGTAAATGTTTTTTCAAGTTCCCTTTTCGTGAACATTTATAATCGCAAAAGTCACACTCAAACCGTTTTTCACCTGTATGAGTTAGTAAATGGGTTTTAAAGTTGAATTTTTGTGAAAATTTATAATCGCAAATTTTACACTCAAACCGTTTCTCACCTGTATGACTTAGTAAATGTGTTTTCAAACCACCTTTTTGTGAACATCTGAAATCGCAAATATCGCACTCAAACCGTTTCTCGCCCGTATGAGTTAGTGAATGTCTTTTCAAGTGCTCTTTTAGTGAACATTTATAATCGCAAATGTCACACTCAAACCGTTTTTCACCTGTATGAGTTAGTAAATGGGTTTTCAAGTTGAATTTTTGTGAAAATTTATAATCGCAAATTTTACACTCAAACCGTTTCTCACCTGTATGAGTTAGTAAATGGCTTTTCAAACCACCTTTTTTTGAACATCTGAAATCGCAAATATCGCACTCAAACGGTTTCTTGCCCGTATGAGTTAGTAAATGGCTTTTCAAGTTCCCTTTTCGTGAACATTTATAATCGCAAAAGTCACACTCAAACGGTTTTTCGCCTGTATGAGTTAGTAAATGTCCTTTTAAGGTTCTTTTTTGTGAACATTTATAATCGCAAAAGTCACACTCAAACCGTTTTTCACCTGTATGAGTTAGCAAATGGGTTTTCAAGTTGCATTTTTGTGAACATTTATAATCGCAAATTTTACACTCAAACCGTTTCTCGCCCGTATGAGTTAGTAAATGTCTTTTCAGGCTTCCTTTTTGTGAACATTTATAATCGCAAATATTACACTCAAAGGATTTATTTTTTGTCATATCTCCAAAATTAATTTGTGTATTACCCTGTTCGCATTCTTCGAAAAATGTCTCCTCGTTAATGGAAGTATCTTCTTCTTTAATGTCAATGGAATGATGCAATGATTCTAATTCCATGTCCTCCGTTTTAATTGCATTGCTAGTATTTGGTAATTCTGTCAACGATATAACCTTCATACTGATATCTGCAGTTGATATCTTTTATAACCAAATTTCTAAATGACGGAGTACTGGCAATACTACTAAAAAGTTGAGAAAGAGATCTTCTGGCCTAAAGATATTTGGTTTTGTTTAGAATCAACATAATTTAATAAAAATCTGAATATCTTCCCGTCCAATTTCACGTTCAGTTTATTACTTAAATTTTCGTATAATAAAATTTCAAGTGAACATTAAGCGAAAAGAAGGTATCTACGTAGCTTGTAGGTTATGTGCATTACACAAAGTTTGGTAGAATTAATATTCCGCACCTGCAATATTAAAGTAAAAGATTTTACAATCAATGATTTTTGTTCAAGTTAAATTATATTTTACTTACTACTGGAAAGCATTTGAAACCAACAATAATTAACGAGAACAACGCACAACCAGTTAGTATCTAGATGGAGATGGTATATGTTCTTGCACAGTCTAACAATGCTACCTACGGTCACAGATTAAAGAGTATACTACTATATACTACTACATATTCTGTAATCTATGCTACTAACTGCCTACCAACCCAGTAGGGACACTCGCTTCATTTTTCTGCTCCAAATTTTTATACGCATGTCCATGGTGTAAGGAGAGTATGGTGTGCTACGTAGGAAACCAATTTATCACCGCTTTGCGCAATACGTCACCTTAGGAACACCACTATAGGAACTACAATGAAATCCATATGGAATTATTCATTGTTTAGTCCGATGTAAAACATATTATACAACTTAAATTAAATAAATGATATTAATTTTGAAAATTGTAAATGTAGGTTAAAGACAGTGGTCGAAGTGGAAAATAATTACCGGAGGTATGGGTATTAAATTTAATAATAATAAGAATCTATTGAAACTGAATAGGTACTTTTATGCTAAATAATGCTAAATAAGTTAGGGTACGTTTCTGCAATTTAAAAAAAGTGGTGGTATGCCATACCCCTGTATACCCCCTCACTTCGACCACTGGTTAAAGAAGGAAATGTCAGTGTATTATAAAAAAAATATTCGGACGCTCTTATGTTAAGAATGTCAATTGCATGTTTTGAAGACAGTTTTTATCATATAAAAATTGCTTTGACAGCAATAATTATTTGACATTTATTGTTGTAAATTTCATTACCTTCAATTTTAAATCTATACATTTTTCTATTTTGTCGCACCGATTTGGACTTACAGCGACTTATACAAAACATTTTTTGTATTTTACAGATTTATGTATAAGTCGCTGTAAGTCCGAAACGGTGCCACAAAATAGAAAAATGTATATAAACAAAATTGAAGGCAAAGAAATTTGCAACAAAAAATGTTTAATAATTATTGCTGTAAAAGCAATTTTTATATGATAAAAAATGTCTTCAAAACTTGCCATTTTACATTGGCAACATACATTCGTTCCGAAGTATGTTCCTAAAGTGACGTCAGCGGTGAGAGAGAGAATGACTTTTCTCACTTACTCGGTGCGCGGTAGCACACCATACTCTCTTTACACCATGCGCATGTCAAAGTCTAGGTTGGTCTAGGTTAAGTACGTATCCGTGTTAACAGATGCCGCGACTGTTTCGCTATTTGTGACAGTGTTGTCAGGTTCATAAAATTTCGCTAGAATAAATAATTTGGTAGGAAATTTTGACGATTTACTAAAAATTTTATGAATAAAATAATGAAATTACTTAAGCAAAATTGTAATATAAAGCTCTTTAAAGTAAGAGAATTCATTACAAGGTTTATTTTTAATTTTTCTTCAATCAGTGCTATCCTCGACGGGGTTGATAATTATCAACATTGACAATTTGACGTTTAAATGACATTTGACAGCCTTGTCAAGCCCTAGTCAAGTTTCGCTATTCTGGAAGGGTTGATAACGGTTGATAACTTGTCAAGCTTGACAATTTAGTCAAGTGGCCTTGATAATGGTCAAGCTTGACAGATTTTCTTATTCTGGACAGCATTTTTTAAGCAATACTTGATAGTTATTAATTGACACCCGGCAAGTCGGTAAACTACTTGCTGAGATTGACAACACTTGACAACAGATATAAATTTAGGTGTAGAATTAAGAAGTTGATATTATAAACGCATATTTCATTAAAATTTTCAAATAAAAAAATTAAAATCGCTATTAAAGAGATGGATTTAATATTTGTGAACAAATTACGAAGGTATGTGATATTTGTTAATTATAAAAATTTTTGCTTTAAAATGATCAGTTTTTCAAGTTGCAACTTAATAGAAGCAGGAGAATTTTAAGAGAATCTAATAACTCCTTTAAGATACTCGATGTGTTATGTAACAGATTATATAAATTTTTTAAGAGATATGGAACATTGGGTACTTCTAGAAATTGAACCTCACACGAGAGATAGTAAACGGCATTCTCACATTCCGAAGAGTAGGTAAGTTTTTATTTTAATATAAAATTATATACTTTGCTATTTTAGATATTTACAGCTTTACAACTTTTGGCACAAGGCTCATTCAAAAAGGCATTGCCCAAGATGTTTTGTGTAGCATAATATCACCAAGCTCTATTAGTAAATGTCTCACTGAATTTACCGACATTATTGTCGAGAATTTAGATTTCCTCGTTTATTATTCACGATAACTGTGGAAGTAAAGTAAATACGAATCACAAAGTCAGGACCAAGTACAAATAAAAATAATATAATTTTAGATTTATGAATATTTTAGGGGAAGAAAACGGCAATGACTGTGACCAACAAAGTAGGAATTGCAGATAATATTAATGATCACACCACTACAAATGCATTTTTACAAAATTATTTTTATTTTAATTACGATTACTACTTTAATAAAAAGACTAGATACTTCAGAATTTTTATTTTATTTCTTCCTCGATTGTCACATTATTAAATTTAATTATAGCAGTTATAACATCGTGTAATGCTTCCTCGATTCTTTTTAATGTCCTCGAAAAACTTCAAATGTTGCAAGAAATTTCTACAAAATTCTTTTCAGTTTTAATAGGACCTTCGACATCTAATTTTGTGCATAAGTTAGCAAAATCTCTATATTTTCTTATTTGTATTCTAACATCTCATATTTTTGTGGGGTGCTTTTTAATTTCCTCGTATCCTAATGTAAAAAAACATCAAACGATATGACTAACTTCTTCTGTATAACCACCTAAAGCTTTCTACATTATTCAAAACTTTGGCAATTTTTTTAAATGCACTTATAAAAATTAACGTAGATGCCTATTGCATTGAATTTCTTCAATTGTAAATGCATGTTCTAAAAATGTAAGTTTATAAAATTTTTATAAAAATAAAACTTAGAAAATAAACTTACTGGAATGTTCCGATAATTTAATAGCTATTTATGCAACCTAGATGTAAAAGTGATACTTTTTATAACTAGGCGTGAAAATTGTCCATCGAGGCGCAGCCGAGATGGACAACGCGCCGTGTTATAAAAAGACACTTTTACGTCGTGTTGCATACAAGATTTTTTCTAATTCTGTGCAAAATGGGCTTTCTTAAAACAACATTTTTTGAATTAGCAATAACTCGACAACGGAGCTAGATATCGAAAAACTGAGCAAAAAACTTTCCCCCCCTCGCCTCGTACTCACCCCCTTGTGAATTATCGGTTGGAAAGCATATGCAAAAATTCAGATCGATCGCGCGTAAAATTATTTACCCTACTAATAATATCAAGTTTACATTGACAGTTCAAATACCTGCACAAAATAAATTATATTAATCTAGATGTTTTAAAACATCAGTTGCTACAACAATATGTATAAACAACAAGCAATTTTTTATTTCGGGTAAATAGTTTTGCACGAGGTAATGGTAACAAGGTGGAACTCGCTTTTGCGACAGTTCTTAGGCTTCTATACATCTACTTTTTCGGTAGGTTAAATTATTTGGGCTTTATTTTATTCCAATTTTTAATGCCTTAATCTTTTAATTAGGTAGATTTTTTTACTATATAAGGAAAACGCTAACATTTTAATATTTTTTTTTTATTTCGACCTTTATAGGTAAATATTTGCAATTTACAAACCACAAATAAAACACAATTCATAATGAAATATTAAAATACCCGAAACACGTACCGAATACCGTATTAGAAACACGTAAAATACCTACTCTAAAAATACAAAATAAGAATATCGGATTAAAAAATATATATGTAAATAATCTGAATAATTAATACCAATCTAAAAATATTCTATATGAAGTAAAATTGTTTTAAGAACGTGCGTTCTGATTGGTTTTGAATTATGCGGACAGACGGACAGACGGACAGACGGACACGGAGCTAGATCATAAGGCTTCTTCCTATACGTTGTATAGAAGCCTAAAAGGCAAATAGAAGGTTATCGTTCCGAAGAAGTTTTGGAGTAAGTCATTCATTACGAAGGCTGCCAAAGCTGGGCTACATGGGTCGCCCATCGCTGTACCCTCGATCTGAGAATAGAAAGTGTTGTTGAATACAAAGTAACTATTATCAAAGATGATAGCAATGAGCCGGATAAACTCCTCCATCGGGATTGCCGTGTAGGGTTTAATTATGTCCCAGTTATTCCTAATGGACTCGACGGCAGCTTCTTTTGAGATGTTAGTAAACAGCGAGCTGACATCAAAAGATACCAACACATAACCTTCAGGTAAAGCACTTTTTATGATCTTTTCTTTAGCTTCCCTAGTATCTTTCACATTGAACGGCAAAAATGGGATGGCGTTCTCCAGCACATCATTAATGAAGTTGGCTATAGGGATAGATGGGGAATTCAAACAGCTGATCACTGGACGTAGAGGAGCACCCATTTTGTGAGCTTTAGGGAGACCATAAGCTCTAGGGCATTGGGAGTTATATTTAGTCATGGATTTTTTCTTATCTACATCAATGTGACCATGGTCATATAACTCTTTAACCTTCCTATTAAATCTGCCCTGTATAGTAGATGTGGGGTTTTTAGTAAGTTTTTTGTAAGTTTTGGTGTTGTCCAGCATGTTTAGCATTTTTTCCTCGTACATGTTTCTGTCCATGACCACTGTCGAATTCCCCTTGTCAGCCCTGAGAACCAAGATGTTCGGGTTCTTCTTCAGGAAACTTTTAGTGGACCAAACTTGTGATCTAATCGGGTCATTTTCATCTCGTCTATTGATAAAGTTGTGCATTATATTTATCGCCTTGCTTCTCATTTGGTCTTTCTTGATTATTGGGGCAGAGGTAAAGTTTATGGTGCTTTCAATTTCTGCTAGAAAAGTGTATATAGGAAAGTCTTTAATAGTCGGGGTGATAGAAAACTTGGGGCCCAGAGAGATAGTCTTGGCTACGATCTCCGGTAGCTGGGTGTCCGTGAGATTCAACACCCAGTTCTCATCTCCCAAAATGTCCGACTGGTGTTGTTGGTGGAGTAACACTTCGTACTTTCTGCATAATCTACCTCTACCATGAATTACTTAACTACAACTCGAGCCACCCTATAAGACAGAAGGTTAACGTGATGATGGCACTTGAACACAGAATTCTGAACTGTGTTCCCCAACACCTAATTAGCACAAGACTATATGACCTAAGGGTGCAATTAAGAAAGAATGGTTACCCGGCCCGCCTCATCGATTTGACTCTCTTTAAAAGGAGACCAACTTTGTCTAGTGACTCGAACATGGAGGAACCTGAGGAAAAAAGACAGAAATTCAGCAAAATCACATATCACCCGTGGCTGGAACAGAAGATCAAGCATACGTTCAAGGAATACATGGAGAAAGATAATTTGAAATTGGTTTTCCATAATAAGTGTAACCTAAACAGTCTGGTGTTTTCCAGAGTAAAAGACAAAGTGCCCACATTGGAGAGAGCGAATGTTATTTATAAGATCGATTGCGAATGCCAAGTTTGCTATATTGGCCAAACAAAACAGAAATTGTTAGCCCGTGTCCGCCAGCATCTCTCCGACATAAAATATAGATCGGAAAAAACTGGGTTAGCTGAACATGTCATCCTCAATAACCATAAGTTCAACCAAGATGAAATACAGATTCTAGCTTCGGAAAGTAATTATTTTAAGCGTACTTTCCTTGAAGCAGCGCACATTTGCACTACACCGAATAACTGTAACAAAATGACGGATTACGTGGTTTTAAGTTATGGTTACAAAGATCTACTGCATAGGTTTAAGTCGAAATTCGAGGAGGACATAACGTGATCGCTCACCTGCTGACTTCTGCCGCCCTTGATGACTACCTGTCGCGTCTGATGGTTTGTTTGGTATTTATTGGCTTGTCACCGCTATTTTTATGTTATTCTTTCACTTTTGCACTTATCAATGTTGCGTGCTTTTTGCGTTTCGTATCCACAGGACAACTAGGATTATTATTGGTGCGTCACTCACCAGTTCGATGGCGTCTGTATAGAGGCTCTGCTGCATTTGGAATGATACAGTTTCCTACTTTGGTATGTTACGGAGGATATTTAAATTTTATTGTAACTTCTTTGTGAGCTGTATGGGTTGCATACCCTTGGCATTGTGTTATCCTGGTATGTAGATAATGTTGGCAGTTTATCGAAAGTTTTTGAAGTTTTTGAAAAAGTGAAGAATTTTGTTCATTCGTTAACAATTTTAATTAGTGGTTTTATATACATGTTTTGCGCCTTATTTATTATCTTAACTGATATTTTTGACCTCATTATACTGGATCCATGTTGGTTCCATGCCATCGTTCGTTTAGCTTTTAAAATCAAAACTGTTTTACATCCTCGTTTGATGTCGGTGAGTTAGATTGTACCTTAGATTGATATTTTTTGTAATTTGTGGCCTGTCTCCATTTTCAGTCCTGAAGATGGAAATATATTAAATTTCCGAAACGTCGACGTTCAAATATACGTAGTTTTGATTGCTTCCTATACAACCCGATATTCCCGGTACGTTTTGTCAAGGTAAGTTCGAGAATAAGGAAACTTAAAAATATTGACAAGAAAATATTGATAACTTTCAAAATTGACAAAAAATTGATAATTGTCAAGGCTGTCGTGAATAGCACTGAATATTTCAAAATTTAATGAAATTCTGATGCAGCATCCGATTGATCTACTAAAGTTAGAACTGGCAATATAACACATAACTTTTATTTGGCGCTCTTTCTAATTTGTTGACAAGTTAATTTTTTGAATTTAAGCAGTGAAAGAATAAGATTTTTATTGTGTATTTATTACAAGTGACTTCAAATTAGAAAGGAATCATGAGTAATAATGCATGTGCAGTGCGTTTTTGTAAAAACCGATCTGGAATGGGCATCGTTCTTCATAAGTTTCCGAAAAACAGCGAGAAATGTAAGCAATGGGCGGAATTCTGCAATAACAACTTATTGTACAAGAAAGTGGATCTGTACAATTATTCGTACCATAGAGTGTGTGCTGTACACTTCGAACCTCGAAAAATTAAAAATTAAAAAAAAATTAAAAAATAAAAGTTTGTTACGGAGAAACCTTTATGACCATGGAGTTCCAACGATTAATGTACGGTTGTCACCACCTACAGGAATAGGAGAGGAACTGGCGATTCCATCAACTTCGACAGGTATTTGTAATGAAGGTATCCCTTCAACATCGAGAATATTTTTAGATACAATTCAAGAGGAATTTCCCGTACCAAGTAACACCAACTTTAATTTTATTTTAATTTAGAATTTTTGTTATTTTTAACCTATTGATTACCTACTGATTATATTGTAGTAAGAGAAAGATCAAGATCACCCGTGCACTCGGCTGGAACTCAAACTCCATTAAAGATGACTGCACACACACCGAGAAAGGAAAAACTGAGAAATAAATTAAAAATAGTTCAACGTACTTTAAGAATGGAAAATCAAGCGGTCAAGAAGTCAAGAAGATTCAGAATGGTGCGACCGAATGTTTCCCCCAAATGTCGCAAGATTTATAAAATTGCAGGCACATTTAGTATTTAGGTTGAGACCAAGGGGGCGACGCTACACGAAGGAATTTTACCAGGTATGTTTAAAATTATATTTTGTAAGTCCAGCTGGGTATAGGTATTTATCTAATATATTTATTTTTCCTTCGAAACGGTCACTTTCAAGGGTAACGGGACATTTTATTTTTTCTGCGGGTATCAATCCTTCTGTTTTTCAAGCTATTAAAATAAAATTTTAATTAAAAAATTAAAAATTAAATTTCTTAAATTTAACTTAAATTAAACCTCTATTAAAATAAAAACTGATCAGTTTCGTTCGGAGGATAAGTTCTGTTGTATTTGTCTTGATGAAATGTCCATTAAATCCCATTTGTTTTATAAAATTGGGTCGCAGGAAATTATTGGTTTCGAAGATAATGGTAGAAAGAAAGCGTTTCGTCCAGCTTTGCACGTTTTAGTTATTATTTATAACTTTGGATTTATAATAATTGGAAGCAACCCCTAGCTTATTATTATGTTTATAATACATGTGCAGATGTTCATTTGAAGGGTATGATAGTGGAGTGTATTCGGGCTTTGAGAGAAATTGGATTGGTTCCTAAAATTTTGATTTGTGACATGGGTGTTTCTAATATTGGGGTAGCAGGACTTCTAAGCATTTCTCCCGAAAATCCCTATTTCTTTGTTGATAACGAACAGGTCTTTTTTATGTTCGATGTTCCCCATCTCATGAAAGCAACAAGGAATAATTTATAATAATAATAATAATAAAGCGTTTATTTAGCCTAGATTGACTATACAAAACTATTTACATACATATCTATTTACATAGTAATAATTAAAAACAAAACATAATATTACATTTGATATTACATACAATTTAATACACAAAAAGAATTTTTACTCCAATTTTACTCAAATAATTCCCTATTCCACTTTGTTCCTCAGTAATGTCCTTACTTCTTTTTTAAACTTGTTTAGCTCAAGTGCCCTCATTGCCCTAGGCAACGCATTATAAGCTACTACTCCTTTAACAAATACCGAATTGTGTGCAAGAGCTGATCTAACCGACTCAAGTTTAATATTTTCTTTTCCCCTTGTGTTATGCTCGTGGTTTTCATTACACCTCGGAACTAATTCGGTTATATACTGTGGCATAATTCCCAACATTGCTTTGTGTAGAAATATCATAACCTGATATTCTGCTAATTCTTCTACATTCAACCACTCCAGTTCATTCAGCATGTCACTCACCCTTGCGTATTTGTCTCTCCTCAGGATAATCCGCATTCCTCTATTTTGTAACACCTGGAGCCTATTGACATAATTTTTATTTGCCATGTATACTACTGATCCCACGTAAGTTAGGTGTGGTAATACAATTGTGTTGTATATTATCGTTCTAGTTTTTTTAGATATGAAATCACTACATCTACTCAATACTCCCAACTTCCCTGACATTTTTCTACACATATAATCTATATGACTCTTGAAATTCATCTGGTAATCCAATATTAACCCAAGGTATTTCATTTCTTTCACTATTTCTATTACCGTTCCTTCTATCATTATTTTGTTCCCGTTATTATTTATATTATCGACGTACCCTTTTTTCCCCAGCACCATCGCCTTGGTCTTTGCTACATTAATACTTAACTTGTTACCATTCAACCATTTGACCAAGTTATCCAACTCACTATTAAGCTCCTCTATTATGCTTTGACCATCTTTCCCTGTCACGTATATTATGGTATCATCTGCGAACAGGTGGAACTTTGCCTTCTTGAATATTTTACCAATGTCATTTATGAATAGTATAAATAACAACGGACCCAATACACTACCTTGCGGTATTCCATTTTTCACAATTCTTTCCTTTGAAGTGGCTTTACCATATTTCACCCTCTGCCGCCTCCCTGTCAAGTAACTAATCATCCACTTCAATACGTTCCCTTTAATTCCATAGTAATCCTTTAATTTCCTTACTAAAACGTCTCTATTTATTGTCTCAAAAGCCCTTTTTAGATCAATAAAAACTACACAGATAACTAAACCTTCATCAATACCTTTTTTCCAATCGTGTATAATCCCCTGAATAGCTGTTTCGCAGCTGTGACCTTCTCTAAAACCCGACTGGAACTGTGTTAGCAAATTATTCCCTTCTGTATAGTCTCTTATTTGTGTACAAACCACCTGCTCCATAATTTTGCTCATTGAACTTAGCATATTAATTGGCCTAAACTCTTCACACTTTACCGACTTGTTTACCTTTTTGTTTACCTTGCATTTCTTCGTAATAGTTGTTGATCTTTGCGTTAACGTCGTTTCCATATTCGTAGCATATTTCCTTCATATCATCACGAAATTTCTGTAGATCTAGTATTTTCTCTCTTCTACTTACGGTTATGATTTTCTCTTTCTCCTTACTAACAATATTTATCTTTATGCATCTGTGATTCCCATATACCATTTCATTCAGCACCTCGGCCTTTGCTACATTCTCTTCCTTGGTAAACATTAAGTCAATAATTAACTCGTTCTCCCTATTAGCAAAACAGGTTGATTCTTTAACCACTTGGACAAGGCTTCTATCTGACATTCCCTTTTTTAACCTCCTACTATACGAATCATCCCCATTCCAATTAATATTAAAATCTCCTATAATCAGACTATTACTGTTCTTGTCTACAATAAATCGGTCACATACATCTTCTACAAAATCCATAAATAATCCCTTAGAGCCACTAGGTGAACGGTACAAGTTACCAACTATTATAGATTTTCCCGCTACAATTAATTTCACTATCAACATCCAATACTGTCGTTGGACTATAAACATTTCTACGAATGAACACAATATATCATTTCGTACATAGCACAATACACCACCTGTATGTCTACTGTCTGAGTCTGCTCTCATAATTTTATAGTTCGGTATATTAATTTCACAGTTTTCTATTTCATTGGTAACATGAGTTTCCGTACAGCAAAACATTATTGGTTGCCTATTTACAACAAAATTGCATATTTCTTCATGGTCGTTAGCTCCCACTAAGCTCTGTACGTTAAACAAATAAATTACATTATTATTGTTATCTCTTGGTATTTGATCTAGTTATAACTTCCATGTAATTCTTTCGTCACTTAATCTTGCTTCTCTTTTAAAAACTTGACACTCGAAATGACCCGGTGAATGGTTAATGTCATACGTAAGGTTAAATTTGGTATTTGCCTTAATACAATTTATACATTGCGGTAATTTTGTACACTCGCCAGTGTACCTTTCTCCACCACACTGTCTGCATACTGCATTATTTTTGCAATCCAATGCCTTATGGTTAAATCCTTGACACTTAAAACACCTAAACACTCGATCGTATTTGAATACCCTGCATATCGACCAATCAATTTTTAATTTGCCTTGCAATAATATACTCGCTGCTGTCTCTTCATTTGTTTCAATTATTGCCGAATAACCATCCTTTGCTTTATACACTTTGCTTACGTTTATTTTATCGTCCAGTGATAGGTTCGTATTCTGCTTGATTATACATAATTTAATATCATCAATTGACATATTATTGTTTATATTTACCAGTTTAATAAATTTACTAGCTCCTTTAGACGTTTTGATTTCATACTCTTTTCCCAGTTCGTTTTTTAAATTATCACTTAGCCTTACTTTTTCCATTTCATTGTCACATTCGATTATCACCGTATTGTTCTTCTCATTTTCTCTAATGCCCACTACTCCAATTCCCATTTCTACAGGTTTAATTTTATTCTTTATTGCATGCTGTATATCGCTTGCTTTAGAGTTATCCTTTTTTGATTTGACCAATATCTTATTATTATTATTCATCGTTTTATACAGATTAACTCTTTCTTCATTGACATTTTTCTTTACATGATTATTTAGCACTTTAAGGTTACTTAATTCTTCTTGTAAACCTTCAGTTTTATTCGCTACCATAGCATCTATCACATTTTTGCAGTAAATGCCAAACTCCTTACTATCCACAAAAGATTTCATTGCCACTTTTATTGCCGCATCCCCACGTGTACTTGCCATTTTAACCTCATCGATTTGAAGGCAAACACACTTCCTGGAAGTATATCGAAACCTTATACAACCAGGACCAGCAGTTTTCTAACAGATTATGCCCAAAGTTACAAGATTCGCACATTCATCCAAGTACATTTGAAAAAATAAAGGTTCGTTTAGCAAATCAAATTCTAAGTTCTTCTGTTTGTGCTGCAATGACCACTTATATGGGTAAAGGATTTCTTCCAGCAGATAGCATAGGTACTATTGATTTTATTAAACGCTTTGACAAGCTTTTTGATATTTCATCATCATCATCATCATCATTATCCAATTCCAAAAAATTTAATAGACCTTATAGAGGAAATGATTTTCAAGTTTGTGATTTTCTGAAGGAAGTAAAGGTTTTTAGTAAGGATGGAAAAGATATTAGTCGTAAAATAAAATCTATCAGATGTTGGCAAATTAGTATTAACGCGCTATTAAATTTATGGCCTTTTCTAAATTCAAACGGATTCAAATTTTTGTTAACACGAAGATTAAGCCAAGATGCATTAGAAAATTTTTTTGAAGCCATTAGACATCAAGGGGGTAATTGCGTAAACCCTACTTCCATTCAATTTCAAAATGCTTTTAAAAAGTTGTTTTCTTTAAATCTCATGAATGCTGGAGGCAAAAATTGTTTGAACGATTTAGGAACCATTTTAACAAGTTTGCAGGATATTCCCGATTCATTATTAGTCAATCCTTCACCTGCTTTACCAGCATTCGATGATGAACCACTACATGATACTGTTTCTATTTTATCACTCAAGGATTGCGATTATCATTCTCACACTTTAGAACAAAAATCAATTCGTTATATTTGTGGTTATTTAATTGAGAAAATGTTTATCAGTTCATACTTGTCCAGATTGTGAAAAGTTTGCCAATGAACATAAAGAGTTAGATGACACGTCCATGTATTCTCATTTTAAAGCTTACGACAATAAAAACCAGGACACATTTGGAAACTTATGATATACATGCTCTCCGATAATTTCTTTTTTTATATCTGTGAGTTAGATCAAATGTTTATAAGAATCATTTTGAAGAGTATGCCTTACAAAAAAAAACATAATAGCTTCATTGTTTTATTCACTTTTTGAGCCATTCAATTTTAATCATCCTTGCGAAATGGTTCCAAAAAATTATTTACTTAATTTATTTATACGCATGAAAATTTTTTATACTCTTAAATTTGCCAATCGAAATTTCAAAGTAACTAATGAAAAAGGAGAAAAGAAACATCGTAAAAATATAATTTGGAGGCATGACTGATAGATTTAGCAAAGGTTTCTTTATTAGTAACGGTTTCCAATATTTAATTTACATTTTCCATACTTATCTAGGTATTTATTCTTAAATTAGTATTATTTTATAGTGATTTTTCTTTTTATTTAGCACTGGATCCTGCTATTACTATACTATTGTACCAAGTTTATAGTTGGTGCTCATATCTTTTGTATTATGTACTAATATGCGTTATGTTTTTCAGTAATTAATGTGCCTTTGTTTTAGCAGATATGAACTTTATTTTTATTTTGTTTATTTTTATTCAAAATTAATGATAGAATAAAAGGTGAAGATCATAAGGAATATTAAAAGTGTCATGTTTGAATTAATCTTTTTAATTACTTTATTACAAAAACTCTTTTACTTATATAATAATTATAACTACTGCTCTTAAGTAGATTATCGGATTATGAGATTATCTTTTAATCTTCATAATAGTAGTGATGAATACACTACAAAAAGAAGGACCAACAATCACGATGAAAAAAGAAGCCAAGAAGAAATTTATTACTCGAACGTGGAAGGAAAAAATGGAATATAATTATTCATATATAAAAGGAAATTAAATTAATTGTAAAAATTATTATAGATGTTCCATTATATAAAGTTTTTAGTAATAATAAATTTTTATAAATTTTGAATAGGTTATATACTGATATGTTTTCTTTAATGTCTGAAATTTAGAAATTAGGAAACGAATTAAAACTATAATCCTTTAAATATTTAAAATATACCCAACGGAACTCACAATTTTCGTATAAAATGGAACGCAAAACTTAAGAGGTAACTTGCTCATCTGTTTGCCGATTACAATTCAATTATTATTTCCTTCTATTTTAAATTTTAATTTTTCCAAAAATCTTACAATTATTCACATCGATTTCCAATCTCAATCAAAAAAATCCTTCAATTTTACTTTATCCAAATTTGGGACAACTCTTCCAATTTACAAAAAATAATCAAAAACTTTATCCAGTATAATTAATTTTAATTTTCAAATAATCATTTCATTTTTATTAATTTAAATATAATTCCATAATACAAATTCTTACTTGCCGTCACCTACGGCCATCTTGGCAAAAAGCCTAGTTTTCACCGCTCACTCCTACCACCTTAAATAGTTGGCGGGGAAACTAGCAAAATACAAAATTTCAAAATAACTAATTTCTACAATTTAACAAATTATCCAAAATACAATCTCAAAATTTATGAGGAATTTTGGAACATGACAATACATTACTTCGTGTCTTTTATTATCTATGTTAATTACGTTGTGGAATGGTTTTTCTTCAATATACGTTAATCTTTGAACTTGATTTAACTGCAATTATACAACTGGCTCTCATGAACCTCTTTAAAATTGAAATATAAAAATTTTAATTAAATTTTTTTTTACAAAATCATAATGCTTGTCTCGAATATATGAAATCAATACATGAATATTACATTGGCAAAGAAAAATTTACAACAAAAAATCATTGATTTAGACATTTAAATTTAACATAACAAGATTTTGATATAATGAACTAATCGTGTTTATTTAAATTTCTTTTGAAATTTACAATTAATAAACAGCATTATTTGCTACAAATAATCGTTTTAAATTAAATTAATTTTTTTAAAAGTAATGGGGTACTTTTTTACTGAAATTATAAGTTAATGTTAGCAATTATTATTATTATAATGTATAAATAACACATTTACGGCGGTTTATTTCAAATTTAAATTAATATTGCAGCGCCACCTATGGTATCCCAGATAAACTTAACCCAGACTTGAAAATCTGGAAGAAGAATTTCAAAGACGCCGACACGGAGTGTCCCTACTGTATAACCGTTGTATAACTTATTATACTGTCACAGTTACTGTGGTACAGCTATCAAATGTAGCGACCACGCTAAGAGCTGTACCAGTTTTCGCTCTTTTTTTAGCTTTTATCTCTGTATCTTAATTCATTAATTGCCTAACGTGTTGCCTAACTACTCGATAACAAAGTTCATTTTTTTTCAATTTGAGCAAACATAACACGTGTGTATTAAACGATTAGAAATATTTTAAAATCATTAATTGCCCAAGAACCCGCGATGGCCAGACCTACGTTATTTTATAAAAGCTGAAAGTTTCTCTGCGCATGCCCCAACACAGGTAAGAACGATCAGGCGACTATGTAGTTTTGATCGTGGTTACTTTGGCAGGTAAGAGGTAGCAAAGGTGTATAAAATAGTAGTTCAAATTCGTTAAAGTATAATAGTGCAATTTTCTAACTTATAACATGCTATAAAGCGGCGTTCAGATAGAGATTCTTGTCTTGCTTTGCTTGGGTAGAAACCGGTAAGAGCCAATCAGATTGAAGTATTATCTTCCCAGTAAACACAAACCTGTTATCGAGATGTAACATAGTTTACCCGCCGGGAAGTGTGATGTTCTGATCTAGTGCCTGTTAACTTCTCTGGGACGTCCCCGTCCGCTCTTATGTACGACTTTTAAGGAGCAGTATAAGATGTCACATATAACTTGCACTAATACTGCTATTAGAGCTCTTAGCAGAATATCTTCAAGAGGTAAGTGTAGGATATCACGTAGACTTCCACCAATAACGTCACTGAAACTCGTATTTTCAACTTCCTGTAGAAGTTACAAAAAGGACAACTTTAAGAGGTTGGTGTAAAATCAACCAGAAACATCCACTAAAGCTCTTATTTACAACTTCTTGGGAAGTTATAAAAAATCATCTCGAAGAGGTTAAAATTGTGATATCTCAAAGACCTTTTCATGTAACATCCTATGGAGGTTCTAATAATGTCTTATTTGTGAGTGGATTTCATATACAGAAAAAATCTGTGACAATGAAGTTCAAGCTAAACTGCAGTTAAACGTTGATTGCTTGCAAGCTTGTAAGATATTTCAACGTTCAACTTCAGTTCATCTTGATCTTCGCAGTTATAAATTTTGGTTGCATATGAAATTCACAGTTTAATGGATTGCAACAATTAATGAAATCAGGTGAAATATTATATAATACTGTATAATATAAGCAAAATAGCTAAATACAAATAATTCGTTAAAAATTAACAATAAAGCTAGAAATACAAAAAAATTATTACAAATCCTCTCGATGAGGATTTTGCTCCTTTGTGGCATTGCATACAATACAAGAATTTAAAATACTGTAAATAGTAAATCAAAATACACTTAATAATATTAAAATTTCAAAGTAACAAGTTAATTAAACCAATGAAATACAATAATAATTATTTAAGCTTTCAGCGAAGGTTATCATTGTATTTCGTTGTTTTTTTTTAACTTGTTATTTTAAAGTTTTAATATTACAGTTGAACCTCTCTATAAACGAGTCCCGTTATAACGAAAAATCGACTGTAACGAGTAAATCGTTTGGCCCCTTGCCGGTTTGTATATGTTTTTATGATTGTTTATAGCGAAAAATCTGTTGTAACGAGTAAGTAGGCTTTTCCGTTGAGTTCTCGTTATAAAGGGGTTCTACTGTATTAATTTTCACAAGTTATGAATTTATATAACAAAATAATACTTATGAGTAGATTCTCGGGATTCTCGGGAAGGGGATGAAATAAAACAACTGTTATCGGTCGACTAGTTTCGACCTCTATATGAGGTCATCTTCTGGACTGTAATTAAACATAGCTGAGTACAATCAAATAATTAACAAAATTAAAATAGTACCTCACAATAAGATGGTATCTGTTGTTAAAAACCCTAATTTGGCAATAACACATAAAATACCATATACACAGATACCATCTTATCGTGAGGTACTATTTTAATTTTGTTAATTATTTGATTGTACTCAGCTATGTTTAATTACAGTCCAGAAGATGACCTCACATAGAGGTTGAAACTAGTCGACCGATAACAGTTGTTTTATTTCATTCCCTTCCCTTACACCCGAGAATCTACTCATATATGTTTTAAAGGGAAAGAACTTTCAACATACAAAATAATACAGTTACTCTTAAAAGAACTCAGACACTTCTAGCTAGCAAAATAAATTGTACCATTTGCAAACTTTTTTGTCATATAAAAATAGATGTTACAGCAAACCTTATCCGACATTTTTTGTTGCAAATTTTGTTCTCTTCATTTTTGTTTATATAAACTTTTCTATTTTGTTACTATCGCTCAGAAATGCTCTGACAAAGTAGAAAAATGTATATAAACAAAAATGAAGAGAATAAAATTAGCAACAAAAATGTCGGATAAGTTTTGCTGTAAAATCAATTTTTATATGACAAAGTAAGTCTTCAAAAGATACAATTTACATTGCTAACATGGAAGTGTCCAAGTTCTGTTAATAATATTATTTTTAAATCACAATAATATATTTAAATGTTAACAAATGAAGAGTACATGGGAATAACGATCAGAGTCACAAACTGTATATTTTGCGTAAATTGAACTTCAAGATTTACGGACTCATAAGATCGTTAACAAATGATTTTAAAAATATGGTTTTTTGCACTGGACTTACATCATTTTTAACTTATATATTTTTACTAGAAGATACCTTTCATTACCATCTATCGAACGGCATTAATAGTTTATTTTCAGAAAAATTGCACCCTGATCGTTATTCCCGTGTACTCTTCAAATAATAAACAGTAAAACTTGAAATATAACAACAAAAATTATTTGGAATCCACCTGATGTGAACATTCTCTTATCGTTGCACACAATGTCTGAACTTTTCCCTGGCACACATCTCGTATTCCTTGCAGGCGTCTAAAACATAAATTGTTTTTAAGAAGTGGATATGAAGTACTTAAAGTCATTACTTAACATTGTTGTCTTAATTTTCAAATCTTTTAGTAGATAATTATTCTTCTGGCCCGTCCAGGAGCAGCTCATTCCCAATTTATTTGAAAAAAACCGTTTAAAGCACCGATTAATAAAATCGTAAGGATTTTACACCTTCAATACCCAGAAACCAAATCTTCTAAAAAATAGATTTTTAATATAGGTAACTATTATAGTAAATAAAATATTTACAAAAAATGTAATACATTACAGTAGAACCCCGATTATCCAAATTCCACTTTCCGTGACTTTCACATACAATTAGTAGAAAATTCACGGAATTTAAAATGAGTTGTAAAATTCATTCAGTTTAAAAAAAAATCAAAACACGGTTAAACGTAGAAGACAAATAATAATAATTTATTTTAATATTAAACGAATAAACTGCACCTGCATAATCGAGGTTCTACGTGCTGTATATTGTGTAAATGTGCTTAAGAATCGGTGATTTCATAACTTACCATAATTCATCTTTTACAGCTTCCAAGTCCATTGTACTATTTTCGATACCTTGGAGGTCCTCTACACTTTATATTGAGGTCATGAGCCAATGGTTACAATGGTTATTGTAGTTGAATTCCATTACCACATCTTCAACTACTCTGGCTAATTGATAGATGGTACTATGGCCTTTCTGAAATCCAAATTGTTGTTGATAATTAAGTTATTACTTGTCAGATGATCCACAATTTCTTCTTGGATAATACTTTCCAAGATTTTGCTCAAACAAGAAAGTAAGCTAATTGGACGGTAGTTTTTGCCTTTGCTCTTGCTTTTGTTTGGTTTTGGAATTGCCGATATTTTAGCAGTCTTCCACACCGTAGGAAAATAGCACAGCTTCAGACATGAACTAAAAATATAGTAAAGTTATACCACTCCCTTTTTGGCGACGTACTTAAAGTGTTTATTAGTAATACCGTCGGCTCCGGCCACCTTCCTTACTTTACAACTCTTGATAATTTGCTGGATCCTTTTAGAAGTGATGTTAATTTCCAGCAAGTCGTCCATGTCTTTGAGCAGTGCAACTGTTGCTCTAACGGGGAACTAAGGTTGGTGGTTACCTGGTGTACCTCTTCAAAAATATCGGAAAAAACCTTCGCCTTTTCTTGGTTAGTGTAATAATTTATATTTGCATGGCTTAAAGCGGGCGTTGGTTCGTTTTTTCTTCTCAACGTGCTATGAACTTTCCACAACGAGTTATCTTTTGTGGTAAGATCTTTCGTTTTATTTAACCATTCTTGACGTCGAATGATTTTAATTTAGTTTTGAATGTCATCCGTAAGTTAGTTTTACTCGATACGATAGGCCACATTACCTGATTCCAACCACTTACCTCTAGCTTTGTTACATTGTCGCTTCAGGTCATCGGTTTCCTGATCTGCGACAAATTTGTTCCGAATTCGATTAACTTTTGTAGAAACTTGGTGAGCTTCCGTAATTGCCATGGTGAATTTGGCAAATTTAATATCCACTTCCTCAACAGAACTGTTGCACTCTTCTCTAAATTTGCGCCAATTGGTATTCGAGATAACGTAGCTTGGCGGAATACGAGAGGTAAGTATCGTCATAAACACGGGCCAGTGATTTGAATTCAAGTCATTAATTGTTTCCGGTTGCGTATAGTTTGAAATTCCATTTACTAAAAAGAAATCTATAGTGGATTGTAACAGACCTGGCGGACTAAAAGTAGGTGTGGGCGGATATAACAGCAGATAGTTGTTTATATCGTCGTGAGCCTTTAAGGTGTTACCATTTCTATTTGGATACTGACAGTTCCATTGGGGGTGCTTGGAATTGCAATTCTCTCCGATTATATCTTGTTGTACTTGTTCATGATGTTATCAAGCTTAACCGAATGTTAAGTTCATAGACGGTGGAACATCATGGGCATCAATATAAAAAAGACTCTTCAAATTGACTTTCGTAACCAATAGCTCTGCTGTTACGTTTGGTTGCTCTGCCGTTTCGGTCGGCAACCCCTTTCTAATTAACATAGCAACACCACCTGCTCGGTAGGTTAATCTATCTTTCCTAAAAATAAAGTGATTTTTAAATTTCAAATTATCGCTTTAACCAAGTTTCCATTATCAGGGCGATATGGATATTGTGTTCGTCTAAATATAGTTTGAAATCTCGTGTTTTGTTTACAACGCTGTGGCGTTCCACGTCATTATGTTCAGGTCTTCGTGTTTGTAACTACCCATCGAATTCTTTAGCACACTTAATAAATGCCGCCATGCGAGCACCACCATCAACTGTAGTAGCCATGACGTGATTTAATTCGCGCACAGCTTGTAACATTTTATCTACGTTACACATTGATTCTAGTTTTTGAATGTCACTAAAACGTGAGTTTAAATTTTCCACACCGTCGTGACGGCAGTTGGTGGTACGTGGTTTACCTTGGGAATTTTATTTATAGCCTTTAGCTATTCTAGCTAATAGCAATTCGCGCACTTAGGAGTAGTACCCTCCGGGCAGGGGTGGGCAGAATTAAAATACATGTATTTGAAATACGTATTTGAAATACATTTTGTATTTTGTATTTTGTATTTTGTATTTCAAATACATTTTGCAAAGGTATTTTGTATTTTGTATTTCAAATACAATTTTTTTATATATTGTATTTTGTAATTGTATTTTGTATTTTAATTATGTATTTCAAATACAAAATACATTTTAAAATACAAAATACATTTTAAAATACAAAATACATTTTAAAATACAAAATACATTTTCATATTACCTGCATTGAAACAGTGTGTTTCAATAGCTGTCAAGACAGTCGAAACACGACAATTTCAGACCACTGCGAATATTGGTCAAACATTAAAATGTTTCTGCCCGAGGGCAGAAACACTCAAGTTTCTTACCGCCAACTCTGTTTCCGATTTCATTTCAACCCTGTCAGAATTAAAATAATTTTTCATTGCTTCAAATAAAATTTAATTAGTATGACAGCTGTCAGATTAATTCGATATTGTTGTTTATGAATATTTTTTTTTTGCGCGCGATCGATCTAAATTTTTGCATATGGATTCCTACCGATAATTCACCTGGGGGTGAGTACAAGACGAGGGGGGGGGGAATTTTTTCTCAGTTTTTCGATATCTAGCGCCGTTGTCGAGTTATTGCTGATTCAAAAAATTTTCGAATTTAAAATATTTATTTTATAAGTTTCAATGCAAAAAATTTTTCTGTTTCAATGCAGGTAATATGAAAAATAGTATGTGCGGCGCGGGGTGAAACGCGATTTCAGACGAAGGTGATGCCAGCCCTTGCTTCACTCGGGCAGGCAAATTTCACCCTCGTCTGAAATCGCTTTGTTTCACCTCTTGCCAAACAATATACTATTTAAAAACAAAATACATTTTAAAATACAAAAATACAGTTTAAGTATTATTTATTGCTGAAGGTTGAGCGAATGAAATTCATATTAAGGGTCCTGTTAAAAAATTCTGTGTAAAATGTTCTTTAAATGCTTTGCAAAGCATATTTTTGAATAAATGATTAAATACCTCAGAAATATATTAATAGAATAATCTTTTCTGGACACTGTCAACTCTTTATAATTTCATTTAAAATTTAAATTTTAAAATTTTAAATGTGCCATAAAGCACCAATTACAAACGTTCATTAGCCTTATCTTGTAAGATTTTCATTAGCTGTTTAAATTTTAAAATTTAAATTTTAAAACACGATAAATCAATACATTTTAAATTACAAAATACATTTTAAAATACAAAATACATTTTAAAATACAAAATACATTTTAAAATACAAAAATACATTTTAATTTAATTAAGGAACGTTTTACACGGCACGTGCTGAATGGAATTTAGTTTATACTTTATATACATTTTCATTGGCCCAACCTTCAACAATAGAATTATACATTGTATGTGATAGGACGCCGTTCAAATACATTTTACAGAAACCCTGTATTAGGATTTTAATTATATAGTATAATTTATACTATTACTATTACCAATTTAATAAAATTCAAAAAAATATTATAATTAACTAAAACTACTGTGAGATAAAGAAACATTTAGATCGAAGTGAAACTGATAACTACTGATAAAAATTTATATAACTACATTACATCCATAATGGCTTCATCATCAAATAACGTTTTTGAAATGGTCGAATCTTCTGAAGATTCTGTGATTGAAATTCTCGGGTGTAAAGGAAGGGATGAAATAAAACAACTTTTATCGGTCGACTAGTTTCGACCTCTATATGAGGTCATCTTCTGGACTGTAATTAAAACATAGCCGAATGCAATCAATTAACTAACAACTATAAAACAATATTACCTCGCGATAGGATGGTGTATGTCGTTACAACCCTAATTTGGCAGTACAAGATAAAGGAGTGGAGACATTCAATATCGTCAATTAATATATACAAATATTTAACAAGAGCAAGCTCAAAAGTAGAAAAATTTACAGAATTGTGACACATTAAAATATTAAAATTTCATAAACACGATTGGAAAATATTTTCCTTATCACAATATAAATGATGTAGTATCCAACATGACAGTAATAAATACCCAGACTCGACAGTGGTGTAGAAAGTCCAGGGTTGGACTCAGTAAAAATTACGACGAAGGATCTCCACTATACAACCAAAAAACCGATGTTAGGGGGGGAACAGACAACACACTAAACACAATCTCAAAATCGCGGGTGAACTTTAGAGCTGCTATCTTGCGGTCGACAAGAGATATTAAGCCGCTGCCAAATAGCAAAAAACACTAGGTGAATAATTGTCAAGTATTGTTCTTATTAATCTTCTTTTTCCAGATATTAATTATCGCCTTGTACATAGAATCGATTTGTTCAAAGTCGGTAATTTTGTTCATGTTATTTTCACTAGAGAAGATGTGAGCAGATTCCAGGAAGGCGCGCTTAGGAAAATTATGTTCACTGGCAAGAACTCTTACGTTTTCGTCTTCAAATTGATGGTTATTCTTGTGCAAGTGTTCCGATAACCCAGTCTTATCGGATCCTCTGGCCGCATCATTTCTGTGCTGTTTTATACGTTTGGACAAAAGTTGCTTAGTTTGACCGATGTAAATACTGTTGCAATTGCACTTTATTTTATAGACCAAGTTGCTTTTGTATTGAAGAGGGACTACATCTTTGGTTCTCGAATATATTAAATTAGCTAACTTGTGGTCATTGTAGAAGGCCAAACGTAATTGATTGTTTCGGATGTAGTCCTTGAGAGCAATTTTCATTTTTGCGGCCAGTATTGGATGATAGGAAATCTTAAAATGACGGGGATTTGGAACTGTCGGTGAGGCGTTGTGCTCAGCATGTACACAATCATGATTTAAAAGCAAATTGTGCACCATCCTTTGGGGATAGTCGTTGAGGGCAAGCTGCTCCTTTAATTCCATCATGCGTTTTTCTCTCATGTTAGGGGTTACGCAATTGAGAATTCTAAACAATCTGGGTATTTTAGAGAAAGATAAGCACTCTTTACGTGGTAAACTACTTAACGCAGCCCACAACTTCTGCAACCAAAAAATAGACAACAAGAAAAATAATACTATCACCAAACAAATTCTTACTACTAAGAAATTCTTAAAAGATAACCCGCAAATCCTAGTCTTGAAAGCAGATAAAGGTAACATAGCGGTTGTTATGAAAGATACAGATTACCATGAAAAGATGTGCAATCTCCTAAAAGACACCACATACAAAAAGCTAGCAAGAGACCCAACCACAACTATTCAAGGGAAATTCAATAATATGATCAAGAAGCTGTACGATTGTGAGTGTATTGATATGGTCACAAGAAAGAAACTTACCCAATACAATGCTCGACCTCCCCTCATATACGGTCTCCCTAAGGTACATAAAGTAGGAATGCCTCTTCGTCCTGTTGTGAGCTGTATTCAGTCACCCTCTATCATGCTGGCCAGATACATCAATACTATACTTGATAACGTGACACCTTACTTTCCCTTTGGTGTACTGAACTCGATTGATGCTGTAAAGATTGTTTCCAGTAGCACTCTACCAAATGACTATGTGTTAATATCGTTTGATGTCACATCACTATACACCAATATATCTAAAGAATCAGTTCTGGCTTCAATGTGCAACAATTGGGATCTAATATCCAAGTTCACTGATATTAAAAAAGACACATTTATGAAGATGGTTGCTTTAATATTCGATAACAGTTATTTTCAATATAAAGGGGAATTTTACTCCCAGAACGTTGGTAGTGCTATGGGAGATCCGTCCAGTCCAGTTTTTTCTAGGTTTGTTTTGCATGATCTCCTCATGAACTTAATTAAATTCCCTAGTACGTCATCTTGGCTTCAGTAGGATGATCGCCTACGCACTGCATATAGTGTATGGCACCTTAAGAAGAAGAATTAAACGATAATTTAACGAAGGCTACATCCAATTGCCGAAAGCTGAAAATAATATTTTGATTTTATTGTTTAATTAGCTTGTTTAAATTAATTTTTAATGTCTTGTGGCGGCTCTAAAATAATCCGATAACTCGATAAGTAGCTTTACGTTGGTAAAGACAAACTGTAAAAATTGCCTATATAAATAAAAAGATGTCAATTTTAGTTATAAAAGTTTACGATTATAAGCTAATGTGTGAAGATGTCTTGGACAAGTGTGCAAATATCAGCATTGATCGAGGAATATAGGAAGTACTCTTGCCTTTATGTTATCAAAGACAAGGACTACCATAACAAACCCAAAAGGTCGAGTAGTTTGTTGGAAATAGGTAAGGTATTGTCAAGTACAGTCCGGCCGAACACCTCAGAAGCGGAAATATTGAAGAAGTTTAACGGACTTCGAAATACGTACACTACGGAGAGAAGAAAGGTACAATATTCTATGTCAAGTGGTCGGGGGGCTGAAGAAGTGTACACACCATTTTTATGGTATTACGACCAATTAAACTTTCTTCAAGACCAAATTCAAGTTCGGCCCTCAAAATCAAACATGGACATGAACACAGGAGCTTCAACAAGTACAACTGAATATGTTGTGCAAGGAGAAGATTTACTTGAATTAGATGATGAGGTTGACCATGACGTAAGTCTTTTAAGCAGCCAAGAAAACTGCTTCGAGTCTGAAAATATAGACAAAAGAACACCAAATCGAGGAAAGAAAAGAAAAACAGAAACAGAACTATCGAGTGCTACTTTGATCGATGCCTCAGATTGTTTACGATCAATTTCCAATGTATTTCAAAACCAACTAGAAGTAAAGCCCACTGAAAATTTAAAAACCGAAGATGATTTATATGGTGAATATGTGGCAAGTAGACTAAAAGGAATAGATAATAAACGAACGAAACTAGAAGTGAAACATGCAATTGACAATTTATTGTATCAAGCAGCATGGAACAATTAAGAGTTCATTTTAGGCTTCTATACAACGTATAGGAAGAAGCCTTTTAGGCTTCTATACAACGTATAGGAAGAAGCCTTATGATCTAGCTCCGTGTCCGTCTGTCCGTCTGTCCGCATAATTCAAAACCAATCAGAACGCACGTTCTTAAAACAATTTTACTTCATATAGAATATTTTTAGATTGGTATTAATTATTCAGATTATTTACATATATATTTTTTAATCCGATATTCTTATTTTGTATTTTTAGAGTAGGTATTTTACGTGTTTCTAATACGGTATTCGGTACGTGTTTCGGGTATTTTAATATTTCATTATGAATTGTGTTTTATTTGTGGTTTGTAAATTGCAAATATTTACCTATAAAGGTCGAAATAAAAAAAAAATATTAAAATGTTAGCGTTTTCCTTATATAGTAAAAAAATCTACCTAATTAAAAGATTAACGCATTAAAAATTGGAATAAAATAAAGCCCAAATAATTTAACCTACCGAAAAAGTAGATGTATAGAAGCCTAAGAACTGTCGCAAAAGCGAGTTCCACCTTGTTTTATTGTATTTTTGATAGCAATAATAATAAAACTATATTTCACTTCATATTTTTTATTAAAATACTATATCGAAATGGATTTTTCTTGCCATGGTACTGCTCCAACTGTATTAAAATATTTCATAAAGTTTTCTCTAATTTTTAAAGATTCTTGATTTGGCCTATTTGGACCTTGCATTTGTTGAAAGCCAGGCAAAGTTGTAATTGTTTCTTCATTCATATCGAGATACTTGCTTCGATTTTCGGTTGCTAAGAAATTATGCAAGGCACAGCAGGCTAAAACTATGTCTTTTACTTTTTCTGGAGATAAATTAATTATATTAAGTAGAATTCTAAATCGGTTGGCAAGTATGCCAAAGGCATTCTCAATAACTCTTCTCGCACGAGAAAATCTATAATTGCATATGCGTTTTTCTCTTCCCAGACCACGTTGCGCAAAAGGTTTCATTACCCTTTTCGTTAAGGGAAATGCCTCATCGGCAATAATAATGTATGGGGTTTTTTCACTTTGATTGGGCAAGCATTTATCAGATGGAAGAGAAAGAGAGTTTCTATCCAGTGCCATCTTAAGTGTTGACTCTCTAAAAACGCCGCCATCACTAATTCTACCATCGACACCAACATCGATATAAATAAATTTGTAGTTTGCATCTGATAGAGCTAACAGCACAATGCTGTGGCTTCCTTTATAATTAAAATAATAGGAACCCGCACTTGCAGGTGGACGAAAAGAAATGTGTTTTCCATCGAGGGCGCCAATGCATAAAGGAAAATTCCATTGCTCTTCAAAATCAGTAGCAATTTGATCCCATTCTGCTGTACTTGATGGTATCTAAAAAGATTATGTATTTATTTTTTTAGGAATGTACAGTTCAATAAATTTTAATTAGGACTGACTGTGGGAGGTATAATACACCTGCCAGAGCATACAAAGTTATGCAATTTAATCAAGTACTCACTTTCAAATATGTACTCCTTAAACGATTATATATTGATTTTAACGTCTCAATAATAAGCAGACTAAGGGTACTTTCATGGATCCTTGTTGAATACATTAGCGAACGATAAGATTCTCCGGTTGCTAAAAAGCGCAGAGTCACAGCCAATCTGTAATATAAAATAATTATGTTGTATTGCTAATAGTCAAATATTTAAATAGGAATTAAAATTACCTTTTTTCTGGCGAGATACATTCTCTCATATTTGTGTCCAATCTTGTTATGTCTTCTTTAACTATTTCCAGCAGCTTGTCAAAATGTGTTATATCCATCCTCACAAAATTTCTATAAGCGTTTGAGTCTTCTGTTCTGGGCTCCGTTTCCACCATATTCAATAAGCCGCGACCTAAATGTCTACGATTTAACCAGTTTTTCGTCCAAAGAATACGGGCTCTTTTTTGTTTCTTCTTTTTATTTTCACTTATTATTAAAGACATTATGACACTTATTGCTGGAACAGCTAAAGCTGCTAAATACAGTTGATTTGTCACAGTACTCATTTTAGTTCCTTGATATGATATGAATTACGATAACTTTAAATAACTTCTATTTACAAATATAACCTATATAAAGAAGCACAATAACAAATAAACACGTTTAAACTAAAAGACAGACCGATACACTTCAACTACTGGCTATTCACATGCCCATTATAACTACTGTTGGTAGTTCTCACTAGCATAGCCAACCCTAACTTGAAATAAATTTAAAATTTATTTAAAAGCGTGTTTATTGCGCATGCTCCTGTTATAGAAATTTGTGACCGTCTAATACACAAATAGTAGGACAGTTAACAAATATTTGGTTACAAAATTATAACAACTTCTTGTTATAAATCTTGTTATAGAATTATAACCGTCTAAAGGGGCCTTTATAAGTTCTTCTTTGTGTACATTCGCCCTGTGAATCGACATTCTGCTCCGTCTCACTTTAGAAGAGCAATATTCGCAAGGAATTAACATTTGGTTATAATCCGATCTTTCTCTATTAATATTTTTCATTTTGGATAATAATTAATCTTTTAGTTTTTTATTTTTTATTTTTTTACTTATATAGAAATTATATCCATTGCTTATTTGTGGATTAAGGGATTAACATATTAAATTTAAAACCCATTAATCTGTAGTGTCGCATAACTACAGTTAGGCGTCAACTAACTACAGTTAGGTTCTAATGTATTGTTGTATTATTTTACATAATATGCAATTTCCATCAGGTAGCGGCTCGCACGAAGAGATAATTCGACATGCTAAGATCGTGGTCAGTTTATTTGTTTTTAAGTCCTGCAAATGAGTTATAATTATTCAGAGCAAAATTAAAAAAGGCTAAATTTATTACTTTAACACTTACAGAACACATATTTTTTTATTTGTAATTGTATAAACATTAATTTGAGTGATATGGTGATGTGCTTCGAAAACGACCTACATTAAAGGAAAATAATATTAATTTGTGCAACATCCTATACGTAGTTGAAGGACTTACATGGTGTGAATTTTCTTCAGGTTGGGGCCAGGTTTGCGGTTCCATGGGCGTTGAGAGCCAAGCGGTACGCTTGATTTACGTTGGGCATTATTAAATTGAGAATTTGTTTAATTTTTACTTTGAAACAAAGTAAAAATTAGTTTTTGGATCCATCAAGTGGAATTTTGTGACGAATCGTGAAGTTCAATAAAGAATAGCTGAAAAATATTAAAATTTGTAGACAACGTGGTTAAAAAAATTTACAAGGTTAAAAATTGGAGAAAGACGCCATTTTTGGGAAAGATAAAAATTCACTTACGTGCGATAATTTTAAAGTTAGTTTTAATTTGGATATTATATTAAAGTTGAATCAACGCAAATAAGATTTATAAATTTCAACCTAACGCACTTTGGATATTCAAATGTACACCAGATGTTAAGAAAATTTACTCATATCATCCACACGTGTCAACTTATAAAAACAAATGGGACCCAAGACGCACTGGACATCCGAACTACTTACGTAACACGAACAAGACTTATACAAGGTATTTCCAAATTTAAAAAGCATCTTATTAAAAACATTTTTATTAATAAAAACAACGAAAATTTATATCACACTGTAAAATTATTATTTGCTACACATTTAACATACCGGCAAATGAGTTTGAAATTTAGAGAAGTTTTTGATAAAGTAAATATAATTTCAAAGTCAGTGGCCGAACATTATAACATTTCAAAGCCTTACAGCAAAATTTGTCGCTATAAAAAAATTTTTCTTTGAATAAACACAATTTTACGTTATTCAAAAAAAGCAAGAGTTTTTATTTGCTACAAAGGCAACCGAATTGTTTCAACTGGAACCGACTACTGTTAGACTGTAACTCATGCTTCCGAACCTACTAGCTAGCCAAGGTATAAAAAGTATAATACAGGGTCTTGATAAAACAATATCATTACAGTATATTAAAATTGCATTTTCACGAAATGTTTTAAAACATTCGTAAAGCCACCCGCACTCAAAAATTACAGATCTTTTCAGTTCATGAAAAATTTGAAAATTATACACAAGAAATAAAAAATCTGGTTTTAATTTAAATTTTGTTGTAATGGGGTTCAGCTGAACCCCATACTATGGAACGGAAAAATAACAAAGGAAACAACAGGAAACAAACAGGAGCATAGCAACACTCGGTTCAGAGATATAGATGGTAAATAAGAAGAACGAAGAGAAACTAAGAGCCTTGGAGATAAAGTTTTGGACACTCAGTTGTGCCGTCTTCGGACTAAAACATGTCCGAAACGGGAATAATCGGCAGCGAATAAATGTAGAACATTCAATAATAATAATTGATAAATAGTCCAGTCAATAGAGCGAAAAAAATGGGCTTCACTTGCAAAAGGTATAGGAAAGTTTATATTTGGCATGATTGTTCAGTTAGGTAAGTTATATAAAATTCCAAGTTTTCGAGCTTGAGGGTGTTCCGCTCGCTGCGCCATCTTGGTTTAAAGGGGTGGAAAATCATTTTTTTGCTATTTTCTGGTTAACTGTGCCAGATACGCCGAATATGTAAGAATACAAAAATGTAGAGCGTAAAATTCTGCATATTTTTGTTTTATACATTTTTATCTAAGATTAATGGTTTCAGAATTACAGCTCGTAGAAAATGAGCGTTTTTGTAAATTTCTCAGTATTTGTGGACAGTGATTTACTTATGGCGCTGCAATGCATATACATTGACCGAGATAACGGAAAATTATTTTGCAGTAAACAAATTACTACTTATTCTAAGTTCTACCATGGACTTAAAGTTTGTTTCACTTGCTCTTATAAAATCAAAGTGCACGATTTGCAATAAGCTGCCCTGGGTTGCCGTACAGTGTTGGAGCATCAGGTACAAAAATAGTTCAAGCCCTCTTTAAAAGCAATTCTATAGAAATAAACTTGGATGAGATGATGGAAACTTATTGTTTCTCTTAATAATTTCTTATAAAACGAAAAGAATAACTTTCGCCTGATTGTCATGCTCCAAAAATAACTTCAAGTACGCAACATAGTAATGATACAAGCTGTCGATGACGCTGATTCATTAATAAATTGAAATAGCAATTCAAATGTCTTCATTGCATTTTTCAGTTTTCGTTGTGGGTCAAAATATAGATCTTCTTATTCTTTTAACTGCGCTGGCGAGACATCTTTAAAATGTATATTTTCGAAAACCCGGCAAAGGAAAAATTGTAGACAAAATTTACTCTCTTCGTAGTTTACAATATGGTGACGTTGTAGCTAAAAATATTTTATTTTTGCACGCATTTAGTGGTTGTGACACCACGTCTTGCCTTTTCGGTACAGGCAAAGTGAAAATTTTCAACCTACTCGAGGAGAATAAGTCACGGAGTGCATCAATTGAAATTTTTAAAGAAGAAAATGCTAATAGTGAAGATATAGTCTATGCCGGGGATAGATCCTCTAGGCCGGAGAGCTGGAAAATCCTCCTGGCGTACCACGTAAGCCGTAGGCCTAACTACTTTTCGCGAATGTTTTGTAAGTTTATTATTTGCTCTTACATATATCGAACACTCTTTAAAATCTGCAGGATGAGCGTCCCCACAATTTATACACTTAGGATTTTCCCCATCCGGAGTTAAGCATTCGGTGGAAAGATGATTTCCTGCGCATCTTCGACAGGCTATTTTTAGGTTACAATTGTCCGCGGCATGGCCAAATTTTTGGCATCGGTAGCATTGAGTGATACCCCTCCGTGTCTTGTATTTTTCCCAGTAAACTCTGATATCGCTATCACCTCTGATCGCTTGAATTTCGGTGAAAGTGACATCGCCTTCAAAGGCGACTGTAAATTTTGGGTAATATACATTTTCTTTATTTAGTAGTTTTACACTAACCACTTTGGAATTTACACGTTTGATTGCATCGAGGACTTCTGCTTCGTTCATCCGCTGAACTCCCTTTAAAACAGCCGTCATTTTTTTTGGCATCACCTACACTATAAGTGTGAAATGGAGTGCCCTTCTCGACCAAACTTGCTTTCAAACTGTCGAAGTCTTGGAGATCTTCGGTAAAGATTTTCACCTTGTCCCCTAAGTATTTAAGGTGAAAATTATTTTTTACATAAGTTTTCACTCCCTCCATAAATTGTATGTGGTTTTTGGGTAATCCATGTACGACAATTGGTTTTGGTCTAATTGGTTTCTTTGTAGTAATTACATGTCGAAACCAGGACTGCCTTAAATATTTAATTAGTAATTATGTTGGTGAAATTTGATGATAAATTAAGCAAAAGTAAGTCCGGTTCGAATTTTCTAAAATTAAGAGGGATAGCGTTCGCTGCCACCAAGTGTCGAGGATAATACAAGGGGTAGTAATTAGGTTACACTAATTCCTAATCACTAATTAAAATTTAATATTAACTAAAATGAGGGGTTTGAATTGAGTAGGTTGTAGCGTGACTTAAATATATCTCGGAGATGTAGGGATGAACTTTCTCGCTTAAACTTTCACTAAATAGGGCTTAAGATTTATGATGAATACCTGAGATTTACGGTTGGACAACACTTTGCCCAAATAAAAGAAATAATGAGTTTAACAATATTTAATAAACATAAAGGAATTAAGATTTTTCACACACATAAAAATAGAGTTAAATTCTTACCTTAAATATTTAAACGATTGTCGATTTGATATGGAAAGCTTGTAAATTGGTTCGATTATTTTCGCGAACTGATTCTAAATAGTTAATTTCTGACTTAATGATTGACTTTTCGAAAAATAACTCACGACAGACTTCTAATATTAAAATAACGACTAACTTCTTAATAACAACTCGCACAACTGTATAACAACTAACAACTGCGGACTGACTTCTTAATAACAACTAAACTATTAAATAACGACTGATTTCTTAAGTAACGACTGCGGACTGACTTCTTAGGTAACGACTCACACAACTAACTCAATAATACATATGCACCCGCTTTTATATCTTTTTGGGGGTGAGATTTCCTATAGATTGCAAGATTTTCTCTTTTTCCGAGAAGAAGTCCTCAGCTGCGATTTCTAATTCCTTAGAAACGAACAATTGTTTCGAATTCTCTTTAAAAATTGTAGTGACTTATTTGACGTTTTTATTTTCTCTCTTTGGTGATACTTTTTGAAAGTTCTATAAACATTTTTTAACTTGGAACCCCGTGGTTACGGTGTGCCTATGTTTACGCCACTTTTAAAATTCTTCGCGTCGCGGCGATCTGAGTATGCGCCAAGAGTCGAGAACACGCGCCATATTGGAAGAACCAACAAATTTTGTTCTAATATCAGTTTTGTGGTATTTTCCCGGTTTTTTCAAGTGTTTTGTGACCAACAACCAACCTTGACCAGCTGATTAATCAAGGAACATTTCGCTACATTATAATAGTGCTTATCGGTGATCATCCTATTGTTATCCTTTCCCTTCACCCTATATGTTATTTCCCATCCGAAGAGAGAGGAGAAGCAAGAAGAATTCTCTGGTAAGTCACTATTATTCTTAACATCTATTACGCAATCATAAACCTAATATACAGTCCACTTTTTCGTTCTCACTATATTTTTTGAAGTGAGATTTGGCCCAAACATTTGGTCCTTCGAGCCGGATTGGGTTATTGTTTGTTTTTTTCCAACTCAATTCAGTGATTTCGGCCCAGTTGATTGTGTTAACTTTTCTGGTCATTTTCTTGATTATTCAGCGATTTGTTTAAGTTTTAATTCCACCATTTGTTCGATTCTAATTTTGAAGATTAGATTAATCCAATTTTTTGATTTTATTACAAAATTATTTCTTTGAAAATTTCCGATTTTGTTAAATTGAGTATCGTAATCGAAACGATATTTCTTTCCGCAGCTGCATTGATAGTTTTATCACGTTCGTTAAATATTTGCCAGTTAAAACCGAATTTGTTTTTTAAATTCAAACTAAGACCTAATGAAATTATAAAATAAGAAATATTAAAATATTCAGAAATGTTGTTATTTTAATCTTATTGATATGCTAATGGGATCTTCCTAGCAACAATCTCACAATAAATATTGCCATAGTGATTTCGGTTAAAGAATAACAAAAATTGTCAATATTGATAAGAAAATCTGGACATCTGAACAATATTGTTACTCAACTTTTTTTTAAAATAAAAATAATAAATCTGTTTTTCTATTTTTAGTGCTAATTCAAAATGTACAACAAAGACATTGTTGCTTTGGCCATAGATAACGGTTCACAGGGTATCTCCGTTCCGAACATCTGGAGTTTTGTGGTTGGGAGTCTGTCGTGTTTGAAAAAGGACTTTCGTTGGTAGCGGTTGGACATGGGGCGATTGGACCTTGAGAAGCAGAGGGGTTGACCCCTATCCGCCAGGTTTGGAAGCAGTTTTCAAGCTCGTTGAGAGCTAGTCTCCGAGAGGAGACGGAATGAGCTGGTAAAGTATGTAATGTAGTCAGCGTAGAAGCCTCCCCAGTAAACACAAAACTCCATGGGATGTTATGCGACTTCCTATTTTGATCCCACGTATAACATCTTTTTGTGCCATCTATTAGTTGTTGCAAAGCGGTTAATCGCATAACGTCATATCTAAAACTTCTAGGTGATGTTTATGAGATGTTAGTAGTATTAGTGGAAGTTCTATGTGACATCTTATACTGTTCCTTAAAAGTCGGACATAAGAGTAGACAGGGACGTTCCAGAGAAGTTAACAGGCACTAGATCAGAACATCACACTTCCCGACGGGTAAACTATGTTACATCTCTAAAACAGGTTTGTGTTTACTGGGTCTTTTCGTCTGTCTTTCGCAGTGAGGGGAAAGTCGTGCATATAGGAGTTGAATAGGTAGTTTGGAAACGAGCTGGTGTATTTCCTGGTAAGAAGTGGGAGGTATTGGAGTTAGTGTTTCAGACGGGGGGCGATTTGATAGTTTGTCCTGGAAGTATTTCAAGGCTTTCATCAAATGTCTCGGCATTGTCTTCTTTGCCGAGGGCTCTCTAGGTGGGATAGCCTTTCTCTGTCGGAGGGCTTTTAGCAGTTGCCAGGTAGAAGGATTACTGAAGATGAGATCCCCTAGGTGGCTCCACAGCTGGTTTGTTTAAATTCTGATATCTTAGTCTTGACTTCTTTATGGAGAGCGTTGTAGATTTTACGGTGTCGTTGGTGTGGCAATTAACGTCTTCTTGCCTTGTTCTCGGAGCGAATCAGGTCTTGAATGTTGGGAAAGAGTTTGACAAGGTTCTGTGAGAGAAAGGTCATAGTGGATTGGCTGCGTTGTCGGGGGCACTTTCGAGTACTGGCTTAGTTCCAAGATTGTTTACCAGGTATCTGTTGAAGGAAGACCATGACACTTTAACCTTGAGAGAGGGTGGGATGCCAAGGCTGTCTTCTCCCAGTAGGAGTAGGGTTGTGATCCGAACGAAGTTAGCCTGTTGAAGTCAGCTGGTGTAGAAATTTGACGATACAATGCTGCTACACGTAAAAATGAAAAATTTCTGCCTTGAGTTTTCAGTAAAGAACAACTTCGCATTTTTTAATGCAGCATGTTCGGAGGGAGGTTCCCAGCCTCTACGTAATACATTTGGTTAGTATTAGAATGAATATAATTAAAACATCAGTTTAAATATCTTACAATGTGCGATGGTCGTAGGTAGATTCCACGATGTCGATTTTTTTCAAACATTGCTATTCTAGGTTTAATCCATGTTAGCAGGTGACTATTCATAAAACGCCATCTTATCTGTGCACAGTGTTGCCAACAGTTGGGTATATCACTGCAGTGCCAACTTAACATTTGTGGAATCTGTATGATTTGAATTTAAGGGGCGATACACCCCTACACTGTTGGGATAAATCTGCCGGTATAATTTTACCTTTTTTTAAATTTAAAAATTAAAAGACAAGGAAGCATGCTTTCAGAAAATTTTATAAAAATTGAAAAACAAAAGTGATCTTAAGCTGCATAGTTATACTACTTGAGTTATTTTGATCTTATGTATATTTTTGTTCGACCACATTTTACTCTCGAACATGTTTCAGATATTTTGATATTTTAGTACCTAAAACTAGAATGTATTCGTGAAAGTGAATTTCGGTTTGTGATGATAATATAAAATTCAGATTTTTTTCCGAAAAATTGATTATTGATTAATATTGAAATATAAAATAAAATAACATTTTAGTGATTAAAATTCTGTAAAACATACAGGTAACGTAATTTTTTTATTGATTTTTTGATAAATAAAATTTGCATCTAGGAGCCATAATTTATGCAATAAAATAAATTTGAGGTTCCTATTGTCACTGACTATATTTTATTGATTGAAATATTATTGTGGGTGTGGTCGGTTCAAGTAGATTTTATCGATTGTTTACGTCTGAAGTATGACTGCATAACGAATTGCTAAAAATAAAATATCAAGCTAAAGTTATTCTATGGTTTTTGCGCAATATTTTATGTTATTTTTCAACAATTTTCGTGGTAATATTTTAATTTATTCGTTGACCGACCGGACTAAGAATTTTTCAACTCGAGAACAAAACACATATTCGTTTAAAATGTGACAGCTAACTTTTCTTTCAGATTAAAATTGATACAGATCCGTAGCTCGAACGCCTTAAGATCAACCCTGATTTTCAAAAAAATTCTTAACGGCCATTGCATCATTATAGTACAAATTATGTTTAAAAAAATTAAACGATACTTAGGCGTAAAAGCCGTAAAAGCGAGTCCACATAATTTGCCGGTAATGCAGATCCCTACAGAGCATGAAGTGGACGATTCAGAGGAGGATTGTGAGAACAAATTCGACATTCCGGGAAGCTTACCCCCAGAAATCTTTAATGACATTTTGATGTATTTATCGTGGTATGATTTGCGAAGTTCGTGGAACTGTTGTAAACTGTGGAGAGATCGCATGGAGACCTTCTGGAAGAGAAAATGCATGATTGAAAATTATTTTGAATGTGAAGACGACTTGAACTCGGAATTGTATCGGAAATTTATGACGAAGTATTCTCGATGGCATGTAAGTTTACATATTTTGTTAAAAAAATAAGTAAAACTTGAGCAGGGACGGACAGCGGTTAGGGTAGTTTAACAACATTTCCTATTTCTAGGGTCTTTATATGTACAACGGCCAATTAGAAAATAATTGGATTAAGCAGTATTGTAGAGAAATCGTTGCAAACTACAAAATGACTGATTTCCTACCGCGTAAAGAACTTAGTTACTTTTCGGGAGATGTACTTATTGTAGCCAATAACAACGAAAACATTGTTTTAGTATTCGACGCTACGACCGGATCCGTAAGTAATCATCGGTAAAGAAATTGTTATTTACAGTTTTTTGACAACCAGGAAAAACAATGCTTTGAGCTACAGCCAATTAAAAACAACCGCTTAATTATTCGTAAAGTCGCCAAATGGGAACACAGGTTAATCGTTGCTTCAGAACTGAAAACTTCCAGCTATGCCGGTGAAATGCATTTTATGGTATGGAATATAGAAACGGGACAGTTTATAGTGTCATTTAATTTAGAAATGGACGCAATGGTTAAAGTTGTAATTTATCAATACCTGTAAGTACCTAATCTTCTGTCAATCTTAACTGACTTTGCTTATATAGAATTTCGGTAATAACATGTAATGATACAATTGTAGTACTCCACCCCTATTTTTTTTATCCCTAAATATATAAATTCTTTTATACTTAATTTAATTACATTTAAATCAAAGACCAATTATATTATTGCAAATATCTTTTTCTTTTGACAAATTGCAACATTCTTTTATAGATAAATTCGCGAAATTATATTTGTGGTGGCACAGTCATGCATGCACACGCATGCAGGACAATGTCACTGCAGCTACATTCCATGGCATTACTTGGCCATTGGAAATTAATTTGGAAATCCAGGAACTCAAGGATAATGTTTCCGGTTAATAACAAAAAAAGCAAATGCTAAGCGTTGTTAAGGTTTTTTTGTTATTAGCTGGAACAGCCAGTTTAACCGAGTCCGCCAAAGGGATAACACGTTCCAAAACACAATTTTTTATATTACAGATTGTTGTATCAATTTTAAATCAAATTTTATAATTATTGTTCCTGTTCCTTTTTAAATTATATTATTCAGACGAATAAAAAGTTTTTATAACAAAAACCAAAATTATTGTTAAATATTCATTTTGATTGTTAGTATATTTTTAATTCTAAAGCCAATTTTTTTAATTTTGTTTTAAACTAAACTTTATAAATTCAAAAGGTGAATATTGCAATTTGGTCACACATAAATTTTAAGTAAATTGTTTATATTTTTATTAATTTAGAAACCAAGGGGCTGATAAGTTGTTTATCATTTTTAAGAGCGCTCAGATACTAAAAATTACACTTGACGAGAAATCGGACGTCTAAATTAGCTTTATAACAGCGTTAAGTGGGAAAACTTAGGTATCTAAGGGCTCAAGCTACTCAAAATTGTTTATAATAGTAAAACTATGAGTTCACTCTCACAAGATCTTCCAATAATTCGAGCAATGATTACATCGGAATGCAATTAGCAGAGCTAAGAGGCAAAATAAATTAATTTTGGTTTAACGAACTTTATGAGAACCTAAAGACAAAGACGTAAAAATGTTATAAATTTGGTGGAGGATTTTGGACAAGTCAGTTAACGGTTTTGAGACGAAGCGATAACGTCGCGGTCACTCGAAGTTTTGATTTTCATTTTTGCTTTTATAATTTCAATCACAAAGTGATATTTTTTTTTAAATTCAATTAATTAAATTATATTAAATTAAAGTGACAATTTCTACAACAACCAGCCAAAGCCGTTGCTCGAATTATAGGAAAAAGGTTAGTAATAAAACATTTTATTTCACTCTGTATATTCGCGCTCGATTTTATTATTATTTTTTTTACCCATGTTCATGTATTGCATTATTTTGTTATATTATTTTTCTTTTGTATCTCCCCTATATTTTTGATTTTAATAAATTTAATTATAATTTCAAACTGTTTAATTTTGGTGTTGCAAAAGTATTGTTTATCTCATCCCTACGTCTCCTAAAAGTTCACGCTACTACAACCCAATCAAAACGAGCTGATCTATCTCGTTACATCTTTAAACTAGATCTGGTGGCAGCGATTAAAGAAAAGTGATCTGGAACAAAAGGGAAGAAAGGTAGGTTAAAGCTATTTTTCAGCAACACCGTCAGGTCCGCCTTTCCAACCACGAAGTCCAGGTTACCACAATGGTGGCAATAGCGTTGGGATTTTTCGATAAAAATTAGAACTTTTTCACGAGTTCGCAGAGATAAACAAATACCTACAACACCCAAAATTAAGTTTTTACAATTTTTTGTGTGTGTTCACTAAAGTAATTTTCAATTAAAAGTTCATTTCAGTTAGTTATTTTACTTTTTTTTTTCATAAATTTGCTGTTTATTCTTTAAAATTCTTCAAATTTTAACTTAAAATAAATTAACGTAAAATTAAATTAATTTGATAGCTACCTATTTTTGTTCATAATTCAAAATATAAAGTAATTCATGATGGCACACAACAATGACATCCCAGATAATTCTTTTCCCGACACAGACGCAGCAGATAGTTTCAATGTCAGTATAAATCACCCATTACCTCCCGACATGCCATTTTCACCTTTCGGAATATTTGCGGCACCCTTAGAAGGCTATAATGGCGAATCAAATCCGACCTGGTACTTTGATAAAGTCAAACAAAGGGCTAATATAGAAAATTGGACGGAAAATATGGCTTTAAACATAGTAAAATATAGGTTATACGGTTCTGCACTTAGATATTTTAAATCAGACACGGAATTAAATAATTTAAATTATCAACAATTCAAAGAACGCATGATTAAACAATTCACAAAACTTCAAATTCCGGGTGAAGCTTTAAACAAATTACATCATTGTTATCAGAGACATGATGAACAAGTATCTTCATTTACAACACGGCTAAAAGGATTAGGTTTAAAAGTATTAACAGAAGATTTAAAAACCGCGACTCCCGACGAAATTACAGGTATAAAATCTAAATGCGCACAAACAATACTAACACAATTTAAAATAGGGTTAAAAAAAGACCTCATCAGGGCAATAGGTGTAACATTGATGAGAACGGAAAATCTCACTATCGATACCGCGGAAGAAATCGCCAAATGTCAGGAAATAAATGATTCATTAATTAAAACGCGTCCCAACCATGTTAACGTAACTCAAGTAGATAACCGACAAAATTATTTTGAAAATAACGTAAATCGGCGTTTCAATAATCAAAACGCGAACTTTAGCCGACAATCATACTCAAATAATAATTACCCGCGATCTAATACGACAAACTTTAACCAAAATCACAATAATTATCCTAGAAATCCGCAGACAAATAATTCAAACTTTTATCGACAAAGATCAAATCATCAACCAAATCAATATGGTCGATCTAACCAAAATCGGGTTAATAATAATTATGAAACTAACCTAGGATCAAATGCGCGAGGATATGACAATTTTAGACCAAATACGCAAAATCATTATAACGGTAATAATTCTGGATCAATTACCAGAAAGTTTAATAACAATAATCATAATTATAGTAGCAATTTTAACCGCGATCGTCAAAATTTCAGTCAAAATCGCAACGATGCTGATAGAGAAAACGCGAATAATTCGCGACAACAACCTTTAAACTCCAATGCTGTTGTGGTTACCCCTCAAACCATGACAGGTGCTCAACCAACTTTTTAAACAATTCATACCCAAATATTCGCGTTAATTTTAATAAAACCCATAATAATAATAAATTACCTCACCTCATACCCAGTTTAAATTCTATTATGGAAGAAACCCCAAGTATCATAGAAGTATTATTGAATGGCAAATATAGTAAATTATTGTTAGATTCAGGTTCTTGTATTAGCCTCTTAAAACCCGAAATATTAAAATTAAGCAATTTAAATCAACCGGACGAGGACATCATTCTCTCTGGAATATCTGGCCTTCAGCAAAAAGCACTAGGTACCCTGAACGTTAAAGTCGGCTCTAGAAACGTCCCAAATTTATTTGAATTCGAATTTGTTGTTTGCGAAAACATAACCCTACAAGCTGATGGATTAATTGGCAGAGACCTACTGCATAAATTTGACGCGAATATAGATTTCTCATCAAACGAATTAAAATTATTAGATGAAATATTCCCAATAATTAATTTTAACCAAATTGACGAAGAAGAATTTAGAAGTTGCAATTTAATACATAGAGGGAAAACTAACGTTAAGAAAGTAGCTATAAGCAAACCTAAAATATTAATAAATGATAAAGCGAAAATTTTACGCACAAAAAAATTATCTAGTAATAAGAAATCAATCCCTAAAAATAAATTGGTACGCGAAATTAATTTAAGCGGAGAATCTAAGATTAAAAATAAAAAGGTAACGAATTATGACGAAAATGAGAATGTAATTAAAACTGCAAATGAACACGTCGAAGCGAACACAATTGTGTACGAGTACGGTACGTTGTCCGACGACGAAGATATCATAATCACGGAAAGGAAATTGCAATGGCCAGCAAACTCCTCCAACGATTATGGTAGAAACTCACAGGAAAACGAAAGGGTTGAAAGTAACTTGCAAAATCCGACAATAACCAGTCGAGAAACCGCGAGTTCGTACAAACCCACCGAATCAAAAATCGAGGAAGAATCTAGCGCGCGCAAATTCAACCGAGATATTCGCGAAGTAGACGATAAAATTGTTCTTAGGAGCGATTATAGTAGTTTAAGTAATGTTAAGAATTTTAGTAGAAATGGGGAAGAAAAATTTAATTTGGCAAAATGTAATGATGAATTTAATGTTGATTTAACAGAATTTAAAAATGATAATTTAGACAAAATGAAAACCGGTATTAACGATATTAACGATATTAATGATATAATGATAAATGAAAATTGCGAAATTAGTAATAAAAATTCAGATAACTTAGTAAGCGTACCAATTAACGTAAATAAATTATTTAGTAGTAAGTCAGAAAGCAAAGATAGTAGTAAAGTAAAGAAAGTTAAGAAAGTAGATAACAATGTGCCAAAAAGTGGCAATGGCAAAATATTTAAATCAGAAAAAGACGATAAATTTTTTGTAGGAACTTTAATAATTAATGAAGATATAGTAATACCTAAACGCTCGGAAAGCGAACAATGTTTTAAAATAAAATTTAATGCGAAATGCGACAAAGGAATGAAAACCAATCATAAATGGCTATTAATCGAACAAAACGATGCCAACCATCAAGAATTATTAGTAGCTAGCGCAATAGTTAATAACAATGGAGAAAATGTAGTTACGCGAATCATCAATACAAACGAATATGATGTAACTTTAACAAAAAATACGCAAATCGGTAAAGTTTATAGTAACGTAAAATTACTCGACAAGGTCGATAAAAACAGTGCGGCAAAAGAGATTAATGCGGTGGAGACGTCCATCGATAACATTAACGAAATTCTTTCCCAGTTTGATTTTGATCACCTTGATGAAACAACCAAAAATTCACTCCATGAATTAATTGCTAAATATAAGAACGTTTTTATTTTAGATAACGAAGTATTGACAACCGCGAATAATGTTAAACATAGAATAATTACCGAGAATGTACCCCCAATCGCAAAGAAACCTTATAGAGTTCCTTATCATCAACGAGAAATTTTAAAGAACGAAATTCAGAAACTTTTAGATTCCGGAATCATATCTAACTTTTTCTCCCCGTGGTCAGCTCCAGTAGTCATGGTTACGAAAACCCTTCCAAACGGCGAAAGCAAAATTCGCTTATGTATAGACTACCGCGGATTGAATTCAATAACAAAACGAGATTATTATGCTCTTCCTGACCTTCACGAAACAATAGAACAATATTTTCACTCATCATCCCTGTTCAGTGTATTAGATATTTCCCAAGCTTTTCACCAAATTGAAGTAGAAGAAGGAGACAGAGAAAAGACAGCTTTCACAACGATGTTCGGACATTACGAATATAATAAAATGCCTTTTGGCTTAATCAACAGTCCCAGTACTTTTCAAAGATTTATTAATATCACATTATCTGGCTTAACTGGACTAATGTGTTTAGTTTATTTAGATGACATTATTGTTTACAGCATAGACGATATTGAAAAACATCTCCAAAATTTAGCAATCATTTTTGAAAGACTGAAAGAATTCAACCTTAAATTAAAACCTAGTAAATGTCAGTTTTTAGTACGTCAAGTTAAATATTTAGGTCATGTTATTACAAAAGACGGCGTTAAACCGGACCACGATAAACTCGAAGCAGTAAAATCATTCCCAATTCCGCGAAATGTAACAGAAGTAAGATCATTTTTAGGACTAGTTGGATGGTATCGTCGTTACATTAAAAATTTTTCAGAAATTGCATCACCCTTAACCAATCTCACAAAGAAAGATAACAAATTTACAATTACTCCGGAAGTTATTGATTCAATACAGAAACTAAAATCAGCAGTCACTTCAGAAGATGTTCTTATATTCCCTGATTTCAATGAACCATTTATTTTAGCTACAGATGCGAGTGGAACCGGAATAGGTGCCATATTAAGTCAAAAACGAGGCGGCTTTGAAAGGCCCATTGCTTTTGTTAGTAGAAAATTGCAAAAAGCGGAGAAAAACTATACGGTAACTGAATTAAAATGTCTCGCGGTCATTTTCGGAATTAAACAATTTAGATGCTTTTTATACGGAAGAAAATTCACAGTTATCACTGACCACAGACCACTTGCCTGGCTAATCGGATTACGCGATGTAACAAGTAGACTTGCCCGTTGGCGATTGTCCTTAGCCGAATACGATTTTGAAATTATTCATAGACCAGGTGTAAAACACGGAAACGTAGACGCTTTAAGTAGAATTTATATGTTCGAAAAACCAACCCTAAAAGATTTCTTTTTAGCTCAAAATAATAATAGTATCCCGGAAAATGATAAAATAACTATAGAATCTAAAAACTTATTCGCGATTTTAGATGAATATTCATTAGTCACTTACGTGTCAAAAGATTTTGACATGAAAATACTTTAGAAAAGTATTCGGTAGTATTAATGAATTACGTACTCAAAACAAAGATTTAGGTGAAGTTGCAGTCTTAAATTTCCCTGAAAGAAATATCTATTATTTAATAATTAAAAGTAATTATTACGGTAAACCCTCACATAATACATTATTTGACTCATTCACTAACTTACTTAATTTATGCTTAGAAAATAAAACATTTAAAATAGCCATTCCAAAGTTGTTACAAGAAACCGACTCTTTAAATTGGAATACCCTGTATAATATGCTAAAATTTATTTTTCAAAAAACCTCAATACAAATCAAAATATGCGAAAACAATCAAATAACTTATCCTGTTAACGTAATTAATGAGAAAGTCCCCCTAATTCCTATATGGGATCGAGAACAAATCAAAGAGGAACAATTAAAAGATCATTTTTGCAAATCAATAAGTTTAGACCTCGCGCTAAGTCAAGACGATGACTTTCCTTATTACTTAGACAATGACTCTATTTTATATAAAACAAACAGTTCAACTGGACAAGACACATTAGTAATACCCAAATCCTTTATTAAGAAAACCATACACGATTTTCACGACCTACCCCAAGCTGGACATTTAGGACAACTCAAAACTTTACAATTCATTGAAAGTAGATTTTACTGGCCCAACATGAAAAAGGACATAATAAATTATGTATCTTCATGAAGCATTTGTAATCAACGGAAGACTTCGCCCCATTTTAAACCTGCTCCCCTACAAGAATTTCCTGAAATATTAGAACCATTTGAACGAACAGCAATGGACATTGTTGGTCCATTTGTTACTTCAGACAACGGCAATAAATATTTATTAACCTTTCAAGACCATTTTTCAAAATACCCAGAAGCAATACCCATTCCAAATCAATCAGCGGAAACAGTCGCAAAAACTTTTGTTACCCATATTATTACCAGACATGGTACTCCAAAACAATTGATTACTGACCAAGGCGCAAATTTTGTGTCGAAACTCTTTAAAGAAACATGTAAACTTCTTCATATAGACAAAATTCAAACTACAGCTTACCACCCACAATCAAACGGCGTCATAGAACGAACACATAGAGTTCTGAAAGACATTCTTGCAAGTTTCATCTCAGACAAACAGACAGATTGGGATAACTGGATACCCTTTGTTTTAATGGCATATAGAGCCCACATTCACCGTTCTAGAGGCTATACGCCTTTCTTTTTAATTCACGGACGCGTCATGACTACCCATTGACGATATTTTAAAAGCTAATACTGTAAAATACGACGTGAGTACAAATTACGTCTCAGAAATGATGTCAAGACTAAATAAAGCATTTACAAATGTAATAAAAACAATGAAAGAAAGTAGTGACCACCGTGCGCGAAATTTTAATACAAAAACTAAAAACCGCGAATTTCAAATTGGTGATCTAGTATATTTACACGACCCATCACATAAAATAGGTATTTCAAAAAAATTAACTAAACCATGGACAGGTCCGTATCGAGTATTGCAAACAATAAGACCGGTAACTTATCGAATTCGCAAAGTAGGAACCCGACAAGAACAAATAGTACACATAAATCGTCTAAAACTTTTCCTAGGTAGCGACCCCGAATCTATTGATGATGACCCGCGTGTACCTGTTGCCAATAATAGCGAGGAAGATTCCGATTTTGAAGCAGATTTTCAGCAACCAATTTCCGACGCAGCGCCTTATTTATTTTTACCTCTTTTACGTAATCCTAATAATAATGTTGAGCGACCTAGCTCAGTTCAAGTTGAAATTAATGAATCCGACTCACCAATAACCTCTCCCGCAGATCCCGAAGAAATAAATGATGAAGAAATAAATCATGAACAGCCCGAGTTACCGGAAGCTAACCCCTTGAGACGTTCAGAACGAATAATCACGCGTAATGTTCACCCTGATTCCATTATTACTAATCTGTTATGGTCAAATTTCCCAATTATCACCACTTAACCAAACACAATTATTAACAAATTTAATTTTTTTTTAAAGATGTTTTGCTAGCATCAAATTTATTAAGTAAATTCATTATGATTATCAAATACAAAGGAGATTTTATTTTGAGTTCTCCCAAAAATAAGAACGCGATAAATAACTTTTTCCATTTTTTTTAGCGAACTATTGTATTAAGTACTATTGCATTAATTACTGTATTAAGACTACTTCATGTTTTGAGCAAAATATTTAAAATGGAACAAGTTAAATTCAAAAAGTTAATTACTTTTGACAAACCTACAGGTATAGATAATAAATGTACACGACGTATTTATGATTTATTAATCGTTATTTGTTTTTTTTTTATTTATAAATTAGGTAAACATGATTACCATTCTATATATTAATGTATAAAATTTCTATTATTTTTTTAAAAATATGTTATTCATAAATGTAAAAGAATAATAATTACATTTTTTTTTGCGTATTACTGCATACAATTATGATTAGTGAATAAAGACAAAAGTTAACCGCGACACCGCGAGTGTAAAGAAAACAGTGCTAATAAAATCACTACTTTTTTTCCGATCTATATAAACACTTACAGTGACTTAAATAATCAAGTGATACCCCAAGTGCGTAAAACAATCAATTAAAAAGTGAAAGTGCGCGAAAAACGCAACTGAAGAAACTTACCAAAATCAAATCAATTTCTTTGATATTATTGGTGAATGCATATCCAAGTAATCCGACTAAAGTCCATTACAATAAGGAGATTTCAAAGTACTCACCTCAATCACCCACTAACAGAAATATTCACATAACGCAAAACTTTGTGAATTAACGTGCCGATAAAATAAGTACGAATCTGTAAGACGCACCATTTTATACTGGAGTCATAAACATTTTCAAATCAGCATGGAACCATTGACGAAACCCTTAAAAATATAAATCCAGGGTATAGCGGTCAAAATTTTTCACATATTTTGACCCTACACTTAAAAAGGCAATCATAAAATACACCAAGTGCAGCATAAGCCATATGGACAACTTCATACAACACAACAAAGTGTAAATCTCAACACCATAAATAATGGACCGCTCTACGAAGCCAAATTGCATTTTACAAGAACCAACAATGGACAAAAACTTCAGTTCCAAGATCAATCAAAACCCGCCATCGTAAAACAACAAAAGCAATTAAGTGAAAAACTTTCAGTCAACAAATACGTAAATCGATGTAGTGACGCGAACTTTGCAAATCCGCGAAAAACTCTTTACGCGAAATCGCGAACAATGAACGTTAAAAGAAGTGAACTTTATCAACTACGAATTTAGTCGCGCGCGCCGCGAATCACTAATCATAAATTGAGACTTTTTTTTTATTTTTGCAGATGTAGCATTTTATATATCGCCAAATTATAGTCAATTATATAAATAACTTAATATGAACACTATACTCGTATAAACTTTTTTTTTGGTTATTATTATATATTATGTAGATTTAGCTTTAAATTATTCTAGTACAGGTATCCAAGCACCCCTGTTAAAGCACGAGGAAAGTAATTATTTTTATTTATTTATATATTTTTTTTATTTTACATTTTTATGTTTTTTTAAAAGGAACGCGCATTTGTTAACATGCACGCTCTTTTTCTTGCGGGGGGGTAATGTAGTACTCCACCCCTATTTTTTTTATCCCTAAATATATAATTTCTTTTATACTAAATTTAATTACATTTAAAACAAAAACCAATTATATTATCGCAAATATCCTTTTCTTTTGACAAATTGCAACATTCTTTCATTGATAAATTCGCGAAATCATATTCATTTTAGTTGTTAGTATATTTTTAATTCTAAAGCCAATTTTATAATTTTGTTTTAAACTAAACTTTATAAATTCAAAAGGTGAATATTGCAATTTGGTCACACATAAATTTTAAGTAAATTGTTTATATTTTTATTAATTTAGAGACCAAGGGGCTGATAAGTTGTTTATCATTTTTAAGAGCGCTCAGATACTAAAAGTTACACTTGACGAGAAATCGGACGTCTAAATTAGCTTTATAAGAGCGTTAAGTGAGAAAACTTAGGTATCTTAAGGGCTCAAGCTACTCAAAATTGTTTATAATAGTAAAACTATGAGTTCACTCTCACAAGATCTTCCAATAATTCGAGCAATGATTACATCGGAATGCAATTAGCAGAACTAAGAGGCAAAATAAATTAATTTTGGTTTAATAAACTTTATGAGAACCTAAAGACAAAGACGTAAAAATGTTATAAATTCGGTGGAAGATTTTGGACAAGTCAGTTAACGGTTTTGAGACGAAGCGATAACGTCGCGGTCACTCGAAGTTTTGATTTTCATTTTTGCTTTTATAATTTCAATCACAAAGTGTTATTTTTTTAAATTCAATTAATTAAATTATATTAAATTAAAGTGACAATTTCTACAACAACCAGCCAAAGCCGTTGCTCGAATTATAGGAAAAAGGTTAGTAATAAAACATTTTATTTCACTCTGTATATTCGCGATCGATTTTATTATTATTTTTTTTTACCCATGTTCATGTGTCTTAATCTTTAGTATTGCATTATTTTGTTATATTATTTTTCTTTTGTATCTCCCCTATATTTTTGATTTTAATAAATTTAATTATAATTTCAAACTGTTTAATTTTGGTGTTGCAAAAGTATTGTTTATCTCATCCCTACGTCTCCTAAAAGTTCACGCTACTACAACCCAATCAAAACGAGCTGATCTATCTCGTTACATCTTTAAACTAGATCTGGTGGCAGCGATTAAAGAAAAGTGATCTGGAATAAAAGGGAAGAAAGGTAGGTTAAAGCTATTTTTCAGCAACACCGTCAGGTCCGCCTTTCCAACCACGAAGTCCAGGTTACCACACACTTTTGCAGTTTGTTCTGCTTCTGGTTTCAACTTTAACGTTTCACCATTACACTCATAGGTCGTTCCTAAATAAAATAATAAATTAAGTAAAACTTTTCTCAAAAATAAGCTCACTTAATACACATACCTGATGTAGCCATGACAATAGCAAGAGAAACCGCACCGCTGAAGACCTGGGTGCAAAAAGAAACTTTCATTTTTTTATCAGGTTTAGAACAATGTGATAATCAGTTAATTTAGGTATCATTCTAACTTCGCCAAATTTCAGTTTCATCCTCTTCTTGACCCATTTCGATATCTTCTTACTCCCTGACAATACGAACTAAAATTAAACATTATTTTACAATTAAATAACAGTAAAATAAAACGTAATATTTACTTGACAAAAATTCAGTTGGGAAACATCAGATCGTAAATTGTTGTTGCTCAAGATGAAGCATTCTTTAAAATGATGATGGCATATTCTTCTCCAATTATATACTTGACAGGGCTCCGATGTTGCGATTTCTTTATTTCCAGACAATGCGACCCATAACTTAAACCTTTCTATATCGACGTCAGGATTCGGGAAGCGATGCAAAATCCTTGAAGACCTAAAACATGTGGGAACGCAATAAGTATGTCGACCCATTATGATTAATAATACAAAATTAATCCTTAAAATTTTAAGGATAGTGTGAAACAAAATAAAAAATACTTTATACCTGTACCAATATGTAAATACCAATATATAATACACAATTTTTGTAATAATAATTACAATTTATATTAAAAATATTTTTAATCGTTTAAAACGCACGTGTTAAGTTTGTAAAAATATCAAACAAAATGGATGGCTTGCTATCAAGTTAGGCAACACGTTAGGTAATAAATTGTGAAAAAGAGAAAAAAGATAAACAGAAAGAGATAATTGATGCAAAGCAAGTACAGTCACTGGATATAGGCACTAGACTGTACAAGCAAGATTGATACAACGCCATCTAACAGCTTGGGTGCCAGTTTTTCTGGCTGGACCAATATTCTCCATAAGACTTAACGCACCGTGGGCTGGGTTTTGTCGATCGAGAACTGAATGATAACATACTCAATAGATGTCGACAATTCACTGTTTGAGAATCGCGAGAATCATCGGTAAAAAATCCTAGAATTGCACCGCTGCACTTCTCGTACAGGTGGTGGGTGTAAATAGTAATGTTGGAATACGATGTATTCCGTTTTTCCGAAAAATTGGACCTGGTGAATCAACCTGCGGCGAAAGCAGCAAGGCTCGGAAAAGTTTTAGGAAGAACTTTGGAATTGGAAAACCAGGAGCGCAATAACAAAGAAGCCGACCGAGACGTCGTTAAACTAAAGAAGAAGCCGGCAAAGAACGAAGAAAGAACCCGACTGAAAAATAAGAAAGAAACACCGTCCGAGAAATAAGAAAGAAAACCGTCCGAGAAGTAAAAAAAAGGAAACTAACCGAGAAGTGGACCGATCAAGGCTCCAGGAAAGGAAAAGAGTACCGCCGACCGGTATAATTTTTGTATGCTTTTTCTTTTTTTTTTATTTTGTTCCAGAAGCCGCCGACCGTTAAATTGGTAATTTAGAAGCTCCTGGTGTTGCCAGTGAAGGAAGAATTTCGAAGCTTTCCGTTGCTGACAAGCCAGTACCGCAGTGTCCGGATTTACAGGCCAATCCCGTTCCGATTCCGTTTTTCCGAAAGATTGGACCTGGTGAATCAACCTGCGGCGAGAGCAGCAAGGCTCGGAAAAGTTTTGGGAAGAACTCCAGAATTGGAAAGCCAGGAGCGCAATAACAAAGAAGAGCACTAAGGCCGGACCTGAACAACATAATTCTGGAAAAATTTAAATTATTTTTAAAATGTGTTAGATTAGAATACACATTTGAAAGAGATAAATCGCAATTTGGACACCATTTTAATTTAAAATTTTTGCGAAGAGTATGCTCTAATATCTTTCAGAAAGATGAGCCAAGAAAAAGAGATGGTGGACTCGATAATGGCGGAATTAGCAAAGGAATCTCTTCATCCGTTGTGGAGGAGAGCCAAGCGCGACGCGGAGCTTCTCCGAAGAAGAATGGGTACGGCGGGTTGTGATAGGTGGTCGAAAGCCCACAAAACCCATACTAGTTACCGGGAAAAAGACCACTTCGGAAAAGAAACGGAAGCTTCAGCGAAGTGTTAAAAGGTATAGATCAGTTAACTATTAATACAAGTGTGATCGTAGGAAGAAAAAGAATAGCCCGGGAAAGGGTGAAGTCGCCGGCTACCCCGAGACTCGGCCACAGCAGCCGGGATGTCTCGACAGATACTACCAAGGACACCTATCTCCCGTCTGAAGTCCCGGAGGAAAGAAGGACATCGCCGCCACCCAGGGAAGACAACCCCTCAAGTAGCAATTCCTTTTCAGAAGAACATCAGACTTCTGAGCCAGATGCTCCGTCATCGTGTGCAGCCGAAGAGGGCTACATAATTTTATCACCACCCATCCCGACCTCAATCGGAGTGATCCAAAGAATTTTGGGATAAAAATATAAAAAAGAGTGGGCCATGGAGGATAGTGGTGCTGTGTGATCCTGGTGCAATCCCCTGGAGCTTCGTGCGAAGAAGCTGAGACGTATAATCGTCGACCCGATATTATTTTGTCGTATATCCGAAAAATCGAGTTTTGGGAAATCGATGTTAAAGATTGAAACGCAATAAAAAGAAAATGCAAAAAAAAAAGTTGAAATTTTTTTTCGATTACCGTACCTCCAATTTTTTTTTTAATAAAAAATTGGCTCGAAAAACTAGTTTCGATTTTCTGGTCACTTATAGTTCATTTCATTGCGGTTTTTTTGGTACTAAGATATAGAACTTGTTATAAATAAATTTTGGATTTTAAGCGGCTTTTGTTTAAAAGTATCTTGTCGTATACGCCACCCAAGCAACACCAACGTCGGTTTTATACCTGTATAGCATTGAAGTATAACGAATAGGTACATATATTTTCATACCTGAAAATTAAGTATCAAAAAGGTACTTAAACGGCACATAATTTTTTATTCATATTTGCACTGTACTCTTTAAGTATCGTTTCAATACATATATTTTCATACCGTTATTGTAAAGCCAATTGATGTATCAGATATGTATTGAAATATTACTAACTAAAATATATTTGAACAAATGGTACAGTTTAGGTGCAGTTTTAACATTAACGTTTCGGTGCTATAATTGCAGTATCTAATATGTACATCTATATTATGAATTGGAAGTTACGATTTTTACATTGCCGGTTTGATATCTATAAAGTGCAGTTTAAATAGTAATGTTTTGGTAGTTACAATTTTAGTATCTAATATGTAAAGAAGCATTAATACTTCCAAGTTATGATTTTCACTTAACTGTTTTGATACCATTCATAATGGTTAAATATATTTAACATAATATTTTACCCTAACTCATTTAAAAGGTACATCATATTATATTATTTAAATATCTATTTATATATATTGCAATTTTGTGTTTTGTTTCTGTGTTTGAATAAAGAATTACTTGAAATATTTTAAATTATTTATTATTTTTATTTTAAAATTTTTCATTTTGATAAAATCAAGTATTTTATTAGTTACGTGGTATAGCCCAGCTCAACGGAATATTAAAACGTCTTTTAAATTAAAATAAAGTGTTACTATATTTTATAAAATTTAAAATATCCGTTAGATCATAATAACTATCCCTGAAAATGTATCGAATATTTATTGAAACTTGGGCAACTACAATTTATTTGAATATATGGTACCGTTAAGGTGTAGTTTTAACCGTACCGTTTAGGTGCAATTTTAACCGTACCGTTTAGGTGCAGTTTTAACCTTACCCTTTCGGTACTATAATTGCAGTATCTAATATGAACAGCTATATTATGAATTGGAAGTTACGATTTTTACATTGCCGGTTTGATATCGATAATGTGCAGTTTAAATAGTAATGTTTTGGTAGTTTCAATTTCAATATCTAATATGTAAAGAAGCATTATTACTTTCAAGTTATGATTTTTATTTAACTGTTTTGATACCGTTCATTATTGTTAAATATATTTAACATAATATTTTACCTTAACTCATTTAAATGGTACATAATATTATTATGTTAAATATCAATCTACTATATATTGATATATATTGAAATTTTGTGTTTTGTTTCTATGTTTGAAAGATTTACAGATATTTTAAATTCATTGTTATTTTTATTTTAAAATTTTTCATTTTGATAAAATCAAGTATTTTATGTGTCATTTTAGACGTTTTTAAAATTAAAATAAATATATATTTAGTAAAACTTAAAACATCCGTTAGACCATCATAGTAACTAACACCGAAAATGTATCGAATATTTATTGAAACTTGGGTAACTACAATATATTTGAATATATTGTACCGTTTAGGTGCAGTTTTAATCATAGTACCGTTTTGTTACTGTAATAATAATTGCATTACCACCTTGTTATAAAATTTTTTTGTTTTGTTTTCGGGTTTGAAAGAATAATTAATTTGACAATGTTTTAAAGTAATTATTTTTTTATTTTAAAATTTTTCATTTTGATGAAGTTATTTATTTGTCACGTGGTAGCTCAGTTAAACGGATTATTAAATGTTTTTTAATTTAAAATAAATTGTTAATAATATTCAAAAGTCAGTCCTCACATAACAATTCTCTAAAGCTGTTGGACCAGATTCCCAGAAGTGTTCGAGAATATCGACTTTGAAATATTCCGCAAAAATTATGAAGATTGAAATTAAACTACAAAACACAATTACAATAGTCTCCTGGCAGAGTGGGGTAGCGAGCGAGTCTCGTAAACGGAAGGTCTTCGGTTCGCTTCCCACCTTAGACAAATTTTTGTTTTCTTTAATTTATTTTAATTTTCTCCAATACGTATACCACGTCATTTATGTTAAAATTGATATAAAATATACTTATGCAAACAGTGCCTAAGTGCCTAAAATTTCTATTACTTCTTTGTTTATCTTATTTAATAAATTTTTATTTTGTGCCGACAAAATACTCCGACAAGAATTTATTCTTTAAAAATTTACCGTTTTAGAAAGCACCTGATTTAATCTTATTTTTGTGTTATCTAATTTCTATTGTCATATTGAATTTCATCTCTAAAAATTTACTTCAAAAACCCGAAAAACTTCCCTATTTGCTGAAATTGTTTAATAATTAATTTTTCACTAAATCATGACTAGGTACCTACTCGGTACGAGTAGTTTCTTATTGTTTTATCTATAATATTCTCAAAATTTTTCATTGCGATGAATACTATACTATAATTCTATAACTTGATTCGCACTTGAAAAATAGAAAGAAATAATGTAATTTAAATTTAATTGCGTTTATGTACTGTTATACAAAAATAAAGACTCATTCAGATAGGGATTCTTAGGATTACCTAATAAGAATAGTAGGTAAGTAAATTTCAAGTAAAATTAAGTAAGTAAGTAAGATACAGGAAGACCGTGAACTGACAAATAATATTTTGAAGACAAATTTTAACATTCAATTTAACGTTATTATTTTTTTTATTTGCTTATTTATTGGTAGTCGGCATTCAACATAGTAGAGTAACCAAGTAAAAAGTAATAAATTTTATTTTAAATGAAAGAGGCTTATATCTTACTACTTACTTTGTCCTTTGTCGGTTTGTAATAATAATATACCATATTTTTATAAAATTCAAAGAGTACCTAGAAAACATTAAGTAACATCTGGACATTTGTTAATTTTAAAATTTTGTGACAATAGTTTGTTTTCCTGTTCAGAAGTTCTCTGTGATAATATTTTTTTAATCAAATATTTCGGTTTTAAAGTAAACCTACAATTTAAAAAAAATGTCCTAAAGAAAACACCTCACAAACATAGTTTATTAATAATAATATTATAATCGTAGATTTATTAATTTTTTAAAAGAATCAAACAACTGTTTTTCGATTTGATATTTTTTTGCCAAACAGTTTTGAAAAGTTTCAAGTAAGAATTAAAATGTCAGGTAATTTTTAAGGGATGAAACCCAGGAAATAACGGAATTTTTAAATAAAAATTTTCAATTTGTTAATTTTGCAGTAATAATATTTTAGACATTAGAGTGTTAATTTGATCTATTTTACGTGTTTACTAATTGTATATAAAATACACGTGGTTTTAAATTATTTTATATATTTTTTTTAATAAATTGCATTGCTTGAAAAAAATATGATACACGTGTTTCTCGCTTTTCTGCCACTTTCATATTTTTTAACATAATTTATAATAATAATAATTGAACTAAAACATTTTTAAAATTGATTAATATAGTTATTATTGAAAAATTGAAATTGACCGTTAAACAATCTAAATTCTTTGTACACCCCAGGTAGGTGTGAGCGTTAGCGGTATGCTTTCAGATGGAAGAGCACATGCAGCATGGGTTCGAATCTCGGAGAGGGCCATTCAGAAAAAAAAATTGGTGAATAATAATTAATGTTAATTTTCAGTTATTTCAGGAATGGATTCTCCAGGAATAAGCAAATTATGATTAAATAAATATAATATATGTAATTGTAACATCTGAATTAATAAAAAACAACTATTACCTTAGTTAACGAATTTCTAAATAATTACAGAAATTAAATTTTTTTATTATTATTAAATATTTTTTAATCAATATCAGTGCCGATTAGGCGCGTAAATTTTATTAATATTAATATTTTATTAATAATATAAATAATATTCCGTTCATAAAAAATCAACACATAATATGTGTAAAAACGATACACCAATTCAGTAACGGCATAATAGGCAAATCAATACCGTACCGTTACGTAAATACCTGTACCGTTTATCTACATAATTGATACCGCAAAACAGTAACGGCAAAATGGGCACATCGATGCCGTATCGATACGAAAATACCTATACCGTTTATGTACATAAATGATATCTCAAAACAGTAACGGCAAAATGAGAAAATCAACGCCAAACAGTTACGAAAATACCTGTACCGTTTATGTACATAATTGATACCTCAAAACAGTAACGGAAAAATGGGCACATCGATACCATACCGTTATGTAAATATTGGTACCGTATATGTACATTTTTGACGGCTTTGTGCTGCTTGGGCATTTTTAATGAGATTTTAATCATGCATAATCAATATAAAAATCAATTAATCAATAAAATGCCTAATTAATAGAGAAAACTTAAAAATAATGAAATTAATTAACTAAACAAATTATATTCTTTATTATATTAACAAAAAATAACAAAATTTAAATTTTTGGAAATAAAAATTTTTGATTTTGATTAAAAAAAATATAGGTAATAAACTAAAATTATGTGTTTCCACTATCTTCCATAATAATTATTTTAATAAATTGTTGTAATATTCAATCAAGTTTAGGTATAAAAATATAGACTTATAATATCCCTTCTTTTCCCACAGGTATTTTTTTCTATTTAATATTTTTAAATTCACCTTGAAAATTATTTATATATAAATTAATTTCACCAAAATATATTTTTTGGTGTTGGAAGATCTCCTTTACAATGAAGCCATATGTTAAGAAAGTAAATAAAAGATTTAAATTGTGTTAACAGTAAAATAGTAAAATGGGTTACATTAAGACATAGTTTAAAAATAGTTTAATGTTTCCTTCAGAAAACCATATAAGTTACAATTTCATTAATTTTAGTTAGTCGTCAACAAACACTTGTAAAAGTAAAACTCAGACGAAATACATTATGTTATGTTAATGTAATATTTAATTTGTATTATACGTTATTTTATTATATTAAATTACCTTGGATATTACTGAGTAATTATTTATAAAACCCAACACCATAAAATTTAATTGGGATCCTGACGTCTTAAAATTGATTGTAAAACGAGCATCTTGGTAATATTTAATAATTTTAACTTGACAGAATGGAACCGTATTCACCAAATATGAACACATACGACACAATAACAATGTGATGTACACATACGACAAAATAATTGAGGCTACCGCATTTTGTGGCGTATACGACAAAATTGATACCCAATATCTCGGAAACTATACAACTTAGGGTCATTTTGAAAATTCAAATCGATAGAGTAAAAAAAATGAAGCAAGATAGCTATCTTAACTCATTTTTTTTGATTTTGTGTTGCACGACAGTATAATTCCGGGTCGACGTAATGTGACGATCAGGTTTCTTCGAAAACAAATAATCCAGGATCATTATTCATGGCAAGGAACCGTTTTTTTTTTGTTTTAAATTGTTACTTATTGGTGGTGGTGAGTCTCCTGGGATGATTAGTTTTTTTATTTTAATTGGTAGATAGGGAGTTGTAAAGATAAAATTGTGGGTGCATTTAAAATTTAGTCATTTTGTTATGAAATTACCTTCGTAATTCGTTAACAAATATTTCAAAAAATATTAAATCCATCTCTTTAATGGCGATTTTAATTTTTTTATTTGAAAATTTTAATTAAATATGCGTTTATCAGTTATCACATCAACTTCTTAATTCTACACCTAAATTTATATCTGTTGTCAAGTGCTGTCAATCTCAGCAAGTAGTATACCGACTTGCCGGGTGTCAATTATAAACTGTCAAGTATTGCTTAAAAAATGCTATCCAGAATAAGAACTTCTGTCAAGCTTGACCATTGTCAAGGCCACTTGACTAAATTATCAAGTTTAGTCAAGTTTGACAAGAGTTATCAACTGTTATCAACCCTTAGAGAATAGCGAAACTTGACTAGGACTTGACAAGGCTGTCAAATGTCATTTAAACGTCAAATTGTCAATGTTGATAATTATCAACCCCGTCGTGAATAGCACTGATTATAGTTGCGAATGTCAACTTGTAAAAAGTCGTATTCAAAGAGGATGGGTTTCCCCATTCTCTTGGGTCGTAGTCGTAAAGAAGATTTTTTGTAATCCTACTTTTATGTTGCCCGTTTTTAAAAGACCCGCGAAAATTTCTATTACTGAGGAGAGAGGGAAGGATGGTTACGGGTTGATGCTTAAGTGCATCGACTACTAAGCAGAGAACCCTGGTTCGAGCCTTAGTGTGGTAAGAACTTTATTCTAACCGTCCTTCCTCGGCGGGCAATGGCAAACCACCGAGGTAATCTGCCTTGAAAACCCTTCATAAAAATTAAGTGGTTAGCCAAAACCCACCCTGGCTTGTAGTGCAACTGTGTGTGTGTGTGAGGGGAGATGTAAAGTCAAACATAAAGATTTTTAATAAATTTGTAGGTAGAAGTTTAAACCAATTTGCAATAGGTGGTGTTCACATCGCAAGACATCTACGCCACTGGTAGACTGCACAAGAACATACCATCTTCAACTGCTTATGAGAGTTGTCTTTCGTTAGTCATTGTAGGTTTCAAATGCTTTCCCATAGTAAGTAAAATATAATTTAACTTAAAGAAAAATTATTGATTGTAAAATCTTTTGCAGGTGCGGAGTATTAATTTTATCAAACCTTGTGTAATGCACATAACCTACAAGCTACATGATACATATTTTCGTTTAATTTTAACTTGATATTTTATTATATGAAAATTTAAGTACTAAACAGAACGTAGAAATATGAACGGTAAGATATTCAGATTCTAATTAAGTTATTTTGATTCTAAACAAAACCTAATATCTTTAGGTTCGAAGATCTCTTTCTCGACTTTTTAATAGTATTGCCAGTACTCCGTCTTTTAGAAATTTTGTTATAAAAGATATAAGGTGCAGATATCAGTATGAAGGTGATATCGTCGACAGAATTACCAAGTACTAGCAATGCGATTAAAATGGAGGACATGGAACTAGAATCATTGCATCATTCCATTGACATTAAAGACGAAGAGACTTCGATTAACGAGGAGACATTTTTCGAAAAATGGGAACAGGGTAATACACAAATTAATATTGGAGATATGGTAAAAAATAAACCGTTTGAGTGTTATATTTGCGATTATAAATGTTCACATCAAGGACGCTTGAACAGACATTTACTAACTCATACAGGCGAAAAACGGTTTGAGTGTGATATTTGCGATTACAGATGTTCACAAAAAGAAAACTTGAAATCACATTTATTAACTCATACAGGCGAAAAACGGTTTGAGTGTAATATTTGCGATTACAGATCTTCGCGAAAAGAAACCTTGAAACGCCATTTACTAACTCATACAGGCGAAAAACGGTTTGAGTGTGATATTTGCAATTACAGATGTTCACTGAAAGGAAGCTTGAAAGGACATTTACTAACTCATACAGGCGAAAAACGGTTTGAGTGTGATATTTGCGATTACAGATGTTCACAGAAAGGACACTTGAAAAGACATTTACTAACTCACACAGGCGAAAAACGGTTTGACTGTACCATTTGCGATTTCAGATGTTCCTTGAAAGGAAGCTTGAAAACACATTTACTAACTCATACAGGCGAAAAACGGTTTGATTGTGATATTTGCGATTACAGATGTTTACGAAAAAATGACTTGAAAAGCCATTTACTAACTCATACAGGCGAAAAACGGTTTGAGTGTGAAATTTGCGATTACAGATGTTCAGAGAAAGGAAGCTTGAAAAGACATTTACTAACTCATGCAGGCGAAAAACGGTTTGAGTGTGAAATTTGCGATTACAGATGTTCAGAGAAAGGAAACTTGAAAAGACATTTACTAACTCATACAGGCGAAAAACGGTTTGAGTGTGATATTTGCAATTACAGATGTTCACTGAAAGGAAGCTTGAAAAGACATTTACTAACTCATACAGGCGAAAAACGGTTTGAGTGTGAAATTTGCGATTACAGATGTTCAGAGAAAGGAAACTTGAAAAGACATTTACTAACTCATACAGGCGAAAAACGGTTTGAGTGTAATATTTGCGATTACAGATCTTCGCGAAAAGAAGACTTGAAAAGACATTTACTAACTCATACAGGCGAAAAACGGTTTGAGTGTGATATTTGCAATTACAGATGTTCACTGAAAGGAAGCTTGAAAAGACATTTACTAACTCATACAGGCGAAAAACGGATTGAGCGTTAAAATGCGTTCTTGTATTATTAACGAATAATAACAATATATCCTCTATTATTAGGTGAAACTCTTTGCTAGACTTAATTTGTTTACATAAGTTGTAAGTTTTATAGTAAAATTGTTATGTATGTAAAATACAACTATGTGAAACACAAAACAATTGCTAATAATCAAAACTTTATTCGTTGCAATAATTATGTACAGTACCGCTCAAAAAGATAAGTACACTACAAATAATTTCGATTTTGTTAAATTCTTCAAAATGCTGATGGGTAAACTTTTTAAAATTTTTGTCAGATAGTATAAACAATGCCCTCTACCAATTTATGACCTTAAATATTCCTCTAGATTGGCCTTCCGTGTTTTTTAAATGTCTTATGTATAGAGATGAGATTTTTAGGTTTTTACCTTTTTTTTATTTTAGCTCCTATTTTTATGATATTAGTACCAAACGTGTTTCATGGAAAACTACGTTATATAAGCCCTATTTGTTTTGACCTTTTTTGCCTTTTTTTGTCTTATTTCATTTTTACGACCTATTTTAAGATTTTGATGACCTATTTTAACATTTTGATAACTTTTCCTTAATTTGCAGTTGAAATTGAAAAAAAAATGTAATTAGATCAAATAATTCATTTAAATTAAAATTTTTTCATTTTTTTTAATTTAAATTTAAATTTGGTGTCCGGTGTACCAACGTAAGAATGGTTGGTTTGACGATTTGTTTTGTAAAATTTGTGGTAAAATTTTAAATCGTAAAAAACAATCTCATTTTGTTGAACACAAAGCATCTATAACTAGACAATACCAACCTAAAATAGCATTTTTAGAACCTTTTTTGGTACCTTTTCTTGAATTTATACGACCTAAAATCACCTTTTTTAGAACCTTTTTAGGTTCCTTTTTTTGAATTTTTACGACCTAAAAATCTCATCTCTACTTATGTATTATCTGTCAAAGTTAAATAAGCAGTATTTATTAAGTAAAAAATTCTTGTCCGATGTATTGATTTAAATAATAAGATATTGGGTATAACGGACACAATAAAACTAAAGGTTATTTTGTCAACGTTTCGAAAGATTTATTCTTTCATCATCAAGACTATAAAAAGAACATAATTATAACATCGGTAATAATAACTAGCAAAACGTAATCATACCTCCATAACCAGATAATAAATAGTTTTTAAGAAACTTGGGTGACACTCAAACAAGTTAACAAAATTAAAGAATATATCAATTATAAAATACTAATATGAAATATAAATAAAATCTAACACTTATAAAAAATACGTTCAATAAAAATTGACATTGACAATATTTAAAATCACCGCCACTTAAATTGTAAAATAAAAAATGGGGTCAATTAAGTGTGATAACACAATTAGAACTACCAATATTTCTGAAACTGAAAAAGAAAAACTAAAAAGTGAAGTTGTTAACATCACTCATAACTTTATTAATTTACATAATAATATTAATCCTATTAATAAGCAAATATGGACCACTAAGAGATTTTTGAAAGATAATCCTGAACTTTTAGTATTGAAGGCTGATAAAGGTAACACTACTGTTGTTATGGATAAGAAAGATTATAGAGAAAAGATGTTGGAATTGCTTTCTGATAACAACACCTACAAGAAAATTAACAAAAATCCTAACTTAACGATACAAGGTAAATTTAACAAGGTGGTTAAGGATCTCTATAATAATAATTACATAGATGATAGTACTAGAAAATCTCTTACTAAATACAACTCCCAAACACCTAGAGCATATGGTCTTCCTAAATCCCATAAAATTGGTACTCCTTTAAGACCTGTTGTAAGTTGTATTGAATCTCCAGCTGTACCCTTATCTAAATTTATCAACAGTATATTAAACAACGCATTACCGTGGATGCCTTTCAATATTAAAAGCACTTTGGAAGCGAAGGATAAAATTACACAAGAGACTATCCCTGATAACTATACTTTGGTGTCGTTTGATGTTAACTCTTTATTTACTAATATTTCGAAGGAAGCGGTAATTAAATCCGTTACCAATAATTGGGATCTTATCTCACCTTTCACTACTATACCATTGAATGAATTTTTGAAATTGGTTACGATAATTTTTGACAATAGCTTTTTTAGCTATTATAATGAGATTTATTTACAACTTAGAGGTAGTGCAATGGGTGCCCCTTCTTCACCTGTTTTTGCAGCAGAACTAGTAATAATTAAGTAATGAATACAAATAATTCAACACTTCCTCGTATTCATAACTTATCTCTTTAAAACATAATTCAATAACACATAACATAAGATAAACATGAAATTACATATAGATATATATATATGAAAAAGAACATAAAACAGTGAAATAAAACTTACAAACTCATAAAAAAATGAAAACAAAACAAATTTAAATTGCATTTTTTATGCCAATGCAATCTCGCAAATATTCAAATTTTTGACATGGCAATGCTTGATACGGAAGCTTAACATAGATTACGTGGCCCGGCGTAGCGTAGTCGGACCTCCAGGGTCGTACTAGTAAAATCGCGGCAGCTGGGGCATCTGCGAGATGTAACCCAGGTTGTTATTTGCTTATTGCTTGTAGCTCGAATCCTTACAAAATTACCCTGAAAAAGAAGTACACAAGAAAACTGCCAGTGAGGGTTTGTAACGGTACGTATAATAATCGGAAAATATGTTGTCATACAACGCAGATTTCTTAAGCTAAATAAAAGGGTCGACCTCGGCATGCATGAAATTAATGCTAAACAAATACACAAAAAATACAGTTTGGCCACTCCAACAATCTGGAGGGTTGATGCTGTCGAAGACAGCGGCCTAAATTTGCGATAAAGTAACGGTTTCGATGCACTTTAATAATTAAGAATTACTCACATTAGTCTGTTGAATTCAAGACACAGCAAAAAGCGAATAACTGAAGTAATTCCTCGAAAGCAGACGGTAATTAAATAAAGCTGGAAGCGGAATGTTGTCTTGCAAAAACGCGGGATTTTCGACCCTGCGCACAGTCGTCGTATAGCAGATGCTCATTCAAATAAAATGGACGTAAGCGTCCTTACAAATATTCGTCATCAAAGTTATGACGTCACTACGGTAACGATGACGGTAATTCAGCACGTCACCACAATAAGAAATGCTTGTACTTGTACCAGGGTTAAATCACTTCCTGGATTTATTATACTACCAAGGTAGTCACAAACAAAAAAGCGGAATTGCGTAATCACTTTACGCAGCGCGGTAATCACTCACGTGATCTACACAAAAATCGGAAATAAGCCACAATTACGGTAATTTACAATACGATACGCATGAATCGGTAATCAAATTATTCAGCGGAATTATTCGCTCGCTCGAACGTTTCAATCAACGTGCACGGCTAGAATCCTCCCAAAACTACAAGTTGTCCTACCCTCTCCTAAATTGTTCGCTCTGGAATGTTCAGGCATAGACTTGCTTACTCAAAAAGGTCAAGCTTATCTCCCGGCCTTGAGTAAAGCACTCGATGCATTCTGCATTATAAAGGTTGGAGCGTGTCGATAGTTTGAGAAGGGCGCGGGAATTTAAAGAAAATTTAAAATTAAATTCGTAACCGTAACAAATCCCCTTCTTGTTCATAAAAAAACAATAAAAAAATGTCGAAACGTTAAGGTAACTGACCTAAGCGATAAAGATAAACCTAACTTACTATACCAGCTAACTTAACTGTACAAAACTAACTAAACTATAAAAAAAAATTGACCCTAAAGAATAACTATTCTATACTACACTGAACGGTAAACCAGACAGCAAAATCCTAACGCTAAAGATAATATAAAAAAACACAGATAAGCCGGACTCCTCTTCTCTCCTAGGAGCGTTCCTCTGGGGAGACACTAACGTAAGCGCTGTCGCTTTAACTCCTCCTTCTCCCCATGCGCTTTCCTGTACCAGCGGTAGAAAACCTCCGGTCTTATCTTGCAGGTAACAAATTAACAAAAAGGGCTAGCTCAAGCAAAAAGAAGAAATCGGTAAATACAATTCTAAACTAAGTTTAACGTCATCACTATTGACCGCGGAAGGGAAATGGGTACGTGGGTTAACAGGGAAAAAATGGGCGCCACTTGATTTAACAATGTGATCCTAGATCCTTAACCAAGAAACGGAAATAGGGGTGGTAGCTATCATATTTACAAGCGCTTAACATTAAACTAAAACTAACTGTACATGAAAACTATTGCCCAAGATACTCCACTAGTTCCCCTACCGGTAGTTATGCAAGAAGGGTACTCCTTTCATCCGACTCAAAAAGCAATACTGATCCCACAAGCGATAACCACCCAATAAGAAAATTCGCAAAATAACCTAAGCCCTAACTAAACTAACATTAAATAAAACTAACGTAAAAACTACCTAATAATATGAGTCGGAACAGGTGAATCACTTCTAGTTGTAACGAAATTTTTTTCCAAACGGAATTACGACAGACTCGTATTATATGAATTGCTCCTAGTCAAGCTTCAAGCTCGATGCTTCTACACAAAATTTTAATAAACGGTAAGGGATGAAGGTATTATTCACAACCAAAAAGCACAGATTAGCACAATAAACTTTAATAAAAAAATTCTAAGACAAGGTATAATATAAGGCAAAATTAACAGATAGTATAGGTAAGCGGTATGGGTAGTTGTTACCAAAAACGTCATGCGGTAGGCGATAGAAGGTAAGCGTAAAAGGTAAAAAAATTATTTTCCCAAAAAAAATTCCTAACATTGTCCAAATCATGGACTGACAACAAGCAAGACCCGAATTCCAACGTAAATAACTGGACTGTCACATATTTGCTCACAGTATCTTTGTGGCCACAAATTACACACAAATACCTAAATGCATCCATCAATTGAAATCAAAACTCGCGGACGGTACAGGTTGACAGTCGATAAAACTGGAGTTGCGCAGCGGAAAACTAAACATAATGCAAAAAAATCTGCTCCTACCCATAATCTAATCCTTTAAAGAATCTTACCCAAAAAAATCTCACAACGAGATACTAAAAAATGGAAACAGTTTTACGCCTTGTCCTGGGCGCAAAAGGTATACTAAAAAATTCTATCTAAAAAAACTCAAAATTCTCTGATAAGAATACTATTTTCATCTAATAAATAACTCCAAAAAAATCTAATTACTCAAAAAAATGGAAACAGTTTTACGCCTTGTCCTGGGCGGGAAAGGTATACTAAAAAATGTTTATCTAAAAAAACTCAAAACTCCTAACAGCTAAAAAAATGAAAACAGTTTTACGCCTTGTCCTGGGCGGGGGATTGGTGAAGCCACATCACACGGACAAAAAAAACAACAACAAAAAAGGCAACACGGTACTTCTACAATGACCTTATGAGGAGGACGCCTTAAGGTCCTTGATATGCCAACGCCCGACATTTTTCCCCCCGGAATCGACAAGTTCATAGGTTAAGTCGCCATGTTTACGTAGGACTCGGCATTTGAGGAATTTGGGCGCTAATTTGGCCGAGAATTTCTTGGCGGCATCCGACAGTACAAAATTCTTTTTCCAAACGGTATCTCCCACTTGGAAGGATAGCGGGCGCTTCCGCAAATCATAATGATTTTTGCTAGCGAGGTAAGCTTTCTGTAAATGCTCGCGCACTTCGGCATAGAGGGCCGGTAATTGTTGCTCGGTTTCATCCCAGCGAATCCTTTCATCTATTTGTACTACGTTTAAAGGGTCGGGAACGGGACCATAATATGAGCCATCGGTAGAGAGGTATCTTCCAAACACAAGAAAGGACGGAGAAAAATTGGTAACTTCGTGTTTGGCGGTATTTATGGCCAGAGCAATTTTAAAAATATTCTCATCCCATCTAGTGTGGTCCGTCTTAATATACGACGAGATGGCCGTGACTAACACGCGATTCACCCTTTCTGTCGGGTTAAACTGTGGGTGATAGCGGGCGTTGAACCAAATTTTTTGAACATTGTATTGTTGAGTCAATTCCTTAAAAAGATGCGATGTGAATTGAACTCCATTGTCGCACAGAATGATCTGAGGGATCCCATAGACTAAAAAAACTTGTTGTTCAACAAAACGCACAATTGACGCACCGGTAGCTTTCGGTAAGGGCTTGACAATAACGTATTTCGTGAACCAATCGGTAATGACTAACAAATGCTGGTTACCCTTTTTAGAGCGCGGCAGAGGGCCTAGCAAGTCCATCGAAATCAGCTGGAAGGGGTACGAAATTTGTTTGGGTTTACCCATAAACCCTGGTCTCGATTGTTGAGAGCTTTTTTGTGAACAGCATATGTCACACTTAGATACATAACCTTTAACATCACTTTTTAACTTGGGCCAATAATAGAGTTCAACAACCCTAGCGATAGTTTTCGAGATTCCAAAATGCCCAGAAGTTGCGTCATCGTGGCACTGTTGAAGTATTTTTCCACGATTAGCAAGAGGAACTACCAACTTAAATTCCGGTAAATTAGAAACGGTATATAGGAGTGATGGTCGGTAAAAATTTATAAATAAAGTCATCCTTGACCCTAAACTGAGGATACGCCTGTGGATTCTCCTCTATTTTACTCTGTAAATCGGTATACCAAGAATCCTTCGCGATATCATGAGCTCTAATCAAACACACATCGCGGGATAGCACATCTGGGACGATATTTAATTTCCCCGGGCGATGACGTACATCAAAGGTATGTTGGGCCAGTTTTAATGACCAACGGGCTAAGCGTCCTGATGATTCGTTAAATTTATTCAGCCATTGTAAAGCAGAACAATCGGTAATTACAACAAATTTGGTACCTTCGATATACCCCCTAAATTTATTTATGGCGAATAATTCGCGTTCAGTAGCATGGTATTTCTGTTCGGCCGCTGTTAATGCCCTACTCGCATACGCGATGGGATGCTTTAACCCATCTTTTTCTTGGAACAAAACAACACCTAACCCTACTGCGCTAGAATCTGTTTGCAAAAAAAATTGTTTCGAAAAATCTGGCGATATTAATACGGGAGCAGTCGATATTAGAATTTTAATTTTCTCAAACGCCTCCTCTGCCTCTAAAGTCCAGGAAATGGTTTGCCCTTTTTTCTTATTTTTTATCAGAGCCGTAATCGGGGAAGAGATGGTGGACAAATCTGGCAAGAAAATTCGGTAATAGCTCACTAAACCTATTAGGCGCTTGACTTCGGTAGTGGTCTTAGGCGTTTTGAATCGCTGAATGCATTCTACTTTAGCGGGATCGGTACTAATGCCGTTCTGATCTACTACAAATCCTAAAAAAGTTAATGACTTCATACAAAAATGGCATTTTTCGGAATTCACACGGAAACCGGCAGCTCGAAGGCGTTCATAAACTTCGATAAGGGTAGTGTGGTGTCATTTTGACATCTACGTATTTTTTTATTATATTTTATCAGTTTAGTTAGGTTTAACCGCACCTTTAGTTTTAATTTTAATTTGTTTACCGTCACGTGGCGTCACCTAGCGTTTCTTTCGCGAACTGAGAGCGGAATTTTGTTGGTTAAACGAGTCCTGCGCGGTGCAGGTTAGCAAGCAGACAGAGAGTTGATTTTTGACGGCCATTAAGAAATGATGTGATAAGTGAATCTACCGTTTTTTAAAAATAAAGCTAATAGCGCCTGGGTTTTTGTTTGTGAAGTTATTACCGTTCGGTTATTTATCGCGTTGTGCGAATTTATTTACTTCTGGGTTGCTAACAATTGCTTTTGCTGTTTTAGCAATTTTGCACCGTTGTGCATATTTACCAAGATTTCTCGAATCACACGTCACGTCCTTTAACATCTTGGAGAAACTTAAAGAGTACGTTTCTTTATGTTATTACTTTTACCGGCTTCCGTCTTCTTAAGAGTTTCTTCGGTCAATCAACCTAACCTCAAATGCTCCAGTTTACCGCCATAAGTTTAGTGAAGTTCGATTAATCTTTAATGCAAGTATTTGGCTCTACTATCAATAAATTAATGCCTGTAGACAATTTACGTATCGCTCCAACAATTCCGTACCAAAATCACGCATCGTTACCGTTATCCCGTACCAGAAGATTATTGTGCGAAGTCGAGTCGACAGAGTGCCTTACGTCCACCTTGGTAGGGTCAATCTTATGAGTGCCCCATCATTTCGTTCATGGTACCCCATTCGACATTGCAGTTCGAGAGCTCGTTACGATTACTTCTTGGATTCTGTTTGGTCGCAAGACACCTGTAAGGTAATATTGTACTGTTTATTTAAACTGTGTGTGAATTTTGTGTCTACGTATTATCTACATTATTGGAATCGACTTCAACATTCAACATACCGTTATATGCTACGAAACTTTTATAACGGATCACCTTTAAAGATTATCGAAATCATATTATTGTTTGTATTTACCGCCCAAAACTTATGCTTCATTTCTTAGCTATTGAGCTAAATCATTATCAATATTTGTATTATAGTAGTTATTTAGATTTTACTAACCATATTTTTACCGCAACTGAAGTCAAGAAGGTACTGTTGATTTTTCGTTCATTTGGCCATTTTGTAATCTTCTTGACTAAGGATTGTCGTGTATTTGGTACATTATCGTATCGATATTTTAATCGAGGAGAATCCCTCTTTTCGATCATATTTGTGTTTGAATAATGTGTTGCCTATATCCGGCGTAATTTTGTTTGTTTATTTACCATGCTTTTATGTATTATATGTTTATCCAGTTAATGTTTTTATTGTATATAAAATTTCTGTACCTTACGACCACCAAGCAACTTCTGGAAAAGAAAGGTTCCGTAACGATTTCTCGAACAAGCATAGCGGAGCTTGTCATTGGTGGTAAGTCTCATTTAGTTCGAGTGGCGCCCATAAACTTGACCTTTCCTGATTGTGACGACTCAACAAGTATTTCGACCCCCCCTATCTTTTGTATTTTCGCGGTATCCTTCCGATACACCCCCGCGACCCATCGCCACGAGCTAGCTAGGGTAGTACAAAAGGTAGGTTTCGTGCGTGTGCCCCTTGGCCACGTTTTGTACCGTGACAGTAGCCATATGTTCTTCAAAAGTTTCGGAAATGATCATGATGTCATCCAGAAAAACAAAAACTCGATCTGAATGTATAAGTGGTCCCAGGATGGCTTCCATAACCCGCTGTAACGTTTGGGGTGAGTTAGATAATCCAAGAGGCATGACCAAGAATTCAAATAACCCGCGGCCTGGTACACAAAATGCGGTTTTCGCTCGAGATCGTTCCGTTAATCTAATCTGCCAAAACGCCTTGCGTAAATCGATAGAGAAAAAAAATTTGGCATCTCGCAGCCGATTCAAAATGGCATCTACTCGAGGGAGGGGGTAACTATCGCGGACGGTTATAGCATTGAGCGTTCTTCCATCGAAACAAAAACGGTATTCGCCATTTTTCTTTTTTATAAGTAAAAAAGGGCTCGAGAAAGGCGAGTTCGATGGTTGGATAACTCCGTCCTTCAACATGGAGTCTACTTCTTTATGAAGATGTTCTTGCATAGCGGGCGATAAGGGATATTGTCTTTTCTTAAAAGGGGGGGCCGTTCCGGTATCGATATCATGCGTGGCTATGGTTACGCAACCTGACGCGGCGGTACCTAATGACTCAAATTTAGCGATGACTTCCAATAAATAAATTTGCTGTTCAGGCGTAAGTGGAACTGTTTCCTCCACAAAAGTTTCTGTCGCATTGGAATTATTTTGGGGATGCACATTCGAAGTTTCGGGATGCGAGAAGGGATCTACGGTATCTTTTTTAATCGACGAAACTCTAGCTGGCTTAGGTGGCGGAATACTAATGGGGGTCGGGTTGTTGATCGCTGGTTGCGGCATACTCCACTTGGAAGTTTCATAATCCAGCGTCAAATCAAAAGCGTGTAAAAAATCTGCACCCATTAAAAACGCATGAGGTACCGCGGGAACAATCAAAAAGGTAAGTGACTTGGTCACATTATTTAACTTTATCGGAACCGAAATTTGTCCTAAAACTTTCGAACATGCCCCGTTAGCAATATTTATTCCATAGGTACTCGTCTTTTTGTAATTTAATAAATTTTTTGATTCTAAAAATTTAATGCCTTTTTGTCCTATAAGGCTATTGGTCGCTCCCGAATCTAACAAAGATGAAAAAATTCGATTATTAACTGACACTTCTAAAAAGGGACGATTATCATGAGGTTGCTTTAAGAATAAATTATTTTCGTTATGCGCATCTGCGGTCGAAGGAATTCCAAAAGAAAGCGAAAGTCCGAAGAGATGACAAAAATCTGAGCCTACAATAAATGATTCTTGCACGTCCGGTGCGATTAAAAAAGGAACGGCATTCGTCTTATTATTTAAAGTGATTTGGAACACAGCTGTTCCGATAACAGGTGAATCTGATCCATCTGCAATTCTTATCTGCGATACCCCAGTCATTAAAATATGGTGAGCGCGTTGCGTTTGCAAAAATTTTAAACCCTGGGCACCGATAACGGAATTAGTAGCACCTGTATCTAAAAGAGCGGAAATTTTCTGATCAAATAAATCTAATTTTAAAAAATATCTGTTATCACGCAATTTAAGCGAAAATACGGGTTCTAAAGCCGGTCCGATATCATTAAAAAATTCTTCAACTTGCGATAACCAGCTGGTCCAATTAATTTTTTCGACTTCGGGATTGATAAAAGAATATTTATTGGTTTCCAAAACTGGCGGAGTTGGTTTAAAAAATGTTTTTATTGTTTTTAACCAAGTTTCCCAAACGGAATGATTTGTCTTCAAATTAGCGGGAATTATTTTCGAATTTTTACTAGCGTTATTTCTTAATTTATTATTTACCTTGCTTAAGGCGAGAAGGGGTCGTTGGTGCGGTATGTGGATTCGCGACCTCGTCGGGTAACTCTTCGCACATCGGGAACAATTACTTATATACACATTAGGATATCCACAAGAATAGCAAAAAATTTTACGATCGGAAGGACAATCGGAATATCGGTGATTAGGTTGATTGCAATTCCAACAATTTAACATTAACTCGTTAACGGGATTTAATTTAATAACATTTAAATTAGCGGTACTAGGTAGAGTGGTATTGGTATTCGGAAGATTTGAATTTAAAATAACGGGATAAGTTACTACAGGTAAGGAGCGCTCTGTGGCCATTCTAAGCTTGAGCTCATGTATACGTTTACATTTGCTTCTTAATTCGTCTAAAGAATTATATTCGGAAGCAACCAAAATTGACGCAAAATACGGGTGTACGCCCCTCAATATCACCTGAATTAATTCCGGTTCTGACACCTGACGCTCTAATTTTTTTGAAAGAGATTCAACGGTAGTGAGATAGGTAAAAATATTTTCACTGCCCTGTATGCTATTCTGAAATTTGCGTTCTAATTGAATTTGAAAATCTGACGGCAAGTATTCGTTCTTTAATAATTTCACAAATTCCTCCCACGTAGTCGTCTTAGTTTTTGCAATGCGGCAAAAATCGAGGGCTTCTTGACTAAAAAGGTCATAATAAGCATCAAAAACGTTATTTTTTGTAGCCGAACGAGCAAGGCGTAAATCTTCGATTTCTTCCAAAAAAGCATTAATACCTCGAGGATCACTATGTCCCTGAAAACGGACAAAATTCCATTTATAAACGGGAACAAATTTATTAGAAGAGATTATCGGTATTGTCGATAAACTAACACCCCCTATATTCTGTCCTTCCTTTTCTAACAAAATATTTTCTAAAGTTACTAATTGTGATTTCAAGGATTGTAAAAGCGCATGTCGATCTGCCTTAGTTTTTACCTCGATAATTTCGATACGTTTTCTTACATGCATGATTTTACTTTCCACGGTATTTATTAACTCCACATCTAAAGTTTTCTTAAGATTATTATTTATTGAATCTATTGACTCTTTTAATTGTTGGTAGTTTGTTTCCCAATTAAAAGGATTTAATTTTTGAGGTTTGTTTTCGGTAACGGCAATTTCTAATTGAATCCTTCGTGACATTAAGGTTACTCTGGGCGCAATACTTCTACTTAATAATTCAAAATTTAACTCGGCATCTGACAAATAGTTGAAATCCATTATGAATGACGGTATTGTGTACTTTTAAAATAATGCTCACAGCTGAAAGATAAGCTCGATATTTACGACTCCCGGTGTAAACTAGATAATGAAACATATACAAGTATTTCTTTATTGTGTTATTACCCGCGTTTATTATTAATTTAAAATTACTTAAATTCGAACCTGCGATACTTTTAATTTCGGCAATTTGGGTTACCGCCCACACGCTTTGGGCGCCATTGATACGGTAGCTTAACATAGATTACGTGGCCCGGCGTAGCGTAGTCGGACCTCCAGGGTCGTACTAGTAAAATCGCGGCAGCTGGGGCATCTGCGAGATGTAACCCAGGTTGCTATTTGCTTATTGCTTGTAGCTCGAATCCTTATAAAATTACCCTGAAAAAGAAGTAAACAAGAAAACTGCCAGTGAGGGTTTGTAACGGTACGTATAATAATCGGAAAATATGTTGTCATACAACGCAGATTTCTTAAGCTAAATAAAGGGGTCGACCTCGGCATGCATGAAATTAATGCTAAACAAATACACAAAAAATACAGTTTGGCCACTCCAACAATCTGGAGGGTTGATGCTGTCGAAGACAGCGGCCTAAATTTGCGATAAAGTAACGGTTTCGATGCACTTTAATAATTAAGAATTACTCACATTAGTCTGTTGAATTCAAGACACAGCAAAAAGCGAATAACTGAAGTAATTCCTCGAAGGCAGACGGTAATTAATAAAGCTGGAAGCGGGATGTTGTCTTGCAAAAACGCGGGATTTTCGACCCTGCGCACAGTCGTCGTATAGCAGATGCTCATTCAAATAAAATGGACGTAAGCGTCCTTACAAATATTCGTCATCAAAGTTATGACGTCACTACGGTAACGATGACGGTAATTCAGCACGTCACCACAATAAGAAATGCTTGTACTTGTACCAGGGTTAAATCACTTCCTGGATTTATTATACTACCAAGGTAGTCACAAACAAAAAAGCGGAATTGCGTAATCACTTTACGCAGCGCGGTAATCACTCACGTGATCTACACAAAAATCGGAAATAAGCCACAATTACGGTAATTCACAATACGATACGCATGAATCGGTATTCAAATTATTCGGCGGAATTATTCGCTCGCTCGAACGTTTCAATCAACGTGCACGGCTAGAATGCCTCCCAAAACTACAAGTCGTCCTACCCTCTCCTAAATTGTTCGCTCTGGAATGTTCAGGCATAGACTTGCTTACCCAAAAAGGTCAAGCTTATCTCCCGGCTTTGAGTAAAGCACTCGATGCATTCTGCATTATAAAGGTTGGAGCGTGTCGATAGTTTGAGAAGGGCGCGGGAATTTAAAGAAAATTTAAAATTAAATTCGTAACCGTAACACATTGATGCTCAAAACAACGTCACAATTAAATTACTTTGTGCTAAAACAAAGGTAGCACCATTAAAGATTTTGACCATACCCAGATTGGAATTGTGTGGAGCGTTAATGTTAGCTAGATTGGTAAAAAAGATCAAAGTAAGTTTCTCAACTGACATGAAATGCACCTTCTGGAGCGATTCTCAAGTAGTTTTGTGTTGGATCAAGACACACGTTAGTCTTCTTCAAACTTTCGTAGCCAACAGAATTAATGAAATTCAAGAACTCACTGAAGGCGAGTGTTGGAATTACGTTAACTCAAAGGAAAATCCAGCCGATTTAGCATCTCGAGGCACATTACCAAGTCAATTAATCAAATCACAATTATGGTTCAACGGGCCTTCCAGGTTGCTACAACCACCCTCTGGTTTTACTGAATTTTCTCCCGAAAATTTAATTCTTGAATTACCAGAAATGAAGAAAACTAATTTAACGTTAGTCAGCACAGAAACATTTTCATTTTCCATTGAGAATTATTCTAACCTAACAAGAGCAAACCGAGTATTGACTTATTGTTTACGATTTTTGAATAATTTCAAAAAGGAAAACCTCGATAAACAAGTTGGTCCATTAACTGTAAGAGAACTAAAAGCAGGAATGCAACAATTAGTAAAAATGGCCCAACAAGATAGTTTTCATAGCGAAATAAAGATGTTAAAAAACTCATCGGAAAACAAAAGGAGTAAACTTGCAATGCTTGCACCTTTTATTGATGTTGAGGGTGTGTTAAGAGTAGGCGGACGGTTAAGCAATTCTCAATTACAATATCAAGCAAAACATCCAGCCCTGTTAGATGGCAAACATCATTTATCAAGGTTAATTTTTGAAAACAATCACAACATGCTATGCCATACCGGGCCTCAATTACTATTAGCGACAGTAAGACAAAATTATTGGCTTACGTCAGGTATGAATGCAGCAAAAAGGGTTGTTCGTAACTGTCTCAAATGTTATCGGTTAAAACCAAAACCAATTGAACCGCAAATGGCTAATCTTCCACAGAAAAGAGTCGTTATTGCAACTCCATTTAACACCACCGTTGTAGATTATGCGGGTCCATTTCTCATAAAAAACAAAAGTGGTCCAGGATGCAAATTAGTCAAAGCATATATTTGTTTATTTGTTTGTTTTTCAGTAAAGGCACTGCATCTTGAATTGGTAACAGATTTATCAACTGAAACTTTTATCGCGGCACTTCGTAGGTTTTCTTCACGAAGAGGAAAGCCGTCTCACTTCTATTCCGATATCGGAACAAATTTTGTCGGTGCCAAAAGGCAACTACAAGAGTTTTTCAACTCTACACAAAATGACATTTTGGTTTATTGCGCCAGCGAGGGTATTGTGTGGCACTTTATTCCACCCAATTCACCGCACTTTGGGGGGCTATGGGAAGCCGGGGTAAAAAGTGTCAAAAGATTGCTTGCAATAGCAATTGACCAACATAAATTAACGTACGATGAATTTAATACGGTCTTAATACAGGTCGAAGCAATTTTAAACTCCAGACCACTATGTTCTTTATCCTCTGATCCTAATGATCTCGAGCCTCTGACTCCGGCCCATTTTCTCATTGGCCGCCCAATGATTGCTGTGCCTGATCACAATTTAATGGAAATTAAAGCAACACGTTTATCCAGACATCAACTGCTTCAACAGCTGAATCAAGGATTTTGGAGAAGATGGTCCAAGGAATATTTGTCCCAGCTTCAACAGCGGAACAAATGGAAGATGTCAACCAACAATCTCACCATTGGTACATTGGTTATTGTCAAGATTAACAACTTGCCACCATGCAATTGGCCAATGGGTCGTATTGTGGAAGTGCATCCCGACAAAGAAGGTGTAGTGCGCGTGATAAGTGTCGCTACGAAAAATGGAATTTACAAACGCGCTGCGACAAAAGTGTGTCCTCTTCCATCTCGTGAAAGAGACGAATAAGAAAACAATTTTCATTTATTTTAACAAATGTTCAAATTTTGTTTTGTTTATATTTTACTAATTCTTGCTAATTTCATGTTTTACTATATTAGAATGTTTAAATTTCTTTTGAACCCTCTTGAGCGTTCAAGGCGGGGAATATGTTAACGCGTAATCATTTAAATCTTATTTTAAATGCACTGAAATGCACGCGCATTGTCTTGGCGCAGTTGCGAGCCAGTGTTACTGCAAGCTTCAAATAAAGCACATGCGATTTTTAATTGTGGTTTTATTAAGTGATCAAATCTTGAGTAATATTCAAAAAACAAAAAGAAACAGTCCACTATATCTCAACAATAGGTAAAGAACACTTTGTAAACTCAGTAGCAGGAAAACATACAATACACGCGAAAACGAACGACAACGGAGAAAAACTATGTAACATGGCAGAATCATTGAATACCGTAATATGTAGCACCGAGTTCCCGCACAAGAAGATACACAAAATAACATGGTGCTGGCCTGGCGGAGAAAGCGAAGACGGAAATCAAATAGATCACATACTTGTACAAAAAAAATGGGAAGGATTGGTAAATGATGTGAGGACTTATAGAGGGGCAAATGTGGACACGGACCACCACCTTGTGATAGCGAAAGTAAAGCTAAAAACAATTAAATGCAACACAACAAAAACAGCAAAAAAAAGAATAGCTAAGGAGGAACTTAGTAACGAAAAAACAAAGAAACGATACCAAGAAGAAATTGCAGAAAAACTATGCAAAGAAGAGGAATTCGAAAACATGAATTTGGAAATGAGTAGTATTGCCTCAAGTATACAGTCAAGTGCAAAGAAAGTAATAGGCTACAGAAAAAAAAAAATTTAAAGAATGGTATGACGAGAAATGTTCCGAGGCTAGCAAGGGGAAAACAGAGAAAAAATTGAAATGGCTAAGAACCGGAAAGCCAGAGGATCGGGAAGAATACAAGAAAATCATAAAAACCGCGAACAAACTATTTAAACAAAAGAAGAACGAATGGATAATGGAAAAAATGAAAGAAATACAAGCAAGTAACGGAAATAAGAAGAAAATTTTTTACGAACTGATAAGAAATGAAAAGCGGGAACATATAATAAGAACAAGAAGCATGAAAGACGAAAAAGGGAAGATAGAGAGCGATCCGGAAAAAATTAAACAAATATGGGTAAAGCATTTCCAGAAATTACTAGGCAATCAACAACAGACGGAAGAACATGAGCATAGAGACACGCATAGCGAGGAACAGCAAATATTGGCACCAACCACCGAAGAGATACTAGAAATAATACAAAAAATGAAAAATGGAAAATCACCAGGCAGAGACGAAATAGATATGGAACTAATTAAGTATGGAGGAAACAAACTACATGATAGGATATGCAAATTGGTACAGAGAGTCTGGAAAGAAGAAAGAATGCCAGTAAACTGGAAAGAAAGTGTAATAATACCATTAAAAAAGAAAGGCGATCCAGAGGAATGTAGGAATTACAAGGGGATAGCCCTGGTTAACTCAACGTACAAAATACTTTCAGCGCTGATTCACAAAAAGTTAAAAGAGCACACCCGAAACAAAATAGGCGAATACCAATTTGGCTTTACCGAAGGAAGATCAACGGTGGGAGCAATACACGTACTCAAGCAAACGATCGAAAAAACATGCGAACATTACATTGACTTGCATTTAATGTTTGTGGATTTTCAACAGGCCTTCGATAAACTAATAAGAGAAGAACTGTACAAAGCAATGATAGAACTGAAACTACCACCCAAGATAATAAGACTGATAAGAATGACATTAGAGAAAACATTAATAAGCATAAGAACAGCTGCAGGTGAAACGGAATTCTTTGAATCGAACAACGGAGTTCGGCAGGGAGACGCTCTATCGGCCTTGTTTTTTAATATCGTACTGGAGAAGGTAATTAAAGGAATGAATGCGGAGGGAACATTAGCAACTAGGGAGGTCCAGTTGATAGCTTACGCTAATGATATTTTAATTATGACAAGATCCTTAAAAAGATTGGTGGAACTTTTCAAAGAATTGGAACGCAGAGCAAAACAACAGAGATTACTGGTAGATTACAACAAAACCAAGTACATGAAATGCAATAATAATGAAGAGCATACCAGAAAACCTCTAAGAATAAACGATAACAACATAGAAGAAATAGAGAGCTGTTAGTTACCTGGGAGTGCATGTAGACAGAAACGGTGACAGGCAGCAGGAAATTAAAGAGAGGATACAAACAGGTAACAGGGCTTTCTATGCAAACAAAATACTTCTGAAAGACAAGAATCTCAAAAAATTTACAAAGATGAAAATTTATAAGACAGTGATACGACCAGTCGTGATGTACGCGGCGGAGACACTGTGTATGACCAAGGCGGAGGCGGAACGGATGAGAGTGTTTGAAAGAAAGGTGAATTCTCCAGAAAACGGAGAATTGAGAGCACGAACAAACAGAGAAATAGACGAGGAGTTAGAGGAAGAAGACATAGTGAGATACGCAAAGGCCCAGAGAATTAGATGGTTAGGTCATATAATGAGAAGCACCGATAACTCACTCGCAAAAAGAGCAACACTATGGAAACCCGGAGAAGATAGGAAAAGGGGCAGGCCCAGAGTGCGATGGTGGGATCAGGCGACGGACGATCTGAGCACAATGGGGGAAAGAAACTGGACAACAAAAGTACAATATCGGCAGACATGGAGAAGTCTGGTCGCGAGGGCCACCACCCATAGATGTTTATGAGGTTACGAGTTGTGATTTATGAGCATGCACTGTGAGTAGGACACTAAAGCACAGCAAATGAATTATAATTTAATATGTGTTACGGGGTCTAATCCTCCCCAACAAAGGGATATGTAAAATCCCAGATAGGGATAGCAAAATTCTGAAAGGAATGTAAAAGCTAATAATAATAATTTTATTTTCTATTGACTGACCGTACTACCAAGCGCTTCAACGATAGCATTTTATCTTGCTCGATACATTTCCAACGTGGTCTTTTAAATTAATTTAATAAAGTAAATAATTTTTACTTTTAGTTATTACTTTTAATTTTTTTTCACTGTGGGCATAGACTACTTGTTCTCTGTATGTTTCTCCACTACGGATAATATAGAGACAAGTAGCTACAATTTCTTCTGTTCCATCTCAGTGGTGGCCTTCCATTGTTGGTGAATTTTTTTCCTGCAGTGGTTGTTTAATATCTTTGAAAACACATCAGCCGGCTGTAATATCTTGGACATCTACACTAAATTTAAAGCTGGTTCTTCTTCCAGCGTGTAGAGAAAAATTATGTTTGCCCGTAAGAGTAGGTAGCAATTTTTTATTACAAAATAAGTTGTGATAGAACCGAGGGGAAGAATCGCTGAAGGAATCTGGTATACAAGCCAAGGGAAATCTGAGAAAATCCGGAAAAATTTGAGAAAATCGTAGGAAACCTTAGTAAATTTCAGAAAATTATAGGAAATGTTGGGAAATGTTAAAAACTTCTTGTAAATTTATAGAAAATTCGATAAATCTATATTTTATTAATAACCTCATCAAATGATGAAGCACGAGCCGCCACTGCTAACTAATGTCACCAATGGTGACTCACCATTGCTCATGGTTCTCCAGTATAAAACACTATATAGTGAAAGTAAATATATGCTAAGTAGGACTTGTTGTATCGGGCACTTTTATGAAAATTTTCTAAGAATTCCTGGTTTGAATCACGAAATATAGTTTCAACTTAGTGCATTTGTATGAGACAAATTTCCAAACCGTAAATGGGCTTCGGTAGTGTATACTTAAATTCCAAGATGAATTTTCTTAAATTGTGACTGGATCGTTTTTAATAATAGTCAATAAGAGGAGTAAAACCATGAGTTTTGCACAATGAACATAAAATTTATCTCTTTTTTGCAGTAAACCCAGAAAGGTTAATCCATTACTTTTACTTTCAAATAACATTGAAGGTATTTTTTCAAGCAATTATTTAGTTTTTGAAATTATTTACTATACTTATGCAAAAATGAGCTCCATCTGACAAGAAAATTGTGATTAATCAATATTTTGCAATTACAAAATTTTAAAGCTAAATTCCTGAAAAAATATGTTAAACCGAAAAATAATTATAAATTTTTTTACTATTTACGAAATTAACAATTGAACCTCAAGATAAAATATAGTGATTTCTTAAATCAACTCAAAGATGTCAAGAGAGGAATCTGCAAAAATTACGAGAATTAAAGCAATTGCACTATTTTTTCATTTAACAACATGATAAAACAATTTCTTTAATATCAATTAGGCATAATTTCGTAAAAATAAAAAGTGTAACATTTTTGGTCTAATTCATATTTATAACATAATATATATATTAATTAATAATAATATATATAATAATATATATAATAAACTTAAATGGTCTTAAATGGTCGAATACAGATTTGAATGCACTGGATACTTTAACTAGAAAATTTTTGTTCAAATACAGATATCTACACCCTAAATCTGCTGTAGAACGTTTATACATAAAAAGAAAAAAAGGAGGTCGGGGATTATTAAATCTATTTAATCTGTGTAAAGCGCAAACTGAATTATTGCGTGAATATTTTTATTCGTTAACCAACCCTTTCATTAAAAGTATAGTCAATTTAGACAAACATTTTACGGGACTTGATCTTAAAAATAGAAAATTAAATTGTGATCAAAATTCAAATTTGGAAATAAATTGGAAAAATAAAGTATTGCATGGTAAACATGCTACAATTTTGGATTCTGTTGGCATTGAAAAAGAGAAATCAATATTATGGATTAAACAAGGAAAATTGCATTCAGAAACGGAAGGTTTCATGTGTGCAATTCAAGATAGCGTAATTGACACCAGAAATTATGCGAAATATATAATGAAGAAGCCTGAAGTTGTCGATATATGCCGTAAGTGCAAACTACCGAACGAGACTATCGAACACGTCATAGCTGGTTGTTCAGAACTAGCGCCCACTGAATATCTTTATAGGCATAATTTAGTATGTAAGATTCTACATCAACAGATCGCACTTAAATTTAGCTTATTGGTCAATGTTAACCCTTATTATAAATACATGCCGGAACCTGTTTTGGAAAACAATCATACAACCCTTTACTGGGACAGATCAATTTTAACAGATCGACATATCAATCACAATAGGCCCGACATTGTTATTATAAATAAAGATGACAAATCTGCAATTCTTATTGATGTTGCAGTGCCCCTGTCTAAAAACGTATTATCCACCGAAAAAGAAAAAATACGTAAATATGAGGATTTGGCAATGGAAATGACGGCTGTATGGAGTCTCAAAAAGGTCAAAATTGTGCCAATAGTAATATCTGCTACTGGTGTAGTATCGTGTAATATGGAGAGACATTTATTAAGTTTAGATTTAACATCAAAATTATTTGAAAATATTCAAAAAGCAACTGTTTTGGCAACTTGTCGTATAGTTAGAAAATTTTTAAATCAACATTAACTAATTTTATACTCTTATTACTAAACCATTTTCAAAATTATTTATGTAAATTAAAAAAAAATTATGTACATTAATTTATTTGTTAGGTGGTTGGTATTGTTCCCCCACCCAACTGTAACACCACAAATATGTGAGAGTCTAATAAAAAACTATATAATAATATATATTGTATAAAAGATTTAAAAGAAATTTTAGACTTTTCTGGATTCGAACCGGATACCAAAGTGTCAGCAATTATTCAGTTAACACACTAGGCTAATGACCGTCTCCACTTCTTGTTTCCGCCGTTATTCTTGCTTATACTTCCTTTTCAGATCCAGTATTTTACCCGGTAGCAATGCTTCGCTTTCAACTTTAATCCTATTTTAGTTGCTGCTATTATTATTAATCTCTTTTGTAGTATCTTCTAATACTCTTTCTGACTTTGTAAGTATAGCGAAGTCTTTTGCGAGAGCAAGGCATCGTTTCTCTTCTATTTAATTTTGCTTACTCTTACCACTTTTTCGAGGGCAAAAACACTGACAATAATGGGTCTCCTCGTCTCCAATCCATCTTTACCTCAAATTATCTCAACATTACCATTTAATTTTACTTTGAGTGCCATTCAGCGTCATTTTCGTCAACGTAATCAATTTTGTTTTCTCTAGCGCGTACTTTCCTTTGTTTAGCTCTTCTCTTGATATACTGTTGCACGCTTATTTACAATCCTGAAATTGTCTGGATCTTCTTTAACACAAAAATGTGATCCGTCTCCGATGTATTGTCACGGTACAAAACGTGGCCAAGGGGCACACGCACGAAACCTACCTTTTGTACTACCCTAGCTAGCTCGTGGCGATGGGTCGCGGGGGTGTATCGGAAGGATACCGCGGAAATACAAAAGATAGGGGGGGTCGAAATACTTGTTGAGTCGTCACAATCAGGAAAGGTCAAGTTTATGGGCGCCACTCGAACTAAATGAGACTTACCACCAATAACAAGCTCCGCTATGCTTGTTCGAGAAATCGTTACGGAACCTTTCTTTTCCAGAAGTTGCTTGGTGGTCGTAAGGTACAGAAATTTTATATACAATAAAAACATTAACTGGATAAACATATAATACATAAAAGCATGGTAAATAAACAAACAAAATTACGCCTGATATAGGCAACACATTATTCAAACACAAATATGATCGAAAAGAGGGATTCTCCTCGATTAAAATATCGATACGATAACGTAACAAATACGCGACAATCCTTAGTCAAGAAGATTACAAAATGGCCAAATGAACGAAAAATCAACGGTACCTTCTTGACTTCAGTTGCGGTAAAAATATGGTTAGTAAAATCTAAATAACTACTATAATACAAATATTGATATTGACTTAGCTCAATAGCTAAGAAATGAAGCATAAGTTTTGGGCGGTAAATACAAACAATAATATGATTTCGATAATCTTTAAAGGTGATCCGTTATAAAAGTTTCGTAGCATATAACGATACGTTGAATGTTGAAGTCGATACCAATAATGTCGATAATACGCAGACACAAAATTCACATACAGTTAGTTTAAATAAACAGTACAATATTACCTTACAGGTGTCTTGCGACCAAACAGAATCCAAGAAGTAATCGTAACGAGCTCTCGAACTGCAATGCCGAACGGGGTACCATGAACGAAATGATGGGGCACTCATAAGATTGACCCTACCAAGGTGGACGTAAAGGCACTCTGTCGACTCGACTTCGCACAATAATCTTCTGGTACGGAATAGCGATAATGATGCGTGATTTTGCAAAGGATTGTTGGGGCGATACGTAAATTCACTAAAATTATGGCGGTAAACTGGAGCATTTGAGGTTATGTTGATTGACCGAAGAAATTCTTAAGAAGACGGGAGCCGGTAAAAGTAATAACATGAAAAACGTACTCTTTAAGTTTCTTCAAGGTGTTATATGAAATGATGATATGATGTGTTCGTGAAATCTAAAAATATGCACATTGGTGCAAAATTGCTATAACAGCAAAAGCAATTGTTAGCAACCCGGAAGTAAATAAATTCGCACAACGCGATAAATAACCAAACGGTAATAACTGCACATAAAAAGTCCAGGCGCTATCAGCTTTATTTTACGGAAGTTCACTTTTCACATCGTTTCTTAATGGCGGTCAAAAATCAACTCTCGCGTCTGCTTGCTGACCTGCCCGCGCAGGACTCGTTTAACCAGCAAAATTCCACTCTCAGTTCACGAAAGAAACGCTAGGTGACGCCACGTGACGGTAAACAAATAAAAATAAAACTAAAGGTGTGGTTAAACTTAACTAATTCGATAAAATATAATAAAAAAATACGTAGATGTCAAAATGACATCACAGTATCTTTCTTAAGTCTACATTGGCACTCTGCTAAAGTCGTTTCAGTATATGTGGGTTTTTAACGGTGTCGCACTGAAACGATCCCCGACGACAAATGATCCCCACAGCAAAAGATCCCCGAAACAAATAATAGCAGTTCGAGAGGCATGCGCGAAATATGTAGTACAGGAGGCAAACTCCTTTTCTGGGAAGTTATTTGAGCGGACCGGGAGCTTTTCTGGTCTTCAGCCCTCGAATGACACTTTTTCAAAGTCAATCAGTAGACTCACATCATTCAATGAACTTTGTTCTGGAGTGCATGTGCCTTACGAGGCACAGGTACGAGGCCTTTGCTTAAGTCTCTCTGTAGGTAAGGTGTAAAATTTCCAAAGAAAGAACTTTTAAATGTGCCGTCTTCGGACTAGAACATGTCCGAAACGGGAATAATCGGCAGCGAATAAATGTAGAACATTCAATAATAATAATTGATAAAATCAAGGGGAAAATATTGATGTGGTTCGGACACATGCAACGAATGAGAGAATTGAGATGGCCAAAGAGAATGCGGAATTGGACACCAAATTTTAGAAGAAAGCTTGGAAGACCAGCAAAACTGTGGGCCCAACAGGTAACAGAGGCAAATAGAGCAAGATGCGAGAAACGGTTTCAGCCGTAAAACACTTGCCTATAATTATATTTGTTATAATTTACAAAATAAAATTTAAAATAAATTTATTGTAGTTGCCCTGCTAGAAGATAGCTGTGACCGACTCCACATTGTGGTAACCTGGACTTCGTGGTTGAAAAGGCGGACCTGACGGTGTTGCTGAAAAATAGCTTTAACCTACCTTTCTTCCCTTTTGTTCCAGATCACTTTTCTTTAATCGCTGCCACCAGATCTAGTTTAAAGATGTAACGAGATAGATCAGCTCGTTTTGATTGGGTTGTAGTAGCGTGAACTTTTAGGAGACGTAGGGATGAGATGAACAATACTTTTGCCAGTGGCGGATCCAGGAAATTACCATAGGGGGGGGCAACATCATAAAAAAATTTTAATTAAAAAAATAAAAAGTAGTAGAATAGCAATTTCAAAAATAGTTGCAACACTTATATTTGCTGAACATTTCTCTTGAGAGTCACTACTTTATAGTTTACTGTCTCGATTTTCATTTTCTTGAATTTTTGCTTCTTTACAAACATATTCAGAGATGACTGACTCGGACACCGTCTCATTTTCAAGATTCTTAATTACATACTATATAATAGATATACGGTTAATGTTAATTTTTAAATCTAATGTCTGCTTACGTAAAATCAAGTTCAAGTTTAATCAATGATTAAAATTTTACGAAAAACTTTTTAATTGTTATGGGCGCTCCAGACTATCGCGAGAATCTCGGCAAGAATAGCATCGGAGAACAAGGCGAGAACAACGCGAGAACAAGGCGAGAAATAATTTTCGATCGTGTTACATCGAAAATTGGAAAATATCCACACTCACAAGGTTTTCAGTACTACAGTGCAGATTTTTTAAATAAATTTCTATAATTTTTTCTAAAACGATTAACAGTTCTTTAATTTTGTGATATATGTCGAAAAGTTTAAATTTTGAATTTTTGGCCCCTTTAATGGATTAGTATCATCAAAAAGTGTGATTTTTGAATTAAAGTCTATTTGTACCTGCTCAAAAATTGTACTATACCTATCAGGATTTTCTGTTGCATTTACTGTCGTGCCAGTGATCATTTCTACTTCATTAATCCGATAATGTTCTTTTTGAAAGATAATATTGCCATTTTATTTCTTTTTATTTCGACTGTTGAAGCGTATTTTAGTTTGTATACATGCGCGCATATTGTGAGCGCACCGAAGTTTGAACCCTGTCTGCGCTACAAGACCAACGAGGTCAGTAATGTCACAGCGATTGAATTATGTAAACGTCCAACACCCGATCACACGTAAAGCAGTACTTTTTATTTCGACAATTAATATTTGTCAAAATCGCATCTTGAATGTTCGTAGGGCCTGGTGTCATTGAGTACCTAGTTTAAATTAAATTAAAAAAAAAGATAATTTTTTTGGTTTAAAATCGACGTAAATATGTCAAACTTCAAGTTTTCATTATTTTATTATTAATTGTGTTTTTACATTTTGTACTGTCACCAAGCAAGGAGTCAATAGCGCAAACCAAATGGATTTATAGACCTCGTAGGCACCTGATCCCAAATTCAGTGATTTTTTCACTCTACATTTATAACCTCTATAATTTGCAATCAGGGAATCTTTGTTTTTTCTTAATTCATCGACGGGTATTTACATTATTGTGCTAATCCACAAACAAGCATCATGATTTTTATCGATTTATTTTTATAGTCTTTTTATGCCTGTTTTCCACAAAACTGGTTCTGCTTGAAGGCAATCAATATATGCCAATTTTTGTTCGTTTTCCAATTTACGCTCATTTTAATTCACAATTAATTATACTACTATTTAATCGGTGAGTCAGGCGCTATTGAAGAATGCGAATGTGCAGGTGTGGGAGTGTTATCGCGATCTCGACTCCTTTGTCTCGCATCAAAAAACCGACAACAAGTGGAGAACAAGGCGAGAAGTTATGAGGAACACGAGAATCAGCTCCACTCTCTCTTTTCTCGCGTTGTCCTCGTTTTTTCGCGATGTTACGAGGACCTCGCGAGATTCTCGCGAGAGTCTGGAGTGACCTGCAAGGCGAGAACCTGAAAATGAACACGACAATCGGCTCCACACTCTCCTTTCTCGTGATGTTCTCGCGTTCTCGTGCTGTTCTCGCGAGATTCTCGCGAGAGTCTGGAGCGCCCATTATGAAATTTAATTTATTGTATATTAATTTTTAACACATTTTAGTGAAAACGAGCATAAGTAAATAAAACAACTTACTCTTTTTAGTTAATTTCAGATAGAAACTCCAACAGCAAGTATAACAAAATAATATCTAATACTATTATTGAAAATTTAATATTGATTATATTGATTCATAATACTACTGCACATATAGTTTTTATTGTTTTATAAAAAATCAACTGTAATTTTATGATAAACTAGCAAAAAGCCCGTCCACAGACGGGCATCTAGAACCGAAAACCGACCAATCAGATAGTTTCTTTTTTCACCAAAAAATGACACGCTGGAGCCGGAGCCGGAGCAGCTATTAAGATTAACATCACAACTTCACTACTCACACTACGCACGCGGCCCGCGGGCAGCTGTTTATACATTCCTGATTTAAATGATATCAGTACTGAAAATATAATCAAAAAACGTGAACTGAAATAAAAAGCACTTCTGCTTGCTTTAAATTACGAAAAGCAATGACAAAGGATAATATTGTTACTTAAACAGATTCTTTCAGGAATTAGGGAAAACACCAGAAATTTTGGGTTTTCCAAAATTGCAATAAGCTTATAAAATTTACCTGGCGCTATAGAAGCCTCAGATTAGGCGGCTTCCGGAAGTTCGGCTTTAAATTCTTTGAAGTACTAAATTTGGTCTTATTTTATAAAATAGATTTTAAAAACACAATTAAAAACACATTTAAAAACACAATAATACCGTAATTTTGTGATTTTGTTGTAAGGTTATTATTTAAAACACGAAGTTTAAAAAATACAAAATACGTTTGTATTTTTTAAATTCTTAAAATAGTTTTAAGAATTTGTAATACGTCAAAAATTTTTGGTGTAAGAATTAATGTCTTTTGGAGCTTTAAGGGGGGGGCGATCGCCCTTATCTCCCTCCCCCCTGGATCCGCCACTGACTTTTGCAACACCAAAATTAAACAGTTTGAAATTATAATTAAATTTATTAAAATCAAAAATATAGGGGAGATGCAAAATAAAAATAATATAACAAAATAATGCAGTACTAAAGATTAAGACACATGAACATGGGTAAAAAATAATAATAAAATCGAGTGCGAATATACAGAGTGAAATAAAATGTTTTATTACTAACCTTTTTCCTGTAATTCGAGCAACGGCTTTGGCTAGTTGTTGTAGAAATTATTGTCACTTTAATTTAATTAATTGAATTAAAAAAAATCGGATGTGGCCATGCCCATAACTTTATCATACTTTTAAATAATAATAAATTTAAAAAAACTATTACTTTGGAGAGAAATAATTATAATAAAGAAATAAAATTTAAAAAATAAGAAAAAAATTGTTTTTTTTAATTTGTAAAAACTATATAACCAAAAGTAGGATATTTACACGATTATTGATTAATACTTTTTTATTATTATTTTGGAGGAGAATATAATAAAAAAATAAAATTTTAAAAATAATAAAAAAAATTTTTTTTTAATTTACAAAATATTGTTTTTTTTTGCTTTTCCGTGTACCGATTTTAACCAAAATCTAATCAGCTCTAAGTCTCAATATTTATGTACTAAATACAAAATTTTGTTAAAAAATTCCTATTACTTTTTGAGGTAGAGCGCACACAAAATTTGACCACATACATACACACCCTTACACAGATACATACATACAGACATTTTTTGGAAATGAAGATTTTCAGCTTCTGGGACCCCAAAATGACTAAATTCATCAAAATCTCAATTTCTTTTTTCTGCACGATTACAATACTTTTTCAGACTTCGTATGATAAAGTAAAAATATCACTTTGTGATTGAAATTATAAAAGCAAAAATGAAAATCAAAACTTCGAGTGACCGCGACGTTATCGCTTCGTCTCAAAACCGTTAACTGACTTGTCCAAAATCCTCCACCGAATTTATAACATTTTTACGTCTTTGTCTTTAGGTTCTCATAAAGTTCGTTAAACCAAAATTAATTTACTTTGCCTCTTAGCTCTGCTAATTGCATTCCGATGTAATCATTGCTCGAATTATTGGAAGATCTTGTGAGAGTGAACTCATAATTTTACTATTCTAAACTATTTTGAGTAGCTTGAGCCCTTAGATACCTAAGTTTTCCCACTTAACGCTCTTGTAAAGCTAATTTAGACGTCCGATTTTTCGTCAAGTGTAACTTTTAGTATCTAAGCGCTCCTAAAAATGATAAACAACTTATCAGCCCCGTGGTTTCTAAATTAATAAAAATATAAACAATTTACTTAAAATTTATGTTACCAAATTGCAATATTCATCTTTTGAATTTATAAAGTTTAGTTTAAAACAAAATTATAAAATTGGCTTTAGAATTAAAAATATACTAACAATTAAAATGAATATGATTTCCCAAATTTATCAATAAAAGAAATGTTGCAATTTGTCAATTTGCAATAATACAATTGGTTTTTATTTTAAATATAATTAAATTTAGTGTAAAAGAAATTATATATTTAGGGATAAAAAAATAGAGGTGGAGTACTACACTCCTTTATGTGAACATCTACATATGTGACACTCAGAGGCGGATTAACCAAGAAGCAAAAGAAGCTACCGCTTCTGGCGCCAGAATTACAGGGGCGCAAAATTTATTACAATTATTTTTAAAATTATTTGATGATATTTTATATTATAAAATTCTAAAAATCTCAAAAATAGGTTGCATTTTAAAAATATCTCCGGAAGTCGGAGAACTTGAAATATGAGTGTATGTGTATGAACACGCAGCGGTTTATGTATGTACGTCGAGTCGACATGTAATTGATCCACCGGCGCCGACACATACTTCTATAGTTTTAGATTGTACAAGACACACACAAACGCGACTAATGACGTATTCCAAGCGCCGCAAATTGCTGGTTTTCGTCACACGGGTCCTATTTACGATTGCTTATTTTTTTATATGCAGACACAACTTTTCTAGCAAACGTGGTGTGCTTTGTTATCATTTTAAAATTTATTACCCTGGAACTGCCACTTATTTTCTTTTTGTAGAATGTGCTGCACATTGGGTTTACAGACAGCATCGTTGTATTAATTTATGATATTTTAGTAAACAATCAATTTAAACAAAAATTTTTTTAGTTACTACTTAATTTTTCGTCCTCTTTGATCAAATTATTACTAAAAACTTGAAAATATGACAAATTTTGTGAATTAAACTCAACATTTTATTATAAAAAAAGTAAATTAAATGAATTGTACTCGTAATTAATTTGTCAAGCTTCTCAACATCGCTGCGCTGTTGACAACGTAGCACAGCTTCCTTATGCTTGCAACACTTGACGCCAAAGAAAATAGTTTTTCTGTCTTTTCCGTTTTGGCAGAAACTGCATCTAACCTTTTTAGGTATAAATCAGAATCGGAATACAAATAATATAATGGCCTGTACAAATTTTACCCCTTCGTTGTAGTAACAACTAACTCAAGTTAGTTCTCGAGTTAGTATCAATACTTGAAGTTTATTTATTTTACTATTCATATTTACGACGAACTACTGATGAAGTGCAATTGATTTATTAGGAAACGTAAAAAAGAGCATAGTAATTTATCTTTATAAAATTTTGTTGTTAAAAATTATTTGTCAAAATAACATTCAGTATCTCTTCTCTCGTTTATACGATGGAATGGAATAAAAATTTATTTAAAAACATTTTATTTTTCGTTTCATTCTTTTGTATTATCAATTCATATTTATATTAGAAAAAATTTGCGCCCCCCGTAGAGGGGGGGGGCGCAAATTTTGGTTCAGCTTGGAGCGCAATATCCCCTTGATCCGCCTCTGGTGACACTGCTTGACACTAACTGGTTGTGCTGGTTGTGCGCTGTTTTTATTAGTTATTGTTGGTTTCAACTGCTTTCCTGTAGTAAGTAAAATGTAATTTAATTGAACAAAAATTATTGATTGTAAAATCTTTCACTTTAATATTGCAGGTGCGGAGTATTAATTATATCAAACCTTGTGTAATGCACATAACCTACAAGCTACATAGATACATTGTTTTCGTTTAATTTCCACTTGATATTTTATTATACGAAAATTTAAGTACTAAACAGAACGTGGAAATATGAACATGAACAGTAAGATATTCATATTCTTATTAAATTATGTTGATTCTAAACCAAACCTAATATCTTAAGGTCCGAAGATCTCTTTCTCAACTTTTTAGTAGTATTGTCAGTACTCCGTCAATTAGAAATTTTGTTATAAAAGATATAAAGTACAGATGTCAGAATGAAGGTGATATCGTCGACAGAATTACCAAGTACTAGCAATGCTATTAAAACGGAAGACACGGAACTAGAATCATTGCATCATTCCATTGACATTAAAGAAGAAGAGATTAACGGGCAGACATTTTTGGAAGAATGGAAAAAACCGTTTGAGTGCGATATTTGCGGTTATAAATGTTCACAAAAAGGACACTTAAAAAGCCATTTACTAACTCATACAGGCGAAAAACGGTTTGTGTGTGACTTTTGCGATTATAAATTTTCACGAAAAGATAACTTGAAAAGCCATTTACTCACTCATACAGGCGAAAAACGGTTTGAGTGTGACTTTTGCGATTATAAATGTTCACGAAAAGAAAGTTTAAATAGCCATTTACTAACTCATACCGGCGAAAAACCGTTTGAGTGTGATATTTGCGATTATAAATGTTCACAAAAAGGACACTTGAAAAGACATTTACTCACTCATACAGGCGAAAAACGGTTTGAGTGTGACTTTTGCCATTATAAATGTCCACGAAAAGAAAGTTTGAAAAGCCATTTACTAACTCATACAGGCGAAAAACCGTTTGAGTGCGATATTTGCCGTTATAAATGTTCACGAAAAGGACACTTGAAAAGACATTTACTAACTCATACAGGCGAAAAACGGTTTGAGTGTGACTTTTGCGATTATAAATGTCCACGAAAAGAATGTTTGAAAAGACATTTACTAACTCATACAGGCGAAAAACCGTTTGAGTGCGATATTTGCGGTTATAAATGTTCACGAAAAGGACACTTGAAAAGACATTTACTAACTCATACGGGCGAAAAACGGTTCGAGTGTGACTTTTGCGATTATAAATCTTCACGAAAAGAAAGTTTGAAAAGCCATTTACTAACTCATACAGGCGAAAAACGGTTTGAGTGTGCCTTTTGCGATTATAAATGTTCACGAAAACCAAACTTGAAAAGACATTTACTAACTCATACGGGCGAGAAACAGTTTTAGTTTGATATTTGCGATTATAGATGTTCAGTAAAAGGGGGCTTGAAAAATCATTTTAGAATACATAAATAAAAATGCATTTAAAAATACATACTGGCAATTTGTGATGAAAAATTTGTGACTATAAAACAGCTCGTAAAGATCAGCTAGAAAATCACTTTAAAATTCATATAGGCGCCAAACTGTTTACTTGTGAAATATGTTACTCTAAATGTGCACGTAGAACTCAGCTTATATTGTGATGACCTGATTATCTCAAATTATAAAAATTGTAGAATAAATAAAATTTTAAAGAAAACCTCGAATCTTCTCTTTTTTTTAACACTAGACTCTCCTTTAAAATTTTTATTATTTTTTTAATTATTTAATTATTATTAATGAAAATACTCGTATATCATCCAAAATTACTTATGAAAAACTTTATCTTCAAAACTTTTCAAATTTGAGACAAAAGTAATTCAAATTATGAAATTAAATCCACTTACATCAAATTCAAAAATTAATTCACAACATTTTCAAATCTCAAACCGGAGATGAGACGCAAATTATAGAATTTAACGGAGCAAGTTGTTTCCTTTGTGATTCCATCACAGAGAAGATAGAGAGGGCGACCTGCAAGGGAATGGAATGAAGGGGTGCAAGAAGCCACGAGAAGAAGAGAAACGGCCTGAGTTGTAAAAAAAATCGCAATATATAAATATTGTCTTGTTCAAAATTTGTTAATTAAAATTTAAAAATATAAATTTTGTAAAAATTTAAATGTGATGGTTTTCGCGGCAATAAAATTAAGGTGGCAGCACGGACGAGTGAAAACTACAGTCACTAGATACAGTACCGCAACCCTATGGGCCAATGAGTGCGAGAGAGAAAGCATTATTTTGGACCCAAAATGGCGTCATTCGCAAATGTCAATCGACGTTTGTTGTTGTTTTAAATTTAAAGGTTAAGTTAGGAGAAGTTTTAAAACTCTAAAACCTGTTTTTTTTTGTTTTTGTGATAAATAATAAACTCTGTATAACAGGAAAGTGCCTAATTGTTTTGTTGTTCATTGCAAAAATAGGGTTTTTAGTGATTTTAGGCTATTCAGATTACCCAGTGGCGTAGCGTGGATTTATGGTACCCCGGAAAACCTTAAATTTGCCACCCCCCCAATTTTCACAAAAAAAGGTTTTTTTTAAATCAATTTATTAATTGATATTAATTTAATATTAAAATCAATTTAATAAATTAAAATAATTAAATTAAAATTTTATTATGTGTGATTTGTGCACTGCAAACTCTTGAATACATTCGTCAATGTTGATTTGTACATCTTTTTCGATTGCCAAAATACCTAAATTTGTTAATCTTAACGTTGACATTGTAGATCTTAAATAGTTTTTAATTATTTTTAATTTAAAGAAGCTTTTCTTACAATTGGCATTACTTATGGCAGCTTTTCTTTTATTTTTAACTAAAAGTCTCTAACCTTTTTTAAATTTCCCGCATAAATTTGGACCCAAAATGGCCGGACGTTGCGGTACTGTATATATCTTCGACCATTTAAACTTATAGACACGCCGTTTCCAAATGCGTCTGAAGCCAACATGTTCTGCGCATCTGACGTCATGAAAGGGCAAGAATTCGAATATGGCAATAAGTTTTGTATTGAAAGCATGAACTAAAACTCGTATTTTTTACATTTTTATACCCAAATTAATATTAAAAGATATTATGATGGGGTAATATAAATAAAACAAACAATATAATTAACAAATTAGTTTATTTATGAAATATTACTGACCACAAAACATAATAATTTTAATTTATTTACTCTAACTCTACTTAAATTTTTATTTAGACTTTCTCCTTTATGATATAACCTAAGGTTGCAGTAGTGAAAACTAATGATTTTGATTAAATTTGTAATAAGGTTAGATTCAACATCATGGTCATACATTTGTATATTCTTTGTATTTATGGAAAACTGAACCGCGGAGTTTCGTCCATAATTCGAATTTCACTTTCAGCTATTTTACATATAAACAAAATGTAATTATCAAAAATTAGCTAAAAAACAAACTATTAAAACAATAAAATATTTTCAAGCTTTCGGGAACGGATGCTCCCTTTATTTTTTTTAATTAATTATTTAATTTATTAATTATTTATAGTATTATTTATTTATAGTAATAATTTAATAACTAATTATTAATTAATAAATTAAATAATTAATAAATAATTCTTGATAAAGGGAACATCCGTTCCCGAAAGCTTGAAAATATTTTATTGTTTTAATAGTTTTCTTAGCTAATTTTTGATAATTACATTTCGTTTATACCTTTAATAGCTAATAATTTTAATAATATTATATTTTACATATATGAATCAAGTCTTCGGAGGGTTGAATTAAACACTGCTTAACATTACTTAACATAACATTACATTAATTTTTACCAAGTATTAATGTTGAATTTAAAACATCAGATTGAATAGCAGTTAAACAAATGTCGCAATCTAAATTTTTTTTTTCACTTTCTTGACTACAAATCCAGATATATATTTCACAACATTTGAAACATAAAAATAAACTTCTGGAATAACTTATAATACTAGTTAAAGCGTAATCGTGATCATTAATTTCATATTCCTCATAATTTTCTATCAACTGGTTGTCAATGGTTTTCATAGTGACTTTGTTGGAGGTGCTCATTGATTGCAAAATAATTAAAAAAACCGAAAAACGTGTAAAATTAAAATTATTTTAACGAAATTTACAGGAACACTAATGAATGTCAGTTGATGTTTTGCCCTTACGTGACGTCATGCGCAACGTTATAATGTTGGCTTCACTATTCAACCAGTGTAAAATAGCATACGGCGTGTCTATAAGTTTAAATGGTCGAAGGTATATATCTAGTGACTGTAGTGAAAACCAGGCTTTTTCATCAAAATGGCCACCGTAGATAAAAAGTAAAATTTTGTCTCCTGAGTTTTTTTTTGAAATTTGTTATTTTTTTAAAGTTTGATTTGAAATTAAATTGATTACTGTGTGAGTAAATTTTGGTTGTTTGATTTGGAAATTGTTGGTGAGAAATTTGGATAACTTTTTATCTATAAATATGAATAATCAAGATTATTGGATTAATGAATAGTGTAAGATTGAAGTTGAGTTGAATTTGGAAAATTGTAATTGCTGGATTTCAAGATTTTATATTAATAAAATTTAAATCAAAGACGACGTGAAATTAAAGTTGATAGGAAGGCAGATGGTATATTGGGCAATTGCATTTATCGTAAATAAACGGTAACTCTCACCCAATCAGTGCTATTCACGACGGGGTTGATAATTATCAACATTGACAATTTGACGTTTAAATGACATTTGACAGCCTTGTCAAGTCCTAGTCAAGTTTCGCTATTCTGGAAGGGTTGATAACGGTTGATAACTTGTCAAGCTTGATTATTTAGTCAAGTGGCCTTGATAATGGTCAAGCTTGACAGATTTTCTTATTCTGGACAGCATTTTTTAAGCAATACTTGATAGTTATTTATTGACACCCGGCAAGTCGGTATACTACTTGCTGAGATTGACAGCACTTGACAACAGATATAAATTTAGGTGTAGAATTAATAAGTTGATGTTATAAACGCATATTTAATTAAAATTTTGAAATAAAAAATTAAAATCGCTATTAAAGAGATGGATTTAATATTTTTTGAAATATTTGTGAACGAATTACGAAGGTAAGTGATATTAATTTGTTAATTATAAAAATTTTTGCTTTAAAATGATCATTTTTTCAAGTTGCAACTTAATAGAAGCAGGAGAATTTTAAGAGAATCTAGTAACTCTTTTAAGATACTCGATGTGTTATTACGTAAGAGGTTATATACATTTTTTAAGAGGTATGGAACATTGGTTACTTCTAGAAATTGGACCTCACACGAGAGCTAGTAAACGGCATTCTCACATTCCGAAGAGTAGGTAAGTTTTTATTTTAATATAAAATTATATACTTTGCTATTTTAGGTATTTACAGCTTTACAACTTTTGGCACAAGGCGCATTCAAAAAGGCATTGCCCCAGATTTCTTGTGTAGCATACTATCACCAAGCTCGATTAGTCGATGTCTAACTGAAGTTACCGAAATTATTGTCGAGCATTTGGATTTTCTCGTTTATTATTCACGATAACTGTGGAAGCAAAAATACAAGAAAAACAAAAGTAAATACGAACCACAAAGTCAGGACCAAGTACAAATAAAAATAATATAATTATTTTAGATTTATGAATATTTTAAGGGAAGAAAACGGCAATGACTGTGACAAACAAAGTAGGAATTGCAGATAATATTAATGATCACACCATTACAAATGCAGTTATCCAAAATTATTTTTATTTTAACTACGATTACTACTTTAATAAAAAGACTAGATACTTCAGAATTTTTATTTTATTTCTTCCTCGATTGTCACATTATTAAATTTAATTATAGCAGTTATAACATCGTGTAATGCTTCCTCGATTCTTTTTAATGTCCTCGAAAAACTTCAAATGTTGCAAGAAATTTTTACAAAATTCTTTTCAGTTTTAATAGGACCTTCTAACATTCTAACATCTCATATTTTTGTGGGGTGCTTTTTAATTTTCTCGTATCTAATGTAAAAAACATCAAATGATATAAATAACTTCTTCTGTATAAACCACCTAAATCTTTCTACATTATTCAAAACTTTGGCAATTTTTTTAAATGCACTTATAAAAATTAACGTAGATGCCTATTGCATTGAATTTCTGCAATTGTACATGCATGTTCTAAAAATGTAAAAGTTTATAAGATTTTTATAGAAATAAAACTTAGAAAATAAACTTACCCGGAATATTCCGATAATTTTAAAATAATGTTGCTTTATCTCGTAAGAGATTGAAATTGAAACAGATAGTTTTCCTCGGTGGACACTGAAGTTCAGTTATAGTTGGATTTTTTATTCTTTTGGGGTGCAGGTTTATTCTAATAGGCAATCAATCACTCGCACGAAGAGTTTTCACCGGTTTCCTAAAATTATTAAAAGAATGTGTTTTGCTTCCTTACACATGTTATGTTTAGAAAAATTAAATACTTACCTTATTTATTGTGGTGATAACTACAAAATTTTTAAGAAAATCCAAATAAATTGATAATAAACGTAAAATTTTTTGATGTTACACCCACTTATCATTACAGGTTATCATCGTTATTGTACAAAATGCGGTTTTGTCGTATCTTTATTATTGACTATTATAAATCTCGAAAAATAGCTTGACAGCGTTGTCAAAGTAAGTTGTAGAATAAGGAAACTTAAAAATATTGACAAGAAAATATTGATAACTTTCAAAATTGACAAAAAATTGATAATTGTCAAGGCTGTCGTGAATAGCACTGAATATGATGATATAACAAAGGAATTTCAGGTTGTATTGGGAGGCAAATCAAACAATACATTTGTACGCCGACGTTTCGGAAGATTTATTCCTCCATTATCAAGACTATAATGATCTGTTCAGCGACACAAAGACCTACAAAAAACTTGATAAAAACCCCACTATTACCATGCAGGGGAGATTCAATCGCAAAGTGAAAGAATTATTCGATGGGGGCTATATAGATGAACCCCAGAGGAAGCTTATGACTAGGTACAATACGCAATATCCTAGAGGCTACGGCCTACCTAAAGCCCACAAAAGGGGTACACCCCTGAGGCCAGTCATAAGCTGCATAGATTCACCCTCTATCCCACTAGCCAAGCTGATCAACTACGTGTTAAGAAATGTAGTCCCAACCCTTCCGTTTAACGTTGGTAATACAAGAGAGGCAAAAGAGAAGATAACGCGAGGCGTGATACCCCAAAACTACGTGTTGGTATCTTTTGACGTGAACTCCTTGTTTACTAACATCTATAAGGAGTCCGTCATCAAATCCATTAACAATTACTGGGATCTTATATCTCCATATACGCCCATCCCGGTGAACATCTTTACCAATCTTGTACCCTCCATATTTGAAAATAGTTATTTTAGCTTCCAAAATACGTTCTACGCTCAGCTTGTTGGAACTGCGATGGGGGATCCGTGCAGTCCGTTTCTATCTAGCCTGGTCATGAATGACCTATTATGTAATTTTTTCGGAACAATCAGCTTCAACATTCCTTTCTTACTCTTATATATCGATGACATAATCACAGCTGTTCCGACTACGGAAATACAGAATTGTATTGAAATATTGAATAGTTTTGATGAACGACTTACCTTCACATGTGAGCTGGAATCTAATATGTCGATACCCTTTTTGTCCCTTCTTATAATGAGGAAGGAAGATGGTACTCTCACCACGGATATCTATAGAAAGCCATCGTCCACAGACCGACTACTTAACTTTGCCTCTTCACACCCTATAAACCAGAAAATGTGCGTGGTTAACACTTTAAAACACCGCATACTAACCTGCGTACCGAAGGAGATCATTTTCACGAGACTTAACGATCTTAAACAATAACTTCTGAAGAACGGATATCCATCTCGCTTACTTCACTGGACTCTTTTCAAGAAGGTCATTAGTACGTCCCCAGACCCTCCCACTGAACCTGATGATCCGATGCAAGGGACGAAATATAGCAAGATTACATACCACCCCTATCTAGAATATCAAATTAAGAATGCTCTGAAGGAAGTACTGGAGAGTGGAGAGATTAAATTGACTTTCCACAATAACTTCAACCTGCATAGAATGCTATTCTCCAGAACGAAGGACAAGATCCCCATCCCGGACCAGGCAAACGTGGTGTACAAGATTTTGTGTGAATGTGGAAAATGTTATATTGGACAGACCAAACAAAGGTTATCCACCCGAGTTAAACAACACGTACAAGATATAAGACATAATTCGACATAATTTCTGACCAATCAGGTAGTCATAAACGTAGGTTAACCTTGAAATTTAGATTAACTTACGATTGAAAAACTGGGCTTTAGGGTATTTGAAATGCAACAATACACAATCAAATAACCGCTCCTGACTGTTTTCTTTAGTTATAGTTGAAAGAAAGAGTGCGTTAATAAGCCAAGGACCATCCTGCCATTAAAAAACTATATTCGCGATAAATTCGAGAATATATATATTCTCGAACATTTTTAAAGTGAGCAAAATTCAAGTGTGTCAATTTGTTGACTACATCACAGTAAAAAATCTGATTGAGTAAGTGCTTGCAGGATTTTGAGCTAAAAGTTCTCGGTGTTAGATTTTGAGTACTCACAAAGAAAAATAGGGTTAATAATACTTGATAAAGGTTATGCTTTACTTCTTGTAGTAGTAAAATAGGCCTCAACTGATACGATGCGTATTATTTACCACTACAAAATAGTACACACAAAATAGTAAGATTACGTTATACTAGTAGTTATTTTCTATTATTTTTATTGCAGTGAATTTTACCACTACCGTGGAAGTAAATTTTAGCACTTGTTGTTCTAATAACGAGAACAGTGAGAATTACTTGTTATCGTGATAACCATAGGTAACCGTCCTGTAGTGGTAAATTGTACGACTGTATAGCGATGGGTTTTACTATTGCGCTAAAGGGTGAATAATACATACCAAGATTAGTTTAAATTTACTATTTGTTGTATTTTATTATACTCTGCATTAAAACTATTTTGTATCGATAGGGGTTACAATTGTATAGTTAAAAGTTACCATTTTGAGTGCTATGTAACAATGTATTAAAAGTTTTATTAACTGCAGTGTTTTTACTGATACAATTAGTTGGCCAGACAATTAAAATTTTTTTGTGTGTAAATTAACTCAATCTTAGACTTTTCGTGTCTGGTTGAGTTAAATTAACTTAATATTTAATATATTTTCACACAATTGAGTTATTTTTATAGAATTACTATATAAAGAGTAAAATGTACTCCTATAAGCAAATTGCCGAGTACATTTAACACCTTATTTGATAAGGTATAGCAAGCTGCTGCGTGTGCGAATTTGCAGAAGCAGTCTTAGCTTAGCTTTCATTGTGATTTTGTTTTCTGTTTGTAAAGCATCATGAGTGCGGAAATATACTTATTTAAATTACAATACAAAACCGAAAAAAAGTGGTGCAAAATTGCGGCAGAAGACCTATCGTACAAGAATATTATAGAATTGGGTAAGTTGATATTTAGTAATACGGAGCCGCCGTACACAGCGCCAATGTTTAGAAGGCGCTAAAATCGAGCGTTTTTTAATCGTTGTGATTCCAAGGTACTGCATTTTTCTTTGATTATAATATTGTATATGATATTATTAGTATTAAAGGCGCCATTTACCTAATCTGCACCGGGCGCCTAAATAGCTTGATCCGGCCCTGTACCCCATATGCCGTGATATGATACATTGGACTGAAAAACACGAACCATCAGGCAGAAAAGTAAATTGAAATATTTCATTTGATTGGCTAATATTCCTAATAAATTTTCAAAGACAACTATACACAAAGATGTTGAGGCTCCTTTGTTTTTACCTTTTTGGCAAAGAATTTTATTAGCTTTAAGGTTGTACTCTCAAAAACAAAAAAAGTTATTGCCAAAAAACAGTTTTCTCGTATCTTTGATATGCCTTAACAAAAAAAAACTAAAGCGATCGTAGGAGGAGACGGGGAATCTTACGATCTCTTTGATGTACCCATAAAAATTGAAAAAATGTTTTAATGTTTATTGGTTATTAATATATTTTGTATGTTTTAATAACCTACCACCTATGGTATTATTAAACATAATAATAATTATGTTTCTCTTCGAAAAAATTTTCATTAGCATTCTTAGTAAGTTTTACCTCACTTTCATGCAACTCGCAAATAGAACTATGTTTGGATCGTTCATTTTTTAATTGGATGAATTTCAGACCATATACATAATATAGGGGGGGGGGAGCGAGGATTTTGCCATTGTGACGGCCAGAGAAATTTTCTCTTCATAAATTTTGACCTTAAATTGATTTTAGAATTTCATAAGCTGATTTTTGAATATGTTTGAATGCGATTGGTTGTTTGGAGAATTGATGATGTGATTTATATAGATTTAAATTTGAATAAAGAATTTGATTTACACTTATTGTTTGAACTTTGAACTACACCTAATACAGCTTATTTGGTATCCCAACAACGTGGGGCTTGACTACGTTCATGGGTTCTTCTTCTTGACCCTGAGAGAAGAGTGTAGTACTAGGTATTGCAGAATTCAGGGTAGTGAATTTGATGTAATCGTGTGGGTTTTCCAGAAAATATATCTGACAAGAGGTGGGAAATAATTTCCCCTCTCAAAAGCCACTAATATTAAAATTATATTTATTTGATATAAAAATAACCACTCAGAATACTCCACATTCAACGCTTTTAAATATACTAGAAGCAAACGATCATCGTTGATCTTAGGTGCTCAGAAAACTGTAACATCTTCGATCCATCTCACGCTCAGAATGCAGAGTTCTAACTCTTCATCGTGGTTGCTACTACTCAATATTTGAATACTGAGTATGTGAAGATATACTACAGAAATGATCCTGTGAAGTATGATCTTGATTTTTTAAATTTTTTTTTCCGGTTAAGTGCAGTGGTTCCATTAACTTGATTAGGTACTTTTAACGGTAACGCCATCTATCGAAACTATTTTAAGGTATATTAAAAACGGTTTTTTTTGAAAATTTTATTAGTTTCAAACTAATTTATTAAATAAGAAGTTTTTTCAACGAACACCGCGCATTTTAGAGCAGCAACTGAAGAAATAAATATTTTAGATTGGGAAATCGTCTATCAGAAAATCTAAAAAGAACAAAAAACATTTTTGTCAAGCACCTTTTCCACCTTCATCCGGAGCTGATGGACAGATGGACTTGAACCGATTTGCATTGGTCAGGCCCGTAGCCAGGATTTCATTTCGCGGAGTACCTTTTGTAAAAAAGTAACAATTTCGGGGGTTCCTCTTCTGGGAATTTTTATTAATTTCCTCAGATGCCCCCCTGGCTACGGTCATGGCATTGGTCAATGGTGTGAGCAATAGCTGGCGGACCTACTGCTACTGTAAACAATCTTCAATTTTGATTCCACAAAATCACGAGTTTTTAATGAGTGAGTGGCAAAATCTCTGATCTCTGACAGTACCTCTCGACTTTCGCACTTCTGATTAGTTCGTTCATTTTAAAACTCCGGTTTTTTGATTAATAAGACATGCAGCTTGACTGGTCCATTTGATACTGAATTTTCAATTGGCACTATTATTATTATTTAACGGGTTGTGATTTTGTTACGCCCACCGTACTGAACACTGAAAGCTTATTGTGCCCCAATTCCTTGTTTTACTCTTTTAGCCGTGTTTCCTCGACGAAGTCGAGTAAGCGACCAAGAGGTGATTTCCCTATCTCCTCTATTTCCGGGTATGGAAGTCCGAGGTAGTAATACTTGCGAGTATGTACAATGTACATACAGTAAATAACGAAAAGTTTTGCCCACTCCTATGTTAACAATGTAAATTGCCGGTTTTGAATCCGTTTTTTAGCATATAAAAGTCCATTTTACAGCAAAACCTTCTGAACATTTTTTGTTGCAAATTTCATTGTTTTCAATTTTGATTCTATACATTTTTTTATTTTAGCGCACCCTTTTTGACTGACAGCGGCTTAAACAAGACTCGGTAAAAAGGAAAAAATATTGTCATCTATATCTAGAAAACGTGTTATGTAATGTTTGACTGTTTTAATGTAATTATGTTATGTAATAAGTTTCGTTTTCTTGTTAGCACTGCTATTTTGTACGAGCTCAGTTTAATAAATTGTTTGTCAAATAATAATCTATATATATAAAATTCACGTGTCACAGTGTTAGTTACCATACTCCTCCGAAACGGCTGAACCGATTTTAATGAAATTTTGTATATACATTCAGTAGGTCTGCGAATAGGTTTTTGTGCTAAAAAAATTTTAAAATTCGCGAAAATGCGGAATCCACAAACGATTTACGGTAACGTCGCTCTGATTGGTCGACTTTTAATCATATAATCCGATGAAAAAGGTACACGTACAGGGTGAACCAAACCATTGCTATCAGGTAGTCGCACAGAGTTGGGTCTAAAATTTGGAGAGATAGATGGCGCAAAGGCTACAAGCATATTGCTATTTCATACGGCGTTTATTATATTGTTTACATTTTATAACATTTGATTTTGAATTGAATATAATTTAAAAATTAAATTTTAGAGAAAAGAACAAAGTTTACCGGGTCAACTATTTCATACCGCCAGGGCCGAATATGGCGGTATGGCACAAGTGATTTTAAAGAATTGTTATTAATATTAAGGTGGCCAATTTTGGCCAAAATTATCGAATATTCGGATTAAAGAAGCAACATGGATTACAATTAAATTTAATAATTATTCTCTTTAAGAAAATCTATTATTATTTTTATTGTGCCTCCACATAACCCTTCCCCTCCATGACCAACATCTGGCTACGACCCTGCATACCCACAGATGTTTAAGGTGTCCCTATCCAGAAAATTTTTTTTCGATAAATGGCGTAAAGGTTACAAGTTATTGGTAATATTGTATGTAGAGATTTACATAATAGAGAGACTTATTTCTTTTTATCATATTTGATTTTGAATTGAGTTTAATTTAAAAACTAAATTTCAGAGAAAATGAAAGATTTTCAGAACATTATATTGATGATGCGCTAAAAAGCGCTTCGTTAGTTGCACAATATGAAGATTTCCAGGTGAGATCTGAATTCCATCAAGCACGAAATAGATATTTTCGTTAAAAGTTAGGAAAACTAAGATTTTTCCATTCAAGGCGAAATTTTTAGTAAACTAAAAACTCACCGAGCTTTTTGAATTACTCTATTCCGAAGTACCAAGGTATTTCACGTGGAATCAAAAAATAAAATCTGGCATTGCAGCAACCTTATTGCATGGAGGCAGAACTGCTCATTCAGCATTTAAGCTGCCACTGAATATTAAAAATAATCCAGACGCAGTGTGCTGCATAAAAAACAATCGTCCATGGCCACAATGCTCAAACAATCCAAAATTATCATCTGAATGATAGTGTACCATGGTGAATGTACAATGATGAATGTACGATGGCACACAAACATTCTCTTGAGGCACTGAACGGAACACTAAAAGATATAAAAAATAACGACAAATTATTCGGCGGCACTCTTTTACTCCTTTCCGGTAATTTTAGACAAACACTTCCCGTCATTCCACGTTCAACGTACACTGGTGAGATCAACGCTTGCTTTAAATCATCGCCACTGTGGCGTCATGTAGAAAAAATCCACTTAAAAACTAACATGCGAGTGCAAATGCTACAAGAACCATCCGCTGGCACATTCTCAAAGCAATTATTACATATCGGCGATGGTAAAGTTGCTGTTTATGAAAATACTGCATGCATAAAATTACCCACTAACATCTGCACAATCATTGATTCGCAAAATGCTTTCATTGGTCGCATATTTCCCGATGGAGGCACACAACACAAGAATCATGTGGAGAAAAAATGTGGACGTCGACGATTTAAACTACAAGATACAGGCGTCGTTTCCAGGCGACTTGGTATCATACAAATCGATCGATTCAGTTTGCGATGCCAACGAAGCTGTAAATTATCCAACAGAGTTTCTGAACTCACTGAAATTGTCAGGCGTGCCACCACACTTTCTACGACTAAAAGTTGGATCTCCGGTTATTTTACTTCGGAATTTGAACCCCGCACGGCTGTGCAATGGCACCCGATTGGTAATTAAAAGATTAATGATAAACTTTATAGAAACCACCATTTTTGAATGGCAAATCTCGAGCCGAAAATGTTTTGCTACCACGAATTCCACTGATTCGCACAGACGTGCCAATCAAACGCGTTTAATTTCCGATTAGGTTGGAATTCGCAATGACAATAAATAAGTCGCAAAGCCAAACGATGTCTGTTTGCGGCATAGATTTGACAACACCGTGTTTTTTACACGGACAATTAAACGTGGCATGTTCTTGCATGTATGCATGTTTTCGATGGACTGACGAAAAATATCGTCATCGTCTACATATAATTTATATGGCAGAACGTTCGCCGAGTCACTTGGTATATTAATTCTGAGGCGGTACGATGTTCTAGAATTTTACAAATAATTTATATGGTTCAAGTTCTGAGGCGATACGAAGTTCGCCGGGTCAGCTAGTTGTTCTTATATAATTTCATAAAAACACCAAATTGGGTAAAAGTTAACTCTTATTTGAGTAAGTATAGTTACACTCTTTCTTGAGTTGAACATACACTAAACAGAGTAGTAAATTATTCTTGCTTTGTGCACACATTTTACTCATAAATGTGTTAAATTAACTTAAATAAGTGTTTCAATTCACTCAAAAAAGAGTTAAAAAGGGTACTCTAAATATGTAAAAAATAGTGTTAAATTAATCTAATAAAGTGTTTAAATTAATTCATTAAAGAGTTAAAACTACTCAAGATGTACTCAAATTATTGAGTAAAACTAATTAATTTTGGTGTTGTTTTAACGCAAACATTTTAACACTATACTGAGTTTCTTTTACCTTGATTAAAGTGTTTAATAACTTACTCAAATCCGGCGTGGACGCGTTTTGACACCAAAAAGTGTTGAAATTGAGTGAAATTTTACTCAAAATTTTTAAGTGTGTAGTTACCCTCTACATAGTTAGTACTGTCTAAACAATAACAAATTATAAAGAAAATAACGATGTCTCTTTTATTATTAAAAGCTTTATATTAACTTAGCCGGGTATATAAAATGTCATGTTCAAAATTAGTTTATCAATCAATAGGAATAGACAATTAAATCTAGCAGTTGTCACTAGTTGCTTTGTGATATTTTATTTTATTCAAGATGCATACTTTTCAAACAGGTAACGTATGTAGAAGAAGTTGACTTCGAGATAGCCAAATTCACCATGGCAATTACCGAAGCGCACAAAGTTGCCACTCAAACTAAGCAAATTCGCAATCAATTTATTGCAGATCAGGTAACTGACAATTTAAAGAGACGGCGAAATAAAGCCAGACGTAAATGGTTGGAAACTGGTAATATAATCTATCGTGTCGAAAAAAAAACAGCTAACGGAAGAAATCCAGTCAAGAATCAAAATTATTCGTCGGCAAGAATGGCTAAATAAATCAAAAGACCTATAACCACTAAAGACAACTCATTGTGGAAAGTTTACGGTGCGCTAAGATGAAGAAACGAATCAATGCCTGCACTAACTCATGCTAACATAAAATATTACGCCAATCAAAAAAAGGCCGAGAAACTTGCCAATATTTTAGAAGAAAATCATCAGGTGACTACTAATTTTGTTTCCCCTTTACAAGAACAAGTAAGAGAAAACGTTGAATTGCTATATAATATGGATGATTTGTCAAATATTAACATCAGCCCTAAAAAAATTCAGCGGATTATTATGAGCCGCAAAACCAAGAAAGCTCCCGAAGCAGATGGTATCACCAACAAACACCTCAAGTACCTACTCAAAAGAGGAATGGGACAGTTATATTATATTTTTAAAGCCTGTTTAAAACTGTGCTACTTCCCAATCGCCTGGAAGACGGCTGAAATTTTGGCAATCCCGAAGCCAAAAAAGGACAAGAGTCAAGCTAAAAACTATCTTTCAATCAGTTTGCTCCCTTGTCTAAGCAAAATTTTAGAAAAAATTATTCAAGAAGAGATTGTCGACCATCTGACTGAAAATAATCTAATTATCAAACAACAGTTCGGGTTCCAAAAAGGACATGGCACTATCCAACAGATAGCTCGAGTCGTCGACGATGTGGTGTTGGAATCAAGCCAAAAAAATCATACGGGAATGGTTTTACTCGACCTAGAGAAAGCTTTGGATACGGTGTGGCACGAAGGCCTAATTTATAAGATGATGAAGCTAAACATTCCCACATCTTTAATAATAAAAATAGTCCAAAGTTATCTGAGTGGTCGCAGCTTCAGGGTTGCGGTTGCCGATTCAAACTCCTCGCTGAAAGATATACCTTTTTTATTCAGTGGCAAAATCAACTGCAATGCAATGATCCGTCTCTTCAAGTTTAGGAAGCCTATCATACTCACCAGATCCAAGTGGATTTTTGATGTTCAATATCACTCAACAAGTTATGGCAGGCACAGGCCGGTGGCTAGGATGGTTCGGTTATCCAACACTCGAACTGAAGACAGCAACTTCGATATATTTAATACTTCGCTAGTTAAGTTTAAAATGATCGTATCGAAGATGGAACTTTCTACTCTCTGAAGTCTGTTTAAACTTCAATTTTTATTCTATTATTATTATTATTATTTTATGTAAAAAGGTTTTGTTCAATCCTGCTATTGAAACATGTCGTTTCTTACTTGAATACGCAACTAGAAACCCTTTGTTTTACTCATTCAAATTATTTCTAAGGTAACGAGTGGGCGAAAAAATTTTCACCCACTAGTGAGTGAAAAATGCAGTCATTCATTGTATTTGTTTATGCAAACTATAGCAACACAACCTGACGTCTATGTTGATTTGCCTACTTATTTTTATATTTTAAAACCAAAGCAAACTATGATGTCGTGGACCGAATGGAATAAATAATACCCACTTTTGTATTTGTTATTTATTGTATACTCTGTAAAGTTACTAACAAGCGAATGAGTGAATCTAAGTTACTATTTACATTGTTTATACTACAATTTGAATTGGTGGATTCTGTGCATAATATATTACACTATGAGCCAAATGTAGTTCTTCTAATAATTTTTTCCGAAACTGTCCATTCCACCGGAGTTGTTGTTTATCAATAGTTTGTAGAGGGGTTGTAGAGTTATATTCTCAATGAATCGGGAATAGTAATGTATCATATCTAGAAATGATTTTAATTGGGTCAATGTTTTTGGTATCTCACACAATTTACGATTGCACTAATTTTTGAAGGGTCTTTCCGTAAACCTTTACTACTTATCTTATGACCCAGATATGTGATTTCTTCTTGAAAGAAAACAGACTTTTCTTTTTTTGCTTGAAACCCATGTCTGATCTTCTTTTAAAAACCTTCTCTAAATTCTTGACATGTTCTTCCTGATTTATTCCAGTCACCACGATGTCATCTATAATAATTCCTGTTCCTTCACATCCCCTTAGTGTTTTCTCCATTATACGTTGGAAGATAGAACAGGCCGGTTTGGTTCCATAAGGCGCTCTTTCCATTTTAAACAAACCTTTATGTGTGCTCCATGCTAACAGCAGTTTTGAATTTTCTTCTAACTCCAATTGGTTGTAGGCATGGTTCAAATTCAGCTTCGAAAATCTTTTTCCTCCCTCCAGTGCTGCAAACAATTCCTGAATATTTAGTAATGGAAATTTATTATCCGATATTACTGGGTTTACGATAGCTTTATAATCCCCGCATAATCGAATCAAACCATCTGCTTTTAAAACTGGGACCAACGGGGTCCCCCAGTCTGAACTATTTATGGGACTAATTACTCTTTCTCTTTCTAAACGTTCTAACTCTTCGCTGACTTTGCTCTTGTAGGTAAATGGTAATGGTCTTGGTTTTAAGTATTTAGGTATTGCCTCGTTGGATATTGTTAACCTAATTTTTTCATACCCATAGTGCCCTAGCTTGTCTTCGAAGAGTTGTTTATACCTTTCCAAAAGTTCCTTAAGTGCTGTCGATTTAACGTCCTCCAATATCTTATTTGTCGTTACTGTTATGCCGAACATTTCCATTATATCTATTCCCAATGCATCATTTCCTCTGATTATTAATAATTTCACTAATTTTTGTACTTTTGCCAGACTTAACGTGACCCGTATTTGTCCCGCCGTTGTAAACGATAAGTACCATTATAGTATAGGGTCTACCAATAAGAACACTAGAACTTGTTTTTTTAATTAAAACTAATCCTTGTAAGATACAATGGATTTGTTTGTATTTATTTGAAGCTCAGTTCGTACTATTTATATTTTGAACAAAATATTCTTTTTTATATTATTTTTTAAAATTAGAGATTAAAGATTAGAAAATTAGAGATTAATGATTAGAGAATTAGAGATTAAAGATTTGAGTAATAGAGATTAAAATATTTTTATTTCAATTGACTCCAGTCTTCCCTCATTTCTACCAGATCGAGTCCCGTTTCGAGTAAGAATAAAAATGGTCACGTTAGCGATACGTCGCACTATCGAATTTGTTTCAAGTTGCCTTGATATTGTGATTTTTAACTTAAAACTTCAATTAACCCAATTTAACAGAAATAATTATTATTTCAATTTTCCAAAAATCGTCAATCATCGAAAATAAAATTCATTCTCTAAAATCATCCAAAAAGTTTCGTCCAATTTTTAAGACAAATAACATTCAAAAAATAATAAATTCGATTTATCTGCACAATAATGCAAAATTTTTCAAAACTAAAAATCACAAAATATAACGGAGACGACTTAACCGCTAACCGCTTTGGATGGCCATCCTCGTCCACCCTACTTTTATCCACCTGTCGGCGCCATCTGCGCACAAAGTGCGGTAAAAACCAAAAATTCAAAATTTATCTAAACTTTTGAAAATAAAATGTTTACAAGAAAAATAAATACAATTTTCGAAATTGCATTTAAAATATATTCAAAAGAGTTTCAGAGCATGACAAAATATTATGTGCTATTATTAATTTAATTTTGTATGCTTATGCTAATTTTGTCAGAAACACATCTCAAAACAAAAATTTCACTTATTTATAATTACTAACTCTCAGAAATCAAACAAACAAAATATTATGGCCACGTTCACGTGGTACGCAGACGCACAAATTGATAAACATAAAATAAATCCTCGGTAAATCCCCCAAGTTTGATATAATTCCACTTAAATTCTCAGAAATCATTAATAAATCATCTTAAATGCCTGCAAATCAGCTGAAATCCTTGAAAAATCTATAGATTGCCTTTAACTCGGTTTTAAATCATTTTGAATTTCTGGAAATCTCCGTAAATCTTTACAAATCTGCATTATTCCTGGGAGGTGTAGTTGTGGTTCTAAAAGTTTGTTGGTTCAAAATATCAAATAAGATCAGAAGATCTTCAAAATGCTGTACATCAATTATTGTTCCATAAACGGTAAGGATTTTCGATCACGGTATGACTAATCTCTTAAATGGGCTTCAAAAATCAAATACTTAATATTTTTACTCAACCGATTTGTTTCAGTTCTCAGTGTCTAAACTACATCTTTTTCAGTAGGTATAATTTGGAACATTTGAAAACAGATTTGGTACGACAGAAAACAGATTTGCTACACACAAAATCAGATTTGGTACAAACGGGAACAGATTTACGGTCATCGATTTAACGGGATTTGTACCAAATTTGATTTTGTCTACCAAATCTGTTTTTTATTTCTGTATTTCTGCATCTGTATTTTAATGTTGTTCTCAGGATAAACCCAGTAGAAAGGTACGGAATGGAGCTGATTGAAATTAGCTTAAGCTACATCTGCTGTACGATATATTTCTTATCTAACCAGGCAAACACCGGCACCTACTGCATTATCTCTTTAATCACGGTTCTCGTCAAAAGCCAGGTTTTGATTCTTGCTGACTAATAGATAATCTTTGTTCAAAGACTTTTTTTTTAGATAAGAAAAATACATCTTACACCAAACTGATTTATTGCTATATTGGTTACAACTGTATGTTATAATACTATACCATTTTAATTATTTAAAAACCGGCAAATTAAATTTGAGAAATCCAACTATAAATGTAGCTTCTAATGATTTGCCTCGAATTTATTAATTGCGGCAAGTCTTGCACATAATCGGTGCTGAGCATATCAGCACAATGGGCTGTACCTAAATATTTTTTTAATTATTTACCATTCAAGAAAATTTTGAATTAAATATTACCTTTTATGAATATTGCTGGTGATTTGGTATTGGTGGAATTGGTTATGCCCGCTGGGTACCATGGATCTAAAGATCCTTGTACAAACACAACCCTATCTACGTTATTCACAATGGTTTTGCCTCCGTACTCAGTGTTGGTGTTTTTAATTTGCTGGTTAATGAACATTGCATTGTATTGTTCTCCAAATACATCTGTACACTGCTTAATGTAATGCTCAACCGGGAATTTGGTACCAAATACATGTGATTCGTTTGACGATGTGTGAAAGTAGCCCATTTGATGGCAGGTTTGGAAAAACCATTGCTTAGCTAAGGAAAATCTTATTGTTAAATCGTACGTAATAGCTATTTATTTAACCAGTTATATAATGAAAAATTGTATAATAATTAACGTTTAAAGATTAGGAGAAGATTAAGCTGGAAAATTTTAGTTGCATAGTACTTACTTCCATTTTTATTAACTTGGTGCTCCCAACTTGTATTCCAATAATAGTTGACAAAGTTTTGGTAATTATACTCTACACATTTCGACTTTCCCAAGATCTGAGTGAGAGCTGCTGCAAAACGATCAAGCGAAGTAGATCCCATTGATTTATTTGTAAGTATATTGCAAATATTATCAATTGTCGCATTGCTTGAGTGATTCACTTTGTTGACCTGAACCACTCCGGCAATATAATTTGCTAACACGCTATTCAATTGAGCATAATCGTTTTTGAAATCCTGTGAGTATTCAATTGCTTCACATAAATTTAATTTCCTAGTTAAACTTTGTTGTCCAGTTGTATCTTGAGATAATTGATCAATTTTAGCAAATGCTTCAGATATGGTTGTGACACAAGCATGACTATAAGTGGCCAAAGAATCCACCACGACTTTAAAATAATCTATAGCATAAAAAATAATAATAACATTTTTCATTAATTTGAAAAGAAAAAAAATTTACCCTTATAATCAACAACAGGTTGAACAGGAGCACTGGATGATATAACTCCATATACTAAATGTGGATATTTCAAACGTAACCATGCAACTAGATTACCTGGATACGAACCACCAAAGAGTATCAATTTATTGCTCTTGGTTAATTTATACGTCTCTTTCATAGCTGCAATAAAATTGACAGTATCTTGAAGAGCTTGTTCCACAGTTAAATATTGTAAATTTTCCGTACTAGTATCGCTAAAAAAATTAAAAGAATTTTTTTAAATACTCTTAAGAAAATTAAAAACAAAAGTTATATACTAACCCAGTAGGATGACTGGTTCCGTAAAATCTATGTTCCAAATGCAAAAGAAGCGCCCCATGTTGTTTTGCATTGTCTACCCAAAATCCTCCTGTCATCGAATTAGGTGAAATGGCACCTTCTCCTCCCATTAATAGAAATATTGGACTGTTCGATGAGTGTTTGTAATATGCGTCGTTAACATAATAACGCTTAAAAATTGAAGGAAAGTTAATTAAAGTTAAAATATATTATTTCGTGCTTTATTGGCTATAAGTGCCATTCACATCCAATTAACGCTTAACGCTAAAACCTTGAATTAGTCGATGAATTTGGAGTAAATTAAAAAATAAAATAAATAAAAATTCACTTCAAGTCAAATGCATCGATGAAAACGAAGTTTTAAAGAAGAAATGTGTTTTTTTATTATTTTACGTAGGGTTAATTGAATAAGAACGACTCTTAATACATTAATTTTTGGTTACGTTTGGCACTTTACTTATATTGTAGGTAATAAAAATATTAAAGTCAAAACGGGTTGTTTACATAGAATATAATTTAATTATCAACAATACGACTAAAGTGCAAAATGTAACTAGAAAAATTGTAAATTAATGTTTTTTAGTGTTTTATTCTTTACTTTTTTTCGTTATTTCTTATATTTTAACATTCTGTTTAGTTCTGTTAAATAATATATTATTAACTTTTCTCTCCTTTTTTTAAATCTGAACTTAAGTAATCTATTTTTTGTAGGTTTACTAACAATGAACCACTTACTTGACGCCACATTCTTCCGTCGGTAGGTTTAAAGTGGTCTAATATTTGCAAATGCCACTTTTCGTCGACAGATTTTCCAGCTCTAACTTCAGTTTTTTCAGATTCATCGTTAAAATACTTCCCTCTAAAAAACATTCGTCCAGAATTAAATTTTACTAATATTAACAACTGAATAAAGAAGAAAAAACACTTTAAATTAATCATATTTAAAAAATATCAATATATTCTTCTAAATATGTCTGACTTTTAATGTCTAAAATGTCTTCAATTACTTTCCCATTTATACATTTCACACAACGTTATTGATTCCAAAATTACCAGATAAAAGAAATATTTCCATAGTTTAAAAAAGTTACCATAAAACAACAATTAAAAATTTTAATGTATGTAGATATGTAGTATTATTACATGTACATATGCACAAACTATATACATAAAATATAATTATGGGTTGGGTACAACTCGCCGCGCACGATTTGCCGCGCACGATTCGCCGTGGCACGATTCGCCACCGGCACGATTTGCCGCCAAGCACGATTCGCCGTGGCACGATTCGCCGAGAGCTTCTAGCGCCATATATCAATAATCTAATTACTCCATTTGTTGACCTTTTGTATTTACATGATGACACAGGTCAATTAATATGGTTCAAATTTTACCTGTAATAAAAAAAAATATTTTTTACGGTGGATCCGTGTACTGCCATGGTTGTCTTTGTCAAATTCGACTCTGCGCTACCCTGCGCTCCGGTCACTAATTAAAAATATCCCTGAAGACCAAAAGAACTCGGAAAAGGTAGAACTTGAAAAAGGTGAAACTCGTTGAAAAAGTGAATATTGTTTTGTAACAGTTTAATTTATTTAATTCATTTTTATGGGTTAAAAATCTATCAAAGATTATCGATAGATGGGGTCACTGAACGGATAAAAATAGATAAAAATAAAAAAATCGCGGCGAATCGGGCAACGGCGAATCGTGCCACGGCGAATCGTGTCACGGCGAATCGTGCCGCGGCGAATCGTACCGTTCCAATAATTATTATGTATGCGTTTTGTCCTGCCTCCCCGTATGTATCGTCTGGCTCTTGCTGCAATATTACAAAATATATTTGTAAGTATATTAATATTTATTTATTGTTCTAAAATTAATGTAAAAGTTTTACTTTTGGTCATAATAAATTGTTAAATAACACCCTGGAAAATGTAGACACTAATTTTTGTAAGTTGTTTTGGTATAGAACGTAAGTTATATTTGACAAGCATAAAACGAGCAATTATTCTGATTCTTAGCTCGTTTAATAAAGCGTAAAATAACGTAAAAATTATTTTTTCTATTTTTCGTCTAAAACAAAGTTATTTCGAAACCTAGTTGCGTATCGTAATGGACAATATTTCGAAACGCAATTTTTTGTTTTAAAAGGTTGGTAACTAAACGTCAAGCGAAAATTAAAACTAATGATGTCACTATGAATAATATTATAAACCTACAAATTGATGCAAAATAACTTTAATTATCTATAAAATAATTAATAATAATAAAGAATATTGTAAACTGCAAGTATAATTTCGTTTATTTAAACTTTTATGCTATCTCCTAACCTGTAAATTTTTTGTTACCAACTATTACAAAAATAAAAAAAAAATTCCAATTTACTATTATATAATAAAATGCACATTTTTAATATTTTTAGGGCGTATAAAGCGCAAAATAGAAAAAATAGTATAAGAAACTCGTTTTATAAGACGTTTTATCGCACTTATCCTTTAGAAAACTCCCCGCTACGCGGCTTGTTTTCTAAACGGATTGCGAGCGTTAAAAACGCCACTTATAAAACTAGTTTCTTAATATACTATTTACGTTATTTTATAATTTTATAATACGTTAGGGTATAATTAATTATGGACAACCAAGAAGAGATTGTACCAACCGGGGCAGGCGAAAGCGCGGCGGTCCCTTAGAGTTTTGCACCTACGATTCTGCCAGTAACTCCTACACTGCAATGTTACCGCAAGTAGGGGTCGCGTATCATAGTTTAGGCACTATAGCCGCTACTCTGGAAAATTTTAATGGCAAAGAAGTTCTCCGATATTTTGATAAGTTAGAGCAGCGTAGTCGATTAGATAATTGGGCGGAATCGGAAACGTTAAAAATATTAAAGAATCGTCTTGTAGGATCCGCGTACGAATATTTTAAATCTGATATTACCTTAGATGAAAACTATAATGAATTTAAAAATAAATTGATAACAAAGTTTTCTCCAAGAAAACAACCGGGGGAAGATCAAATAAAATTAAATAGGTGGTTTCAGAGTCCAGGTGAAAATGTTAATACTTTTTGTAGCAGATTACGTACACTTGAAGGAAAAGTGTTGAAGGAGGATCTTCGTACGGCCCAGTCAGGAGAAGAATTGGGGCTACGACGAAAAATCGGTGAAATCAATTCAAATTGGGGTTGAAAAGGGGTTTTATTTAGGTTAGTTGGAGCCACGTTAATAGGTATGGATCAGATATCACTCGAGGAATACGAGGAGTTGGCAGAGCGACATGAGATGGTGCAGGACATGATCCAGGGGAAACGTGCACATGACATCGCTGACGTAAAAGAAGTTGTCTGCAATCGATGTAAAAAGGTTGGGCATTTTGCTAGGGATTGTTTTCAGAAAACGCAACTTAAACCTTGTTATATTTGCAAGGAATTGGGGCATTGGGCAAATCGATGTCCAATTAAATCAATGGGAGATTTTTCTAAATCAGAAAACCAATATTCTCGTGTTATCAATGAGGGTCAACCAGCATCAACTGGGAAAGGTCAAGGACCCTACCAACCAAAAGGCGACAGTAGGACGAGGTCGCCCCCACAGCAATTTAGGTCTAATAACGACCGATTTAAAAGACAAACGGCGTTCAAATCGGGAGATTTCCGCTATCGCTCGCTTTACTTCACCTGGGCATTACTTATAAAATTCTGTTGTCGACAACAGGTCGGCCGGCTGATCTGTTACATACAACAACAGAAGTAGGTATTGATTTTGGGCATTTTTCAAATACAATAGTAAAGGCGGCAAATCAAATTCCAATAAGAATATTAAATTTAACCAATAACAACATCATGATACGGTAGCTTAACGTAATTAATTTCACTATTACTTTTGATGGCCCGGCGTAGAGTAATCGGACCTCCATGGTCGTACTTAGCGAAATCGCGCCTGCTGGGTGACGTCTACGAGAGTCACCCAGGTAGTTGTTTTGCGTATTGCTTATGACTCGAATCTTTACAAGCTTATCCTGAAATAGAAGTACACAAAAAAACTGCCAAAAAGGTTCGAGACGGTATGTATAATAATAATAAAACTTGTCGTAATACCACGCAGGTTCTTAATGCTAATAAAAAGGGTCGACCTAGGCATGCATGAATTTAATATTAAAAATAGTTACAACAAATATTACAAAGGAAAGCCCACTCCAACAATTTGGAGGGTTAGTTGCTGTCTGCGACAGCAGCAAATGTTTCTATACATTTTTTATTCTAGCGCACCGTTGCTGACTGACAGCGGCTTAAACAAGACTCGGTAAAAAGGAAAAATATTGTCATCTATATCTCGGTAACGGTGCGACGAAATAAAAACATTAATAAGCATTTTTTCTTATAAATTTTATTCTTTACTATTTTGTTTATATACATTTCTCTATTTTGGCGCATCGTTTCAGAGATATAGATGATAATATTTTTTGCATTTTACAGAGTCTTGTTTAAGTCGCTGTCAGTCAAAAACGGTGCGCTAAAATAAAAAAATGTATAAAAACAAAACAGAAGGCAATGTTTGCAACAAAAAATGTTTAGAAGGTTTTGCTGTAAAATGGAGTTTTATATCCTATGAAATATTCTTGCTTATTGTTGTAGCAGTTTTTGGTGGTCCTAGGTTCGTTGTATTAAAACGCATAAGGTGGAATGTTTTTGTTTATTTAATTTAAAATTAACAAATAAAATATACGGCATCGTAGTTACATTACCTATCACTTCATAATCATTACAATACTTTCTATAATAACTTGTCTTCACTATTTATTGACCTCGCCAAAAACACTGTCATCAGTTATTTATGGTTGTTGTTACTAAACGGATCGGATGCAATAAAATATGTAACGCGACGCACATCAAGAAAATTACAATTCATTGACTCCGGATATCAATAAGAATGCAACATACTTAAGGCATGTTACACACTACCATACTTTAGATTAAACTTATATTACAGCTAAAACACGGCTTCAAAAACGTCAATTTACATTGTTAACATATATTTAGGAGTGTTCGAAAGTTTCCGTTATTTACGTATTTGTCAAATGTGTGTAATTTCTGTAATTTGTTACAGAAATTCTAACGTAAATGCTTTTTAATTAAAAAGAATTCATAATATTTTTTAATTTTTCGAAGTCCTTAAACCAATTTTCCAATCAACGTCTTGTGGTGTCTCAGCAAAAGTTTTCGACAATAATTATCTTAAATAATATCTGAAATCTATTTTCATTTGGTTTTTAATCTTTAAATACTACCTAATCAAAATATACAACACAATCAATTATTATTTACAAAAAATAAAAATCATCCAGCAAATATAAAATAAAAATGTATATTCTGCAATGCATAGAAGTGCTAATAACCAAGTTGTTGATGCACTCAAAACTAAAAAAAAAAAAATTGAAAATTGTAAAAATTACTCCAAAAACAAGTAGGCTTTATTTCATGAGACCGTTTCGAATGAAACTATGACACAGTATAAATCGAAAACGGTGCAACAAAATAGAAAAATGTTTTATAACCAAAAATGTAAATAAAAAAAAATGTAGATTACGCAAAGAGGTTATTATTATTTTCTTTGATAAGACGTCACAAGACAGTTTGAAACGGTGCATTCTCAATTGCAATTACAACTTATAAATTTACACCTTGATAAGCAACTAAATATTAACTGAATTGATATAAATTTAGATCATTTTCAAACGAAAAGATAAACTTTCCTACTTAGAATGAACGTTTTTTTGCTAATGTATTATCAAGTTTATTAATAAATAATGTAAATTTGATTATTTTAAATTTTTATTTTAAAAAAATTTGACAATAATAACTACTACTGTAACCGTTATACCTGTGGAGGATTCAATAAAATTTAAATGTAAACTTAAAATCAGACGCTTTGTGCTAAACCGACAAGTTGTTACGCCTATGGTTAATTATTTGCGAAGCTAGCACTAAGCATTTTATATAAAGCGAGGAACCTTGAGCATTTCCGTTCATGGAAAAAGTAAAATGGTCACTATCAGCATGTCTACGGGCCTGATAGTTAACTTGCGGGGGTGGAAAAGGATAGTAAGGCAGTACTGAAGTAATCACCACATAAGACGGACGCGACGATTCGGTACTCCGGTTATTAAATTCATTTCAAATCTGGAAAGGTTTTTAAGATCCGATAATGCGTTGTTAGTCGCGGCGGAGTTATGATTAGTTAATTGTGTCATGGTGATGTTAAGTCACGTAATCATAAGACAGGAGACCAATTATAATTTGGAATGATGAAGTATTATTGATGAATCGATAGCAATTGGGTGGAGTAATCGAGTTCGTTAAGCTAATGGAAGTATTGATTTGGTGATTAACAAAATGGGTCAGATTCCGTAAATTCAAAAATATCAGAATTTTGTTAGGGAAAAGGATTCCGAAAGTATTATCCGCTTGGTTGTTTGTACGAGGTTTAAAATATGATGGCGACGGGTTCATCTTTAGCGTTTAGGCTGGCAGGCAAATATTGGTAGCAGTCCCACTTCATTAATGTGAGTAGTACAAGTTAGAATTTATGTCAGTGAAGTGCAAATTGGTAGATTGATTATTGGTTAGGTTAACGAATATTGATACAATTAGTATTGGTCATTGTAGTGAGACAATGCAGTCATTTGTAAATAACTTAGAATGTTGATAATAATGATTATGACATAGTAATTTTGTTGACCTAAATAAGTCACAAAACTGTTTATTCTATTTCACCCGTCAGGTGGAATGGGATTATTTGTATTGCTTTAGGATGTAATAATTAAGTAGTAAGTAAAGTTGTTTAATTCAGGGGATTTAAAAAGGTGTGGTGACGACCACTGCCGAGTAACTTTGGGTTTAAATTTGATGTGATCAGTAATTTTAATTGTTGGATTAGATTGTTTGATTTATTTTGGTTAAAGAATATTTGGTAAAATTTTAGAAAGGTTGTAAACATGACTTAGAACTGATTAAATATCGTTATGTGTATTTTGTATTTTTTGACGTTCCTAACTATTCAACCACGCCCGAGTGAGTCATCAGTGAGCCGGGGCAGTTGTGTTTTTTTTGAGTTTTTCAGTTTAGTTTACGCTTGTAACAAAATTACATTTTCTTTGGTAAGATTCTTCTCTAAAAGGAAAGGACCCAAAAAAAGGACCCAAAAAAAGGACCCAAAAAGTATTTCGCCCTCGCGAAAGCAATACTCAAAGCCTGTCCTCAGGAAATACTCGAATATTTTTCGCACTCTAGGGCTGTTACATATGAATACAACACAATACAATAAAAAAATTTCTAGTTTTTAAAAAAGAGGGGCTAACTTCATGCACTTTAATTCTTTGGTAATTTAACTCGATTATTTTTAAAATTTCAAATTAATAATAATAAATAACTTTTTCATTATTTTTGACAATATCAATTTTAGAAACTGATAGATGTCAATATTAATTATATAAAACAATATTTGTTAAGAAAAACAAAACACAAGACACATGAAAACAAAAAAACACAAGTTAATAGTCCAATTGCTAGTACTAGCAACTACCAGTCAGATTTAGATTCTTCCTCTGATGATTCCATCAAAAATAAAGGTGAGTTAACTATCTTATATTATTTAATTAGTTTTTTTTTGTTAAATTTTATTTAATTTGATATTTATTATTCGTTCTAGAGCTTGATCATACAAAACAAAGCAAAAAAAGAAAAATTCAAAGAGTAAGGTGAAGTGAAGATAAAAACAAATTATGACTAGTTTCTAGACCCCCAAAAAACATGAAGTTTAGAGATTGATTAATACACAGAAGAAAACTATTAAAGACAAAAATTGGGTGAAAATATAATCATATACTATTATTAATAATAAAATATTTGATATCTCGAATATAATAATTATTTATAACAGTTGTAAGAAAACATTAATTAATATATTAGATAAGTATTATTACAGGGTGACCCCAAAAAAAAAAAATGATATCAAAGTTTAATCGGTCCTAACACGAAAGTTTTTTGTTGTCGGTATTTTGTTTTAGCACACCGAGATTGTCAGTTAAAAATGCTACATGTTATGGTGAACTGTCAAATTTTGTTATGTGTTTCATTACTTGTTTTATAGATGTCTAATCTAAAAGGGAAAATTTTAGGCTTGGCATAGCGGCACCAAATGTCAGCCGAACAATCAAAATTGAGAAGCGTAGCCATAACGGACGTCATTCAGAGAACGGAAGAAAGCGAACAGTCAACACGCCGAGGGTCCGTCAGATCATCAAGAAACGACTCCTGCGAAATTCTAGGGTCTCAATGGGAAAAATTGCCCACGAGATCGGTGTTTTACTTGAATAGGCTCACCGAATAGCTAAGGAGCACCTTAAGGTCGAGCCTTATAAGCTTCAAAAAGTTCAACTGTTGACCGATGGCAACAACCTCGTGCTACTTCGGATCCACGTCAATTCGCAAACGACAATTCGTCGCATGAGACAATTCGTCGCAATTAATTGTACTTTCTACTACCCTTTTGTTCACAAAAGTAAAAAACTTTATTAATAAACAATAAACAACAAGGAAAAAAATAATCGGGGGTTAATCCACAAGAGGTTCACTTTTTATCGGATAAAATTGTTTTTGGACGAAAATATGATAGCCATGGAAAAAACTCGAGAATTAAGGAGATTTAAAAATTGCGAAAGCTTAGCTTGAGCAATTTTTGTCCCCTCCGCTCCGGGCACTACGCGCCGTTTTGACGAACGCAACCAAGGCACTCGAAAATCCACCCTAAAAACGAGTTCAGCGTTTATTTTTTAAATTATTGCATAACTTTATAACGTAATATAAATTTATAACGTAATATAATGGGTGCGGTTACAAGAAAGGGGTTCAATATGTACGATGTGCAACCGACTATGTCACAATTGCGTCTGACTGCCAACACTAAGACTATATCTGAACGCACGCACCGTCAATAGAACTTTTATGTTAGCGAACTTCCCTATCTAAAATGCATGTAAATTTTTGAATTTCAAATGCCGTTTTCTTGAAAACTACTGGATTTTTCTCATCAATGTGCGGTCTCAAAATGCTCTTAAAATTGTCCTCTTTCCTATAGTGTAGGTGTCGGGGCCGAATTCTTGGGGTCAATTGACTGACAGATCCCCTAAAAAGTTCCGGGTTCAATTAGACAATAAATGACTTCAAAGTAGATTATCTCTGAAACTACTTATCTGATCGCATATTAATATATATCATTGGAAAAATGACACTTTTAGCTAAAAAACTAAATGTAAAATCATTCGATTCGGATCATGCAGTTGTGAAAAATTGCTGTTTAAAGATGGAAGTAAGTAAAGAAAAAAATCGCTACATTTTACAATTTTTCTTCGATCAAGGAAAAAACGCTGCGCAGACTCGTGAAAAAATTTGTGCTATTTATGGTCCAGATGTTTTATCAAAAACTGGAGCATCTTTGATGTCAAAGATGCAGAACACTCTGGTCGGTCATTCATTGAAAAAGTCGAGGAAATTCTAGAAATTTTGAAACAAAACCGTCATCTAAGCACTGTAGAGATCACCAAGAGTCTAAACATCAATCGCCAAACAGTTGCAAACCATTTGAAAAAATCTAAGTTCAAAAAGAAGCTTGGTATTTGCTTGCCACATGACTTGACGCATAAAAATTTTCTCGACCGAGTTTCCATCTGCGAATCGTTGCTGAAACGTAATGAAATCGAACCATTTTAAAAGCGAATGGTTACTGCAGATGAAAAATAGATTACATACAATAACATTGTGCGCAAAAGATCGTGGTTGAAGCGAGGTAAAGCTTCCCAGACGGTGGCAAAGCCGGGACTCACCAATCGAAAGGTGAAAGCTCTATTTGGTGGGATTGGAGAGGTATTCTTTATTGTGAGCGGTTCAATCAATTGATTCTGCATGCTACTTTCAAAAATTTACTAGATTACAGCAGAAGATTCAAAAAAAGCGGCCAGAATTGATCAATGGGAAGGGTATTGTGTTCCATCTTGGCAACGCCAGACCTCACGTATCTTTGGTGGCCCGAGAAAAACTGGAAGAGCTTGGCAGGAAAGTTTTGATGCATCCACCGTATTGCTCGGACCTTGCACCATCAGTTTATCATTTGTTTCGGTTTATTCAAAATTTCCTTAATGGTGTAAAGTTGGCTTCAAAAGAAGCCTGTGAAATAACTTGCTTAAGTTTTTTACCGATAAACCACAGAAGTTTTACAGTGATGAAATAATGGTTTTTCCCGGAAAGTAGCAAAAGGTTTCCGAGCAATATGGAGCATATTTGGTTTAAATAAAGAATTTGGAAACATAAAAATTTAGTGTTTGAAATATTATCTAAATTGGCCCAGAACTTTTTAGCACACCTACTATATTATAATAATTAAGTACTTCCTAAATTTTTTAGATTATTAGAACAATAGTATATTGTTTGGCAAGGGGTGAAACAAAGCGATTTCAGACGAGGGTGAAATTTGCCTGCCCGAGTGAAGCGAGGGCTGGCATCACCTTCGTCTGAAATCGCGTTTCACCCCGCGCCACACATACTATTTTTCATATTACCTGCATTGAAACAGAAAATTTTTTTGCATTGAAACTTGTAAAATAAATATTTTAAATTCGAAAATTTTTTGAATCAGCAATAACTCGACAACGGCGCTAGATATCGAAAAACTGAGAAAAAATTTCCCCCCCCTCATCTCGTACTCACCTCCCGGTGAATTATCGGTAGGAAACCATATGCAAAAATTTAGATCGATCGCGCGCAAAAAAAATTACTCATAAACAACAATATCGAATTAATCTGACAGCTGTCATACTAATTGAATTTTATTTGAAGTAATCAAAAATTATTTTAATTCTGACAGGGTTGAAATGAAATCGGAAACAGAGTTGGCGGTAAGAAACTTGAGTGTTTCTGCCCTCGGGCAGAAACATTTTAATGTTTGACCAATATTCGCAGTGGTCTGAAATTGTCGTGTTTCGACTGTCTTGACAGCTATTGAAAAACACTGTTTCAATGCAGGTAATATGAAAATTATTTTTAGTGCACTCCTTAAAACCTACCTTTTTGAAAAACCAGGTTTTACAATGAATACATACTCAAATTTAGCACATTCCTAAATTTATAGCATTTTAATGTAATTTATTTTCAGTTCACTCTTCAAAAACCACCTGTTTTGAACATTTTGTTTTGTGAGTTTTACACAACATACGCGACTGATGGAATGTTAAAGAGATTTTGTCAAAATTAAAAATTTTTGTTAATTGAAAAAGTAAAACAACTGAATATAAGGTCTAGGCTCAAAAGTGAAATTAAATTTTGATATTAATTGAATAACATAAAGTTAACCTGTATCGCGGTTTGAAGAAAAAATATATTATCAGTATTTGTAAATAAATTTCAAGTAAATTTTGTGGATATTAGTGTGTATTTGTAAAATGCAAGATTTAACAGAACTAAACAAGTCGTTAAAACAATAAGTTGTAACCCTATTTAAGCTTTTGGGGTTACAACCCCGGAAACTCAGTCAGCTAGGTGTGGGAGTCAGGATAAAAACATGCAAAATAATTTAATTGAAAGGGCGCCACCCGTTTTTATTGAACAAAAAAACGGGAAAAATTGAACTGTGCTCAACCACATATAAATTCCAAAACATACAAATAAATAATATACAATAATCTTCCGGTTTTCCGGATATGGAAACAAAGACTTACGCTAGCGCACCTTTAATGGATCAGCACGTTCAAATTACTTCTAGGCACTATTACTCTTCAAAAATATGCTTCCGATGCGAAAAGAAATCTTAAAAACAACTATCTATCTTTAGAACATTATCTTCATCCTGCTCGAATTTCTCAACAAAGTATCTATTTTTATATTCTAAATTAGAAGCCTAAAAAGAGCCAAATAAGTAATAATCGCTGTTACGATGATTCAACACACCTTCTTAAGAAGGCTAATTTCCGAAATATATTGACGTGAACCACTATCAACCATCTATACCTAATAACAGTAGCGTTGCCCAAGTCCAAAGCCAATTTCTAATTTTACCACGATATCCAACTTATCCTACCTATTATCCGCAATATCTAATTATCCACAATATCTACTACATCCAAATTGATAGTTCAAAATCAAATCTCTTGGTTTTCTTTAAATCTCTAGTTTTCATAACCTCTCTTATCTATCTTCACTCGCGCAAGTCCCTTTTCCTTTGACTATACCTAGTGATTCATTTTAGACGCTACAAAGTTTTAACAGTAAAGTAAAGAAATACAACACGTAGAAAAATTCTTACTATAAAAATCAAAAAGACATTAATTACCACTTGACATGTTCGAATTAAAAATATTTAAAAATGAAACATTTCTATAAAAGAATTTAACATTAAAAATTAAAATGAGTAATACGCTATAAGGCCCTATTTCACGGTTCTTGCCGATCTTCAGTCGTACCTAACTCTAAATTCAATGAAAAAAATATAAAAAATTGCATTTTACAAATACACACTAATATCCACAAAATTTACTTGAAATTTATTTTCTAGTTTCACGCCTTACGGTTAAAAAGTGGTAATTTGAATTTTTTCAAATATCAGAAATCAAATATAGGGGGCAGTGCCTCTTTTGATTTCAACGTGGCAGTAGTACTGTCTTTTAGAATTTTCTGTTATTATTCGAACTTCAAGATTCATGTTAGCACGTGGCTTCACTTATTTTTATTTTTGGTTATTGGTAAGTCATCTTCATTATTTTGAAAAATTGCTAAAATCAAATGTAAAACTTAAACCGAGTAAATGCCATTTTCTTGCGAAAGAAGTTAAATATTTAGGTCACATTATTACCAAAGAAGGTGTAAAGCCCAATCCTGAAAAATTAAAAAGTTTAGAAACATTTCCAATACCGCGAAACGTATCGGAAGTTCGATCCTTCCTCGGACTAGTAGGTTGGTATAGACACTTTATAAAGAACTTTTCTGAACTCGCTGTACCTTTGACAAATTTAATTAGAAAAGAAAATAAATTTATAATTACCCCCGAAGTATTAGAATCAATTAATAAATTAAAATCAGCAGTATCTTCAGAAGATGTCTTAATATTTCCAAATTTTAAAGAACCGTTTATATTATCGACTGACGCGAGCGGAACCGGAATATGCGCGATTTTAAGTCAGAAACGCGAAGGTTTTGAAAGACCCATTGCTTTTGCAAGCCGGAAGTTGCAAAAAGCCGAGAAAAATTACACCGTAACTGAGCTAGAATGTCTTGCAGTAGTTTATGGAGTTAAGCACTTTAGATGTTTCCTGTACGGACAAAGATTCACAGTCATCACAGATTATAGAGCATTAAAATGGATCATGAATTTATCCCAAGCGACGTCTAGACTTGCTAGATGGTCATTATTACTGTCGGAATACGATTTTGAAGTCACCTACAGACCAGGTGTAAAACACGGTAATGTAGACGCCCTCAGCAGAATCTACATGTTTGAAAAACCCAATTTGCAAGAATTTTTCGTATCATATAAAAATAATAGCATACCCAAAAATCATTTAATATCAGTAACACAATTTACCATGACCGCGATTCCCGCAGATCATTCTTCAGTTTTCTTAATTTCAAAAAACCTAAGCATTGTTTCAGGAGTAGCAAACGAATTTAAACAATTATACGACGGCACATCTGAATTACGATTGCAAAATAAAGCCCTTGGCGAAGTAGCAACCCTTAAATTACCCGAAAGAAATGTTTATTACTTAATAATTAAAAGCGAATATTACGGAAAAGCATCATATGAAACCATGTTTGAATTACTCAGTAATTTATTTAATTTATGCATGCAGGATAAAAATTTTAAACTTGCTTTACCTGACTTAAAGAACGGAATCGATAATTTAGACCTAAATACGGTAATACACATGATAAGATTCATATTTAAAAACACAGCAGTCCAAATAAAAATTTCGGAAAGTAATCAAACAAACTGTCAAGTATATTTAATCGAAGAAGAAATTCCAATGATACCCACCTGGGATAGGGATCACATTAAGAGAGCACAAGGAAATGATGAATTTTGTAAAGCCATAATCCGCGACATTAGTCAAAGCGAAGAAATCGATCTTCCATATTATCTTGATCGAGATGAAATACTTTATAAAACAGACAGTACGACAGGTGAAGATTTATTAGTTATTCCCAAATCTTTTATAAATAAAGCAATTCACGATTTCCATAACGCCCCATTCATAGGTCACCCGGGTCAAATAAAAACATTACAAGTTTTTCAAAGAAAATTATATTGGCCCAATATGCGAAAAGATATCAATAATTATGTTATTATTATGATTATAATTATAATTAATTATGTTTTATAGTGTAACATTTGTAATCAACGCAAAACGTCCCCACATTTTAAGCCGGCTCCTTTGCAAGATTTTCCAAAATTATACGAACCTTTTGAAAGAACCGCGATGGACATTGTAGGTCCTTTTGTCACTTCTGATATCGGAAATAAATACCTATTGACATTTCAAGATCATTTTACCAAATACGCAGAAGCTATACCGTTACCAGATCAAACAGCCGACACAATCGCGAAAGCTTTCGCCACTCAGATTATTTCTAGACACGGTACCCCTAAACAGCTGATCACAGATCAAAGTGCAAATTTCGTTTCGAAAATTTTTAAAGAAACTTGCACACTACTTCAAATCGAAAAAATTCAAACAACCGCATATCACCCGCAATCGAACGGAGTAATCGAACGATCACATCGCGTTTTTAAAGACATTTTAAGCTGTTATATTTCATCAACGCAACGCAATTGGGACGAATGGATACCTTATGTCCTAATGGCATATAGGTCCCACATTCATAGCTCTACCGGTCATTCATTCTTTTTATTACATGGTCGGGACATGGTGTTACCTTACGACGAAATAATAAAGGCAAATAGAGTCAAATACGACGTCAGCACAAATTATCCTTCAGAAATGATGTGCAGGTTAAACAAAGCTTATACGGACGTTAATAAAATAATGACAGAGAGTAGCAAGAGACGCGCGAAATATTCCAATCTGTTGTGTATTTAGGTAGCACTTCGTGGTATTAAAACTGGCTTTGTAAATTAAACTAAAACTTTTATTCAGACATTCTACCGTTTTTGTAACAAACATGAAACTGCGTACATTTTCATAGCATAACTTAAAACTCCTGCACTGCCCTCTATATGAACATATGTACAACAATATAACATTTCCTCCCCTCATAACATTTTTACATTTGCAGTCGGTCAACAGGTTTGCGAACCCTAGCAGAACGCCTCAAAATGACTGGCTCACTATCTATAGGCATTTGTATGGACCGATTCGCATACCCATTTTCACCAGAACCGCTACAAACAGTATCAGTTATCAACGTTTGATCAGTAGCTACAGAAGTATTAGGACACTGCACCTCTTCTGATCCCGGCTCTATATTAGAAACATAAGAATCAATTGTAGGCAACAGTGGAGTATTCTGACCAATTAATCTTATTTGGTTCAAATGTCGTTTCCAAATTTTTCCGTCATCTAACTTTATTAAGTAATGTAATTTACCTAGTCGTTCAATTACTTTACCAAATCTCCATTTTGCATCGTGCCAATAATCACGCACAGAAACACGCGAGTCAATATCAAATTTACGTATAGGTATGTGTGATTGCATTGTCTCATCTGTTTCATCAGATTTGGTTTCGTTTGGTTTTATTAAATCCAAACGAGTTCGTATTTCTCGGTTGAACATAAGCATTGATGGCGAAACTTTAGTAATGCTATGAGGCATACGCCTGTACTGTAATAACATTTGATTTAGAACTTTATTTCTATTTCTTTTATCTGGTTGTAATGCTCTAATCGATTGTTTCAGTGTCTGTACACATCGCTCAGCCAATCCGTTTGTGGCAGGATGGTAGGGAGCACTTAAACAATGTTTAATTCCGTTTAATTGTAAAAATCTTTTAAATTCGGTTGAAACAAATTGTCTACCATTATCACTAACTAATTTCTCTGGTATACCAAAACGTGAGAAAATATCTCGGCAAATCTTAATTGTAGTATTTGAAGTTATATCACTCGTTTCAACAATTTCGGGCCAACGTGAATAAGCATCAACCAATATGAAATAATAAGAACCGTAAAATGGTCCCGCATAATCTACATGAACCCGTTTAAATGGAATATCCACATTCTCCCAAGAATGAATAGGAACAGTAGTAGGATTATTCCTGATTTTATTGCATTGTGAACAATTTTTAGCTAAATTTTCTATGTCAGAATCGATATTTTTCCACCAACAATAACTACGAGCCAAACCCTTCATTTTGACGATTCCGAAATGTGCAGCATGTAATTCGCACAAAATGCGTTTTTGTAATGACCCTGGAATCACTACTCTTTGTCCACGTATTATACAACCTTGTTGTAAGGAAAACTCATTTTGATCGATACCAAATCTAAAACCCTTCTCAATACTTTTACCCGTTTGTAATGCCTGTAGTAACATTTTCAAATGAACATCATTGTTAGTTTCCGACGCTAACTCTGAAATCGTAACCGGTAATGTTTCTATTTGATTTATTTCAAATAAATCTGGTTCATCAAAATCAATAACCAAATTTTCCGATTTACTTGGTAATCTAGATAGACCGTCTGCATTACAATGAGCATCGCTTTTTTTTATATTTAATGTCGTAATTGAATGCTTGTAAATAAATGGCTTAATGTTGCATACGTGATGCTGAAAGTATGGGTAAACCTTTCTTGGGATTAAAAATTTGGAGTAACGGTTTATGATCTGTGTAAAGTGTAAATCGATTTCCATATAAATATTGATAAAATTTGCGTATTCCGAAAATTATACTGTAAGCCTCTTTGTCAATTTGTGGGTATTTTTGTTGCGTAACTGACAAAGTTTGCGAAGCAAAATGTATAGGACGTTCTGTTCCGTTTGGGTATATATGTGATAATACCGCTCCTACACCATAAGAAGAAGCATCGGTAGCTAAAACTAATGGTAGTTTAGGGTCGTAATGAACTAAAAAGTCCGCTGATTGCATTTTCTCTTTAACTAAATTAAAAGATCTCTGACATTTGTTATCCCAAACAAATCTTACGTTGTTATGAAGTAATTTGTTTAGTGGAAACAAAATTGTACTTAAGTTTGAAAAAAAACGACCGTAGTAATTTACCAAACCGATAAATGCTTTTAATTCAGTTTTATTCGTAGGAATAGGTGCATTTTGTATTGCTTCGACTTTGGTTTTAGTTTTATGAATACCTTCTTTATTTATCAGGTAACCGCAATATTCAATTTTGTCTGCAAAGAAAACCGATTTTTCTAAATTTACGTGCAAATTATGTTGGTGTAGTCTTTGTAAAACTTCTTCTAATCGTTTGAAATGAATTTCATCAGTTGCACCCGTAATTCTTATATCGTCTAGAAAAACTTTAGTACCTGTAATACCCTGTAAAATATTTTCCATCTGTCTTTGCCATATCGCGGGCGCAGAAGAAACCCCAAACATCAATCGGTTGCATTGGTACAACCCGTTATGTGTATTCAACGTAAGTAAATGCCTATCCTCTGGAGCAACTTCCAGATGTAAATAAGCTTTGCTTAAATCAATTTTTGTAAATTTCTGACCACCCGCCATAGACGCAAATAATTCGTCAATGGTAGGTAAGGGATGTTCGTCCACTTGTAGAAATTGATTTATCGTAACTTTAAAATCTCCGCAAATTCGTATTTTATTATTTTTTACTACCGGTACAATTGGAGTAGCCCAATCTGACGAATTAACTTTAGTAAAAATCCCTTGATTTACCAAATTATCAAGCTCGGTCTCAATTTTGGACATAAGTGCAAATGGTACGGTTCGAGCTCTAATGAATATAGGCTGAACGTTTGGTTTCAATCGTAATTTTGCTTGTAATCCTTGAATTTTACCTATACCCGGTTTAAAAATTGATTCGTATTTAGTAATTAAATTTTCTACCGCGATATTATTTGTAATGGAATCTAACTTGTAAACGTATTCATCCCATAAATTAACATTCATCTGCCTAATCCACTCTCTACCTAGTAATGGTTCTCTATTAATTGCCACAATGTACAGATTTAAATTGTATAATACCTCTTTGTATGAAACACTGCAAATCACATATCCTAAGACGTTTAAAGATTTACGACAAAATGTAATTAACTTCAAATTTGTATTTTGTATTGGTAAATTTGGAAAAAGTAACTGATATTGTATCTTACCCATTACTGATACCGAAGCTCCACTATCAACTTCAAATTTGACTCTTTGACCATTCAACATAAGGTCTGTATAAAATTTATTACGAAATTGATGGTGTTCAGTGGTTTCCAATGCCACAATCTCTTCTGTATCTACCAAATGTGTATTAGCTCTAAGTGCTTTTGAACAAACCCTTCTTAAATGACCCTTAACATTACAAAAATTGCAAATAACATTAATGTTTGGACATTTGTTAGCCAAATGCGTTGAATCGCCACACCTAAAACATTTGTTAGTTTTGAAAATATTATTATTAGTATTAACTTGTCGCTTCCCCCTTGTAGTACTAGAAGTAGTATTGTAATTCCAATTTTTCTTCTTTCTCACTGGACGTGTGATATTTATTGTATGTACCGCTGTTTCCTGGCGATGTAATTGTGCTGCATCTCGAGCCGATAACTCCATACTGGCAGCTATGCTGAATGCTCCATCCAAAAGTAAATCTCTTGTTTCTAGTAGTCGGTTTTGAATTTTTTCACTTCTTAACCCAAAAACGAATTGATTGCGTAAAGCTGTTTTCAAATAATTACCAAATTTACAATTTATTGCCAGCTTCTGTAAAGCTGTGAGGAATTCTTGAACATTTTCTCCTTCCAATTGTTTCCGTTGATGGAATCTAAAATTTTCAGCAATTTCTAACGGAGCAGGACTGTAATAATTTTTCATTAGGTCAACCAATTCCAAATAAGGCTTTGTACTGGGATCCTCGGGAGCCAACTTATCGCACAGAATATCATAAGCTTCAGGTCCCATATAATGTAATAAATAGAATACTCTTTTTGAAGCATCAATATTGAAAATAGTAAAGGCACTTTCCATTCGTTTAACCCATCGTTCCCATTGAAATTTTGTATTCTCGAAAAATTCGATGGTAAACACATTTTGTACGGTAGTAGTAGTAGTTGCAGTAGCCATCATTCACATTAATAACGTAAAAATAATTGTAGAAACTTAATTGTAATTGTAAATTGTAAAATTAAAATATGTATTCTCCGTATCATGAAAATGTAAAATAATGGACGTCGTAGTAGTATCTTATCTTGCAAAAATGTCTGACCTTGTAACTTAAACAAATTTCTTCTTATATTGTAAAATTCTGTATTTTGCATGGATTCGAACAATCTCGTCGCCAACTGTTGTGTATTTAGGTAGCACTTCGTGGTATTAAAACTGGCTTTGTAAATTAAACTAAAACTTTTATTCAGACATTCTACCGTTTTTGTAACAAACATGAAACTGCGTACATTTTCATAGCATAACTTAAAACTCCTGCACTGCCCTCTATATGAACATATGTACAACAATATAACACAATCGAAAAGCAAAATCCCGCGAATTTTTAATAGGAGATCTAGTATACTTATACAAAGAAGCCAATAAAGTAGGTGTATCGAAGAAATTAAGCAGACCTTGGATCGGTCCTTACAGAATATTAGAAGTAATTTCCCCAGTCAACTACCGAATCAGGAAAGTCGGATCTAGAAAAGATCAGGTGGTACATTTAAATCGATTAAAGCCCGACCGGTGCGGAATAGAAGAAGAAGAAGACGAAATCAACGAAGTGGTTGAACGGAGAGACACTGACCATTCCGAATAGAATTCTGAACCCGAAACGGATATTAATATTAATATTTACCCACTACTAACAGAAGGACCAGCCGAAGAGCCAGACAGCCAGAACCCGCTCCAACGGAAAAGCACGAATCACCTGCAGAAGGTATTGATGAACAGCCCCCAATGGAAGAAAGGATGCCCCCGGATTCCCCAGCGAGGGAGAAATTGCCTCAAGAAGAGATCTAACCCCAAGTCCAAAGTCCTGCACCACGACGATCAGAAAGATCAACCCATCCAAATATCCGCCCCGATTTCCACTACTATTAACAATCAGAACCCCAAAACTACTTATTAACCTTAAAGCATGCAAAACTATTTCCGAACATAATTGTTCATCATGTTAATCTTCTCAATTATTTTTTTTCTTACAGCAATCTTATCTCTTCCAGCTGTGACTAAAAATAAATCAGTTTTTATTATCATAGAACAGTCGATAAAATGTTAAAATTTGGTTTTCCAAATTTTTAATATATTTTTGTTATTATATTATTTGTTTTCCGATTCTAATTTATACCTAAGAAGGTTAGGTGCATTTTCTGCCAAAACGGAAATGACAGAAAAACTATTTTCTTTGGCGTCAAGTGCCGCAAGCAAGGAAGCTGTGCTACGAATGTCAACAGCGATGTTGAGAAGCTTGGCAAATTAATTAAAATTCATTTAATTTATTCTTTTCATAATAAAATGTTGAGTTGAATTCACAAAATTTGTCCTATTTTCAAGTTTTTAGTAATAATTTGATCAAAGAGGACGAAAAATTAAGTTGTATCTACTAAGAAAATTTTTGTTTAAATTGATTGTTTACTAATATATCATAAATACAATGGTAGTGTCTCTAAACCCAATGTGCACTAAAAAAAAAATAAGTGGCAGTTCCAGGGTAATAAATTTTAAAATGATAACAAAGCACACTACGTTTTCTAGAGAAGTTGTGTGTCTGAATAAAAAAAAATAAGCAAATGTAAATAGGAACCGTGTGACGTAAATCCAGCAACTCCGACTTGCGGAGATATTTTTAAAATGCAACTTATTTTTGAGATTTTTAGAATTTTATAATATAAAATATCATCAAAGGATTTTAAAAATAATTGTAATAAATTTTGCGCCCCTGTATTTCTGGCGCCCGAAGCGCTAGCTTCTTTCGCTTCTTGGTTAATCCGCCTCTGTGTATGTGTGAACTCTAATACCATTGTTTATATATAAACAATGCTAATACTTTCTTACATCGGATGGTGTGCACAGTAAGGAGTTATGAGAGGCTTGAAGAAATTGTTACGTGAATTTTGTGCGTATTCATTTATTTTGTAGAAATCCCTTTTCTTCAATTTAATTTTAATTTATTAGATGGCGATGCCAGTATGTTTTATTTACATTTAATTGTTATCAAAGAAGAAAAATGTGGTGTGATAGGATACAGAAATAGATATAGAATTCGAAAATTTTTGAATAAGGCAAACGGAGGTAGAAAAGTTGAAACAGTAGTTTAAGTGGTATTTTCCCGAAGATTTTTTTTGAACTTTGATAGCCGTCTCGTGTGACCTGATCACTTCTAGTTATTAAGAAGATTGCCGTAACGTTTGTTTTGCACCTTTACGGGCACACGGGGAAGATTTCCTGGAAGGTATAGTTTATGTTGATTAGTACGCTTTCCGGATTTGGTTAATCCACCTTTCAATATCAAATTCAACGAGGACTCGATGGGATTGCTATCAACCATTGCTGCTATAAGGTCAGACTTTTTTTTCTATTACTATTCAACTTTGTATCAAGCCAATTATATCCGTGGCATCCCGTAAAAGACATTGAATCGTCAAACCTGCACATCGTTATAATTTTCGACTTAGTTATTTTCTTTTTAAAAATTTTTGGATTTGGTAATTAGTTACCGTATGAAGAAAGATTTGGTGAGGTAACAATTATCGTATTATTTTTTTTTTTTGAACGTTACTGTGATTCGTCTTGAACGGTGTTATTGTGGAAGCTTGAAGATTATTAGTTACTACCGTGTTTTAACTTTTATTTGCCGTGTTATTGCGTTTATTATATTTCGACTATTAATTGTTAATTTTGTAAATATTGCAATATTCTGGATTTATACATTTTGTAAATATTCTGGATCAATTTTTTTGTATTATTCAAATTTATGAAGTAATTATTTTTTTATATCAGTACGTACTCCGTTAGCTAAATTTGTGAAGCATTACGCAAAATTTCGGTACTTTAATTTTATCGGTACACACCCAACCGAGGTGTTCAAATCCTTATTTAGCAAGAATTGCAATTCTCCGAGGTAGGGGCGATACATTTGTTAATAACATATCTCTTTCGTTTTTTTTATATTTTTGAATTTAAAATTTATTAATTATTTCGGATTTTGCGTACAGCCTACAATATCTTTGTGTAAAATTTTTATTACGGGTTACGTCAAAATTATTGTCTGCTTAAAAGCTGGTGATGTTTATAATCTTATAATTTTTTTTGTAATCTTAATCTCAAATTAGATAATTACTTCTCTCTGTTTAAATTCGGCATTTTAATTTTTTTTCATTTCCCTTTGGGTATTGGTTAGTAATTACCAAAAATTGCTCCTACGAGACCAAAAGTAAAATTACTTGGCGCCCACTCAACACCTTCGGTACCAGGACTATCTGAGCTAGTCCAGGGAGTATTGTTTGTACCCAATATTGTTGATCCAAATTCCCACGGCCCTGAGGTTTGTTGAAAAATTTTGTCAGTGCACATCTTTTTTTGGGTACAAAATAATTAAATTTGTATTATGTGCCTATCCTACATCCTTCCTCGACGAATCTGGCTAATGAGGAAGAGAAGCAAATCTTCAATGGTGACTGTTTTTGTCCCAAATTCAAATGAATCTTCAATCACCCCTGATTCATAGAAATTTAATGGAGGTCCCCTCCTTCACACAGGGTTATTATGTGTCCTAGGCCTGTGGAAGCTACAAAACACAATCCTGTACAAAAAAATTTATTTCCTTAGTAATATCATATTTTTTCCAAAAAATACAAAAAATGTCTACTTTTACACCATCCGTAACTCTGGAAGCCTTCATTTTTGCAAGATTATGCACAGGACCATTTTTGTTTGCAATTTAATGAAGATTTTGCGCTAAATTATATGAATTCCAAAATATTTAAGAAAAACTGATAGAAACTACTAATTTACCAACGTCTCCCTCCCTACGCCCTGTATAGAACAATTTGGCGCTAGAGGGAAACTTTTACTTTGGATGTTGGGGTTAAGCTGTCTTTTGGACTAACAGCACCGTATAGATCTAATCGGGATTTAGAATTAATTATGCAATCGGGGCTGTATCTCCATTCTCGCTAACAAATAAATTAATTTAGGTTGGAAATAATCTTCGTAGCCCAGCTACTGAACAATACGGCTCACACGCAAGTTATACGTGTAATCTTCTAGGTGTTTGTTTTATTATTCAGTATATGTATTGTAAATCTATTGCGTAACTTTCAAAATTTTGTACACGGTTTCAAGGTTTCGTCCCACTGTGCGCTGTGGTAAATACTTCTGTCAGTGATGACTCAAGTCACCTAAGTTGCCGGTAATGTCCGATAATGAAATCTGTAGGAAGTACTTCTGCCAACTGTTAAAAGTAGATTATCTCTGTTATGGTCCTCTGGATATAGTTACGCTTTGGAAAATTTCTTGTACGAAAAGTTTCAGGATCAATACCAAAAGGAGTAGGTACTTGCAACTACAGTTTCTTATTGTAATCCCAATTCTATGTTAGCTTTTAGCCCCTTTCAATATGTTACAAAACTTGTGAAGGTGATCTCGGTACCCTACAATCTAATCTACACTTTTGGAACACACCCTAGTTCTTGCCTTGTTCGGTCCGCGTAACTGAGCAGTATAATTAATCCCCAATATCGCATTCCTCCCCCCCCCAATATTTTTAAATATCCAAACCACATCCAAACTAATTCAAACAGAGGGTACCGCACAATATGTCAGTGTCAATAATACTTACCCTTTAGTGAACGTTTTCTGTGGTATTCTCGGTGATTTCTTCTCAAATTGACCAGTAAAATGGTAATTAGAATTATTCTTATATGTAATATCACTTCACTAAAAACCTCACAAATCACTGTTTTAGTATATCACTTCAGGGAGATCTCTAACATACGTCGTACTGCATGAGTAGATACATGCAGACATGTAGTGTAAACATACTATCATGGAGTCATTTAGTATTCCCTACAACATCATCTCCTCCTAATGCTAGATATCCTCTCTGATCTTTAACATATGCAAAGTGTTGAAGATTGACGTCCGAGTGAAGACCCTCCAACCACGTTTTGATGCTACCTAGTGCCACATATGCCTAAGCTTTCATCACACCCAGATAAACTGTGGAACGGCAAACGTGGGACTCAAATCTGAAAATTCTCAATTCAAGCCAATCCAATCCAGAAAGGGTACCATGCGACTAAGTTAACTTTCCCAATTACAAGACCTACAGAACTGACAGGAAACCTGGCCGAAAATTTGGCACTTGCTTGGCCAGCTTTATTAAATCATCAAGCACCATGAAGTCCCCCCCCCCTCCGATAACCTTACTCATCTAGAAACGACTACTATCCTGGTCCAAATGGCCAAGAAAGGAAATCTGCTCATTACATCAGCTTACAAACCCCAGACAACACAATACTCCAACACGAAATAGCGTCTCTAGTGGCCATCATGGCACTCAAATCATCACAGCGGGGTATCTGAATGTCAAACAAGCCACCTGGAATAGTCGCAAAACTAACCTGGCTGGGCATGCCCTGTTACAACTCTCTGAAGATCTCAACTTCGTAGTCTACGTACCAGTCGACTACACCCATCTCCAATACAACCCTGACCACGACCCCGTTGCTTCCAAAAATAGACATTCCCCAATTCATTTCCATGACATTCTTGATATAGCAACCGTAATTAACAAGCTCAGTTTTGATCACAACTCCCTCCTTCTCATACTATAAAAGGACGGCCGAAACATTCTCCCTCCCCCCAGAGTAAAGGTATCACGAGCCTTCTTCAACAGGCACCTGACACTAAACCGCGGATCAATCCCCACGTCTCCGACATCGAAAGTCACGTAGGCACCTTCAAAGAAAAAGTGTGTAAGGCCATCGACCTTTACCCTTTACCCCCTCCTATGACACCAGAAACCTACTCCTCCATGTAGAGACCTGATTCGATCCAAGATCCAGGCACGCCGTCGTGCGTCTTAATAATTAGATTAGAAAATATCGTCACCACATGAATGTAAGAACTAGGTAACTCGAAAAATAATTAAAAAATATAAAATTATCAATAGTAATATAACAAGACCTCGTGTTTTAATTGGAAATTTTAGTTTGCAAACAAAAATGTATTTTTGCTTAGCAACGCACGAGAGCTTCAGCTCGAGTGCACTTGCTTCAAAGCAACAATGCATTTTTGTTTAAAAACTAAAATTACCAAAGAAAAACGCGAGGTTATGTTATATTTGTTAAGATAATTGCGTCAAATAATGACACACGTCACTGTCACGAATGCGTTGTTGGGTTACAAACAGGATGGCCTTCTCTTCTCAAAGGATGGAGCTCTCTTCTCAACGTAAGTGCTACTGTACTACCTATTGTACGCAATTATCAAACTAATTTTTTTTTGTTTATTTTACTGACATAGCAAAGACTAACTACATATTATTAAGTCATGAACACCAAAATAAACATACTATCATTTCGCTTGCATCTTAAAACAATTGTATAAAATTTTGTAAACCTCTCTTTAGCTCTAACTCAGATTCAACTATTTAGAGTTACCTAGTTCTTACATTCAGGTGACGATATAAAGTCTTCAAAATTGAAGATTCACAGTTTTCAACAACTCCACAATCAGAGGCGGATCAAGGAGATATTGCGCCCCAAGCTGAACCAAAATTTGTGCCCCCCCCCCCGCAACGGGGGGCGCAAATTTTTTCGAATATAAATATGAATTGATAATACAAAAGAATGAAGCGAAAAATAAAATGTTTTTAAATAAATTTTTATTCCATTCCATCATGTGTAAACGAGAGAAGAGATACTGAATGTTATTTTGACAAATAATTTTTAACAACAAAATTTTATAAAGATAAATTACTATGCTCTTTTTTACGTTTCCTAATAAATCAATCGCACTTCATCAGTAGTTCGTCGTAAATATGAATAGTAAAATAAATAAACTTCAAGTATTGATACTAACTTGAGAACTAACTTGAGTTATTAGTTGTTACTACAACGAAGGGGTACAAAATTTGTATAGGCCATTATATTATTTGTATTCCGATTCTAATTTATACCTAAAAAGGTTAGATGCAGTTTCTGCCAAAACGGAAAAGACAGAAAAACTATTTTCTTTGGCGTCAAGTGTTGCAAGCATAAGGAAGCTGTGCTACGTTGTCAACAGCGCAGCGATGTTGAGAAGCTTGACAAATTAATTACGAGTACAATTCATTTAATTTTCTTTTTTTATAATAAAATGTTGAGTTTAATTCACAAAATTTGTCATATTTTCAAGTTTTTAGTAATAATTTGATCAAAGAGGACGAAAAATTAAGTAGTAACTAAAAAAATTTTTGTTTCAATTGATTGTTTACTAAAATATCATAAATTAATACAACGATGCTGTCTGTAAACCCAATGTGCAGCACATTCTACAAAAAGAAAATAAGTGGCAGTTCCAGGGTAATAAATTTTAAAATGATAACAAAGCACACCACGTTTGCTAGAAAAGTTGTGTCTGCATATAAAAAAATAAGCAATCGTAAATAGGACCCGTGTGACGAAAACCAGCAATTTGCGGCGCTTGGAATACGTCATTAGTCGCGTTTGTGTGTGTCTTGTACAATCTAAAACTATAGAAGTATGTGTCGGCGCCGGTGGATCAATTACATGTCGACTCGACGTACATACATAAACCGCTGCGTGTTCATACACATACACTCATATTTCAAGTTCTCCGACTTCCGGAGATATTTTTAAAATGCAACCTATTTTTGAGATTTTTAGAATTTTATAATATAAAATATCATCAAATAATTTTAAAAATAATTGTAATAAATTTTGCGCCCCTGTAATTCTGGCGCCAGAAGCGGTAGCTTCTTTTGCTTCTTGGTTAATCCGCCTCTGTCCACAATTGATTCGGCAGTCAAAACACTCTAAAGCAGAGAAGGATGGCAAAAAAGTGTATTCCGATTTGACTTTCCAATCTTCATATTTTGCGATCGATAAAGCCCTGTTGAGCGCTTCTTCGACAACCTTTTTTAATTCTCCAGAATAGTTTTCGTTACCCCAAGTACAGGGGTTCCTACAATATTATTTTTTATAATTTTGCTATTGTCGCGCCACCTGTCGACGACCCAATCTCAGTTTATGCGAATCTCGGTAAGCCACTCATGCGCGTTACCCAATTTACTGAATTTTGCGAAATCTCTCTCTCAACTTAAGTTTAAAAAAAATTGTGCACATAAACAAACATAAGTTTTAAAACATAAACCAAACGTACATCCAAATAAGTTCTTTTTATATTATTTAAATAATTTAATTTTTAAATGCAAAAATGGTTTATTGTGTTATTAAAAAAAAAAGAAAAAACAGTTACGCATTTAAGACAAACGTTCAAGCATAAGCAGATATAAAACTAAATCCGCCTATAAAATAATATGTAAGCTTGGGCACTTAAAACGTCTTTCTCGGAAACATTCTTAATTTCTTTATCGTCTGCAAGTAACCATTGGGCGGGTAAAGTTTCATTCGGTGCGATTCTGATTTGACATAACAACCTTGTTATCATAACCATTTGGTTATTTTGTAACAATATGGTTATTTCAGCCGTTTTGTTATTCTGATTGTGCAGGTATAACCATGAGAGTGTGGTTTGTCAACCATTTATTGTTATAATTCATGGTTATGATAACAACTGCATTTCAGTGCTTGTTAAGCTCATTTTGACCATTGTTATACGTTCGTGAAAGACTATTTGAATTATTTTTAATTAGTAAATGTTATGTATTTCATATACACGCGCTTAAATTAAATATAAAATTTTAAAATAAAGAAAAATGAATTGTTTATTTATTTACCATGTATTAAGGTATTTCCACTAGTACTTGGTTCATTAATAGTAGTAGCAGTTAAAACTTCATCATCATCTTCTTCCGTCATTTGAGCACATTCTTGAGATATATCTAGGTCAAGATTTAACAGAACTAAACAAAACGTTAAAACAATAAGTTTTAACAGTAAAGTAAAGAAATACAGTACCTACGTAGAAAATTTGTTACTATAAAAACCAAAAAAGACATTAATTATCTCTTGACATGTTCGGATTAAAAATGAAATATTTCCATAAAAGAATTAAACATTAAAAATTAAAATGAGTAATACGATATAAGGCCCTATTTTACAGTTCTTGCCGATCTTCAGTCGTACCTAACTCTAAATTGAATGAAAAAATATAAAAAATATTTAGAAAAACAGGAAAATATTTGAACTAAATTTAACAATTAATGACTAAAATATTCAAAATAATGACGATGACTTATGATGACGATGACAATTTTTGGTTATTGGTAAGTCATCTACAAAACTTAAACATTAATTTTGAAGTCAACATTTTTTAAATTAAACCAAAAAGGTAGCTAAACACTACGGTCGTTGGAATTCCTCCTTGTTTTAATAATCTCCCTATAAATAAAATAGTGTAAATAGTTAAGATATCTTTTATTTCAATTTACCATTCAGCAACAATTAAATTCAAATAATACAACGTCACGATTAATAATGCAAAAATTAAGTTTCTTTGTTTGGATTCAAACCGGAGCAAATAATATGGTATTTAAAAAATCAATGTTTGGTAATTATTGCGAATGTAAAAAACTAAAACCCGCAAACTCACGGGTAATCTATTAAAGTGTCAAATAATCACATAGTTAAAAGTTGAGTGCGCAAAATAAATCGAACTTGGCAAAAAATATAACGAAATTAATGAGAAATTAAAGAATAACCAAACCAAAACATTGTGCCACAACAATTTCTTCTAATTAATTTTGCAACTTTTCTCCCGAAGTAATCAACCATTTATTGTGGAAACTGTTCAACTCACAAAGCAATTAAAATTTGTATAAAATTCGTACAACTTTTCGAAATGCATATTAATGATACATTAGTAAGAAAATCAAAATTTTAATCAAGTCCTCTTGCGCAGAATTAAGATTAATTTCTCATAAAAAAAATCAGGCGTTCCCGGTAGGTTTATCTCAAGAGTAAAAGAATGAAGTCTAATCATAATAGTTATTTATGTATCGAGGGCATTATGAAGAGGGTAACCAATTTAAAAGTTTTTAAGTTGCTCGAGAGCATAAACATCAAGTAATTTATTAAATTTTATTTTTTTTTGTTTTATTATCTGAACCTCTTAAACAAGGGATGCCTGTTGCTCTCGCCTTTCTTTTCGGCCGTACGGCGACCACTTTTCGAACTACCCTCTACACCAGGTAAGTTCTCTTCTTAGCAATCGGCATCGTTAGCCGATAGAGCCAATTGCAACAGTTCATTCTGTTCGCTTCTAGTTCTATAGAACAAACTACGATCTTTCTCCATTCCTGGTAGTGTAGTGATAACTTTGTAACTATAGCCCTGATCCACTAAAAATGATTGCCGTTTTTGCGAAAATGTCATTTCCGGGGTTCCTATGCATACGAGAGTATAAAAAAATGCGTTATATTCTTCCTGATTAGCTCTTAAAATGCGGCTCAATCATTGAGCTTCTTGCCTTCTAGAACCGCCATGCGATTATATTTGTATCAAAACGTTGGCTTCCGGCAAATCGAACGACGTGTCAGCCACTTTACTCACAAATATCGTATTTACTTTCGAATTGAATTTAAAATTCTGCAAAATTTGAATTCTTTCATTTTGCGCAGTCGGGCCGTAAATGAAAGGTTTCTTTAATTTCAGGGCGTAATGTTTCAACGCAAAAACATTATCGGAGAAAATGATAATTTTATCGCCCCTGTTCTCGTGGTTTGGATTATGTATATTGCGTTGCCCTAAATTTGTTTGGATTCATAACAAACAGTAACATCTGTTTGCTCATCTGACAATTTCAAGATTCGCGTACAAATTCGGCAGTAACAGGACACCAAACTTCAGCACAAATCACCTTGGCAATGTATCCTCCTTTTTGTAATTCCAACCAATTAGCTTCGTATAATTTTGGACCAATAAGAAAATTTAGATCTCCAATTTTGTCGTCCTCTCTCAACAAAGTAGCAGTCAGTCCTAGTTTACAATGAGATTGCACGCCTGTTATAACTTTCCGAAACATTTTTGCCGGAATTGTGTGAACTTCATCGAGAACCATTATACCCCATTCTTGCGTTTGAATCCACTTCATCGCTGCGTTCGCTTCCATAGAACGATTCTTGATGTGGGTTATTATCGAATAAGTTGTTTTTAAAACAGAACAACCCATCGGTTTATCTTTAGCTTCCGACGTAAACCGGCAAATCATGTTATCGGCAGCAGTGGAAAATACTTTAAATTTTTGTTTCCATTGTTCCACAGAAACACTCGAGTTACAAAGGACCAAAGCTTTCTTGCAAACGGTACAACAAACTGTGACACCCACCAATGATTTTCCAGCACCATATGGTAGTACGATCACTCCAGATCTTGCACGACCGTTTCCAAACATCCTAGGTCTTAATTTGGCAGATGGTTTCAAATCCACTTTAATATTCGATCATTTTTAAAATCGCACTCTGCTAAAAGAGGAAAATCCAATTCTATGCAACGTTTTTGCAGAGTTTCGATGGCATCTTGTCTTACTTCAACAGCATACACGTCCGACGATGATTCGTTAACGTCACTGTCAATTTCATCGTAACTTTCCTCTGTTTGAGAGTTATTCGTGTTGAATTCTTTCTGCATGCTATTCACAAAACAACTTCGTAATATTTCGTCGTGGAACAATTTTTTCAAAACATTTTCGAAGGAACTTTTTATAAAATACCGATTATGTTTCAGGACAAGTTTTACTTTGCCGTAGATACTGTACAGGACCTTATTAATTCGATTACTACCGCAGGAATACTGCACTTGCTAAGTCGATTTAGAGTGGATATGATTTCTTCGGTCTGCAATCCAATACTCACAGCGGCGTATAAAGAATAAGCTGTCAGTTTATACTCGTGGATGTGTTGTGGTCTGGAAACAGGTTCGGATATGGTAACTAAAATATCACGTGCTTCTGCATAGATGGGCGAAAACGATTCTAGATATACGCCACTATTAGGAGCCATCCAAATAGAACGAGGCTCGTGATCAGATTTCAGAATCATTTCCGATCTGCAATCTTTAGCACCATATTCATCGTCCTCGATTGCATTCGAATTATTTTCGGAATCCAGAATTGCTGCTTTGGGTAGCATTTGAATGGCACCATCGTTTTCTTCGTTATCATTGAATGCAACCTTAAGTTTTTTAGCTTTTTTTCTTAATTTGAAACCTGGACGTTTTTGTGAAATTATTTTATATTTTATTTTTATATTATTATTATTATTATTATATTATTATATACTACTATTTCTACAGAAAATATTTTGTATAATATATAGTAAATTAGTTTTGCTGGCAAAATGGATTATCGGATTAAATCGACTTTAAAATATTGAATTTTGGGGGATTAATAAAACTCACAAAATCAAAAAAATAGACTATAAAAAAAATGTCGTCACTCTCTGCCGCAATACCTCCAATCACCAGCACACCAAATTTTGTCCGGAGATACGATGACATAATATTCATTTTTGTTTTCTATTGTGGTAGCCTTAACAAAGATATCGGTAGCCCTGGCAAAGATATCTATATGTATCACCCCCTACCCTAAATCTATCTATAAAAGTTTTTTTAACAAAATCCAAAATGAAAAATATTTTTTATTTTTTTACGCCACTGAATTTTTTCCAAAATCATTATATACGTCACATAATACCGTAAGAAGTCACAAATAAAATTTCTCCAAGATTGGTACAACAAATTTTTTCGGTCATCTAGCGGATTTTTCGAAAATAAATTTATGTAAATTACTGACTGTCGATTCTGAAAACATTTTCGAAAAAATTTAACAAACAGCCTAAACTTTTTTATCTTTTACCTCCAATCAATTTTAAAAAAAAATTGGAGGTATGGTAATCGAAAAAAAATTTCAACTTTTTTTTTTTGCATTTTCGAGATCACCGTGTTCAGAAACGTAAAGATCTGCAAAAAGTAAAAAAAAAATTTCTGTGTCGGTCTGTCGGTCTGTCTGTCTGTCTGTCTGTCGTCAAATTTTGTCGATCGATTTGCTTCCGAGCCATCCAACCAATTACGACCAAATTTGGTATGGTGGTAGGGTTCACGGTGGAAAGGTGAAAATAAGGTTTTCGTCGCAATCTATCAATCAGGAGTGCCACCACAAGAAAATAATACGGGATTTTTTAAAAATATTTTGTCTTGCGATATGTTATTTTAAAGGCCTTAAAAGGCTTTATCCAGAATAGGTAAAATTAATCTTCTATCTGTCGTCTGTCAAAAATCACAAGTTGTCAAAGTTGAAACTTTAAGAGTGAATAACTCAAGAAATGCTGAAGGGATCTTACCCAAATTTGGTACGTAGGTACATTGATCCTAATGGATATGAGAGCATATGTAATCCTTTGATAGAAATCAGTAATGCAACATGAAAAAAATAAAATTAACTTTTTTGTCAAAAACATGAAAAAAGTTTTTGTCGATCGATTTTCTCCGGCATTTCTGCGTCGATTGCAATCAAACTTATTGGACGTATGCCTCGTGGGCTGGAATGGTGAAAATAAGGTTTTGCCAGAGAAATCTTCACCAGGGCCACCACAATAAAATAAATAAAAAAAAATGAAAATGTCGTCGTATCTCCGGAAATGTTTAACCGATTCAGCTAAAATTTGGTGTGTCGATGGAGCTTTGAAAGTATAAGTATTGGTGAGAAAACAAACCGAGCCAATTGTAACAGGGCGGGGCAGGTCAGAAAAATTATAGAAAATATTAACTGAAATCTTAATTTATATATTTTTTGTGAGAATTGGTCAGATGGCTGGCAAAAATAAAACAATATATTCAAAATTTTAATAAACGTCATAATTTTGTGACATATGTGTCAAAATTAGGTTAATGTTGATTTGTATACCGAGTGCAGCATAAGAATTGAGTTTAGGGCTTGTAACAATTAATTTTAGAATACAAAAATAGGTGGTTCGGTGGGAAATATTTTATAATATCGTCGTACGGACTGACGGAACGTTACTTTATAAGTAAAAGGTTCTGCCACTAGGTAGCGACCAAGTTTAGGCTGTTTGTTAAATTTTTTCGCAAATGTTTTCAGAATCAGTAAATCGACAGTCAGTAATTTACAAAAATTTATTTTCGAAAAATCCGCTAGATGACCGAAAAAATTTGTTGTACCAATCTTGGAGAAATTTTATTTGTGACTTCTTACGGTATTATGTGACGTATATAAAAATTTTGGAAAAAATTCAGTGGCGTACAAAAATAAAAAATTTTTTTCATTTTAGATTTTGTTAAAAAAACTTTTATAGATAGATTTAGGGTAGGGGGTGATACATATAGATATCTTTGCCAGGGCTACCGATATCTTTGTTAAGGCTACCACAATAGATAACAAAAATGAACATTATGTCATCGTATCTCCGGACAAAATTTGGTGTGCTGGTGATTGGAGGTATTGCGGCAGAAGTGACGATATTTTTTTTTATTTTTTTATCAGGTTTGGAACAACGTGATAATCAGTTAATTTAGGCATCATTCTAACTTCGCCAAACTTCAGTTTCATCGTCTTCTTGACCCATTTCGATATCTTCTTACTCCCTGACAATACGAACTAAAATTAAACATTATTTTACAATTAAATAACAGTAAAATAAAACGTAATATTTACTTGACAAAAATTCAGTTGGAAAAGCATCAGATCGTAAATTGTTGTTGCTCAATATGAAACATTCTTTAAAATGATGATGGCATATTCTTCTCCAATTATATACTTGACGGGGTTCCGATGTTGCGATTTCTTTATTTCCAGACAATGCGACCCATAACTTAAACCTGTCTATATCGACGTCAGGATTCGGGAAGCGATGCAAAATCCTTGAAGACCTAAAACATGTGGGAACGCAACAAGTATGTCGACCCATTATGTTTAATACAATTAATCCTTAAAATTTTAAGGATAGCGTGAAACAAAATAAAAAAATATCGTCACTTCTGCCGCAATACCTCCAATCATCAGCACACCAATTTTTATCCGGAGATACAACACATGCTATTCATTATTATTTAAAAAGTTAATAAGTTAATAAAATTAATATTTAAAAAAGTGATGAAATCTATGTCAATTATCAGTAATTGTTAATAATAATTATTTTTTGAATTGATTGCAAATGTACGTGCTCAATAGAAAATCATAAAACAATAATTTATTATTGTGTATTGTTGTCAAACTTGCAAAATTAATATAATAAGCCACCTAATATATTTTCACAAAAAAAAACCAGCACACCAAATTTTGTCCGGAGATACGACGACATAACATTCATTTTTGTTTTCTATTGTGGTAGCCTTAACAAAGATATCGGTAGCCCTGGCAAAGATATATATATGTATCACCCCCTACCCTAAATCTATATATAAAAGTTTTTTTAACAAAATCCAAAATGAAAAAAATTTTTTATTTTTGTACGCCACTGAATTTTTTCCAAAATTTTTATTAACGTCACATAATACCGTAAGAAGTCACAAATAAAATTTCTCCAAGATTGGTACAATAAATTTTTTCGGACATCTAGCTGATTTTTCAAAAATAAATTTTTGTAAATTACTGACTGTCGATTTACTGATTCTGAAAACATTTTCGAAAAAATTTAACAAACAGCCTAAACTTGGTCGCTACCTACTGGCAGAACCTTTTACATTTAAAGTAACGTTCCGTCAGTCCGTACGATGATATTATAAAATGTTTCCCACAGAACCACCTATTTTTGTATTTTAAATAAATTGTTACAAGTCCTAAACTCAATTCTTATGCTGCACTCGGTATACAAATCAACATTAACCTAATTTTGACACGTATGTCACAAAATTATGACGTTTATTAAAATTTTGAATATATTGTTTAATTTTTGCAAGTTATCTGACAAATTCGCACAAAAAATATATAAATTAAGATTTCAGTTAATATTTTCTGTAATTTTTCTGACCTGCCCGCCCTGTTACAATTGGCTCGATTTGTTTTCTCACCAATACTACTTATACTTTCAAAGCTCCATCGGCACACCAAATTTTAGCTGAATTGGTTCAACATTTCCGGAGATACGACATTTTCATTTTTTTAAATTTATTTTATTGTGGTGGCCCTGGTAAAGATTTCTCTGGCAAAACCTTATTTTCACCATTCCAGCCCACGAGGCATACGTCTAATAAGTTTGATTGCAATCGACGCAGAAATGCCGAAGAAAATCGATCGACAAAAACTTTTTTCATGTTTTTGCCAAAAAAGTTAATTTCATTTTTTTCATGTTGCATTACTGATTTCTATCGAAGGATTACATATGCTGTCATATCCATTAGGATCAATGTACCTACGTACCAAATTTGGGTAAGATCCCTTCAGCACTTCTTGAGTTATTCACTCTTAAAGTTTCAACTTTGACAACTTGTGATTTTTGACAGACGACAGATAGAAGATTAATTTTACCTATTCTGGATAAAGCCTTTTAAGGCCTTTAAAAAAATTTTCCGCTTTTCTTGAGATTCAAAAATTCTTTTTACCGCTAACAAAATTTAAATTACATACTAACAGAACAAAAACTTTTTATTAACAAGAAAAATAACATCGAAAAAAAACGGAACAATAATTAACTAAGAACGGAAAACTAATAATAAAAAAAAAAACAATCAATTATTATTTACAATATTAACGGTGCAAAATTTATATACTATATGCCGGACCGGCGACCGGCTCCGATGATTCGGAGATTTTCGATCTTCACGGCGATGAACGTGAGGCCGCCGCCCCAACCTCCTCCGTAAATCGCTTCTTGGAAGCGACGGTGGTTGCGACGACGGCGGTAGTTTGGCAGGTGGCGGTTGTTTGGCCGACGGCGGTGGTTTGGCCGGCGGTGGTTTGGCCGGCGGTGGTTTGGCCGGCGGTGGTTGCTTGGCCGGTGATTGTGGCGGAAACCGCACTGGAGAATGCGGTTTGCCGCTTTTCATGTTAAGGGCCTGAAGGGCCTCTACTAAATTGTTTGCCATATTTTATCTAAAAATAAAAAAACAAAAATTATTAATATAAATTAAATCGGAAGACTGTGGTTGACTACATTGTACACGTACTTGCGATAATTAATTATTATTTGCAATAATTTGAATTGATATAAAAATTCACACTTACCCTTTTTTAATAATAAAATTTAATAATCTCATTAGTAACGCAATAACAAAATAAAGCCAACGTACAAACAATGAAATAAAATGTTATTAAGGTACAATCGTAGATCTAATAAAATTTTGTTACACCCACGGACGAAACTCACAACATTTTTCAAAATTTCTTCGACTACCGTTTCGAATTCTTAATAAAAGTAAAATATGCAATTGTTTTGATTTCTCCCATCTCCCGATGGAACGACCCGGCCCCTGTTCTTATACACCCTCGCAAAAACTCTTCACCTTTAAATACTTAATTAACATCAAGAAGACCCATCCTTTCAATTTCTTTCAAATGTTGAATCTAATCGTCCGTCGATCAAATTATTCGACCCACTTTGTTTTTGGAACTGTATGGTTTGAGAATATAATCCCACATGGAAAATCCCCCCTCAAACTCGAGATTAGCAATGGAGGTTTTGAAATTCGTGCCGATGAGTGCTCAGCAAAATTCTCGCTCAACATGTTCTGCAGAAATTTCGACCTTTGCAGCAAAATCAGTAACTTCGATTAGATTTTATTATTTAGGAAGGATAGGATATAGGATAGGATAGATTTGTACACCAAAATTTGACCGAAGTAAAATACTTGGAAGTTCTAGAAATTTAAAAATGCAATATAGATATGTGCATTCGAATTTGGTTAAAGTAAAATTTTTGGAAGTAGTTGGTATTCGAAGATGCAATGTCGAAACATTAAACAAACATCAGAGTTTGATCGAAGTAAAGTTCATGGAAGATCTTTTTATTTAAAAATGCAGTGTTGATTGGTACATCAGAATTTGATCGAAGTAAAGTTCTTGGAGGTTCTTCATATTCGAAATTGCTATATATAGTTCTGCATGCGAGGATGATGGAAGTAAAGTTCTTGAAAGTTCTTTATTTTAAAAATTGCCATATTCGATTTGTTCATCCCAGTTAGGTTGAAGTATAATTTTTTGGATGTTCTTGGTATTCGAAGATGCAATATAGAATGGTAGATCAGAGTTTGATCGAAGTAAAGTTTTTGGAAGTTCTTGATATTCTAAAATGCAACATAGACTTCTGAATGCAAGTTAGATCTTAGTAAAGTTCTTGAAGGTTCTTGATATTCGAAAATGTAATATAGATTTGTTCATTCGAGTTTGGTTAGAGTAGAATTTATTGAAGTTCTTGGTATTCGAAAATGCAGTGTAGATGGTACATCAGAATTTGATCGAAGTAAAGTTCTTGAAGGTTCTTGATATTCGAAAATGCAAAATAGATTTGTTCATTCGAGTTTGGTTAGAGTAAAATTTATTGAAGTTCTTGGTATTCTAAAATGCAGTGTAGAATGGTACATCAGAATTTGATCGAAGTAAAGTTCTTGGAGGTTCTTCATATTCGAAAATGCGATATAGATTTGTTCATTCGAGTCTGGTTAGAGTAAAATTTATTGAAGTTCTTGAAGGTTCTTCATATTCGAAATTGCTATATAGAGTTCTGCATGCGAGGATGATCGAAGTAAAGTTCTTGAAAGCTCTTTATTTTAAAAATTGCCATATTCGATTTGTTCATCCCAGTTAGGTTGAAGTATAATTTTTTGGAAGTTCTTGGTATTCGAAGATGCAATATAGAATGGTAGATCAGAGTTTGATCGAAGTAAAGTTCTTGGAAGGTCTTGATATTCGAAAATGCAATATAGATTTGTTCATTCGAGTTTGGTTAGAGTAAAATTTATTGAAGTTCTTGGTATTCTAAAATGCAGTGTAGAATGGTACATCAGAATTTGATCGAAGTAAAGTTCTTGGAGGTTCTTCATATTCGAAAATGCAATATAGATTTGTTCATTCGAGTCTGGTTAGAGTAAAATTTATTGAAGTTCTTGAAGGTTCTTTATATTCGAAATTGCTATATAGAGTTCTGCATGCGAGGATGATGGAAGTAAAGTTTTTGAAAGTTCTTTATTTTAAAAATTGCCATATTCGAATTGTTCATCCCAGTTAGGTTGAAGTATAATTTTTTGGATGTTCTTGGTATTCGAAGATGCAATATAGAATGGTAGATCAGAGTTTGATCGAAGTAAAGTTCTTGGAAGGTCTTGATATTCTAAAATGCAACATAGACTTCTGAATGCAAGTTAGATCTTAGTAAAGTTCTTGAAGGTTCTTGATATTCGAAAATGCAATATAGATTTGTTCATTCGAGTTTGGTTAGAGTAAAATTTATTGAAGTTCTTGGTATTCTAAAATGCAGTGTAGAATGGTACATCAGAATTTGATCGAAGTAAAGTTCTTGGAGGTTCTTCATATTCGAAACTGCTATACAGAGTTCTGCATGCGAGGATGATGGAAGTACAGTTCTTGAAAGTTCTTTATTTTAAAAATTGCCATATTCGATTTGTTCATCCCAGTTAGGTTGAAGTATAATTTTTTGGAAGTTCTTGGTATTCGAAGATGCAATATAGAATGGTGCATCAGAGTTTGATCGAAGTAAAGTTCTTGGAAGGTCTTGATATTCGAAAATGCAATATAGATTTGTTCATTCGAGTTTGGTTAGAGTAAAATTTATTGAAGTTCTTGGTATTCTAAAATGCAGTGTAGAATGGTACATCAGAATTTGATCGAAGTAAAGTTCTTGGAGGTTCTTCATATTCGAAATTGCTATATATAGTTCTGCATGCGAGGATGATGGAAGTAAAGTTCTTGAAAGTTGTTGATATTTTAAAGTGCAATATAGATTTGTGCATTCGAGTTAGGTTGAAGCAAAATTTTTAGGAGGGTATGGTTTTTGAAGATGCATTATAGATTTGAACATTACAGTTTGATTGAGGAAAGTTCTTAGAAGTTCTTGTTATTCGAAAATGCAATATAGATCAACGAGTAATACTAGTAATACATTTGTTATAGGAATTTAAATCGATTTTCTTGAAATGAAATGTTTTATTTTTTACGGAAATGGTTCAAAAACATTTTGTTCCAACATTTTCAACAAATGTTTTCTCATCAATCCGACATTATATAGTTTGTACGAAGGATTTTCTTCTTGATATAAAGTTATTGCAAATGCAATTGCAAACTACCCACAAAGTATTCCGTCGGGTTGACGTTGCACTCGACTGATTTCAATTGCTGGTTTGTGCGGATAAATATTATCGAGACAAGATTGAACACAACCAGCAATTGAATTAGGATTAAGACTGTCGTAGATAATGATCTTTTCACCATCGTAATACGTGCATAGCCAATGTCCTATGTCACTTTCATCTCTGTGATCATATAATATTTGTATGTTGGGGGCATTCAAATTTGTGTGTGCTGAAAAATATTCCTGGAGTCTGGATAAAATGACATCTTGCATTTCGAAAGATTTTTCATCTAGTATAGATTGCCTGTTGAATATTTCCCTGAATCTATTAATTATGTTATCAGTCAATACCTCGTTTTTGACGAAAAAAGGTGTAATGTCACTTTTAACAAGTCTATGACATGATTGCACTTTGTTCAATTTATGCAACGATTCCAGTTCATGTCGATCATCGTTACATATTTCAATCAAAGACACTTCCTCATCCAAATCGATCATTGTTGGAGACATAGTTTTGTCGTTTTGTCGACAGTCTTTTTCTTGACAGATATTTTCATCATTGTGTGGTTCTACAACATCACATGTCCCATCATTATCACAAGATACTCGAGGCAATTGCGATATAAGGGTACCTTCGGTACAGACATTGTTTAAAGGAATTGTATTCCATCTGGTTATATTTGCTCTCGAAGGAATATCAACATGATTTGTTCCATCGTTGATCACAAAGTCGTTATTATTGATCAATGAAAATGAAATAGGTTTGTGATCAGAAAAATATGTTTCGTAGACATTTGTCGTGTAATAGTCATTTATATTTGAAAAGATCACATCAATTTGTGAATTTAAATTTGTCGTTACCTCATTTTCCGCTAACAAAGAATGCAAATGATGTTTGTCCATGAGCTTTTTGAAGAATTCAGAATTATCATTTCTCAAGTCGAAATTGAAATCGCCAATGACGACTGTTTTACCATTACAAAATTGAATTAAATTTTCAAAAGTGTTTTGAAACAATTTGAACGGTGCACCTGGAGAGTTATAACCGGTTATTACGTACAAATCAATGTATTTCAAACAAACCAAATCGACATGTCCAATATAAGCATCGGTTGTTTCGCTTCTGTGAAACTGTTGCGCGCTGTGTAAAATTTCAATATTACTATTGTTGGTCTTTAAGAAACACATTACTCCTCTGTGCCGATTGTTGAAAGAATCACCATCACTTCGGAAAATTAATTTGTATCCGTCAATATGGACATGTTGCTTTGCAACCGTGTTTGTTTCAGAAAATATCAGGATATTTCCCCGACGGTACCAATTATCACAAGTGATATCTTTCATATATTTCAACAACGATCTAACATTTTGATATAAGATTGTTATTTGCGGTTGAAATTCGTTATTCGAAAAAACTTCAAGTTGTTTGTTGGTTTTCAAATTTTGTATCTCCATCATCAATGGATCATTAGCTTTCGGTGATTTTGGTGGTTTAAAATTTCCAAGTATGAATAATCCATTCAATGTTGACACTCGACTCAGAGCCACGTATAGCAGGCACCTTGTCATGTACTGCTTTTTGTTGAAGTCCAAACAGATTTGATTGTACGTCTGACCCTGACTTTTATGAATAGTCAAGGCTTCTGCTGCGACCAGAGGAAACTGTTTTCTGACTATTTCGCAATCGACCTGTTTGCCGACATTGATACGATTTGAATGTTTTTCGATTGGTACCAAATTCGCCGCTATGTTGTTGGCGGTTATGTACGACTGACATTTGGATCTTTTGAGTTTTCCTACTCTTTCTTCGAAAAATTCCAACCACAGAATTTGAACATCTTTCTTTTCGGAAAACACAATGTGTCTTAAAATTCCCGTAGCACCGTTGACAAGACCATCTTCAATATCCAAGTTAACAGTCAGCATATATTTAATTCCGAGTTTTAAATGCGTTTCGTACGACAGGCCGCCCGTTTCTATCAGCTTTTTATTTATCATCAATAATAAAAGTTTATTTTTCTTTGCATCATCCATCTTACCCAACACTCTATCTTCGGCAATCGAAATGGTTTTATCACCGGGAAAATCATCTATTTTCTTTTTGTTGTAATTAGTTACCAAAACGTTTGTGGCATATAATCTGATAACCGAATCGGGAATGGCCGATTCGTTCGACACTTGTCTACCGTTGATCAAGTCAATGTCTTGCTGTGACATCTGCCCAATTGCCAAATTATTCAGAGCTTGAATAAACTGTTTTTCGTCTTTTTGCCTCATAATTTGTGTCAATTCAAAGTAGCGAAACTTTTCCCACAAAGGTGAATTGACTAGGTTATTCAACGGGGTGATTGACGGCATCTGAAATATCAATCTATCCATTACAGGTGGTAATTGTTGTAAGTCTCCAACCACCAACACGGAAATTCCACCAAAGTCTTGGTCGACTCCCATTATTTGTTTTAATCTCGTGTCAATTTGGTAAAATGTTCTCACACCCAACATAGAAACTTCGTCTATGATCAACAATTTCATATTGATTAGTTTTTCTCTGATGTTGTTGGCAACGTCACATGATAAATCTGGCATTTGTCCTCCATATTGTGAAACTGGCAAAGCAAATGCCGTGTGTAACGTCACTCCGCCAATCAGGAATGCTGCTTTTCCTGTATAAGCTGACAGCAAGACGTGTATCACATCAATTAAATCGCCCGGCACCGAATTAAAGTACTGGTTCACAGTTTGATATATCGCATCTATCACCGTACTCTTTCCGACTCCTGCACTTCCACTTAAGAAAATTTTGAAAGGGGTTTTGCCAGTTTTGAAACAATTCAGGACGTGCATCACAATTTGTCGCTGTCTATCGTTCAACATTTGCATCTTTTTGCAAACATCTTCGTGAGATATTTTTGTAGGTGTGACGAAACGATTAGATACGATTTCAGATTTATTTTTCTTATCGACACCTGCTCGACCTTGTTGTTCGAATATGTCAATTTCTTGATCTTTATCCACCTTATCTCTTTCAAATTCATCGATTTCGTCTTTATCGATTTGTTGCATTTGTTCCTGCACTTCTCGTAAAGCATCTTCCAGCACATCGTCATGCATGATGCAAAATTTTTCTGCATTTGCGTCAATGATGTCTCGGTTATGATTGAATGTCGTTTGATGATCGACATTTTCTATTTCGACCGATTCATCGCGCCATGGGAGAAACAGCAACAGTTTTTCTCTGTAGTAATTGGCCGGATCTTGGTTCAATTTGAATCTTCGAAAACGCAATATCATCGACTTTTTTCGCAATTGCTTTGCATTAATTACTTCAGTTTCTTCTTCGTCATCTTCATTGGACGATTCGTCATTGCGGCTGTTTGGTTTCTTATAGAGAGTAGCAAAATCTGCCAAACACACGTTACTCATGCCGAGCGGACGTTTCGAATATTTATCATGAATGTTGGGAAAGTATACATCTGCAGAATTTTCAGCTTCCGTTTCCAACAAAACGTTCGTTTTCAACATTCTTACACGGTCTTCCATCGGAGTGGTGTCTACATAAACAGTTTGTCTGCTACTTTTAGACAGCGGCATGCTCAAAATATGATAAGCGGCTTCTTGAGCGGACATAACGTTGCTGTTTAGAAACACGTTGGCAACTTTACGCAATCGGTCCTTTATTCCCATGTTTCCGTTTCCAACATCTGTTGCAGCCTCTTTGAGGAGTTTTGTCAAACCAGCATCAATTTTGCTTATGTAATTAATTATGTAAGATGCACAGCCATAGGCATCAAACACAAATTGTATATCCATATTTGCTTCGTGCAAATCCAATATATCTTTGTTATATCCGTTGATGCATACTTCCAAACTGTTTCTTTTAAGAAACATTGTCGGCAGTGCCAGGCTACTCTTGATTGCCGTAAAGTAACGTTCTTGAGAAATGCTTAATTGATTTAAAATATCTTCAAAACTATACGGCAATGGATTTGCGGACAAGGATTTTGTTAAATCTTTAATTTTCTTCCAATCCTCTTTAATAGCATCGGTCACCTCTTCCTTCCGCAACGGTTGTAAAATTACAGTTCGAGGCATAACGGGCTTTGGAAAGTGAAATCTGCAAATTCTTTTATCTTTCTTTCCTTTGTGACACGTATCGGTGTGTTTATGTCTTTGCAATTGAACATTTGGATTAGATTTATCCAATTCGCACGACACAAATCTGTCTATAAATGTGGTGCATTCCTTCCAACTGCCCTCTAGTTCCGAATCAAATTTGGGAGCATGCTCTAGCCACAAAAATATGTGCTCATGAGGTGACCCTCGAACTTGGAATTCGACCCTTTGGTAACTGTCGATCAGCTGATATTCAGCAAACGGTCCATCGGAGCTCTTCAGATATTGCATTAATTTCTTGACTTTGTAATCGAAATATCTTGCACAAGTTACGGGATCTTGCTTGACAAGCATCGTTTTCTTGTTCTCACTTAAATTGAGCGATTTTTCGATCGTCAATTTTTTGTTTTCCAGCACTTCTGACAGCCCTTGCATCAATTCTGGCCATCTTTTTTCAGCCGCTGACAGTGTGAGAAATAAAGTTGGCGTACCCAACTGCCTTATCATGGCCATCAAGTTCTTCTTCTTCGCTTCCCAATATGCTGGCGAAGATCGTATTTGTTTCAAAACTTTGAAACCGGCGTCAAATTTGACTAGATCGTTGACAAAATCTTTATTTAAAAGTTGGCCGGCCGTTAAATTTTTCGTTTTGTTCACTTTTCGCAAGCAAATATTTATGTTCGAACCAACTGCTTTTTCTAGTTTTTGTTTTGCCATGTACAAAAGTCGTCTTGCCATGCAAGACCTTCTATCTTTCCGTCTGATTTCTGACTTGGCACGCTGAGCATAACTGATGTGTTTCCCTTTGATGTCAAACCCGTATCCAGCAAAGATTTTAGGGTAACACAGTTCGTCGATATCTTCCACTTTATGCCATGGTACTGGAGCTCTTCCTTGACCTGGTGCAATAACTTCGATTTTATTCAATTGCGCCACTTGTGCATTTCTATCAATGATCAACACTTCATCATCAGAAACGTTATCGTCGTCAAATTCCTGTTCGTGTTCATCAGTGGGCTGCTCTTGATTTTCGTGTTCAACATTCACTGAGTTTTTGCTTAACACTTGCGTTGTATTAATTATCGGCGGAAATTGCGATTCAATGTCAAATATTTGTAGACAACTTGCGTTGCTTTGCTCAACAACACCATCGCGATCGACCGGGTCAACAATGAAATCTATCGTTTCGTTCGTGCATGTTTCAAATTGTCGGAAGAAATCTTCATCTATTGTAATTCCGTGCTTTATATACAGAGGAGTATCTTTCAAATATTTCAAAGCATTGCAAACATTTGCCGGCTTTATAACTTCAAATAAGTAGTTCGAACTGTGATCAACGTGTCGCTTCAATTTTATTTGTACTGTAGCCATTTGATCAAAACTTCTCGGCAATACTTTAATCATGTCATCAATTTCCACAGAAATATTCACAACACTTCCAACCATTGATAACTGCGGATTTAATGCGTAAGGTTTCAAGGACTTGATCTGCATGAAATTGATGTACGGAGCTACCATTCTTTCTTCGAGAGCAGACAATGCCGTGATGCAATCCGGCAATTTTGGAAACTGTAACCCATTACTTGTTGCCAGTTTTGGAACCACCAACTTGCTTACATACTTATTGCACGTATTGCATATAAAATTCGAAACTACGTTTTTCACTTTGTTTAGAAATTCTTCAATTATGTCCTCATCGTTTTTCTGGATCAACTTTTCTAAATTTAAAACTTTCACTGCATGTTTAAAAAACAAACCCTCACAGCATGTGCATACGTAGGTGGGTAGATCGGTTTTTGAAGAGTATAATTTCAGTTTAGCCACAGCAGATTTATCATTGCGCTTGCTAGATTGCAAAGTACGTTTCAATTTCTCTCTATACTGATATATTTTGTCATTTCTCAATATTCGATTACGCTCTTTATCGTTTAACCGTTTATTCTTACGTACTTCGTTGTCCATACGTTTTTGACGTTTAGATATTTTATCTGATTCTCGTTCGAGTAATCTCACGTCTTGACATCTTCTTTTCATAGCTTTCGCTGCTTGATCAGAATCTCTTTCTTTTTGCCTGACTTCGACGTCTTCACGTTTAACAGACTTGGTCAACTTGTCAGATTCTCTTTCTTTTTGCCTGACTTCGTCGTTTTGACGTTTAACAGACTTGGTCAACTTGTCTGATTCTCTTTCTTTTTGCCTGACTTCGACGTCTTGACGTTTCAGAGCCTTTGATAATCTATCATATTCTTTTTTCTTTTCTGCTCTAATTTCATTTTTGATTTCTTTAACTCGAACCAACCTTTTTTCAATTTTATCAGTTTTTTTTTCTTATCTATAGATTTCTTAGTTTTTCTTTTAATGATTCCCATTCTCAGTCTATAAATGTGTAGGCTTAATAAAAATTAAATAAACTGAAATCGCTATAGAAAAATTAAATAAATATAAAATACAGTGAAATCTGTAAAAGCCGGAATCGTACGGAACCGAAAAATCGTTCCGTGTTAAGCAAATTCCGTTTTTACCAGATCCTTTGCCTAAAACGGAAAAAAATCTGCATAAAACGGAATTTTTTTAATAGATTTATAGTAAACAATTTAATAAAAATGTATTTTGTTAATTATTATAATACATAATGGACTACGAATAAACGTTTACACAAAAAAATGCAAGATATGCAGAAAGCAAACAGCAAATGAAAAAATGATTCATTTGCATGCTGCTGTAACGCAATATTATTTGATAGGTATGCATTGTAAAATAATATACCGCAGAAGAAATTATTACTAGAGTAGTCTAAACATTATTGGATAAAAATGTCGTACGTCTACATCGCAATTTTATAAATAAACTTAATTTCGCTTCCGACTTATGCAGTTAAATTTACACGCATGGGAATTAAAATAAGCTATCCGTGTTCACGTTAGTCAGATTCCGGCTTATGAAATTCATTTAACCCAGTAATGTAAACCAATAATTCGGGACCACTGACAAATTCCGTTATGCACACGATTCCGGCTCTTGCAGATTCCGGCATATACAGATTTCACTGTATAACACTATAGATATTAATTTAATTATATAAAATTGGAACAAACTTGTTATTCTGCAGCGGAAGTCTTATTCACTGCTTGTGGCCACAAAGAAGAAGCAGTTGATGGGAACTCAATTTATTGGAGAATGTAACTTCCTTTTCAGTGCAAATGAAAGAGCATCCGTTTCAAACGCACAATTTATTAACACAAAATAACTATTTAACGCACAACAAAGAAACAACACAATTAGAAGTAATTGCAATTACCTAAATCAAACAAAATAACAAACGTATTGTAATTAAATATTGATTTTTATCGAAAATACGTAATTAATCACTTTCAATATTATTATGTTCTGACGTTCTACTGCTTATGTTTTTATTACTATCGTGATTTATATCATTTGGATGAGAAATAATCTAATAGTTGGCGTAGTTCCTGACAAAAACTATGAACTTAACTAACTTATATTTATTTAAGGTTATAATGTGTCATTTGGACTATGAATTATCTTAATAGATGGCGTAACTATTTATAATATTGTTATTTATCAATTTCAATATTCTGTTCTGACCTTCTACTGATTATGTTGTTATTAACAGAGTCGCGTCGCATAAACATAGCGACTAAATTTTATGAAAAAAATTTTGTCCGGAGATACGATGACATAATATTCATTTTTGTTTTCTATTGTGGTAGCCTTAACAAAGATATCGGGAGCCCTGGCAAAAATATCTATATGTATCACCCCCTACCCTAAATCTATCTATAAAAGTTTTTTTAACAAAATCTAAAATGAAAAAAATTTTTTATTTTTGTACGCCACTGAATTTTTTCCAAAATATTTATATACGTCACATAATACCGTAAGAAGTCACAAATAAAATTTCTCCAAGATTGGTACAACAAATTTTTTTAGTCATCTAACGGATTTTTCGAAAATAAATTTTTGTAAATTACTGACTGTCGATTTACTGATTCTGAAAACATTTGCGAAAAAAAATTTAACAAACAGCCTAAACTTGGTCGCTACCTAGTGGCAGAACCTTTTACTTATAAAGTAACGTTCCGTCAGTCCGTACGACGATATTATAAAATATTTCCCACCGAACCACCTATTTTTGTATTCTAAAATTAATTGTTACAAGCCCTAAACTCAATTCTTATGCTGCACTCGGTATACAAATCAACATTAACCTAATTTTGACACATATGTCACAAAATTATGACGTTTATTAAAATTTTGAATATATTGTTTTATTTTTGCCAGCCATCTGACAAATTCTCACAAAAAATATATAAATTAAGATTTCAGTTAATATTTTCTATAATTTTTCTGACCTGCCCCGCCCTGTTACAATTGGCTCGGTTTGTTTTCCCACCAATACTTATACTTTCAAAGCTCCATCGACACACCAAATTTTAGCTGAATCGGTTAAACATTTCCGGAGATACGACGACATTTTCATTTTTTTAAATTTATTTTATTGTGGTGGCCCTGGTGAAGATTTCTCTGGCAAAACCTTATTTTCACCATTCCAGCCCACGAGGCATACGTCCAATAAGTTTGATTGCAATCGACGCAGAAATGCCGGAGAAAATCGATCGACAAAAACTTTTTTCATGTTTTTGCCAAAAAAGTTAATTTTATTTTTTTCATGTTGCATTACTGATTTCTATCGAAGGATTACATACAGTGGCGGCAATCTAAAATGCCCGGTTGAAAAATTTTAAGTTATTCTTAATTTTTACTTACAAATTTTGTTAACATGGCACTAATTCATATGTTATATAATTGACTAACTATAAATACGTATAAAATTATTAAATTCAATGATATATAGTATAAATAACTAACAAAAGACTTCATTATAAAATAAAGCATTGTTTTCAGGTATATTTTTGCGCTCGAATTTGATATAAATTTTATAGTAAAATAATTATTTAGTAGATAATTAATGTAGTCAAGTGTTGATTAATAATATATTGGTTAATAAAAAAATTTATTCATATTTAGTTGAACCTCCATTGGGCCTTTATTACATCTTTTAAACGGCGTGGCATTGATTGTTCTAACCTCTGCAAGTAATCGTCGCTTACGATTATCTCTAACAAATTTTATCGCTTTTTTCAACTCAGGTATACTTTTAGCACTATTGTCAACTACATGCCTCTTCATAACCGCCCAAAAGTTCTCAATGGGGTTTAAGTCGGGACTTAAGTTAGGTCAATCAATTGTATAGATACCGTTATTAACGAAATAATTCGATACCTGTGTAAAATAAAAAGGAATCAATTTCATATTTTTCAATCATTTGTTAGCTAAATGTATTCACAACAATACCTGATTAATACATTTTGAAAAAAAAAATTATTTACAAAAATATTATGTACCGTTTTCGCGGTATGGCACGGTGCATTATCTTGCTGAAAAAAACATTCTTCGTTTTCAGCATATAAATTTAAAACCGATGGCTCCAAACTGGGTTTAAAAATTTTAATGTATTTTTTTACATTTACAGACCCTACTATGATATGTAGCTCACCTAAACCACGTTGAGAAAAGCAACCCCATATCATAATTCCAAATCGACCGCGTGTTGTTTTTATGGTGCATTTATCTGATAGGCGCTCGGTTTGAAATCGCCGCACATATTGCTTTCCATCTGACCCATGGAGTAAAAATTTTGACTCATTTGAGAAGATGACCCTTCTCCAATCACATACCGACCAATTTTGATATATTTTGGCAAATTGTAACCGTCTTTGTTTCGATTTTTTTGTAAAACGCGGTTTCTTGACAGCAGCCTAAGCGCGTAATCTGAATTCAGCTAAACGATTACGTAAAATTTTTTTGCTAATATTTACGCCAAGGTCATCTTTTAACTGTTTTTTTAATTGTCTTCGAGATTTGAAGCGATCTTTCAATGCCATTTTGCAAAGCTTACGATCTTGTGATTTGGTTGTTTTTCTTTTCGAATTCCCTCTGTCAAGTGGTTTAGTACTGCCCTAATGGCATATTTTTTTAAAAATCTACTTATAGTACGTCTGTCATACCTAACTTTCTCACTAATATAGGTAAAACTCCTATTTTCACCATGTAAAACTAAAATTTTCTGTTTTTCAGTTTCTGTTAAATTCTTTCTACCTACGATTTTTTTTATATTTCTAAGATTTATTAAACTAAACTGAATGCATTTTGTACACTAAATGGTTAAAAAGGGTTACCTCATAATAGTGTATGTCATTGTATTTTACAAAAAATTACCACCCTTAAAATTAAGCCGATTGTAACAGGTATATTGCAAATAAAATGCACCGGGCATTTTAGATTGCCGCCACTGTATGCTCTCATATCCATTAGGATCAATGTACCTACGTACCAAATTTGGGTAAGATCCCTTCAGCATTTCTTGAGTTATTCACTCTTAAAGTTTCAACTTTGACAACTTGTGATTTTTGACAGACGACAGATAGAAGATTAATTTTACCTATTCTGGATAAAGCCTTTTAAGGACTTTAAAATAACATATCGCAAGACAAAATATTTTTTTAAAATCCCGTATTATTTTCTTGTGGTGGCACTCCTGATTGATAGATCGCGACGAAAACCTTATTTTCACCTTTCCACCGTGAACCCTACCACCATACCAAATTTGGTCGTAATTGGTTGGATGGCTCGGAAGCAAATCGATCGACAAAATTTGACGACAGACAGACAGACAGACAGACCGACAGACCGACACAGAAATTTTTATTTTACTTTTTGCAGATCTTTACGTTTCTGAACACGGTGATCTCGAAAATGCAAAAAAAAAAAGTTGAAATTTTTTTTCGATTACCATACCTCCAATTTTTTTTTTAAATTGATTGGAGGTAAAAAGAATTAAGAATTTTTGGTTTTGAAAATAAAAATTTTACAAATCGAAATATTTGGTATAAGAATTCACAGTTTTGAGCTTATAGCATTTGCTCAGGCTAGAAGAAACAACTTTAGTCAGTGGGCGGATGATGACTAGTTGCGGCCTGATACGAATTATACAGGATGTCCCCGTGGCCGTGGAGAACTTTTGAGGTGATGATAAAGGACACTTTTCTAAGACAAATTTTTGAATAAAATTTTTATATATTGGTTTTTGGATTAAAAAATAAAATTTTTGTTCAAGTCCAAAATCTCTCTTTGAAGCAATTTTTTGAATTTATGATTTCAAACCACCATAGCTCCGATATTATTGATTTTGTAAGCTTAATCAATTAAAACTTTTTTAAAGATCATTTGCTCATCTACAGATTAGGTTATAACCTTTTATTGTCTAGAATCAACGGATTTTTAGTTATTAATTAAATTAAGGGAAAAACTGTTAAAAAAATACAGGTTTTATTTTTTTTACTTTTCATGAGAACGAAATTGACTAAGATCAGTTTTAGGCTTCTATACATCGTATAGAAAGAAGCCTTATGATCTGGCTCTGTGTCTGTCTGTCTGTCTGTTCGTCCGTTCGCATGTTTCAACTTTAAGAACTATTCCAGTATAGTTTTTAAACTATTTAAATAGTTCTGAAATTTAAAACATGCAGACGGACGGGTGGACACGTATTTCTTTTTTTTTATACTATTGCTGTATTGCGTTTATTTTTATAGTATGAAAATAGTAGTATAGAAAATAAATGAAAATAGTAATGAAATAGACAGCAATTCTGGATTCCGAAAATAATTCTTTTTGTATTTAGTATTCGTAATCTTCTTATATACTAAAAATTATATTACCAACTTACAAATTAATTATCGGATAATCCGGGCTTTATTTCGAATTTATCTGTATCTATCTACCTTATATTCTAATCTATATTTTTCAAGTTTAACCAGGAAGATAGCAGTATAGAAGCCTAAGAACTACGGTCATCCGAGTTCCACCTTTTTTCCAATATTTTTGAGTAAAGATATAATAATGAAGTACTGCAGTGTATTTTAGTCTAAGAGCGGCTTAGTTCGAGATTGAATTAATTTTATGTAAAAATGCGTAGCGTCAAAGCTCTTAGAAGGAAATATCTGGTACGAGGAAATAATATGCCGGTCAATCGAGATTTTTGTAATCTTCGACAAAATAGAAATAAAATAAAAATAAATATAATTTTATAAAAATTGCTTTTATTTAAATCAAGAAATAATTTATTAGTCATCAGGTGTAAAAATAATTAAAGTAAAAATTACAATTTTGGAGAAGATAATTAATTTAAATAAAAATTTTAATATTAAATATTTATTTATTTAAATATCACGGAAATACATAGGAAATCGGGAGTTGTACGATAACCAGACCCATAAATTAATAAATGTTTTAATGAACTTCTGGTAGTTGAAGTTAATAGTTCACAATAACAGTAATTTAATGCTAATATTCTCTCATTACTTGGTTGAATTTTTTCATGACTTCAGCACTTTTTTCGTCAGGGAGATTAATTTAAAAATCTGCAACTGACCTGCCAAATGAACTAAAATTCTGCTTAGGTGATGCATTTCCACTATTGAGGGTTTGAAATGAATTTTCATTTGATTCTGCTTGCGATACTTCGCTGGATGAAGAAGATTTCTTGTTTATGTCGGTAATTGGTATTTTGTAATGTAATTTGTATTGTATTTGGCATCGTGGCCTCCTTAACGGACCGTAATCCAACGGTATTTTAGCATTTAGCCAACGTGATGGTTCAGCATTCTCTTCCTGATGCGAACTTTGGCTTGTTTCTGTCATTTTTGCTAATCTGGCAGATTCAGATTCTCTGCATTTCTCCTTTTCCTGGACATTTAGACCATGACAGTGGGAATCTCTTATGATGTCTTTCTGTGCGGTCACTACTAATGGCCCATATACAGGATGGTTACTGTTATCCCAGTTTTCCAATTCCTCAATCAGTAGTTGCGGTATTAGAGATGGCACAGCATTCTCTTCCTGATGCCAACTTTGGCTTGTTCCTTTTATCTTGGCTAATCTGGCAGATTCAGATTCTCTGTACTTTTTCTTTTCCTGGACACTTAAACCATGACAGTGAGAATCTCTTATGATGTCTTTGTGTGCGGTCGCTACTAATGGCTCATATACAGGATGGTTACTGTTATCTCAGTTTTCCATTTCATCATTCGGTAGTTGTGGTATTAGAGATGGCGCTGTTTTGGGAAATTTGACTATTTCTTTTATTAGCTCTTCTTTGTGTACATTCGCCCTGTGATCGACATTCTGCTCCGTCTCACTTTAGAAGGGCAATATTCGCAAGGAATTAACATTTGGTTATAATCCGATCTTTCCCTATTCATATTTTTCATTTTGGATAATAATTAATATTTTAGTTTTTTAATTTTTTACTTATATAGAAATTATATCCATTGCTTATTTGTGGATTAACGGATTAACATATTAATTTTAAATCCCATTAATCTGTAGTGTCACATAAATATAGTTAAGCGTCAACTAACTACAGTTAGGTCCTAATTTATATTAAAATTGCATTTTCACGAAATGTTTTAAAGACGTTCGTAAAGCCACCCGCACTCAAAAATTACAGATCTTTTCAGTTCGTGAAAAATTTGAAAATTATACTAGAAATAAAAAATCTGGTTTTAATTTAAATTTTGTTATAATGGGGTTCAGCTGAACCCCATACTATGGAACGGAAAAATAACAAAAGAAACAAAAAAGGCTATATACAACTCAATCGTCGAGAGCATAGCAACTTACGGTTCAGAGACATGGATGGTAAATAAGAAGAACGAAGAGAAACTGAGAGCCTTTGAGATAAACTTTTGGAGGCGCAGTTGTGCCGTCTTCGGACTAGAACATGTCCGAAACGGGATTGTTTTTATCAAACAATCTGCTCTTGCAACTTGAAACAAAAGTTGGTGCTACTTGTTTGGCGTCAATAAAAACAGTGGCTGGATATTTGAAAGGTAGTACCTTATCTAATATGATAGGTCATCTCGACTGAAGGCTTATAAAAACTTTTTAGTTTTTCTCTTCTTATTATCATAGAACAGTCGATAAAATGTTAAAATTTGGTTTTCCAAATTTTTAATATATTTTTGTCAAACGATAATAATTTTGTAAATTGGTAATATATTTTTAGTATATAAGAAGATTATGAATACTACATACAAAAAGGAATTAATAATCCATGGTAATTATAACGTACTTGTGTTTTTCATACTATAGCAATAAACACAATACACCAATAGTATAAAAACCAGAAATACGTGTCCACCCGTCCGTCAGCATGTTTCAAATTTCAGAACTATTTCAATAGTTTAAAAACTATTCTGGAATAATTCTTAAAATTGAAACATGCGGACGGACACGGAGCAAGATCATAAGGCTTTTTTCTATACGTTGTATAGAAGCCTAAAAGGTAAAAAATGATTAATTTTTATACTTAATTTAATAACATGAAGCGAATATCACTTACTTTTCGTTTAGTAATCGTTTTTCTACTATACTACGGTACTGCCACTATAATGTGATACAAATTTATAATAATTGTTGTAATGATAAGAATGAATGTTATATGCAACGTTTGCATCGCATTCTATAGTGGTAGTAGCGTAGTATAGTAGAAAAACGATTACTAAACGAAAAGAAATGATATTCGCTTCATGTTATTAAATTAAGTATATACATAAATTAATATATTATTAATTAATTCAATATTTTTAACTTAACAAGATTTTGATAATATTTCACTTTGATTATAGATAAATTAAACATTTTTTACCTTTTACACTCTTTTACAGCTTATCGCCTCTACTTTGCTATCCTCAACTTTGGCAAATTGTTTCTTAAATGTTGACAATAAAGATAGTTCAATTTGCGGATATATATAGGACGCCGTTAGTTTAAAAAAAAAAAATTTGTTACTTTGGCCTCTTATAACGTTTTCTTGCCCTTTACGGGCTCTCCGCATGCACAGGAACGTAATCACACTTAGTATAGGAACTTGCGATATTACCGCAAAGTTTGTCCATATTTACGACGACGTTAAAATCTCGGCTCCAGCTCTTTAAATATATGCTATAGGTGTACAAAAAAAATTGATGTTTAGTACGTTTTATTTAATTTTAATATCCAAGAATAATAACCAGGTCATTCAAAGTGTTTCGAAGTTTACACACAAAAATAGTTTTTTTTTTGGAAAACATCAAGATTATATGCGGCTCAAGTTTTCAGTAATTCTACTTATTCAATAATTTTATTTTTCTGAAACGCATTTAAAGCTTTTACAAATTATTTTAATCAAAAATAAATAAAGTGGCGTTATATTTATTAAAATTAATTACGTTTTAATATTTTTTATACAAAGAAAATTGTAATAACAAAAATAATTAAAAAATAAAATAAATCCCAGCTATTCGCAAGTCGCGTAAAATAATAAACATTGTAGGGATACTATGTCCAAAGTTAGATCACGAAAAACAGCTTAAGAAAGTCGATTACTGAAAAATTCGGCGATTAATGAAATATTTCAGCTATTTTGAATTTTGACAAAGTTTCGAGAGCTACTCTATCACGATCTGATTTTGCAATTTCTATGCAGTGGTATAAATGTATACTTATCAGGATGTTTAATTTATTATTTAGTTCTTCCTTTGTTCTGTAACTGCTCAAGAGATTAACCGCTCACCGGATTAACTGCTTATCGGATTAATCCATTTAATTTATGTTAGATGTTAGATCTTGGATATTTTATTATTTCAAAAAATATGTTTTTATGTAGCTTTATTTCCAAACCATTTCCTTATTATAGTTATTTTTGTAATACCAACCTAATACTTAACATCTGGAGGAGTCCGATGAAATGAGAGGCAACAAATACGCGCAGTATTTCTCGCTCTGATGAAATTGATAATTAAATATAATAACGAGTTATTTTAAATTAATAATATTATCAAAGAACAGTCGGTAATATGTTTCCAAATTTTAATATCTTTTTGTTATTATTTTAAATTCATTTAGTGAGTTTTAGTGATTTTAAGTAGTAGCGATCATCATACGACCAAATCTAAAAATAATTGTTAAAAAACCTAAGGTCAAACATCATAATGTAGCCACACTGGCTGCGGCAACCTTCAAACCCACTTCGAGTGATAACTTAAATTTTGCCAAAATGTCTACTAACGAATTTATGCCAGGAAATTCACAGGGTCCTAGTGATGTCAATTTTAACAACAAATTTGCCATGTTGGCACAGATGAGTGATGACGAAGAAGATTCTAGATTATATTATAATCTATGGTAGTATTATAATCTATATATTATATAATATATTATAATTCTATGGTAGCTTTCTTCGAGCTTCACAATGATGTCCCCTTTCCTTGTTTGTCGGATGCCACTAATGAGGCGACCTCCGCTGCCCTAAGTGCAGTCCTAACTTTACCAATGTTGTCTTTGATGTCGGCGGGGGAAGCCTTAATAATTAAGGCATCCTTTCTACTGAACTCTCTCCTGGATCTTGGTTCTACTCTCTTCCCTTCCTCCCTCTGTTTCTTTGGTAACTTTCTTGCGATAAGATACTGTTTGGAAGTTTCGCTACCGTCGTCCATGTGTAGATTCATAATATCTCTCTGAGCCTTCTCAACTTTGTTTCCTTTTTAGCGTTGTTTATGGTGATTTTTGGAGCTTTAGGTTTTACCGACGCCTGACTCTTGGCTATCACCACTTGTGTCATTGTAGGTTTGGGCATTTCTGGAGATTTTACTTCTGTAGTTTTTGTTCTTTATGTTAGGTTGGCCTTTATTTTTCCATTTTGATCTGCATGTTTTTGGCGGCCTCTTTACATTGGGTCGCGTCAGCTCTTGCCATTTTGGATTTTTCCATCAGCTTTGAGTTCTGGCCATGGAGGCCTTTTATTGTTTCTCCATGAGCCTTGATGGTTTCCATCGCTTTTTCTAATGTTTTTTGCTGCTTATTGATTATTTCATAGATCCCCTTCAAATCTTCTGGGATTATGAAATTCGCAGTTACCGTTGCGTCTTTTTCCTGTTCTGGCCCGTCTTGACTCTTGAGCAGTTCCCGGACTTGCTTGAGTTCATCGAATTTTGTTGCTGCTGCTTCTCTGCGTTCTTGCTTTCGTTTATGGGTCCGTTTGATTAACTGGAGTTGTTTCATTAATAGGTTCTTGTAAGGCAGATAGATTAACCCGGTCTGTTGAGTGTTGAGACCATCAGTTATCTGCCTTATAGTCTTCTATTTGAGCTCCTACTGGATCCTCCGACATAGAGCTCTTCGCGGATTTTGTCTTGGGAGGGTCCTCTGACACCGAGTTCCTCCTCGAATCTCTTTTCTTCTTCTCTCCTTCTCCAATCGCTTGTTGTTGCGTCCAGCCTGGTCAACCACCGGGAACGCAGATCAGTTGCTGAGTGACGGTCGTGTGGCGCCTGCCACACGTGTGGCGTGTGGCGAGCCGTGTGGCGAACCGTAAACGTGGTATCATTATCGTTTTTCATATTTATGAGCATGTCAGAGATTTTTGGGCAGGGCCTCTTTCCCTGTTACCTCTCGCGTTAGCCTTCCAGGTTCCTCTCATCCACCGGGGTTGGGTACCCGATTTCAGAGATTCCCCCCCAAGTTACCAGGGACCACCACGTGGAGGTGCGAGTAGGATTTTGGTCCCCATCCCCAAACCCTTGCGTAAGTAATGAACAGCCCCTTAAATATCACTCATTGAATTGCAACAAAAATATCTTTGATTATAGTACCGGAAACACAAGCCTTCTAGTGTAGTTGTAACAAACAGATAAACTTGGTTGAATTAGAATGTTGGTGTATTTCTTATTTATTTTCATAATTACAAAATTATTTTATAACTTTAGGTTTATTTATTTTTTAAGATTTAAAATCCTTCTACTTAGAAATCGTTATAACTGGTTATTTTTTTTGTGATTTTAACTAAAAAATTTTAAATAGGAATAATGTATTTTCACAGCTTATTGTTATGTTAGTACATGACCAGAGCAGTCTCTCAGAATGGCAATGTGATGAAGATGAATGATGAAGATGTTGGTTGAGTATCGAAAACTTTTGTTTTTTTCCTTTAGGCTAAGATGATTAAACCTAGGTCGATCATTTTATTATATATTTCGTCGACTTGATTAGCTGGAGGAGGAACCAGGCCATTGGCTACAAGTTTGCCAAACAACTCGTGCACATTAACTTGAGAAGCATCCTGATATACATCGGTCGATGTCAACATTTGCTCATGCGCCACAAGATTTGGTTGCACCTCCGCTGACGAGGTATTCCAAGTCGTGCCCACACGCCTAATTTTTTTACATTCAGGATCATACTTGTCGTCCAGAGGTCGTTTCCTTCCTCTCCCGGTGGTAGATGATAGTTGATCCAATTTGGATGAATACAATTTAATAATGTCCATTTCAGTTGCCATAGTTGTAAGTAATTGATAAATTAATTAAAAATTTACAAGCAGTGAAAATTAACAATAACTGTTGTGATATCCATAATTGTTATGGGATAACCTATATAAACGACAGATCCGTTGATCCGCTGAGCAGTCTATCCGTTGTTCCGTTGATCCGCTGAGTAGTTTATCTGTTGATCCACCGAGCAGTTTTTCAGTTGGCCCGCTGAGTACTTTATCCAGTGATGTGTTTATAATAATAATAATAGTCTTTATTCCATATATGAGACAACAAACAATAGATTATAAATATTAATGTTATTCATGAGGTACATGATTTACGCCTTGTTATGTCGCCCCACATGAAAAAGGCGAAGTTCAGATTGGCTCTCAATGAGAACCGTCTGCTCTTTCACTCAACCCAAGAATTTATAAGAATAGTCTAAATCAGCGGTTCTCAACCTTTTTCTTTGTACCCATATGAAGTACCTCACAAAATGCAAGGCAGTTTTGTTATGTAGTAAAGAAATATTATTAATTTAAAAATTTACGAAAATTACGGAGTAATTACTCGTAATTTGTAATTTGTAATTACGATAAACACGATAATCTTATTCTTATTCATTGCGAATTTCGTTTTCAATAATGTTAAGAATGCAAGTTATAAATAGTTGAAATGTGGAATAATTTTTTGTGTCTCATTTAATAAGATTCAACTCCTAATATAAACAAACTTGTAAGTTTTTACTACACAGTATTAATAACTTATGTATAGGTACTTACTCTTAAAATTTGTAGAACATTGGTATAACTTTGGGTTTTTATGCATATTTAAAAAATATCACCATAAAAAAACAAAAATAAAATTTTTTTGGGCACTTTTTATATCAATTGCGATCGAGGAGTGTTTCTCAACCGTACCCCCAAAAAATACCCCTAGTGGATACCTAGGCATAGGTTGAGAAACGCTAGTCTAAATGTTAGACCGCATTATCAAACTAACTTCGTACCAGTGGTATAGCGCGCACGAAAGCGGTAAGGTATCTTGCAAAGTAAATTTTGTAATAATTGGATAGATAAACTCGAAGGGCATATATCAAGAAAATTTTGTGTACACTCGTTTGGAAATTCCTTGGAATTTCTTGGAAATCCTTGGAATTCCTTGGAAATCACTGGAATTTTATGGAATTCTTTGGAAATCTTTGGAAATCTTGAAAATCTAAGGAATGCTTTGGAAATTTCTGGAATTCTTAGGAAATCATTGGAATACTTTAGATTGCACTTTGATTACTACACTAGCAAGGTGGTACCAAGTCAATGTTCGAGCCCTGCTGCATGAATGCCTGGAAAACTAACCATCGCGCTCTACCCTCTCCTAACTTCGTCGATCAAGAATGCTCAGGCAGAATCTTGTAGAAGGAAAGGTCGAGCTTATCTCCCTGACCTTCACACCCAAACCTACACAATACACTGTGCAGTTAGAGATTCGAGCGTGTCGGTCCTATGAGATTGGCGCGGAAATTTAAAATACAAATCATACTTCTAACTGTAACACTGTTCACTTGAACACGTATCTGTGTTTAAAGGTAGCCCAATATTACGTCGCGATTACTTACACCAATAAATATACCACGACCGCTTATTTGTTTTTTATTATTCTGAGAAGTTTAGCGATACCGGATATTCTTGGTTATTACTGGACTACAATTTCGCACTTTTGAGGTGGTTCAACTACTTATATCGTGCAGGGTATCCAAACTGCGTGGTGCTCTTCAATCACCATCTTACCGCTAGCTCCTTCTGAGCTCAACTCCAGCTGAGCTAGTTAGAGGGGCAAACTATCTCTTTTGCCAAAAACCCCGAGATTTTTTTTACCGTAGCAAACCCTATCGTAGTAACGTAATGGACGTGAAAACTTTTAGAGGGGCGGACGGAGACTCTGACCATTTCCTTGTAAAAGCCAAAGTGAGACTGCGAATATCAACATATAAAATAAAAAATGAAAGTGCAGCCATACGTTGGAATGTAGCCAAACTAAATAACGCGGAAAAGAGAGAGAATTTTGAAAAATGAATAGTAGAACAACTCGAGAAAATAACACCCCAAGACGACGTGGAAGGTGCATGGAAAGCTATCCTAGAAGCAACAACCGAGGCAGCAGATAAAATACTTGGCAGAGAAAATAAAAACAAGAAGAAATCCAAGGGATGGTGGAATGACGAATGCCGGGAAATTCTGAGAGATCGAGAGACATGCAGAAAGATAATGCTATAAAGGAACACACAAGAAAATATACAAAAATATATAAGTGCTAGAAGAGCGGCAAGAATTTTAATAAGGACTAAGAAAAGAGAATATGAACAGCAAAAAATGGAAGAGGTGGAAGAAAGCAGAATCCGAAATTGTCACAAAGCATTTTATGCCGAAATCTCCAACACAAAGTCAGGTTTTAAACCTAGATCAAAAACTTTCCTCAGAAAACCAAATGGTGATCTTACATCAGACGTGGAAGAAATTTTAGAAATATGGAAACGCCATTTTAACCACCTGCTAAATGTAGAAAGTCCAGAGCTTTCCGACCCAAAGGCTTACCAAACCGCAGACTGGCCAACAGACGAACCAACACTTCAAGAGGTCATATTAGCAATAAAGAAACTAAAAAATTCGAAGACTCCCGGAAGGGACGGGATAACGGCGGAAATGATAAAGCATGGGGGACCAGCCTTGCATAAACGGCTGCAGGATCTAATACTAACATCCTGGAAAACAGAAAAGATACCAGAAGACTGGAAAGAAAGTATCATAATACCGATTCACAAGAAAGGAGACAGATCAAACTGCGGTAACTATAGAGGAATATCTTTGATCAATACAGCATACAAAATACTCTCAAACATCCTACTAAGTAGAATAACACCACTAGTAGAGAGCAGCATAGGAGAATACCAGGCAGGTTTTAGACCAGGAAAATCAACAACTGACCAGCTGTTTACAATCAGACCACTACTTGAGAAGAGCTGGGAATTTAACAAAACCCTACATCACATGTTTATAGACTTCCTGAAAGCATACGACAGCATTACGCGGACGGAACTTTGGAGCGCCATGTTTGAACTCGGAATACCCCGAAAACTCATGCAGCTCACAAAGATGTGTGTAGACGGATCAAAAGCGAGGGTGAGAATCGGAAATTCAACATCACAGTCTTTCACAATCGGCAATGGTCTGAAACAAGGAAATGCCCTCTCACCTCTGTTATTTAACATAGTCCAGGAAAAAGCTATAAGACGGACAGCGATAGAGGCACAGCTTTTCACAGGCGATGGACCTAGACTACTACTAGCGTATGCGGACGACATAGATGTTATAGGGAATAGCGTGATCAGTGTAAAAGAGACTTTTGGGAAAATAGAAATGGAAACGGTAAAAATTGGCTTGATAATAAACGAAGAGAAGACCAAATACATGTGCGTAAATAGATTACCACGAAGAGAGAGAGTGGGACAAAATATCACAATTCATAACTATAATTTTGAAAGAGTCCAACGCTTCAAGTACCTAGGATCTATAATCACTCAAGACAACGACTTGACTGAAGAAATAAAAAACCGCCTTCAAAGTGGAAATCGATGTATATATGCATTAGCAAGAGTCTTCCAAGCAAAGAGCGTCTCGAGAATCTCAAAAATCAAAATTTATAAGACGGTCATAAGACCGGTAGTAACATACGGCTCTGAAACATGGACTGTCACTAAATCAAACGAGGAGAAACTCCGGCGCTTTGAAAGAAAAGTGCTGAGAAAGATCTTTGGACCAATACACGATCCTACCACGAATTCTTATCGGATAAGAACAAACGCCGGACTCAAAGAACTATACAAGACCCTGACATAATTCAAGAAATAAAATCTCAACGACTGAGATAGGAGGGTCACGTGCGGAGGCAGCCGAATGACAAACTGATCAAGATGGCATGGGAAGCACTTCCCGAAGGGAAAAGACCAGTAGGACGATCACGTCTTGGGTGGCGAGACAACATCAGAACAGACCTCAAAACAATAGGAATTGACGAAGACCAGATAGAGACGCTCATGGCACAGCGAGAAAGATGGAAGGAGATTGTGAAGTCAGCCAAGACCCACCCAGGGTTGTAGAGCTGCACGATTAGATTAGAAACCCTATCCCTAAATAACCATGTGGTGTAACCAATATTCACCTCAATATATAATTCTTAATCAATCTAAGCTACCAATATAAATTATCAAACCTAATTACCTTAAACCCATTATAATAATTAAACCAACATCACACCGATTAGGCCTGTAGTCAAGGAGGGGCACTTGGGAGTACGTACCCCCCCCCCCCCCCGAAATGTTAAAAAAAACAACATTTGTTTTTAGTAACAAACATTTCTCGAAGAGGACCTCCGGAAAATGTTACTTCTTACAAAAGGCTTTTCATGAGTGCCCCCCCCCTTCAAATGAAATCCTAGCTACCTACGGGCCTGCCACCGATAAATAAATATAGAAAACCAATAACCAAATATTAAAGAAATCACCAAACACTATAGATTTACCGTTACCAATAAGCAAAACCTCCGTCCGTGATACTTAAATAGAGTGAAAATTAAATATCATAAATATAAAAACCACTTGTCCGCCATGTTAGCGTCCCTTATTTTATTTAAGCACCTCGTGTGTAAATCAACTTTTGTTAGAATTTATAATAACAAATGCACTTATGTGAGAATTGCAATTTAATAGCTAATACCTGATAGCAGTTTCAGATTTCTCTTGGATTTATAATCAAATTAAATACAACTTGATATATTTATTAACCGCCGCTTATGGGAACAACCGTTCACTTTCAGTATCACTTGAATAAGGGCTTTCAATCATCTTCCAAGCTATCGTCACTCCTACATTGAGATTTCTTTACTCTCCCATAGATGGCGCTTTTGAGCTCTATTCAGTACAGTCACTATATATATATCTAGTGACTGTACTATTCAGTGGCGTGCATTGAAATATAATAATAGCGGTAAATTCAATTGTAATGCTAATATTACAGTGTTGAACCAGAAAACGCCCTGTATTAGTATTTTAAAAAGATTATTTACTAGATTGCAGTAATTGGTACAAACACAAAAATTAATTAACAACAGTAAGTATAAGCATTAATACTAATATAATATAATATTAAACTACTACTAATTATAATAACCTTATTTAATTTATTATTTATATTACTAGTTTCGCAAGAAGTACACACAATGGATCAACCACTTTACTTATCGTTTTTGAATTTGTTTACATATCTTGGGGCCACACCTAGTTCAAGATGTATAAATGAAGGTCAAGCACTTGAAAATTCTAAACACATCATAATGCATGGAATAACTAGCAAAACCGAAGAAAGAATTACAATTTTTGCACTTTGTTTGCAAACAAGTGCACCATTAGAAAATCCACACGAAATATCAGTAATTTTAACCATAGCAAACAAAGAAGTGGATGTTAACAAATGTTTCTGTACTTGTAAGACTGGTATGTCGGGTCAGTGCAAGCATGTCGCTGCAATTTTATTGTTGTGCACTAGGTAGTATTATTAAAATCTTTTTATTTAAATCTAATTATTAATTTACATTGCTTTAGGAGTAACATTTTGGAGTTTTCTGAATTGTCGACTGCTGATTTAGAGCGTTACTGGAACAAGAAGTCAACTTCTGACATTAATGCACCAGTTCCGTTATCAGATATAGATTGTGGTTGTTTTAAAAAGAACTCGTTAAATTTAAAACCTTTAACCGACGTTCAAAAGGCAAGTCTTTTTGAAAGATTTATAACACAATTGCCAAACTCTGCTTTAGCAAAACACAGGTAATACATACACTGTACCTACATAAACTGTAAAATTAATTTTATTATTAAATTTTTAGAAATGGACGTCTTAATGATTCGTCTTAATGACGTTGTTTGTGAACATGATCAAACTCAATAATTAGTGTAATATTTATTTATAATAATAATTATATTTAAAATGTAAGTTTTATTTTTTGAAAAAAAAATATCTTTATAAAATATTTTTATAAAAAAAATAATATAATTGAAAATTTCTGATCTGAAAAGATTGAATATCTTCTAACATCTTATCTTATAACAAGATAAAGTTGTGTTTACTTATAAATTGAATACTGTGATAATTACACTTACAAAAGGTAAACAAACACTTACACTGGCAATTGTGCCTCTTCCTGCGGAAAGAGTGTCTCATCCGGTTCGATGCCAGCCCTCTTTGTTTACATAATTTTGACGTTTGTCAATATCAAATAAATGTTCGCGTAATTATCTCAATAAATATAACTCGACCACATTATTTTTAAATCGAAAAGTTGCTTGTAAATTTTACTCAGGCATCGTTGCATTAAGCAATTGCACTCAAAACAAGTTTTTCGTGCATTGCTATGCAACGATGCCTTCGTATTTACAATACAACTTATGGATCTAACATTGGGGTCTTGTTATATTACTATTAACAATTACATACAAACGGTACAACAATTATTAGATTTTGAGAAAAGTGTTTTTGAATAAATAAAAGAATTGCCAATAATGATGTTCTTTTCCTGTGTCCCCATCCATTTAAAATTGTTTTAAATGTTATTTATAACGAGTGGAGCGAAAATCGTAGTAATTCCCAATCGCTACCCAATGTTACAATGCTTCCTTTTCAAGAGGAGTGGTGAGAGGTACTCGCTTTGCGCTGTTATCACTCAGTTTTGCGGCAATTTTTGTTACTAAAAGCTGTCATCTTGAAGTTTATGGGTTATAACTTACAATTTGATTTGGATTGATTTTAATTTTTAATTATTTATATTAGAATTATCTTAAACATTGTGAAATTGTGAACTGCGTTGTGTTTTTGTAAATATGTGTGAGTTAGTATTGTGGTGAAGTTATAATTATTCCCATTTTGTTGCACATTTATAAATTCACTAGCTGACCCGGCAAACGTTGTTTTGCGATAAATAAGGGTAAGTTCCATAAAACCGAACTTATACATTTAAAAAAAAGTAAAACAAAGTCTGCAGAAGTCTTACAAACTTTGAGAAACTCGGCAAAAGTTGAATTCCAAGTTGTCAGAGAAATATTTCCACCAGGGGTAAAGCAGAACTAAAACAATAAAACTTCAGAGAGTTGGTAAAAATCTTTCCTTATTCGCGAAAACTGCAGGGCGTGTCACGATAAAAGCACGATAAATCAATGCAAAACTTGCTGGTAAACTACGTTAACAAAGATGATGGCTTTCTGATACGCAAACACGCGATATACAGTTGTCCATGCGCGAAACACGGAAACTCCAAGATACTTCTGTAAACTTCCAAGGACCGTCCTTGTAATTTGTTGATGGTCATCGCGAAGGCCAGACGTACGGGAAATTGCAGCCGTTTGAACTCGAATGGCAAGTCCGTTGGAATCATCAGGATACGCGGAATCAAAACATCTTCATCTTTCCAATACTTTGCCTTGATAATCGTCGCCCCGATGACATTGTTCATAAACTTCTTCACAGCCAGTATGGTTCCATTGCATGGTCGAGGTTTATTGATGCTACGCAACATGGGATCTGTCAGGCAATGCGCACCAAAAATTTGGCCGCGAATTTTTTTCTATACACTGTTAAAAATTTCTATGGTAATTTTACTAAACATGTGTAGGAAGTTTTTACGCACCCCGATATAGTAGTATTAAAACTCGGTATTGTAATTTTACTACACGACTTATCCCAACTCAGTTTGAGAAAATTACAAAGTATTTGTTGCAAAACCACTAAGCATTGATACGAAATTTGTTTAGTAAAATCACAGCACAGATATTGTAATTTTACTAAGCAAATCATACGTTTAGTATAAATCGTACGTTTAGTAATTCAACAATGATGTGTTGTAATTTTACTACACAGCTTATCTCATCTCAGTATAGTAATTTTACTAAACAATTGTAGGAAGTTTTTACGCACCACGATATGGTAGTATTAAAACTCGGTATTGTAATTTTACTACACGACTTATCCCAACTCAGTCTGAGAAAATTACAAAGTATTTATTGCAAACTTACTAAGCATTGATAGAAAATTTGTTTAGTAAAAGTACAATACAGATATTATAATTTTGCTAAGCAAATCATATTATGACCCGTTGAGGATAAATTAAAATTAAATAGTACACTTTCCTCAATTAAAATATTTATTTCTATATGGACTAGTTGAAAAAGACGAATAGTCGAAACTAGTCCATTATAGAAATAAATATTTTAATTGAGAAAAGTGTACTATTTAATTTCAAATCATATCAAGTCCTTTTAGTAATTTAAAAATGTTGTGTTATAATTTTTTTACGACACAACTTATCCCATCTCAGTTTGATGATACAATATGACATCTAAGCGCGTGTGTTTTATCTCTATTGTGTCATCTTCCATCTTGTTTTATCAGTAATTACATTCCACAACACTGTTGGAGTATTTCACGGCGTTTTAATATATAATTTATACAAATTGTGTCCATAAGGTCGTACCGATATACCACATACGGAGATAAAAACCTAATGTCGCTATACCAATTATCTGTATCATAAAATACGAAAATTCCTTTCCCCTCTTCGGTTGCTGCCGGAGTTTGAATTGTCTAATACATATACTTATATACATTTTAAACTGTAGTCTGGCTATTAAAGATTTAAAAAAAATATTTTAATAGTTTTATAGAAAACAATGGAATTTAGATAATGCACATTTTTTAACGAGTGATTATTCTTTAATAGATTTTAAGTCAAAAAAATTACAATTGAATTATTTTAAACGTATTATTGATATAAAAACAAAATAAAATACAGTAACATAATAAAATTAAAGTAAAAATAATAAAAATGAAATAATAAAAATAAAATAATAAAAATAAAATAATGAAAATAAAATATGTATATTATTTTTACAAGGTAAATTAAACTTTTAGAAGACGTATTTTCTTATATAAAAATCGCTATTATAGCAATATTTATTAGACATTTTTTATTGAAAATTTTATTCTCTTCATTTGTTTATATACATTTTTCTATTTCGTCAAGCCGTTTTCGGGATACAGGAACATAAAAAAATTTTTGGCAAAAATTTTAATAAAAATAGCATTGCTCTTATGGGTGTTTCATTAAGAATTTTACAGAGATATATTTAAATTTTCAATAAAATAAGTCAAATAAAATTTGCTATACAGGCGATTTTTATGTGAGAAAATATATCTTCAATAGGTTTTTTCACATGCGTTGCTAGCATAGCTATATTTTAAATATAGCCCACTATATCAATTTTTCAATATATTTTACTTATATAGCAAATTATTTGTATATAATGTGAATTTCATTATTCATCCTCAACGTAAGGTTCAAGTTCCTTGCTTAAACTTATAATTTTAGGATGTATATTGGTGGCTTTTCTTTTTCCTCCTCGTTTTGTCCCTTTAGTAGGACAAATTTTCAAGAACAACCTGAAAAATATAATTAAATTATAAATTAATACTAAGAATTCATTTAATGGTTCCATATAAAACTATAATGATACTAGGAAAATTAAATTTATGGACATGAATTTATGAATTTGAATTTCTGTCAATTTGAACGTTGAATAATTTAACCCTATAATATTAAACTTGTAAAATTGAACTCTTGCGAAATCAGGGATCTGTCGGGCAATTAGCCCATCGAATTTAAAAATTTCAATTACACTATTAGAAAGAGGACACTTTTCTGAGCATTTTAAAAATAGCGTTTTCCATTAAAAGCGTCCCAACTTTTTTTTTAAATAAAATAAGAATTTTATTAGAAATTCAAGGTGAGATGTATTTTTTCTGAAGGTACATTAATACCATTAATGATGGAACACAAAATCATTTTAGTGCCCTCCACGAAAACGTTTGCAGGAATGAATCCATTGAACCCAATTTTCCATGACTTTTTTACACAAATCGGCTCGAATGTCAGCAATAAAAATTTAAATTATTTACTTCCATTACACAAGTTTAGTAATTTAAGTACTTACCAACAATTTCTGTTGTTTTAGTCCTCAATAAACGGCCTTTGATTATGACTAATTACTTCTTCCAGTTATTATAAAGTCTACCACGTATTATTAACTTTTCACTAACAAAAAGATTATTTGTTTAACACCAGTTTAAACAAAAAGAATTTTAAAATATATAATTCTGTAAATGTTGCTTGCTTCTCATTTACTCAAAACCAAACGTTTTACTGATCCAAGTGCCAATAATAAACAGTAATTCTTCGTAATTAAAACGCATTGTCAGCGGTGCTTAGTTGATGGTGTCGTAGGCGTGTGGACGGTTGTTTTGCAAAAAGACGCCAACTATAGCAACATTCGAGGCTTTTTTTATTGAATCTACACTTGCTTGTAACTTTACACTTTTTTCAACAATTTAAAATCTATAAAAAGTTGAATATTAAAATATTACAGATGATACTTACTACTTAACCCTCCGCGGTAGTCGCGCTATTTTAAACTATAAAAAATGTTTTTTGTTTTACATCAAACAAACAAAAAATAGTTAACATTATGATTTATGACACACAACGAACACAAGCACTTACATATAATAATTTTATTATTGCACGATGAGATATTTTGCGCGAAAATTTTTTGAACGGTTTTTAATAATATAATGGTAGTATATTGCATATTAATAACAGAATCTTTTATCATTGCAATAAAATTATGATGGGATGAAGTGTTACTAAAAATGTGTAATAATATTACTTTACGCAACACTACTTTGTAATTTTACTATGCAATTGTTTTGTAAAGTTATAGTAAATTTACAAAAAATTTTAACAGTGTGCGACACAGTGTTGTAAAATCACAAAACTTATTCGATTAACACAAAGAATAGCGGAAGTGCAAGCAGAAGTTGTATAAAGAGGATGATGATTTGTACATTTGGCAACATTTCATGTAATTCAATTTACAAAGATTTTTTTGTAATTTTACCAATAGTTGTGGGAATCTAAATTTCAAATATGTTTAGTAAATCTACATAATTTTTCTATGAAGCTTACGATATAGTACTGCAAAATTATGATTAGTTTCTGAAAAATACAAAAGTGTAGTAAAACTACAAGCACGTTAGTACTTTTACCATAATGGTATGCAAGGTTACTAAAAATGTGTATTAATATTACTTTACGAAACACTAGTTTGTAATTTCACTATGCAATTGTTTTGTAAAGTTGTAGTAAATTTACTAAAATTTTTAACAGTGTAGGAACGAGGACAATTTTCTGAGCATTTTAAGAATGCACATTGATAAGGTAAATCCAGTGGTTTTCGAAAAAACGGCATTTTAAAAATCAAACTTTTACATGCATTTTAGATAGGAAATTCGTTAACACGAAAGTTCTATTGACTGTGCGTGCGTTCTGATATAGTCTTAGTGTTAGCAGGGAGACGCGATTGTGACATAGCCGGGTGTACATTGGGTGTATTACGCAACATTATGCAATAATTTAGGAAATAAACTCAGAACTCGTTTTTAGGTTAGAATCTCGATTGCCTTGGTTCCGCTACCGTCCGCTCCGGTCCCCTCCGCTTCGGGCGCTACATACTCGCTAAAAACATCCCTCTAGGTAGCACAAACTCGCCAAAGGTGCAACTCGAAAGGGGTGAAACTCGTAAGGGGTGAAACTCGTTAGCCGTGCTCGATGTGTACCTGTCGGTAGCATAATCGCGTCTGACTGCCAACACTAAGACTATATCAGAACGCACGCACCGTCAATAGAACTCAGGAGCGAATCAATTCCCTATCTAAAATGCATGTAAAATTTTGATTTTCAAATGCCGTTTTCTCGAAAACTACTGGATATACTTCATCAATGTGCGTTCTTAAAATTCTTAGAAAATTGTCCTCTTTCCAATAGAAAAAATATCGTCACTCTCTGCCGCAATACCTCCAATCACCAGCACACCAAATTTTGTCCGGAGATACGATGACATAATATTCATTTTTGTTTTCTATTGTGGTAGCCTTAACAAAGATATCGGTAGCCCTGGCAAAAATATCTATATGTATCACCCCCTACCCTAAATCTATCTATAAAAGTTTTTTTTAACAAAATCCAAAATGAAAAAAAATTTTTATTTTTGTACGCCACTGAATTTTTTCCAAAATTTTTATATACGTCACATATGGTGCGTTCTATTTACCAAAAAACTAAGTTCATCTAAGATAATCTAAGTTCATCTAAGTTAAAGTTAGGTAAAATGGCGTTCTATTTACCAACTTAGCATTTGAGGGGAAGTTAGTTTTTTTTACTTGTTTCGTAAGGTAACTAAAAATCAACCTTAGTTCCTAAGTTTGTCTAACTTGGCGGTGTTATGTGGTTATGTCATTGTTTATTTGAGTTATCTATTTTATGTGGTTTATGAATTAAATTATTTTGTAATTAAATGTAAGGTTATAATCACGAAAATGCTAAGTTCGAACTTAGATTTTTTCCCCCTCTACTTAGATTTTAATCTAAGTTAAAGTTAGTTTTTTGGTAAATAGAACGCAGCAATAATACCGTAAGAAGTCACAAATAAAATTTCTCCAAGATTGGTACAACAAATTTTTTCGGTCATCTAGCGGATTTTTCGAAAATAAATTTTTGTTAATTACTGACTGTCGATTTACTGATTCTGAAAACATTTTTGAAAAAATTTAACAAACAGCCTAAACTTGGTCGCTACCTAGTGGCAGAACCTTTTACTTATAAAGTAACGTTCCGTCAGTCCGTACGACGATATTATAAAATATTTCCCACCGAACCACCTATTTTTGTATTCTAAAATAAATTGTTACAAGCCCTAAACTCAATTCTTATGCTGCACTCGGTATACAAATCAACGTTAACCTAATTTTGACATATAGGTTTCAAAATTATGACGTTTATTAAAATTTTGAATATATTGTTTTATTTTTACAAGGCATCTGACAAATCCTCACAAAAAATATATAAATTAAGATTTCAGTTAATATTTTCTGTAATTTTTGTGACCTCGCCGCCCTGTTACAATTGGCTCGGTTTGTTTTCTCACCAATACTTATACCAAAGCTCCATCGACACACCAAATTTTAGCTGAATCGGTTAAACATTTCCGGAGATACGACGACATTTTCATTTTTTTTTATTTATTTTATTGTGGTGGCCCTGGTGAAGATTCCTCTGGCGAAACCTTATTTTCACCATTCCAGCTCACGAGGCATACGTCCAATAAGTTTGATTGCAATCGACGCAGAAATGCCGAAGAAAATCGATCGACAAAAACTTTTTTCATGTTTTTGCCAAAAAAGATAATTTTATTTTTTTCATGTTGCATTACTGATTTCTATCGAAGGATTACATATGCTCTCATATCCATTAGGATCAATGTACATACGTACCAAATTTGGTTAAGAGCCCTTCAGCACTTCTTGAGTTATTCACTCTTAAAGTTTCAACTTTGACAACTTGTGATTCTTGACAGACGACAGATAGAAGATTAATTTTACCTATTCTGGATAAAGCCTCTTAAGGCCTTTAAAATAACATATCGCAAGACAAATTATTTTTTAAAAATCCCGTATTATTTTCTTGTGGTGGCACTCCTGATTGATAGATCGCGACGAAAACCTTATTTTCACCTTTCCACCGTGAACCCTACCACCATACCAAATTTGGTCGTAATGGGTTGGATGGTTCGGAAGCAAATCGATCGACAAAATTTGACGACCGACAGACAGACCGACACAGAAATTTTTATTTTACTTTTTGCAGATCTTTACGTTTCTGAACACGGTGATCTCGAAAATGCAATAAAAAAAAGTTGAATTTTTTTTTCGATTACCATACCTCCATTTTTTTTTAAATTGATTGGAGGTAAAATATAAATAACTATGTACAGCATTAAAATAATTAACAATTGGCGTTACATTACATCGTTACATTTTAATGCAAATTGTTAATTATTTTAATGCTGTACATAGTTATTTATATATTTTACATAGTTTTATATATACAATGTGAAGTCCTTTCATGTTCTGTTTTAATATTAGTTTAGTATACAGTTATATAGTATATAGCGGTAATTTCAAATGATTTAAAACCGTACATCAAGCGCTAAATACAAGTTTGTATTATTACATCCTGAATTATAGAATTTAAAAATTCAATAATAGATTTTAACATACAGTTCTATCTATTTGGAGAAACACATCTTTCGACTGATGCACTACCTGTAACATTTCGATGATATATATTATTCTACCGGAAGACTTCAGTAGCGTCAACAGAAGCACTTCCAAATGGCTCATAATAACATAACCTCACCAAGTCATTAATTGTAATAAGCAAAACTTTTCAATTGTGTTAGTTAATTGTGTTTATATTGATTGATATCTATAATATGGAATTTTCAGAAGAACTTTTGAACACTCCCTGCAACGAAATTAAAACTGAGCCTATAGAAAACATCAAAATTGAATCGGGAGAGCTGCACCATTCTATCGACATTAAAGAAGAAACTTCAATTGAAGAATATCAAGTGGAACTAGAGTACATAACAGAAAAAAGGGAACTACTTGTATGTCAAATCTACGACTATAAAACTCCAACTAAAGAAAATTTAAGAAAACATCTCGAAAATCATTCTGGTAAAAAACTAAAATTAAATAGACATCTGAGTATTCACACTGAAAGTAAAACATTTAAATGCGGAGTTTGTGACTTTAAAACTGCTCGAAAACAAAGTTTGCAGCGACATTTAATTGTTCATACCGGGGAAAAACCGTTCGCTTGTAATGTTTGTGACTTCCGAACCTCTCGAAAAGGTGCTTTGAAAAATCATTTGATCACTCATATTAGCAAGAAACCGTATACGTGTGCAATTTGCTACTTTTCATGTTCTCGAGAAGATTACTTAAAAAATCATTTAATTATTCATGGCGACGAAAAACCGTTTCCGTGTAAATTTTGTGAATCTTGGTTTTCAAGAAAAAAATATTTAAATGCTCATTTGCGAACCCACACCGTAGAGAAACCGTTTGAGTGTGAAATATGTGGGAATAGATTTTCTCAAAGAGAAATGTTATATATATATTTTATTTATTCAATTTTAAACTATATACATTATACAATGCTAACAAATAATTATAAATATATCATCTATTATTAGGTTAGACCCTTTGTTAGAATTAATTATTTACAGTAGTTATAATTTTTACGTGAATAAATTATTTTAGTTTCAGGAAAAATTTTCAAAAACCTGATAAATTTACTTTTATAATTTGGTAAGATAAAATAAAGCGGAAAGGAATAGGATAGGAAGAGGGGACAGGTTTTTAACAGAGGTCAAGTGTGGGACTTATAATTAAATTCAATGCATTACAATAAAAATCGCACATTTTACATCATACACTACACAGCATTCACTATTCAGCATGCTCAAGTCAAGAGTTTAATTATTGAAATTACAGGTAATGAAGAGCTCCCCATGCGAAGGGCTTTTAATGTAAATCTTCGTACAATGTAAATTAGAAAACATTGTTTTGATGGATTATTTATGATTAATTTTGTGATTTGCCGATGGCTAGGTTAGTTCCTGTTTTAACTGATAACCAAGTTATCCAACCACCGATCTTTTGTGTTTGATTAATGTGATTTTAATTATAAAGTTAAAATTTCAAATGTTAAATAATTTTTTTTTAAATTTTACTTACCCCCCTGGAAAAGACACTATGGACGCCCATGGCCACCATTGAAAACAAAAGCGCCATCTATGGAAACTATAAACAATTATCAATAATCAATCATAACCAACAAGTTGTCAAATTATATCTGTTGTAAAAAATGCGTCGCTTGTAGTAATATTTACAAAAGTAGCTACATTTTATAATAATAATTGTGATACGGGCCGAGCACAAATTAATTGTTAAGCTGTAGAATCGAACATAACTTTACATCACTATGAATACTTCGGTCTTAGAAGAATCTTCGCACATGCCATTCAGCGACATTAAAACAGAGTCCATTGAAGATATCGATATGAAGCTGGAAGAGTTACATCATTCTATAGACCTTAAAGATGAGAGTCCAATAAATTTTCAACCTACGGAAGACATGAAACTGGAATTAGCTCACTTTGTTGACAGTAACGAAGAATCTCCAACGGAAACGTTTCAGTTGGATCAAGATTGTAAAACGCAATGTAGCAAAACATTTGAATGCAGGTTATGTAATGCAATGTTCAGCAAACACTTACAACTGCAAGAACATGCGAAACTTCACGAAGTTACGAAACAATATTTGTGTGCTATTATCGGTGACTACAAATTTTCACCTACAGAAATCTTAAATTATCATGTAAAGACGCAAACTGGCAAGAAACCATGTAAAATTTGCAACTTTAAATGTTCTCAGAAAGAATTATCGAAAAAATCATAAAATAAATGATATTGGTAAGAAATTCTAAATGTGTTATTGCAGAAGGTAGAACAGTTAAATTTTTGGCGAGGGTTAAACTTTTTTCCTTGACTGTAACTGAACAAGTGCGTAACGGTAGAAAGATAAATTTGGTTGAATTAGAATGTTTGTGTATATTTCTTATTTAAATAATTACAAAATTATTTTTAACTTAAGGTTTATTTATTTTTCAAGATTTATAATCCTTTATATTAAAAGCTATAAGTAAGCATGGTAAATGGCTTTTGCATCGATTTGGCTGATTTTTTTTCTTAGGAACCATTATTATTTTTTTTGTTTTTTTTATTAATTTTTTTAAAAACATTTAAAAATGTTTAAAAAAAAACATTTTTAAAAAAATGTTTCTTAAAAAAAAATTTTTTTTTAAGAAACAATCTGATTGGTCGACTTTTTTTACCAACCGAAAAATATATTAAACCACCGCCGGTACTCCCCTTGGGACGAGTTGCACATCAATCAAGTTTCCAACCAATCGGGTCTAGATGCCCGTCCGTGGACGGGCTTTTTGTTAGTAATATATAATATGTAAGAGCATTAATTCAATTTTATTTTAAAAAGTTTACTTTCTTTTGTTATTAAGCTTTTTCCATTTGATATTTTCATGTCTTTGACCCTTTTCTACTTGAGAAAATTAAGAATGAATAATTATGAGTTGTGAATCTCATTATACAGTGTCGTCATTATTTTTTAAAAACCATATGGCAGTTTCGAGTCGTGTGCACATCGCATATAGCTATCAAAATATTGTTATTTTTGTAACATTTAATTAATTAAATATAAAAATATTGTTTATGTGCTTTTTGGCAGCTTTACAGCAACTTTTCCGATTTTCGTTCAGTAACTGACCTGCAGCTTTTTTTGGTCGTTTTGTGAGATAATACATCTTATTATTAAATATGATGACGTACATATAAATTTTTTTATTTATTAAAAAGCTTTTTAAAGATTCAAATATTGATTGAGTAAACCTAAAATAAAAATTTTGTTTTAAATTGTTAAGTCTTTAAGCTCATCCCCGTTGGAATTAATATCAATGCTTATTGTTGGTATAAATGGAGTAATATCAGTGCAGGAAAGATTAACTTCCAATGATTGCTTTAAAATAGTACTAAATTTTTCTTCCTTATTGGAAACAGAATCATAATAGTTGAGCAATTCGCTGGCCGACATCCAGCCTTCGGGCCAAATAGGAAGAACATCAGTTTTGACAAAATTTAGCAACCGCGATTCAATTGTATCCTTCCTTTTCCCATCACACTTGAAACAATTTATTTGCAAATCGATGGTATCTATTAATAATTCTTTTGCCTCGTCATTCCAGACAAATGATTTGTGTGCTTCCGTGTTTGTGGATACTAAGTCTTCCATCATTTGGACAACGGTAATTTTGAACTTTTCTAGCAACTCATTGGTCTTTCTCTATTCTTCAATTACCAACAAGTTTTTAGCACGTTTGGTTAAAGATTTCCTCTTGCATTTAACGAAAGGCGCTAAATGATCGTATACTTTTATTCTGCTTGATTTATCCAAATGCCTACATTTGTATTCCAATTTTAAGAGTAGATTCTTTGCTCTTTACTTTCAGGACTTTCAGGACTGCTCTCACGTACAACCCTTTTTAAATTGTCCACGATATCTGTTACATCAGTAGGAAACTCAGTTGGCAGCCGAACTTCATAATGGGAAGCACTTGGTTGGTCACTATCCGACGAGGCGGCCGCATCATACTCTTCTCTTTCCTTTTTCTTTAACGATTGAACTATATTTTCAAATGAATTCAATGATACCGACAATTTAGTTTGTTGGGTTGGTTTTTCATTTTGATCAATATGCCATTTTTGCTTTTCTTAATCAACGATTTCTTATTTTCCACCCGCAATTTACCCTTTCTCAGAGTAAACATTTTTTCGTCCAGCTCTTTCATTAATTGAATTTTGGGCTTTGATAAACACGCGTATTTTCCAATACGAGTGTACTTGTCGTCGTCGTCGTAGTCTCTTTCCTTGCTTATAAATGTTAAAGGCCCCGAATTGATGTACAAACCACCGTACAGTGTTGATAGATTACTTGGAATATGTTCGTCGAAAGCTTCTGAGTTGTCGATAAACGAATCGGAATCGCAATAACCGTTAAACTTCATAAAAGAGTTTTCTTTTCTAGATTTCTTATTGTTACTTCCATACTTACGTTCTAATTTGGCCACTATGTCATCCACGTCGTTGTCAAAATCGTTTTGTTTATTATTTTTCTGTACAAACTCTAATTGATAATCTATTTCGGTGTAACATTCAGAGGTTGATTCTGTTAGTTCAATTACGAGCTCTGCAGTTTTATTATATTTGGTGTTATCAACTTTTTCCTTCTGGAAAAGTGATATTAAATCCATATGCTTTTTGGCCTGCATTTTATTTGCGATAAAGTTAGTAAAATTTCAATGTTAATATCAACTACAACTTTTAGGCTTCTATACAACGTATAGGAAGAAGCCTTATGATCTAGCTCCGTGTCCGTCTGTCCGCATAATTCAAAACCAATCAGAACGCACAATTTTCTTCCGTTAGCGTTTTCCTTATATAGTAAAAAAATCTACCTAATTAAAAGATTAAGGCATTAAAAATTGGAATAAAATAAAGCCCAAATAATTTAACCTACCGAAAAAGTAGATGTATAGAAGCCTAAGAACTGTCGCAAAAGCGAGTTCCACCTTGTTTTTAATAATATAGTATTTACGGTTAAATTTCTAAGTTGGTATGAATGATTATATCGGATTACAATAAAGGGCTTTAATTTAATATTAATAACTAGTAGGTAAGGCGGCCGAATAGTAAGTGATTGACATAGTTGTTCGGTCTTTGGCCGCACAGGGAGAATATCATTACTCTTTGAAACTTATCGTCCATAATCTCCGCTTATAAAATCCGTCACTACATCTAGACACATAAGTATGGGGCGACTAGGATGTCCCTCCCGGTACTTAAGGCGGTGTTGCATCCTATATTCCGTTAAAGTTTCTAAACGTCAACCACCGGGGTTCTTCACCAAAGTAGGTTGGAGGCAAACCCAGACTTTCGGAAATAATCTTCCATTAGTAACATTCGTAGGTGCCAGGGTATATTGGAGTTTTCAACATTAATTCAGCCGTTATACACCCCAACGACCACATATCACTTTTTTGAGTAATTGGCAATCTGAAAAAAAAAATTTGACAGCGATATCGGTACAATTGTCCGTAACACCCGTTCCGTGCTTCATATAGCTGTTCAACGCATTTCCAAAGTCGATCATTTTGATTCGGAAAGGATTAATTTATGCGAACCACCAATATTATATTGACACTAACTTATAACACAACGTAACACTACATAATACTTAACACTTTATTTATACATAGCACTTGATATCTAGGTTATGTATAAATATCTCAAAGACGAGAATAAAATTGTAATTTTTGCTGAATATCTGTAGTCGTTGCAAAAATTCCGTCTCTGTGTGGTAGTCCTCTAAAGAGCTAACTGGATCCAATTTACAACTTTTTCTTTGTAAATTATATAATTTTTATATTATTTCACCATCGGCATCAATTATTACTAAGTATAATTGATAAAATTCGTAGTGAATATGTAAAAATAAAAACTTTTTTAAACCCTTAGACAAAACGCTGACACACGCTTATGACCATCAAAATAAACAGAGTGCGTTTATTTACATCCCCGCCTCCTCTCTTCATGTTGAACTGTGGCTTCATAACATTGAGTGTTTTTAATAGGGAATGCCAGGTCTATAGTTTCTATAGTCTAAGTTTCTGACGGCGACTTTAAAGGGAGCCTAGTGGTATTGTTGCTTGAAGTCATCGTTGATTTATAAATGGTAATGGTTTAAATAAAAATTTGAATTTGTAACTTGTTACTAAGTAATCCTTGAAATTGGATATCAAAATAATGAGTTACTTATACTACAGATCAGTGTGCATACATAACGATCAATATCCGTTGATAAGCTGATCCGTTGATCAGATCAACCGTTGATCGGAAGTCATGTCAACTCATTTTTGAAAACAGGAAAATGTTTTTCCTAGTGGGTTTTTATAAAGTTGAATTCTCATTTAAATCACAGTTGATCAAATTCAAAATTTAAAAGTTTTGCTCAAAAACGTGCTTGGTCCACTATTGTTTAACTAACGTCATACGGTATATTGCTATGGTGTATAGTTGCAGACGATAGTGGAAATCTGGTGTAGAAGTGAAGAAATTTCTGATAAAATTCGAAGAAATCTGAAGAATTGTAGGAAATTAAAAATGTAGAAATATAAGGAAAACTTATAAAATCTTAGGAAACCCAAGCAATTTTTAGAAAATAGGAAATCCAAGAAAATGTGTCGACGATGAATCGGCTACAACAAAGTGGCGACAACGAAATGTCCTAGAGCAACCCCCTGTAACCAGGTAATTGTGTTCAAAAGAAAAACTCTTAAAACCTCTTTATAAAATTATGATTATTATTATTATTAAAGCATAGAAACAGTTTTTTGTAATTTACTTAAAACTACTGTCAATGGACATATTCACTTTCTGCATTGACTTATTCAATTATCGGATAATCCGGGCTTTATTTCGAATTTATCTGTATCTATCTACCTTATATTCTAATCTATATTTTTAAAGTTTAACCAGGAAGATAGCAGTATAGCAGCCTAAGAACTATGGTCATCCGAGTTCCACCCTTTTTCCAATATTTTTGAGTAAAGATATAATAATGAAGTACTGCAGTGTATTTTAGTCTAAGAGCGGCTTAGTTCGAGATTTAATAAAATTTTAGGTAAAAATGCGTACCGTCAAAGCCCTTTGAAGGAAATATTTGGTACGAGGAAATAATATGCCGGTCAATCGAGATTTTTGTAATCTTCGACAAAATAGAAATAAAATAAAAATAACTATAAATTTATAAAAATTGCTTTTATTTAAATCAAGAAATAACTTATTAGTAATCAGGTGTAAAAATAATTAAAGTAAAAATTACAATTTTGAAGAAGATAATTAATTAAAATTAAAATTTTAATATTAAATATTTATTTATTTAAATATCACGGAAATACATAGGAAATCGGGAGTTGTACGATAACTTCTGGTAGTTGAAGTTAATAGTAACATAATAACAGTAATTTAATGCAAATATTCTCTCATTACTTGGTTGAATTTTTTCATGACTTCAGCACTCTTTTCGTCAGGGAGATTACTTAAAAAATCTGCAACTGACCTGCCAAATGAACTAAAATTCTGCTTAGGTGATGCATTTCCACTATTGGGGGTTTGAAATGAATTTTCATTTGATTCTGCTTGCGATACTTCGCTGGATGAAGAAGATTCCTTGTTTATGTCGGTAATTGGTATTTTGTAATGTAATTTGTATTGTATTTGGCTTCGTGGCCTCCTTAACGGACCGTAATCCAACGGTATTTTAGCATTTAGCCAACGTGATGGTTCAGCATTCTCTTCCTGATGCGAACTTTGGCTTGTTTCTGTCATTTTTGCTAATCTGGCAGATTCAGATTCTCTGCATTTTTCCTTTTCCTGGACACTTAGACCATGACAGTGGGAATCTCTTATGATGTCTTTCTGTGCGGTCGCTACTAATGGCTCATATACAGGATGGTTACTGCTACCCCAGTTTTCCATTTCATCATTCGGTAGTTGTGGTATTACAGATGGCGCAGCATTCTCTTCCTGATACGAACTTTGACTTGTTTCTCTTATCTTTGCTAATCTGGAAGATTCAGATTGTCTGAACTTTCTCTTTTCCGCGACACTTAGACCATGACAGTGGGAATCTCTTATGATGTCTTTGTGTGCGGTTGCTACTAATGGCTTATATACAGGATGGTTACTGTTATCCCAGTTTTCCAATTCCTCAATCGGTAGTTGCGGTATTAGAGATGGCACAGCATATTCTTCCTGATGCCAAATTTGGCTTGTTCCTTTTATCTTGGCTAATCTGGCAGATTCAGATTCTCTGTACTTTTTCTTTTGCTGGACACTTAAACCATGACAGTGAGAATCTCTTATGATGTCTTTGTGTGCGGTCGCTACTAATGGCTCATATACAGGATGTTTACTGTTATCCCAGTTTTCCATTTCATCATTCGGTAGTTGTGGTATTAGAGATGGCGCTGTTTTGGGAAATTTGACATTTTCTTTTATTAGCTCTTCTTTGTGTACATTCGCCCTGTGAATCGACATTCTGTTCCGTCTCACTTTAGAAGGGCAATATTCGCAAGGAATTAACATTTGGTTATAATCCGATCTTTCTCTATTAATATTTTTCATTTTGGATAATAATTAATATTTTAGTTTTTTATTTTTTATTTTTTTACTTTTATAGAAATTATATCCATTGCTTATTTGTGGATTAACGGATTAACATATTAAATTTCAATCCCACTAATCTGTAGTGTCGCATAACTATAGTTAAGCGTCAACTAACTACAGTTAGGTCCTAATTTATATTAAAATTGCATTTTCACGAAATGTTTTAAAAACATTCGTAAAGCCACCCGCACTCAAAAATTAAAGATCTTTTCAGTTCGTGAAAAATTTGAAAATTATACAAGAAATGAAAAATCTGGTTTTAATTTAAATTTTTTTATAATGGGGTTCAGCGGAACCCCATACTATGGAACGGAAAAATAACAAAGGAAACAAAAAAGGCTATATACAACTCAATCGTCGAGAGCATAGCAACTTACGGTTCAGAGATATGGATGGTAAATAAGAAGAACGAAGAGAAACTGAGAGCCTTGGAGATAAACCTTTGGAGGCGCGGTTGTGCCGTCTTCGGACTAGAACATGTCCGAAACGGGAATATTCGGCAGCGAATAAATATAGAACATTCAATAATAACACTGGTCGACAGTGGTTTTGTTGCCCTGGATTTTTGATTAATTTTTGACAGATTTTATGTAAATAACACTGAGGGTAGCAATATTTTTTCCAAATTGGCTCTAGTTATCTATTTTTTTGATATTTTTATATTTGACTGAAAAATGCATTATTTCAATGAAAAATTTGATTTGTTTTTGTAATAAGAAAAGCTTATCAATGAAACACTATTAATGGATTTGGTTGTACTCTATTTATTCAAAAAAAATTTAAAAAATATGAAAAATTCAGATACTTTTTTTGAAAGATTGTTTTTTAGGAGATTTTTGAGTATCATGTCTTTGTAGAGTCCAGCAGTAATCTGCCATGTTATTCACTTAGAAGTAGGTCACCCCTACCTTATGGCACTAACAAAAAATGAAAAAATGTTATATTCAAGGGCGGTCATAAGAGAGGAGGTGGGACATGGGGGCCATGGCCTCTTCCAAACTAACATATTACCGTGTTTCAAACTAATGTCCTTATTAAATACCTAAATATTTTTCAAGATTTTGAAAACTTTTTTGGAAATGGCCCCCTCAGAAACTAGAAATATGACCACCCCTGGTTATGATGCGTTTGAAAATCTTTGGATTTTCAGGAACTTTTGTTAACGATTCTTGAGAGATGATTTTGCAATTCAGTTTTTGTATAAAATTTAACATGTTTGGTTGCCACTTGTTTCAAATCCAAATTGGCCTTAAAAATTTGATCACATGACCCAATTGAGATTTCAACTTCTTTTGCGACCTCTCTAATAGTGCTTCGGCAATTTACAAAAAAACGCGTCTTTATTTTTCTAACGTTTTTATCGCTAATTGATGTGTTTAAATGCTCATATTATGCTCAAATCTGCACCGATTTCTTGAAAATTTTTGTAAATTTTAATATTTTTTGACCTAGGTTCTACACCAAAAATTTAGTCAACATTTCTTTTACTTCAATACAACATAACAACAGACGTCACCGCCTCTGCTAGGCCTATCTTTTCTAAATATTGTGTACCCGGGTATGTAAAACCAGTCCCGATGGGAAAACTTGCATCAACCAGCTCTCCGTAACAGAGATAATTTGAAAGTTTTTCATGGTTATGATAGCGCTGAAATCATCGAAACTATTTACCAGTGATGTATTATATGTCGAACCCTTCCAACGATCAAATTTTATCTTTGCTAAAGTTGTATGTTTAAAACAAGTAATTTTTCATATATTACACGTTCAAGTATTTTACCAAGACAGCTAAGAAGACTCATGGGTCTATAGTTTTTGGTTAAATTATTATCTTTTCCTGGTTTAGGTATGGGAAGATTTTTAGCCGTTTTGAATATTGTTGGGAAGTAACCTATTTTGATGCAAGCATTAAAAATTAAAGCAGATAACTTTTAACGTTGTTCTAGGAAGAGCTTTCAACAATATATTCTCTATACCACCCAGACCAGGAGCTTTTGCAATTTTTAGCTTCTTTATGATGATCTTAAGTTTTTCGATTGTTATGAATGTTTCGTAGTCTTTGCTGTTTTGATTTTCTTGGTTTAGTTTATTAATGAATATCGCCACCTTTCCTTCAATTGAATGTTTAACATTAGCGGTTAAAGAATGTGCTGTTTCGAATGCGTTAGCAATAGCATTTGCTTTTTCTAAATCAGTGAATAGAGTTCTTCTATTTTCTAGTAGCTTTCCTATACTACCTCCATATTTGCCTCGTATACCTTTTGTAATTTTCCAAAACTTTTTGCTCCAATCTTCAAGCTTACTATGATGAGATGTTATTTGGTCAGTGTGCGAATGAAGAGGTGAAATAAATAATGATGAATTCGATATAAAAATATTTATTGTGGATGGATTCGCACCCGAGTGTGGAAAGTGTGTTAGAGAATTTGGATGGTATATAAACCAATTGGATCTCAGTTGAAAATTAAATAGTATTGCACCCGCCGTATTGTTTCGTATGCAGTTCTAAGCTCTATTTCTAGCAATAAAGTCGCCAAATATAAAAAATTCCTTACTGTTAGGTACTAGTTTTTTTATATCTGGCTCAAAAGTGCTCAAGTACTTTGGTCTATAAGCTGAAGTTAGTATAACATCTCGTCCGTTTATATTGACTGAGATAGAAATGTTTTCAATATTTTTGGTGGTGTATACAATAGTTTTGGTTGTTGCGTCTTCCGTTCGGTCTTTAAATTGACAATTTGCAGCGTCGTGTGTGCTACTTGCACACAATAAACAGATTTTATTTCTTATGACAATTTTCATCGCCATGTCCAAACATGGGGTAGTTTCTACGTTGTGTAGGTCCTTTGTATTTGGGTGAGTATTGTTTCCAGTTAATGATCATGTGATTTAACGATTTCACATTTTTTAAATGGTTTATAGTGATTCCATCTTTCTTAAATCGCAATAAATACAATAACATCCTCGATTGTAAATTAAAATTTTCCGATTTAAAATTATTAAAAATAATTTTTCGGCAAAATCGGAGAAGAATAACGATTCCAGGACGGAAACGAAATATTTTAACAATTTTCACAATCAGAGACAGCCGGGTCATCACAACATATTCGGCTGTAACAGGAAAATTATCAACGCATATGTCGCTTCGAGATATTTCAGCTAAAATGTTTTTTTTTTAATCCATGTCGATGGTTTTCCCATTAGCATCCAGGTGACTTCCAAATATATCGTGCTTTAAAATCAGTCCAGAAAGTTCTTTCCTGAGCAGCGCCATTTTTCTCTCGACACGATTAAATGTGCTACGTCCAGATGCGTTTGTAACAATAAAAAATGCGTCTAAATTCAATCCCGGAAATGCCGAATAGCAAACCCAATGGATTTTAGATAACGTGGATTTTCTTCAGATCCGCCATCCACAGAGATAATGAATACCGGTTTGATTTCGTTTTTCATTTTAACAATTTTTTCAAAGCACTCCAGTTTCAATGGCTTTTTAAAATCATCACAATGACTCGCTGCAGTTTATGAGGAATGTTTACCGCTTCTAATGGCAATGTCAGTTCTGCCAGAATATGTAACTGCATCTGGAGATCCCCAACCATTTGACTTAATGATTATTCCAGCATACACCGAAGGGATCAGTTTGCGCTTTTCCGCCGAGTTGTATTCTATAATCAACGGCGATGATCTTGACCTGCACCACCAAATGAACCGATAGATATTATTGTGTTCAATAATTCTGTTTGATTTTCTTCAACACGAGGTCTGTCAGGAGTTCGTTTTATGCCAGCCACAAATCTTCTAAATTATTTTCACGTTTATCTAATTTTCTCATTACCGAATTACGATGCTTTTTCTGATACTCTGATGCCCGTTTTTACCAACAATTCCTAACGTTAAGAATTCCCTAACTTTGAGATAAGAAACTCTTATGTCAAATTTGATTTTCACCAAGCGCTAAAAGTTCCTAAAGAGCATTAACAAATCCCTAACCTTAGGTATCCGATTTACCGACCCCTAACGTGTTAGGGATTCCTTAGCGGTTGTATTACAGGTATAAATTAGTGTTTATTCTTATTTTTCTCTCGCCATGGCTATTGTTAGATTTTTGGATAGTTTAGAAAAATTTGAAAATGAAAACAAATTTTAATGTGGAATTTGTCGTAAGATGTCGGTTAAGAAAACAAACTGTTTTGCAGGTTTTAAAATTAATAGTAGGATCTCTAGAGTTTATTAATGATAATTAAATGTATTATTCATAAATGTGCATTTTATTTATGACAATTATTTTGGGTATTATTATTTTAGAAATCAATCAGTATCGCCCATAAATCAATTATTACTGGCATTACGGTTTTATGCTATTATACATTACGGTTTATGAATAAATATGTGGTTTTCCAAATGTGTTAGCAACAATTGATTGTACACACATTAAATTGCAATCTCCAGGTAACTACTTATATACATTTTGATACAAGAACATAACACATGTAATTTTTAATGCAATACACAACCGAAACGCCAGAATTAGACATAAACCTACACAGTTAAAAATGTTTGTTTGACTGAAGGAAATTTAGTTGATCCAAACAAAATATTCTGTTATATATGTATACGCAACTAAAGTATTTGTTAACCTTAATAAAAATTTTGTTTGAGGTTTTTTAGTTACCTAAAAGAAAAATTGTATTTAATTTCATTTTATTTTGATTTAAAATAAATGTTTTATTTGAAGTATAATAAACAGTTATTAAATTTAAACAAAACAACTTTAAACAATTTGTTTGATCTTAACAAATTTTGAAAAAATATATTTTTTTTAAATAACAAATTCATTTTGTTTGATAGAAATAATTTTGTTTAAATCGAAACAAAATTTCTTTCTATTGAATAAAATTATTCGAACAAAATTATTTATTAAATTCAAACAAAACGTTTTTACTGTGTATAAATTCAAATATGACATTTACAACCCGTATTAGTTCATTTGTCCGCTGTAAAGAATACCTAGCAAGGGAGCTGCTCGTTAAGAAATTCTTATGTTGGTGAAATGCAAATTTTCCTAAGTATTATTTTAGGGAAGACCTAGCGTAAAGAATTCTTTGCTAGGGAATTCTTAAATAAATGTTGGTGAAAACGGGCATGAGTTAAGTTTCTTAGGTTTTAAAGCTTGTTTCAATTCCATCAGTTCCTTTTAGGCTTCTATACAACGTATAGGAAGAAGCCTTATGATCTAGCTCCGTGTCCGTCTGTCCGTCTGTCCGTCTGTCCGCATAATTCAAAACCAATCAGAACGCACGTTCTTAAAACAATTTTACTTCATATAGAATATTTTTAGATTGGTATTAATTATTCAGATTATTTACATATATATTTTTTAATCCGATATTCTTATTTTGTATTTTTAGAGTAGGTATTTTACGTGTTTCTAATACGGTATTCGGTACGTGTTTCGGGTATTTTAATATTTCATTATGAATTGTGTTTTATTTGTGGTTTGTAAATTGCAAATATTTACCTATAAAGGTCGAAATAAAAAAAAAATATTAAAATGTTAGCGTTTTCCTTATATAGTAAAAAAATCTACCTAATTAAAAGATTAAGGCATTAAAAATTGGAATAAAATAAAGCCCAAATAATTTAACCTACCGAAAAAGTAGATGTATAGAAGCCTAAGAACTGTCGCAAAAGCGAGTTCCACCTTGTTTAGTTTTATCAATGTTCTTTTAACATATATTTGCAAGACCTGCAATTCTTAATTGCAATTGGCCGTTAAATTTGCATTTCATTGCTTGATATTTCGCCAATAATTTTGTTTGAGCTGGAGTATCGTATGTTCTACTTAAGACATCGAGATCAACTGACTCATTCAGTTTATCATAGACTTCATCTGAAATAAGGGGTTCCATTTGTATGTATTCTGTTTAATGTATTTGCCCTTAATAATCTTTTAATACATCTGATAAACCTTGTGAAGATGAGTACCACTTATTTTGAGCCATGTGGTTGAGTCATAATGTGCTTGTTTTAAATTGTAGCTAACTTGCAACTGAGGATGAGGCTAAGCAGAGAGCCTCGAAACTAGTTTAGCGATCTAATAAATCTTAGTTCTTTGGAGGAACGACTTTTTTATACCTTACACAAGGTTCCATTTTATTTTTATTTTTTTCTTGCGAAATTAAATTAGAACTATCTGTCTTGCTTGCACGTAAGACAAAAGAGCTTCGCCTCCGTACAGTTTTACGCGAAGTATCCTGATTTTCCTCACTTCTGGCATATACTCTGCACGAATTGACTATGCCAATCCTCAAAGTTTTCTTATTTTCCAGTGCTTTTATCGCTTCGCCCCTGGCGTCGACTTTCGCCATTTTGGGTGCCTTGGTAATAGGCTCGTAAGTCCCTGAGTATCAGGTTTTCCTCTGAAGACAGTCTTCGGAGGTCCTCCCTTACTTCCTCCATTGTTTCTAACTCTTCGATATGTCGGATTGTAAATATCTTTTTCAGCCCTATCAGGTCCCTTACATCCTCGACTTTGTCTTTTAGCACATTTTTCAGTTTGTAGAGTTGATTGCTTTCTTCGAGCTTCACAATGATGTTCACCTTCCTTGTTTGTCGGATGCCATTGATGAGGGGGCCTCCGCTCCCCTAAGTGCAGTCCTAACTTTACCAATTTTGTCTTTGATGTCGGCGGGGGAAGCCTTAATAATTAAGGCATCCTTTCTGCTGAACTCTTTCCTGGATCTTGGTTTTACTCTCTTCCCTTCCTCTGTTTGCTTAACAAACTTTCTTACGATAAGTTACTGTTTGGAAGTTTTCGCTACCGTCGTCCATGTGTTGATTCATAATATCTCTCTGGGCCTTCTCGAGTTTTCTCAAGTTTGTTTCTTTTTTAGCGTTGTTTATGGTGATTTTTGGAGCCTTAGGTTTTACCGACGCCTGACTCTTGGCTATCACCACTTGTGTCATTGTGGGTTTGGGCATTTCTGGACGTTTTGCTTCTGTGGTTTTTGTTCTTTGTGTTAGGATGGCCTCTATTTTTTCCATTTTGATGTGCATGTTTTTGGCGACCTCTTTTACATTGGGTCGCGTCAGCTCTTGCCATTTTGGACTTTTCCATCAGCTTTGAGTTCTGGCCATGGAGGCCTTTTATGGTTTCTCCATGAGCCTTGATGGTTTCCATCGCTTTTTCTAATGTCTTTTGCTGCTTATTGATTATTTCATAGATCCCCTTCAAATCTTCTGGGGTTATGTAATTCGCAGTTACCGTTGCGTCTTTTTCCTGTTCTGGCCCGTCTTGACTCTTGAGCAGGTCCCGGACTTGCTTGAGTTCATCGAATTTTGTTGCTGCTGCCTCTCTGCGTTCTTGCTCTCGTTTGTGGGTCCGTTTGATTAACTGGAGTTGTTTCATTAATAGGTTCTTGTAAGGCAGATAGAATAACCCGGTCTGTTGAGTGTTGAGACCATCAGTTATCTGCCTTATAGTCTTCTATTTGAGCTCCTACTGGATCCTCCGACATAGAGCTCTTCGCGGACTTTGTCTTGGGAGGGTCCTCTGACACCGAGTTCCTCCTAGAATCTCTTTTCTTCTTCTCTCCTTCTCCAGTCGCTTGTTGTTGCGTCCAGCCTGGTCAACCACCGGGAACGCAGATCAGTTGCTGAGTGACGGTCGTGTGGCGCCTGCTCCGGCACGAGAGCACAATCCACAACCGGTACTGGGGTATCCCCCTGCACCGTAAACGTTGTATCATTATCGTTTTCCATATTTATGAGCATGTCAGAGATTTTTGGTCAGGGTCTCTTTCCCTGTTACCTCTCGCGTTAGCCTTCCAGGTTCCTCTCATCCACCGGGGTTGGGTACCCGATTTCAGAGATTCTCCCACAAGTTACCAGGAACCACCACGTGGAGGTGCGAGTAGGATTTTGGTCCCCATCCCCAAACCCTTGCGTAAGTAATGGACAGCCCCTTAAAAATCACTGATTGAATAGCAACAAATTATCTTTGATTATAGTACCGGAAACACAAGCCTTCTAGTGTAGTTGTAACAAACATATAAACTTGGTTGAATTAGAATGATTTTGTGTATTTCTTATTTATTTACATAATTACAAAATTATTTTATAACTTTTGGTTTATTTATTTTTTAAGTTATAATCCTTCTACTTAGAAATCGTTATAACTGGTAATTTTTTTGTGATTTTAATTAAAATGTTTTAAATAAGAATAATGTATTTTTACAGCTTATTGTTATGTTAGTAAATGACCTGAGCAGTCTCTCAGAATGGCAATGTGATGATGATGAATGATGAAGATGTTGGTTGAGTATCGAAAACTTTTGTTTTTTTCCTTTAGGCTAAGATGATTAAACCTAGGTCGATCATTTTATTATATATTTCCTCGATTTGATTGGCTGGAGGAGGAACCAGGCCATTGGCTACAAGTTTGCCAAACAACTCGTGCACATTGACTTGAGAAGCATCCTGATATACATCGGTCGTTGTCAACATTTGCTCATGCGCCACAAGATTTGGTTGCACCTCCGCTGACGAGGTATTCCAAGTCGTGCCCACACGCCTAATTTTTTTACATTCGGGATCATACTTGTCGTCCAGAGGTCGTTTCCTTCCTCTCCCGGTGGTAGATGATAGTTGATCCAATTTGGATGAGTACAATTTAATAATGTCCATTTCAGTTGCCATAGTTGTAAGTAATTGATAAATTAATTAAAAATTTACAAGCAGTGAAAATTAACAATAACTGTTGTGATATCCATAATAGTTATGGGATAACCTATATAAACGACAGATCCGTTGATCCGTTGAGCAGTCTATCCGTTGTTCCGTTGATCCGCTGAGTAGTTTATCTGTTGATCCACTGAGCCGTTTTTCAGTTGGCCCGCTGAGTAGTTTATCCGGTGATATGTTTATAATAATAATAGTCTTTATTCCATATATGAGACAACAAACAACAGATAATAAATATGAATGTTATTCATGAGGTACATGATTTACGCTTTTTAAGTCGCCCCACATGAAAAAGGCGAAGTTCAGATTGGCTCTCAATGAGAACCGTCTGCTCTTTCACTCAACCCAAGAATTTATAAGAATAGTCTAAATCAGCGGTTCTCAACCTTTTTTTTGTACCCCTATGAAGTACCCCACAAAATGCGAGGCAGTTTTGTTATGTAGTAAAGAAATATTATTAATTTAAAAATTTACGATAATTACGGAGTAATTACTCGTAATTTGTAATTTGTAATTACGATAAATTAATACGATAATCTTATTCTTATTCATTGCGAATTTCGTTTTCAATAATGTTATGAATGCAAGTTATAAATAGTTGAAATGTGGAATAATTTTTTGTGTCTCATTTAATAAGATTCAACTCCTAATATAAACAAAGTAACTTTTTACTACACAGTATTAATAACTTAGGGAGCGTTCATAAACCACGTAGTTTGATTTTGACCTCTTTAGAACCCCTCCCTCCCATCATGTAGCTTAACGTAGCTTTTACCATGATAACCTTACCCCCCCCCTAGATGGAACGTAGTTTTTTTTCCTATAAAGTCCAGAAGACATGTTATGTTTTCTGTTAACAAAACTATTTAAAAATTATTTGGTATAAAAAATGAATAACACCGATATTTGTTTTTAAAACAAATAGCGCACCTATATAAAATATAAATAAAAAAAATCCAAATACGGAAATAAATATCCATATTATGTCGTCGCTTATATTCTGAAAATTGCTTTCATAATAAATGAAGAAAACTACGTAGCTTGACTATAATCCCCCCGTACCCTCACGTAGCCCTGCGTAGCTTTCTACCTAACCCCTCCCCCCCCTTGGCCAAACCACGTAGTTTATGAACGCTCCCTTAAGTATAGGTACTTAATCTTATAAATTAGTAGAACATTGGTATAACTTGGTGTTTTTATGCATATTTCAAAAATATCACCATAAAAAAAAACAAAATTAAATTTTTTGGGCACTTTTTATATCAATTGGGATCGAGGAGTGTTTCTCAACCGTACCCCCAAAAAGTACCCCTAGTGGATACCTAGGCGTAGGTTGAGAAACGCTGGCCTAAATGTTCTATTGTTTATACTCACATTATCAAACTAACTTCGTACCAGTGGTACAGCGCGCACGAAAGCGGTAAGGTATCTTGCAAAGTAAATTTTGTAATAATAGGATAGATAAACTCGAAGGGCATATATCAAGAAAATTTTGTGTACACTCGTTTGGAAATCTCTTGGAATTTCTTGGAAGTCCTTGGAATTCCTTGGAAATCACTGGAATTTTATGGAATTCTTTGGAAATCTGAAAATCTAAGGAATTCTTTGGAAATTTCTGGAATTCTTAGGAAATCATTGGAATTCTTAGGAAATCATTGGAATTCTTTAGATTGCACTTTGATTTGAGCTCGTTGGAATGCCTTGGAAATCACTGGAATTCTGTGGAATTTTTGGAAATCTTGGAATTTCTTAGCATTTCTAAGAAATCGTTGGAGCTCTTTTTCTTTTTCTTTTCGTTGGAAGTCAGTGGTAGATAACGAATTCTTTTTCTTAAGGTGCCGTTTCCTAGTGAAGGTTGGCAACAATAATGGTAAATTCTTTGTTCTGAGCTGTACTTAAGAGTGCGTGTGAATAAGTCCTGACCAATCTCTGATGGTCTTCCCCGGTCTTTTTATAAATTTTTCCATTCCATACCACCCCATACAACTCGGTTACATTCACTGTTTTGTGCCTTTAAAACTAAAATTCACGGGGAAATTACCAAATTCTCGGGGAGTAGAAGTCCGTTAATCCATCGTTTCTCAACCTGTTGGGGCGCTCTCTCCTAGGGGATTGTGATAACACTAAATGGAAAACGCGATCATATCGAAAAGAAAAAAAAATTGTTAAATTTACTACTTAAAGTTGTAGGGAGTGTTGTAAAATTTTAATCGTTGAAATGGAATCCGCATCATGAGAACACCGCGTAATAGAAGAGATTACTGTACTTGTTTGCGGACCACTAGTATGTCGTCGCTATGAGATCCGTCACTGTTTGCACTTTAAAAAAAATTATAGATTGTTGTATTGGGAATCTCATTAATCTATTCATGCGCGTCAGTGGTAGACTTGCGTATAGGACTTTTTAGAATAAAACGTTCAAGCAGGTTGAAAATGAGGTAAGTATACACTCCATTGTTATAACATCTTTCATACTGTTCATCCCACCATTGCCTTCAAAAAAACCTTACGCCGCCACTGTATATTGTATGGTTGCCTTCGCTTCTACGTTTCGTGTTCGACTCACCATCGAATTGACAATATTGGCATACGAAATTAATTTCAAAGTCTCTGATTGTTGTGATTAATTTCATAAGCTTGTATTCTTTATATTAATTGTATGGGTTTTGCAGAATTTGTAACTTAACCTCAAAATTTATTTTACACTTGACACTTTAACGAAGTTCTGCTTCCAGTATGGATGAGCGACTTTTGGGAGAATTTAATAAATTAGAAGAAAATATGGACGTTAAATTAGAAAGTTTGCACCATTCTAGTGACATTAAAGAAGATTATTCGATTTTAGAGTACAAACAGGAGAGTAACGAGGTAAACTATTACAAAGAAGCTCAAGAAAATTATACTAAACTATTTCTCAATATCAATCTCACTTTTCTTATCACAACATAAAATTTTAAATTTTGTTTTCTCCCAAGTAATTAATTTTGAAACAATTTTTGGCACAGCTTTTGTGGTATGACATCACTGGACCCAGTCTAGACAGCTGCAATGGTGCAAGCTGTATTAAGTTTCTCTGATAATCATGTGATTGTTTACTTTTAATTCAAGGGATATCTTATGTAATTATGTTGAGATTTGTAATGTTTTGCTTTCTCGATCCACTATCGTTCTTACTTAGCTTCAAAGAGTACTGATGATACATTTGTTACAGAAAACCCCAAGTCATTCAAATAGTTACTTTCCAATTAAGACCGAAGTTAACAAAGAACTAGAAAACAGTTTGGAAGATTTGCATCATTCCATCGACATTAAAGAAGAAACTTTAATAAACGAATCGCAAGTGGATTGTAATGTGCATTTACTATATCGAACTGACAAGAAATATTTTGAATGCAACATTTGTAATTATAAATGTTCTCAAAAGGGACATATAAAACAGCATTTACGAGTTCATACGGGCTACAAACCGTATGAGTGCAACTATTGCGATTATAAATGTTCACACAAAGCTTCACTGAACACTCATATCCTAACTCACACTGGCGAAAAACCGTTTGAATGCAATATTTGTGATTATAAATGTTCTCGTAAATCAACGCTTAAAACTCATTTACGAACTCATACGGGTGAGAAACCGTTCGAATGTAACATTTGCGATTATAAATATTCTCACAAAGCTTCATTGAAAATACATTTACTAACTCATTCAGGCCAGAAACCGTTTGACTGTAACCTTTGCGATTATAAATGTTCTTACAAAGCTGTACTGAAAATTCATTTACTGAGTCACACTGGCGAGAAACCGTTTGCGTGTACCGTTTGCGGTTTTAAATTTTATCAAAAAGAACATCTAAAACAGCATTTACGAATTCATACGGGCTACAAACCGTATGAGTGCAACTATTGCGATTATAAATGTTCCCACAAAGCTTCACTAACCTGTCATTTATTAACTCATACCGGTGAGAAGCCATTTAAGTGTAACTTCTGCGATTATAAATGTTCTCGCAAAGGAACGCTTAAAACCCATGTACGAACTCATACGGGTGAGAAACCGTTCGAGTGTAATATTTGCGATTATAAATATTCTCATAAAGCTTCATTGAAAATTCATTTACTAACGCATACTGGCTAAAAACCGTTTCAGTCAGGCCCGTAGTCAGAATTTTATTTTTGGGGGTTCCCCTTTCGGGTATTTTTATTATTACAAACAAATGTTTTTCAATGTAATATTTGCGATTAAAAATGTTCTCTTAAGCAAAGTTTGGGAAAGCATTTACGAAAACACTGTTGAGAGATAGTTTTGAGTTTAAAAATGTATCACTAAATTTTCCTGACCAGGGATCTGGGTATCTCTCATCATGAGAGGTGGAATTTATGTATGTATTTTTTATTCTGATTACAATGAAACTCTCTTGACAACAATTATTTTTAATAAATGTTACTGTTTTAGTTATTTATTTTTGAAGCCCTTACGATATCAATATATCATCAAGTAAAGTTAAAACAAAGTTAGAAGTAATTCACACCAACTTCACATTCGTTAACCATGTAAAACACCGAAAAGTAGAAATCAACGATCAAATCCAAAAACTTTCTACAGCACACCTGTCTGAATAGTACCAAACAAAATCTAATGTTGGTGGAAAAAAGTATAGAATGGTGATAGATTACAGAAAACTGAACAACACCAACATTTAAGATAAGTACCTCATACCACGAACTGATGAAACCTTAAATAACCTAGACAAAAACAAACCTGCTATTATTTGCTATTCTTGGACACGAAAGGGAAACCGCTGGTGAAATTTGGTATGCAAGTAAAAGGAAATCAGGGGTAATCTTAGGAAATCTTAAAAGCATTCCCGACAACCTCTTTTTTATTTTTTCAAAAAGAAATCTTGAAGCAATCCAATGAAATCCCGGAAATTTTAGGAAATCATAGGAATTAGCAATTAAACAAATTTTATTTTGATTGTAAATTACAAATTGCGTTTACCTAAATTAATTGTAACGCCCTCTATAAATATTTTACCTCCTTTGTCCACCTTGGACATACGTAAGTATGCCTTCTTGTCTCCTGAAAAGTATAATAAAATTTTGTATTTTAAAAGGGGTCATTTCATATCAAGTGGTCCAAACTTGTCGCTCGACCATTCTAAAAAAAATTGATTTTTTATGTAAAGCCATTCGAACATGTTAGTAGTACTACACACATGACCATTATTTCAATTATATTGTCTTTCATTTTTGTGTGAGGGCCATATTTGCTTTGCACTGCGCGGCATTTTTTTGCAATTTTAAGGGTTGTAAGGCATTTTTTTGCAATTTTAAGGGTTTACGGCAACTGAAATATTTCAGCTCCCATTTGTCCTATCGAGATGGGGAAAAAATGAAATTGTTTAGAAAGAAACAGACTACAATATTGCTCTTCACATATTTTTACTTAAAAACAACCCTAAGGAGTAAAATTGCGGCGTCAATTCTTATAAGGTTTTTTAAGAAAATCTAATTTTTGAAGGGAAGTTTATGGATGAAGGGAAAAAATCTCAATGTTAATTTTTTTTTTACAAAGAGATGGTAACTAGATGAATGCACACACCAAATATCAACCCCAAAATTATGGAGGGTAGAGACCTCTACCCTCCATACCCAAGATTTACTCCCCTTTTCTTAAAAATTAACAGAGTTAATTTTTACTGGTGAGTTTTTCTATTAGTTAGGTATTTAGAGCTAAAGAGGTTTTCTCCTAAGTCCGATTTGTTAGTGCCTACAAATCCCTATAAATGTTACAATAAGTGAGGGTTACTATCGATTTTTATGAATAAGCTAAATAGACAATAATTTATTTTAAAGTTTTATTTTTTATAATCGAAAACATATTTATTAAGAAATATAATGCTATTTCTATACGTAATTTTAATCTCGATGCTTTGTATTAACCTAATTTTAAGGAAAACCTTTGCTATGTGACATAAATATAACGCCTTTTCTACACAAGTCATACATATTGAATCCGCCATTTTTTTTTTTTTTTTTTTTTTTTTTTTTTCGAAATTTTGACTTAAGATTCGTAATCAGCAACCCCAAAAATCCTCGGGTACAGATTTTCATCTTGATTCAATCCATTTTTTATTAAATTTGTTGCCGTACTGGATCCGCCATTTTGTTTTTCAAAATTTTGACATCATATTCGTAATCAGCGACCCCAAAAACCCCTGAGTACCTACTTTCATACGAATTGCAAACTTATCAAACTTTTGGCCGTGAATTTTTGATTTCGTCCCATTGTGCACTGCTACTGGAATTTTGCCGGCACAGGCAGCAGAGCCACTTCCGAGTGGCTGTCACATTCATCGGCGATGTTCAGTTTTAAATGAATTTATGTTTTATAGTTGATGTGTTTACCAAGTTTGTTTGTGTAGTCCGCACAATTATGGAATGAGAAAAATTATAAACTGGACGCTGTAAATCATACTATGCTGTAAATTCAACATCAAACTTAACCTCACAAGTTGAAATTCCTGTTCCAAAAATTAATGAATTATTTGCATTAATAATGGATAAAGTAATATCGGAGGAGTTACCAAATGTTCTGCACGTTCCGTGCAATCAAATTAAAATGGAACCAATTGAATATGTAGAAATCAAGCTAGAAAATTTGCATTCCTTTGATATTAAAGAAGAGACTGCGATTCTAGAATCTCAGTTGGATATGGAGTGTAAAACACAAACAATTAATAAATTTGAATGTGAGGTATGTAGTGCATTATTTTCTAATAAATTGCAACTAGGAGCACATGCAGAGATTCATGCCGACACAAATAAATCTACGAATAAGAAATATATAAATCGGCATACTGAAAAGGAACGAAATTGTAAGCGAAACAACTTGAATATTCATATCATGCCTTCTGCTGTCAAGAAACTGTTTAGATGTAAAACTTGTGAATGTGGTTTTTCTAAAAGAAATGAATTAAACAGGCACCTAAAAAGCCACTCTGGAGAAAAACCGTTATGGTGTGAATTTTGTGCCTATGAAACTGTTAAAAAGCAAGATTTGGATAGACATTTACTAACTCATACCGGTAAAAAGCCCTTTGCCTGTGATCTTTGCGATTTTAAGTGTTCTCGAAAAGGTACGATGAAAAATCATTTGCTCATTCACACAGGTACAAAACTGTTCCCATGTGAAATTTGCAGTTTTAAATTTTCTCGGAAGGACCATTTGAAAAATCATTTAATGACTCATACTGGCAGGAAACCTTTTGCATGTGAAATTTGCCATTTTAAGTTTCCTCGAAAAGACAGTTTGAAAATTCACCTGATGACTCATACTGGTAAGAGACCATTTACCTGTGAAGTTTGTGAATTAACTTTTTCCAAACGAGACGTATTGAATAAGCATTTAAGAACCCATACTGGAGAGAAGCCGTTTGCCTGTGCAATTTGTGACTTTAAGTGTTCTCGAAAAGAATATTTGAAGATTCACTTGACCGTCCATACTGGCCAGAAACCCTTTATGTGTGATATTTGTAAATGCGGTTTTTCCAAAAGAGACGGATTAAATAAGCATGTAAAAAGTCACACCGGAGTGAAACCGTTTAAATGTGAATGTTGCGAATTTAAAAGTGCTCAAAAGGAAGATTTGATTAAACATTTAATGACTCACACAGGTGAAAAACCGTATCTATGTGAAGTGTGCGGCTTTAAATGTTCTCGAAAAGGAAATTTAAATGTTCATTTAAAGACTCATACCAGCAAAAAACTGTAATCTGCACCCTCTACTCCTCACTAACTCATAGTCCGAACAACGACACTTTACCCCCCCCCCCCTCCCTTAGTCCGGTAATTTATTTAATATTTAATGTGCAATTTAAAAAAGGGCAAGTTAGGAGTTGCCAGTAGGAATTTCTTAGTGAAAGATCATATAATATGTATGTTATGTAGATGCATATATTATATTGTTGCGTTTTTCTGCACGGCTAAAGCCTGTGTCTGATAGAAAAATAAATAATTTAAATTTTGATTTTTGAAATTTTTAAAAACATTGTAATGCAATGAAGTTATAATTATTTAACTTTTTACTTGAAGGTGAATTACAAAAAAAAAATCAATTCCAATATCCAATACCCAAAATTTGTCAACAACGATAGCTCCACAAACGAAATATTAATTTTCGAACGAGCCCTAATCAAAACCAACAGTTTACTGCCGCGATTGGATTCTAGCATAGCATCATTACAACATTTTTGAGGGAATCTAGTTCCGACCGGACTCGCATTCCGTCTCACCCGTTTGGCGTGATTTAGAAAGGAATCCGACATGGTACGATTAAAAAAAGGCACGATAATTATGAAATAATACTTTTCGCAATACCAATAATTGGGTAGCGACAGTTCATCCAATTGTAGCAGAAGCAATTAAGTCAGAACCAAGACTTAGGATGAGATGGCGTAGCTACATCGTCTCAGACTACATCAACCTAAACCGATGCTACAAATGCAAACGATATGGTCATCCCAGCAAATACTGCCTATCCATCGAAGTGTGCGTCGTGTGTGCTTCTACCGAACATCCTTCCCACGCATGCCCAAACAAAGAGAATTCCGCCAGTGACAAATGTATCAACTGCATCAGGGCAAGATACAGTGACGACAAGCACCAGGCCTCAAACAGTCAATGCAGGGTCTACAAAAGTATAGTCATTGAACACATAAATTCTATCACCCCACCAGACAAACTCCATGCATAGTAAAACCAAAATCTTTCAACAAAACCTCCGAAATTGCAATTCCGTTACGACCGATGCCCTAAAGGCCGAATTTGCCAGGCGCTTTTACGCGTGCGTATTTTTGTAAGCATGCTTAAAATATTTTGAAACGCAGGCGTAAAAATAAAAATACTTTGCCCGAATTAAAATATTACGCAGTTTCAAACTATACGCACTTGTCAATTTGACTTTGTCAAACATCAAGTTTTAAAATGATAAAAATTTTACTAGAAAGGCAACTGGAGATTAATAAAGTAGTTGTAATACAACAAATAGCAGACCTGGATACGGAAGATGAAATTTTGGAACGTTTAATAAAGAAAAGAAAACGGGGGCATTTACTATATGGTAACCGTAACAGCAGAGGCGCTTTTCACAGCCTTTTTCAAAATTATTTAACCAATGACGATAAATTATTTCAAAAATATTTACGACTGCCTCCCCTGTTGTAAATGACCCATACAGAAACAATTTAAAAAATTTCTATGGGTCTATAGGTTTCAATACTGGTCGCGAGGACGTTTGAACGCAAGAAATTAGATTCAATTGACCCCCCCCCCCATTTTTATTATGTTTAAATATTGTATTTGTAAGAAAATAAGTATTTTAAATATTGGTGTTTGTTTGGTTGCATATACTGATTTCATTTTTAGTTACTTATCTATGCTTATTAGAAGAGTGGGAGATTTTAACGCACTAAAAATATAACAGTACAATAGATTCGAATTCGAGATCTCGACCGCAACAGGTGTCAGAATCTTTGAGTATTATTTTATTCAATGTTGTGAACAGTTTATTAATTGAATTTAGGTAAGAGATCTTACATGTAGAAATAGTTTTGTTATTAGGTATATTTGAGTAATGTCAGATAATAATTAGGTAAATTTTGGTAACTTAAATTCGTGTTTTAAACAAAGGGTAATTTTCAAACTTGCTAGAATATTAACGGTTGTTGGTATAAATTTAATTAATAGGTATGGGTGTTTTGATGTTTGAATTATTTAATATAATTGGATTTTGGTAGAATATTTTAGTAAATGGTAATTATTTGATTTAAAGTAACAGACATAAGTATTTGTAATTTAACAAGTGGTTGGTTTTATAAATAGTTCGGAGGGTGTAATCTTATACACGATTACGCAAGGGGCAGCATTCTTGCTCGCCGAACCAGTTTTTAACTATTTTAAACAGGGTGTTCCTTTGTTCGATATTTTATTTTAACGTAATGGGTTTTGACGCTATGTAGTTGGATGGCAGTTTAGTTACAATGGTATTTCTTTATTATATTAATGATCACAAGTTATATTTTATTTAAAGTCCATTGTAATTGAAATACATACAAATATTGATGATATTAAATCCACTGTGATTGTAATTTCTAATTGAAATGTCAGAATGTGACATGAAAGTGACATGAATGAATCTCGAAGAACCTCTCGAAGATTGCCCCTGCCCTCCCGGCAAGCACTCAGAAGGTGTTATGCCAAATTCAACTTTAATCCGTGATTAGTTCCAATTTGAAATTACGATTATCAGCTTGGTTTAATTGCGTTACAAAAACTCATATAAAACTTTGCAGGTTCTTTTAACTTAGGGGTGGTTTATTACTTTGCCTACGAACTTTACGTAACCTTGACCCAAATCTGCTACAGAACATTCATCTATAATATAAAAACCAACATGCCCTTGACCCAACTCCCCACACAACAGTCAATTTTATAATAAACCAAATCTTACCCCTGAATTATTATATTTTTGATATTTACAATATAAAGTTACACCAATCAGTTGCCTGCTCTAATCAACTTCCGTGTTATTTATCTACAGGGTGTTAGAAAATTTACTCTTCGTTTAATCTTTGCTTCAGGCTTTACCCTTTTAAAACAGAAATAATCTGATAAATAAAGATTTGACATAACCCAAATATATGTGTTTTATTTTGTTATGAGTTATGATCGTTTCCCTTTTCGGAGCGATTATCTGTTTGTTTCAGTAGTGTTTATCAAATTGTATTTACATCGAAAGAAAGAACTTGTTACTAGATGGCATGCGGTAGGTAATATTACAACGTGGTGGTCCATAGACGATTTTCCATGTCATCGATGATGAGATGTTGGCGCTAAATTCAAAATAAAAAACCGACATCTTACATATTTAATAATAATTATTATTAATAATAAATAAATAATAAATGTTACCATTCTTTTTAACATTGCAAAGAATCTAAATCTGCAAACGGACGTTTGAACTTTAGTTTTAGTGTTTTCTTTTCCTAAATTGTTAACTGTTTTTTAACTTGTGATGGATTACAATAATCGGAACATCGTTGAGTTTTTGAGAGGTATTTCTCATAATTATGAAATTAATTTTTTATATAATAGTTAATTTTTTAACAAATAAATATGTCGACAAACTTTTTTTTTTCAAATCCAAATCTTTATTTTATTAACCCGTCGTAGTTACACATGTGAGCGCGCCGCGCACATAAATAGGATTTCGTATGTCCATCGTATAAAAAATTATGTCGAATTAATTTGATACTATTAATACCTTCAAATGAAATGTCTACAAATATAGAAAAAAATAAATCATAATGCCATTTGTCATACCCGCCTAGTTATTGTCTTACAAAGTCGACAATACCGATAAAGTGAGCGTCGCGCTAACATTGTACTTACCGTTCAATATTTTTATTACTGCCCCCGTAGTCGATTACGTACACGGGTTTCTATTCTATTTCTTATTTCAATTCATCATGAACAATAAAGTTACTCACAGTGTAACAATCACGTTGCGAAATATATGTGTACCAACGACGGGTTAAAAATAATAAAAGGGGGGTGTCAATTGCATCTAATTTCTCGCGTTCAAACGTCCCTGCGTTCCAACGTCCTCGCGTTCAAACGGCCCTGCGGTTAAACGTCTCTGCGTTCAAACGTCCCTGCGTTCAAGCGTCTCTGCGTTCAAACGCTCGCGTTCAAACGGTCGCTTTCAAACGGCCGCGTTCAAATGTCCTAGACCGATTTTGGTTGTGGTCCAAAATCTAAAATAAAAATTATTTGTATCTGATGGATTTCCACAATATACTTTTCATCGCAGGCGGATGCTCGTCCACAAATTTGAAGCTAATAATAGTTAAAATATTACATCCATTTATTTCAGCCCATATTGGTACTGGTGTTGGAATTTCTGGTCCACCCTTGATTTATGATCATAATTATTTTGTTCATTAATTTGTATACCTGCTTCTCATCTTCTTCTATTTCCGGCTCCTCGTTTTTTTTCCGGTTTAATTTCATCACAGTATTCCATTCTTTCAAAAATTTTATTGTCCAAATTTTTAATTTCATTTTGATCATTTTGTTGCATTTTTACAATAGCTCTTTGTTGCTCTTCCAAATCTTGAATTACTTCCATGTCGAATTTGTCTAGATCGCTATTTTTCAAATTTTCTTTATGATCATGTAGCGTCCATCTTAATTCAAATCAAATTGGCACTACCATATTAGTTCGACAACTTGCCAGTAGTTCGAGACGTAATGAGTAGTCCTAATATAGAGTAGGCCAAATGTGTTTTCCCAGGTAACCCAAGATTTGTTATACAGCACCGCATTCGTACACAGATTATAGAGATTACTATAGATATTCAACTCTGGGCGAGGGGTGTCGTACCGTCATCCGTGCGGGGGGAATAGTTCGTACCAATGTCCAGGGATGGCGCTCATAGATATTACAAGTTTCAATTTACCATGCGTACCAATCAATTAACGAATGTAAATATTTATATTCCTAAAGATTCGAGTAACCTTAATGTCAATTTGTGACTTAAGGTACTTTTACTAATCGTCAAAGAAGTGATTCCTGTGTTATATTGTGTTATTTATTAAATTACTATTATAATGGTTTGCAGATGCGTTGTTAAAGGTTGTAAAAATTCTTTATCTGGAATTGTGAGAACTCACAGTTTTCCTAATGATTTGGAACTTTTCAATAAATGGACTGCTGCAGTTCAAAAAAATATTGAATATGAGAAGAGGAGGAATTACGTTGTTTGTAATGTTCACTTTAGTGATGATAGCAAATATGTTGTCAATGCTAATAACAGAACTAATTTGAAAATTGATGCAGTTCCCACACTTTTTTTGAATCCTTCAGGTAAGTAGTCGCGGGTTCCTCGTCTGATGCTGTTGTGGTTAATGGTAATATTTTTCCTGATTGTTGTAATATAGTTCCCAATCCTGCTAACATTGTTCTTGTTCCTGATAATGTTGTTTCCGATCCTGCTAATATTGTTCCCCATCTAGATTATGATATCGTTCCAAGCACTGTTAATAAAGCAATTATACCATGCACACCAATAAAAAGTAAGTTTTATAACAATTATAGCAAGCGACAGCCTTTATCCTTTAAGGGACTTACTGATTTCCCTAAGCTTGGTTGTACACAGGTTTGTAAAGCAATTTGATAAGGAATTAATGTATTACTTCTTTAGGAACTGATCTTCTCGGATATGTGAATGTTAGTCGAGTCTCGGGTCAACTTCAAATTTAAAAAATGTTATTTTTTGATATATTTGTAAAATTTATTGTTATTATGAATGTGTTATAATAAATAAATTAATGATAAACAATGTTTTTAGTTTTTCAATATATTATTATTTAAAATTTTAAATATTAGTGAAAAAATAAAATATTATGTAATATTTAAATTCCCGCCGATTTTATTGCGCGATTACAGCGCCGTTGGTGCTATTGGTATGAACTATTACTTGGTCACAAAAATAGGTGGGGAGTTGAACATCTATAGTAATCTCTATAATCTGTGGCATTCGTACCTTAATCGTAATTGTGAACAGTCGTGTAATATTTGTCGATCCAAATAAATATCGTTAATTTGTTACTAAATATTGTTTATCGTTTGTTGATTGGTATTCTCGTTTAGTCTTCTGCAGTCAACGAAGATTATATCATAGAGACCACATTGGTGACTCCCGCATCGTGATTGACAAAATTGCGCAAAAAACAATTTAGTAATAACAATATTTTTTAGAAATTCATCATCATGTCAACCTCTGACAATAAAGGTGAAGGAAACAATTCGTATCAACCTGAAGTACCGATAACGATTTTGGAAAGTACAATCCAAGACCTAATGCACCAAATCGATCAATTGAAAGCACAACAACAAGGTCCGAAACGAACCCAGCCTGAACGACAGCTAACCTCACAAAATACGCACGTAGAAACATACAAAGTTTCCATTAAGGTACCAAAATTTCATCCTACAAAGCCCGACCTATGGTTTTTACAAATAGAGGCACAATTTCGTAACAACGGCGTTAAATGCGATCAAACTAAATACGATATCGTCGTTGGATCTCTCGAGCCGCAGTATCTTGACGTTGTAGCAGATGTTATAAGAAATCCTCCGCAAGATAACAAGTACGATCAAATAAAAGTGCAACTAATTAACGAATATGCAGATTCGCAACAAAAGAAGTTAAAGCAATTGCTTCAGTGCGTCGATTTGGGTGAAGACAAGCCATCAACACTGCTCCGAAAGATGAAATCACTAAGTGGAACCAGTATGAGCGACACCGTCGTCGAATCACTTTGGCTAAGTAAACTGCCAGAGACAACCAGATCCATAGTCAGCTGCCTAGATATCGATTTGAAGAAAAAGGCTGAAACCGCGGACAAAATAATGGAAATGTCAAAGTCAAAATGTCAAATTTTCAAACGTCAGTTTTTGAAACAGCAATTCCATGTTCGACTCCAGCACCAAACCAAACTAATCACGACCGATTAGAAACACAAGTAATGGCCCTATCGAAACAAGTTGAAGCACTCGCAGATCAATTTAAAAAAACACAGTACAATCGAGGCCGTTCAAATTCAAGGAATCGCAGCAAATCAAGAAATAGATACGATTCTCCCCAAAAACAAGATATTTGTTTTTACCACGAAAAATTTGGTGATCGAGCACACAAATGTACCAGCTGGTGCAAGTTTTCCTCGCCGAACCAAAAAAACTAACTAAGCAACACCCATTCCCACGACTTAATGCGGTGTTGTCAACAATTTCAAGTCGTTTATTCGTAACTGAAAAAACCAACAACATTACATTTCTAGTTGACAGTGGTAGCGATGTGAGCATCATCCCGTTATCATCCTGTGCAAGGAATAAGCAAGCAAGCGAATTCAAACTATTCGCAGCAAATGGGTCTACCATATCTACATATGGGCAAAAACTCATAACTTTAAACCTCGGTTTAAGACGTCAATTCACATGGCCTTTTATTATTGCAGATGTGTCCAAACCAATTATTGGAGCTGATTTTTTGGACAAATTCGAATTGCTAGTCGACATTCGAAACAAACGGATCATTGATAACAAAACCCAGTTGAAAATGTATGGAAAAATCGAAATGGTAACTAACAATGAAGTAAGCATTACTTCCATCCCAAACAATTCAGAATACAACAAGCTTCTTCGCGAATTTGTGGATATAACCAAGCAAAACCATTACAAATACAACTTCGATCCTTTCCCAACGTCAACGCACAAATATACTGCGACACGTCAAATGGAAAACTTCGACCTTTTGTAACAAAACCATTACGAACCAAAATTTTCAACGCAATGCACAACCTAGCACATCCTGGTGTCAAGTCTACGATAAAATTAATCACCGATAGATTTATTTGGCCATCGATTCGTCTAGATTGCACAAAAATAGTTCAAAATTGTTTGTCATGCCAAAAATGTAAAGTTCAACGTCACAACAAACCTCCACTCGTAAATTTTTTGGTTCCCGGAGAAAGATTTAGTCACATCAACATTGATCTAATTGGACCACTTCCACCATCACAAGGCTTCAGCTACTGTTTGACTTGCATCGATAGATACACTCGCTGGCCAGAAGTAATTTCAACTCAAGACATCACAGCCGAAACCGTAGCAAGAGCACTCATCAGCGGTTGGATTTCAAGATTTGGAACCCCGCAAAGCATTACCACGGACAGAGGAAGACAATTCGAATCACATTTGTTCCGAGAACTAACAAGACTTCTTGGAATCAAGCACTTGAAGACCACGGCGTACCATCCGCAGGCTAACGGCTCCATCGAGCGCTTGCATCGTACCATAAAGACTTCCATCAAGTGCTACCACTCAAGAAATTGGGTAGACATTATTCCTTCCGTTCTCTTAGGTCATCGATCAGCAATAAAACAAGACATTGGCGCATCACCAGCCGAATTGGTTTAAGGTACAACCATTCGATTGCCTGGCGAATTCTTCGAGAGAGGTACTACCACTCCGCCAAGTGAATTCGTGGCCCGATTAAAAGAAACAATGCTAAACTTGAAGCCAACTCAAACATCAAACCATTCAACCAAGACATCCACATACGTACAAAAAGAACTACGAACCTGTAAGTACGCTTTCCTCCGAATAGATGCAGTGAAGCCACCTCTTACGCCCCCGTATGAGGGTCCTTACCAAGTTGTTCAACGAAAGGACGTTACCTTCATCATAAACATCAAAGGAAAACAACAGGAAGTTTCCGTCCACCGACTGAAAGCAGCACATATGGAAGAGTCGAACGTGCAAATCGCACACCAAACCGAAGTCAAGCCAACAGAGAAGATACAACTAACACAGCGGAAGCCGAAGAAAGTTTCTTTTCAGTTGATACCAACTACCTTTCCGCCAGCTTCCGAGATTATATCATAGAGACCACAATCACTTTCTTCAATAATAATTTCTTCTGGTTTTTCGTTTTCTTCAAAATCATAAAAATCCACAATCTTATTTTGTTGTTCCCCATATTTGTTTAATTTAGACTTCTCATTTTTGTTTTCAGGTTTAATTGAATCAATTTTTTCCATAATTTCCAACTTGTTTTCTTCAAATTCACCATTTTCAAAATTTTTGATTTTAGGTTTAATTTTTTCAAATTCCTTCATAATTTCTAACTTGGTTTCTTCCAATTTAATAATTTCAAAATTTTTGTATTCAGGTTTAATTTTATCCATGTCCATTATTTTATTATTTTGCTCCTCATTCTCTTCTAGATTGAGCATCATTGAATCTATTCTTTTACTTATTTTTACATAATTTGTAACACCCTCGCCCTGGATTGTAAAGTCCTGCGATTATTTTTCTCGATAGCTGCCACCAGTCAATTTGTTATTGTCAAGAAATTAACAAAACTTGTAAAATGGTAACGTGGAAACTTACGGATGCGTAGGAACCAAACCAATAGAAACTCAATCTTTGCACAAATAATAAGCCTTGATTTTTAATTTAATATTTATTAACAATAAAAAAAAATAAGGTTTGAATATTACAAAAGAATTGCAAGTTAATCTTTTATGTGATAAAAAGTTTAAGTAAAAAAAATAGTTACATCAATAACATAGCGCACAGTAAAAAAAAATACAATAAATTTATGTTGAGCAAAATAAAACAAAATTTACGTTGACCTATAATGTGTTAAGCACGACTCGTTAACCTATCTATTTCTAAGATACCAAATTATACATACAAAAAAAATACATTTAACAATTTTAATCTTACCTTCAAGTTGTTTCACAAAAGAAAATGATTTTAACACAAAAAAAATAAGTAAGATTTTTACACGAGTTATCTCTTAATTAACACACTTCTTAGTGGTTAGCAAAAATGAATGACGGAAGACTCAAGACTGACTATTTTGCCTTAGGGTCATGTATTTATGTAAAAATCTCACCCCAATTGGAGACGGATTTTGGTATGTTTGTCTCTTTTTAATACAGTTAAAATTTTTAGTACCCGTTCCCATGCAGAATTAAGTTTTAACATATGTGAGGTCCATTATCATAGGAGATGAGTGATTTTTCCCTTAAAACAAGCTAAGTTGACCTGGGGTATTTTCCGTTTGCAAACTACGTTATCGTATGATAAGTGATTTATACTTTAAAACATGTTAAGTTAAATTAAAATGTTTTTATTTTACAAATTACTTTCAATTATTATAGCAAAACCCTTTATTAGTTTTTAACTAAAGTTATATAATTTACGTTACCTAATTAATTCTGGCGTTATCATGTATTTAATTTGACTTTGATAGTACTAGTTTTAACGAAGTTATTTTCCTTAAGGGTCAAAACCGATAATTGCCCTAGCAATTAAGAAAAATGATAACTGTCTAAAATTTGAAATTTATGTATCCACTTGTCTGTGTGGCACGTAAATATTTAATTTTACTAGGAATATTTCCAGATCCCCCCCAATGTTATATAAAAAAAAGGTACTGTACTTTTGTGATAAAAAATATAGGGGGTTAATTTTAATTCTTACCAACTAAGATATTATTTCTATTATAGAATTTTTAATTAAAATTATTGAGGGTGGTTTGTTACAAATTGATAATCATATGATTTTTTAAATCCAATATGTTTTTGTTCATGCGTATGTCCATATACGCCCCCATTTTTGCTAATACTTTAAGGATATCGTCAAAGGATGTTTTTGTTTCCTCCTTTTGTTCTGCCATTTTAATTTTTCTAATTCGTTTTACTTTCACTATAAACGTTTTTTTTTTAAATTTTAGAATTATAAATTTTATTTTTTTTAATATTAGTGTCACTTAACACCAAGATCGTTTAAGATTTGTTCGAAATTTGTGATTTGGTCAAATTCACTTCACTTTTCAAATTCACTTCTCAGGGTCTAAAGTAGGTTCCCCTTATACACAATCAATACCACACGTTGCATGCGACAATAAATGAGATGACCCCAGCCACTTAAAATCCAAAAATAATTTTAATTTAAAAATCGACGAATTTAATTTCTTAAAAATGTAAAGTTTTTATTTCATGCGTTCTTTATCGACTCGCCAAATGTCTGCGATACCATATGCCTCGTATCTACTTTAATGCCACCAAATAACCACCTTCACTTCGTTCAAATTAAATAAAATTCTTACTCACTGTAAATTAAAACTTTTATTTCCAAAATACTCAAAAATACTCTTAACAAAATAACTCAAAATTTAGCATACGGAGACGCTCGCTCCGTTCAAGCGACCACCCGGTCAACGTGGCTCGCAATCAGCAAAAAATCTCAAATTCTAGTACCAACCTCAAATGAAAATAAAATATTGGCACGAACAAAAATTCAAACATTTACAACTTGACAAAATGATTTACACAAATGAAATTTAAATTCACAAAACAATTAAATAAAAATTTTGAATTTACAAAATTAAAACAAAATTTAAATACAAAAAATAAATTTATTAATTATTATATACAAAAATTTACAACGATAACTACATAATATGTATGTAACAAATCAAAACATATAAAATAAAGACTCCAACCCGTCACTCTTTCCAACAGTCCCCAAAACACTAGCAGCGTTTCCTCGCTGTATGGCAATACTAACATGTTGCTGAAGGTATTGTGTAGCTTGAGGAACACCAGATTTGTTTTTAATAATATTCCCCAATTCCTTTATTATTAATTTGGCATCTGAACCCCATGTTCCAAAAGTTTCCACGGCAAAAGGTAAAAATAAAAAAAAATTCGTGTCTCTCTTTAATTTCACTGTACTTAGAATTTTTCGACTAATCAGTCTTTATCAACATATTCCGTCAAATAAAATATTACACTCTATACAGAATAATTCAAATAAATTTTAATTGAGGAAAGTGTATTTTTGAATTTGAATATATCCTCAATGGGTCATAATATTATAATTTACAGTTAGGCTTATGCTTTGAAGTAGGTAGTCGTTAGAATTAATTGTGGTATTTCATATCCAACAATGTTGTCTTTGACTTTACATGTTAAAGACTTATCTTTGGTAACCGACTTTGGAGAAATGTTAAATATGCGATATGAGAACAAAGAAGATCTTCCCATGCTTCGACAGTATTCAGGAAGACACAGGATTTAATTACAGATGTTAATTTCCGTGCCACAGAAATTCTTGCTCCTCGCGGTATTCGTTTCCTGATAGCTGCATTAGATTTTAATTTGCAAATTCTTTCTTGAAAACCATAATTTGGATCAATTTTTGTTTTAGACATATCCTCCATGTGACAGCGAGACAATAGGCACTGCAATTCTGCATTTCACACAAGTATAATATAAAGTTATTTTTCCTGAAATTGAATATCTTTGATAAGAGGTCAAAAGAATAATAAAGTCAACTCTTCAAAAAGCACCAGTCTTCCTTTTAGTTTCATAGTAGTAAGATTCATTGTAATCGCGTAGTTTAGTTTAGTTTTTAATTGTTATATTGTTCTGGAATTGCCATAAAAGTTTGTAAATATTAATAAATTTTGAAATCGTTTTTAAAAAATTAGTTATTATTGACTTAAACATTACTAGACATGTGTATTTTTAGGCCAGTTTCATTTTTATAAAAATTCGAATTTTCGCATAACTGACATTTAACTCGTACATCCATTTTTATTGTAGAATTGATAGGATTTCTAGCAGTTTGCACCAAAAGCTGCTCTTCATCATCGGAACTCGATTCCAAACCTGAAGTATATTTATATTGAGGGCGAAAATATCTTCCTAAAGAACGACCTACTATTTTTCCTGTAGACGTTGTTTGGGATGATTGGCTATTCTCAGGTAGTAGTCGATGCACTTTGCCATCATGAATATGCAAGCCAGATATATTCTTAAAACTTTTACAACAAATATTGCAACTAAAATCAGTTTATTCAACAGAATTATCCAAATTTATATGTCTGAGAGATGACAATGATCTGTTTGTCACTATGTCATAATGAATACAAAAATACATTTTTTCTCCAACCGTATTAAAAGCAGTACATTTTTAGTAGCATTACCTCAACTAAAAGTTGACGTTTTCGTTATTAATATAAAAATGCGAAAATTGCTAAGCAACACTTTTTTTTACGTGCACTAAAAAAACTTTTTTGTGCATGACTTAAAAGTGATTTTATTTTTTACTATTTTTGTGCGCGATTGATCTAAATTTTTGCATATGCCTTCCTACCGATAATTCACGGGGGTGTGTCTGTGACGAGGGGGGAGAATTTTTTGCTCAGTTTTTTGATATCTAGCGCCGTTCTCGAGTTATTGCTAATTCAAACAATATAGAAAAAGCACTCTTCGAAATTATACAATTTTTAAATGTCAAAGTGACTTTTCTGATATTACATCAAATAATATTTTAAAATTAAGTATTTATATTTTAAATTTTATTTAATTTTGGTTGGAGAAAAAGTAATATGTCTCATTTGGATTAAAAGTGTCTTTGTTTGACCTGCAATTATTGCATTCGCTCGGCTCCGCTGGCGCTCCGCCTCGCAAATGCAAAAATTGCTTGTCAAACAAAGTTTCACTTTTAATCCGAATAAGACAATGTACTATTAAATTCAAAATTAAAAAAATGTTTTTGGAACATGACAGTATATTTTACTATAAAACTAAATATAAATTAAGTCTAACAAAAGGTTTCACCTAATAATAGACGATATATTGTTATTATTTGTTAACATTGTATAATGTATGTACATTGTAATGTCAAAACGTAAACTCAAATTTCCCACCGAATCCCCAACCTTCGAAACCCTACTCTAACCTCCTAAGCGCTATAATAATGGTGGCCACCACACGCGAAATGCCGTATCGTTTAAAATGCTAGGACCCCACGTCGTAACCTACACTCGAGACATTACCCCCACGTCGTAGTATTTCCTTCGTAGTGATGAATGAACTTTAGCAGTAGCAAATTGAGTTAGGAGAAACGTAAAGTGAACACATATAAAACACAGAGCAGTTTAAATAGTTATAATTTGTAAATCATTGTCGTATAATTTCAGTTTACACATTGTAGTTAGCTTTTTGTCATTTTGTTTGTCATTTCAATATTCATAATTGTGATCGGGCAAATTACATATACGTCATACTCATATGTGGTCAAAATACATAATTCGTTATTAATCAAATATACAGGGCAAGTCAGCACATGAATCAACTGATACCTTTAGTATCATCATGTACTGGATAAACATAACGATTTAATCCCCAACATAAAAGCAAAACACACGAGTCTCGAGAGTGACCTATACAAAATGGCCTCCGTACAAAATAACCCAAACTTTAATCTCATTCATAGAATCTAGGAGTATCTGCAGTTTTCGTGTTGTCAGTATTAAGCCTTTTAGCTAGTCATAGGTGATAATAATCTACCATATGTGGTTCTAACATTAGCCTGTGAGCACGCCTGCACATGAGTTCTTGTGATGATTAAAGTTTATAAATACACATGTTCATTTAATTCGATTTCTCGAAACTCGTGCCTTTTGAATTTAATTATATTACAATAATATTTACCTCTAGATTTGCCGAACCACAATAATTAAAATAATATAACACAATAGTACAACAAATAAATTTAGGTCGCGTGTAAACACGTCTCGTCTGCTGGACTACCCCAATCTAACCGGTCGCCATTAACAGTCCCTTCCTCCCCGTTGTAGCTTCTTTTTCTCCCACCTCTTTTGGTTGTGTCTCAACTCACGTCCTTTCGTTAGATGGTTGGCAATATTTTACGTTCAGCACTTCCAATGTAATATATGTGTATTTGACAGTATGTTTTAATCCTTTAAATCGTTCATTAAGCGCCAAATATAAATTACGTAAATATCATTACAACATATTTAAAAATTGAAAATATAATTATCTATCTATCTAAAGGGTGAAACAGAATGCAGCGCCGTCGTACGGCGTCAAATGTCACTTAAGAGTTGGTATGCGTGTAAACAAGTTTGACTGCACATAGTGGACGGCGTCAAACGTTACACTACGCAAGAAGTTAGCCAACTTTCTACTTTTTACGCCGTCAACGCTTGTATTCTAACCTCTCTTTTCGGGTTTGTTATTGTTTTGAATTTTACATACAGGGTGAACTAATATTAGTTGTAAAAAAGTGCCGGTGGTTTTCAAAATACTAAATAATTTTTGGAAAAATGAAAAACACCGATGAAAAGTTATGCTAGTTAATATTTGAGGTTAGGGTATTACTGTTCAAAAGTGACATTTGACGGCGTACATTGTGTTCAACATTTTTGTATTGCGTACCGCTGCGTTCAGCGCCGTGCGACGGCGCTGCATTCTGTTTCACGCTTACGTCTTTTTTTTGTCAACATTTATAATCGCAAATGTCACTCATACCCTTTTTCGCCGGTATGAGTTAGTAAATGTCTTTTCAAGGTTCCTTTCAAGGAACTTCTGTAATCGCAAATGTAACACTCAAACCGTTTTTTGTCTGTATGAGTTAGTAAATGTCTTTTCAAGTGTCCTCTTCGTGAACATCTGTAATCGCAAAAATCACACTCAAACCGTTTCTCGCCTGTATGAGTTAGTAAATGTCTTTTCAAGGAATCTTTTAGTGAACATTTGTAATCGCAAATGTAACACTGAAACCGTTTTTCGTCTGTATGAGTTAGTAAATGTCTTTTCAAGCTTCCTTTCAAGGAACATCTGAAATCGCAAATGGTACACTCAAACCGTTTTTCGCCTGTATGAGTTAGTAAATGTGTTTTCAAGTTTCCTTTTCGTGAACATTTGTAATCGCAAATGTCACACTCGAACAGTTTTTCACCTGCATGAGTTAGTAAATGTGTTTTCAAGGCTTCTTTCAGTGAACTTCTGTAATCGCAAATGTAACACTCAAACCGTGTTTTGTCTGTATGAGTTAGTAAATGTCTTTTCAAGTGTCCTCTTCGTGAACATCTGTAATCGCAAAAATCACACTCAAACCGTTTCTCGCCTGTATGAGTTAGTAAATGTCTTTTCAAGGAATCTTTTAGTGAACATTTGTAATCGCAAATGTAACACTGAAACCGTTTTTCGTCTGTATGAGTTAGTAAATGTCTTTTCAAGCTTCCTTTCAAGGAACATCTGAAATCGCAAATGGTACACTCAAACCGTTTTTCGCCTGTATGAGTTAGTAAATGTGTTTTCAAGTTTCCTTTCTGTGAACATCTGTAATCGCAAATATCACATTCAAACCGTTTTTCGCCTGTATGAGTAAGTAAATGTGTTCTCAAGGTTTCTTTTAGTGAACATTTATAATCGCAAATGTTACACTCAAACCGTTTTTCAAACAATGATTCTAGTTCCATATCCTTCATTTTAATCGCATTGCTAGTACTTGGTAATGCTGTCGACGATATAACCTTCATACTGATATCTGCACTTTATATTTTTATAACAACATTTCTAGAAGACGGCATACTGGCAATACTATTAAAAAGTCGAGAAAGAGATTTTTGGACCTAAAGATATTAGGTTTCGTTTAGAATCAACATAACTTAATAAAAATCTGAATATCTTACCGTTCATATTTCCACGTTCTGTTTATTACTTCATATCATAAAAGAATGTATCTATGTAGCTTGCAGGTTATGTGCATTGCACAAGATTTGATATAATTAATGCTCCGCACCTGCAATATCAAAGTGAAAGATTTTACAATCAATATTTTTTGATTAAGTTAAATTATATTTTACTTACTACAGGAAAGCATTTGAAGGCTGTAATGTTTGTTGTTATATTAAATAAGTACACTGCAATTATTAGTATTAATTTATTAGCAATCACGTACAATGCTTGTCGTGTCTGGCGACCATTGCGACCACGCTAGTTCAACTCAGGGCGAGGAGAGTCGTACCATCATCCGTGCGGGGGGAATAGTTTGTACCCCCGACACGAGTGGCACTGCTAGATAAAAATATGACAACTTTCACTATTTACCATGCGCTAACAAATTTCCAAGATGGCTAATGAAAGATATACAACATGGAAACTATAACTGCAGAGAATTATATTATATTAATATAATATTACAAGATAATAGTGCTACCCAGTGTTAGTGTGTACATCTGATGTGTGTTCCTAAATTTAAATTTAAAAATTTTTTTGTGATGGTCAACTGCACAGTTAAAAATTGGATTATTACTATTAAGGTATTTTGCAAGTTTTAATATAAATACAAGTATTTAACTAACTTTTATATTAATTTTTAGACATTCCGCTATTTATGGAAAATGCTGAAAGCGGATGGTTTTAAATTTCTTTCGATACGAAATATTAATCAAGATCCTTTGGAAAACTTTTTTGGTTGTATTAGAAGTCATGGAGCTCGAAACATAAATCCAACCTGTCATTCTTTTATAACATCGTTTACTTCATTAATTGTGTCCAATTATATGTCAAGTCATTTGCCGGGGGCCAATTGTGAAAAAGATGATAGCGTTGGATCTTTAAATGCATTAAAAAGTTTTTTATTGTCTGATGCAACCTCCAACAACGAAGATACTGTGATCGAGTTAACTCAAATTCCACCGCATGATGATTTCATTTTTAGCACCGATAGTAATGTGAATGCACACCCATATTTTGCGGGTTATATGGCACGAAAAATTTAAAAAAAAATAGGTGCTTGTCAGAATTGCAAGCAAGATTTACTAAAAACTTCGGAAGATGGTATATTTCCAATATTAGAAGCGAGGGCATATAGTCCAAAAGCATTAACAAGACCGAATACAAATTTTGTAAAACTTTTTAAAAAGTGTAATGACGTGTTGCATTATTTTCTCATCGGTTCCCAGTTTTTTGTGTTTTTTTTGTTTTATTTGTAAAATCTCTGGGGGTCGGTGGGTGACTGAGTAGCTCATCGGTTTCCAGTTTTTTGTGTTGTTTTTTGTTTTATTTGTAAAATGTATTGTTATATTTGGAGAGCGGATTTATAAGCTCTAAAATCATGTAAACAAAGCTATACTTAATGAGGCTTTACAAAAACCTGCTAGGATTTACATTGATTTGATTGAAAAAATTCCAGCAGCTTTTTGTAGCCTAATTAAGCTTGACAAAAAGCTGTTAGAATGTTTTCAATCCAATCAAAACAAATAACAGGTTTTTGTAAAGCATTAACTAATGCTATGTTTACACGTTTTTAGAGCTTATAAATGCTAATAAATATGTTTAACTGTTTTGAAATGTTTTGTTTAGAAATAAAAAGAAATTGTTGAAGAGAAACATTGTTTTTTTGTTTTTCTGGGTATTGTTTAAAATTGTAAATATTAGTGGAAACTTTTCCAGTATAATTTTATTACAAAAATTATACTGGAAAAATTTCCACTAATATTTACAATAAATATAAAATCTTGAATATATAATGTATATTATTTAAATTCCCGCCGATTTTATTGCGCCATTAGCAGCGCTACTCGTGACGGGGGTATGAACTATTACTTGGTCACAAAAATTGGTGGGAGTTCAACATCTATAGTAACTATCTCTCTCATCTATGATTGCGACTGGGGTGTGGTTCACCTTGCAACCAGATGCACACGCCTAGGCAACCTAACATACATGTTACATCTTCCCTTTCTTACAATATTTTAATAATAATTCTTACTAACACTAATTAAACAATAATTCTAAACTACTTCACAAAGGTTATCTTACAACTAATTTTATAATAAACTTATTCTCTAAATCTCATTGGTTTAACAATAATTCTACCAGCCCTTGTTATGTTTCTATTATTTGTTCTGACCACTACGTTAGCCGTGGCGCTACTTAAGGACGCGTTCTCAGCGACGAAGAATCGACTTCATATATGTATCTCTTTTTATTTGCCGGAAAGTGCTGGCACCTAGCGTGTGATAGAAAAATATGAAGTTACTGCTATTATGGTAATAGGTGAAATGATCTTCAAGAATGTTTGCATAATTGCAATATAAGTATTTCTAAATATAGTTTTGTTATGATAGTATAACGTTACAATGTAGATGTATTATTATTATTTCTGACGAGTGTTTTAATTTCAATTCACGTTAGAAATTGTAAATGTCATATAGTCAGTAGCGGATCTTACATCATATAATTTTAGTAAAATGAAAAATTTATTATTTTAAATATTTTTAGAAAAATGTATCACAATTTCAAATATATAATTATCACAATGAACTAAATTATGTTCAATTGTAGGATATTTTGGGCTGTTATTTTAATATTTGTGTATATCAATGAGTTAAAAAATTGGTAATTCTACAATTTATTTATACTACTACCTAGATTTGGATTTGCGTAGGTTTGAACGTGGTTAAAAGTTGAAATTGGCAATATGTAATGCAGAGAACAAATGCAAAAGGGGGGGGGGCAGCAAATGCTCTTAAGCCTTACCCTTTGGGTTAAAATATACTACTTAGAATAAGGATAACCATAGTCAAAGAAATGGTTAAATATATAAAATACGTATGTACATGTTCTACACAATGTTTAAATTTATTTTAGATAACTTTGGTTGCTTGATGGAGGTTCTTTTTTCTTAATTGGCTGAGGTACATTTAATAGTATTTAACTTACATGGAGTAACAAGGTGGAACTCGGATGACCGTAGTTCTTATAGGCTTATAGGAAAATATTATTAGGAGATACGTGTCCGTCCGTCTGCATGTGTCAAATTTCAAAACTATTTCTATGGTTTAAAAACTATAATGGAGTAATTCTTAAAGTTGAAACATGCGGACGGACGGGCGGACACGGGACCAGAACATAAGGAAATTTTGTGTGCGCGCATTGTAACAGATTGCACTTATAAAAATTTATTTGTTGACAGCTAATGCAGCTAACCTAAATATCCTAAATTCAGTTTATTAGAACAGTCAATGTTTTGGTGTTTTATTATAAACTAGCAAGAAGCCCGTCCACGGACGGGCATCTAGACCCGATTGGTATATGTTAATGTGCAACTCGTCTCAGAGGGAGTACCGGCGGTGGTTTAATATATTTTTCGGTTGGTAAAAAAACCGACCAATCAGATTGTTTCCTTTTTTACCAAAAAATGACACGCTGGAGCCGGAGCCGGAGCCAGGAGCGGATCTAGACTTTTGGCAACGGGGGGGTCACAGGTAGTGGATATTCATTAGGCCTGAATAAATATGAGCGGTCATTAAACCGCGTCAGCGAAATGCGCCGCAGGCGATTTTCTTTTATTGTCCTAGAAGCACGTATGTGAAAAGTTAGGATTTTCATGGATATTATCAGTTCTTTTTAATTTAAATATAAACACTATTATATAGCTACAATTATGGATTCATGGGGAGGTCATGACCCCCGCGACCCTCCTCCTGGATCCGCCACTGGCCGGAGCAGCAGAGTGCTCGGATTTTATGTATTAAGACTAGCAAAAAACTCGTCCACGGACGGGCATCTAGACCCGATTGGTTAGAAACTCGATTGATGTGCAACTCGTCTCAGGAGGAGTGCCGGCGGTGGTTTAATATATTTTTCGGTTGGTAGAAAAACCGACCAATCAGATTGTTTCTTTTTTCACCCAAAAATGACACGCTGGAGGAGCCGGAGCCGGAACCGGAACGGAGCCGGAGTAGCAGAGTGCAGGGATTTTATGTATTAAGATTATGTTATATAGTATAAATACGGGGTGAAGTAAATAATAAAAGCAATATCAAAGTGTGACCAACTCAGAGATGTTACCCTATAACCTATAAGGGTTATACTGGACCAACTGTATAATAATTATAATTTATAATTTTATATTTTATATATTATATAAAAATACATTTCAATTATTAAAAATTAAATCAATGTTTATTTAGTTAATATAAACCATTGTTTATACCAATTATTGGTATTCAGTATACTTTTAAGCGTTCCACCAACCTAAAGCCACAGTCGTTGCGGTCGAACTTAAAACATCATCAATGACGTCACCGATTGCTAGCCCACCACGAGCACGAAACCCCACTGTAACAGCTGGGTTACCGTGATCGTGTAAGTTTTCTCGCGCGCAAATTTAAAAGTTTAAGAATGGATTTCGTAAAAATTGCATTTTATAATGCCGATAATGAAAAAGTTATCGAAGTGGTTATAGGTATCTGAAGTTGATGCAAATCTTGTAAAAACAGGTAAATTATCTAATTATCACTAATTGTTTATCACATTAAAATATATATAAAAAAATTATTCTTTAGTTAAGTGGAACGCCAAATGACACGATTGCGCCGCGGTCGTCGTGGTAGTATTTGGTAGTTTGGCTGATCTCTCTCATCTATGGTTAGAAGGGTCTTTTTCAAGTAATACTGATTCACAAAATTCTGCCGGCTTCTTTGGAGCCTTTTTTTAAAATAAAATTTTAAAACGCGTACACTTCGTTTCTTGAAAGATAATATATTTTATGACTTATAAATAAATAAATTAGATATAGTTTGAATTTTTAGTAATATTATAATCACTTTATTATCTTTTATTGTAATTAATCCATGTTTTAATTTAACCAAAACATGTATTAATAATTACAATAATTTGTAAATTGGTAAAAAAAATAATCTAATTTATTCATTTATAAAAGTCATTATGAATAATTTTTATAAAATTACGGTTGAACAGAGAGATATATCAACTAATTTATTATGCAAATATCATGTAGGTACGGACAATTTTGTAATATTTTGAAATTAAAAATAAAAGTAAATTAACTTGGAAATACAGCGCCGTCTGTAAAACAATGGCTGCACTGTTTTTCATAATTTTCTAATAGGAGCTTATGCAACCTATCCGACTTCGATGAATTTTATTACAATTTTACCAATAATTTTGCAAATTTGGTCTGTCGAGGTTAACGCCGTTATTACAAAATATTTTTTGAAAATTAAAGAAGTAAATTGAAGTAAATTTTCGTCTGATCATGCTAAATATAACTGCTATATAAATAAATCAAGTTAAAAAGGTAAAATTTGAAATATTACACATGCTTTAAAATGCACCTTTTTGAGTGCCCTAAATATAACATTTATAAATTATATGGTTTAAGTATAATTGGTTTAGTATGAAGCTGTAACCTTATACTTTATATTTCTGCTTCATTTACCATCAAATTCAAAATAGTTTTTCTGTGGGCCTCGACAGAATAGAGCAACTTTTTCTCCATTGATTTAACATAGCGTTTTCACGCCCTTAATTCAGTTGCAGTATTAGGACCAGTTTCTTCAATATCCAGATCGTTTGGGTTGTTTTTTAAAACTGATCTGTTTCTTCTTAATACTGAACCGTACAGGTCTTTTACCCAGTACGAACGTGGTGACTCGCTTTCTTTTATTACCACCCCTGGAACCCAATACTTTTCCTTTTTTATAAGTATACTATCCCCTTTTTTGAAACTTCCTCTTTTTTTTGCGCTTTTGTCGTAATATACTTTATTTTTTTCCCTTTTCTGTGCGATTCCTTTTAGGTCTATAATTGGTTTGTCAACCAACAATCGATTGGACACTGGTAAAACACCTCTTAGCACTCTATTGTTCATTAATTCGGATGGCGACACATTCAACCCTGCAATTGGAGTGTTTCTGTATTCTAATAAGGCCATTTGAACGTCTGTGTTTGAATCTTCACATTTTTTAAGTATGTTTTTGACTGCTGTATCCGCCAATCCATTAGATCTTGGATATCTTGGACTACTAGTTATTACTGTAATTTCCCAATTTTTTGCAAAGTTTTTGAATAAGAAGCTATCGAAAGGCATGTTATCAGACATGAATGTTTTGGGTATTCCATGTGTAGAAAATATTATTTTGAGTTTTTCTATTATTTCGTTTGCTGTTTTAGAATTAAGCGGTATCAGCTCGATCCAATTGCTGTAGTAATCTATAACAGTTAAATAATCTTGCCCTCCATATGTTAATATATCTGCAGCAATTTTATTAAATGGTAAGTTCGGTCTTTCGTGTTGTATTAGCGGTTCTTTAACCATATTTCTTGAATATTTTAGACATATTTTACATTTTGAGATGTACTTTTGAATATCCGTTGCCATACCAGGCCAGTACAGTAATTTCCTTGCTTTGCTTTTGGTTTTTTCTATTCCAAAATGGCCTGTGTGTATTTTTTCTAGCATTAGTTTTCTTAACTTTTTTGGTATTACTAGTTTATTTTTATAGAACAATAACTCCTCTTTGACTAGTAAATCATCTTTCAATTTAAAATACCAACGTGTTTCATGATTTTTGATACTTTTTATATTTTTGGGCCATTCTTTATTGCAAAATTCTCCCACTTCGGTTAGTACTTCGTCCTCCAGTGTAGCTTCTTTCAATTCCACTAGTCTTTCCTGTGATATCGGTAATTCTAACTCGAGGTTGTGTACTACTTCACTCATTTCTGGATCGTCTTTTATTTTCGTTTTAATGTATGATCTCGACAATAAATCCGCGATATACATGTGCTTACCAGGCAAGTATTCAACTTTAAAATTATATTTAAGTACTTTTAAAATTATTAGATTTTTGTTGAGGTTTAGGTCTTTATTTTAACAAGCTATGTTAATGAATGATAAAAGAGATGTCCTTTATTTTCATGGAGGGTATAAACATATTCTTAATTTAATGCAACGTATAACATAAGACATTCTTTTTGGTTAAATTATTTATTTGTAAAAAATTTTTTAAAAATGTTTTATTTATGATGGCTATATTGTCAATTTTTTATGTTGCTTGTTAACAATTTGACATAATTTGTCATTTTAGGTAAAATATTTTAAAAAATTTTAAATTTAATATATTATTAATAGTTTATTTTGTAGCCTTGAAAATGAGTCATTAACGACTCGAAACGTTGGACAACATAGCTTGTTAAAATAAAGACCTAAACCTCAACAAAAATCTAATAATTTTAATTTTAATAAAGGTCAACAATAATTTATAATTTAAGTACTTTTAGTTTCATGCGTTGTAATCTGCTCACTTTACAAATATCTTTTTCTAATCATGTTTCAAAAAGTCTTACTTTGTGATATTCAAAAGTGTGTGGAAAAGTACTACTTTTCCGCACACTGTGCGGAAAAGTAGTTTTTTTCCGCACACTTCCAAAAGTATGCGGGAAAGAAAGAAATAGTCAGAAACACAAATCTGCTTTATTTATAATAAACATTAACCGTTACATTTGAACAATTATTAAATGTGTTCACAGCACCCGGATCAATCTTAGATGTGGAAGCTCCAACGATACCTTTAATTTATTTTGCACAGAGTGCTCGAGGTACCCCTCCGCGACAGTCGTAGATTTCCATCCCCCATGTCGCTTAAGGGCTGTGATGTCTCCACCTGCATCCGCCAACAACGTAGCCGATGTGCGTCTAAAGCAATGCCCAGTATAAGTGCTGGAATTTGGCAATTTTAAAAAATCCGCAATTGAATCGCCAATGCCGCAGATTCCTCAACATCCGAACATTCCGACATATCAGAAGACATTTTTTCTAAAAACACAAATTGTAAAACTATAAATTAAAAAAAACGTGTGTTCACTAACCTCTTCTCTTTGTAACTGGCACTTGAAATAATTTTTAAAAAAACGTGTGTTCACTAACCTATTCAATTTGTAACTGCCACCATAAACCTGATATTACTAACTAACTAACTAACCACAGCGTGGGTACCAACCGCACCCACGGTTGGTACCAAAAAAATTTAAATTTTAAGTATGTTTCTATTTTCATAAAGTATTTTTTAGTAAATTCATTTTAATTTAGGTATAAAAAGTATGTTATCGGTTCTTTTTGAAACATAATTAGAAAAAATATTGTTCGATACGCGTGAAAAACTATCTATTTCCATTCTCGGCTTCGGTTTACGATCTTGGCCTTCGGCCTCGATCGTAAAACTTCGCCTTGAATGGAAATATGTTAGTTTTCCTAACTTGTATCGAAAATATCTATTTTCATTTATTATTACTAGCGGTTTATGATCCGATTTTACTGTTATATGTCTTCCATAAACGTAATGGTGAAATTTGGTCAACCCAAAAACTATGGCCAACATTTCTTTTTCTATTTGTGAATAGCGCTTCTCAGTCTCGGTAAGACTTCGTGAACAAAACGCTACCGGTTGTCCTCCTTGTAACAAGCAGCCCCCCATTCCATTTTGACTGGCGTCTACTTGTATTTCAATTGGAGATTCATTATCAAAAATTTTAAGATTTGGTATTTCAGTTATTACTTGTTTGATTCTATTTAAAACTTCCGTGTGTTCCCTAGACCAAAGCCATTCTACATTATTTTTTATTAAATTTCTTACCGGTGCTAATGCTTCTGCCAAATTTGGTAGGTATTTAGTTAGATAATTTATCATGCCAAGAATTCTTAATAATTCCTTTTTATTTTTCGGTTCTTCTAGTTCCCTTATTGCTTGTATGTATTGAGGATCAGGTTTTACACCTGTTGAAGCAAATATTTGTCCTAAATAACCTACTTCCGAAACCTTATACTGTAATTTCGATTTATTAAACTTCATTCCTACTTTTGTAGCTCGATTTATTACTTCTAATAATAACTTATCATGCTCTTTTTCATCTTTAGTTGCAATGATAAAATCATCAAAATATATTCCTATCGGTAAGTCTCCAAATATTTTTTCGTTTACCCTTTGAAATACTCCCGGACTAACTTTTAACCCAAATGGTAATCTTTTAAAGCAGAATTTTCCAAACGGCGTAATAAATGTGCATAGTCGCGAGCTTTCCTTATCTAACGGTACCTGATAGAATCCTTCTTTTAAATCCAACACCGTAAATATTGATTTTCCTTTTAATTTTAATTTTAACTCTTCTAACGTAGGTATTAGCGATTGATCCCCACAAATATTTTTATTCAAATGTACCGGATCCAGACAGATTCGTAATTTCTTATTACTTTTTTCAATTATTACTATATTATTTACCCATTCGGTGGGCTCTTCTCCCCTGTTGCAGATTGTAAATGTTTTAAAGAGCGCAGTCGTAGCGATTAAATGTGCATTACATTCTGCGTATAATTATTATTAAGTTGTATCGCCATTGCGAACAAAGTTTAGTTACAATTACAATTACATTTTTATTCTACATAATAAAGTTACACCTACAACTACAAAATCTACAATTTATCCCGAAGATACAACAGTTGGCGACGAGGACATAAAACCCATACAGGCAAAAATTACGAAGCAAGTACTACACGGAATTTACAAGTTACGAATATTTTTTTTACGATGCCTAATACAACTGGTGTAACAGCTACAGGTGCAGCTCAGGTTGAAGGTGCACATTATTCTATAACAGTTTCACTTATAATCTGCTTGTAGTGTAATATATTTGAACTTGAAATATAATATTAGTTTTTTCATAATGTATTGTCGAATTATTGTTAAAAATTGAGTTGATTGTGCCAGTAATAACTTAAACTAATTTTATAACCCCAACTTCTTAATATAAACCATGGACTTAGAAGCTTAGAAAGAAGAAGTATCTAAGTCCATGATATAAACCTTTGAATATGACATTTAAAATAACCTTATTTTCAATATATTCATAGTGACAAACTTGATAATATCGCAGGGGATTCAAAGAAAGTAACTAAAACAGCAATATTTCTTGAATTAAATAAATTTACAGTTCCGGGATAGTTTTATAATAATTAGAATTAAAAATAAATCATTTCTGCATAAAAAATTTATTAAAAAAGTGCGTAACCAAATACTAAGTTTTACCGAAGTTGGCAAGCTGTAGAGAACTCAGCCATTCGTGTTGAACTGACAGTTCCCAGTTAGTAAATGTTTTTTCAAGTGTCCTTTTTGTGAACATCTGTAATCACAAATATAACACTCAAACCGTTTCTCGCCTGTATGAGTTAGTAAATGTCTTTTCAAGGCTTCTTTTAGTGAACATTTGTAATCGCAATTGGCACACTCAAACCGTTTTTCGCCTGTATGACTTAATAAATGTCTCTTCAAGGATCCTTTTGTTGAATATCTGTAATCGCAAATATCACATACAAACCGTTTCTGGCCGATATGAGTTAGTAAATGTATTTTCAAGCTTCCTTTCTGTATACATCTGTAATCGCAAATATCACAATCAAACGGTTTCTCGCCCGTATGAATTAGTATATGCCTTTTCAAGGCTCTTTTTTGTGAACATGTGTAGTCGCAATGGTCACACTCAAACCGTTTTTCGCCTGTATGAGTTAGTAAATGGCTTTTCAAGTTGTCTTTTAGTGAACATCTGTAATCGCAAATATCACACTCAAACCGTTTTTCGCCTGTATGAATTAGTAAATGTCTTTTCAAGCTCTCTTTCCGTGAACATCTGTAATCGCAAATGTCACATGCAAACCGTTTTTCGCCTGTATGAGTTAGTAAATGGCTTTTCAAGGCTTGTTTTCGCGAAGATCTATAATCGCAAATATTACACTCAAACGGTTTATTTTTTGCCATATCTCCAATATTAATTTGTGTATTATCCTGTTCCCATTTTTCGAAAAATGTCTCCTCGTTAATCGAAGTCTCTTCGTCTTTAATGTCAATGGAATGATGCAATGATTCTAGTTCCATGTCCTCCATTTTAATCGCATTGCTAGTACTTGGTAATTCTGTCGACGATATCACCTTCATAGTGATATCTGCACCTTATATCTTTTATAACAAAATTTCTAAAAGACGGAGTACTGGGAATACTATTAAAAAGTCGAGAAAGAGATCTTCGGACCTAAAGATATTAGGTTTCGTTTAAAATCAACATAACTTAATTAGAATCTGAATATCTTACCGTTCATATTTCTACGTTCTGTTTAGTACTTAAATTTTCGTATAATAAAATATCAAGTGAAAATTAAAGGAAAAAAATGTATCTATGTAGCTTGTAGGTTATGTGCATTACACAAGGTTTGATAGAATTAATACTCCGCACCTGCAAAAGATTTTACAATCAATAATTTTTGTTCAGGTTAATTACATTTTACTTACTAAAGGAAAGTATTTGAAAGCAACCATAACTAACGAAACACAACTCTCATAAGTCATAACCAGTGGAAATTAAACGAAAAGAATGTATCTATGTAGTATGTAGGTTATGTACACTGCCGTCATACGCAAGAACACAGTAAGTCGGAAATTTTTGAAAAATGAGTTAATATCAACTTAGTATATATGATACGTTATTCTACAGATCTAATACGATAAAAAACAGAAAAATACTCATCAAAAGGTAAAAAAGTCTTTTAAAATTGCATTTACTGCTATGTTTATTGCATTGGATTTAAATGTTTTTGCCGTTTATCTCGATTTCAACTTTTTCAGAGTTACTGTGTTCTTCCTTATGACGGCAGTACATTGCACAAGGTTTGATATAATTTATTAATACTCCGCACCTGCAATATTAAAGTGAAAGATTTTACAATCAATAATTTTTATTCAAGTTAAATTATATTTTACTTACTACAGGAAAGCATTTGACAGCAACAATAACTAACGAAACACAACTCGTCGGGCATCGCGTCTACTAGTCAGTGACTCAGTGACGTAATGTCTAGGGATGTGCACGCCACCTATTGTAAATTAGTTTTAAACTTCTACCGATTAAGTAGAAAAATCTATATTATGTTTGACTGTACGCTCTGTTACTACCTACAAAATTGTTAAAAATTTTTGTTTGACTTTACACCTCCCCTCAGTTAACAGAAATTTTTGTGGGTCTTTTAAAAACGGGCAGAATAAAAGTAGGATTACAAAAAAAGGAGGTAAGTCAAATGCGAGAATTACAAAGAAGGAGGGAAAATGCAGAAGTGAAAGTGGGGAATATGCTCAATTTTAAATACCTAAGGTAAGGTTACGGCTGCAAGAAAACCAATCGCTGTTTGCGGACAAACCTAGATCTAGTTTCAAATCATCGGGGACTACAGAAAACTGAAGGACGACCTCTTTGGAAACGGCGTTTCGGGATACACCTTCACCCCGCAGGAGGACAGGACGATGAAAATCATCCTCGAAGGATCACCGTACCTAACCGAAAGAATGATCCGTGACAAACTTACCCAATCCAACATTTTTTTTATTGTGCAAGGGAGGAAGAAATCTTCCAAAGACTCACTAAAACATCCTCCCTGAAGACAGCGGGATCACCTTCCAGTATTACTTCCACTGTCAGTATCTCCGCTTACTGCCCGACTGGGAGCTGCAACTAGGGCAGCGTTTAGGGATAATAAGGGAAAAAAAGCAAAGATATAATGCGAGCAAGCTGGAAGAAATTGAAGAAAAATACAAGAACAAAGAATTAAGAAATTTCTACCAAAGAGTCAAGAAAATTAAACGAGGATATCAAACTATGACAACCTTCTGCAGAGGTAAAGATGGAAATTTGATTGGGTCGACAGAAGAGGTAATGGAAAGATGGGACGAATATTTCCAAGAACTCTTAAACAAACAGGAAGAAAATTCTATGAAGTACATGGACATAGAATATGGGACTTGTATAGAGACATCGACAAAGGAAGAAATTTTGAAAGTAATACAAAATATGAAAAATAATAGAGCTGCAGGAGAAGATGAAATACAGGCGGAGATGATTAAATACAGAGGAGAAAGATTGCAAGAAATGACTATAGCATTGATCCAGCAGATTTGGAGAAAAGAAAAGATGCCGCCGACGCGACGCGGAGAATTGCGCTTATCTGTCCTATACATAAGAAAGGAGAGAAAACAGATTGTGAGAACTATTGCGGTATAGCCTTACTGAACAACATGTAAGGTAAATGGTAGTGATATGCCGCGGTTAGGGATATGACGCATTTTCGAGATCTCGGCTATGGGGCCTACCACGGCTGCAAGAGATTATTAATCCATTAGTTGATTGTTTACCAACATACGAAGAACATCTATTGCAGTGTGTTGTCAACTGTGCCCGAGTTATTACCTATTTTATGCCCAGTTTTGCAGATAAGCGCATGTGAAATTTCAACGCATGATTTTAAAAGTTTCATATAACTCTTCCTGCTGAATTTGCTAATAGTTTTATGTGTTCTACGGTGTTGTGTGCCTTTTAAAATAAATAATATACTGTAGATTTACACATGCTGGTCTTTGTGTACATTTTATAATTTTCTATACGAAATGACGTAATGTTAGTGATATGCTGCACAATAACAGTTGTGTAATTTTTCAGTTCTAATTAAAATTTTTTAAACAAATTTGATTTTTATCTGTTTACATTAAATTACATGTAAATTGCCATAAGCCATATCCCTCACCACCAATATGCCATAACCCTACCCCCGTTAGGGATATGGCAAAAATATCGACCTTTTCAATTAATTAAATTAATAATACTTAGCACTGTCAGAATTAACTGCACTTAGGGCTAATGATAGGTAAAGGTCCTAGATATCTAAAACTCCAATCGTCATGAGAAAGTCATGATTAGTGACCGAGAAATCGAGAATCTCCGAATGGTGCGTCATATCCGTACCTTTTACCTTATAAGATTATGGCCACCCGTATAAAAAAAACAATATATTTTGTAGAAAAAACTCTCAGCTTCAAGAAAAAAAGTCAAATTTGAGGAATCTTGCGCCGCACACAGAAAAAATCGATTTTTCCACTTTAATTGCATATTTAAGGGTCTATTGATGAGTTTAGGATAAAATGGATATTTTTATTCGAAAGCTGAGAAGCCTCTTGTTCTCTTCCCCGCTGTTTTGCCAGCCACTTGCCACACATTTCTCACTGGCATATCGTCCTTCATCCGGTTCAGATGTCCGAACCACCTCAGTTGATTGTAGATTACTTTCCGCATTGCTGGCCGCACTGCTATATTATCCCTAATCTCTACCTTATTTACTCTATCCAAAATTATTTAAACGACCAAGAATAATGAAATAAAAAATTATTTTCAATTATAAATCATTAATTGGGATTACAAATAAAGTAAAAAAAATTTAAGATATATATATTTAAATTTTATTTATTATAAAAACAAAGTTAGATTGCAGTAAAATAAACAAAAAAATGTTCAATTGAAAAAAAAGTAGAAAGCAGAGTCGGCCCACTCTGGGTTTAGCGGAACTGCAGAATAAGTTGAAGATTTTTTAGAAAACAAAAATCAAAAATTAAAAGTGTCGGAATTTGAAAAATTGATGATTTTTCCCAAAAAACTGAAAAATTTCATGGAACAAAACATCGAAAAAAGTTTTTATATTTTTATCTAATAGTACATTCAAAACTGAAAAATTTAAAAAAAAACAACGTTAGATTTAGTCCATTTTTGAAAAAGTTATGGGCATTTGAAAAAATAATAGCCAAATTTCCGTAATAACATAACATAAGAGCAATGTTAATTTTATTAACTTTTTTACTTAGTTTTCTTTAAGTCGCTGTAACTCGAAAACGGCGAAAGAAAATAAAAAAATGTATAGAAACAAAACTGAAGAGATTAAAATTTTCAATAAAAAATATTTGAAAAGTTTTGCTGTAAATGCGAGTTTTATATGTCAAAAAACGGTTTCAAAATGTGCAATTTACATGGTTAACATAGGCGTGTATTAATAATTGTTGGAGCCACTGTATGTTACTACCTACAAAATTGTTAAAATCTTTGTTTGACTTTACACCTCCCCTCAGTTAATAGAAATTTTCGCGGGTCTTTTAAAAACGTGCAGCATAAAAGACACTTTCAAATGCGAGAGTAACAAAGAGGGCGGAAAATGCAAAAGTGAAAGGGGGAATATGCTCAATTTTAAGTACCTGTTCAATATTTAAATATAATAATTACATAACGATGTACACATTAATACATTTATTACAAATACTTGAATATATACGGGGCATTCCACGCCAAATCGACCACTTTTGAACCCGACCCCTTTCGATTTGGCCCAAACTTTTTTCTCGTTTTCTATCCCACTAAATATATTTCTTAGAATTTTTTCAACCTCTTTCACCCAACCCAAAAAAAGTTATAAATTTTTCAAAAATTTGGCTATAAAATTTTCAAATACCCATAACTTTTTCAAAAATTGACTAAACCCAGCGTTCTTTTTTTTTAATTTTTTCGATGTCATGGGCCAATTCATGACATTTTTCAGCTTTTTGAGAAAAATTATCAGTTTTCCAAATTCCGACACTTTTGATTTTTGATTTTTTTTCCCTAAAAAACTTCAACTTATTCTGAAGTTAATGCCGCTAAACCCAGAGTGGGCCGACTCTGCTTTCTATTTTTTTTCTCAATTAAAAATTTTTTTTGTTTATATTACCACAATCTAACTTTGTTTTTAGTATCCACTTCCATGCCCTTATCGGAAAATATTTGTCCCATAAACTTGACTTGTCTCTGACAATATTGGAATTTTTCTTTATTAAATTTTGCACCGACTTCTGTTGCTCTTTGTACTGCTTGCTCTACTGCTGGTCATGTTCTTCTTGCGTCGTACCTGTTACCATCATGTCGTCATGACATACTTGTACATTTTCAATGTCCGCAAAATTTTTCTCGACTGCTTCATGAAATACGATAATACAATGAACCTATATATTCCAATGCAAACGAAATGCGGAAAACCCAATCCAATTCCAGGCTGTTCGCGGACAAACCTGGACCTATTCTCAAACCATCGGGGACTACAGGAAACTAAAAGACCACCTCTTCGGAAACGGCGTTTCGGGATACACCTTCACCCCGCAGGAGCACAGGACGATGAAAATCATCCTCAAAGGATCACCGTACCTAACCGAAAGAATGATCTTTCAATGATTTTTCAACCACAAACAGGTAAATAATTTACAAAAATACGAGCTCTTAGCTGTTTATCCAAGTTCACTCTGCTGTACGGCACCAAGATGCACCAATCAATACGCCACCCCCGCTTTCAACACATGTAAGTTCAAAATCCCGATCACGGCGATAAACGGCATACGGCATACTTCCTGGCATAAAGCCAGGTCTCACTAATACAAATTATGTTTAAGTCTTGTGAGCACACACTGTTCAGGAGCCGAAGAGTTTTTGTACGCAGTCCAAACACATTTTGATAATATATGCCGCTGAATACAGGAAGCACCTGTTGAGGAATGGAGGTATTTTGAGGTGACCTTACGGAGCAATCAGACTGTTTCTCACGTTGGGAAAATTTCCCTTTTCGGTATCATTGAAAGGGTTACGCAAGGGTCGAAATCGCTTTACAGCTACGCGAGAAGACCAGAATTCGGGCTTAAATAAACTGGCAACAACTGAAGAAGGAACGGACACAACGTATTGGGATTTAACGTTAACCAAACGCCACCATACGACAGCAATTATAACTACTCCATCAAGTATACTTGAGTATACCAAAGTGTCTTTTAACGTATGTTTTTAGTGTTTTTTAAATTAATTTGGCCGCAAATAAGCAAAACACCAAACATTTCTGTATAAACCAGTATAAACAAATTAAAATTCTACTGAGGTATACTTGATATAGCAGACATATTGAAGTTACACTAGCGCCACCATCGGTAGTGTAAAATCCCTATCCCTTATAACTACCAGACCTAACCTTAAGCTCGGTACATTCGAGTCTGAAGATAATTTGGAAGACAAATTAGAAGAGATGAACCCAGTAACCTGTTCGGGGTAGTACTGAGGTTTAACTTAGAAACGTGAATTTTAATAAGGAGGTCATCACGCACCCCTTGACTTACGGAAACCACGACTTCTGGAAGACCGCTCTTTGGCAAGGGGAGGAAGATATGGTGGAACTGAAGGATGAACCGCGCCCAGAATCAAAACTAAACGTGTCTCAGATATAGCGCGATCCAGATTAATACCCGGGACAGTAAGTTGTAGGTCATTTGCAAGTTAGGAAAATTCAGCGCACAGAAACAACTATTTCCGGTAGACAAAAAAACTAAGATCGAAGAAATCGAGCAGTCAGACTCGCACTAAATCGATTCCAGCACTCCGCCAAGTCGAAAAATCAGAGAAACACAACGATTAATAAGCAGAAATCAAAAGTGATACTACATAGGAAGTGGCTCACGTACGTACGTGAGCCCGTTATCTTATTTTATCAATTTATAAAAGATAATTTATAAGGCTTTGAATTTGTTTGAAAATTTTGCCCTGAAACTAAAATAATGTATATTTTACTATAAAACTTACAACTTATGTAAATAAATTAAGTCTAGCAAAGTGTTTCACCTAATAATAGAGGATATATTGTTATTATTCGTTAATAAGATAAAACTTTAAAATATAGAACAAGTTAATTAAACTACAATAATTGGTAATTTCAATTTGAGCTTTCAGCGATGGTAATCGCCTTCGTCAGAAATGTTTATTACCCTGGTGCAAATGCCCAATATAATTCATATATATCCCAACAAAAATTTCTTCTGATTTATATTGGACTTTGTTGGGGTCATTGGGATGTGTTGGAAATCAGGTTTTATTTTAATTGTATTATGTTGGGAATTCCCAATTATACGATTTTATAATGGGCTATATTAGTCTATAATGGGAAATGCAAGATAGTGGGAACTGTTGGGATATCCCAACCATAGAAATCTCAACAGAAATTATAAAATTAGGTGTGGAGAGAAACTTGTAAAAATTACCGCAAAAACAAGTTGACTTTATTTAAATTGGTAAAACAAAAGGCACATTTTTGTCGTTTCAAAATATTGAAAATATGGTAACATAATGCCAGACCACTTTTAAATATTATGAAAAATAAAAGTATTATTTGCTAAAATCTTTTTAAAAAAATATAATACCTTTTTTTCTTCATTCTAATCGATTTACGTTCTTTTGATAATTTTAATAAGAAAAGAGATTCGAAAAGTTTTCAATTCACATTGCATAACATAGAGGGATTAGAAAACTATTTTTAAATATGCTACCTACTGAAGATTTATTGTGTTTTCACGCCCCTAATTTGTGGGTCCGAATCTACACTGTAAATTTCGTCTTATTTTTAGCAAAAAAAAAGGAAACTATAATCTAGTAAACCATAAATAATCGTAGTAGTCAAAAATGCATTTTTACAGTTGTCTGAGAACTAGGTTTGGGATCCTTAGCACATATATTTTAGCCGACGTAAACGATCAGCCCCTATACTTTAGAGCAAAATTAAAGATTTTAAATTTCCCAATAACAGTGTTATATCTCCGAGCAACTTGCTCGACGTCCAACAAACAAACCTACTCAGGTCATAGATTTTCGTATAAGGGTATAAGTTAGAATACCGTTAGTAGTGTTGTTGGTGACGCTAAAAGTGTTTTTGTTCAAGTTTATGTCGTGTGCCGTTTATTTAAAAATTGATGATAATGGTAAGTATGTACTTATCTACTTAAAAAAAATCATTAATTAATTGATAGATTTTATTTAAAAAAGTACCATTCGTTTATTTTATTGAGAAACGTTCTTGAACAGTGCTCTATTTTTTTTATTTCATTCTAAACTTTTCAATTTTAGGGCAGCATGGCAATAACGTTTTCGCATATGCCAGGTTCCATCAAGAGCGAATCACGAATGTCGCAGAAAACAAAGACTTAAAAATATTTCATCACACAAACCTGGAGAAGTCGTATAAAGTTCGATTTAGATAGGGGGTATATTTTCGAGCCAATGTAATTTATCTGGGAGGTTAGTATCTATTTTTTTTAATCCAATATGCAGTTTCTATGAATTGTAATAGATTTCATTGATAACAATAATCATTGTTGCAGGATTCACGGTATACCACTGTTTAAAGCTCATGCGCAAAAGTTTGATAGCTAACGGTTACCATAATGGTGACACTTCCAATACAAATCATAATTTTTTTTTAAATTTAAATTTTAAACTCTAAAAATGTAGTACGACGACCTATTTTTCAAACAAAATTGTCACCTAATTTATATGGTTTAAAGGATATTTTATGACCATAATCAATAAAATTTTATTACTGTGGGTTCAAAATAAGTTACTAAAAATTTTACCTACTATATTAGTATTGTATTTTATTGTTAATTTTGTTATATTAATTTTGTAATTAATTTTGTAATATTGTTAGCGAGAAAAATATCTACCTTCTTTAATATTTAAATATTTATATTTATTTCTATTTGTATTAATGTGCGTGCGTTGCATTACGATAATATTAGAGATTTTGTAGATTTCTTGAATTATTTGTGTTGTAAATAGTGGTATTTTTTACTAAATAAAATTATTATTATTATTGGGAAAACCCAACAATTTTCAATATAAGGGAATATTTATGTTAGAATTGACTGGGTTCTCCCAACCTAGAGTACCTATTGCTCTTGTTGAGCTTTGTTGCATTTTCCCAACTTAGAGTATTGTTTTTGTTGGGCTCTGCTGGGTTTTCCCAACTTAGAGTATTGTTTTTGTTGGGCTCTGTTGGGAATTGTGTTGGGATCTGCTGTAATTTCCCAACATGTTTTTTGTTGGTTTATGTTGGGAATTCCCGTGACAAAAACCTACCATAGCCATACCATAAGCCCAACAGTTTTTTTTTATGTTGGGCTTTGTTGGGCATTTGCACCAGGGTAGTGACATAAAATATAGAATGTCTTTTCAAGTCATTTTTTCGTGAACATCTGTAATCGCAAATATCACACTCAAACGGTTTCTCGCCCGTATGAGTTAGTAAATGTCTTTTCAAGTTATTTGATCATTCATTCGACGTCGAGCAATCGAAGCGATCGGATGTGTTAGCGGAAACGTTAGCGATTAGTACGTGACGTATACAAGTGATTTATTATTGTGCAATATTTTATAATTTACAATAAAAGTTGATATTAATTTAAATTAAACAAAGTGAACGAGTTGCAATTGAGGGCAACGAAAGTGAAAATAATTTAAAATGTGCCAATTCGGCACATATACTACAAAATTTTTTAGTGAATGATGAAAAGAAATTTATTAAGACAAAGGAAATGGATAAATCCAATAAAACAAATTTGAAACGGGGCAATAGCGTAAGTAATGTTACCGTAATTAAAAAGAAATGTACCATTGAGACAAACCAGTCGAAAAACGCTCAAGACCAAGGTGACACAGAAATGCTGTACAATGTGGATATTAGCAATAAATTTGAGTTGTTAAACAATAGCAACGAAATAGTACCAGAGGTGGCATCAAACGTAATTTCGACACCGAAAAAACCTATTAAACCGAAGCCAATAATTGTTTTCGGTGTACCTGTAAACCATGTCAGGTACACCAACGACATTAAAGAAGTTGTGAAAAATAAGTTTCACATCAAATATCTGGGAAATAAGGTGAAAATTATCACCGAAGATATTAATGATTTCAACAAATTGAAATCAAGTTTCATTGAAAAGGGCACGCAGTTTCACTCGTACAGTCTTGATAGTGAAAAAAGAATGATGGCTGTTCTTAAAGGTACAGTCAATGAACGAAGCTGAAGTTCTTGAAGCTTTAAAAGTTGTAAACCCAAAAGTTGTGAGTGTAAAACTACTCAACAAAGACAATTTATATTACCCCAAATTTAAAGTGGCGTTTGAAAGTGAAGTGACTTTCGGTGAAATTCAGTCAATTCGAGGTGTTGGAAACATACGTGTGTACTGGGAAAAGTACAGAACAAGGAAGGGCATCCACCCAGTGTTACCAATGTCAACAATTTGGCCATGCAGCTGATAACTGTAATTTAAAAATCGCTTGTTAAAAGTGTGCTGGAAACCATTTGTCTAGAGAGTGTACAGTGCCAGAGGGTAGCACCCCTAAGTGTGCAAATTGCCGTGAGGCTCATACCGGAGACTACAGGGAGTGTTCGGTCTACCTGAGGGCTTTAAATCGGGATGCAAAACCTCCAACAAGGGTTGTTAACCCGCAGCAATATGTGGTGCGACAAGCAGATTTTCCGTCTCTTCGGCCAAGTCAACAAGTGCAAAACTTTGCAGCACCTACCACGAGTCAGGTGCTCCAACAAAGGCCAGTTGTGCGTCATCAAGTAGTGACGCAACCTAGACCCCAAATTCCCAAGGTGAATCACGTACCACCAAGTGCCAGTCACGACGGTGTGGAAAATTAGAGTCAATGTGTAACATTAATAAGATGTTAAAAGGTATGCGCGAATTAAATCGCGTCATAGCTACTACAGTCGATGGTGGTGCTCACATGGCGGCATGCATTAGATGTGCTAAGGAATTCGATGGGTAGTTACAACCACGAAGACCTGAATATAATTACGTGGAACGCTACAAGCGTTGTAAACAAAGCACAAGATTTCGAACTATTTTTGGACGAACACAATATCCATATGGCACTGATAACGGAAACTTGGTTAAAGGTAAGCGATAATTTGAAATTTAAGAATTATTTCGTTTTTAGGAAAGATAGATTAACCGACCGGGCAGGTGATGTTGCTATCTTAATTAGAAAGGGGTTGCCCCACGAAACGGCAGAGCAACCAAACGTAACAGCAGAGCTATTGGTTATGAAAATCAATAAGAGTCCTTTTTACGTTGGTGCCATGTATGTTCCACCGTCTACGAATTTAAGATCGGTTGAGCTTGATAACATCATGAACAAGTACAACAAGATAATAATCGGAGAGGATTTCAATTCCAAACATCCCCAATGGAACTGTCGGTATCCAAATAGAAATGGCAGCACCTTAAAGGCTCACAACGATATAAACAACTACCTGCTGTTATATCCGCCCACATGTACTTTTAGTCCGCCAGGTCTGTTACAATGCACTATAGATTTCTTTTTAGTAAATGGAATAACAAACTTTACGCAACCGGAAACAATTAATGACTTCAATTCAAATCACTGGCCCGTTTTGATGACCATACCTGCCTCTCGTATTCCGCCAAGCTACGTTATCTCGGATACCAATTGGCGCAAATTTAGAGAAGAGTGCAACAACAGAATTCGTATAACTCCAAACATTAGTTCTGTTGAGGAAGTGGACCTTGAAATTGCTAAATTCACCATGGCAATCACGGAAGCTCACGAAGTATCCACAAAAATCAAAAGAATTCGGAACAAATTTGTCGCAGATCGGGAAACCGATGATCTAAAGCGACAACGTAACAAAGCTCGACGTAAGTGGTTGGAAACAGGCAATGTGGCCTATCGTATCGAGAACTTGACTTTCCTTTATATTTTCAGTGGTCTTTTGAAATACGCACTTTTGAATTTTTAATAAAAGTCTCGAACACAAACGCACCTTGCTTCCCTGACCAGGAGGCATGGTGGCGTTTGAAAACTACATTATACACCCTTCCAAACAATACCACCCCGCCGCTCTGAGACCCCCATTCCTCCACTGCGATTTTTTGAAATGTGGGCAATTCCCCCGCCCCACCATGTATTACTATTACTTTGACAATTTAAATAATAAATTATCCTATTTTATTTATTTTTCTTCTTCGAAAATCTGAGAAAGATAATTTAGCATCTCAGAATAAAATATAATCGAATTTGATACATAAACACTAATAAAAATTCTGATTTGCCTATAAAATTTATTAATGGGGTAAAAATTCACTGAGGTTATTTTGAACTTTTTTACCCCCTGGTAAAAATTCTCTAGGGAAATTTTACCTCCAGTAAAAAATGATTAGGGGGTAAAATTTCACTAGGGAATTTTTACCGGGGGGTAAAATTTCACTAGGGTATTTTTACCGGGGGGTAAAATTTCACTGGGGTAAATATTCCCGGTTACAACGGCTCTTACTTCACAAAGTCACAAAGTCACCGCCGACCATATTTTTAGGTGCACACAAGGTGTGTTTACATTTATTTCCCATAAGATTTACATGGAAATATTTGGTTTCCGCGCAGGCCACTCCACAACGCAACAAGTGCTGAGGTTAGTGGAACACATCACGATGCTCTGAAATAAAAAACAGGTAACGGTAGCAGTGCTTCTTGATGTCCCCAAAGCCTTTGACAAGGTCTGGCACCGGGGATCGATTTAGAAATTGTCCCTGGCGGCATCGACCCAGTACTTGTCCTACTGATAGCGCTTTTTCTATTAGACCGGAAATTCATGATAATTGTTGAAAGAACCAAATCCTCAGAAAGACATAGAAGCCGGAGTCCAACAAGAATCAATACTGGCCCCCACCCTGTATAATTAACTACGTCAAAGACGTACCTGTACTGCCTCCTACCCTCACGACCTCCGCTGCGCAGCTCATGCTGTACGCGGACGACACCGCCACCGTGTACTACGTGAACTCCCAAAAGCTTAAACAAATCATAGCCAAACTCCTGACAGCGCTGGATGGTCTGGAGGTATGGTGTCGTAATCCGAGCAAAGGTATGGCAACATACTTCACCAGATTAACGGCTAACAAGCTGGAGCACAATTCCCCCAAACAAAGCCAATCCTAGCTTACTGATCAGAAAAACTGATGAACAAACTCCAGGTGGTGCAAAACATTGCACTGAGGCGTTTCATGGAGGCCCAATGGCACATCTCTAAACGAATACAGGATTATTCCAAACTAGACTCCATAGGGAAGTTTATCCGAAACGCCGCGGAAAAACTCCATGACACCCCAGCGGCTTTAATCAACAAAGTCATGTTTCAAATGATGCTCTAACGTTTGATACCAAATTCATATCAAAAATTCGAAACCGAGGGCCATCTTGTCTACATCTCTGCAGTCTACAAGTCTGCGGCTTGTTCACATAGACCTTGGCTTCAAAAAACCCCAATGAAAAAAGTTCAAAAAACCTTCAAAAAATAATTAGTTGACTAGTAGACCTCTGTTTTGCTTAATTGTGAAAACAGGGTGATTCATTTTGCCACACCTAGTACAACTCGATTGATGTGAAACTCAATTAGTTGGGAACTCGATTAATGTGCAGCTCGATTGGCTGGGAATTTGAACGATGTGCAAGTCGTTACAGGGATTTGTAAATCCGTTTTTTAAGTAATAATATTTTATTTAATTTATATTATTCAATTTTATTTTTGCAATAAATGTAGGTTTTCGCTCTGCTCAATGGCAGCTTGTTGTTTTTTAATTTGAGGAGGCTAATCAGAGAGTATACATAGTATGAAAGTGTAACTCCGTTCAACTGGTAGCTTTATATGTGTAGTAGACGTAAAGAACCATTGTGAAATATGTAGCAGGATCTAAACCTACATCTCATGTTCTTTGCAAAATTGTTTCATCTGCATCACAAAGGACATATAGTTTTAAAGTTACTAATTCCAACGCTAAATTATAAATTAATTAATTTTCCGAGAAGGAAGTCTTTGGGAAAATCTGGTTTACAACTGAAGAGAAATTTAAAGAAATCCTAGGAAATTTCAGAAAATCTACTAGTACTCCAATCTAAAAGGGAATCCGTGGAAATCTTTAAAAAATTTTGTAACAGGAAATCTAGTGTCCAAAAATTTTTTATTTTTCTTGTCCTTTGCTTCCATCAGCCCATACTGAAATTAATAAAAAACACATGGAATTAGTTCACAATTTCAGGGGAGACTAAGACTCCCTTGCCTCCTCTGACAAGCCGCCGCTGCTTATGTTTTTTATACCCTATACTTCAAATACTAAAAAAAGTTTCAAAATTTATTATAAAATTTAAAAAATATTTTGCTTTCAAATATTTTTTTAATATAAAAAGTGTGCATAATAGGTTACAGTTTTTTTATCCGCCGTGGTACTCGTAGAAGGAAGAATACTATATTGATCATCGTCTTTTTCAATAGATAGAACAGCACTTGAAACACCACAAAAACGTTTCGACGCCGTGCGCTGTGTTTATTCCGAAATCAATTCGACAAATATTTTTTTTGCAATTTCTGCACACATCGATTTCGACATCACCGTCAGGGGAAATTGAAAATTTTGAAACTGGTTTTTGTGGTTGTTCTTTAGCTGCAGTCCATCGTTCACGATCTAGTTTCAGGCCACCCGGTATAATTTTCTTTTTCTTTTTTATTTTTACGGGCTCTTTAACTTCAGATTTGGGTTTCCACTTCTTGATTTTCGGTTTTACCACGGGTTGTTTTGAAACCGGGCCCAGAGGAAATCTTTTCGCACAGTTTAAAACGTGTAATTCATAATTACATGGCAGTATTTCCACTTCACAATTTGTGCAAGGGATTAGTTCTACATCCTTAGTAGAAATTACAAGTAAAGGAGCGACCGCCGGTATGTGCTTTTTTAAATAATTTTTAAGTCTTGATTGACGTCCTGGCAGTGATTTTCTAAAGCAATGCTCGCTGTGCAATAAGTAATTATGCGATATTTCTCTTCTGCATATATTGCAAAATTTCGGTTCATCTTCTTTATAAAAATCTTGAAAATTTAATTTGGGTGTTGGAATTGATTGTTTTTCTATTTCGATTTCTGTTTGTGATAGAGCAACTTTTGCAAGACGCAATTTCTTGAAACAATGCGCATTGTGCAGTAAATAGTTATGCGTAATCTGCATTTTGCATATCTCGCAAACTTTCAATTCTTGTTCTTCACAGAAAAGTTTTATTGTCAGTTCAAACAAACACGATATCAAAATTTTGATTGGGCAAAATACGTTTCTTGTAAGGTACATAAACCCAGCAATAATTAATTTTGTTGTCATTTTTGAATATCTTATTTTTAATTTTCTTATGAAAACATATTTATTTTTATATTTATATAATGAAATAATCAAATAATTTGTACCAAACAAAAATTAATGAGAGTTTGTACCAAACAAAAAATAATGATTTAAAGAAATTTCACTAATTTCAAGAATAACCTTCCAAGAATGACCTTCAAAATAGTATAAATTTATAGTTTTCAGTAAAAATGTTTCAGTGGTTTCTAAAGATAATTAATATTAATTTAATTAAAATAATGATATTATATAATTTAAATTAATTAAATTAATAAATTACACTAATATATTAAAGAAAATTAAGATAAAGATAATAATCCGTAAAATAGATTCAAATCCTTTTTTGCCTAAAATCAATCGTTTCAACCAACCATTTGAATGCAGAGACGTTTGTACGCGAGAAATTAGATGCAATTGCGCCCCCCCTTTTATATTACAGTTTCTATATAAACGAAAAAGTTTAAGAGAAAAAAATTACAGGGTTGAATCCACATCGAGGGAGATCCACCCCTTCCTTGTAGCACATTTTGCCGAATAGGACCGGTTTAGAAGGATATTTTTAGAGAGTATGGCGTTTGCATCAGCTTTAAAGTAGCTGACGCTGAAAACCAGCTGAATTTTAAGCTGACAGACCGTAATGGAAATTTAGGAAGAAATTTAGCAAAAAGGGTCGTACGTCAATGTTTAGTTTGTTTTCGACATAATCCAAATGGTGTTCAACCAATAATGAGTTCATTACCTGAATCGCGACTCCGACCAAGACCCGTATTTAATATAACCGGAGTCGATTATGCTGGTCCCTTTCATTTAAAGATAAAAAAAGTCGCGGTGCAAAATAAAGTAAGTGTTACGTGGGACTTTTTATATGTTTTGCAGTAAAAGCAGCTCACCTAGAACTTATAACTGATTTGACGAAAGACTCGTTTATTTTAGCATTAAAACGCTTTGTTGCTCGTAGAGGAATGCCATTTCAGATATTTTCCGACAATGGCACTAATTTTGTGTCCGCTAATTCAGAATTACGAAACTTTGTACAAAATTTTGGGGATCAGTTAACTAATGAATTTATTCGTGAAAATATTGAATGGAAGTTCATTCCTGCAAGTTCACCCCATTTTGGGGGATTATGGGAAGCCGGGGTGAAGTCCTGTAAGCACCACTTAAAAAGAGTATTAGGCGATACGCATTTAACTTTTGAAGAATTTTATTGTTGTTGGTGCAAATTGAAGCAGTGCTAAATTCCAGACCTATTTATCCAATGTCTTCTGATCCCAATGACCTTGTTCCTTTGATTCCAGGTCACCTTTTAGTTGGAAGATCACTCACGTCATTGCCCGAGGCAGATCAATAATATCTAAACAAACAAAACATCAATAAAATCATCAATAAACAAAAATATCAATACTGCAAGACTTTCTAGACTACAACACATTCAACAGATGCAGGAGCATTTTTGGACAAGATGGCAGAAAGAGCATATCTCAGAGCTTCAACAGCGGTTGCGGTGGAAGACAACCAAGGGCGAGCTTCAACTGGGCGCCATGGTATTAGTTAAAGAAGACAACGTCCCTCCTCTACGATGCAGGTTAGGAAGAATTGTTCGTCTTATTCCAGGCTTCGACAGTGTAAATAGGATTGCCGTTATAAAAACCCAAGGTGGTGAAATACGTCGGTCGTTCGCCAAGATTTGTCCATTGCCAGCAGAAGAAGGAAGTTCAAGGGATCTTGGAAGATGCTCTCCGTGCGTCATTCCAAGGCCGGGGGCATGTTAGAAATCGCGAATTTATATGGTGCGCGCGCCCCACTAACTGATGGGTATGAACGTTTGATGCGACCAAGACAGTATAGTAAAGACTCGCTTTAGAAGCGCACCATAAATTGATAAAAGTAAAGAATAATTTAATGTTATAACTAATATTTGTGTTACATTTTGAATGTTGAATAGGCAAATGGCAACTTAACGAACAAAAAAGCGTGCACTAACATACAGCTTATACCGCATGTGTAAAATAAAGTAAATATTTGGTTTTTGGTAATTACAAGTCAGCGCCTATTGCTTCTATTACAATTTATCAGACTAATAGTGAAATTAAATACATTTTAATGATTTGTTAATAAAGATATGGGTTTGGTGAAAATTGCTCGAAAGCAATTGCTCGAAAAAAAGTTCCTCGAAAAATTAATTGCTCGAATAGCAATTGCTCGAATAACAATTGATCGAAGGAAAATTGCTCGAATTTAAAAAAGAAAGTTAGAAACTTTATTTACAAAAAATACATTTATACATTTAATATCCAATGTTGTGAGCAAGACTGCGAATATATCCTGTAACATCTGCATTGTATTCGAAATTTTGCAATATGCGAAGAATTCTTGCCGTACAATCGCGATATTTATGGCTACCTACTGGAGGTTCAACGCCAGACAAAAATTGTTTCATATTTCATTCTGTAAGGTTTTGTTGCCGTTTAATAGTATCTACAAATTTACAAACGCTAGAGTGATCCGCCGAAAGTAACTCCTGGAAGCCTCTATGCCAACCTTTAGCGCTGGTTTTTGGTTCACCTTCAAGAATACCTTGGTAACAATTCCACAAACTTAAAGGAAAGCGAGGTGGACGCCGTTGTCTTCGATTTAGGCGATCAATCCAGGTGTCCTCAAAATAATCGAATTTAAGGAGCTAAGGTGGTTTTCCGTGTAGCCACTGATTTTAATATTAAAATATTTTTTTGCTTCGAACTCACTACATTCCAAACTGACTGATGATTTTAAATTTTTATAAATTTTGTAATTTTTTCAATTTAAATTTTAAAAATTTAAAATTTTAATCAAAAAGATTAATAACTTCGAGCAATTGTTTATTCGAGGAACTGGTTTTCGAGCAATTGCTATTCGAGCAATTGGCTTTCGAGGAATTGTTCATTCGAGAAATTTTTTTTCGAGCAATTGTTTTCGAGCAATTTTCCTTCAAGCAATTGTTTTCGAGCAATTTTCTGGCACCCAAAGATATGAGTTATCTAGGTAAAAACAGAGTACAAAAACCCAGCGGTGTGTTTAAAAAAAAAAAAAATCTAATTACAACAACAAACACTAGTTAACAAACATCAAGTCCCGATTGGCCCAATATATCAAAAACGGATCAACGGATATTCTGCTGAAAGGATAATTTACCGGATTAACGGATAATCGGATACACGACTACTATAAAGGAGCAAACAATCAAACACAAAGTAAATCAAACTTCGCTTACTTATCATTTCAATAATACGAAGTTAACCATGTCGACAAATTTTGATGAATGTTCTAGTGATCTTATCAATTTGGAAAACAACCATGATTCTGAACTTGTAATGTCAGTACCGATCGAAGAAACTGCACCGAATAGCCCACGTAGTTTAAGCAAGAGTCCCAGATGCTCCCGGAATGATTCCGTCAATAGCAGTTCTGACAATTATTTAGAAGAAAATTCGTCACGTAAACGAAAAAGAAGTCGTAGTGCTTCCAGAAGTGTAAGTCCAAGCCGAAAAGTCTACTGTGGAAGACAACGCCATCGTTATCCCAGGGAAAGAGACGGTGAACGACATGGCAGTCGGGTTCGTAATAACTCCAAGCCATCACGATGTCTTGGAGTGTTTGGACTGGGTTGGGATACGAGAGAAAACGACCTCCGGAAAATTTTTTTAACATACGGAGAAATTGAAAAAATTATAGTGGTCCGGCGTTTTGCGTTTATTTATTACGAAAATATGGAAGACGCCAAATTAGCCAAAGAGAGATGCCGTGGAATAAGAGTCAACGGTAAAATCATCAGGATCGATTATTCTAAAACTGAACAACCGCACGGTTCAGATCGGTCAAGATATAATAGTAGTCGGTACAGCGGTCATAGCTGAAATGATAAATATAGCAGAAGATCTAGGTCTCCCCGGTATGATAACCACCGTTGCCGTTCGTGAATGTTAGAAATACAAATTTGAAATTTTTTTTGCAAAATGTTGTATGGATAGTTCCATTCCAATTAATTAAATAAAAATAAATTTAAAAATTATATTGTTTGTTTCCTTTATTGTAAATTTAAAATTTTGTATTAGAGAGAGTTGACTACATTATAAATCAGATAGCTGGAAAGCCCGTCCACGGACGGTCATCTAGACCCGATTGGTTGGAAACTCGATTGATGTGCAACTCGTCCCAGGGGGAGTACCGGCGGTGGTGTAATATACTTTTCGGTTGGTAAAAAAAACGACCAATCAGATTGTTTCTTTTTTCACCAAAAAAATAGCACGCTGGAGCCGGAGCAGCAGAGTGCTGGGATTTTATGCATTAAGATAGGCAGGGGAAATCACTGTCTGTCACTCCACAAAAGATTAACAGATCAAAACTGATCAACGGATATCAATCGAGATGTAGGTACATCAATCGAGTTTCCAACCAGTTTATTTGCATACATCAGTCGATTTCCATATCAATGGAGTTATAGGTACATTAATTGAATTTCCAACCGATCGAGTTGCACATCAGTCGAGATTCACATCAATCTAGTTCACGACTAATCGAGTTGTAAGTAAATCAATCGAGTTCCTAACTAATCAAATTGCACATCAATGAAATCTCAACCAATCGAGTTCTACTGTACTTACTTATTAGGAGATAAGCGATTACCTAGTAGTTATAATATAGTGATATACCTATATGGGGGTATATTAGGACGGGCGATTGTAGACTGCACCGATGGTCAGTAAGAAAGGTACTTACTCTAAGTTAATAATTCTTTAGGATTAAGAGTTAATGATCGTTGATATAGAGTGTAATTAAAAAATTATAAAGTCGAAAATATCGCAGCGTCGATTTCTCCATTTAACCATTCACCAATTCACGTACGTGCGTTCTGATATAGTCTTAGTGTTAGCCGTCAGACTCGATTATTACACTGTCGGGTACACATCGTGCACGTTGAACCCCTTGCTTGTAACAGCACTCATTATATTACGTAACATTATGCAACAAATTAAAAAATAAATAAAAGGCTAATAATTAAAAACGAGTTTCACCCCTTTCGAGTAACACCTTTGGCGAGTTGAAGCTATCTAGGGGGATATTTTTAGCCAGTCAGTGTTCGTCAATTTCCGCTCCGGTCCCCTTCGCTCCGGACGCTACGCGCCGTTTTGACGAACGCAACCAAGGCAATCAAGAATCCACCCTAAAAACGGTGGTGGACAACTGAATACAAGTGCTACGTCTATCAGTAAGAGTATATTAATCCGAATTGCGAATATATTTGAGATTGAGTAATTTAATTATATCAATGCAATATGCATTCGTTGCAATCTGCATGTGACTCTTTAACGAGTTTAAGAGATTAAGTAATTATATTTAAGAGATAAGTAACTAGATCGGTGCAATCAGCATTTGACCATCGGTGCAATCTGCATCTGACCATCGGTGCAATCTACATGTGACCCTCGATCAAAACAAAAAAAAAAGGATTAACTTCTAACTATCGGTGCAGTCTACATACGTCCATTAGGACTTCCACCTGTTGAAAATCTCAAAGTAAGAAATTTCAAATTTTCCCCGTTATCTGCTATCTCTGGTGCATGCAGATTTTAAAATTGTTTGTTGTTGTGTTTTAAAGTAGTTTTTTTTATTTATTTTAGGTTAAATTAGGTAGAATAGATTTTCAATATTTACTAATTCGGGATCTAACCTAACCAAAATGCTTTTTGCAGTTTACAGTAAATTATAAATTAATAACAATAACGGAAATAAGAAGCTCTAATATTAACATCAGACTGAACACTAATAGGGAAAAGTTTAAATTGGAAGAAAAACAAAAGTGAAAATAAATCCAGGAAAATTTGAGGAATTCTTTTAGAATGAAAATTCCGAAGAATTGTAGAAAATTTCATAAAATCTGCAAGTTCTAAGAAATTCTAGAAAAATGTAGAAAATCTTAAAAAAATTTAGAAAACCTTAAGAAATTCTAGGAAATTTCTAAAAAATCTCAGGAAATCTAAATAAACCCAAAGAACTCTTAGGCCCAGTTTTTCAATCGTTAGTTAACCCGAATTCAAGGGTTAACCTACATTTTTATGACTACCTGATTGGGCAGAAAGCTAAGTTAACTATAGAATTTGGCTTAATTTACGATAGAAAAACTGGGCCTTGGGAAGTAGGAAATCCTGGAAAACCGTAGTAAAATGTAGAAAATCTTGAGTGTTTTCAACTTTTTCGGAAGGAAATCTTAAAGGTAATTTAGGAAGAAATTCGAGGAAATTTTTCAAAAATTTTGTAAAAGGAAAACTATTTATAGTGCATACAAAAATTTGGAATATAATTCAAAGAATTTTGAATGACAAAATTTAAATATTTTATTTGACGTAGTGTCGGCGAAACGGCGAGAGGTCTTAATAAGCAATCACGCGTTCTGCGGTGCTTAAAATCAGGGCTTATACTCTGCACCCTAAATAGGTAATCCGCCTTGAAAATTATCAGTTTGCTTTGACAAATGAATAAATAAACACACATATTTTCTAATTTTTTTTTATTGTCAGTAAAGATTGAGTAGCACTCATAGATTTGAAAATGAAAATATTTTAAATTTGTATTTCTGGCATTTAGGAACGACAACGGTTATTATAATGTCGGGGAGACCTAGATCTTCTGCTATAGTTATCATTTCCGCTATGACCGCTGTACCGACTACTATTATATCTTGACCGATCTGAACCGTGCGGTTGCTCAGTTCTAGAATAATCGATCCTGATGATTTTACCGTTGACTCTTATTCCACGGCATCTCTCTTTGGCTAATTTGGCGTCTTCCATATTTTCGTAATAAATAAACGCAAAACGCCGGACCACTACAATTTTTTCAATTTCTCCGTATGTTAAAAAAATTTTCCGGAGGTCGTTTTCTCTCGTATCCCAACCCAGTCCAAACACTCCAAGACATCGTGATGGCTTGGAGTTATTACGAACCCGACTGCCATGTCGTTCACCGTCTCTTTCCCTGGGATAACGATGGCGTTGTCTTCCACAGTAGACTTTTCGGCTTGGACTTACACTTCTGGAAGCACTACGACTTCTTTTTCGTTTACGTGACGAATTTTCTTCTAAATAATTGTCAGAACTGCTATTGACGGAATCATTCCGGGAGCATCTGGGACTCTTGCTTAAACTACGTGGGCTATTCGGTGCAGTTTCTTCGATCGGTACTGACATTACAAGTTCAGAATCATGGTTGTTTTCCAAATTGATAAGATCACTAGAACATTCATCAAAATTTGTCGACATGGTTAACTTCGTATTATTGAAATGATAAGTAAGCGAAGTTTGATTTACTTTGTGTTTGATTGTTTGCTCCTTTATAGTAGTCGTGTATCCGATTATCCGTTAATCCGGTAAATTATCCTTTCAGCAGAATATCCGTTTTTGATATATTTTATTAAATATATCAGCTGAATCAGAGTACCAAAACAGGTTAGTTTAAAAACCATCAAAAGTATTATCTGGATATTATCATAAGCATAACAGAGCATCGAAAAATTTTCTTGCTAATACCGAGAATTTCTGGGATAAACATCAATTACCGACAAAAATTCATGACAACTTTAGCTAGTTGTTATATTGTAAACTATATTTTAATTTAAATACCCGAATTTTATGGATTATATAGGCCAGATTGCCTCTAAACCTGCGTTGGGGCAACTTGATACATCCAACTCAGAGTGTAAGTTACATCGCTATAAGAACTTAGTCGCCTAATTTTTTTAATTATTGCAATATTTTATTAATTTTTTGTTTAATAATTATGTCTAAGGTGTAAATGAATCAAATATTTTGCGAATATTTAATGCTAGTTGTATCTACGAGTATGTTTTGTAATAATATCAGTAATCTATTGTTTACAGACCAACATTTATAGTTAGATACAAATATTACAATAAACAAAGTAGAATATAAAATACAGTTTCCTATTTTCTTGCTGAAGTTCTTAAAAGAATACTTCAAATATCTTTTTTAGTATTCGGATCAAGGGATAAAGTGATATTTAGATAAACTGATATAGATTACTGTATTAGGAGAAGAAAATCAAAAATCTTGGCCTTATAATTATTTAGATAACTACAAGCGAATACGACAGCCCCCTAGCCAAGGGGGCACCAGGAGCACGTGCCCCTTGCTCCTGAGATATTAAAAAAAAACTTTTTGTTTGTAATAATAAAAATTCCCTGAAGGGGAACCCCCGAAAATGTTACTTTTTACAAAACTCTTTCGACGGGTGCAACCACCGAAATGAAATCGGAAAATCTTCAAATAATCGCATCAATTTGAACAACCACATAGTTTCTAAACCTGCAATATCAGTAAAGATTGAAGCAACTTAACTAACCTACTTGATGCTGCTGTTAGTGGTTTTAAACCGTCCGTCATTAAATCCGAGATTGGGCCAAGCAATATTCACCTCATTATATTTTTTTAATAACAATAGTTGTTTTGAAACGGATGTTTAAACTTTGGTGTACTCTGGAGGGTATTCCATACCCCCCAGACCCCCTGATTTGGGAAACAAAAGTTCGAGCGACGGATTGGATTGTAAACAATAAAGATAGTTGTGGATAGGTGTGATAGGTCTAGAAATTCCTTGTAATAACAATATAACTTTTCGATACTCTGTTATGGTAATATACATACATGGTCCATTATGAAAGTGTGAAAATTTCTAGTTTTATAATTAATTTAATAGACTTTTCAATATGACGGACGTAGCTTTATTATTTAACAACTTTTTTTTGTTGGCTTTTTTTATCCAAAAAAATACTAGATTTAAAATAGAAACTAGATTAGAAAAAACAAGGTGGAACTCGCTTTTGCGACAGTTCTTAGGCTTCTATACATCTACTTTTTCGGTAGGTTAAATTATTTGGGCTTTATTTTATTCCAATTTTTAATGCGTTAATCTTTTAATTAGGTAGATTTTTTTACTATATAAGGAAAACGCTAACATTTTAATATTTTTTTTTTATTTCGACCTTTATAGGTAAATATTTGCAATTTACAAACCACAAATAAAACACAATTCATAATGAAATATTAAAATACCCGAAACACGTACCGAATACCGTATTAGAAACACGTAAAATACCTACTCTAAAAATACAAAATAAGAATATCGGATTAAAAAATATATATGTAAATAATCTGAATAATTAATACCAATCTAAAAATATTCTATATGAAGTAAAATTGTTTTAAGAACGTGCGTTCTGATTGGTTTTGAATTATGCGGACAGACGGACAGACGGACAGACGGACAGACGGACACGGAGCTAGATCATAAGGCTTCTTCCTATACGTTGTATAGAAGCCTAATAAGGCTTCTTCCTATACGTTGTATAGAAGCCTAAAAAGATTAAAACTTATTACTAACACACATGGATTATAACCGCAACTTACTCAAGTTTCGGTTACCCCAATGCCGGTCGGTAGCTCTGTTGGTAAATTGGAGAGCGAGTCGTAAGTTCTTACTTAAGTGATATAGCAATGTAGGGAAAAAAATTATTGTCGTTGTATTTCTAAGGCGCCACTGACTTAACTTGACAAAAAAAAACTGAGTGATGGAATATGTCCTTAAGCCAGAAAGGATTTATCATATATTGAGTAACAAAAAATTAAGTTTATTCCAACTAAAAAAAGGTAAAATGGTTGCCAAAAACAGAAATTTGGTCTAATCAAAAATAACAGCAAAAGTTACCCAATTCGCTAATAGCTATTCGCCTATGGTTTTCATTTATCATTTGACAAAAAATTAAATGTAGGCAAACAAAAATGTAAGTTAGGTCGAATTTTATAGATGAAAAACAATTTCAGTTTTGTATAAACTTTGATTTATGTGAGTAGTAAATATTATGTTGTCCTTTTTTTTCCTACAGATGACCTGACAACTTGATAATCACGTGTATTGGAACCAACTAGTTCTCTTGTAAAATTAATAATTTCAAGTATACGACCTGTTAAAAATTCTTGAATTGGTATTATAATTGAACTGTTGTGGATCTTCAATATTGACAATTCATAAACCTGGTTGTGAAAATAATGTAACTCCAAAGGTATCAATGGTTGCTCCAACAAAAACCATCAAACAAAACTAAGACGAATAAGGACTTTCCACCAAGTTATGAGCCATTCCAATTTTATGTATTTAAGCTGAATATAATAACTAAATGATGATTCGCATTTCCATAAAAATAAAAACTCAATCGAAAACCTGAAAGGGAAGCAAGTGACTAACCAGCAAAACAAGGCACAGAGTGATAAATTACCTGATGTTCGGTTCTCTGGAATATATTTAAAGTTAACTATAGTTTTCCAAAAATTAGTGCTGGTTAACTCAACGAAGAATAGACGGAAAGTGAAGTCTACGACTTCCCTGCTATCGCTATAAGTTGCGCGCTTGCTCAATTGACACCAAGATAGTTATTAAAACTATTTATATACAAGGCGGTGTAAAAATAATTGTTACAGGATAAAAATGCAACAATTGAATGAACTTAAAATATACAATTTGTGGTAATGACTGCCGCAAAAGTAATAAACGGCTAAAATACCCATATTGTTACAAAATAACCAAATGGTTATGATTACAAGGTTGTTATGTCAAATCAGAATCGCACCGAATGTATGATTATTTTTTGTTGAAAATTTGTTTTTATTATAATTTGTATTGTATATTGTGCATTTATATTATATCTAGTATCGGTCTAGGACAAAATCCCGCTGGACCACAATCCTGCCGAACCAAAATCCCGCCGCACTACAATCCAACGATTAATGCTTTTAAATATGCTTTTCCCACTGCAAACATAGATGGATGTTTGTTTCACCTTACGAAAAATGTTAAGAAGCACCTGGGTCAACTTCATCTACTCCGCCGTTATAACAACAAGCCAGATTTTGCAATCCAGGTGCGGATGATTACATCGTTGGCATTTGTAAAAATTCAATATTTAGACGAAGCGGTAGAATTATTGTACCAAGAGTTGCCGGAAGAACTTAAGGAACAATTTCATTGCGCATTACTCCAATCATAAATTGTGTAGAAGAAGTTAACTTCGAGATAACCAAATTCACCATGGCAATTACCGAAGCGCACAAAGTCACCACTAAAACTAAGCAAATTAGCAACCAATTTATTGCAGATCAGGTAACTGACAATTTAAAGCGACGGCAAAATAAAGCCAGACGTAAATGGATGGAAACTGGTAATATAATCCATCGTGTAGAAAAAAATCAACTAACGGAAGAAATCCAGTCAAGAATCAAAACTATTCGCCTGCAAGAATGGTTAAATAAATCAAAAGACCTAACCACTAAAGACAACTCATTGTGGAAAGTTTATGGTGCGCTAAGGCAAAAAAACGAACCAATGCTTACACTAACTCATGCTAACATAAAATATTACGCCAATCAAAAAAAGGCCGAGATACTTACCAATATTTTTGAAGAAAATCATCAGGTGACTGCTAATCTTGTTTCCCCTTTACAAGAACAAGTAAGAGAAAACGTTGAATTGTTATGTAATATGGATGATTCGTCAAATATTAACATCAGCCCTAAAAAAATTCAGCGGATTATTATGAGCCGTAAATCCAAGAAAGCTCCCGGAGCAGATGGTATCACCAACAAACACCTCAAGTACCTACCCAAAAGAGGAATGGTACAGTTATATTATATCTTCAAAACCTGTTTGAAACTGTGCTACTTCCTAACCGCCTGGAAGACGGCTAAAGTTCTGGCAATCCCGAAGCCAAACAAGGGCAAGAGTCAAGCTAAAAACTATCGTCCAATCAGTTTGCTCCCTTGTCTAAGCAAAATTTTAGAAAAAATTATTCAAGAAGAGATTGTCGACCATCTGACTGAAAATAATCTAATTATCAAACAACAGTTCGGGTTCCAAAAAGAACATGGCACTATCCAACAGATAGCACGAGTGGTCGAAGATGTGGTGTTGGAATCCAGCTAAAACAATCATACGGGAATGATTTTACTCGACCTAGAGAAATCTTGATACGGTGTGGCACGAAGGCCTAATTTATAAGATGATGAAGCTAAACATTCCCACATATTTAATAAAAATAGTCCAAAGTTATCTGAGTGGTCGCAGCTTTAAAGTTGTAGTTACCGATTCGAGCTCTCCGCTTTTAGCTTTTAGCATACCGGCTGGTGTACCGCAAGGTTCAATTCTAGGGCCAATACTATTTAATATTTATATTAATGACATTCCGCTACACGAAGACACGGAAATTGCTCTCTATGCTGACGATACAGCGGTTTACTCGTCTAACTTAATCAAAGACATTATCATCGAAAACATAAATGAACATCTACAATTAATATGCAATTTTCATTTCAATATTCAATATTCAATTTCATATCCAGTAACCATTCGCTTCAAAAATGGTTGGATTTCACTACGTTCCAGCAACGATTCGCAGATGGAAACTCGGTCGAGCCAATTTTTATGCATCAAATCATGCATATGCATCAGAACATTATAGATGAGGCGCTAAAAAGCGCTTCATTAGTTGCACAATATGAAGATTTCCAGGTAAGATCTGAATTCCATCAAGCACAAAATACTAAAGACTAAAGAAAAAAACTAAGATTTTTCCATTCAATACGAAGTTTTTAGTAAACTAAAAACTCACCGAATTTTTCGAATTATGTAATCGTGCGGATACTTTCGGTGCCTTTGCACGAACACTACTCTATTCCGAAGTACCAAGGTATTTCACGTGGAATCAAACCAAAAAATGGTAAACCTTATTAGATGGAGTCAGAACAGTTCATTCAGAATTTAAGCTACCACTGAATATTCAAAATAATCCAGACGCAGTGTGAAGCATAAAAAAACAATCGTTCATAGCCACATTGCTGAAACAGTGCAAAATTATCATCTGAATGATAATGTACCATGTTGAATGTACAATGATGAATGTACCATGGCACACAAACATTTTCTTGAGGCGCTGAACGGAACACTAAAAGATATAAAAAATAGCGACAAATTATTCGGCGGCACTCTGTTACTCTTTTCAGGTGATTTTAGACAAACACTTCCCGTCATTCCACGTTCAACGTACGCTGATGAGATCAACGCTTGCTTTAAATCATCGCCACTGTGGCGTCATGTTGAAAAAATCCATCTAAAAACTAACATGCGCATCCAAATGCTACAAGAACCATCCGCTGGCACATTTTAGAAGCAATTATTAGATATCAACGACTGTAAAGTTGCTGCGTTTATGAAAATACTAGATACATAAAATTACTCACTAATATCTGCACAATCATTGATGCGCAAAATGATTTCATTGATCGCATATTTGCCGATGTAGGCACACAACACAAGAATCATGCCTGGCTGGCAGAAAGAGTCATTTTGGCAGCAAAAAATGTGGACGTCGACGATTTAAACTACAAGATACAGCTGCTGTCGTTGCCAAGCGACTTGGTATCATACGAATCGATCGATATAGTTTGCGATGCCAACGAAGATGTAAATTATCCAACAGTTTCTGAACTCACTGGATTTGCCAGGCATGTCACCACACCTTCTACGACTGAAAGTTGGATCTCCGGTTATTTTACTTCGGAATTTGAACCCACCACGGCTGTGCAATGGCACGCAATTGGTAATTAAAAGATTAATGAAAAACATTATAGAAGCCACCATTTTGAATGACAAATTCCGAGCCGAAAATATTTTGCTGCCACGAATTCCACTGATTCCCACAGACGTGCCAATTTCATTCAAACGCGTTCAATTTCCGATTAGATTGGCATTCGCAATGACAATCAAGAAGTCGCAAGGCCAAACAATGTCTCTTTGCGGCTTGAATTTGACAACACTGTGTTTTTCAGACGGACAATTATACGTGGCATGTTCTCGCGTGTGCAAACCAGCGAGTTTATTTGTGCTGGCTAAAGACGGACTGACGAAAATTATCGTACACTCGATTGCTTTTCTAAATTAATATTGATATGTTTTATATTTATGTTCCTTTATAAAATACATTAAATGAATGGTTAGTGTTTTTGTTTTTATCGGCGGTCATTGTCAACATATAATTTATATGGCAGAACGTTTGATGGGTCACTTGGTATATTAATTCTGAGGCGGTGCAATATTCTAAAATTCTACAAATAATTAATAATGGATCAAGTTCTGAGGCGATACGAAGTTCGCCGGGTCAGCTAGTATTTTAATAAAATTTAATCAATGCGATTAATTAAATCGATGAAGAATATTAACAACAATCATAATATAATAGACCGCCACATCCGAAAAACAAAATTTTAATATTTATGACGCCGTAGCGCGGAAAGGGTACAATTATTTGAAAATATAAATCACCCATCCGCTATCTTTTTGATAGCTGCGTATTTCAGGTATAAATAGATTTAAAGGCTCCGCCGTGCCCTTCACGACTAAAACGAAAATCCCGCGTTTACATCCAGTTTTTGAAATATGGAATCGACAAGTCAAGTCACCACGTAGATCCAAAAAAAACAATGTTCAATTACTTCTTACTGTTAAATTGCGGTTATCTGTATCTTTTTATAGGATCTTTTTCTTTAGAGGGCGAAAAGGGAAAGCGAAGGACTCGTTGCAAGGCCGTAAGCCTTAATATAATATTACTGTAGTTCATGTGGAAGGAATATTGAAATATTCAATAAAAAAGATTTATTTTTATAAAAACTTTAGCATTCTTTGAATATTAGGTCTACGAAATTTTAGGCCATCTGGTGTTAAAGTATGGGTTGATTCGCTTAAGAGGTGGCCATTTAGGCCCCGTATTACCTGTCCTAAGCATGGTCAGTACATAGTCCATGGTACTAAGCTTTTATGTCAATGGTCAGTACAATATCGGAGGTTTTAGTTAGATTGGTCAGCGCTTGGTGGCGTATCCCTTATATTCTCTTACATATATTAGTCGGCATAGCAAATGCAACTCAAAAAATGAAGAGCGAGCAGGTAAGAACAAACACAATGGACACACGCTTCACACTCCACAGCCCTTTAGAGTGATAACCAAAAAATACAGGTACAGGTGTGGGCTACGGAAAGGTAAAACAGTAGGATACGACATCAAACGACGTTGATATGTGAACAACGCAAAGCAACAGCAAACAACGACCAAAAACTCACCCTAAGTTGTTTTGCAGGTTAGGAAAATTCAGCGCACAAAAGCAACTACTCTCGGCAGACAAAAAAGTAAGATCGAAGAAATCCAGAAGTCGGACACGCACTACATCGATTCCAGCACTCCGTAAAGCTGAAAAATCAGAGAAAAACAACGATTGGTAAGGAGAAATCGAAAGTGATACTACATAGGCAGTGGCTCACGTACGTAAGTGAGCCGTTATCTTGTTTTATCAATTTATAAAAGATAATTTATCAGGTTTTTGAAAATTTTGTCCTGAAACTAAAATAATGTATATTTTACTATAAAACTTACAACTTATGTAAACAAATTAAGTCTAGCAAAGAGTTTCACCTAATAATAGAGGATATATTAGGTTTGTTCGTGCTAGCTACACTTTTTACACTTTAGTGTAAAGTGTACACTTTTCTGTTCGTGCTAGAAAGTGTAATTACACTTTTCTACACTTTCTTACACTTTTTACACCAGCTCTGGAGCAGGTGTAAAAGTTTACACCGTTTACACTTAATTTTGATTGGCTTTTAGATTTTTAAAAATGAAATATAAAAATGCATACCTAAAATCTAAAAGTAATGTTTGCTAAAAATAAAACGGTAAAAGTAGATTTTTATATCACGTCTTTGTCTTTAATTTTTTTATTTACTAATAATTACTAACAATTTACGATTTACTATTTTTAGTTACTATTTTTACTTTGTTCTTATTTAAATATTATTTAAAAATGGTTAAAACAGCGTGGATGATTCGGAATGCGAAAGGAGAAATTCATTTAACTTGGTGTTTTTTTGCTAAATCAAATTGGTCTTTTATAGATTTTTATATTTAAGGACGGGTTCTCAGCGACGAAGAATTGACTTCATATATGTATCTCTTTCTATTTGCCGAAAAGTGCTGGCACCTAGCGTGTGATAGAAAAATATGAAGTTACTGCTATTTTGGTAATAAGTGAAATGATCTTCAAGAATGTTTGCATAATTGCATATAAGTATTTCTAAATATAGTTTTGTTATGATAGTATAACGTTACAATGTAGATGTATTTCTATTATTTCTGACGAGTGTTTTAATTTCAATTCACGTTAGAAATTTTCAATGTCATATAGTCAGTGGCGGATCTTACATCATAAATAATTTTAGTAAAATAAAAAATTTATTATTTTAAATGTTTTTAGAAAAATATATCACAATTTCAAATATATTATCACAATGAACTAAATTATGTTCAATTATAGAGTATTTTGGGCTGTTATTTTAATATTTGTGTACATATATCAAAGAGTTAAAAAATTTGTAATTCTACAATTTATTTATACTATTATCTAGATTTGGATTTGTGTAGGTTTGAACGTGGTTAAAAGTTGAAATTGGCAATAAGTAATGCAGAGAACAAAAGAAATACGGGGGGGAGGAGCAGTAAATGCTTTTACGCCCTTACTCTTCGGGTTAAAATATACTACTTAGGCCCAGTTTTTCAATCGTAAGTTAACCTTAGATTAACCCAAATTTAAAGGTTAACTTAGATTTCTGACCAATCAGGTAGTCATAAACGTAGGTTAACCCTGAAATTTAGATTAACTTACGATTGAAAATTTGGGCCCTAGAATAGGGATAACCATAGTCAAAGAAATGGTTAAATATATAAAAAACGTATGTACATGTTCTACACAATGTTTAAATTTATTTTAGATAATATTTATTTTAATATAATATTATTATTAATTATAATATAATAACTAAGACGTACTTAACTTACATGGAGTAACAAGGTGGAACTCGGATGACCGTAGTTCTTTAGGCTTATAGGAAAATATTATTAGGAAACACATGTCCGTCCGTCTGCATGTGTCAAATTTCAAAACTATTTCTATAGTTTAAAAACTATACTGGAATAATTCTTAAAGTCGAAACATGCGGACGGACGGACGGACACGGGACCAGAACATAAGAAAATCCTGTGCGCGCGCATTGTAACAGATTGCACATATAAAAATTTATTTGTTGACAGCTAATGCAGCTAACCTAAAAATCCTAAATTCAGTTTATTAGAACAGTCAATGTTTTGGTGTTTTATTTTGTGTAAATATATTATAAATTATGTTATATATTATAAATACGGGGTGGAGTAAATAATAAAAGCTGTACCAATGTGTGACCAACTGTATAATAATTATAATTTATAATTTTATATATTATAAGGGAATGTCGTAAAGGTTGGGACGGGTTTCGTTTTTGGTGTGTAGTTCTGAAATGGATAGGAATAAAAAAAAAAGATATGCTCATTGGCTACAACTTTGCTGTAGAAAGTTTTTGAAATCGCAAACGAGTCAAAAGTTATATCTATTTTAATGAAAGCAACTTTTTTAGCCGAAAAAAAATTTGCCTTATAAGTTGGGACACTATCGAAAATGTGAAAAATAAGTCAAAAACTGAAGTAAAACTGCATGGTATTATGATTAGAATATTTATTGCAACTTGTTTAAATCATATCAGCTTCAACCAAAAAGCAGTCTCTTTTTAGTCGCTTTTTGGAATATTTTCGTGTTTAAAAGTCGTGGAGCAGATTTTTCGATACTATTTTACTTGTTACTTAATTTAAGTTTAAAATCGTTTTATCGTTTTTTAGTTAAAAATAAATTAATGAAAAATAAAATTAAATTTCAAAAAAAATTTTTTTTTTTTTTGAAAATTTATATTACCCGTTCAACTGTACGTCGGTCAAGTGCACATGTAATAATAATTTCTTTGCAAATAAAACAATGACGTAATAAATAGAGGGTTAATTTGAATCGCAGTTTGCACAAGTGAAGAAACTGCAGCATTTCAAGTGTACAATACGTTTGCACATGTAAACAATGTAACTGGATAACTTAATGTTTTTTAGTTATTATACATATTTACAATTATACAATTACATTAAGCAAATATTATAAAAATATCATTTAAATGGTATTGCAGTGTCTTGGAATCAAAAAAAGTGATGTCCCAACCTATACGACATGAGTGTCCCAACCTTTACAAAATAGCCATTTTGTAAAAAGTCTGAAAATTACTCTCTGCAACATAACATTTAAATTGCTCTTTCATACTATGAAAATACACTAAATACAAGACACATTGAACATATTTACTTGAGATAATTGATTTAAATTTTGAGAAATTTCAGCACTTAGAAACTACCTTAAAGATGTTTTTTTAAAGAGAATTTACGGGTCATGAAATGTTGGGTTATGTTATAACCAACCTTTACTGCGACAGTCATAACATAGGATTGGTGTTACCACTACCAACAACTTTTTTCTTTTATTTGTATTTTATCATATACAAAATTCAGTTGGCTTCTTGGAGCCTTTTTTTAAAATAAAATTTTAAAACACGTGCACTTCGTTTTTTGAAAGATAGTATATTTTATGACTTAAATAAATAAATTAGATATAGTTTGAATTTTTAGTAATATTATAATCATTGATTATCTTTTATTGTAATTAATACATGCTTTAATTTAACCGAAACATGTATTAATAATTACAATAATTTGTAAATTGGTAAAAAAAATTCAAAAAAATAATCTAATTTATTCATTTATAATTTATAGTCATTATGAATAAATTTTACAAAATTACGTATAAACAGAGAGATATATCTACTAATTTATTATGCAAATATCACAGTACGCACAATTTTGTAATAATTTGAAATTTAAAAAAAAGTTAATTAACTTGGAAATACAGCGCCGTCTGTAAAACAATACGACCTTATGCAACCTATCCGACTTCCATGAATTTTAATACAATTTTAGCAACAATTTTGCAAATTTGGTCTGTCGAGGTTAACGCCGTTATTACAAAATATTTTTTGAAAATTAAAGAAGTAAATTGAAGTAAATTTTCGTCTGATCATGCTAAATATAACTGCTATATAAGTAAATCAAGTTAAAAAGGTAAAATTTGAAATATTACACATGCTTTAAATGCACCTTTTTGAGTGCCCTAACAATAACATTTATAAATTATATGGTTTAAATATAATTGGTTTAGTATGAAGCTGTAACCTTATACTTTATATTTCTGCTTCATTTACCATCAAATTCAAAATAGTTTTTCTGTGGGCCTCGACAGAATAGAGCAACCTTTTCTCCATTGATTTAACATAGCGTTTTCACGCCCTTAATAACAAATTAGGTTAGGTACCAACATAACCTACCAACGCAAATTTGATTTCAAGGGGTGGAGTTACACTCAAGTTACACTTTTTGTGTTCGCGCTAAACTTCCACTTTCGGGAAAAAGTTAAAGTGTAAATTACACTTTTTACACTTAAAGTGTAAAAGGTGTAACTAGCACGAACAAACCTATTGTTATTATTCGTTAATAATACGTGAACGCACTTTAACGCTCAATCCGTTTTTCGCCTGTATGAGTTAGTAGGCTACTGTCAGTTAATCATCAACACTCGTTGGGCTTTGATTTTTTTTCTATTGGAAAGAGGACAATTTTCTGAGCATTTTGAGACCGCACTTCGATGAGGATTATCCAGTAGTTTTCGAGAAAACGGCATTTGAAAATCAAAATTTTACATGCATTTTACATAGAGAATTGATCCGCTCCCGAGTTCTATTGACGGTGCGTGCGTTCTGATATAGTCTTAATGATGGGCGGGGCACTTGTATTCAGTTGTTGTCGACCACCGGCCGGGAGCACACCGACCGTTGCTAACGAGTTTCACCCCTTTCGAGTTGCACCTTTGGCGAGGTGGTGCGACCTACAGGGATGTTTTTAGCGAGTCAGCGTTCGTCAAAACGGCGCGTAGCGCCCGGAGCGGAGGGGACCGGAGCGGAGGGTAGCGGAGCGTCGGTTTTGACGAACGCAACCAAGGCACTCGAGAATCCACCCTAAAAACGAGTTCTGCGTTTTTCTTAATTTAATTAAAAACTCATTCTTTAGTTTTTGGGCCCTGAGAAGGGCCGGTGTCTGACTACACCGGAAAACGAGTGGCGATCTGGTCCAGCATATTTTGGAGAGCCAATTCCTGCGTACGGCCGTAGAGCTGCAGCCACATGAAGACACGTATGTGCTCCGGCAGGTATCTGCTCTTCAGCAGATCCCGCTTTCGCAGCCAGTGCTTCAAAGTGGACCAGAAACCCTCGACACCGTTGGTGCAGACGCCGGATACTGGGTCTCGAAAATACCTTGAATGATTCACGGTGTAATGGGTGTAGGGCGATACTCTGTGAAGACGTGATAAGCCAGCATAACCGCTCCAGCAATCCGTCCAAATTTCAGAGCCAGGTTTAACGTGCTCGGAGATTAGGTCCTCAAGAGTTTCTTTTTTTCTATTGGGGATGTATAGTATAACCCCACGCTTCTCAGTCATACTGTACATGCCCAAAATCCACTTTTGAGGAACTACCCTCCCCACGTTATACTTGCGCTTTGTAATAACGCTCTCGTCAATTTGGACGACGTCACCAGAGCCACCAACGCGTAGAAGCTCCGCGTCTTGGTTAGACGTAGAACGTGCCATCGCTAACGGTGGTCGACAACAACTGAATACAAGTGCTCCGCCCATCATTATGACTATACCAGAACGCACGCACCGTCAATAGAACTTTTAAGTTTGTGAATTTCCCTATCTAAAATGCATGTAAAATTTTGATTTTCAAAAGCCGTTTTCTCGAAAACTAATGCATAATCCGCATTTTTTCTTTTTTTATTATACACAGAAAATTGCCCTCTTTCCTATAGTGTAACTGGGAACTGACAGTTCCCAGTTAGTAAATGTTTTTTCAAGTGTCCTTTTTGTGAACATCTGTAATCACAAATATAACACTCAAACCGTTTCTCGCCTGTATGAGTTAGTAAATGTCTTTTCAAGGCTTCTTTTAGTGAACATTTGTAATCGCAATTGGCACACTCAAACCGTTTTTCGCCTGTATGACTTAATAAATGTCTCTTCAAGGATCCTTTTGTTGAATATCTGTAATCGCAAATATCACATACAAACCGTTTCTGGCCGATATGAGTTAGTAAATGTATTTTCAAGCTTCCTTTCTGTATACATCTGTAATCGCAAATATCACAATCAAACGGTTTCTCGCCCGTATGAGTTAGTATATGCCTTTTCAAATCTCCTTTTTGTGAAAATTTATAATTGCAAAAGTCACACTCAAACCGTTTTTCGCCTGTATGAGTTAATAAATGTCTCTTCAAGGATCCTTTTGTTGAATATCTGTAATCGCAAATATCACATACAAACCGTTTCTGGCCGATATGAGTTAGTAAATGTCTTTTCAAGCTTCCGTTCCGTGAACATCTGTAATCGCAAATGTCACACTCAAACCGTTTTTCGCCTGTATGAGTTAGTAAATGGATATTAAAGCGTCCTTTTTGTGAACATCTGTAATCACAATGGTCACACTCAAACCGTTTTTCGCCTGTATGAGTTAGTAAATGGCTTTTCAAGTTGTCTTTTAGTGAACATCTGTAATCGCAAATATCACACTCAAACCGTTTTTCGCCTGTATGAATTAGTAAATGTCTTTTCAAGCTCTCTTTCCGTGAACATCTGTAATCGCAAATGTCACATGCAAACCGTTTTTCGCCTGTATGAGTTAGTAAATGGCTTTTCAAGGCTTGTTTTCGCGAAGATCTGTAATCGCAAATATTACACTCAAACGGTTTATTTTTTGCCATATCTCCAATATTAATTTGTGTATTACCCTGTTCCCATTTTTCGAAAAATGTCTCCTCGTTAATCGAAGTCTCTTCGTCTTTAATGTCAATGGAATGATGCAATGATTCTAGTTCCATGTCCTCCATTTTAATCGCATTGCTAGTACTTGGTAATTCTGTCGACGATATCACCTTCATACTGATATCTGCACCTTATATCTTTTATAACAAAATTTCTAAAAGACGGAGTACTGGGAATACTATTAAAAAGTCGAGAAAGAGATCTTCGGACCTAAAGATATTAGGTTTCGTTTAAAATCAACATAACTTAATTAGAATCTGAATATCTTACCGTTCATATTTCTACGTTCTGTTTAGTACTTAAATTTTCGTATAATAAAATATCAAGTGAAAATTAAAGGAAAAAAATGTATCTATGTAGCTTGTAGGTTATGTGCATTACACAAGGTTTGATAGAATTAATACTCCGCACCTGCAAAAGATTTTACAATCAATAATTTTTGTTCAGGTTAATTACATTTTACTTACTAAAGGAAAGTATTTGAAAGCAACCATAACTAACGAAACACAACTCTCATAAGTCATAACCAGTGGAAATTAAACAAAAGAATGTATCTATGTAGTATGTAGGTTATGTACATTGCACAAGGTTTAATATAATTAATACTCCGCACCTGCAATATTAAAGTGAAAGATTTTACAATCAATAATTTTTATTCAAGTTAAATTATATTTTACTTACTACAGGAAAGCATTTGACAGCAACAATAACTAACGAAACACAACTCGTCGGGCATCGCGTCTACTAGTCAGTGACTCAGTGACGTAATGTCTAGGGATGTGCACGCCACCTATTGTAAATTAGTTTTAAACTTCTACCGATTAAGTAGAAAAATCTATATCATGTGTGTGTCTTTGTGTGTGTCTGGTGTGTGTGTGCAACCTGTACACCACAGTGTTACCAACAATTCTTAAAAAAAGTTGGTACTTAAACCACAAGTATGGTTATAAACAAAATTCGTAAACATATCAAGCACAACCAGGGCTGGGCTGTATTTCAATTACATGTATTTTAAATACAAATGTATTTCGTTACATGTATTTTCGATGAATTTCTATGTATAAAAAATGTATGTTTGTAATTGTATTTAAAATGCAATAAAAATGTATTTTGTATTTAAAATACTTTAGTCAATTAAATTTTTTAATTTTTAAAATTATAAAATAATTTTTTTTAAATCACCGCCGAATCTGCACATTTTAAAATGTATTTGAAAACAGGGCGCAGAGCCCTGCAGGGCAGATTGGTTTTTTTAAAAGGGAGTAACAATTATGTTAAATAAATAAAATAAATAATTTGTGTATTGAATCATAATGTATTTTAAAGTATTTTAAATACCAATGTATTTGAAATATTGTGTATTATTGTTTATTTAGCTTAATTACAAGATTTATATTAAAATAATTTTTAAAAGCTAATAATTTAATTAATTTAATTTAAAAAAATAATTTAATTTAGAATTTAAATATTCAAAAAAAAATGTATTTTGCCCAGCCCTGAGCACAACAAACTTCTTTGGTTCTTCTTCTTAACATACCAATTACTTCGTTTTCATTCATTTTTGTAAGTTTTTACCACAAATTATGTGAGGTTATGTTGTTTTCTCATACGTCAGTTTGACGTATGAGAATACCATCATCTTCAGAACTAAATTATGTTCCATTTATCGCATTTCACCCAACACACCGTGCGTTACTGTGTGCACACTGTGTGCGCACCGTGTGCGCACTGTGACACACAGTGCGTCTTAATTGGAAAGCAGCCTATGTTTGACTGTACGCTCTGTTACTACCTACAAAATTGTTAAAAATTTTTGTTTGACTTTACACCTCCCCTCAGTTAACAGAAATTTTTGTGGGTCTTTTAAAAACGGGCAGAATAAAAGTAGGATTACAAAAAAAGGAGGTAAGTCAAATGCGAGAATTACAGAGAAGGAGGGAAAATGCAGAAGTGAAAGTGGGGAATATGCTCAATTTTAAATACCTAAGGTAAGGTTACGGCTGCAAGAAAACCAATCGCTGTTTGCGGACAAACCTAGATCTAGTTTCAAATCATCGGGGACTACAGAAAACTGAAGGACGACCTCTTTGGAAACGGCGTTTCGGGATACACCTTCACCCCGCAGGAGGACAGGACGATGAAAATCATCCTCGAAGGATCACCGTACCTAACCGAAAGAATGATCCGTGACAAACTTACCCAATCCAACATTTTTTTTTATTGTGCAAGGGAGGAAGAAATCTTCCAAAGACTCACTACAACATCCTCCCTGAAGACAGCGGGATCACCTTCCAGTATTACTTCCACTGTCAGTATCTCCGCTTACTGCCCGACTGGGAGCTGCAACTAGGGCAGCGTTTAGGGATAATAAGGGAAAAAAAGCAAAGATATAATGCGAGCAAGCTGGAAGAAATTGAAGAAAAATACAGGAACAAAGAATTAAGAAATTTCTACCAAAGAGTCAAGAAAATTAAACGAGGATATCAAACTATGACAACCTTCTGCAGAGGTAAAGATGGAAATTTGATTGGGTCGACAGAAGAGGTAATGGAAAGATGGGACGAATATTTCCAAGAACTCTTAAACAAACAGGAAGAAAATTCTATGAAGTACATGGACATAGAATATGGGACTTGTATAGAGACATCGACAAAGGAAGAAATTTTGAAAGTAATACAAAATATGAAAAATAATAGAGCTGCAGGAGAAGATGAAATACAGGCGGAGATGATTAAATACAGAGGAGAAAGATTGCAAGAAATGACTATAGCATTGATCCAGCAGATTTGGAGAAAAGAAAAGATGCCGCCGACGCGACGCGGAGAATTGCGCTTATCTGTCCTATACATAAGAAAGGAGAGAAAACAGATTGTGAGAACTATTGCGGTATAGCCTTACTGAACAACATGTAAGGTAAATGGTAGTGATATGCCGCGGTTAGGGATATGACGCATTTTCGAGATCTCGGCTATGGGGCCTACCACGGCTGCAAGAGATTATTAATCCATTAGTTGATTGTTTACCAACATACGAAGAACATCTATTGCAGTGTGTTGTCAACTGTGCCCGAGTTATTACCTATTTTATGCCCAGTTTTGCAGATAAGCGCATGTGAAATTTCAACGCATGATTTTAAAAGTTTCATATAACTCTTCCTGCTGAATTTGCTAATAGTTTTATGTGTTCTACGGTGTTGTGTGCCTTTTAAAATAAATAATATACTGTAGATTTACACATGCTGGTCTTTGTGTACATTTTATAATTTTCTATACGAAATGACGTAATGTTAGTGATATGCTGCACAATAACAGTTGTGTAATTTTTCAGTTCTAATTAAAATTTTTTAAACAAATTTGATTTTTATCTGTTTACATTAAATTACATGTAAATTGCCATAAGCCATATCCCTCACCACCAATATGCCATAACCCTACCCCCGTTAGGGATATGGCAAAAATATCGACCTTTTCAATTAATTAAATTAATAATACTTAGCACTGTCAGAATTAACTGCACTTAGGGCTAATGATAGGTAAAGGTCCTAGATATCTAAAACTCCAATCGTCATGAGAAAGTCATGATTAGTGACCGAGAAATCGAGAATCTCCGAATGGTGCGTCATATCCCTACCTTTTACCTTATAAGATTATGGCCACCCGTATAAAAAAAACAATATATTTTGTAGAAAAAACTCTCAGCTTCAAGAAAAAAAGTCAAATTTGAGGAATCTTGCGCCGCACACAGAAAAAATCGATTTTTCCACTTTAATTGCATATTTAAGGGTCTATTGATGAGTTTAGGATAAAATGGATATTTTTATTCGAAAGCTGAGAAGCCTCTTGTTCTCTTCCCCGCTGTTTTGCCAGCCACTTGCCACACATTTCTCACTGGCATATCGTCCTTCATCCGGTTCAGATGTCCGAACCACCTCAGTTGATTGTAGATTACTTTCCGCATTGCTGGCCGCACTGCTATATTATCCCTAATCTCTACCTTATTTACTCTATCCAAAATTATTTAAACGACCAAGAATAATGAAATAAAAAATTATTTTCAATTATAAATCATTAATTGGGATTACGAATAAAGTAAAAAAAATTTAAGATATATATATTTAAATTTTATTTATTATAAAAACAAAGTTAGATTGCAGTAAAATAAACAAAAAAATGTTCAATTGAAAAAAAAGTAGAAAGCAGAGTCGGCCCACTCTGGGTTTAGCGGAACTGCAGAATAAGTTGAAGATTTTTTAGAAAACAAAAATCAAAAATTAAAAGTGTCGGAATTTGAAAAATTGATGATTTTTCCCAAAAAACTGAAAAATTTCATGGAACAAAACATCGAAAAAAGTTTTTATATTTTTATCTAATAGTACATTCAAAACTGAAAAATTTAAAAAAAAACAACGTTAGATTTAGTCCATTTTTGAAAAAGTTATGGGCATTTGAAAAAATAATAGCCAAATTTCCGTAATAACATAACATAAGAGCAATGTTAATTTTATTAACTTTTTTACTTAGTTTTCTTTAAGTCGCTGTAACTCGAAAACGGCGAAAGAAAATAAAAAAATGTATAGAAACAAAACTGAAGAGATTAAAATTTTCAATAAAATATATTTGAAAAGTTTTGCTGTAAATGCGAGTTTTATATGTCAAAAAACGGTTTCAAAATGTGCAATTTACATGGTTAACATAGGCGTGTATTAATAATTGTTGGAGCCACTGTATGTTACTACCTACAAAATTGTTAAAATCTTTGTTTGACTTTACACCTCCCCTCAGTTAATAGAAATTTTCGCGGGTCTTTTAAAAACGTGCAGCATAAAAGACACTTTCAAATGCGAGAGTAACAAAGAGGGCGGAAAATGCAGAAGTGAAAGGGGGAATATGCTCAATTTTAAGTACCTGTTCAATATTTAAATATAATAATTACATAACGATGTACACATTAATACATTTATTACAAATACTTGAATATATACGGGGCATTCCACGCCAAATCGACCACTTTTGAACCCGACCCCTTTCGATTTGGCCCAAACTTTTTTCTCGTTTTCTATCCCACTAAATATATTTCTCAGAATTTTTTCAACCTCTTTCACCCAACCCAAAAAAGTTATAAATTTTTCAAAAATTTGGCTATAAAATTTTCAAATACCCATAACTTTTTCAAAAATTGACTAAACCCAGCGTTCTTTTTTTTAAATTTTTTAGTTTTGAATGCACTGTTCAGATAAAAATATGAAAAATTTTTTCGATGTCATGGGCCAATTCATGACATTTTTCAGCTTTTTGAGAAAAATTATCAATTTTCCAAATTCCGACACTTTTGATTTTTGATTTTTTTTCCCTAAAAAACTTCAACTTATTCTGAAGTTAATGCCGCTAAACCCAGAGTGGGCCGACTCTGCTTTCTATTTTTTTTCTCAATTAAAAATTTTTTTTTTTATATTACCACAACCTAACTTTGTTTTTAGTATCCACTTCCATGCCCTTATCGGAAAATATTTGTCCCATAAACTTGACTTGTCTCTGACAATATTGGAATTTTTCTTTATTAAATTTTGCACCGACTTCTGTTGCTCTTTGTACTGCTTGCTCTACTGCTGGTCATGTTCTTCTTGCGTCGTACCTGTTACCATCATGTCGTCATGACATACTTGTACATTTTCAATGTCCGCAAAATTTTTCTCGACTGCTTCATGAAATACGATAATACAATGAACTTATATATTCCAATGCAAACGAAATGCGGAAAACCCAATCCAATTCCAGGCTGTTCGCGGACAAACCTGGACCTATTCTCAAACCATCGGGGACTACAGGAAACTAAAAGACCACCTCTTCGGAAACGGCGTTTCGGGATACACCTTCACCCCGCAGGAGCACAGGACGATGAAAATCATCCTCAAAGGATCACCGTACCTAACCGAAAGAATGATCTTTCAATGATTTTTCAACCACAAACAGGTAAATAATTTACAAAAATACGAGCTCTTTGCTGTTTATCCAAGTTCACTCTGCTGTACGGCACCAAGATGCACCAATCAATACGCCACCCCCGCTTTCAACACATGTAAGTTCAAAATCCCGATCACGGCGATAAACGGCATACGGCATACTTCCTGGCATAAAGCCAGGTCTCACTAATACAAATTATGTTTAAGTCTTGTGAGCACACACTGTTCAGGAGCCGAAGAGTTTTTGTACGCAGTCCAAACACATTTTGATAATATATGCCGCTGAATACAGGAAGCACCTGTTGAGGAATGGAGGTATTTTGAGGTGACCTTACGGAGCAATCAGACTGTCTCTCCCGTTGGGAAAATTTCCCTTTTCGGTATCATTGAAAGGGTTACGCAAGAGTCGAAATCGCTTTACAGCTACGCGAGAAGACCAGAATTCGGGCTTTAAACTGGCAACAACTGAAGAAGGAACGGACACAACGTATTGGGATTTAACGTTAACCAAACGCCACCATACGACAGCAATTATAACTACTCCATCAAGTATACTTGAGTATACCAAAGTGTCTTTTAACGTATGTTTTTAGTGTTTTTTAAATTAATTTGGACACAAATAAGCAAAACACCAAACATTTCTGTATAAACCAGTATAAACAAATTAAAATTCTACTGAGGTATACTTGATATAGCAGACATATTGAAGTTACACTAGCGCCACCATCGGTAGTGTAAAATCCCTATCCCTTATAACTACCAGACCTAACCTTAAGCTCGGTACATTCGAGTCTGAAGATAATTTGGAAGACAAATTAGAAGAGATGAACCCAGTAACCTGTTCGGGGTAGTACTGAGGTTTAACTTAAAAACGTGAATTTTAATAAGGAGGTCATCACGCACCCCTTGACTTACGGAAACCACGACTTCTGGAAGACCGCTCTTTGGCAAGGGGAGGAAGATTGTTGAGAATATGCATACGGGTTCACCGTCATTGTAACCATATGATACTTTATGACTTGCGCGTTACCTAATAAACTAGTCTTGCACGAACCACATCAAGTAAACGACGTGTTTTATTTAATCCTTTCTTTAATATCATTGCCTACTTCAATTCTCAACAGGATATGGGCCGAAATGTACACCTAGGCGCGGGATGTTTAATTAAGAATAAATAAAAGTGAATTTGTTGCTAGTGGAAGTTTTATAATAAATAAACTACGCAATTTGTTGAAGGTCATTACTAACGGTTGGTGCCGGGTAAAAAGAGTGCTTGCTTGGTTGCAGCTAAACAAGAATTCAACAAGTGCAAACTGCGAAGTGCAGACGGGTTTCGTGTTACAAGTTCGATAGTTCGAACACTAATCATGTCAAGAAACGACGTAATTTCTACGATCGAGAAATTAAAAGGCGCCGAAAATTATCATACTTGGGCATTCGCCATGGAAAATATGTTAGAATTTTTGGGTCTTGAAAAATGCATAAATCCATCGCGAAATACGGAAACTAACGCTGAAAAGTTAAAAAAAGCCAAGGCCAGGATAGCATTAAGTGTAGATTTGTCGATTGTTCCACACATTCAAACGTATAGGACGGCATTAGAAATGTGGACGGAACTAAAAGCTTTGTTCAAAGACAAAGGTGTGACACGAAAAATCGGGCTATTGCGAAAATTATTGGGAATTCGGTTAGATAAAAGCGATTCAATGAACCAGTATGTTAAGGAAATCATTGATACTTCTAACAAACTATCGGGAGTCGGTTTTTCGGTTTTGGATGAATGGGTCGGGGCAATTCTACTCGCGGGACTAACGGATGAATTCAAGCCAATGATTATGGCCATAGAAAACAGTGGAGTTACAATTTCCGGACATGACATAAAGTCAAAGTTAGTTGATTACGCGTACAAATAACCAAACGAAGGTGGTTCAACTTCTTCATCTTCATCTCCTTACTTCATCATTACGTTGGTCCACCATCCAGGAATAAAAGTCTACAATTTAGAAAACACAAAATACTTATTAAAAAATCAACATGCTTGCCATTTCCAAAACTCATCAATAGAGAAAGTGTGACTGCAAATTCAAATTAATTTATACTATCGCATCTTCATAAACCAAACATCTGCTGAAAGTCGAAGTCTCGCATCCCAAATAAACATACATCCATGTCTACGATCGAACGGAAACGTAACAACTAAAGTCCACGAAGTCTGACTCTTCAATTCCATAATAATCTCGACCCCTTAGACGCAAACGAATTCATAAGGAAAAGCCTCTTACAAATTTTACAAAAATCCAACCATCGGCATTGAAACCAAAATAACAAAGCTAATCATTCCTCGGGAAATTGCTACCACTTAATTCATCCACTTCAAATCCTCCAACAGATGGTTATTCAAAACTTAAGCCATCGCAACATTAACCACCATATGTCGAATACAGAAAAGATTTCCACTTATGATAACATGACATGTGCGACGACCATATTTATATTTCCAAAACGAATAATTATAATTAAAATGAATTAACCCGTAACCTGGGTGCTAAAGTAATTTGTTAACACAAATTAATTAGTCGGAAAAATTATATTTACCCGTTAAACGGCAAAACTAAATTATAACACATACATGACGAAATTAAAAATGAACTCGAACGATTACACGCAAATCCTTGAAGAAATCTACGCGCAATGGCGTTCCTATTGATAACTCTGTAGTTACCAACTACAAACACTAAAAAAACACAGTGGCGTTTCAGTCGGGAAGCTTGTAAAAGAAATGTAAATGACAAAATGTATTTTGTCATGTTACAACTGAAAATAATATGGTGCATGATATTAACGAACAGTGATTTTTAACTGAAATTTCGCTGTGACAAGGAATTTTTTCTTTAATGTAAAGAAATCCTTAGTCAATGTTTAGGTACCCCATTCTTAGATACGTTAATATAGAGAATTGGCATTCTTAAATACAAAGAAAGATTGGGTCATTGACTAATGTAAAATATTCCTTTATATAATGAAGTTTTCTTCTATCTGATAAAATGTTTTCCTTGTATTTAGGAATTCGAACTTTAAATGACTATGACAATACTTAATAAATTGCTGGTGATTATGGAAGTCAATCTTATGATGATTATAATTATTAGACACTGCATAAAAACTGCAATTTGTCCCCTAACTACAAAAATAATTTCTGGGCCTCTAATAAAATTGTATTTTTTATAAAAAAAAAAGCTTATAAAAAATATCTATTTCTTTTCACATAAGCACTTTGAAATTTTGTCAACATGTGTGTGTGTACTTTATTTCCTAGTCGATTTTATGGTTCGTTTTGATTTTTTCAAATTTCGCGTTATTAATAGATATTTCATTAAAGAATTTGTGCAAAGTAACAAGAAACTGTTAGATACAACTAAACTAAATTAAATATAATCGACGGTTTTTAATTGAATTATTTTTAATAAATTCTGGTACCAAGGAGTATAACTGACAATTTTAGAAATCGTCAGTTATTATTAATCAGTTACTTGGATGATAAAAATGTGCTACTCGTACACTATTCTTTATTGCCATTAAGACGCGTTTGCTTATATCAGTTGTGTTACCGTCTTTGAGCTGTGATTGTGTGATTCAAGTGCACATAAATTCTAAGGTAAGTTTTTTAACTAATTTTTAACTTTAACTTATTAAGTACTAGTTAAAAATGCAATGCCTAATAATTATATTTTTATTATTTCAGTCGATTGAAGGAAAACGATTTTCTTATTCTTGCTGTTAAAATAGTGCATCTTTTCACATCTTCTGAAGTTGTAGGAACATATTATGTTCCAGCAGTCAAGAAGAAAGATTCAAGAACGAGAATATCCTTGATGGCAAAAGGACGGTTGGTATCGAAAACGTAAAACTTCTGGCGAAACTTCTGAACCAACGACAGAAAATTCTACCGAAAGTATAAGTGTATTGTTTTCAGTAATATTTTTTTAACACTTTAATTTTAGTTGATTATTCAAAAAATCAAGATTATATATGACTTGCCCGCAATTGTGAGCCATGGATACTAATGTTTTTGAAAAATGGAACAATAGTTATTCATTAAGAGAGAATACTGATAATTTTGCAAAATATAATAGCACTACCGTCCAGAAGTTTTTAAATAAGTGGCTCATTTAGAAAGATTTATGTTCGGCCGTTTTGGTATTAGATATTAAATTCACTAATTTTCATTTAATTATTTATTTTATGAATTTTCAGATTAATCTTGACTTTGATAAAAAAATATCGCAATAATGCTGAAAATTTTTTCCTAAATTGCGGGAAAAAAAGGATCGAGGTTTACAAATTGGAAAATTTGCAAAAATAAAGGTAAATTATAAATTTTATTTTTCGTTGCTTGTACTACTAATTAGCATAATTTTCAGATTGCTTTAGAAATTACATTATTAACCCATTTAATACCTCCGCCAGGGTGGCGTATTTTATAAACAAACACATGCACTAGGAATTGGGAATCTCTTTTTAACTAAATCCTAACCGTAAATGAAAAACAATTAAAGGATCCAGGTTTTCGAATTCTTACAAATTGGAAAAGTTGCGAAAATAATGGTATATAAATTATAAATTTTATTTTTCGTTGTTTGTACTACTAATTAGAATAATTTTCAGATTGCAAGACTGCTTTAGAACTTAAATTCGAAAGTTTTTATACTAGTTTCAAATTTGGACTCGACAGGTTAATTTTAATTGTTGCAGTAGCGAGAAAACTCTGTTGAGGCTATGGCTACTAAAAGTTAAGTTAGGCGACAAATCCCTTTTTCAAAGTGTTTATATGAAATTAATCCGTTGAGCAGGATAGCAACATTTTGTATTATTTGTATAAGTTTTGTTACTTCGTATTAACGTTTTCTATACATAAAACTAAATATGAAGGTAGTATAAAAAATAAAACTTTTTAATAAGTTTAATTATTTTGTAAATAAATTTTACAAGCGTTTTTTATATTGTTAATTATTAAATATAAATAACGCATTTGCTGGCGTATTTTTTATTAATTTTCTACCGGTTTTGTTTTTAGTTTTACGTTTTCTAATTTTACATTTTTATGTTTAAATAAATTTTTCTTTTTTTAACATTAACTTAAATTGTTTTCAAGTACAAAACAAAAAATTGAAACATTTTGTTACTAGCCCCACCTTTTATTAGTTAATTAAAATTTATAAATAGTAGGTATAACATGAATATTTTAAAAATATTAACAATAAAATTATAGGGGTATATTTTTATTTAATTATAAAAATTAATATTTTTTTTTATAAATAAACGTTATAAGTTATTTTAAACTGTTTTTTTATATGAACCAATTCAATTCTGTAGAACAATAGTTTTACTCGTTTTAACAAAAATTAAAATGCGTTACATCAATTACTACCATACGTATAACTACGAAATGTGTACGTTAAATGAAGACCTATTCTTATTTAATCAATGATATGCAGTTATCAGTTACCGAATGCAAATCGTTTTCACAAAAATCACGTTCTTTGAGACAAGCACTAGCATTCTTTGAGACAACAACTAGCCTTCTTTGAGACAGGGAACGATAATTCTTCCGACCGGAAATGCTATTCGAAGTAACAACAAAAAACAGTTTTGAAATATGAGTATTTCTGGTATTAAATGTTAAAGAATTTATTTTCGTTATTACAAATACTTATGCATTACTTAGTGAATGCGTTCGTCAATTACGAAACACGGTTTCGTTAAGATGAAGAAATGGTGCGTTGTATCAATTTTAAAGTACTATTTCTTTATCATTAAAACCGTGTTCTTTATATTTATGCTCTATTTTGGTTCAGTGTAGAAAGTTTGCTATATTTAGCACAAGGAACTCGTCCGGATATAGCATTTGCCGTAAACTATGTGAGCAGATTCAACAATAATTATGGTAAGGCTCATTGGAGTGCAGTAAAGAGAATTTTTAGATACCTAAAAAAAACCCTACATACTGGAATATGCTACAAAAAGAATAACGATTCGAAAATACAAGGGTACTCCGATTCGGACTGGGCATCTGATGTCGACAAAAGAAGATCTTGTACAGGATATGTATTTACAATGTCTTCGGGTGCGGTAACATGGTAAAGTAAACGACAACCAACAGTAGCCTTATCAAGTAGTGAAGCTGAGTACATGGCTCTTTCAGCTTCATGTCAAGAAGCTATATGGCTAAAACAACTAGCAGAGGAACTCGATCCTAGCCAGCGAGGAAAGATTTTGGAAATAAAATCGGAAAATCAAAGTGCCATTAGTTTGGTTAAATCGGATGGATACAGAGCACGTTCAAAACATATCGATGTTCGACACCATTACATCCGTCAAAAAGTTGAAAGCAGGATAATTGAAATAAATTATATTCCAACTGAGGAAATGGCAGAGGACCATTTAACAAAAGCAGTAAGCGGTTTAAAAATTAATGTGTGTAATAAAACAATTGGTGTTGCGGACATTAAAAAATTAAAAGAAAAGCTTTGTGAGTAAAACTATTTAAAATTAGTTTATAAAGCTTGCATAGATATAGTTTTTTTTTTGTTTAAAAAGTCAATATTTTTTTAATTGCATTATTGTAGTAATGTTAATTATGAAATTTACTTTGTTAACTGTATTTTTTCTTTTATTGTTAAATGAGTGAGGGTGTTGAGAATATGCATACGGGTTCACCGTCATTGTAACCATATGATACTTTATGACTTGCGCGTTACCTAATAAACTAGTCTTGCACGAACCACATCAAGTAAACGACGTGTTCTATTTAATCCTTTCTTTAATATCATTGCTACTTCCAAATCTCAACAAAGATATGGTGGAACTGAAGGAGGATTCGCGCCCAGGGCAAGGCCCGCTGTCCGACGAGAATCAAAACTAAACCTGTCTCAGATATAGCGCGATCCATATTAATACCTGGGACAGTAAGTTGTAGGTAATTCGCAAGTTAGGAAAATGCAGCGCACAAAAACAACTATTCTCGGCAGACAAAAGCACTAAGATCGAAGAAATCGAGAAGTCCGACACACACTAAATCGATTCCAGCACTCCGCCAAGCCAAAAAATCAGAGAAAAACGATTAATAAGCAGAAATCAAAAGTGATACTACATAGGAAGTGGCTCACGTACGTACGTGAGCCGTTATCTTATTTTATCAATTTATAAAACATCATAATTTATAAGACTTTTGAAAATTTCGTCCTGAAACTAAAATAATGTATATTTTACTATAAAACTTACAACTTATGTAAACAAATTAAGTCTAGCAAAGAGTTTCACTTAATAATAGAGTACATATCGTTATTATTCGTTAATAATACGTGAACGCACTTTAACGCTCAAACCGTTTTTCGCCTGTATGAGTTAGTAAATGTCTTTTCAAGCTTTCTTTCAAGGAACATCTGAAATCGCAAATATCACAATCAAACGGTTTCTCGCCCGTATGAGTTAGTATATGCCTTTTCAAGTCTCTTTTTTGTGAAAATTTATAATTGCAAATGTCACACTCAAACCGTTTTTCGCCTGTATGAGTTAGTAAATGTGTTTTCTGTGAACATCTGTAATTGCAAATATCACACTCAAACCGTTTTTCACCTGTATGAGTTAGTAAATGGCTTTTCAAGTTATCTTTTCGTGAACATCTGTAATGGCAATGGTCACACTCAAACCGTTTTTCGCCTGTATGAGTTAGTAAATGTGTTTTCAAGTTATCTTTTCGTGAACACCTGTAATCGCAAAAGTTACACTCAAACCGTTTTTCGCCTGTATGAGTTAGTAAATGTGTTTGAAAGCTTCCTTTCCGTGAACATCTGTAATCGCAAATATCACAATCAAACCGTTTTTTGCCCGTATGAGTTAGTATATGCCTTTTCAAGTCATACTTTCGTGAACATCTGTAATCGCAAATGTCACACTCAAACGGTTCCTCGCCCGTATGGGTTAGTATATGCCTTTTCAAGTCTCTTTTTTGTGAAAATTTATAATTGCAAATGTCACGCTCAAACCGTTTTTCGGCTGTATGAGTTAGTACATGGCTTTTCAAGTAGTCTTTTAGTGAACATCTATAATCGCAAATATCACACTCAAACCGTTTCTCGCCTGTATGAGTTAGTAAATGTCTTTTCAAGCTTCCTTTCCGTGAACATCTGTAATCGCAAATGTCACACTCAAACCGTTTTTCGCCTGTATGAGTTAGTAAATGGATTTTCAAGCTTCCTTTTCGTGAACATCTGTAATCACAAATATCACACTCAAACTGTTTTTCGCCTGTATGAGTTAGTAAATGTCTTTTCATGGTTCCTTTCAAGGAACTTCTGTAATCGCAAATGTAACACTCAAACCGTTTTTTGTCTGTATGAGTTAGTAAATGTCTTTTCAAGTGTCCTCTTCGTGAACATCTGTAATCGCAAAAATCACACTCAAACCGTTTCTCGCCTGTATGAGTTAGTAAATGTCTTTTCAAGGCATCTTTTAGTGAACATTTGTAATCGCAAATGTAACACTGAAACCGTTTTTCGTCTGTATGAGTTAGTAAATGTCTTTTCAAGTTTCCTTTCAAGGAACATCTGAAATCGCAAATGGTACACTCAAACCGTTTTTCGCCTGTATGAGTTAGTAAATGGATTTTCAAGCTTCCTTTTCGTGAACATCTGTAATCACAAATATCACACTCAAACTGTTTTTCGCCTGTATGAGTTAGTAAATGGATTTTCAAGCTTCCTTTCCGTGAACATCTATAATCGCAAATATCACACTCAAACGGTTTATTTTTTGCCATATCTCCAATATTAATTTGTGTATTACCCTGTTCCCATTTTTCGAAAAATGTCTCCTCGTTAATCGAAGTCTCTTCGTTTTTAATGTCAATGGAATGATGCAATGATTCTAGTTCCATGTCCTCCATTTTAATCGCATTGCTAGTACTTGGTAATTTTGTCGACGATATCACCTTCATACTGATATCTGCACCTTATATCTTTTATAACAGAATTTCTAAAAGACGGAGAACTGGGAATACTATTAAGAAGTCGAGAAAGAGATTTTTGGACCTAAAGATATTAGGTTTCGTTTAGAATCAACATAACTTAATAAAAATCTGAATATCTTACCGTTCATATTTCCAAGTTCTGTTTCCAAGAATGTATCTATGTAGCTTGCAGGTTATGTGCATAGCACAAGATTTGATATAATTAATACTCCGCACCTGCAATATTAAAGTGAAAGATTTTACAATCAATATTTTTTGATCAAGTTAAATTATATTTTACTTACTACAGGAAACCATTTGAAGGCAACAATAACTAACGAAACACTTATCAAACTCCTACTTTATCTATGCACAACACTAATAACCAGTTGGTATCAAAATGTCTACCAGTGACGTAAGGGTCTTGGGATGTGCACGCCACCTATTGTAAATTGGTTTTAAACTTCTATCGATTAAGTAGAAAAATCTATTTTTTCTCCAACCGTATTAAAAGCAGTACATTTTTAGTAGCATTACCTCAACTAAAAGTTGACGTTTTCATTATTAATATAAAAATGCGAAAATTGCTTTTTTACGTGCACTAATAGTATATTACTGGCCAAGCATAGAAAATGATCCGTTACTGGGCGCGCAGCCATATTAAAAAGTGAGCTAACGAGCTTCTTAAAGCTGTAAGCCCAGTAACGGATCATATTTCGAAGCGAGGTAAGTATACTTTTTTATCGGAAAACATAAAATTATCAATTATATCAAATATTAAAAAATACTGTTTAAATTACACATTGTGACAGATAAGACAAATTTAAACAATGTCATTAGAGCAACCCTCTATGGCGAAGTGCAATAAGCGAATGAATCATAATTAAATCGTTTGGCGATCGCCAGTTCGAATCCCACGTCGGACAAATTTTTATAATAAAATTTTTTATAATATAAATGAATTGACTTGCAGAAGTAACAGAATCGACCATTAATAAAAACACATTAATGGTCGATTTTACATTATTAGTCGATTTGTGAGCTGACTAGGGATGCTTCGTTTTAGCCGCCGGGTGGACACTCGGAAAGCATCGCTTTCGTTATGTTTTCCGATAAAAAGACTTTTTTGTGCATGACTTAATAGCTATTTAAGTTGCTAGGAATGCAAGGACCTTATTAACGTACAAGGAAGGTTTATATAAACCGAGGCGGACGCCGAGGTTAATATTACCTTCCGAGAGTGTTAATAGTCTCTACATTCCGTGTAGCTTATTATATTTTACCCGCTACCGTAACTTTTCCCGTTTAATATAATAATTATTTTAAAAACAATACGGATGATTTGACATCGATTGTCAGAACTTTAATTCGAATTTTGATTTCATTATTTTTACATTCTAACAAGGAGACTACGGCTACTCGTCATCATCGATTTCGTCCGGGTTCATGGTATATGTAGGGCTTGACTAGAATTGAACGTGACCCAAGTGGGAACTCCAGATGGCCAAGCGTTTAGATAATCAATTTTTTTCTCGCAGATTTGATACTACATAAGTTAGTTAGGTTAATTTGCAACTACTAGTTAGCTTAGCGGTAGGAAGTCTGGAAGTTCTACTGTGGGTAGAATTTTTTTCGCCCTTTTTCAATTTTCACGATACTTACGTGACAATGAATCGAAATAAAACTTAACTTATTCTATTTATTCATATTTTCACAAAAAGCACAGGCCGTCATTATTTTAACATTTTATTATTTTAACAAAAAGGAATTGTAATTAAAGCGTACACGAGAACTTCGTAAAATTTTTTTTATAATATTATCATGTGCTGGGGTGATATTATAAAATTCGGAAATAATACAAAATTATAAAAAAAATTTTATACGAAGTCCTTGTGTGCACTTTAATTAAAATCCCTTTTTGTTAAAATAATAAATTGTTAAAATAATGACGGCCTATGCTTTTTGTGAAAAGATGAATAAATAGAATATACGTTAAGTTTTATTTCGGTTCATTGTCTCGTAAAAGGATCGTAAAACTTGACAAAGAGCAAAAAAAATGCTACCCAGTGGAGACTCAAACCTGCGACCCTCGGAGTACTAGTCCGACTTCCTACCGCTAAGCTAACTAGTAGTTGCAAATTAACCTAACATAAAAGACTTATGTAGTGTCAAATCTGCGAGAAAAAAATTGATTTTCTAAACGCTTGGTCATCTGAAGTTCCCACTTGGGTCACGTTCAATGGCTGAGTTCTCTACAGCTTGCCAACTTCGGTAAAACTTAGTATTCGGTTACGCACTTTTTTAATAAATTTTTTATGCAGATTGATTTATTTTTAATTCTAATTATAAAACTGTCTCGGAACTGTAAATTTATTTAATTTAAGAAATATTGCTGTTTTAGTTACTTTCTTTGAATCCCCTGCGATATTATCAAGTTTGTCACTATGAATATATTGAAAATAAGGTTATTTTAAATGTCATCTTCAAAGGTTTATATTAAGAAGTTGGGGTTATAAAATTTGTTTAAGTTATTACTGGCATAATCAACTCAATTTTTAACAATAATTCGACAATACATTGTGAAAAAACTAATATGCTTGCATATATGCTTGAACGATCGGAAAAATTAAAGTCACCAGCCAGCTTATGGTGTGAGTATTCCATGTTGAAGACAACCATTTCCTACAATGTAAACGTCGATATTTCAAAATTCACGAAGTTAATTGGTTACCTCAAAAGCAAGAATAAATGCCGCATTCCAAAAAAGTCCAAAATACTGAACAGAGAGGATATCGTAAACTTTTTTAAAAATGCTCCTGACGACACATACTTATTAATGAAGGTAAGATTGCCATTATTTTCTTTGCATTTAAATTTTAAAATAATTTTTTTAGACAGTAATGATTATGGGCATTGCTGGAGCTTGTCGGACAGATGAATTCTGTAAAATGCAGTTACAAGATGTTACAGATAATGGAAGATTTATAATTATAAAAATTCCTAATACAAAGAATGACGTTCCTCGCAGTTTTTCAATTGTTGAAAATTTTGAAGAAGATATTGACTATTTGAAAACTTTTAAAAATTATTTGGCGATTCGCATGAAAGTGACTAATAATTCACGTTTGTTCTTGAGATATCGATCCGGGACGTGTATTAATCAGCCAGTTGGAAAACACACATTTGCGAAAATTCCGACAATAATTGCAACATTTTTAAACTTGCCAGAAGCGCATTTGTATACTGGGCATTGCTTTAGACGCTCTTCTGCCACTTTACTCGTAAATTCTGGAGAAGATATATTAGGTTTAAAACGGCACGGTGGGTGGAAGTCTACTACAGTAGCAGAAGGCTATGTGGCGGAGTCGATTAAAAACAAATTAGATGTCGCCAGCAAAATACTTTATGCCAAAAATACATTTGACTCCAATAATACAAGTTCTACATCAAAAATAATTCATGAAGATTATACTAACTTCTTCTCAAGTGGCAACAATTTTAACATCTCAGAGTATCGCCGTTCCATGTAGTGACCAAGAGACCAATTTGCTCCAAAACGAACAAGTAATTATAAAAAATTCTTCGTTTTTAAATTGTACATTTAATTTTCACAAATAAATACCAAGTCCTAAAATGTTACTCCTATCATTATTTCATTATTTTCCTAGGATTGTAAGTGATTATTAAGTTCCGTCGTCAACAATATTTAAGTAAACAAATGCTATGATCAACTTACGCCTATTGTGACCAGGGCTGGGCAGTATTTGAAATACTTGTATTTGAAATACTTGTATTTGACCTAAGCTAAGGTTACGGCTGCAAGAAAACCAATCGCCCCCAAAAAACCCCTTTCTATTATAATGCTCAATCATTTAATCAAATTTCAAGCCCAAGGCAAACAAATTGCGGAAAACCCAATCCAATTCCAGGCTGTTTGCGGACAAACCTGGATCTATTCTCAAATCATCGGGGACTACAGAAAACGGAAGGACGACTTCTTCGGAAACGGCGTTTCGGGATACACCTTCACCCTGCAGGAGGACAGGACGATGAAAATCATCCTCAAAGGATCACCGTATCTAATTGGAAAAATGATCCGTGACAAACTTAGCCAATCCAACCTTTTCTTTTATTGTGCAAGGGAGGAAGATATCTTCTAAAGACTCACTAAAACCTCCTCTCTGATGACAGCGGGGATCACCTTCCGTTATTACTTCCACCGTCAGGATCTCCGCTTACTGCCTGACTGGGAGCTGCAACTAGGGGAGCTTGTTGTTCGGTTCTCTCCGCAGCTTCTTTGGCTTTTAAGATGGCGGTGATGAAGTTGTTGATTTTTACCCACTGATATTCGCCCTCTAGCATGGCGTCGATTATATAGTCTGGTGCCAGTATGTATCCCGTCGCTAATGAAACCATCATTCTCTCACGTTCCCATCTCCAGCAGTGGTATAGGGTGTGTTTTGCTGTGTCCATTTCTGTACAGTATCTACAGATGGGGCCTTGCAGTTTTCCAAAACGGTGCAGGTAGTAGTTGAAGGACCCATGTCCGGAGAGTGACTGGGTTAAATGGAAGCCTATTTTGCCATGCCGTCTTTCGATCCATCTGTTGAGAACTGAGATTAGGCGACGAGTCTACTGCCCGCAGCTGCTCATCTCTCATTTGGCCTGCCGCCTTTCCAAGATATATTTACTTGTTAAATCGTGCTCATCGTATTTTATGCTCTTCTGCAGCGCTAGTAGGTCGATGGGGGTCATAGACGCCAGAACAAGTGCTGCCTCCAGCGAAACTGTTTTATTCGCACAGGAGACCCTTACAGCCATGCGTCTCTGGACACTAAGCAGCCTAGCGGAGTCATCGACAACACTCTCCTTTTTGTCTGTTTAGGGCCTCGTAGGTTGGGTAACAAGCGGGCAATACATGTAGTCACTGCAGCGGCCTTGGCTGAAGCGTATCGGATGTGTTCGGCAAAGTTTAAAGATTTGTCCACTTTCATTCCGAGGATGGTTACGAAGTCCTTTGATGGTATGCGGACTCCGTTTAGTCGGACGTCGATCTTTCGCACTCTCCTCCTTCCGCTGAGTAGTACCGCCTCCGTCTTTTTGGGGACTAAGGCGAGACCTCTGCTACTCACCCAAGTGTAAATGGAATCGAGTCTTTCCCAACAACAACCAGGTTGTTTTCATCGGAGAAGCCTACCGTATAACAACCAGCTGGTAGTTTCAAACGAAACAATTTGTCGTACATGAGGTTCCCGAATGTAGGGGCGAGAACCGACCCTGAGGGACCCCGCTGGTAGCCTCCATGCTTTCGTCAATATCGCCTATTAATAAGCTTCTATCTTCGAAGTAGCTAACGATAAGATTGAAGATGTCATTATCTATCGTCAGTTTCTTCAGTGCCTTCAGAATGTACATCACCCAACCCGCACTGTTAAAGGTGTTTATAACATCAAGCGTAACAAGGAGGCAAAGTTTTCTTGTTCGCCATGTGCCCTTCTTGGCGTTGAGAGCTCTATTTAAAATGCTCTTGAGTGCGTCGACTGTCGATTTCCCACTTCTGAACCCGTACTGATTTCCAGAGAGGCCGCCGTTGTTGGATATATATTTTTCGAGGCGGTCGAGGATCAGCCTCTCAAAAAGTTTGCCGATATGGTCAATAAGACAAATGGGCCTGTATGAGAATGCGTTATCAGGAGGTTTACCGCCTTTTAGAATTAGGACTAGCCGAGCTATTTTTCGACGAGGCGGAAAACTAACGCACTCTAGACATTCATTAAAGACTTTCCATCCAGGGAGACCGCTGTTTTAATCACCCGTCAGGGTATGCAGTCCGGGCCGGGGGCTTTATCTTGTGAAATTCTAGCTGCCGCTTCGTCCAATTCCTGTAGGGTAAACCAGGCTCTGTTTTTTACGGATGCTTACGCGGTTCAACCGTTTTGGGGGGTACGGGGGGAAGAACCGCAACTATTTTTCTGATTTTTTCGGGATTGGGTCCCGACACTTTGCCTTTTATTTCTTTTTCCAAAAATATCGATTTTTGGAAAAAAAAGGTAGAGACCGAAATTGTTGGAAATTTGATTGTCTACAAGTTTGGTTATCTTCATTATAGCTGAAAAGTTGTAAATAAACGAGATAATTCAATTTTTTGAATTTCTCACGGTTTTTTGAGTGTAATTAAAAAAATATCGATCCTAGAAGAAAAATTGTAAGGACTAAACTTGTAGATCATAAAATTTCCTATAATTTTGGTCCTTACGATTTTTCGATTAAATCAATAATGGCAGAGTTATTCAGAAAAAGCGTTTTTTACGCTTTTAAGCTGAAGCCCGATTTGGTCGCCATTTCAAAGGTACACTCCCAGTGAACCCCCCGAGAGTATAAAACAATAAGACAGCGCCGTAGAGTTTTTTCAGAGTTAGGTGCCTTTTATGAATATAATTACTGGACAAGAAAAGATAAAAATTAAGTTTTATTTTTTTCGCTATCTAACAAAATATAATAAGACTTGAGGTATTTTTCATAAGTACACAACAGGTACTGTGCATTTTGTTTGTCGGGAAAAACAATCGATGACATCCTTAAGAAATTGATCGGAACCACTGTAGGCTTTTACCAACTCTTTTTCAATCACAATTCGTCCCATGTTGATCGATCCATTACAGATGCAATTTTTAATTTGTTTTAATGTGGAAATACCTCTCTCGTCTGAAGCTGGGATGATCGGTAAAGCTGCAGCTAAGCAAAGAATCTTGTAGAATTCGGGCATGCATTGTGCAAGACCAGTGTCGTACATAAATGCAATCATCTCGCGGGGCGTTTTTGATTCGTCTAAAAATCCATCCACGTAAACCACGTGAAGTTCATTTTTCAACAAAACATGATCCCAAAATTTATATTGGCTCTTCAAGCCTGGCACTAGTGCATGCGGAAGGATTTTCCCAGTGAATTTCGGAACATCCAACAAATCAAAAAAATTTAATTTCTCTAAATCGGAAAATCTAATTTCAATCTGATCGATTGCAATGGCTAAAATTGCATCAAAAATTTGTTTTAACTGTTTGTTTTGCTAAATAATAAAACCAACTCTTCAAAATTACCTTGATTGGAAGATCCTGCGGTCTCGTCCTGCCCTGCAAATGGTACGTCTTGCTGACAGATAAAAAGTAAAATCTCGAATAATCTCTTGATAGTCTCCCGATTTAACCTCGCTGTTGAAATTTTCCAATTTCGTTCCGTCTGTGTCCTTTATAACAGCAGAAATATTTCGTTTAGTAAACAAAACAAACTTACACATAGAACCAAGCCGATCGAGATAAATATTTTATATCTGTGTAGCCAGTTTTATTCCAAGTTCCTTCGTTACTACTTCGATTTGTAAAAAGTACACACGGCCAGCAAAATATTTTTTTAAGGAATGTACTACCGACAATACAGGTATGCTTATCGTACCAAGTGCTATGAAAAATCCTCTTTGGTTTTCCCCCGCCAGTATTAATTAATGTTTTTCTAAGATCCGGGCATGGCCTCTTCAATTTTCCAACGTATAACTTGTCTTCGTTCGAAAGGTTATCAAATTTCAAAGTATTAACTAAAAAATCGACTACACCTCACAATTTCTAACTGTTACCGGTTCCATATCTTCGGTAGCGGTGCGGTAAATTTCACGTTTATTGCCCGTATGAGTTTGGAGGTGACTTCTGAATTTACCCTCTTGATTACTTTCATCATTGAAACCATTATGATCTATAACATACAACAAATTCGTAAATGCTACCGTACATACAAAATCATTAACCCAGTAGCGCAGCGAGGGGGGGTCCGCCCCGGGCGCACACTTTTTAGGGACTTTAAAAATATTTTTAAGGATTAATAATGACAAAAACACCGTTCCACTCTTCGATGCAATATGAATTCGTTAACAACAAATTGACTTCTACAGCGGTTAAAAAACTTGTTGACACGATACAAATAGATGCCAAAGTTAAAGGATGCAGTACGGCCCTCCTCTTTGATATCCCTGGGGCCTTTGATAACCTTTGGTGGCCAGCTCTCTTTTATGTTTTGTGCAAGAGGAGAACGCCTCCAGGACTCATAAGTGTCCTTAGGAGCTATTTAAAAAACAGGATTGTATCCCTCCAATCAGGAAATACCAACCTATATATTGTCGTGTTCCAAAACCAATTTTTTTAATTTTGAATTTTAAATTTAATTTTGTATTTAAATTTTGTTTTAATTGTTGATTTTGTAAATTTAAATAATTGCTTTGATTGTTTTTAAATTTTAAATTAATTTGTTAATTGTTTTTATATTGTACATATTATTGAAATTGTTGTTAGCGCCAAAAGTTTGATGATGACGCGGAAATTTGTTGAAACGTGGCCTTTTGTCGTTTGCGCCGACCGGAGCAAGCGGACGCATTGCGGACGCTCTCCGTTAATGTGTAATTTTGCATTATATTTTGAAATTAAATTTGAGTTTTTTTATGTGTATGAAGTTTAAGTTATTACGAGTGTTTTTAATTTATTGTTTGGATTATTCAGAAACATTTAAGAGTTTCTTGCTTTAAAAAAATGGATGGCCCCAAGGAAAGTTAACGTTTGTATTGAATATAAAAATTAATACGGAGTGCATCACAATATGTAAAAGAATAACCAATGGTCGGTTCTAGGACCGATTTCCTATTTGACGACTACTTAAATGAAGAAGAACAACTAAATCTGGATGACGAAACAACAAAAGCATACGCTGAAGATCTCGGGAAAATTATCAAAGCGAAAAGCAGAAAAGAGCTGATTAAGAAGCTACAGGATGCAGTCACTAGGTTGGACCGCTGGTGCCAGTGCATGAAGCTCAGTCTCTCGGCAACAAAGACCAGAGTCATGTGCTCCCGCCCAGTCCGGTCCTCCAACACTGACACCAAGATCATTCTTAATGGAAGGAAAATCAAAGTAGTGAAAGAATATAAATATCTCGGTATTTTATTCAATAAAAAACTCACCTTCCAGCCGCATATAAATATGGTTTGCACGAAAGCAACAATTAAATCTAATCTCAGGCCTCCAACGTAAGGCTAGGGCCCAGGGTGAGCCAAGAGAGCTGGCGAGGGTGCAACCCGATGATTTTTTCGATGGCGAAAAAACAATTTTTTGCTAGTTAATTTATTCATAAGCGTCAATATAAAGCTGGATTTATAGTTTGACGGACTGCAAACGTAGACGCACTGGAATATAACAAACGTACTGTAAAATATTGTTACATTTATAAATCGACGGAACGGAACTTTTGAATGACATTTGATATAACCTAAAAATTATATGAATCAGCCATACAAATTATACAAAATAAATTTTGACACTGACATCGCACATAATTCTTTCTTCGATTGGCTGGACGTAAGAAACGTAAAAAACCCACTGTAAAAGATGAAAGTTGGTCATCCCTTCCGTTCCAGTCCGTTTCCGTTTGCGCTTACGTTTATTTATAAACAAAAGTATATAAATTCTTTAGTTGATCTTTCTGCAATGCGTCTACGTTTACACTCTGTCCAACTATAAATCCAGCTTTAGTCACCAAAAAGGAAAGGTTAAGTTGTTTAATTTTTTATTTATTTCAGTTTTAAGGTTAAATACAATAGGTGAACTTAAACCTTGTAATTTTCTTGGGATGGGATGCATTTAAGTCAACCTAGTCAAAATATTACTTACAAATTTTCCCATTCCTTTTTCGCAGGTTCCGCCCTTGAACTTCAACCATGTATTTCGACGCCTATGCTTGAGATGGTAACGCCATCTAGTGGGCATTCTTTAATTCATATTTCTAACCTCAATGAAATTAATTTGGATTTTTGTTTGTTATAGAATTGCATTATTTTCTATGTAAGTTTTACAACAATTTTATAATTATTTATAAATTTTTAATAATTTAATAGAATTTTGCAGAGCAGAAGTGTTTTGAAAAAAAAGTTGGAAGTCTATCGGTAAACAACCTGTCGAAGAAACTGTCGGTTAATTACTGGCAAGAAAGAGTTATTGATTTTGATATTGACACATAATCTAATTTAATTTATATTTGCTCTACCGAAAATATGAATCAAGCCTTATATAATTTAGAAACTTCGTGTAATGCAAATGGCATGATTGAAGTTAAAACAGAAGACATTCAAATCAAATTGGAAGAGTTGCATCATACAATTGACATTAAAGAAGAGCCTGCAATTTCAGGAGCTGCAGTCGATATAGAATCCGAAGTCCTAGTATGTCGACAATTCACATGCGAGATATGTCAAGTCAAATTTACGAAAAAGGTACAACTCAGAAATCATGTAAAAATTCATAGGGCAAAATTATACGTGTGTGAAATTTGTCAGTATAATAGTTCGTTGAAAAGTCGTTTTAGAATTCATATGGAAACTCACAGCGGAAAGAGACCGTTTGTATGTGAAATTTGTAACCATAAATTTTCACGCAAGTTTTCCTTAACAACTCATTTGAGAACTCATACAGGGGAGAAACCTTATTTATGTGAAATCTGTAACTGTAAATTTGGAACTCTTGCTCATCTGAAAACCCATTTAAGAACCCATACGAACGAGAGACCTTTTGCATGTAAAATCTGTGATTATACTACTAAACGAAAACATCATTTGGAAAACCACGAAAGAAAACATACAGGTGATAAACCGTATGTATGTGTAATTTGTGATAAAAAATTCGCACGGGACACAAATTTGAAAGTGCATCTAAGAACTCATACGGGTGAGAAGCCGTTTCAATGTTCATTTTGTGACTATAAATCTTCAAAAAAATCGAATTTGAACATTCACTTAACAATTCATTCAATCGAGAAACGTTTTCAATGTAAAACTTGTGATTTTAAGTGTCAGACAAAACGGGAATTCAAAGGTCACTTGAGAACTCATTCTGGGGAGATATTCTTTGTATGTGCGATTTGTGAATATACCTTTTCACAAAGAGTTTATTTAAGAAAGCATTTAAGTCAACATAGAAAAAATAATGAAATTTAATAAGTTCATAAACACTGAAGCTATTGATTTTTTAATGTATATTGTTAGGGGCTTTTTTTAAGAGTGAAACTATCTACAAACTTGATTTTAATGGTTTATTGTCTAAAATCAATAGGTTTTGAGTTATGGATTAAGCTAAGTACGAATATGTTTAAAAATTCGAATTTTTATTATTTTTATAAATCTCTTAGTAGATAAGATTCTTTGAAAAGTGTCTTCTCTCATGTCGTAAAAATTTTTCTCTTGTTTAAGGGGGCAAAATTATCAGACTCAGTTTTTTTTTTTTTTAATTTTCAAGTATCAAATGAAACTAGTTTTACGAATGTTTTCCCGAGATTTCTGAAAGGAGTTCGTAAAATTGTTTAAAGTGCTTTTCAGAGGTCTGTCATTTTACGGTTTTTTCTCTAAAAAAAAATTCCTTAAAATATCAGTATTTTTTTAGCGGTTCCAGTGTTTTCCCCCCTTAAATTTAAAGAAGGTAACTTTTATTTTATTTAAGAAAGTTATTACAACCAAAAGAATAATAATATAGAATAAGAATACATACTTCGGTTGACGACACAAAAACTCTATTTTTAATATTGAGACTTAGAACTGATCAGATTTTCCCTTATATTTTTTAAATTTTAACAAATGGTGGAAATATTTCTCTGAAAAGTAAAATAAAGTCTGCAGAAGTCTTACAAACTCTGAGAAACTCTGCCAAAGTTAATTCAGATTTTTCAGAGATATATTTCCACCAGGGCAGCGTAATTTTAATTTAGAACGTTTTTTACTTATTTGTTTATCACATTAATCTATTAATATTAAGTTATATTTTGTATATTTTATAATAACTAATTCTTAATTAAATTAAATTGACAAAAGTGAATTTTTACTTTACTTCTACGAAAATAGTGGTATAACTATCCTGATCTCTGTGTCATCAAGATATTGTTTCTTGATAACTTACAATTAGATCAACACATATATGATATAACAATCGGGACACCGGCTGTGTGTGGTGTGAGAGAGTGGCACGTCTCCTGGGAGGAGTTGCTCTCGGACCACAAATACATAAGATTCAATATAGACACCCTACTGGAGGCGAAGGAGTACAGGAATCCAAGGAACTGAAACTGGGGCCTCTTTAGGGAGTACCTAAGGCAGAAACTGACAGACTGTCCACGCAAGTCCTAAACTACAGCAGAACTAGAACTAATGAATGAAATGGTCACACCAGCTATATTGAAAGCCTATGAGTCAAGCTATCCAATGAGGACGAAAGAGAAAAGAAAGAATCGTGGATCACCTTTCTCAAGGCAGAAACTCACAGACTCTTTAACCAGTCAAAAAGAAACAGGGAATCGTATATACATGTATACCATCAGAAAGGCAAAATAATACTCGTGGAAGAAGTACTGTGAAGAGGTCGAAAGAACTCCAGAATGTGATAGACTCGAAAGATAAGGGACAACCATGTTGGCTCCATAGAAAAACCTCAAGGAGGGTTTACATCCAATGGGGAGTTTTTGCTGTTTTGCTTCAACAAGGGGAAGCGGAATTATCTACTGCCTTGTGTACTATATTTAGGGTAAGTATTGTTCTAAATTATGGGCCTCATGCGTGGCGAAAGGTAAAAAGTGGTATTTGTACCCAAACCAAGGTGTGCCACATATGCCCAGGCGAAAACATTTTATCAATCAGCTTATAACATCTTTTCTTTTCAAATCCCTGGAGTAGCTGATTGACAGGCATAGGCACGATGTCTTGGCGGCACTGCATCAACACCAATGTGCATAGTCGTTAGGAAAATCGTGTGAATTGAGTATACACGAACTAACTCTGATAGAGAGGGCTTTTGAGGAGAAAGAAATTGCCAGTTTGACAACACGTCCTTTAACTCAATAAAGAACGCACTTTGGAGACGTGGAGTGGACCGAGGTTCCCAAGCACTCGTCGACTGTATATTCAGTTTTACTGAGGAAACAAAGTCGATAGAGTAAAAATTGGAACGTGGGTTACAATACACATAGAGCTTCAGTGCAAGTGCATTTAACATTTTCAATAATTAGAATTATTAGCTCTTGAAAATTTATATAAATATAATATCAGTAATGAGTTTATATCATTTATTTTTAATATCAAAATATTAGTTTGATTTATTGTTAACTTAGCTCATTACTGATATTATATTTAACATTTTCGGTACAACCATCATAATTGCATTAGAAAATTTTTCCGGCGGTTCCTGGGAACCTAGATAAGTAGGACCTACTTGAATCAAAAAGTCTGAAAATGCCGCTACTGTATATGGGCGGAAAAATAAAGTGTCATCAGTGCCAAATAGCAACTTCTTTTGGCACACAAAATAGACAGGTGTTAGAAGATGGAGAAGGAAGGTGATCGATATTTTGATAGGAATTTGATGGAGAAATAAGTTTGGTACACAAAAGGATACTTAGGGAGCTGATGGAGCTAAGATGCTCAGTGGGTTCTGATGTCGAGTTTCTTGGTTAGTTCTTTGATGAACTGGTTGAGATAAACGATATTGTTTTCAAAGTGGATGTAGCGATTTGGCTGCCTGAAGAATATGCCTGTTACCTTTCTCTAGCAAATGATCTGAACAACTTGGATCTGGTTCATTTCACTGTTCGATGCAAATGTCCACTCCGAGATTGCGTAAGTCAAGATTAGTCTCATGAGGGCCTTGTAGAATCGAATCTTGGCGTTGGTTTACAACGGGCTGCGTGTCCCGATCATTGGATTCAAAGCAGCGATGCAGCTTCGAGCACGAGTTGTAACCGAATCAATATGTTTGACCCAAGAGAGTTACCTATCCAAGGTGACTCTAATGCACTTGATGGACGTAACCCAGGGAATCGTCTTTCAAACGGCGCTTTAGAAACATAACAATTGCACTTGTTCACCAGAGTAGGCAAAAGCGGGATCCCTGGAGCACACCGGCTGTAATCTTCCTAAAGATTCCTAATTAAAGCTTTAATTTGCGGAGGGTAAGGGTCACCAAAGTCTGGAATTGACGTGCTTAATAATGAAGAGATCATTACCTTGAAGGAGTAGTTCGATATCATTTTGAGGGAGGGAGGTCGTTGGCGGGTTGTATAGTCTTGAGTCTCTGCCCTGTTGTCTGTCGTTCCGATGGAGGATGAAGTTTGCCATATTAAACTTTGATGCTGTAATAAGTAAATGAGTTTTGCAGACCAAGATGACGTCCAAGAAGTTCTCTGTTGCAAAGTATTCTAATTCGGACTGTTTCTAGATTGTAAGATTGTTGGCGATCCAGCACGACATCCGCACGCTTCTGCATGTAGGAGTTAATGATGGTTCTGTCGAAAGAAAACGTAGAGGGCACAGGAAGTCGATTTATGGAACGGGCGTAGAAGGTAATTTTGCATCTGGTCTGGTCGCGGCTAAGAGAAGGGCGTGGTTGTTTGTTGGTCGCATAGAGCGGTACTGAGACTGACACAATCAGATGGCACGTGGAGGGTTTACTTCCCAATGGGAATTTTCTGGTGGAGCCACTGCCAACTAGGGGTAATTTTGCTTGTCTCAAGTTGGAAATTGATAAGAAGGACGAAAATATTGTTATGGATCCCTGCACGTGGTCAGACGGTATTGAAATTCGGCCATATATTTTTCGACAGCCAGTTTCGAATGCAGCTAAGTTCCAGTAATAGTGTTTGTGCGGGAGCTGAAGATGTTATTGTGAATTCTGATATTTATAATCATCATCAGCAAGTTCTGCTTTTATTGAACATTTGCAGCTTGAACGAAATCACAGGCTTGCTTGAGGATCAAGATATTAAGTCGCCTTTTATCGGTCTATCAGAGCCTTGGCTAACGGAGTCTACCATTGATCTGAACCTCTAGGTAATTATAAATTGGTAAACTCTGTGGTGTTGTATCGATACAGACATTTGCTTTATTCGTCAAGTGGAATGCGTCACAATACGGACTTGCCATTATTCTAATTATGTATAGGGCACCGAGCGGAGTTCTCTCCATTTTTCTGAATAACCTTGCGTTGGTTCTTGACCCTTGTTCCGGGAAGGTCAGTAGCTCATTCTCGCCGGAGATTTTAACGTGGACTTCAATTGTGACTCCGGAAGCAGATCTAGTGTGATGCATTTAATGGCGACCTACGGCAAGGCACCTCATGATAGTGGATCCACTCGTGTCATGGGTGCCTCCTCATCTAGGATTGATATTATTTTTACTAATCTAAGATCTAGCTGTATATATCGGACCACAAATTTTTACTACTCTCATATTAGGAGCGCTGTACGCAACAGGAGGTATTGACTACTCAATCTAGATGCCTAAATAATGTTAATCGTCATAGCAGGTTTCACGAGTCATTGATATATCAGGACTGGTCGGTTTGCACGAGGTTTCTGCAGAGAACAGTTTTGTGAGATTTTTGGATATTCTAGGGTGCCACATTGATCATTGCTTTCCTTCAGATTGGATTACTCCTAACGTGATTCGGTAACATAGAGAGTTATATGATTTATATATTTTAGCTAAACGATATGAAAATTTGAGACTGCTCTATGAGAGGAGAAAAGCCCAACACAGGGAGTTAGTATCAAGAGCTGAATTTTGTAACTACGACTCCATGATAGCCGCTGCGCATATTAAGGGTAGGGTGGCTTGGAGTATTATACGTTCCCGCAGTGGTAGACTTAGAAGGTCTGCGAACCGTTTAGAAATACGGGTGGGAGAGGATACTACGAATGATCCGTTAACGGTTGCTAACTCATTTAATGACTCACGTTTAATGACCTCACGGGAACCGAGAGGGGATTCTTTTTGCTGATCGAAAACTGGGTTGTGTGTCAACTTTAATGTCAATGGTGATTCCTCTTGATGAATCTGAAACTCTGGAAATCATCCACCGCTTGAGCGGTACAGTTTCTTGTGGCCCTGACAGATTCCCGAGCGGTCTGGTTAAGGATTCAGGTATAACTTAGTTGCTCCTCTGATTTATCTGATTAACCAATCACTTACAGAAGGTGTTTTCCCCTCTGTTCTTAAGGTTGATACGGTTATCCCGGTTTTTAAGAAAGGCGATTGCCAGCTTATGTCTTATTATAGGTCTATTTCTCTGCTTCTCAGTATTCTCTAAAATACTGGAATATGCTATGCTTAACAGGGTCACGTATTTTTTTAACCAGTACGGCATTAATCATAGATTATTGTCAGCATGGATTTATTAAGCGCAAATCTACTACTATACAGCTATTCTAAGGTTTTAAAACCAGGCTCTGTGTCTTCTTGAGAAACTTATATGTATCTTCTGCGATCTTAGTCGTGCTTTCGACTGTGTGCAGCACGAACCTTCTTCTGGACAAACTGTTCAAATATGGTTTGAGGGGAGTGGCTCTTGATTGGTTCAAGTCCTATCTGTCTGGACACTTCCAGCGCGTTGTCATTTGTAACTTGGGCATGGCAATAATACAGTTAATTCGGATGACACCTGTTGACATGGGGGTTCCGCAGGGTTCTGTATTGGCTCCAATACTTTTCATTTTGTTCATTAATAATTTGATTAAGTTTATAACTATTGTTCATGTCACATTATATGCTGACGACATCTCAGCGATTGTTGGCGATTATACTTGCCTAGTGAGTGCCTCTGAGTGACAGTCTCAACCAGGCAGAGCAAGTACTCGACCCCTTTTTTGAATAGTTTTGTGCTAACGGGCTTCATCTGAACTCTGATAAAACAGTCTTAATGATTTCATGCTCAGGCCGAATCTTTGACGATGACTTACCTCTTCAAGTACCCAATTTTGAGCTCTGCCGTGTAAAGAGCGTTCAGTTTGTGGAACTTAATATTTATGAGACCTTACGATGGGAGAATCATTGTCGTGCGGTTACTGATACACTTGGATCTGTCCGCTACCAGATTAGAGCACTATCTACTGTCTTAAGCCTCTTGGTGTTGAGCTGTCCTTTTATTTCGCCGAGGTGCAGTCGCGCCTGGTGTTACGGCCTGATTTTCTAGGGAATGTCGGGAATGTCGGTGCTCATCGCTAGACCGCTATTTAAAGACTTTAATATTTTAACACTGCCTTTGTCATAACATCAAATCCATTGCTGCGTTTGTGCGTGACAACTTGAGTAGCTTTCAGACTGCCTCAGATATTCACAGTCGTAATACCAGATTTGGAAGCCAACTTCTGCTCCCTCCACACCGTCTTGACCTTACTGATAAGAGTTCACGGTGCATGAGCGTCAGGTGATATAACAGATTATCTGCCGACATTAGAAGCGCTGCGACTGGCAAGCACTTTAAGTCGAAGCTTCACAGCATGCTTTTACTCTGCTGTTACTACGATGCTGCTGAGTTTCTAGCCTCAACTTAGTTTGGGTTGGATTTTTTGTTTAATAACGATTATGATGACCAGCCCTTTTCTATGCGTTCATAGGTTACTTCTAGTAATTAAGAGCTATTTAAAAAAGAGAATAGTGACCAGGGGTCACCACTGTGATCAAGCGATGCTCAAAGGAGTGTCCCCAGTAGTTAGTCATAGGACCCTTCCTGTGGAACTCCCTTCTAGACGACTACCTGAACTCCCTTCGACTCCTTGACTTTGATAGTCAACGCCGATGTTGACGACGTCAGAGCAGTGGTGACGGCCAGGAACAGAAGAGACGTCACTCACCTAGACAATTGGTGCAAAAAAATGAAACTTTCACTTTTAGTCCAGTCAATGGGGACTCAAAAAGGCCTTTGGCTTACAAAAGGTGGTGTAGTTCTGATTTTTGGATATGTTGTTGAGTTGGGGGCCCGTAAGAAAAATCCAAGTTTTCGACCTTGAGCGGCTTCCGCTCGATCCGCCATCTTGGATTAAAGGGACAAAAAATAGGTTTCTTCCATATAACTTTCCAACGGTTGATCCTACGACAAAAATGTCAAATACAAATTTGAAGGGGACAAAATTATCTACAATTTATGTAGACACACTTTTTTTGTAAGTCTAACGGGTGACGAGTTACAGCCGCCCAAACGTGAAGAATTTTCGAAACAATCGTCATCTCAATCTTTGCACGGTAAATCTTGTAAAAATGAATTGCATTGTAATATTTTTTACGTGTTTTCACATCACAATAACATTATATACCAAAATCTACTCGAAATACAAGTTACTTCTTATTATTACGTAGAAATTTGTGTACTCAGAGTATTTCTAGTATTATATTGGTATATGTATAGATTATCCAAATTCCGTTCTACGTGTTTTGTAACCACACCACTACTTTCCAGAGCAGGTATAGACCGTCCCTAGTTCTTGCTTCCTATATGATCAGTTGGTCAAAAGGGATACCTCCGTTTCTTCTTCTAGTGGTAGGGACCGCCAGCCTGGGGGCCCAAATCAACACACACAGCGTCAGTGAGTCAGTGTGCTTGTCGCCAGCCGTTCGGCAGCACGTAGTCGCATCACGCTTTGCAGTATGGCAAATCCCAAAGCGGATATTTGTTTTATTTGCGATCTAAGTTTGAAAGAAGGTGACCCAATTATCGTGAAAGAGAGAGGCATTCAGACTCTACTAAAATCGAGTGTAAAACGTGGAAATCGTGAACACGGACGTATTCTGAGGAGTCGATCGTCAGTTACTGTGCATGCCGCGTGCCAAAAGAAATATAACAATGAATAATTAATCGCTGCGTATCTTTGTAGAGGAGGTGACGCGCCTGCAGTGGCGTCGACTTCACGCCGTTCGAGTATTCCACGGTTTGATTTTAAAACCCAATGTTTCCTGTGCACCGAAGAAATCACCCTCGATTTCTTACTTAAACAGTCGAAATCAAAGTTAGCGGATCGAAACATCATCCATCGGGTGGAAAAATTGGAACTCAAAGACAGTATCATAAAAGCAGCTAAAGAACGCGGAGATGAATGGGGACGGCAGATAATAGAGCGCATTCATTTTGTGGCGGACTTGGTTGCTGTGGAAGCCAGGTACCATTCATCTTGCTACAAATCGCTGTATGCACGAGTCCCCTCCGGACAGAAAAGAGGCTATCTGCCGGCGACGAATGTCGACGACGCGATGGACAACATCTACGCTTATCTCGCTGAAAATTCCGAGGAATGTCAATTCTCCATGAACGAACTCATAGACCAAATTGATGGTGAGTACCGTCCGGACATCAGGACTGTGAAGTCTCGTCTCCTGCAAAAGTATGAACAGGATATACTGATCATCGAGCAACACCACCAGCCGCCTGTTGTCTGCTTCCGGGACACGGGATACAAACTTCTATCGGAAAATTGGTATCAAGCTAAAAATGCTAATCCCGAAGAAGAACGGCTGAGAGTTGTCAAAGAAGCAGCTGCAATTATTTTGTCGGATATCAGATCACAGAACTACAGTACGCCAGAATATCCACCACCCGACCGTTTTGTAGATGACGTGAATTCTGTAATTCCACAATCTTTGAAGCTATTCTTCCAAGAAGTGATTGTAAAGAAGAAGCGCGGTTATTTCGAGAAATGGAATAGGGTATGCGAATCGTTATCGAATGCCGTTATTTCTGCGGCAAGACCTCGATCCTTCTTGTCATCGGTTCTCATCGGAGTCAGTACATATTTGTACAAAAAATTCGGGTCCAAAAAACTGATCGACATGCTGTCGTCTTTGGGCTTTGTGGCGTCGTACTCTGAAACGACGCTTTTCGAAAAATCCACCGTTGAGCGCGTTGCACCAATATCTACCAACCCAGACCATCAAAAAGACGGAAATTATAATCGGATTAGACTCTAAACATAAATTTAATCACATCACGCAGTACGAGCCATGCTCAATTGCAAATAAAACGAACATCTTTGGATTAGGCCTACTGGGGATACCACAAAAAAAAACGCGCCGTTAGCTCTACCTCGTGGTGGTGTGAAAACGAGCTTACTCTTAATTTACAAAATTATCATCATTTTGTAACGATTAGCCACAAATCAGTTCTTAAAATTGAGAAAAACGAGGATTATGACGATTTTTTCGAAAATTCTTCACGTTTGGGCGGCTGTAACTCGTCACTCGTTAGACTTACAAAAAAAGTGTATCTACATAATTGTAGATAATTTTATCCCCTTCAAATTTGTATTTGACATTTTTGTCGTTGGATCAACCGTTGGAAAGTTATATAGGAGAAACCTATTTTTTGTCCCTTTAATCCAAGATGGCGGATCGAGCGGAAGCCGCTCAAGGTCGAAAACTTGGATTTTTCATACGGGCCTCCAACTCAACAACATATCCAAAAATCATAACTACACCACCTTTTGTAAGCCAAAAACCCTTATTGACTGGACTATTTCAGAATCCGAAACAAAGATAATGTGCTTCTGGCCGGATAGGGTACACAATAATGATATTCATATATCACTGAACGGCAAAAAGGTCCAAGTAGTAAAAGAGTTTAAATACTTAAATATGTGGGTTGATCAGCGACTAAACCTGCAAAACCATATCAGGTGGCAGAAATCCCCATCGTGGCTTAAGGAAGCGAGATCTGGAAACACAGAGTCCAGGAACACCAAGGCTAAACTTTTGTCCACCTATGACTTTTGCTGTCGTCTGATAATCAAAGGCTACAGAAGAGTCGCTCCTCAGAAGCATCAAGGCTAATGGCAAAAATTCATCCACTTGATCTGGAAGTAGAAAAAATGTTAGCATGGAGAAAACTAAAAAAAAGCAATTTGTACAGTTTCTCAGTCAAAATTTTAATCCAATCATGTAAAAGTGCAAAACTCAAATCAGGGCCGCACTAGAAGGAAAAATTACGGAAGCACGGCAAGCATCGGTTTTGGGTGAGATTTTTTGATCCTACATGGCAAGAACGATGAGATATCGGAGCGTTTCGACGAATCACCTATTCTTTCATACCAAAGGTAGACCAAGTACCAATGGAACCTTCGAGATGGGACAACTTTTTACAGGACATGGAGAATTTAGCAGGCATCTCCAGCGTATAGGAAAAGCTTCAGACGGAATGTACCCTGTATGTGGGCTCTTGGACGATTCGGTACATAGAACTATGGAGTGCGACCTGTACAAGGACAAGCGGGAGGTGGTCAGAGCCTTTTATGGCAATCACCATCCTACTAGCCTACTTCTATATTATCTATTCTGCTCCTTCCTAGCCCACAAAGCAGGATTCGTAAAAACAAATCAAGACCCTCCCCTGGAGTTAAAAATCACGACCGCCTTAGATATTGAAATTCACAATTTCCGAAATTAAACCTCAGCGACCGAACACCTCCTAAAAACGCTGTTAAGGGTAACTACTGCGATTAAGCTAAGGACGCTCATCTTAATTATTATAAAATATTTATAAGGTAATACGTTAATTTTTTTGGCTTGGATGATTTTGAAACATAGCAAACAGCATTGTCTTGCTATCTATTATTATTTATCTAAAATAGACCATTATACGTGAAGATCAATTGGATACAAAAAGAGTAAGCGATGACAATAGTTTACAAATTATTAAAACAAAAGAATATCTATTCTTCTATTTAAAATACCTACTTGTAAATTAATAGTTACTGATATCAGAAATAATTGAAGTCATTGAATATCAAGAGTTTTCTCTTAAACTTCTTATCTACGACACTTAAAAAAAAGTATATAAGCCTACATTTGTATTACTCTTTGAAGTTCCCGAATTTATTTAAAAATGATTTCGTTGAGAGTGAGTCTAATAGCTTTAGTTATAGTTTTTGCTGCAATAAAAACTGGTAATTAATTTATTTTTTTAATTTAATTTTATAAAATTTAAAATTATACCTAATAATATATTGCTATGTTAACACCCTTCACTTAGGGTGGATATTAAAATTAATTGAAATTTATTATTTAATTTTAATTTTTTTAAATTTGATGATAAAGGATAATTTCGGGCCTTCATTGGCTTGAAATGAAACGTAATAATTATAATTAAATTTTTTTGAAATGTTTTTTATTTGATTTACAATTTGTTTCATTAAAATTATTATAATAATTTTAAAAATTGAAAGAAAAAAATACAGTAATGGGGCACTTAATAATAAAATATTAAATAAATTTTAGTTGCAAGTATTCAATGTTACCAATGTGATGAAGGTAAATCTTGCGGTGCCACAAAACGTAATATAACATGTCCTGGAAGCCAGGACGCTTGTTTCACCATTATAGGGCACGATAGTAAGTTGCATTTAATTTTTAGAAAGATTTTTCAACTATTTTTTTTATTACATAGAAAATCCTTACATAATGAGTTGTATAGACAAGGCGAAAGGTAAAGAGGAATGCGACAAAGGCATATATGTTGAGTGCTATGTCTGCGAAGTCCAAGATCTTTGTAATTCGTCGTCTTTCATTGCACCTTCAATTTTTACTACAGCAATTTTTATAACTGTAATAACAAAAATGTACTTATAGATCAAATTTTCTGTACATAAATGATCTAAATAATATAAAATTATGCGTACTATTACATATTGACGTGTTTTATTTTATAAACCGGTATGGGACTGTATAAATTCTTATATAAAATGTGGTATTTGGTAAAATCATTTCGTTACCTAAATTTTGAAAGGTAAATATTATTAAACGTGACCAGTATTTCTGGATAGAGTTATTGTGGGAAGTTAACAAAGGAATACATCGCTTAAAGCATCAGAAATGAAGGGAAGTCATGCTAAAAGTTATTCCAATAAATAATTTGTTTAATTGTAGAAAACAAAATTGTAAAATTACACTCGTATCTCTCTATAATCACGAAGTCGGGACTTGACCTTCTCTCTATAGTAACGACGGGCGGGGTAAGGCACTGTCCCTACTCGTTCATATAATTTGCCGGTAATTTTAGTTAGGTTATGTTTTTATGGGCGTATCATGTTGATGTTGATCCGATCATCTGTTGATCGGTTCATTATATTATTGTAATTATATTATTATATTATATTATTGTAATTTACGTAAATAATATACCATGGCCTTTCTCAAAATAATATAACAAAGCAATCTAGCAACCAAATGGCCGAAAACGACCCATGCACCCTACGGACGCTTTCAAAAGTAATTCGTATAAATAAAAAAAATTTAAATAAGAATCACAGACTGTGATAACAAAAAAAAACAAAACACCTGTGATTGATAAACAAAACCACGTCACCTAAAGCCGTCCACATAAACAAATAAAAGTAAAAAAGATAGTTAGTAAAGTTTCTGTAAAGTACCTTTGTGCCTCTCGTAGCCGCAGGCAGAGAAATACTTTTGTGATTAGGGGCTGAAAGAAACTTAATGTTAATTTAATTTTAATAATTAATTTTTATTTTCAGAAAAAATAAGATGTTTTATTCGCGTCTAATGTACTTTATATTAGAGGTCGAGAACAATCGATAGCGCTATCGATTATTATCGAAAGTAACTACTATCGAAAGCCATCGATAGTTTTTTGTAGCTATCGATAGTCGTGACACGTGACAGGTGCCTTCAATACCAACAATTTGCCTTTATCATTACTAACATTTTTTTTTGTTTTTTAACTTTGATTTTTATGAATAAAAATGCAACGTTAGTTATTTGAGCATTTTGCACTTTCAACAGATGCGAGTTTTATGTTAAAAATTTTTTTTCCTATTTTTAATATCCACTATCGAAAACTATCGATATTTATCGATGGTCTAAACATTGCCTATCGATTATTCTCGACCTCTACTTTATGTGTTTATTTTTAAAATACAAATAAAAATTTTATGTTAATTAGTTTTTTCGTACTTTCCCGCCCACTTCCCACGGTGGCTATGGTTTTATGATATGATATAATAAGAATTGTCACAGTCTATATTGGTGACTTTCCTAATCTCTTAAGGTGTTTCTCATTTCCTGGGATTCCTTTTGGGATAAATTTATAACATTTTGGATGTCTCTGTGTGTGGATGCCCACGATTCGAAACTTTTAGAAAGAAAATCTTGACCAAGGAAGGCTACAGGTTTTTTCTTCTTCACTTTTCTCCACATGTGGTGTATGGCAGCTATCACATAGCTATAGTCTGCACAATAATCTATATTAGGCCGAAAGTCTTGCTTCGGTATGGCACAAGCCCATATCTTGCTTTCGTAAGCGACAATGGAGACTATTGCCCCTTATAGATTCTAGAGATGGATTCTTTCAGGTCCACCTCCCAACTGGCTCTGGATTTATTTTGAAGTTCACTAAGGTTGTTCGGTTTTGTACATTCGGAGTTAATATGTTCTTGGAAACTTAGTTTTTCGCCCAGGATCATATTGACTGGCTTAAAGCACGCTATTTTGGTCTTCGTTGTCGAGAGACTAAGCTTCATGCACTTACACCAATAGTCTATCTACAGCGTCTTGAAGTTTAGTTGCGAGTTCCCTTCTGGATTTTGCCTTAATAAAATATTATTAGATTGGGGAAGACCAATATCATCAGAATTGATATTGGTCCATGATATCCTGGATACCTATGAGTTCCCCTGCCCCTCTCAGTTTTCCAAAATTGCCCTTTATGGTTTGCTTATCCATCATATCGTTTGATTCTTTGTTGTCGTCCGGGAGCAGCAACGGGTCTTTCGTAACGTCGTTTTCCGCGAAATCCTTCCAACTCTTGAGTCTAGCGTTTTTTAGTTTATTTGTGAAGGTCTTCTTTTTTATTATCATGTCGCGATAAAGTTTTTGTTTGTAATCCTTTTTTTGTTGATAAGGCTTTCCTTGCCCTCTGTACGTTGTCATCCCACCAATATGGTCTTCCGATGTAGACATTTTTGAAGTAACCGTGTGTAGAAATTAGTTTCTATATGATGTTACGGAGAGAATTTGTGACGAGTTCAATTTTATCGGGAGTGTCGAATGAGACTGATTGGAGGTCAGCGGTCTATTTCCATGGGGGAAGGAACTCTGAGATTATCTGAAGAGGAATATTGTGTCAGGGATTCGGTTTCTTTCCACCCTGACAACCAAAGAGTCATTGTGTCTGATATTGAAGATATGGTTTTGTGATTTGTTAGGATCACTCGGTCCGAAACCTCTCAGTCTCAAAGGACTGTTGGGTTTGAAGATCCCAGAGTTGATGTTAGAAGCTTTTCTAGGTTGGCTGTTTTTTCTTTTTGAAGACATTTACATCTGAATAGATATTCTCTTATGCCACGGTCTGCGTTCATATTTTCTTCTATCTTCCTCATGAGCTGTTGTTGTTATTCGTTAATGTTTTTGACCAAGTCCGTTATTGGGTTTCCATATCTTCCAATGTGATTGTATTTGTTGCGTCATTATTGCATTGCTCTCGTTCACTGTCTTCGGACAACTTTGATCTTTTTATTATCTTTATCTTTTTGCCTTTGGATTTTGCGTCTTCTTCTGAGAGATTTTTCAGCTGTGGAGTCTATGTCCATATTTTCGTTAATGTTTGCTTTCTTTGCCAAAGGTTCTTTATCTTCGTTTTGTTGCAGGTTGTAGTTGGGATCTTGTGATTCTTAAATTACCGAAGATTGTGTTTCTATCGTTTGAGGAGCCTTTTATATTTTTTCCGGTTATGGCTTTGGCCATATCCATTAAAATCTGGTATTAATCAATAGGGTGGGGGAGCTAGAGCAGCAACTACTGTTGACGACTGGATCTTAAGAAGCGGCAAATACTCTAGGAAGTGGAAAGAAACTACGTTGGTCCTTATACGAAAAAGGACCAAGCCGATTGGAGAGCCATCTTCTTACAGATTGCCGAGCCTCCTCAATCATATCAGCAAACTGTTCAAGCGGATGCTTCTCAGCAGATTCCCAGTAGAGGTTGAGAGAGGCTACCACCCCTCAACTTTGTTCGTTAAACCAAGAGCTGCACAAAATATTCCAGGGGATACGCACTGGTGATGGCTTTGAATATCAAAAATTCTTTCAATTCAGTTCGATGGGATAACATTTTCAAGGAGTTTCCTCCTCATTCCGATTTTCTCGATAGAGTATGATGACCTTTTTCTTTTGAGTGCGTTGGGAGTGAGAAAATCTTCAAAAGAGTGTCATATTATTACCGACTAAAACCTCACTCCTTGAAGTTGCCGAGAATCGCTCGCGCATAGCATATCGTCCGTATAATCTTCTACTTTCCTCGTGGTTCCGCCCTTTCAAATTTTTGCTATTCTTGTTTTTCTGCGTCTTGTGCTTTACTTTGGTGGACAATATCTTCGCCAGCATCCGCTCTATAGCAGCCCAGTTTTCTTCACCATTCAACATTAGCTCGACGAAGTTGGTTGAGCTGAGGTCCGTGCCCACCTCTTCTTGGGTCTCTTGTCTGATCTCCGTCCATTTGATGCAGGAGAAGATTGTATGCTCCGCATCGTCAATCTCCTCGCAGTAGTGACAATTGAAGGAGTCTGCTCTCTCGAACCTATATAGATAGCTTCGGAAGCAACCATGCCCATTAAGTGCCTGTGTGGCCTTGAAGTTAATTTCCCCATGTTTCCTTGTGACTTATGGGGCAATGTTTGGGATGAGGCAACATGATGACAACATCATGTGTTGATGTTTCTGACTCCGTTGGCATAATCCTCCTTGTTCTTGGTCCGGTACTTTGCGACTCGTAGCTCTGCGTTGAGCTTTTTCGGAAGAAGGGACACAAGCATTAGGACTGCATCTGTGGATACGGTCCTGTAAGACGTCCTGTACGGTCCTGGACCTCATGAAATGTGCTGCCAGTTTTTCCTCGACTAGCAACTGTCTTCCGCGGAAGTAACTCGCCACAATGTTAGAGAGGTAAGGTGACACTCCTCTGTTTTCCAGTTTTGACATCACCAGATCCCATCTCGCAGAATTGAAGGCGTTTTTGAAATCCAGCGAGATCGGGACCACAAAACGTCTGTTCCTCTAAGTACCCTCCTTTGCCGACAAGATCTGTTGGACTACGTCATCGAGTGCGTCAACAGTGGATCTTCCCTTCCGGAATCCGTATTTTCCATCCGCTAGGCGTCTATTATGAGGCAACAACTTGTCGACATGGTCCAGGAAACGGATTTATCTGTATGAGCTCGATAGGTGTAGGGTGTTACTGCCTTTTCGCAGCAGTACCAGCTTCGCCATCTTACAGCTTGCGGGATATCTGCCTACCGCCAAGTACCGGTTGAATATTCCTAGGACAGGCTTTGGACGAGCCTTTGACAGTGTACGTATGATGACCGCCGGCACGCCGTCTGGTCCTGGGGCCTTGTTTGTTTACAATCTTCTTATCACTGTCTTCAATTATGTCTCATTCAAAGGCGGGACCTCACCTTGGTGCAAACAGTAACTCCGGGTGTACGGGAAAGAGCTCTTGGATAATGGTCCTGAGACGCGCGTCTCAGTTTAACGCGAGTCGTTGATCTTCCCATTTTCTGAGTGACGATATAATAGGCCCTCCTCAGACATCTCTGTTCACTTCCTCGATGAGGCTGTTCCAGTGCTTTATCTGACGGTCATTTATTGCCTTGCTAAGGTCTTTTCTGCTCTGCGTCAGTGCCAAACAGGATTCCTCCAGCTGTTCATGGAATTTCGTTTTGCGTAATCTTATGTATTTCTTCCTGGCTTTCACACGCTTTATTTTAGTCAGGAATATTTCATCTATTATTCTCGGGGCGGTGTCGCTTCTTCTAAGCATCACATCGTCACAAAGATCATGAAAGAAGTCCTCCAGTCCGTGGTTCCACATGTCGTCTAGTAGTTCGCCGGTTTATAGGCGGTCACGCAGTTTTGTCATGTTCAGTTTTCGCCAAGCCTATTCCTTCTGAAGGGGCTGGTCAATCCCCGGGGCCAAACCGATTTTGAAAGTGATATAGCGGTGGTCGCTGGCCGTTTCTTCCTCCATCACCGCCCAGTTTGTGACGTTTCCGGCTAACCTGGAAGATGCCGCCGTAACATCAAGAATGGAACTTTAAGCATCTCTCTCAAAGGTATGAGTGTCGCTGATATTGCATATGAAGAGATCTAGTTCCGCTAACGCCTCTATTAGGAGGTAGTCCCTTACATCCGTTGCTGGTTCCCCATTCGACAGCTTTGGCCATGAAGTCACCCTCGAGCACTATCGCTTTAGAATGGACTCTCATCCTGTCTGTTAGTTTCAACAATTGTTCTTCGTAGTCCCTCCTGTCCTGGTTCGGCGGGAAGTAGCACAAATAGGCTACTAGATTCTGTGTTTCAATTCACACGAAGCACTGCCCCCTTCCCAAGTTCAGAGAACAGTTTAGGACAGCCACCCAGTTGTTGGTGAGGATAGAGACCTCTCCTTCGATGGTCTGGATTTAATCGTTCTTCATTTCGTGGTGAGGCTCACTAAGTAATGCTATGTCCACTGTTCTTCTTGATATAGTATGGAGCAGCAGGTCCTGGGCAGTCTTCGCGTGGTTCAAGTTAACTTGCAGGAAATCTGTACTCATATCAGATTATGGTTACCTTATAGAGATGCTTCGTTTACCGCCAAGAACCATGTCCTTCAGTCATGTGCTCTATGCGATGCTTCCGCCAACCCGCCATCCCGTCATTTTCTTTACCTGGTCCGTCCACCAGGTTGACGATCTTCCCATGGGTCTTCGCCCCTCTACCTTACCCTTCATAATGAGTCTCTCTATCAAGTTGCCGCTTATCGCTATGTGCCCGAAATGTCCCACCGAATCAGTAAAAATTCTGGATATTCAAATTGACGTCGTCGTATGAAGAGCATATTCGTCTCTCAGTCGAAAGAGTCTAACGTAAGCGGCTCATCGAACCCGGTTGGACGGTTCCGGAATAAATCGAGAAACAAAATTTGACGACCGACAGACAGACACAGAAAAAGTTCTTTTATTTTTTGCATATCTTTACGTTTCTGAACATGGTGATCTCGAAAATGTAAAAAAAAATTTGAAAATTTTTTTCGATTATCTTAGTACCTCCAAAAAAAATGTTTTTCGATTGGAGGTAAAAGATTGCTGTACATACACACACAAAAATATTACAATGGGCAATGGTTTTGCTGACTTCTAATCCTAATTTAATCTTGTTTTTAATTATCTCAAAACTATCAAAATCAAGTTACCTAGTATTGGAGTGACGATATGGCCGCTTACCTTTATTTTATTGTTATCTTATCGAAGTGTTTTATAATTATTAGATTCCTGATAGGCAATCAATAAAAAAACATAAACCTTGAAAATGAAAGTTAAAACTGTCTAAAACGATTTTTTTCCTTTTTATTCTTTAGAACATGACTAGTGAATAATTTTTCATCATAATAATTTTCATCAATTGGAAATCCATAAAACAGGTAGATGGAGGACAATTTCAAATTTCTCTAAAATAAACATGTTGCAATATTTAGGAGTGTTTTTGTAATCAAAAGGGTAAAATCACCTCGACTGAACATTTTTCGGTAAATCTGGAAAATTTTGTGTAACACGGAGGTTCGCTTCAGAATATTCTGGAAGGTGGATATGGTCTATATGCTTTGGATCCAAAATAGCGATTAAATATTCAAAATTACATGGAAAAGATAGCTAAAGACGTCCTGAGTAAAGAAAAAATTGCAAAACCTAAAAAGTAAAATTTAGTCAAGATTTATGCAAATATGTAGAAATGTCATTGATCTGTCTAAATGTCAAATAGTTTTTTGTAAATTTACAGAGTAATTTTGAAGCGGGAAAGTTCGGACGCATATCAAAAAAAAAGAGAATAAAAAGCCCGAATTTTTGAAACTAGAAGAAAGTCTTAATTCGGAAAATTAATAAAAATTATAGGGAAAACAAGATATGCAAATTTTAAAATTGAAATAAATTAATTACAAGAAAACGGATGGAGATGGAATTTTATAAAAATTTATACGTGATTCTGGAAAAATATGAAAACTTTTTGGAAAATTTCAATCCATTTGGAGCAAAAATTAAGTATCACGGCATTTGTGATTTCCAAAAATTAACAATTTCACCAATAGCATTGCACGTAAAACAAAATTTAGTAGCCCTTTTTGACCGGTTGAGTCCGCACGTATATTTCGTTGATCTTACATAAAATTACGTAATTTTGAAAAAAGTTAGTGTTTTTTTTGGAAAAATTTTATAAAAGAGGACTATTAGTGTGTACTATGTGATTACACATGAAACGCTTTGGATAAGTACGGACCTGAGATTTAAAAGGAAGATTTCATTACGGTCAATATTCAAGAGCAAATTCAACAAGGTAATAAAAACTTTAATCAGATCTGATAATTTCGTATACGATATGAAAGACGATTTTTGTGTGTGTTAATTTTAGATTTAATAAATTAGCGATAACCCATGAGAGGGGAAACTTTATGCATTTAATTTATTTCACTTTTCACCTAATAATTTCAACTATAAAGAAATTTAAATTACAATTTGTTAACCTGTTATTTTTTTATTTAATTTAACTGTTGAACTAAAAGAAGAAACTTCGGCAATTGTGAGGTTAGATCGCTTACGTTTATCTTCGTCATTGCCGTACTCAAACACAATTCGAGGATAACAATTTCACATTGAAGGAAGAATGCATCAAAATTAATTTTTCAAATATTATTCATTCATTTAACTTCATATTACATAGCATCATAGCAATTTATTGTCGTGTTACAAAATTTTTATATTTTTGTGAATAATTATTTTAATTTTCAGTTTAGGGAATTTATGTAGTTTTGTTCATATTTTATTATTTTATATTTGTAATTGGATTTTTTGCCAAGATGGCCGCGGGAAGCGGAATATAAAATGTTTAGTCTCTTTGAGAATTTAATTTTGGAATTTGAGTTTAAGTTGTATATTAATTAAATAAAGTGTTAATTTTGAGCGAAGAGGAAACCGCAGACCAAATTTTTGTACACCAGATTTCCTTTTATGAAATTTCCTTGGATTTCCTTGAATTGCCTAAGATTTCCTAAAATTTGCTTGGATTTCGCTTCATTAAGTGAATAGACTTTCTTTCGCAGTTTTACAAATAACACGTTTATAACTACTCAATAATTTGAAATTTACACATCTTTTAGAAATTGTAGAACACTTTCTTCTAATATTAGACATTTTGTTTGTTCACATATTATGGGACTAAAAATTGACATAAAATAGTTTTTTATACTGACAAATTTTGCGTTAGAGGTTTTTAAAGAATATAAATATGTTTCGGAGTCAACAGTGTCCCACGAACACAAACTACCAATTTTCTTACCACGCATAGTTTCTATTCGAGCCGATTCTCTACTAAATAATCTGCAGCTGAGTCTGTAACAATTTATTGTTTAATAATTGTTTGAGCGTCCGTTTTGCCCTCTGCTCCGTGCCGCTAATGGAAAGATCGACGTGCCAAAGGAAATGCAGTGGGAATACGCGTAAATTAGGCCAGTCTTGGGTTAAGGTTTAAAAATCGCGGATGTGAATTTACAAGTTCAAGTGGGAATACAACTGCGCAGCGTTTGTTGTTAAGTAACCGAGTTGAGTAGTTCGAATCCGGAGAGGATTATTTGTGGAATTATCAACGTGACCTGAGACCAGCTACACTACAAGTTTCGCCATTCGATTTAGTCTATATTCCATCAACACGATCGAGAATTTTACCATCCGATTCATTATTTGCGAGTGTAAGAATCGCAAGTTATTGTTTCTTGAGCCCTGCTACCATCTTCGACGTACATCGTGTGCTGTGTTTTATTCAGCCTCTTTTATTCAGTCAACCCCTCAAAATCGCTTGTCCACCAAAATATCCTAAGTTTAATAAATCTGAAATAAATAAATAGAAGCATTATAAGTAGCACATTCTAAAAGAACATTAATATTATACCCGTTATGTCGTTTTCGTCAGTCTCAATTTTATCTTGAAGGTTTTCTTCAAATTCTGCATTTTTTTGAAGTGAAGTTTGAAGATGTTCTGAAGTCGAGTCTGAAATATTCTCAACATTTGAGCAGAGTTCTTCGTCTTCAACATCATTTTGTAGATTCTCCATATCTGAGTTTTCAAATTCTCTTCCAGAAGTTGAAGTTTGTGACACTAATACGTTATTTCAGGAATCAGAGTTTCACCTGACACTCCCAATTCTAGCATGTTTTATGTTTTAATTTATGCAGTTTTACTAACAGCTGAATCCTTCGATTTATTTGAATCTTCTCCTTTTACAATTTCTGATAATTTATTTAAAAGTTTTCTTTCCCCTGATACAAATTTGAAGTTATCAACCGATTTAAAAACTCCAATATAATTAACAACATCGTCTTTAGCAACAATATTTTGCAGGTCTTGTTGTGCGAAATTTTCGATTTATGTGCTATTTCTTCTATAGTGATATCCTACCAAGCAAAGAATGGTCAAATTGGGTTATTCTTAAAATGTTCACTAGGTGCTGGAGTATGTTCAATTTATATTTAATTTCAAGATCGTGTAAGAAAGAATCCGATTTGGATTTCTCTTGATTTTCGGAAGCTATTATTGTTGTCTACAAATAAACTTTAATTGGAGTTATGTCGAATTAGATTATGCAATTTGGTTACATTTCTGTTTTTTGCAGAGGTCCTAGTTGTGATAAAATATTTTGAAAATATTTTATTGTATAAAGTTATGTTAAGTTTTTTTCAGAACAATTGCAATATTTTTGGTCTTTTAGGAAAATTTTTTGATTTTACTTCCCATCTGAGCCAAAAATGTTGAACTTGGACTCATCAGTGAATATCCAATGATTCCCAATTTATTCTTTATGATTTTTTAGAGTCTTTTTCAAATTTAAGTCTTTTCTTTTATTTGTTGAATTTATAATGTTTATTTTACGGGCAGTTCTAAGCATGATACACTGATTTTCGTAAAATATTCGGTTGATACACTTGTACTTAAATGTGTTTTGCATTTCAGCAGCAAGTTTCGCGGCACTTAATTTTGGATTTTTCTTAATGTTAATTAAAATAGCACTTTTTTATTTTTTCGTATTGACTATTGGAAAGAGAATTTTCTGGGTACATTGAAAAAAACCAGGGCAGATTATCCATTAATTTCCGAAAAAAAAACGGCATTTGAAAATTCGAAATTTATATGCATTTAATAATAGGGAGCGTAACCCGAGATATTGTAAGTCACAGTGTTCGCACCATATCAATTAAACGTACCCGGATATTTTGTTGCCGGTACGTGTATTTACGTGAATAACCCGCCCAAAGATTTTTTTAATATACACAGAAAATTGTTCTTTTTCACATATAGTAGGCAATAGAAAAAAGTTGAATTTGTGTTCCTGTTTTCGTAACAGTAACCGAAAATGGCCTTTGAACAATTTTACAAATTTTACGCAAAGATTTCAGTTGATTATGTAAGTTTATTACAACTTGTCGTTCTTCGACAGCAATTTTTGAAATTTTTCGACATATTTTAATATTTAATGTCTACTACAAAAATTACTATATTGCATTTTGAAAAAATTTAAACTCTAGGTGAAAATATTTACAAAAATAAAAATAGGACTAAATTAATGTTCAAATGATTTTGGTTCAGATGGGGAAGATATTGAATGAAAAATTAAAAGAACATCAAGACAAAATAAGAGAAAAGGTTAAATATGATGACGGACAAAATTGATGAAAGCACATCGCATATGAAGGATCAGTGTCACAGTACACACATCACCAAAAGAATGACAGAAGAAAATAAAGAACAAAAAGAAAACATCTAAAAAGTGTTTGATGAGGCAGTTGAAAATTTGAGAAGAAAATTGTCAAAGAAAATGAAATAAAAATTGTGATCGAAAAGGAAATGGTAAAAAATAAGAAAAATATTCGGAAAAATAGAAGAAACCAAAATAATAACATAAATACTCCTATAACCGATTCAAAATTATGTGTACAAAATAAAAAGTTACAAAAATTAAATTTGGTAAACACTTCACCGAGTTTAGACTTTAAAGAATGGTTGGACGTATTTAACAACATTGCTACAATTTTTGGAGCAAATACCGAATGTTGGAATGCAGCTGGTACAGATGGAGATGATAAAGTTATTTGGACAATACCAAGAATATGGACTTGCGAGAAAAAAATAAGTTCATGGAAACATGTAAAATGGAAATTGTTTGCCTTCTTCATTTTATATCACAACAAGTGATGGCTTTTATTGCAAACCTTAGCTAAGAGTAACCCCGGTTATACAATGAAATCCAGGAGAGCCGTTGTCGTGTTACAAAATTTTTATATTTTTGTAAATAATTATTTTAAATTTCACTTTTCGGAATTTTTAAAATTTTGTTAATAGTTTTTTTTACTAATTTTTGAATTTATTCATTTTTCCACTAAAAAGTTAAGGTGGCAAGCTTTTTGCCAAAATGGCCGCGAGGAGAACAGTAAAAATTGTATTTCCTGAATTTGGTTAAAATAGTGTTTTAAAATGGGTATTTTTAAGAATAAAGTTGATTAATGAGAGAGTAATTTTGATTGTTTGATTTTGAAATGGTTAAAGAAAAATTTGGATGATAATTACTAAATTAAAATTTGGATAATTTGGGAGAGAAAAAAATTGAAGATTGAGAAGATAGAATTTAAATTTAAAAATTGGTTTGAATAATTTGAATATTTGCTATTTGGAGGTTGATTTTAGAAGCATCGTAATATATATAGTTATATCGTCGCACCTGAGTCGACTTATCATTTAGAATTGGATTTATTTGAAAAGATATTAAAATTAAAAAAAAAAGAAAATATTACTTCAATATATGATTCATAAAGGAATGTTATAAATTAAAATCAACAATTTCAAAATCGAAGCAACATTTAATCTGAAACTTCTTTTTTTATTATTGTTATCTAAAAAAAAGCATACAATGTGTTCAAATCAATTCGTTAAATAAGTATAAAAATTAGAAAGAGATAATAATACAGATAAATCAATAAGTAAAAAAGAGATTTAAGTATTACGCAGAAAATCCAGAATAAAAACCATCGCCCAATAAGAGTTTCTCGTTAAGTTCCGTTATCTATATTTTTTAATAACAAAGAGCATAAAAGGCACCTGACACGTAATATAGGTAGTTATTCTTCAAGTTGACAAGTTTCAAATCTTATTCAAAAATGATTTCGTTGCGGGTGTGTTTAATTTTTCTAGCAATAGCGTTTGTTGCAATGCAAACTGGTAATTATTTAATTTATTTATAAAATAATTGATTATTTTAAGTAATACTTACATGATTTTTTTAAAGAAATTGAAATACAATTAATCTTAAAATAAAATTAAACTTGAAATTTTATTTTGAAAATTGAAATTTTTTTGATAATATTACAAATTTATTTATTATTTTTAGTTCTTATAATATAAAAGTATCTACTTAAAATTGAAGTTTACTTAGTCTTTCTTATTAAAAAAAAAATGAATGGTTTTCGTTAGAAATTTAACCGAATCTACCACTGTAATTTCACATTTAAAATACCATTTAATTTTTCATAATTTTGGTTATACCTCTTGAAAATACCATAGCAATAGATAATAATAGATAATATTTAATAATAAAAAAATAAAAATAAATTTTAGTTTTAACTCTCGATTGTTATACATGCCACCAAGGAAAAAATTGCAGTGCCACAAAAACTAATGTAACATGCAATGAAGCTTTTGATGCTTGCGTATCCATTTCAGGAAAAGATAGTAAGTTGTATTGAACATTTAGAATATTTTTACTATTTTTCTGATGTATAGAAAACCAACCTATTTTGTTATCTTGTGTAAACAAGGCTGAAGCTCAAGAGGAGTGCGATAGTGGGATCTTTGTTAACTGCAACGTCTGCCAAACAAATTTATGCAATTCTTCCTCTTTTAATGCACCTTCACTCTTCACCATAACAATTTTTGCAGCTGTAATAGCAAAAATGTACTTGTAGATAATTTTTTTGAAAATAAATGTTGCAAAACTTAAGTATATTTCGGTTCTTTCTCTATTGACTCAACCATATTGCATTTTTTGCTGTTTTCTGTGTGAAAAGTCACTTCTAATTTGGTTTGTTTACCGCAAAAAAATTCTTTAAAATCTCTGGATATTTAATTTCTGTTTTTTTTATTTTATAAATTATATAAATTTTCAAGTAAAAAAATAAATTCAATAAAATATTTGTTCTATAAATTTATTTGAAATTCTAAGGGGGCTAGATGAAGGTTAAAACTTGCAATCCTAACGTAAGGGCAGAAGGGATCTATCAAAACCTTAAAAGATTGGTAGATGGTGGTAGAAGGACACCTGCTATACTACAAGAGATTAAGAGATAAAAGTGACGGATAAAGGCAACGGTGCTAATACAATCTGTTTTACTAAATCTGAGAGAGCATTTAGAAAGTAATCAGGACTTGAAGATCTGAAGTAGTTAATTTGAAGTGAGAAACTTCATATTATCAAGTTAACGAGATTTGAAGTTTTTACTTTGATGTAGAAGTTTTAATTTTTAATTCTGATCTATAAATTAAAAACTTCAGAATCTGAAGTAGTTAGATTGAAGATGTGAACTTCCAAGTTGTTATTCTAATTCTGATGTTCAAAGTGGAACTTTAAGATCTAAAGTAGTTAATTTGAAATTAAAAGCTTCCAGTGATTAATTTTTGTTAATAAAACGAAAACTAAGATTTGAAGTTCTTAGTTTGTTGGTCGGGAAATAGCTCAATTTCTTTGATGGCCAAGTTAACTTAATGGGCACATCGATTTTGATAAAATCCTTACTATCTCTCCATTATCAATAGAAAATTACACCTGACTAATTAACAATATTAACCAGACCACAGCCAACATCTACGCATGAATCGCAAAAAAAGGTTCCAAACTGGTTACCGAAAAGACAGAAGCAAAGTGGTTGAAACAGGCTGCTCCACCGAGTGTTTAGTGTTGACATAGACAAGAGTCTGATTTTCGGAGCCTATCTTGCGAAAATGTTACCCTGGGCGGCTGCCACAGCAGTAGCTTTGCTTAAACCTATGCCCAATGTCACAGACACCATCGAAGCAAAAATACTTCTTAGTATTAGCAGAAACTAGCAAGCACCTAACGTAAAAACGCCTTGATCTGCACGCAGGAAATCCCACAAAGCGACAGGCAAAAAGATGGAAAACTTACAGAGAAAATAAGAGGCCCAAAAAACCATCATGAATATGATAATAAAAAATAAAAAAGTCATGGACAATGGGAGCAAAAATAGAGAGGAGCCGGAATTCATAACCTTCTCCTGCAACAGAAGTCCCAAGAAACAGGAAGAAAGACCGGCAAAAAACAACTAAAGATGCCAGGACAACAAGTAAACAAATAGAAAGAAAAGACGCAGTCATAATAAAGGCAAATGTCGAAAACTTTAACGACAAAATGGGAGCGGTCAGATCCGCAGTGAAGGGATCCCAAGAAGCACCACTTATTAGTACTGTAAGGAGAACTCGGATGGGTACATAATGGTAGAATTCCAAGAGAGCCAGCAGTACCAAAAACTGACAAACACTCTCAAAGAAAAAATAGAACAAGAAGATGTCTAAGTTTGTATAGGACTAAAGAAAATTTATGCGATAAAAGATATAGTAGAACTGGCAACCGCGGAAGATGTGAAAGCGAATTTGAAAAACATAGCTTCAGAAGAAGACCTTGTACTCTGCTATCTGATATAGTACTACCCAGATTGCAAGGATAAAAGCGGGGGAAGAGGGGCAGTTAACATAATCGACAAAATGACCATTGACAAATGACATGTACAGCAGAGAACAGAACAAAGAACTGCTTGAAATATAGAAAGACTTGCAATTCTGCAAGGAGTTACACTGTGGAAAGGTAATTTTGCTTTTTATTCGAACAAGAGGGACACAGGAAAACCAGCTACAACTGTCCAGCAACAAAGAAACTCCAAGAATGGGCAAAGCAGTTCGATTCTAAAGTCATGAAATTAACAAAAACAGAAGCACGATACGAGATTCTTCCAGGTACATCTGAACGACGCCAGGGCGGCCCAAGATCTGCTGCTACATACCATCTCAGAAATAGCGGTAGCAAGCACCTAACGTAAAAACGCCTTGATCTGCACGCAGGAAATCCCACAAAGCGACAGGCAAAAAGATGGAAAACTTACAGAGAAAATAAGAGGCCCAAAAAACCATCATGAATATGATAATAAGAAATAGGTAGACATTGCTTTTTCACCATATCTAAAGATGGTGAAAAACTGGACCCAGAATGGACGGGAGAGCTACAATTTTAACCAGTGACCGAGTGGCAACCCATATACTGGAAAACGAGGCCGTGCTATGATTGGCATATTTCTGCTACTTTGGATGGGTTTCCACCGTCTTTCTAGGTCTAGCGTAACCTGGACAAGCTCATACCGCAAGAGCTATTGATGAGTCTCGACTTAAAAAAGGACATACAAGACCAAGGACTAAAAGAGTTTCTCATAAAAGTATGCGATAAAGTTATGCCAAGAAGGAGCCTCCCCTTCGAGTAAAAGAATTTACTGGTGGTTTGAGGAGGCAGTCCTTGCCAGAAAGAGATGCGTTAGCACAAGAAGAAAAATTTTAAGACTGCGCAGAACCACATTACATGAACAAAGCAAGGAAGCAAGACTGGCTCTTGCACATCACAAAAGGCTATGAACAAGACCATCAACGACAGCCAAAAAAAGCACTTCCCAAAACTTGATGGAGGAGGTAAACATAAAATCCTGAGGAAGAGCTTACCATATTGTAACGAAGAGGATGGGAGGACCTCAGATCTCAGGCCTGATAGAAGAGCGTCTTGGGTCGGTCATCCGGGATTTCTTCCCCACGCATCCGGAGAGAATCAGCGCCGCTAGGCAGACGGGCGACGAGGTCCCGCTTTTCAAATGTAGATCACGGCTAGATGCCCTCTTCGAAGCCTTCAATGACTGCCTGAGAAAGGGTAGATATTCGGAGCACTGGAAGATAGTCAAGTTGTTGCTTTTTAGAAAGGATAGTAAGTCACTACACCTCCCGAGTTTGTAAAGGTCAATCTTCCTGCTGGACCATGTTGGTAAGCACTTTAAAAGCCTGATCCTGCACAGACTGCAGCGGGAGATAAAGCGGACAGGGCATCTTTCAGATAACAGAACATTTTGGCTTTCGTAGGAGAAACTCAACCTACATCGCTTCAAGAGAGCAAATATCCCCAACTGCTACTTCTGCGGGGGAAATTGATGATACGGAACATACCATCTTCTATTGCAACAAATGGACGGACACCAGACATATCGCCCAAATACAGTTGGGGCAGACATTAGTCCAACCAACATCGTGGAGCTGATGCTGGGTAGCAAGAAACACTGGACGGTTCTCGAACATATGATGGTGGAAAGCATGTCCTCCAAGGCTAGATTAAGTAACGAACTGATTGACGAAAGACCCGAAAGAGCGAAAGATTAGATTAAAAAACTGAATATTTCAAAAACTTTTAGCTTTTTTTATGTACAAACATTTGTGCTTATTTAAGATATATATGAAAAAAAAGATCGTGTTTTTGCACTTTTCACATGCTGAAGTTTTGGGGTCATAGTATAAAGTGTCTCTTGTGAAAGTTGTAGATTTTGTTATGATATACAACTATTCTGTAGGACAGTTTTTGATAGAACATCAAGTTTTGCCGGAAAACGCAATAATTTAGTTTGCACGGCTTTTCAACTCCCCAAATTAACCCTATACCACCACCGGCCTTGCATTTTCTTTTTCTTTACGTTCATTATAAGACCCTTTACCATCTCCAATTATAAAAATGCTGTCTACAATTAGCAATGGTTTTGGCTAATCAGCGATTGGCCTGCACTACGTAGCATATTATAATGTAATAATAAACGGTAGTAATATGCATAATATAAAATAAATTCAATAGATTAAAATATTAGTTATATAAAATATAAAGGAACAATTAGAACAATAATAATCTATCGAGCTTTCGGGAATATGGTGTTCCCTTTTTCAAGGATATATTGATAATCTTAATACATAAAATCCCAGCACTTTGCTGCTCCTCCAGCGTGTCAGTTTTTAGTGAAAAAAGAAACAATCTGATTAGACGATTTTTTTACCAACCGAAAAATATATTAAACCACCGCCGTACTCCACCTGAGACGAGTTGCACATCAATCGAGTTTCCAACCAATTGGGTCTAGATGCCCGTCCGTGGACGGGCTTTTTGCTAGTAAACAGTAATATTTAAAAGTTATTTTCTTTATTTGTTTATTTTTTTAAATTTTAATCCATTTAATATATTATCAAGAGTTAATATTAGGTACTAATAATTTTTATATTTTTTCTTCTTCCACTTTAAGGCTAGGATTGCTCCTGTTAGCCTTGACTTCAGGGTTCTGTCTGGGCTCTGGGCTCGTCTCAGATGTGCCCAATAAATAATAAATAATAATAAATAAAAAAAATTGTTGCACATCAAATAATATAAAAATTTAAGGAAATTCTTACGATTTACATCGGAACTAGAGATATTCTCTGCGGCACCGTTGGCAGACAAATTTAATACATATGTGGAAAATAGCGTAGACTTATTACAATGTCAACAAAAGAAGTAAAAATATTGCAACGAGAGTATCATTTTAGGACGTTTTAGAGTTTCTAATCTCAGTGCATGTATTAATGTGATCACATTCCAAAATATGACAACTTTTTAAGCATTGGTGTCCACAATTTAAAGGATTTCCACATAATTTATTGCAAATTCCATTTGGGATCTTATCAAAATCTTCCGGTTTTTTTATTTTAATAATGTAGTCAGGATTCGTTTGACAACAAAGAGGAAAATAATTTCCGAGACAGTTTTGTTCCACTAATACCTCTTTAATTCTTGACCACGTCTAAAATAAACAAAAACTTTAATGGAATAAAAATGATATTATAAATAAAACGTCGTGACTAGAAGTAGTACATCGAATGTACTTTAAATTTTGTACATCGGATTGTAGCCGAAAGCATACATCGGCTCATTTTTATTTAATTTGAGTTGATAGTCACGGCGTACAAAAATACTATTAACATTAAATGCTTACCTCACTGCTTTCACATAATAAATTGATATTGCCCATCATGAAGAGATATTCTTTGGCTCGAGAAAGAGCGAAAATAATGGCTTGTTCATTTTTCAGATATCCAAGACCTTTGTGCTGATTGTTTGTTACCAAAGACAATAAAATAACTTTAGACTCGTGCCCATGGTATTTGACAACATTGATAATTCGAACACCTTCAAGTAACTCTTCATATTTATTTCCTTCGTTGTGCAAAACTTGGATTTGATCCCAATAAGCAGCTAAAATTGTGATATCCTCGGGTTCATAACCAATTTGTCTCATGTAGCAGGCGAGATTGATCAGAAATTTTGCTTCATACAAATGATATTCTTCAGTGTTGTATTTATCAATGTCTCGAGGTTCTTGGCGAATAAAGAATGTACGGGAAGGGATTCCTAAAATTGCAGGACATTGTGTAACCGAACGATAGCTATCAAATTCTGGATGAAAATAAGGAACGAGCAATTTCGAAATGCTGGCTGACATGCGGTGTTGGAAGCGTAAAACATGACAAGGCATGTTATTGTTAACCATTCGTTCCATGATGCTGATTGCAGAAGTCGTGGGTTTGCCCATGTCATCTGTAGCCTCAACTGGACGTAACTTCTGTTGATCGCCCAATAAAATTAATTGTTCGCAGTGTTTGGTTAAGGAAACCACTAGATGGGATTCCAAAATTTGGGAACCTTCTTCCACTACCACAATTCGGCACTTGAGGGCCTGTAAAGTTGTTTGCAGACGTACAGCTGCATGTATGGTCATGCCCAACACCAAAGAACGTTTTATTATCCCAAAATCGACTATTTTTAATATTTCGACTAAATTTTCAGATAGTTCTCGGCGTTCGTGTTGAAGTTCAATTAACTTTTTTTCTATAAAACCTATGTATAAATTTAACCAGTAAAAGTACAAATGCCAGCGATCAATTGAATCCATGCCATGTGGTGAATCGTAGTCGACATTGCTGGGTTTGATTAGAGGTTGTGAAAGCGCTTGATCGCTGATCCTCACCTAAAAAGATTTGATAGCATTGACATAATAAAGTATATTGCATATTTGAGAAAATGTTGCTTTTAGTAATTGATGATATTTCTGAATTTCCAGATCTAGTTGTCCTTGCGTCAATTAGGAGGGGAAAGCCAGTCTTCAGTTGAGAAGATTGTCGTTGAGAAGATTGAGAAGAAGTTGAGAAGATTGTCGACAAATTTTATCTCCTAAATTATAGATTGGAGATTTTGAAATTCAAGAGATGAGATTTTACAATTCGTTTAAATAGTAAATTCTGAATTTTTAAGTTAACACTAAAATTAGTTACCAATGCATATGCGAAAATTATCCCTTCACTTCAACGTTGCTACTGTGGAATTTGGATTTAGATTTATAAAAAATAAATCCATTTATAGTGAGATTAGTATATGAAATTATTTAGAAATTAAAAGTTAAGAGGTAACCGAACGGAAAATTAAATTAAAATTATTAATTAACTGTAATTTTTCAAGTATGATTTTAGAAAAATTGTATTTCTATTAAAATACATCTCGATGTATTTAAATTTACTTTAATAAGGAAGATCATACTAACTTGAAAAAATTGGTAAATTTTCCATAAATGTATTAGCTTGGCTTCCAATGTTTTTTCATCGGGGTGATTAATCTGAGTTTTTAGATTGAGTAACATTTTGGCAGTTCTTACAATTTGATGCCACAAATGAGATTTTGACAATAGAACTGTTTGCTCTGGCTCTGCCAAAATAGTCTCTTGCTCTTGAAATGCAGTTACATCGTCCTCAAAATCCAAGTTTTTCTCTTCTTCTTTAATTTTATTTATAATTTCTGAAATCTAAAAAAAAAATTAAGTCTAAAAAAACTTAAAATTCACGAAAAATAATTAATCTAAAAATGTAACTACCTCGATTGCATGTTGATTTACATTTTGGCATTTTGATCCATAAAATAACCATGAGCTAAGTTCAGAATTAGAAGCTCGAGAAAACCAGCTTGTTTTAACATTTTTGTCTATATCGGCAAGTAGTGTAAAATTTATGATCTCATTAAATTTTTTTATCAGAATCATGTGACGAATCCATTTTTCGATTTGCTGTGACAATTTTTTAATTTTCTTCTTCCAAGTAACCGCAGCAATATGGTAAGCATTGTTTTCTCTTACGATAGTCTTTAATAAGAACTTCTCAATTTTTTCGTTACTTACGTTTTCACCAACTCGTATGATTTTACTTGTCGTACACATTATACCTTCCAAAAATATATCCAAAGTTTGGTGTGATGCACTAACTATTAGTATTGGGGTTCCGTTATACCAGATCTTGCTATTATCTTCGTGCAATAGTGTTTTGACGATTTGAAGCCCCAGGTAAGTTTTTCCCGTTCCAGGAAAACCTTGAATCACAGTCAATTTTTGAGTCAGTGCAGCTTTAAATGCAAAATATTGAGAAGCATCCATTTTGAGCTGATCTGCGCTGGGCCAATTATTGCCAAAGAGATCCACGGAGTTACCTTGAATAGTATAAACGGAACCACTAGAATTTAAATAACCAGGTAGTTCCGTGCTAGGATCCGCATCGACCAAGTATTTTTTCATTGGAAAGTCAACCTCAGACATGCATTGCAAAGCTTTCAGAGCGTGATAATAAGGCTGGTAAAAAATTTTGGTTCCCACAATTGTGTATGAAGCGTTTAAATCGTAATTTTTGAATACAGGCTTTAAACGAATTATTAAACTTTGTTGTTCACCATCTTTTTCAATGACGTGTCCAATCAAAGCCGATAAAAATTTATCTTTGGTTAAGAAAACTAAAGTGCCAGGACGAAAATAGTTACTAGAATTTAGAGGAAAAATTTCGTCGATGGTTTCCTGTTCGGAAAATTTTAAAATTAAACATACTTCATCGTTAGAAAAAACTATCGATTGGAAAAGAACACCGGAATAAAGTCTATGATCAGGTAATATCTTAAGAACTTTATTTTTATTCATGTGTTCCATGCAATTAGAAATATTTTCTTGAAAAGGCGCAACAAAATATTCTTTAGATACTCGAAATTGCACGTCTAAATAGTGCTCGACATTATCGTATTTTCCCTCAACAAAAAATTTGCTTGCCAGTACATCATTCGCCTTTAAAAAATCTTCACTAGTTATGCCAACATTCCATTTTCTAAAACCGTCTCCACTTTTGCCTTCTTTTTCATACAAATTTAATTTTTGCTTCAAAATTGTAATATTTCGTTTCGTTTCTTGACCAATTTTGACGTTTTGTTGCTCTTCGAGATATAAAACAGTCATTTCAATACCTTCTAACAGTTTTGGTAAAATTTCGCAAGCTTTATTTGAGCAGCCCTCAGAAAAAAAATCACAAATGAAAAGCAAATTGACAAAGAATTCTTCTGGGTTTTTCCAAAAATATTTATTCTTGTTTAGAATTGCGCCCTCCTTGTTATTTAAAAGCCTTACGTGGTTATCAAGTTTTTGCAAAAACGAAGCTTCTGCTACTGTTTTCAGTATTGCAATTTTATTTTGTCTAAAAGAAGATGAACACACTTTCGCCAGAATTGCGATTATCAGCACAATCCAATCATTTTCCAAATTGCATTCCAAAAACTGGGCAAATTCCTCCAATTTCTCAATTAGCATCAATATTATTTTATCAGAATTTTGATTGCTAATTTCGTTTAAACATATCCATGAGTGAAATGATGTCGAGTACTCATTTCGACGATTGAAATTTCTTTTATCTTCCACTTGGGAACCACGGGAACGCCAATTATAATTTTTACTGTTATTAAAATATCGTTTTGATTGGGTTCCACTTCTCCAATTTTCCATGATGTAATAAAAATTGTTTTAATTGATAAATATTGTGATTAGTAAATTTATCCTTATATTGGAATATTATAGAAGTGGTGAAGAATATTGGGACACAAAGAAAGTAACTAAAACGAAAATAATTCTATTATTAACAGTTATTGCCTATCTGGGACATTTTTATTGAAATCAGAATTAAAAGGAAGTAATTTCTACCAAAACAAGATTAGTTAAAAATTGAGAGATAAAATTAATAGTTTTATCGAAACTGAGAAAAAGCCAAGAGAACTCTGACATTCATTAATAATATTAATAAAAATATATACGTACACGGAATAAGAATAGACAATAGAATGACTACAAGTTTTAAAACTAAAAAAATACTAGCAACTTAACTTGAACTAACATTTAATACTTCCACGAATAGTGCAATTTGTCTGATTTATATATTATGTTTTACTTGCAAAAGGGCAGGAAAGAGTTTGCGCAGTACGGGTTGTGTTTGGAGAGGGGTCCAATCTCATTTTAAAATTAGGAATTTAAATTTCGAAAAGTTAATTTCATCTTAAATTTTGAAATGAATTAAAAGAAAATGACGAAAAACTCAGTTAATCGATTTTTTATTTTTGAAAATATGGTCCAAAAACCATCAATGAAAAATTATTTTTAAAGCAGTCCTATTACGCACTACTGCAATAGAACTTATTATTTATCTAATTTTATTAATACATAAATTGCATGTAATTTTGTTATGATAAAAAGTATACAATCATTTAATATGGTATCAAATCTAATCTTATAAATTATGAAAAAAATAATGATGTCAAGTTATATTGCAACTACTAGTTGATATAAGGAAAAAAGAAAGATAATGAAATCAACATACAGTAATAAACAAATTTAAAAATATATTGAGAGTGATAGATAAGACATCATTGTGATTTTCTACTATAGAAAAGAGGGGTATTCCCCGAAGCTTTATAAATTAATTTTATTAATATATTGGAACATATATTATTATTTATTAAATGTTTAATTATTAAAGCCTAGTTTTCGAATAATTAAATATGCCAAAGCCAACATTGTGTACAGACCCTCGGAATAAACCTAATATGCTCTCCGTTAGTTAGTTTTTATGAACACCCTTTTTAAGTTTAGTTTTAATAATTATTTAATTCGCCGAATGCTTTTCAATAATCAATTTTTAACCGGGTTATTCAGCATAACTTACAATAATTCAAATATTCAGGTAATATCTTAAGAACACAGAACAATGGCTCATAGTTTACTATAATAGAAAGGAGTCGTTAATTCCAACAATATTTTAATGTTTATGTAGATATTCTCAAAACTAATTCAAAAATTCGATGCACACCCCTTCACAGGACTTACACCTGGTCTAACTTGCTTGTCTAAATGTTGCTAATGCTAACTTAAATGTTTGATTGTCTGATTAATCGACTAATGAAATTATTAATTATTCTATAAATTCATTATCATATTGACATACTATTTGATTAATAGATTGATGAAATAATTAATTGTTGGATTAATCCATTATCCCATTAACAAACTGTTGGATTAATTCATTATCCGATTAACAGACTGTTCGATTAATTCATTATCTGGTTTTTTGATTAATAAATTAATAAAATAATCAATTGTAGGATTAATCCATTATCCTATCAACAGACTATTTGATTAATCGATTGATGAAATAATTAATTGTTGGATTAATTCATTACCTAATTAACAGACTGTTTAATTAATCTATAATTCCATTAACAGATAGCTGTTAAAACATCAATTTTAAATTTGGCGCTAACTAAAGGCGCTATTTGCTACTTGCCGGGGTCTATTGACACCTCCGCGCCACCAAGTCGACCTTCTGACTTTTTGTAAACTCAAAGGTCGGTAGCTTTCTACGCTCAAGAAAACTAGTGACTACTCACACTCGCTGACGGTAACTATTTACTTTTTTTACTTACTTTATTTACTTTTTCACCGTTCAGCGAGTTACTTCTAATTATACAGCAAATATTTAGATTTAAAATAACTATATTTTTATAGGAATATGTTGATAAAGACTGATTAGTCAAAACTAGTCCATAAATGATAAATTTATAATTGAGGAAAGTGTACTATTTAATTTGAGCAAATAAAGTGTTTTGTGTATTTGAACTATTTTATCACAACAACATCATTGCCTTTGCTTCTTGAGTCACACTCAAAGAAACGTCTTTACACAGCATCACGGTTTTACAGCCGCAACAGTTGGAAGACCACAAAAAATCAAGCTCTCGCCAGCGAAATAACAAACTGTTTAATTAATCGATTGATAAAATAATCAAATGTTTGATTAATCCATTAGCCGATTTACAGGCTATTCCGAAGAATTTTTTCATATGATAAAGATTTTATTCATTTAAAATTTGGTTACTATCAGTTAATTAATCCAACAAATTGAACTTTTTCCTATAGACTATTGGAAAGAGGACGATTTTCTAAACATATAAAAGGTCAAAGTGGATTATCCATTAGTTTCCGAAAAAACGGCATTTAAAAATCGAAATATAACATGCATTTTAGACAGGAATTAAACCATGATTTCTAACCGGGTATTCTGTTACCGGTACGTGTATACTCTTAGTGATAGCTGTAAGATGTCCACAATTTTACTCCCCCAATTTAAATTTTTTACAAAAATTAAATGAGGTTTTTTTTCGTGTTACTTATTGTTTTTTCGCTTCTTTGTCTACAAAATCAGCTGCGTTTACCGATTTGCGCTTTCTTTTGCGTCTCCTTCTGCCTTGTTACCAAGGCAATTGCATTAGTCGCCGCACCCTACCTACAGTACTGCAACTGATGATTTTAAAGTTACTCAGAAGAAATTGCTCCGCAGTAGTTATATTATATAAATATTGGGAAATCTTAAGAAATTCTAAGAAATCTCGAAAAATCTATATTTTATGTACCGTACATTATACCGAGTTGCAGCGGGCTAGATGGATGTTTTATGTGCGTTTTATGCAAATCTCAGATGCGACCTAAAATGAGTTTCACGCTTTTCGAGTAGTACCTTTGGTGAGTTGGAGCTACAATCAGGGATGTTTTTAGCGAGTAAGCGCTCGTTACAAGTGTGAAGCTAATAAAAGCGTGTTAATAATAAAAAGAACTTTCACTTAAAATATTTAGGTAACAAAGTAAAGATTTTTTTACCGAAGGCATTGAAGACTTTCAAACAATTTAAGAACTCGGAAAGAAAAATCGGTAATTCTACACATACAGCCTTGATAGTAAAAGAAGAATCATAGCTGTACTAAGAGGCCCACATCGCATAAACGAAGAAGAAGTTCTTGCAAGATTAAAACTGCAAAACCAAAAAGCCATTTCTAAAAGAAATAATTTTTACCTAAAATATGAAATGTTCCAAATATTATTGGAAATAATACAGGCCCATAATAATGGTTCTTACATGCCATTTATATTTAACAAAATACAACGTCAAAAATACATTGTGCGTCAATTAAATAAACAGCTGTTCAGAAGTAGTCATGTCGAATTTAACTAACGTTGTTTTGGAATACCAACTCCCAATCGCGAATAAACCGAATTAACGTATATTGTTATACCAAGTTCTGGGCATTTTATAACCTGGCGGTGATGTTAATGTTAGAGCATCCACGTCGAAAGTTGATTCGGGCACTGTTAAAACTTGCAATAATTGTTCTAATGTAACCGTGAAGGTATATTATAAATAAAGGAGATTAGAACTTTTTCTTTCTTTCCCGCATACTTTCACAAGTGTGCGGAAAAATATTATTTTTATTTTATAATATTATTAAAATATTATTTTTCCGCACTAGGGCGGAAAAGGAGTACTTTTCCGCACACTTTTGAATGTCACAAAGTGACACTTTTTGAAACATAATTAGAAAAAATATTAAGATATGCAATGCAATAACTCTTGGAAAATAAAAACATAATATATTTAAAAAAAAGGTATTTATTTATTTTATTAAATATCAAATATATAGGATCTTATTACAATAGATTTTAATCATTCTACAGTAACCAATCCACTAACAGAATCTTACACAGAAATAAATGGTTCAGCATACATATTGATGAAAAATTGTTCGTTTTTGCGCTGATGAACAAAAATCATAAATACAATGATTCCTTCAACAAAACTATGAATGTAGATATATTATACTTATTTTATCGTGTAAATACATTACACAGGTGTACTGTGATGTCAACAACTGATATGTTGTTGATAATAACTATATACTATAGAATATTACTATAATTTATTATAAACTGCAGTACAAACCAAAGAAGGCAATCGAATATTGTTTTAGTTAATTGTTTAAATTTTGTGACTAATATGCATATAAAATAATAAGCAAAAACATTGTTGCGCATAAAATAAATGTAATATGTGGAAAATAGCGTAGACTTAATATATCTTAAAACAAGAACACTAAATATTGCAACAACAGAGTTAGTTATGTTTCACTTAACGTTTATCTTAAAATATTATTCTCAGGTCCGATTATTAGTAACACCTGATCTTCGGTATAAGAAAATATCATTTCAGGACATTTTATGGCTTGAAATCGCAGTGCATATACTTGGTTCATCTAATGTGATCACATTCCAAAATATGACAACTTTTTAAGCATTGGTGTCCACAATTTAAAGGATTTCCACATAATTCATTGCAAATTCCATTTGGGATCTTATCAAAATCTTCCGGTTTTTTTATTTTAATAATGTAGTCAGGATTCGTTTGACAACAAAGAGGAAAATAATTTCCGAGACAGTTTTGTTCCACTAATACCTCTTTAATTCTTGACCACGTCTAAAATAAACAAAAACTTTAATGGAATAAAAATGATATTATAAATAAAACGTCGTGACTAGAAGTAGTACATCGAATGTACATCGGGTTGTAGCCGAAAGCGTACATCGGTAGACGTCGGATTTCCATGATTATCTAAATGCTCGTCACAATTTTTAAATTTGAGTGGATAGTCACCGCGTAAAGAAATTAATATTAACGTTATATGCTTACCTCACTGTTTTCACATAACAAATCTATATTGCCCACCATGAAGAAATATTCTTTGGCTCGAGAAAGAGCGAAAATAATGGCATGTTCATTTTTCATAAATCCAAGACCTTTGTGCTGATTGTTTGTTACCAAAGACAACAAAATAACTTTAGACTCGTGGCCATGGTAGTTGACAACATTGATAATTCGAACACCTTTAATTAACTCTTCATATTTTTTTCTTTCGTAGTGTAAAACTTGCATTTGATCCCAATAAGCAGCTAAAATTGTGATATCCTCGGGTTCATAACCAATTTGTCTCATGTAACATGCGAGATTGATCAGAAATTTTGCTTCATACAAATGATACTCTTCATCAATGTCTCGAGGTTCTTGGTGAATAAAGAATGTACGGGATGGGATTCCTAAAATTGCAGGACATTGCGCAACCGAACGATAGCCATCAAATTCAGGATGAAAGTGAGGAATGAACAATTTCGAAATGCTGGCTGACATGCGATGCTGGACGCGTAAAACGTGACAAGGCATGCTATTGTTAACCATTCGTTCCACGATACTGATTGCAGAAGTCGTGGGTTTACTGATGTCATCTGTAGCCTCAACTGGACGTAACTTCTGTTGATCGCCCAATAAAATTAATTGTTCGCAGTGTTTGGTTAAAGAAACCACTAGATGGGATTCCAAAATTTGGGAACCTTCGTCCACTACCACTATTCGGCACTTGAGGGCCTGTAAAGTTGTTTGCAGTCGTACAGCTGCATGTATGGTCATGCCCAACACCAACGAACGTTTTATTATCCCAAAATCGACTATTTTTGATATTTCGACTAAATTTTCAGATAGTTCTCGGCGTTCGTGTTGAAGTTCAATTAACTTTTTTTCTATAAAACCTATGTATAAATTTAACCAGTAAAAGTATAATTGCCAACGATCAATAGAATCCATGCCATGAGGTGAAGCGTAGTCGACATTGCTGGGTTTGACAGGAGGTTGTGAAAGCGTTTGATCGCTGATCCTCACCTAAAAATATATGATAGCATTGACATAATAAAGTATATTGTATATTTGAGAAAATGTTCTTTTTAGTAAGTTATGATATTTCTGATTTTCCAGAACTAGCTGTCCTTGGGTCAACTAGGAGGAAAAACTAGGCCTTTAGCTGAAAATATTGTCGTCTTAGCGGTAGATACAAATGTTATCTCCTAAATTTTGGATTGGAGATTTTGCAATTCTAGATATGAGGTTTTAGAATTTGGAAAATTGAAATATTAATTTAAGATGAGGTTAACTGAACAGGTAGGTTAACTGAACACTTGCATATATCTGCCATCTCTTAGTTACTTATGGGCTCTAATTTTGACAATGCAAAGACTTTCCTATAAATGTCACTTTTAGTTTATAATATATTCAAGAATATTAAAAATTCCCTAATCATAGCCTAAAATAATTTTTATCGCGGCTGTGTAAATTTTTGAACTCTTACATATTTTGTTTTGCGTGAAAAAACAGTATTTTACTATTGATTATCATTATTGGTTTTTTTTTTAAACCCACGTTGCTTTCAATTTATTTGTTAACATTTTTTGTATACACAACAGGTTATATGGCCTAATATTTTAAAGATTTGCTCAACTAATCTACCTATATGTTCAGTTAACCTGCAGTATGTGGTTAACTGAACCATATTGCAGGCATGCAAGAAATTAAAACTAGAAGGTGTATTTTTATAAACTTTGTGTTAGATATATTTTTTTTGATTGCTTAATAACCAAACTACATGCTGTAAAAAAATTGTTGATCTAAGTTTAGGCAATCTCATATAAATTTAAATATTTTCAAAAAACTGTTCAGTTAACCCCACTACCCACGATTCGTTTTAATAGTAAATTAAGAATTGTTAAATAAAAACTAAAATTAGATACCAATGCATATTATACATATATATATTTTTTTTGGCTTCCAATAGTATTTACAATCTGGCACATACAAACATTAAGTAAATTTGAGTAAAATTGAACAATTAACATGTGGGAGCGAATCCATTGATTCACTCCTTTACACACAATTTATACATTTTTATTACAATGATTAAGGTAAACTCGATCCACTTTAAGCAGTTAGGGTTCGAATCTTAAAACCAACTCAGACCGTCTAAACCGCTTCAGTCTTCGCACTTCATTGTCTCTGGTCAGTTCCATTGCTCGAGGGTTTGGGTAAGCAATAAGCCTGTTATAATAATTCGCACTATACCTTGTTATTTCCTCCCACACCGACTTCCACTGAAGATCGCGTTTCATAATGGTGTTGGGTACATACCACGGAGCATCAACAATCATTCTTAAAACTTTTGATTGAAATCTCTGCAGTATCTCGATATTAGAATTTGAAGCTGAACCCCGTAGGTTCATATGGGTTTCAGAATGGCCTTATACAGTAATAGTTTATTTTCGAGTGATAACCGAGATTTATGTCCTATAAGCCAGCACATCTTAGTCAACTTGTGTTGACAATAGATGACGCCTCTGTGTATCAAAGGAAGGGGTGAACTTTGCTTTAAGTTGGTAGAGCTGAAGTAACCAACGTGAGTAGTGGTAGTATAATAATTGTAACGGAATATCAATAAATGAAGGTTAGAAACAAGGTCGAAGACCATTAACTATTATATACACATGTTTTATTTATCGTATCGAGCTATATTCTGCTCAACAGGTTATGGGACCAGCAGCAGTAAGTGTTTTTATGATTAGTTCGGTGGCTTTGTTTTTCAAGTTGTGATCGCGGTCGTTGCACGTGTTGTGTCGAGCACGTTTTTTGTCCCTTGCTTGTTTTGTCGAAGAATCGAGTATCAGTTACGAGATTAATTCATTCGTTGTGTACGAATTCGTTGTGTACGAGAAAAACAAAGAAAAAGGAAAAAAATGCCGCGAAACGATTTTGACATCGAGAAGCTCAGAGGAAGCGAAAATTACCACACGTGGCAATTCGCAATGCTAAATTATCTGGAGTTGAACAATTTAGGCAAGTGCATAAAAAGTGAAGACACAGAAACGAACGCTGAGAAATTAAGCCAAGCAAAGTCACGCTTAGCGTTGAGTGTTGAATCTTCGCTATACGTTCACATTCAAAAGGCAGAAACCGCAATCGAACTTTGGACAACATTTAAGAAATTGTACGAAGACAAAGGATTGGCGCGTAAAATTGGTTTATTGAGAACGTTAATTTCAATTCGTTTGGATGGATGTGATTCGAAGCAAACATACGTAGATCAAATAATCAATACATCAAACAAATTGGGTGGAATTGGTTTCGACATATCCGACGAATGGCTTGGTGCGATACTACTGGAAGGTTTAACAGATGAATTTAAACCAATGATTATGAGTATTGAAAGCAATAGCACACAAATTTCAGCAGACACCATCAAATCAAAATTGCTGGATACACATACAGATCGAAACACCGAAAACGCGTTTTTTGGTAGGAAGCAAAAACCAAGGAAACCAGCACCAATGGTAAAGTGTTATGAATGTGGAAAAAAGGGACATATTTCGATTAACTGTAGACAGAATAATAGTGATCGAAGTGTAAAAGTAGTTACAAAAGCTCTTGTTATAAAAACAAGAGCTTGATTGTGACTGACTTTATTAATGAATTCCTTCGACTCCCCACCATACATTATGTTATTACAACATCTCCCCTTTTTGATACATTAGGGTTTACAAATTTCAAAAACACAATTATAATTTACAAATCTTAAATCTAATTAACAATTATTAAAAATTCTAATTCTAAATGAACAATAATTAAACAAAGTAATTCTGAAGATTTTTATTTAACATAATCTTTCAAATACTCTGGTCTTTTAATAGTCCTTCCCAACCTGGTTTTTATTATTTCAGGTTGTTTTTGAGGTTGTACCTCTTCGCTAGGATCTATTTGCGAGCTTGGATCAATCATAGAAGGGCCCGCTATTTGTTCATTGTTTTCTGAATCTAAATTTAAATCTAGTTCCGGTAGTTCCTCGGTGAACTCATTATTTGATTTTCTTAAATGATGGCTATTTCGCCTAACTATATTGCCCGAACTATTTTTAATTCTATAGGACCTTGGAGTGTTACTCACTTCTATGATTTTTCCTGGTGACCACGTTTTATCAGGAAGATTCTGAATTGTTACATTTTCTCCTTTTTCAAAACCTTCTCTCTTTTGTGTATTTCTATTATAATAATCCTGTGTTTTTACTTGAACTTCTGTTCTTTTTAATTCTAAATCTTTACTGCTAAAAAATTTCGGTTTTAAAATATTAGCCGTACATGGAATTTTTGTTCTTAACACTCGACCCATTAGCATTTCGCTAGGTGTTTTGTTTAACCCTGCTACTACTGAATTCCTATAATTAAGTAGGCCTAAATGTATGTTTGAATTACCGGTTTTACATTTTCTCATTATATTTTTTACTATCCCTACCGCCTTTTCCGCTAGCCCGTTTGATTTTGGGTATCTAGGGCTGGATGTTATTATTTCCATGTCCCATTCATTGGCAAAATTTTTGAATTTTGAACTTCCAAAAGGCATATTATCACTTATTATTATTTTTGGTATTCCATGAATTGCAAAAATATTTTTTAATTTTGTAATTACCTCTTCCGCTGTTTTATATTTTAATGATTTGACCTCGATCCATTTTGACATATAATCTATCAAAACTAAGTAATCATGTCCATTATAATATAAAATGTCAATTCCTACTTTTAAAAACGGTATGGTTGGAATTTTATGTGATATTATAGGTTCTTTTTTATTTGTAACGCGATATTTTTCACAAGCTGTGCAAGAATTAATTAGCTTTATGATATCTGTTGTCATTCCATACCAATATAACAACGTACGTGCTCTTTGTAAGCATTTTGTTATGCCTAAATGACCTTCATGTAATAAGCTTAGCATTTCCCCACGCATTATTCTAGGAATAACTACCCTATTATTTTTATAAATAATGTTATCTTGTATTGTTAATTCATTTCGTAAGTTAAATAGAACTTTAAGTTCCTTATTTAAGAGTTTATTATTTTTTGGCCATCCCTGATAATGCCAATTTAAAACTTGCTTTAATATTTGATCTTCTTTAGTTGCGATTTTTATTTGTTGTAACCTATTCTTTGAAATTGGTAGATCGACTTCAAGGCAATGTACCATTTCACACAACGTGACATCATCTTGCGCATTGTTTTTTAAAAAATGTCGCGATAAATAATCGGCGACGTACATTTTACTACCCGGCCTATAATTTATGACAAGTTCATATTTTAATAACTTTAAAATCATTCTTTGTAGCCTATTACTAATTTTACTTATGTCCTTGGCAAATATAGACACTAATGGCTTGTGATCGGTTTCAATTACAACTTTGCGACCATAAATAAATTGATGATACCTTTGTACCGCTGCACAAATTGCATATAATTCTTTTTCAATTGGAGCCCATCTAATCTGAGTATCTGTGAGTGCTTTTGAATAAAAAGACACTGGCTGCTCCTTTTGCAGTACACATGCACCTAACCCTTCTTTTGAACTATCACATTGAATTTTAATTTCGTCATTTTTATCTAAAATTTTTAGAGTTGGTGCACAACTTATTTTTGCTTTTAAATTTTTAAACGCTTTTTCATGAGAACTATCCCAATGCCAAATTACATCTTTTTTTATCAAACCCCTTAAAACGTTTGTTGTTTGTGAGTAATTGGGTATAAATTTACTCAAGTAATTTGTCATACCTAATAATTTTTGTAACTGTTTTACAGTTTTAGGTGCTTCTAAATTTAGAATTGTTTCTATTTGTTCCGGGTCTGGTTTTATTCCATTTCTAGAAATAATGACTCCTATATACTTTACATGATCTAATTTATACTGTACTTTCGTCGGATTGAATTTTATACCTTGCTGGCGTGCTCTTTTTAATACTTTATTCATAATGTTATCGTGAGACGCTTCGTCATCCGCTGCGATAATTAAATCATCAAAATAAATTGCAACGCCTACGATGTCTCCAAAGATTTTGTTATTAATTTTTTGCAACACTTCCGGTGCTGAGGATATGCCGAATGGCATTCTTTTGAATCTATATCTCCCGAAAGGTGTTCCGAACGTGCAAAGTAAGCTACTGGGATTGTCAAGTTCGACTTGAAAAAATCCATCTTTTAAATCTAGTACGCTATAAATTTTTTTCCCTTCTAATTGATTGTAAATTTCTTCTGGTGAAGGTATTAAGTACCTCTCTCGCAATATGTATTTATTTAAATCTTTAGGATCAAGGCATAACCTAAGCGATTTATCCGTTTTTTCTACAATTACTAAATTATGAGACCAATCTGTCGGTTCTTCTACTTTAGCAATAATATTCCTATTTTCCAAATCATCAAGTTTTTCTTTTAACCTATCTTTTAGGGCTTCCGGTACCCTCCTTATTGGTTTTACTACCGGTTCAAAATCATCTTTTAACACGATTTTGTATTTCCCTATTTTCCCTAGGCCCGTAAAAACATCTTTGTTATTTTTAACAAATTCTTTGACGTTCGCTTTGTGTGTAATTTCACTTAATCTAGATATTAAATTACATTCTATACAGCTACTTAAACCTAACAATGGGCTACTGTCCTGCTCGATTACTTGAAATTTCAACTGATAATTTTCTCCCTTGACAATACAATCTAAAACTACTGATCCTAATGGAGTAATACTGCCCCCATCATACACAATTAATTTTGATGTACTATCTAATATTTTATCTTGACAATCCTGATTTAACATTTTAAAATATTTTAAGGGTAAAACATTACAATCTGCCCCTGTATCGATTTTGCATTTTATTTTAGTACCACTTACGTATACATTTTGTAACCATTGCTCCATTTTGTTGGATTCTTGTTTAAGTTCGCTTAGTTCAAAACGTTCATCGCCCTCTTCGTCTTCAGATGATTCTTCGTCTTCAGATGATTCTTCGTCTTCAGATGATTCTTGTGCTACGGTGTGTAGTTTCTTCTTATACGTTGGCGTCTTGACACTTGTTTTGTCTTTGTTGCCGCACATCACTGCATAATGACCCTTTCTTTTACAGATCATACACAACTTTCCCGAAGCCGGACACCATTTTCCCCTATGCACTTTCCCGCACTTTTCACAACCACTTGATGTTGGCATTGCCTTTCCTTTTTCCTTTTTCCTCACCACTGATACCATCGGTTTTTCTTGCTGCAGAGTTTTTATTTGGTCTTTACCAATTTCTGTTGCCCTACAGAAGTCTACGGCTTTGTTCAGATTCAAGTCTGGTGCTCTCAACATCCTTTCTTTTAGTTGAGGGTCGTTTGTCCCCATTACTATCCGATCTCTTATCATTCTTTCTTCTTGGTCCCCGAACTCACATAGCCTTGCTTGAATTGTAATTTCGGTAAGAAAATGATCGAATCTTTCATCTGGCATTTGCGACCTGGAGTAGAACTTGAAACTTTCCGTTATTACATTTTTCCTTGGTTTACAGTAGGCTTCAAAAGCTTTTACGACTTCATCGTATTTTCCTTTTTGTTCATCTGTTAATTTAAGCGTATTAAATATATCTATCGCTTCATCTCCCGCGACATTTAGAAATATGGCAATTTTTCTTGCATCCGGTTTGCTTTCCATTTCTATTGCTTTCAGGTACAACTGAAACTGTTGAATAAATTTGGTCCAGTTCGTTGTTTCTCCTGTTGTGAGTCCTTTTGGCGGTTTCATGGATGCTTCCATTTTGACTTTTATTAAAATTAACACTTAGTAAAATTAAAATTCCTTGTCTTTGATTATAATTAACACTTAGTAAACTTATAATTTCTTCTCTTTGAATAAAATTAACACTTAGTAAAATTTTATTATCTGTTCTTTTTGAATAAAATAAACACTTAGTAAAATTTTATTATCTGTTCTTTTGAATAAAATAAACACTTAGTAAAATTTTATTATCTGTTCTTTTTGAATAAAATTTACACTGAGTAACATTTTATTATCTGTTCTACCGCCTCTGACCGCTAACCTGACACCATGTTATAAAAACAAGAGCTTGATTGTGACTGACTTTATTAATGAATTCCTTCGACTCCCCACCATACATTATGTTATTACAACAGTGTCAAATTTACAAATGTTGAAAAATGGAGGCCTTGTGAAGTTTGTGTGGAAGGAAAACAAACGCGTTTGCCTTTTAAAGATAGTAAAAGCCACACCGCAGAAGTCTTGGAATTAGTGCACTCAGATCTATGTGGACCGATGGAAAATTTATCTATTGGCGGAGCCAGGTATTTCCTAACATTTATTGATGATTTTTCTAAAAGGGTTTTCGTTTACTTTTTAAGATCCAAAACCGAAGTTAATCAAAAATTTATCGAATTTACAAAATTGGTGGAAAATCAAACTGATAAAAGGATAAAAAAGTTCAGAACCGATAATGGAACCGAATATTGTAATTCTGATTTCAAAAAGTTTTGTAAAGAGAAAGGCATTCATCACCAACTAACAAATGCCTACACACCGGAACAAAATGGTACAGCTGAACGTATGAATCGTACGATTGTGGAACGAGCAAAATGTATGCTTTTTGATGCCGGTCTAGATAAATCATATTGGGCAGAAGCAGTCAACATGGCTGTTTATTTGGTTAAACGTTCTGTATGTTCATCGTTGATAAACAAGACACCAGAAGAAGTATGGACTGGTGTAAAGGTCGATTTAACAAACTTAAAAATTTTTGGATCGAAAGTTATGGTGCACATTCCAAAGGAACGAAGAAAGAAATGGGACCCAAAGTCAAATGTTTGTTGGATACGATAGTGACAAAAAAGGTTATCGTTGCATAAACTCACAAACAAAGAAATTAACAGTGAGTCGAGATGTTGTTTTCTTTGAAAAACTAACCGAATCGAAGTTGATGGAGGTACAACAGGATATCGAAAATTTGGAGCAAGTGAAGGAGGCTGAAGACAACAAAAGTGAGGTAGTAAGTTTGCAGCAAGTGAAGGAAGTCACAGACAGCAACAATGAGATGGTCGATTCATCACAAGAGGAGGAAAATGAAGTCGAAGATGATAATTATGTTTCAGATCACACTCAAGAAGATCCCACGTATGCCCCCATCCAAGAAGTCGTGCCAACTAACGAGCTAAGAAGAACAGCACGTTCACCTAAGCCAAGAAAGTTTGAAGACTTCGTCACTTATTCGGCCAAATTAAATCTAGATCTAGATCCCTTAACGGTTCAAGAGGTAATTTCGAGCAAGTATGCTGGCGAATGGAAATCAGCAATGGAAGCGGAAATGTGTTCGTTAGATGAAAATGAAACTTGGAATCTAGTCCAACTGCCATCAGATCGAAAGGCCATCAAGTCGAAATGGGTATTTAAAACAAAACGAGATAAAGATGGAAGCGTTATTAAATACAAAGCCAGACTGGTAGCTAAGGGCTGTTCGCAAAAATATGGAGTGGATTACAGCGAAACTTTCTCGCCAGTTGTCAGGTATGCTTCCATTCGTTTTTTGATTGCTTTGGCTGTTCAAAATGGCCTAAAAATTGATCAAATGGACGCAGTCACTGCCTTTTTGCAAGGTGATTTAACGGAAGAAATATATCTTGAACAACCAGAAGGTTTTAACGATGGCATTAATCGCGTATGCAAGTTAAACCGCGCAATATACGGTCTCAAGCAAGCTGGTAGGCAGTGGAACCTAAAGCTGCAATCGGCATTAAAATCGTTTGGTCTAGAAAAATCCAAGATGGATCCATGCGTTTACTACACTAAAAAATTGGACTTGTTGGTTGCAATTTATGTGGATGATTTTTTAATATTCTGGAAAGATGCCACTGTTCTAACGAAGTTGAAAAATGCGTTAAGTTCAAAATTCAAGATGAAAGATATGGGAACCGCCAAGAATTGTGTAGGAATCCAAATCACACAATGTGAAGACGGCATTTACTTAGATCAAACGACCTACATTAAAGAGATTTTGAAACGTTTTGGTATGGAGGATTGTAAACCTGCATCGACTCCAAGTGACACAAACCAAAAATTATCGGCAAATATGTTATCGAAAGAACTCACCGGTCAAGTCCCTTATCAAGAAGTAGTTGGATGTCTACTTTACCTAACGCAATGTACACGACCAGACATTGCTTTTGCAGTCAATGCTGTCAGTCGATTTAACAATCAACATGGAAATGCACATTGGAAAGGCGTTAAGCGAATCCTTCGTTATCTAAGTGGAACGATTGCTTATCGATTAAAGTATTCAAGGGGAAGCAACAAAGGTTTAGTCGGTTATAGTGATGCAGATTGGGCATCAGATGTCGACAAAAGACGTTCATGTACGGGGTTCGTTTTCAAGATGTCAAATGGTGCGGTGACATGGAATAGTAAGAGGCAACCTACGGTGGCATTGTCGAGTACCGAAGCAGAGTACATGGCTTTATCATCAACTGTACAAGAAGCAATGTGGTTAAAGCAGTTCTCCGAGGAATTGGACCCAAATTTCAACAGGTCAATCGAAATATTTTGTGACAACCAAGGGGCAATTAAATTGGGTGAGTCTGATGCATTTCGCCCTAGATCGAAACATATCGACATCAAACACCATTTCCTACGAGAGAAGATTGGAGACGCTACAATTGTAATCTCTTAAGCTGGATCCAGACACTGCGAGGCTGCCGCGCGCGGCTGCTGCGCGAGGCAGGAGCCTCGCTCAGTGTGGACCACTTGTGTCTCAGCTAGCGCGAGCCAGAAGTTTCAAGGCTGCTTTATATGTATCCCCTGCGATTGCGTAGTTGCCTCTGTAGAATGCATCTCCAGTTAGTTGACATCTTATCATGGCATCTGAGTATATAAATACCGTGTAAACGGAGCATGGAAGTTATAAATCCAATCTTTTAAAGAAGTAATTAAAAATTTTTACTAAGAAAGAATAAATAAGTTCACGGATAAACCTTTCTTATTTATTTCAAAAATATTACCAGTTACACTTATTCTTTAAGTAGCGTGAAAACGTTAGTAAAAGATATATTGGTGTTATTGTTGTGAATATCATAGCACTTACCTGAGGTTTATTATTTCTGATTTATTATAAGTTCGAAAAATAATTACTAAACGAAGTCGATAAACTAATAATAATTACCTACCTACAACTTGCATAATGTTTTTTTTGCATCTATGAAAATTTTATCATAACATTCATTCTTTCTGTAATTAAATAATTGTAGTACTAATCAATTTTATAATGATTACCTAAAAGTAACTAATTAGGTATTTATTTTATTATCAATTTAGTTAGTTTGCGATGTTCTTTTACAATTTTGCATTTTTATTTGCCGATTACCTACTAATTAATCAATAAAAAAAGAAAACAATTGTTTGCTGGAAAATAACAACATATTCCTATTTTTAAACCAATATGTATAAACATGACGTGTATAGAAAATGACAAGTTAGGCTAAAATTTTAAAAGTTTTAAAATTTGAAATGCACATGGTCATAAATTATGTAATAAATAACACCTAAAATTGAACACTTAATGGCAATATATCTTCAATTAAATACCCAAGTATGACAGTAATGTTAACTTTATCCTGTTTGGAAACTTTGTTTATTTACTCGACCACTTTTGTACGTAGTCTTTTCTTTGAGTCGACCGACAAAATTTGGCTCGCAGCGAGGCAGCTCCGTTTTGTATCTCCGTTACTGTAAACATGGTCTAGAACTTTCCGATGTGGCTAGCGAGGCAGCTTTGCTTCGCTCGACACATGTCTACTTAATGAAATTCCTATAAGAAAATCACCGTCCACACAGCGCGAAGCGTGCCGCGCGCGGCAGCCTCGCAGGAAACATGGTCCACAAAGCGCGAGGCTTGTATCCCGAGGCTGCCGCGCGCTTCAGCCTCGCAGTGTCTGGATCCACCTTTACATCCCTACAGATGAAATGACTGCCGATAGTCTAACCAAGGCAGTGACGAAAGAAAAACAAAGGTACTGCAACACACAGATGGGATTATGTTGAAGAATTTATTATTCCTTTTTAATTAATTGTTCTTTTTATTGATTTTTGTATGTAATATTTTTTTAATAATTATTCAACAAGTGAAGGTGTTGACAATAGATGACGCCTCTGTGTATCAAAGGAAGGGGTGAACTTTGCTTTAAGTTGGTAGAGCTGAAGTAACCAACGTGAGTAGTGGTAGTATAATAATTGTAACTGAATATCAATAAATGAAGGTTAGAAACAAGATCGAAGACCATTAACTATTATACACACTTGTTTTATTTATCGTATCGAGCTATATTCTGCTCAACAACTTGCAGCCCAGCTGCTTTCTCTTGTTGATAATATGTTTTCCCCACGTCGCCTGTCCACGTAAACTCCAAGGTATTTAGCATCGTTACTTTGTGGTAGTTGGTGATTATTTAAGAAAACTGACAGACACGGCTCCTTTCCCATGACGACCGTCACCTGTACCGATTTCACTGCGTTTGCTTTGATTCTCTATTGTTTGAGTCATATTTGGATTTTGTTAAAATGTTTTTGTAGTATTTCTATAGCGATATTTGGGTTTTTGTGTACCGCTAATATGGTGGTGTCATCAGCAAACGTACCCGTAGTAGTATTTGCCATGGTTGGGAAGTCGGAGGTGTGTAATACGTACAATACTGGACCAAGCACGGTCCCCTGATTTAATTGGGAAAAGTGATGTGTATTCGTCTCGATGTCTAACCAGAAAGTATTTGTCCATTATGTAAGATTTTAATATACTACATAGGTTGTGAGGCAAGAATTTTTTGATTTTGTATAACAAGCCGTCTTGCCAAACTTGATCGAAAGCTTGGGATACGTCGAGAAAAACGGCAGCACAGTAGCTTTCGGTTTCTAATGCGTGAGAAATTACCGAATTACCGAAATTACTGTCTGAATCCAAACTGGTCATCAGGTATTGAGCATTTTCTCTTCAGTATTGTTGAGTGGTGCATATTTCTCAGAACGACTCAAAAGCTTCGTTCTTGTTAGCTTTGGCAAGTATGAAACTGGGTTTTCTTAACTTCGAGGGCCTTGATAATAGCCGTGTAGTCCTCAGATGTCGTAGCTTGAATTTTAATTTGCATACTTCCCAAAAGTTTGGTAACAAAATTCTGTTTTGCAGTTTTATCCACTAGCTCGTAGAGCGGATTAGCGCACCCGACTTCAGATACGAATATTGAAGATGGTTTTACTCTCGTTTTACTCTCTTCTACGTTTTACTCTCTTTTATGGTAGCCCGATCCTGTTCGTTTTCTTCTTCTTTATCTTCACCATCATCTGACAATGCTGCAAATCTATTCGTTGTTTGTGAGGCGCTCAACCAGTAGTCAGCGAACTTTGACTACTTGACTTTTCCATTGTGTTTTTCAGGACTCTTTGATCTATTCCGTTTTTTCATTTCTACGTATGTTCAGTCTGAGTCGGTAGATTGACTTTGTGACTTCAGTTGTAGATTCTGTGCCGATGAATACCACACTTGCCCTGCTCTGTAAGCTCTGTGGTTGTTGATAAGATGTTTGTGTGGGGTTCGCATTTGCAGCATACTGCTGTTAGAGAACCTGCTGACAAGGATATTGCGTGCCAGGCTGGTAGTTGTGATTGTAGAAAATTAACGGCATCGGTGGTTGGGGCAAGTACGTCCATGGCGGTTGCTGCATTACTTGTGCGTTTAGATTGCAGAAAGTGGGATCAATCGGAAAAACGGTAGCTCCTTGCTTACCTGGGTGTGATCCATCGCTATGTAGTACCACCGCCTGGGGTGTATCTTTGTCTCTAAGTGGCGTATAAAACATGGCAAACTTCACATTCTAACCTAACTCTCCAATGGGTTCAAAAGATTAGTCTTTTTTTGTGTTACTCTATGTGGACTTTTTTGGACACTTTTACAGGTACTTCAATCAGTAACCACTGCCTCACTCAAAAAGAACTTGCAGAACTTCTATATAATATTATTACAATTAACAATAACACACATGACTAAAGGACGAACAAAATTTATCTTATAAATTTTGGATTGGAGATTTTGCAATTCGCGATTCAAGTTAAGGAAAGTCACGTGACCAAATATTCAAAATGGCCGCTACAAATGAGTAACTTTTAAGTTTTGCTATCATAAACAAGGTTATTATGCATTATAAAAAAACACTTTAACGTGTTTATAAACGTGTTGTGGTTTGTGCCATGAAGCATACATCGTGTCGTATGTCCCCCTATATGTTTTAACTCGGTTGGTTGTTCGTTGTTCACCATTTAAGGAAATTAGAAGTATGCAAAAGTTGTCGAAAGTGGAATTCAAAGAAGAAGTGGTTTATCCCTATTTACTAACAACCCTGTTCGTTTAAGTTTAAATAATAGTTAAATATAAATAAACTGTTAACAATAAACAGTATTTTGCAATTCTGTGGAAGTAGTGCGTTTAGAAACTTTTGTAACGGGGATGCTTGAGCAAACGCTAAGCATATTGTATTATTGTGTGGAAAAACGCATAGTAACGACGAATTCTACTACATTTATAGCGTAGTTCTACAAACTACAGCTTTGTCGTCACCTCATGAAGTGATAGTATCAATTAATAAAACAAAATTTGTCAATATCCAAGTTCTCTTGTTCGCGTAAAGCTGGAGCATCGGAATGCTGTAAGCATGTAGTCGGAGCTTTAATATATTGCAGCAGGTAAGATTAATTTTAACTGAAGATGATTTATTTATTTATAATTTTTTGATTTCAGAAATAATTTAGACGAGTTAGAACAGCTCTCGGCAACCGACAAAAAATGTTTGTGGTCTAACATGAAAAAGGGGGCTATAGATAAATATCAAGTAACAGTAGAAGATGTTACCAAATATTGTTGCTACATTCACATTAAAGTAAATTTAAAAAATATTAATGCCGATAAAGATTTATACCAAAGAATGATTAACCGATTACCCAATTCTGCTTTTGCATTATACATACGGCTGACGAAGTGGAAAATGAATTCCTAGAAGACCATGTCGATGGTCCATTCAAATCCATGTGGTGGATTTAAGAATAAGTAACATCGATTTTGTTTTTTCCAGGTACAACGTGCTATCTATAAAGCAAATGATTGGGGTAAACAAGCAAAAACTCGGTTCATTCCCAAGGAATTTACAAATAAATATGTGGAACATGGGAATAAATATGAACCATCCTGAAATTTGTAAATTAAACAATTGAAAAGTACTTTATATAAATAAATAAAATATAATTTTCTGATTTAAAATGTTTACTGCACACAACGATGTATTTTGAAGCTTTTTTTCCCATTTTGAAGCTTTTCATCCACCCTTTTCTGTTATCAATTATTTCCTTGTTCGCCTAATAACAAATGGATTTCCAAATGCAAGCACTTGCAAAGTATTCAGCGTTAAAAACGATTATAACACCATAAATGACCATAACATACAAGTAAATTTATGACAAACTACTCATTTAGACTAGTTCACATTTCTTCCGCTAGACGTCGCTTCACTTAGCTGGAATCGCGAATTCTAGATATGAGGTTTTAGAATTTGGAAAATTGAAATATTAATTACAATTCGTTTTAATAGTAAATTAAAAAATTTTAAATAAAACTAAAATTAGACCAATGCATATGCGAAAATTATCCCTTCAATTAAACGTTGCTACTGCGGAATTTAGATTTATAGAAAATAAATCTATTTATAGTGAGATTAGTAATGAAATTATTTTGAAATTAAAAGTTAAGAGTTAACCTAACGGAAAATTAATTATAAACTTATATTTTCAAGAATGAATTTTGAAAAATTGTATTTCTATTAAACTTCATCTCAATATATTTAAACTTACTGTAACGAGTAAGAACATACTAACTTGGAAAAATTGGTAAATTTTCCATAAATTTATTAGCTTGGCTTCCAATGTTTTGACATCGGGGTGATTAATCTGGGTTCTTAGATTTTGCAACTTTTTGGCAATTCTTACAATTTGATGCCACAAACGAGATTTTGACAATAAAACTGTTCGCTCTCGCTCAGCCGAAATAGTCTCTTGCTCTTGAAATGCAGTTACATCGTCCTCACAATCAAAGTTTTTCTCTTCTTCTTTTATTTTATTTACAATTTCTGAAATCTAAACGACAAAAATTAAAATTTATAAAACGTAATTCATAAAGAATAATTAATCTAAAAATGTAACTACCTCGATTGAGTGTGGAATTACATTTTGGCTTTTAGAACCATCAAATAACCATGCGCTAAGTTCAGCATTAGAAGCTCGAGCAAACCAGCTCGTTTTAACATTTTCGTCTATAGTGGCGAGTAGTGAAAAATTTATGATATCATTAAATTTTTTTATCTGAATCACGTGGCGAATCCATTTTTCAATTTCATGTGACAATTTTTTAATTTTTTTCTTCCAAGTAACCGCAGCAATATGGAAAGCATGGCTTTCTCTTCTGGCAGTCCTTAATAAAAATTTCTCCATTTTTTCGTTACTTACGTTTTCACCAACTCGTATAATTTTACTCGTCATACACATTATACCTTCCAAAAATATATCCAAAGCTTGATTTGATACACTAATTATTAGTATTGGTGTTCCGTTATACCAAATCTTGCTGTTGTCTTCGTGCAATAGTGTTTTGACAATTTGAAGCCCCAGGTAAGTTTTTCCCGTTCCAGGAAAACCTTGAATCACATTCAATTTTTGAGTCAGTGCAGCTTTAAAAGCGAAATATTGAGAAGAATCCATTTTGAGCTGATCTGCGCTGGGCCAATTATTGCCAAGGAGATCCACGGATTTACCTTGAATAGTATAAACGGAACAACTAGAATTTAAATAACCAGGTAGTTCCGTGCTAGGATCCGCATCGACCAAGTATTTTTTCATGGGGAAATCAACCTCAGACATGCATTGCAAAGCTTTCAAAGCGTAATAATAAGGCTGGTAAAAAGTTTTGGTCCCCACAATTGTGTAAGAAGCGTTTAAATCGTAATTGTTGAATACAGGCTCTAAACGAATTATTAAGCGCTGTTGTTCACTATCTCTTTCAATGACGTGTCCAATCAAAGCCGATAAAAAGTTATCTTTGGTTAAGAGAACGAAAGTGCCAGGCCGAAAATAGTTACTACAATGCTGAGGAAAAATTTCGTCGATGGTTTCCTGTTCGGAAAATTTTAAAATTAACCATACTTCATCGTTAGTAAAAACTATCGATTGGAAAACAACGTCAGAATAAAGTCTATGTTCAGGTAATATCTTAAGAACTTTATTTTTATTCATGAGTTCAATACAATGGGAAATACTTTCTCGAAAAGGTGCAACAAAATATTCTTTAGATACTCGAAATTGCACGTCCAAATAGTGCTCGACATTATCGTATTTTCCCTCAACAAAAAATTTGCTTGCCAGTACATCATTCGCCTTTAAAAAATCTTCACTAGTTATGCCAACATTCCATTTTCTAAAACCATCTCCAGTTTTGCCTTCTTTTTCATACAAATTTAATTTTTGCTTCAAAATTGTAATATTTCGTTTCGTTTCTTGACCAATTTTGACATTTGGTTGCTCTTCAAGATATAAAACAGTCATTTCAATACCTTCAAACAGTTTTGGTAAAATTTCGCAAGCTTTATTTGAGCAGCCTTCAGAAAAAAAATCACAAACGAAAAGCAAATTGACAAAGAATTCTTCTGGGTTTTTCCAAAAATATTTATTCTTGTCTAGAATTGCGCCCTCCTTGTTATTTAAAAGCCTTACGTAGTTATCAAGTTTTTGCAAAAACGAAGCTTCTGCTACTGTTTTCAGTATTGCAATTTTATTTTGTCTAAAAGAAGATGAACACACTTTCGCCAGAATTGCGATTATCAGCACAATCCAATCATTTTCCAAATTGCATTCCAAAAACTGGGCAAACTCCTCCAATTTCTCAATTAGCGTCAATATTATTTTATCAGAATTTTGATTGCTAATTTCGTTTAAACATATCCATGAGTGAAATGATGTCGAGTACTCATTTCGACGATTGATATTTCTTTCCTCTTCTATTTGTGGACCACGGGTACGCCAATTACAATTTTTACTGTTATTAAAATATCGCTTTGATTGGGTTCCATTTCTCCAGTTTTCCATGTTCGAATAAAAATTGTTTTAACTGAAAAATATTGTAATTAATAAAATTTTGGTGCAATACATTGGGATACAAAAAAAAGTGATTGAAAGAAGACTATTTCTTTTATTGACAATTATTGCCCATCCGGGACAGTTTCATTGAAATTAGAATCTAAAGAGAGTTTTCTACCAAAACAAGTTTAGGTAAAAAGTTTATCATATGAAAAGTTTATCAATAAAACGCTATTAATGACATGGTTATACTCAATTTATTAAAACAAAAATTTTAAAAACAGAAAATTCAGAAACTTTTTTTGAAAGATTGTTTTTTATGAGATTTTTGAGTATCATATCTTTGTAGAGTCCAGCAGTAATCTGCCTTCATGTGGCTATCCCATCGACCTTAATATCGTTCCTCCATCACTCTTAAATTTTGGTGAAAGCGTTCTCGCTGTTCCTCGCTGTAATCTCCTAAGTTTCCAGGGAAATTGTCAAGATGACTATGAAGAAAATGAATTTTTATGCTCATTTTTGCTCCAAGATTTTTAAAACTTTTCAGCATTCTTTCAACGATTTCTCTGTAGTTTGAAAAAATGTGATGTTCAAGGGCGGTCATACGGGGGGGGGATTGGGGGCCATGGCCTTCTCCAAACTAACATATTACCGTATTTCAAACTAATGTCCTTACTAAATACCCAAATGTTTTTCAAGATTTTGGAAATTTTTTCGGAAATGCCCCCTCAGAAACTAGAAATATGACCGTCCCTGGTTATGATGCGTTTAACAAATTTTGCATCTTCGGGAACTTTAGTTAACGATTCTTGAGAGATAATTCTGCAATTCAGTTTTTGTATAAAATTTAACATGTTTGATTGCCACTTATTTCAAATCCAAATTGGCCTTAAAAATTGCATCACATGACCCAATTAAGATTCCAACTTCTTTTGCGACCTCTCTAATATTGCTTCGGCAATTTACAAAAAAACGTTTCTTTGGTTTGTAGCAATCCATAAATTATTACTGCGTAGTGGGTCCAATAATATTTGTTGGACTCAGTATATAAATTTTTTTTTTTTAGAAGGGTTCTCTTGCCAGATACCTCGGTGGTTTGCCGTTGCCTGCCGAGGGCAGACGGTCAGAATTTTTACTTCGCCCGGATCGAACCGAGAATTCCGGCTTAGCAGGAAAATACATACGTTTAATTAAAAACAACAATCTTTATATATATCAGTAAATATTTTAAACGAGCAAAAAAGTATCTTCCCTTTTGGCAATTTGCTTCCTCGACAATCAAATAAAACTTTAACCAAATGTTGACAAATTTGATTAAGAAAAATACTATGATAATCATAATTTCCAAGAACTTTCAATCATGTAGTCAACGATATCGGAAAAACCAATACGTTTCCCTTGAACACAATACGCACAGGCAAGCAATAATAAAAACAGTTTATACTCACCAAGGCGCCCCCAGTGAATTCGACAATAGTTGTCTGTAACAACCAATTTAATCACAATGATTGATCACCCGATAATTCCACCTGGCTGCGTTGGAATGTGCAGATGGACCCTTACCTGACTGCCTAATGAAGATAAGTTGCTGCTGCATTGTAACCAAATCTGAAAACAGTATCAGTAGCACATAAACTGGATCTGATTCCAAACCCACAAATGGTCGTCGATACTGGCACATTTAATTAGCTCTCCATTGGGTGACCTAGTTGAAGATACCAATAAGGTACCCGGGACTACTTGTCTTGGGGCGTATATAGCGCCCTTCCTCTTAAAACCACTACATCGAGGAAACTACAAAATATCACGAGATCTCCGGCTTACTTTTATAAATATTTGGACCACCACCCAAAACTTAACACGACCTGCGACAAAACAAATTTCGTATCATTATTACCACCATTGAACATATGCACGACAATAACACAATAGCTTTTGTTGGAGAATTCATAAAAAATACTACTGAAAAATTGTTTCAAGCACCAAAAAAGCATTAGAAGCTATGACTTGGCTGCCGAAACTATATTGAGAAAGAAGAACAAATTATTTAAACCAATTTTAGTGTGCCGTTTCAATTTCTATAAGTACAATCGCAGATTTCACGTGAGAAAGGTTTATCGGCCCGATGAATTTGTGAACATTTATAGTAACAAATTGCATATGTAAAAGGTTTTGTTGCCTCCATGAATACTCACAATGTGACGTTGTTAATCTCTAGATTTTGAACTTTTATAAGTACAGATTTGACATCGAGACGGTTTTCGACCCGTATGCGACATTAAATGACATTTTAAACTGTGCATACATAACACTCAAAAAACTTTGTGCCACGATGAACTTTTTCGTGTTCTTTAAGTTCTGATTTAGCAGTAAATTCTACTTTGCATATTATACATTTGAACGGTTAAGGTATTTGACCTTCGTGTTCCCTAACCACTTCATATTGGAAGTGCGAATTTTCTTATTTAATGTCGATTGAACGATGCAGCTTTTCCAACTTGACATTTATTTCTTCCATTTGTTCTGATGCTTCTGCTTTAATATCCATATTGCCATATGGACTTTGCACTATTAATGTGCCAGCATGAAAACTGTTTAAATTTTAAGTGTAAGCTCATGAAATGCTTTTATTGCCACTACCAACATGGAATGCTGTGAATATTAACTATTTATTTATAAAATTAAGTCAAAACTTACGTAAATAATCTTTATTCTCAACTGTCATCCATAACCTAATTTGACATCAAGCCACAGTGGCGTGCGCACCAAGGAATAAAATATGTAAAATAATGGGGAATTGTAAACTGCCCTCCAAACTTGACCGTAAAATGTAAACTGCCCTCCGAACGAAAAGGTCGCCAGTAATCCCACATGTAAACTGCCCTCCAAGAAAAAGGTTGCCACTAATCCCACATGTAAACTGCCCTCCAAACTACCTGAGGCTTAATTTATTAATCCCATAATTTTGGTTAATTTACAGTACAGGGTGTTACAAAATTATTATTACCTACTAGATTCACCCCAACCGAGTCTCACGTCTCACCTTTTTGAGTTCTGCCGCGCTCAGAGCTGTTTACAGTTTACAGTAGAATCCGGTTATAGCGACGGTCAAGTGATATTGATGTGATATTACGATATTATGTGATATTACGTCGTATTAACCAGACGACACACAAAACGGTTTGAAACTGTATTTTGAAAACGTTATATGAAAACCAAACTTGAGGTTGCACTTCCGTCGATAAAAGCGGTCGGTCGTTATAAACGAAGTCGTAGTATTCGGATTCTACTGTATTTGCGTCTACACTGTTTATTATTATTATTGAACTTTTTATAGGAAAAATGTGATTAGGTTTAGTTCTAAACGCATTGAACCAGTGTCTTCAATGATAGGTGAACCCGCATTTTAAACTAAGTAAAAATTTATTTTTTTTGCTTAGTGCAACTATCGATGAAAACATTTACTTTTATACACTTAGAAATAAAACATTGATTCCAAAGTAAAATACAGACTTTGAAGTGGGGCTGAGAAACGCATGTGAAATTAAATGGCCACACGCGTCTATAGAAGGATGCAGATTTTATCTGGGCCAAGCATGGTATCGATCTCTCCAAAGAAACGGTGTGGCTTCTGAATACAGAGATATGAATTCCGAAATTGGTAGATGGGCGCGATATTGCTTTGGATTGAAATTTCTAAAAGCTGGAGATGTCTTGAAAACTTATAATGATCTACTTGAGATAAAACCAGCCCATGTTAATCTCGATAAGTTTTCAGAATATCTGTTTACATATTATGTGGGGGACAATGCGGTATTTCCTCCCAGAGTATGGGCCAAGGCGTCTTCAGATTTACTTTCGACTACAAATTGCTGTGAATCTTTTCATGCGGCTGTCAAACAGAATTTTAATTCTCCTCACCCCAACATATGTATATCAATTTTTGAATGCGTTGAAACAGGAACAGAACCAAGTTTATATTGCTTTGAACAGTGTTGGAAAGCCACCTACACAAAGCAGAGAATCTAAAAATAAACAGAAAACTATTGAGGCACTGCTTCAAAAATACAACCTGGAAGAAATATCGTGGTTGCAGTTTATAAAATCAGTCTCGTTGTACAGTCACCTCAAATGTTAAGAATTTCTTTTTTTTTTTGTTTTTTTTTTAAATTATTTTATGTAATGTGATTATAATAAATACCTACTTTTAATAAATTTAAAATGTTTTATGTTAATTATTAATAATTTTAATACTCAAAGAGAGGGGGGGTCAGGTGAAATCTCATCGGATCTAATTGAAAGGGCCAATGAAAATGGTTATAATAATTATAATAATATTATATTATTATTAATAATATTTTAGGAATTTCATATTTTAAAATATATTTCATTTCATTGAAAGGGCCAGTGAAAATGGTTATAATAATTATAATAATATTATATTATTATTAATAATACTTTAGGAATTTCATATTTTAAAATATATTTTAATTTAAATAAATTTAATTGCTAATTTTAATTAATAATTAAATTACATAATTAATTGCCGTATCACCATGTACTTTGTATTAATCAGATTAGTGGCAACCTTTTAGCTTGGAGGGGAGTTTACATCATTTTGTTCGGAGGGCAGTTTACATCTGGGATTAGTGACTACCATTTTGTTAGGAGGGGAGTTTACACTTTTTCAATTTTCCGTTTTTAGGGGATTAGGGCAGTTTACATGCACCCAAAATAATACGTAAAAAACCTTTTATTTAAAATTAAAAAAAGTGTACTAAAAAGTAAAAAATAAAATTTTTAAAATAACAAAAAAGCGCCTTGAAAACATCTATATAAAAGCGTGGGGCTTTGAATTTCATGAAACTACGATTACGTACAGAAATGGATACAACATTTTTTTATGACATTTTTTGTTTTTTACTTACTTTTGTTTTTTTACAAGAATTGAGCCTATACATGGTTTTTAATTTTTTCTGATACATGGTATTACAATCAATTGATAAAGCGTGAAACACTGATTAATAATTTAATCAATCAAAATTTAATTTTTGTTAAAAATTCTCATACGTGGTATTAGTATGAGGGTGGCGATCATGGACTTAGTAGCTTCTAAGTCCATGGTGGCGATATATAGTTTTATTGTTATTACCAACTTTAGGAATTAAGGCATTAAAAGTCTAAATTGGTATTTGGTTATTATTTGGTGCTAAAGTAATTTACAGTCACTAGATATACAGGGTGTCCCCGTGACCGTGGAGAACCTCTTAGGTGGTGATAGTTGATAGAGGACACTTTTCTAAGACATATTTTTAAATAAAATTTTTGTCCAAGTCCAAACCCTTGGGGGGTACCTCACTTGAAAGCAATTTTTTCAATTTATGACTTCAAGCGGCCATTGCACAGATATTTTTGATTTTTTGGGTTTAATGGATTAGAGCTTCTCTATAGAGCATTTAAATATCTACAAATTATGTTATAACCCCTTATCGCCTAGAATCAACATATTTCGAGTTATGAATTAAATTAAGGGAAAAAATGTCAAAAAATTCCGAGTTTTATTTTTTTTACTTTTCTTGCCAACCCCGTATCTTTTAAACGAAACGTCTTAGAAAAAAACTAATGGCCTAAACCAGATAGGAAATTTAACGGGCTACAACTTTAGCTTAATAACTTTTTTTGGGAAACCAACCGTTTTCACAGAAATTACGAAAATAATGAACAAGGTGTATATTTTCTTAAAACTTGCTTTGGTACTGATCAGGTCCTGAATTTTTCCATGTAATTCGTTTGCCAAGCTTGTTTGCTTGTTTGCCAAGCGATGTTTTCAGCGGTATACAGAGTTTCAAAGTGAGGCCCTTGGATGGTATCTGGATTGCGGTGTTCCACCATCCGGACTACCACGTTATTTGCCTTGATCTGGAATGTGATGGTCCGAGTCGGCCACATGGTCCGATGGGCCATTGATACCAGAGTGAGATCAATGCTACTCCTCCTACCTAGAGTTCCATTGAAAGTTGGCAGGTGCTCTAGTTCGTTCAAGATATGAAAGTTATTCTAGACAATGAATTCCGCCAGTGTTTGAGCCTTTCATTGCAGTCCACCGTATCGTACCGTGCCCTGGAGCGACAGTTGGAATCTCCGCAAATATAGGCGTTACTTCCTTCTATTGCTTGAAGAGCTCTGTTCAAGTCCGGCAGGGAACCATTTGCTTCAATGAAAAATATTTTAGTTTTAGTTTTTCCGGCGTAAGGACTTAAGAGCTGCTTGCTGAGGTTGAAGTTTCACATAAAGGGTTTTTCCCATTTCCTCTGCTTTGGCCTATTATTAGTTCGATGACTATCTGAAGTACAAGAGGCCCAAGGCAATACTGCAACGCCCCCCTCTCCCACGGGTTATCTCAGGTAATCTTTTCTCGTTACAGAGGAAGACACCGGGACAATCACACAGGGCAAAACCAAGGACGAATCACGGCAAGTCACGTCACCATGAAGGGACTGAGACGAGACTTCCAGAAGCCTGGTATCATTACATTCTTGTAAATTGTATGTAAAATGTAAATATTGTAATTTTAAATAAATAAATCACCTCTGGGGGTTGGGCCCTTAAAGCAGTCGTAGGGTTGCTCTGGATGGGGCAGCGTAGGATCAGCGTGTCATGGAAACGCCCATTTTCCCCTTAAATCCCGCCCGAAAGAACGGCAATGCACTAAAAACGCAACTGGATACGATCCTGCGACGCACACGCGTTTCCCTAGTGCCAGCGGTGGCTCGTCAGAGGAGGCAACCTCCCATTAAATTCTGGACTATTAATTAAACTATCAAAATTTTTAATTGTAAAAACTTTCGAAAGATGAGATATTCCTTCCACAATATTTATTTTTTTGCGTCTTTGCCTCTTTGCGTCTCTTTCTGCATTTCTCCCGGGGCAACCGCACCATTTGCAATACGGCACTGCTACTGACGATTTCAGGATTACTTTGCAGTCGCTATGCATGAACTGAAATTAATGTAGCTCTTTAACGATGTAGTTGAGCGTTAGCCTCTGTTGTAAATCATGTGCATTCCTATACATATAAATAGCATCATCATCAGAGTTTTTTTATTTAAATAAGTTGAGATGGAATCGAGGAGAAGAATCGCTGAGGAAATCTGGTATACAAGTGAAGGATAATCTTTGAAAATCCAAAGAAAGTCGAGAAAATTCAAAAAAATCTCGAAAACTCTATATTTTATTAATAGTCTCCTTAAATGACGAAGGCATGAGCCGCCACTGCCTAGTCCACTCGCCTGACAAAACTATCCTATCACCAAAAATTGTTCAAGCGCAGCGGCCCGCAGGATAACAACAGCGGTCAAACAAAGATCCCGCAGAAAAAAACGCTCCTCCAATGTCTCTCGCTGAATACGGCAAAATGCCGTGGCCTACTGGGCCTCCATGGGGGTCCATAGGATCTTTTTCAGGGAGGGGCAAAATTAAAAAAATTAAACACGACAAATTTTTTAGTTTCTTTATTTGCAGAAAAGACAAATTTCAAATTCTGTGGTTCCTTCGCGAACCCAGTAATAACTTTCTCCATGAAATTTAAATTAATTAAAATTAAATAAAAATTTAAGGTAAGAGTCAGAATTTTTTATTTGAATTTAATCACTTTTCAAAATTCAATATCAAATATTCAGTAACTAAATAAAACTAATGTATCAAAAATTATTTTCAATTTTATTCTAAAATTAATTAAATTGAAAATAATCTTCTATAAAAATTTACCAACCGACCTCTCTAAAAATCCACAAACTCCGTGTCAAAAATCGCGGGTACACAGGCTTGTACGGTGTTATTTTCTGTGAGTTGGTAAATGACGATTTAAATTTTCTTTGCGAGTACTCTTATAATCACAAATATTACACTTATATAGTTTATCGCCCGTATGGGTTAGTAAATGACTTCTTAACCGTCCTTTTACTGAACATTTATAATCGCAAATATCACATGAAAACGGTTTCTCGCCAGTATGAATTAGCAAATGTTTTTTCAAATCTTCGTCGCGAGAACATTTATAATGGCAAATGTTGCACTCATACGGTTTTTCGCCCGTATGACATCGTATATGACGTTTCAAATTTCCTTTGTGAGTAGCTTTATAATCGCAAATATTACATTCGTACGGTTTGTCGCCCGTATGACTTAGTAAATGACTTTTTAAATTTCCTTTGTGAGTACCTTTATAATCGCAAATATGACACTTGTACGGTTTCTCGCCGGTATGATTCAGAAAATGTTTTTTCAAATCTCCTTCCTGATAACTTTTATAATCGCAAATGTTGCACTCATACGGTTTTTCGGCCATATGGGTTAGAATGTGACGTTTTAAATTTCCTTTGTAAGTACATGTATAATGGCAGATGTAACACTTATACGGTTTCTCGCCGGTATGGGATAGTAAATGACATTTAAAATTTCCCCTGTGAACTCCTTTATAATCGCAAATATGACACTCGAACGGTTGCTCACCCGTATGAATCAAAAAATGGTTTTTCAAATCTCCTTCCCGAGCAGAACTATAATCACAGATGTTGCATTTATACGGTTTTTCGCGTTGATGAGTTTGTGAATGACGTTTTAAATTTCCTTTACGAGTACAAACGAAATTGCAGATGTTACACTTATATGGTTTCTCGCCTGTATGGCACAAAAAATGACTTTTTAGATTTTCTTTGGTGGTACCTTTATAATCGCAAATATTACAGTGATACGGTTTCTCGCCGGTATGAATCAAAAAATGTTTTTTTAAATCTCCTTCCCGTGAACATTTATAATCGCAAATATTGCACTCGTGCGGTTTCTCGCCCGTATGAATTAGTATATGTCGTTTTAAATTTCCTTTGTGAGTACAAGTATAATTACAAATGTAGCACTCATACGGTCTCTCGCCCATATGAGTTTGTAAATGACTTTTTAAATTTCCTTTGTGATCACTTTTATAATCGCAAATATTACAGTCATACGGTTTCTTGCGCATATGAGTTACCAAATCGATTTTCAGAGATCCTTTGAGTTCTTGAGTTTCGTTAATTGAAGTTTCTTCTTTAATGTCAATGGAATGATGTAGGTCTTCTAGTTTGATGTCCATATCAATTACATTTTCTATTTTAACTGCTATGTTGGTTCCATCTGCCAATTCTTCCGGAAATACCTCTGGATTCATATCGACGAAACTACTTTATTATTTGGTACAAATGTTATCTGACTAATAAGTTACAAACGCATTATTTATTGTTATAGATAACTAATGCTCACTAAACACAAAAATCGGTGACTTTTACGTACTAACAAACTAAACCGATACCTTCTGACAGATTAAAAATGTCAGTTACAAAACATAACTATTATTTACAATAGAACGGCAACTGCAATGTTAAAAGTAAAAATTTGTTCTTCTAGCGCCACCTACATATGTACAACATTACTCCACTTTCGGTAATGTATGAATTTTTATCTACGACTGTCAAACAATAGTGTCATTATATGTGTAACCATGAATACATAACTTAGCTCATATTCTACAGTGGATAATGCATTCATTATCCACGGCTCCTGTTCATTATCCACGGCTGCTGGCAATTTTTATTTGTTTTCCTTATAAATGACAAATGGCAACTTAATTCGATAGTTGAAAATTAATAAACACGATACAATTTAAAGTTAAATAATTATATAATGCAGTCTTAATTATTATTGTTTAGCAGTCGTAGATAAAGAATCGTATTAAATTCGTGTATAATGGGCCATATTACACGAGAATAATTACAAAACTCGCTCACTGCGTTCGCTCGTGTTGTAAACAATTCTCGTGTAATATGGCCTTCATTATACACTCATTAAATAATATACTATTATATAGAAACAAACTTTTATTTTAGAATGCTATTTAATTCAGTCAATAAATACTAAAGTTTTAAAACTTCAAAAATAAACTAAAAAACTAAAAAAAAATCGCCATCTCTTCTAGGTACGAAAGTGTCCGACATCTCGAAATATCTTCAAAAATATTAACTTTACAAAAGAAGTAGTTTGTATAAAAATTGAAGCTTGTTAAATTTTTAATAAGACAGTTTATATTGAATATTAGCGTCAGTGTGTGTAATATATAGACGAAAAAATCCATTATGAATGGCGACGTTGGTGCGCATCCAAATTGTGTCCTATATAACCTAATCGGATTAGCAGTAATACCTTAAAGCACTGGTTCCCAACCAGTGGTCCGTGGACCACCAGTGGTCCGCAGAAGCCAAAATATGGTCCGCGAATGAATTCTTTAGCGGGCGCGCCCGCTAAATTCGGTGAGCCGTCGGTCGCCGCGCCGTGCACACACAGCACAGGAGAGCGTTCAGAAGAGCTTTTTTTTTTACTACACTAAAATTTAGTTAATTAATAACTAAATAGTGGTCCCTGCCGAAAAAAACTATGTCAAAGTGGTCCCTGACCAAGAAAACGTTGGGAACCCAGGGGTTAAAGGGCAGGCAGGCCTTAAAGGCTGGTTTATGTCAAACACCGACACACGCACCGCAAGCAAGTTCGAATCGAATCGAGAGTGTTCTTTGGATCCCACGGGCTTGGCCGTATACTCCAGATCTTGTGCGGGAACTTTGGGGGCGTTTTTTACGGGGTTGCAACTAGTTTGTAAAGTACCGTTTTTGTTTACCCCCTCGTTGGATCACTGCGCTTGGCCAATTTTCTTACTAGGGGAGTGTTATTTGGGGGGGGGGTCTTGAATCCTTTTTGGGCGTTCAGGAAAGGAGCTGTAGCACTGACGTGGACGCCGTACTTAGGATTCGTGACTTGAACGGTGTATGTTAGCAGGACGCGCTTTCGAAATATCGCTTTGGCGATATTTGGCTCTGCTTGGCATATTTTTCTTAGTATATAGGGGAACAGTATAGTTTGCAACAAGTCTTGTGTTGAATTTAATTTGCGACTGGGAGGGCGGTAAACTTGGCTTGTGAGAGGGGGTGTGCGGTTATGGCACGCTCATTTGACGCGACCCCATCCATGGCATCCCGACCTAGATCTCATGGCTTAGCTTGCAGGTTTGGTAGATTTATTTTAAAATAAAAATTACGTAGTAAAAATTTACAGAAAGTAAAAGATTTAGGAATTATTTGCATAATTCTTTTGAAGACTCCTGCGCAATTGGCTCGTGGTTCTCGTTACTCCGAGTTTCGTCATCCTCATTTGAATTTTGGCCTGTCTTGTTGGAGTTGAGCTGTTGTTTTCCTATAAAGATAAAAAACAATTAAGCCCTTTGGGGGGGGGGGGCGAAGGCTGCAGAATTGATTTAGGCTTCTTATACCGCTATTTAGATAGTCCTCGAGCTGGTAGTTCCAAGCTCTTGGATTAACGAGTTTTCGGACCGCAAGCAAGTTGATGTATTGGATTTTTATAAAAGTGTTTATGTGCCTTATGTGCTTGCGTTTCTAGTCATAAACCTCGTTATTGCAAGTTTATGAACCTTTGTTGGTCAGGTATACCCGTATATTTCGTAGGTATATCTTTTGATGTTTACTACCAAAATATTTTTTGCGTCTATTTTGCAATGCAAACTTTCGACCGTTTCCTGACGCCATCCCCACATAGAAGTGCTGTTCGGAGCATATCCTCCCTACTCTACGCTACTGATTATAATCTTCATGTGTTTTTTACTTTTAGATGATGCAGCATCTTAGAGAATAATATAAACCGTTGTTAAAAAAGAGGTCATAAGTCTGATCTGTATGTTCTGTAGAGGGGAAGGAACAATTTTAATTTCTGGCATTCCAGCGTCCTAGATTAGGGGCTCCTAACTTTTTTCGACTATTTCAATCAAATAGCTTCGTGACTCTTTAGTTACCCTTTGTTTAGGGTAATTAGGTAAGCTAATTTCAGGAATCGCGAAAACCTGCAAATTTTTGAGCTTGTTTTAGTTTTTCGCTTATAACTTACGAACGATGCATTTTTTGATAATGACTATTATTTATAAAATGAAAGTAGGAAAAATTTCCTACAATTTTCATATATTGATTTAATTCCTACAATGTTCCAAACCGCTGCTAGAGCGCGCTCAAAAATTACCACTTTTTGTCACTTTGTGAAAAACGAAGGAAACGCCATTTTGAAAGTGCGGTGGATCCGTGATATAAACTTTATATGCCCAAAATCGATTAAATTATGATTTATTTAGAAATTATGAAAAAGGCTCTATTTGCCGAGGCAACACCAAACAAATACCGGAGGTAAAGTCCGGCCACCCTCACCACCTCTACTACAGGAGTGAGTAGAATCGGAATAAAATTGAAGCATCGGACGATGAAGAAGTTTTATGGATACAGACAGCTCAGGGAACGAATCCAGCTCCCCAGAAGAACCCACGCCCGAACAATCACCAGTCCCTAGCCAATCACAAAACAAGACAAGTCCTCCCCGACAAGAACCAACCAGAATAGTATAAACCCAAGCAATACAGGATCTCCCCTCCCCCCATCACATAGAGGGACCCTGCTAAATGGCTAATCTTAGAAAATTAGCTAGACAAAAAGAAAATTCGCTTCACTCACGTTTAATAGATAGCGGTATCACAGAAGTTTACCGGGCGTTGATGCACTTGTTGGAGGAATAGGGCAATCAATTTTACTTCAGACAGACAGCCGACGAGTAGTAATTAACTAAAAGTGGTAATCAGAGGGATTTCATCTGAAATACCCTTAAAACCAATCATCCCCCACCTACGGAAAACCATCAGTCTCGAAGTCACGTCGGTTGCATGAATGCACCGGGGAAAGGATCGGAGAGCTCTACCACTGAAGGTGGTCACCCTCCCAAAAAACAAACGAGAATAAGCGAATATTTACTCGATATAATACCAAATGGAGACCCACCCATCAAAAAATCAAGATAAGGCTATGCCACTGTTGCCAGACTTTCGGCCACTCACAGAGATGCTGCACGAAGTCCAGAGGCTTCGCAAAATGTGCAAATTACAGCGGGCCAGCTACCAAAGATGCCCGAGCTATCCAACAATGAAGAGATTCGGGAACACATATTAAGCCTGTTATCTACTCTAAAGGGCTGCACCACGACGCAGGAAACTTATGCCCAAAAAGTAAAACTACTGGCAAAAGAGAGAAGGAAATGAAAAATAAATAAAGACACTCAAATTCGAAATCCCAAAGAATTCGATCTCGGCCGGAAACACACCAATGGGGATATGCTCGGTAAGCCGGGGTATGAAAAACAAATTTGATTTTGATCCACTGAGGCAAATAACCTTGGCAATAAACAGGTCCCAGGAAATGTTTAAGCTGACCAAATATAAGAACACGGCCGACGAGGTAAAGTAGATCTTCACGGAGCTACACGGCATTGACAAAGAACTAAAGCAAAGATTCAAAACTAAGGAGGATAGGGTCAGGAACCTTAACGAGAACAACAAGACCATGAGCGACTCACTGACACAGGTGCATGGTAGCTCAACTGGAGGCAGATCGAGAGGAAATCAATCTCCTCAAGCGGAGGATCCTGACGATCGAAGATAAGACCCACAGGGATAAGACTCCGGATACCGAAATCAATAAATAATAATTTAATAATAATAATAATACTAACGGTTGAACACCATTACCAGAATACATAATTAACATTAAATGACAATATGAACAAAATATTACAATAAATGTAATATAACCAAGACTAAACCGAATCGAAATATGTCATTATCTCTTTTTTAAAATTACTTGCACTCCCGTGAAAAAAGGTCCAATTCTTTGTGTTGCACAAAAACAGTATTTGCAAGACGACACAATCTAGACATGGCTGAATGCTGACCGAACGTAGATCTGTGAAAATTCTCGAAGAAAATTGGATTTTCTCTCAGACGTTTCACAGGTACATGAAACAGGAATAATTCAAGTAACTCCGGACAACTGACAACATTATTTAGCAATCTGTATATGAACATTAAATCTGAGACAGACCTCCTTTCAGACAGCTTCATCAGCCCAAAATACTTCAGAAGCATTTCATAAACTTCGGAAGAGTACTGGATGCTACTTCTAAAACACAAAACTTTAACAAACCTACGCTGGGTCCTCTCCAGCCTGACAACTCGCGAAGAATACGATGGACACCAAATCACCGAACAGTAGTCAAGAATTGATCTCACAAACGATGAATACAAGGTGGTCAGAGCACGAATGTCGCTAAACTCAGAAGTCGACCTGCTGATGAATCCCAGCATCTTATTTGCTCTCGAGACAATCGAGTCTAAGTGATGATGAAATGACAGAGAAGGATCAAGAATAACACCAAGGTCTTTGTACTTATAAACATTATCAAGAATCACACCGTTGATCGAGTAGGAAAAGCACACATTACATCTCTTTCTTGTAAATTTCATAGCTTTATAAAAAGACAGATGTTCGCTACAGGCAACTAATAGAAAAGATCGATACAAACGCCGAGGATCTGAAGAACATATTCAAAATAAACGAAGGCCTAAAGAGCATAAACAAAAATATAAACAAACAAGGAGAAGAAATTGCCCACATCACAAAAGATTTCGAATACTGGAAATCGATCTTTCCGGTACGGGAGGCCCAGGAGCAGGTAGAGGCTCTGAAAGAACTCAAAAGGGCTATAATCAAGGCCAAAAAAGGAAAAAAACAGTCAAACCACATGAAAGAGCGGCATTTAAAAGGACCATGACCGAAGAGTGATTTTGAGATGAATCTCAAAATGCAGAAGCCGATCGTTGTCGGCCCGCCTTCTCCAACGAGAGCGCCTCCACCGAAACAACAAAGTAAAAGTAGCAAAGGTGCGAGTGCCATAAAGGAAACCAAAACGGTGATTGCAGAAACGCCCACTCTTAACGAGGTAAAACTAACTGAGGATTTAGATCCCGAGCACAAATAAATACCAGAGACACTCACTGCGGATAGAAATCGCGAGGAAGAATTTACTATAGTACAGAACAAAAGACAGAGAAATAAACAGAGAAACCAAGTCCAAAGTCCTAAACAGAACAAGAACACGGAAGCGGTTAAAGATCTGACATAAAAAATTAAAGCAGAAGCCAAAGCAAAGAAAGTAGAACTAAACATTAGTAAGATCCAAACAATAGTCACTGGAGAACTGCTGATAAAAACAGAAGGTAAAGCTATGAGTCTCAAGAAAGAACTGACTAAGATAATCACTGAAAACACTATAAGATTGAAAGAAGACAAAACCACACTCGATATTCCAGGAATGGCACAATATCGCTACCCTCATTCTAATATCACGTATGAGCCTAAATCAAAATTTTTCAGGAGAGTATTAGAATCAATAGATTGAGCGTGAAACACTGATCAAAATTTAATGTTTGTTAAAAATTCTCATACGTGGTATTAGAATGAGGGTAGCGATATACCACCCAAGAAGAGGTCGACGAAGTCCTGAAGGAAGTAGCAGAAATAGAGGAAACACACTCTGTATTGGATATCTACCCCGCATACGGAAGAACCGGCAAAGCAGTGCTCTCCATAGAAAGAAACGCAGCAGACAAACTTAAAAAGACTCCACTAACGATTGGATGGTGAGAGGATGCAAGGCAAAAGAAAAGTGTTTTCGAGCTTTCTGCCAAAGATGCTGGACAGAAGGACACAGATCAATTAGTTGCAATAGCTCCAAAAACCTCGAAGATACCTGCATACCTGAAGATATTGCAAGACGGCAACATGCTGCAATAAAGCAAAACGTCCAGTATGAAGGTCAGATAAAGCTGAGGAGAAAACGAAACGAAGAGAAATAGACACTCAAAATAAAAATTTGGAAGTCTAAAAGGAAAAAATGGGATGACCTACTGTCGGACCTTGACAGAGACGTATGGGAACAAGGCTACAAGATTGTATGCAGAAGAATAGACCCAAGGGCTAAGTTAGACCTTTCACCGGAACACACAAGGGCTGGCTCAAACGTATGAAATTTTGTTTTGCTTTATACTTATACTACGTGAAGGTTACACCTAAGTCATTACGTGAACGAAATAGTAGCGCGCCATATTCAGCCAATTTTGAAAAAGTAAATAAGTTGTATTTTTTTTTTGAATTGTGGCCCCCCGTAAAATTTTTTAGGATTTTTCTGGCCTCTAATAAAAAAAAGTTTGCCGACTCCTGCTATAACCTAACCTCCTATTAAACTATCAATAAATGGACAACTAAAGCAATAAATCACTACAACCTGAAAATACTGAAATACAAGTCAGTAACTAGCACGGACGTAGCTATATAGCTCTTGGAAGAATCCCACGGTCAATTTACCGGTTAATGTGGGTATTCGACTAATATTTGCCTTGTTGCTTAGGCTAAAGAGGGGTGTCCAGACTCCCTAAACACCCCCCCCCCTTATATACGTCCATGGTAACTAGCATATATGTATGTAAATGGTTCAACTTCTATAATCGGAAACAAGAAGTAAACGAAAAGATTGCATCTTTCATTTCGGCGTTAAAATCATACACGACGATGCTCAAGTTATCCAGTTACAAAAGAAGAAAATTCAAAGAAGTGTTCAAGGTCAGGGACGGCGGTAAGTGGCTTGGCTTAACTAATGATTCGGCCAATTAACGGCCTTTCAATAGAGTAGTACCACGTGTTACTAGATTTTTGAAAAATAAATGTAGCGCCATCTGTTGGTGTTTTATTAAATGAAATAAATATTCCTAACTGGAAAAACTGTTTTTCGTGATATTTCGGGTTAATATTTCAGTTGTTGAAAAAATATTTTGGAACAATATAAAACAAACCCAGAACAACCTGGAATAACTTTTAAAAATTATTTTTATAAAAAGTGCGGGGCTGGTCACAAATGTTGCTCGCGCTCTCACGACTTTATTTTTGAATTTATGGAAATGATTTTCTGGAACAATATAGAACTAACCCAGAACAACCTGGAACAACAAAAAAAAAATTAATTTTATTAAAAGTGCGGGGCTAACTCGAAAAATGATTTTTTGCGATTTTTCGCGTTATTTTTTTAATTCGTGAAAAAATATTTTGGAACAATATAGAACAAACCTGGAACAACTTTCAAAATTTATTTTTATAAAAAGTGCGGGGCTAAGTTCACACACGTTATTTTCTTTGATATTTTTGTGGTTGGTCCTCACCGAATAATACGGCAAATAATGATTAAAAGTATTCCTTTAGAAGCACCCAAGAGATTTATGAATTTGACGCACTCAATTAGTCCCTTCAGTTCCTTAGGTAGCCTCAATTTTATATTTACATGTACATGTCGTCATAAAACAATACAAACTGTTATATAATTATTGCTGAAGAATTTCTTTGTAGTTAAAATAATTAGGTACGAACTTTTTTCTAGGAACTTATACAAACTTATAAATTTTTAAGTAACGAATATCGCGTGTTTCCCATACATTTTCTGGGCAGCTATTGTTCTTCGATAAAATGGAATTCCATTGGTGTACAGTAAATAACTAATGGAAATGGAAATTGATCAGCTAAGTGTATTTTCAAAAAGGTTTAATATTTTAGAAAAATAATTATTTCTTGTTTATGATAACCAACATTTATTTTAGGGTGAAACGTATGTTGTTTACAACTTTTTCCCCGATAGCTCTAGGCTTCCTCCATTAATTCCAAATGGCAATTACAAAACAGAATTGTTGTTTATGCTCGAAAATAAAAATATATTTAGTTTGAACATTTTCGGTAAAGTATATCGCCCTATAAATCCAAAGTAATTTCAAATTCATGGTTTTTATTTTTAATGATAATAAATAAACTACAAAAATGGTGTCAAATTGTAAAAAATTTTCTTAAAATAAGTTCAGAAAGCCCTAGTATACTCAACAGCTTTGTATTTTCAAAATCAACGATTCAGGATAAAACTGAAAGATAACCGCTTTGCGGTTTCCACGAGCGTCTTCAGGGTTTCCATTTCGAATCGAATTAAAAGCTTTACAAAATTTGCTCAAGCTACGCTTTCGCAATTTTTAAAATCCTCTTAATTGCGAAACACTCATAACCATTACACTCATCCTGTTTGAAGAGGGATTTCTTTAAAAAAGTTTATAATTATTTTATTTAAATGTTTTTACATGTTTTTTTCGTAATCGAGTATCTGCCAATACTCCTTACATTTCACGGTATAATTCACTACGAACTTAGAAGTCGTTGACGCAAGGAAACGGCTGTTTTCGTGATTTAATTCAAGCGGAATAAAATTTTCTGTTTTAATACACCAAACCGGTTTATTATTTCCAGGAAAAAACAAGTACCGATCATCAAATGAGTAGGAGGGGCTGGGCATATAAATATCTGTAACAAAAATTAATAAAACTAGAAATAAAAACTGATTCTGCAGCTTACCGATCGTAAAAACGCGACTCTGTTTGTACAAATTCCATATTTCAAACTGATTTGAATATCGAGAACAAATTAATAAATTTTTGGCTGTAACATGAAAGGAGCATTTTCTCAGACTCCTATAGGGTATTTTAAAATTTTCATTTGTTTTGATATTCCATACGGACAAATTTCTGCTAACTAGTGGTTGTTTGAATGCCGTAATAAGGAAATCGCCGGTCATCTGAAACATAGTTGATAGTTTAGATATCACTATAATGCCATTATTAATGTAAATAAGAGAGTTTACCAATATTTTCAAAATCTTGTCGCTTGGTGAATAGGTAGTCGTCGCTATGGGATGGAAATTTGTGTCCACTATATCTATGCGTCCATCACATCGTATTGCCATAGTATTCTCAGCACAATATATATGTTTCGAGTCTTTTAGTTGGCGGAATATTCCAGTTTCTGAGTTAAAAACAAAAACTTCAGAATGTTTGGTTGTAATTGTAACTCTAAAATTTAAAAAATATTTATAAAATTGCAGATACATTCATTTAAATTGACCTACAGGTGTTTACATGCTTGTAACTTTTTAACGGAACGAATGCCATTGTAGTCTAAAGATACATCAGTTATGCAATTCGCATTTTTTATATTCCAGATGACCAAATCGGAGCGTTTTACGGAAATCAAGAGGTCTCCATGTTTAAATGGAGTGGAATAATATCTCAACGGGATTTCTTTCTCGATCTAAAAAAGAGTTTTTAAACACAAATTCTGCGATGATCAATAAGTTACCCACCAATCCAGTAGAAGAATTAATAATGATTACGCCATCTCCCCATGAACCCAGAATTAAGTTGCGATCATCAAAATGAATAAAGTCGTATTCGAGTTTTGCATTTAATTCGAGGGATACTTCTTTAAAATTATTATTTTTTAAATTGTTTTCCAACGCATAGCTGTACATGTAGCGGACCTAAAATTTTAGATAAAAATCAGAAGTCAATATAACAAGGTCAAACAGTAGCGTACCAGCCATTGGGAAGAATGTGCTTGTAACATATTTTTATAGATTTCAGTGTTTGGTTCTTTGTCAAAGTCATTATACGTCTTTCTAAATAATGTTTTCCACACAAATTCGTAATCCATAATTTGCTGCCATTTTTTGCAGCAGTTAAACGCGTTTACAATATCATATGGTGTTAAAAGAAATAAAATCTTTTCAGATATTTCTCTCGGTAGGTTTCCAAAAATATCAAATTTTCTGCTTGAGTTCTGATTTTCCATAATATTGATTAGGATTTATTTCTTTTTTAAACGATAAATTATTTCTTTTTTAAACGATAAATTATTTCTTTTTTAAACGATAAATTACTACTAATATTTTTGTTTATAAGTAAAAAGTTACGAAAATCTTTATTAGGTTGGTAGATCTTTAGATCATTTCAGATTTCAGATTTCATCTGAAATAAAGTGTACTACGCCATATTTAGCTAAATTCAAGACATTCAGCTATAAGTATTTTTACAAATATACCAAATAATTAATAAATAATAATTTAAATAAATTCTAAAATATTTGGCGGGTCGAAAGTATCTAACTCCGGCACTGTACAATTTCTTTACATCATTTTTGTTGTTGTATTGCATTTTTTCAATTTTTTTTAAAAATAATAAATACTGAACAATCATTAAACATACAATAATAGTAATAATAATAATATTGTTAAATAATTTATCAGCGGCGAACAAGCGATTTTATAATCGCAGGTCTGCGTAAACATATAATTGCTTTAACTTACCTGGTTATTTGATATTAATAATTATTTTTAATTTTTTTTTCAAGTGCTTATTGTTTAAAAGCTGGATGACAAGTTAAAAATGATGTTTTAACTATCTGCACTATTTTATGTATAAGATCATAATATAGAGTTCTTAGAATGGTTGTAAGACTTTCATAAATCTAACAATAGCTACAACATAATAATTAGCAATTAATAAATCAATAAGGAATTAAAATTATCAAAACTTAAATATTTTATTTTCGGGGGGGGGGGGGACGAAAGTTTTCACTAAGTTGTGGAATTGATAAAAACTAAAAATATTTTTTAGTAGTTGGTAGCATCTAATTCTCCGCCACTGCTAATTACTGGCCGTGCTTACCACAACTTCTTGGACAGTTTTTGAGAAAAGTGGAGTGATTTATAAATTTTATTTAAAAGCAAAGAGTCTTTCAAGTCAATTTTTGTACAGATAATATTTTTATTTAAAAATCGTTTAAAAAAAAAGATTTATTTTTTAAAAATGGAATCCTTTCCGAGTTTTAGTTAAAAACAGATTCTTGTCCTTCTTATATCAGTGCATTTAGATATCTGTTGTGCAATATAATAAGAAGGTATTTTTAAAATAAAAAAAGATCCAGGCAGTGGCGTATTTAGAGGAAGGCAAACAGACAATTGATAAGAAAAACGGAGATTGGATATTGTATTGTAAATGTAAATTATAAAAAATAAATTACTACTTATAATTTTTATTATATTTATTACTATTTTGTTTTATATACTTAGGGGCCGTTCATTAATTACGCAAGGACGATTTTTGTAATTTGCGTCCCCCTCCCCCCCCCCCTTTGTAAGGGCACGTAAGATTGTGGCAACCTCCCCCCTCCCCCACATCTTACGTTAGGATTATAAAAAAATTAATTGACTCCCTACCCCTTTTTATAAGGATTAGGGGGGGAGGTCAATTTTTTTTTTTTAATTATTAATCATTTTTTGTTATTGGTATGTAAATCTACAATTTAAAAACCTGTTTTTCTTAATTTTGGGTATTTTTAAATTTTGAATATTTTTAAATTTTAAATGTAATTTACGAAAATGGTTTAAGAACCTTACGTAAGGACTACGTTGGACCCCCTCCCACCCCCACATAAAGGTCCGTAAGATTTCTTATACCCCCCCCCCCCCCAAACCCTTACGTAATTAATGAACAGCCCCTTATAACTTAAAGTTTTTTGATTGCTGGGACTTATCAGTCGTTTTACCACTGACGCACATGACTGGATTAACAAGATACCAAAAATATTTGGTCTGCTCTAAATACGCCATTGCTTCCAGGAACAAACCTAAACGACACATGGAAATTATTTAAAGGGCTACGTTATACGAATGCAACGTGTGGATATTGACGCGCACATTCTGTATGAAACATTTGGCGTTCCATTTAACACTAGAAAAATATTAACAAATTAAAAACTAAAATGTTTGGATTATAAAACATTTAAATTGAGAGTCTCATGTTAATTAACTGTTTTTTTTAAACAGTCAAGGTTCAAATAGTGGCAGAATTACAAAGCTTATAAACTAAAATTTTAGCAAGTTTTAATTGGTATTGGATATTTATGCTGATGCAGTTTCATATACTATATATACACAAAAGTTATAATTTAAAATTCAAATACAGAATAGCGAAAAGCAATCGAATCGAAAAAGTAAATCGAATAATATATAAGAGTGAAAACGAAAATGAGAAATTTCAAGATAATATTATTTATCCTTTCTTTGGGTGTTTTTAGCCTAGCGCACGTTTCCGCAAAGCTAACCTTGACAAAAGCACGCTCATTCGTGTACGAAAATACGGTCTGCTATTTTAAGGAATGCTGTATTGACTCCGAAATTCCTGGCGATGTGGATAGTAAGTAAAACCAAAGGTTATAAAAAAGTACAAATCTAATGATTTTCTTTGTAGGGTTGGAGATGGTGCTTAACGAAAATGTATTTGGCCAGCATATAGCAATAGATACTGTTATTCATGCACTGAGAGCTCATTTAGACAAACAAACCAAAGCTAAAAAGGCCCTAACGTTTTCTTTCCACGGGTTACCTGGTAGTGGAAAAAATTACGTCGCTAATTTTGTAGCAGAAAGCCTGTACAAGAATGGCCTGGAAAGTAATTTTGTCCATTACTTTGTCGGTAGAAGAGACTTCGGATTGGAGGGTTCTTTCCTGCAGCACAAGGTACTTATATTACCACATAGAATTTTTTTCACGATTTAATTTATATTTTTTAGCAAAATCCAATTTACAATTGGATCGTAGGAAACCTAACCCTGTGCCCTAAACGATTGTTTATTTTTGATGAAGTAGACAAGATGCCGCCAAGGGTTTTAAATTCCATTAAACCCCTAATTGATTTTGGACGAAGCCAGCAAAGTATTTTTATTTTCATTTCAAATACTGCCGAATATTCTATCTATAAAATCACCAACGATTTGTGGAAAATGGGAGTTAAAAGGGAAAACATAGGGATGGAAGATTACGAAAATGAAATTGCAAAAAATGCTTTTAATGAAGATGGTATGTATTTGGGAACATCACGTGAAAAATTTGATTACTATAAAGTTTAATTTTTATTTTAGGCGGTTTCCATCATTCCGATATAATAAGAAGCAGTTCGATCGATTATTTTGTGCCCTTTTTGCCATTACAAGCAATCCATGTCGAACAGTGTGTTTTGCAGGAGTTTAAGAAACGCAATGTTAAACCCACAAAAGAAGATATTTAGTAAGTATATCTGTTACTGTTCAAAAAAGTGCACCTTCAAGATTCATTTGTTTTAAAAATAAGTAGTTAGTTACTTTATTAGAATTCATGTTGAAAGCGATGTTCTTATTTTGAAAGTAATTTACTGGTGCCAACAGTGATTTTACTTTCAACATCAGTAGACTACGCAACTGGTCTATCACTGGATCGTAAATTTATTTCAAAGCTTAAAAATTTCAGTTTTGAACATTTTTTAGGATACACCCTATATTGCCTTACTGACGGATATTTATCAATTGCAAATTTAATTAATGAAAAAAAAAACAGTTTTAAAATCACATCGACCAATCAATATGCACTATGTCAGAAATTGGTTTATTGATTTTGAAATATCTAATATGCGATAAATCTTGAAATATAGGGAGTGTTCTATTCTGGTGTCGATTAAATTTTGTTTGTGCACAACTTACAGTTTTTATTGCGTTGATCAAACTTATGTCCATTGTGTAATAATTTTGTATTTTTTAGTTACTTTTTCAACTTGATCGAGTGGAATGCAGATCGTAACTTTGCAAAGAGCGGATGTAAAAGAATACCACAAAAAGTTGCCAGCTATATAAAAAAGCATTATTGAGTACTAACAGCCTATTAAAAATTTTTTAATAAATAATCTAAACACTCTAAATTGATTACCTACATACAAGGTTGCCACATCTTGCGATGTTTTTTGTATCCTGGTTTCGGCACCATTTAAATGCGAACTATAAATTACTAAGTGCTTGTTCACAATGTACATAAGACATAAGGCTACATAAGCTTAAGATGATCATAAAACGTAATTTATACATAAGCCGCAAAAGTGTTCACAATGAACATAAGAAATATTTGAAATTGAAACAATTGAAAATAAAGTCTGATCAAATTAATTATTTTGACATTAGTGCATGAAAATCACTTTTGAATTATTTTTAAATTATTGTGCCGTGTAAATTTTAATCAATAATATAATTAATTATTAAAATAAACTTTAATAAACAAAGGTTATGTTAATGTTAATTTATTTAACATATAACCAATATAACCAAATATTACCAACTTTAAACCAAAAATTTCCAAGGGGGTAATCACTTAATGAAGTCTGTGGAACGGGGACAATAAGTCGTAATGAAGTCTTATGAAGTTTTGTGCAGTCTTGTGAAGTCTTTGAAATCTCATGAAGTCTCATGAAATCTTGTGCAATCTTTATGAAGTCTTGTACAATCTTTATGAAATCTTTGCAGTCTTTATGAAATCTTTTCATCTTGATGAAATCTTTGCAATCTTTATGAAATCTTTGCAGGTTTGATGAAATCTCTTGCAGTCTCTATGAAATCTTTGCAGTCTTATGAAGAGACGAAATCTTATAACGTGGCGTCATGTGGCATTCTAATTGTAATATCAAGCGAATGTTTGATATCAGTATGTGATATTTGATATTGGTGTTTGCGTTTTAAAACCGCAAACACCGTACAATTAAAGAAAGGGTCAAGTATGCGAAATTTTGTTTTTCTTTATACATTGTTTACTACGACAAGATTAGATATTACGAGAATGAAATGCGATAGTGCGGTATATTCAACCAATTTCGAAGTATCATTTTCAATATGATAGATATTAATGATACATCGTATTGAATGTGATACTTTTGTTACTACCTATAGGTAGTAGTGCTAGGTAGTAAAACATACTTCGCTGATGATTTAATGTGATTTTTCGAATTTCAGAATGATGCACGAGCGAGCGAGCAAGCGAGATATGACTTATGACTCCGAAGTCAACGCTCTAGTCAATTTTCAAACAGCCTTACCTTTCATGTGCTAGCAAATATTCTTTTGTGCTGTTTCTGGTGCGTGGTGCCCCCCAAGACGTGGTGCCCTAAGCAATTGCTTAATTTGCTAATGTGTTAATCCGGCACTGCCCATACTACGTGACCCATTTTTTTGCAATTTTTTACCCCCGTCAGAAATAGACGGTTTTTTTTTAACAGAAAGTTAAAAAAAATTAATTTCGAATACATTTGAGTTTATGAATACGGCGCTTAAAAAATATTATCAAAAAGAAAAAACTCATGTAAAAACATTTTGAAAACTTGCACTTTTAAAAAAGTTGACGTCCCGGCATATCGTCGCCTGAGAATCAGGGTTTCTAGTTCCACTTTTGTAAATCTTACAGTACAACAGTTTTAAAGATTCTGTATTGCATTACTCTCCATTAAAAATTTTTTATAAAACTTTTTTGCAATATTTCGACAAAATTTTAATAATAAAAACAAAAAAACAACATTCTTTTATTGTTTGAATCTCAAAGCGAAGCTGCGTGCTACGAATATCAACAGCAAAGTTGAGAAGCTTGATCAAGAGTAGCCAGCGGCTTTTTTTGGCAAATAAAAACATCTTTTTTTGTTAAATCTGTTTCTTCTCCATAACCTTAAGCTTATGCAATTCATTTAATAGAATTATTTTTTTTATAATAAAATATTGAGTTTTATTTCACAAAATTTGTCTCATTTTTCAAGTTTTTAATAATAATTTGACCAATAAGAACGAAAATTACTATCTAATAATGCAGAGGTGGGCAAACTTTTTTCATTAGGGGCCAAAAAAAAAACTAAAAAATTTTACGGGGGGCCAGAATTCCAAAACAAAAAATAACAACTTGTTTATTTTCGTAGATAATTTTTTACAGCTGTTTGTGCCAACGAAGCTGTTAAAATATATTACCGAGGGCCATACACTGCTACTTTAGAATGGACATTGGCGGGCCGGATTAAAACTCTTTGAGGGCCGGAGATGGCCCGCGGGCCGTACTTTGCCCATCCCTGATCTACTGTATCCTACGTACTAAGCCAGTATCAGTAAAGAGTTGTTCTATAATTTTATTTTACTTTAATTAATTTTAGAATGAAGCTCCTGGTAACTGACAATATTAAAACGACAAAAATGGAAAAGTCGTATAATAAAAAAACGTTTATAAATAATGTATTCTATTTGAATCAATTAATTAAATTAGTACTTATCCATTAGGTTTTTCACATGTGCTTTTGGTATTTTTGCAAAAATTTGCTGTCCCTAAATTTTGCCGCCCTGTGCTACAGCTCCTAAATCCGCCACTGGCCACATCGTCATTATGTTTGAGCAATTTGGACTGACCTGTTTTAAATTATAAACAGTGTCTGGCTAGAAAAACTATTATAAACTTTTATAAAACTTCGATTTAAAAAGTTAATATAATAAAGATTTTGGCAAAGTTTTTAGTTTGGATAAACATTTTGCAAATTCTGTTTAAATTCTGGTAAAAAATATTACCTCTCACTTTGACATAAAATACATATTACTTCTCTTTTACATGTATTTTGAATTCACTCTACTGCGGCATTAAAAGTATAACTTCAAAAAATTTTGCCCTAAATTTGCCGTCCCTGAAATGTGCCGCTATAGCCTCCACCCTACTCAGCCTGCTAGTAAATCCGCCACTGGTTAAATGCATAGAATAAGTTTTCGATGAGAATATCATAGCATTCCGTCGTAATTCGAAAATTAATTTCAAAAGTACAAGATTGCATAAAAAATAAAAAAAAGATTGTTTTTAATGTTTACGCAATCCTGCACAGTTTTGTTGAAATTCTGACACGTCTCTACTGAAACTGATACATCAGCAGTGCCATAATATGCTTTAGTAAACTGTGCTAATTTTTAAATAAACATCAAGAACCGAGTACATTTTTAGTACCTAAGTCGGTGTTTCCCAAATGTCCCGAAATTGCCAACCCCCAAAATTTGACAACAGTATCAAGGAAACATCCGGAAATTTTGTTTTCGTTACAAAAAAAATAAAGTAACTATGGTGTTTCTTAAATATGTAATTATTGTAATTAATAATTAATAAGACTTAAATAAAATACAAATTAATTCTTAAAACTTCAGAAAAACTTGATTGTTAACGTATTGCTGTCTATGCACCTATTTGTTTTTTTCTTATGTCGTGGGTTTGCGGATCGTCAAAATGAAACATGCCGCGGACCACTATTTGGGAAACATTGACCTAACTAGTAGAGGGCACGAGGTCCGCATTTTTGTAAATTTTGCCACTTATTGTGCTGAAAGATCAGCCCTCGAATAACAATTCCCCAAAGCCGTTCGACCAGATGGCCAGAAATTTTCGAGAAAATCGACTTTGAAATATTGCTATGTGATTTATGAACACAAGATGTAACGCAAATGTTAACAGACGGTTTATGGCGTCGACGTTAGGAAGAAGTCTCATAAACGAAGGGTCCGCGGTTCGGTTCCCACCTTTGGCAACCTTTTTTTTTCATTTTAATTTTTTTTAAATGCATATCACGTCATTTACAGTACTGTGTAAGTCCGCTGCCAATTAATTAATTACTGTTTATTATTAATTAATGTCACTTTTAAGCAAAATAATTATATTTAAATGAAATAAATAAAATAGGTATTTATATAAATATGGTAAAAATTTTAAACTACTCTAAATTATTTTATGACGATCGGCAGCTTTAGCTTAAAAATAACACTTTGGTAATAAATTAGAGTGACGCATTGTAAACCCATAAATTAGTTTTTTATGTACTATTTTGGTGTGAACTTTATGTAGTATAATACATTCCCTTAATATTTTTGTGAAAAATTCTTTCAGTTTAATTTAGTTCTTTGCTGTGACAAAGTTATTTTACCATTTGTGCTTATTTAGTTTATTTAGAAATTACAGTACATTTATACAGCCAGCGTAGTACTAAAAAGTAAATATCATGTCATATTACGTTACGATATTTTGTACGTATAATTATTAATTTAAGTTTTTGTGTTATGTTTGGAAATTATTACTAAAATAAAAGATACATTAATACCCTACCCTACGTTCTTAAATTTTATACCAACATTTAATTTATCATAAATCTTGTTAGTCAACAAGCATAACTTTGATCAATTTTACACGTAAATAACGTTGATATGCGTATTGAAAAAGAAATTAAAAAGAAGAAAAACAAAAAAGGTTGGCAAAAGTGAGAACCAAACCAGGGACCCACCATTTATGGGACCGCTTGCTAACCTTAACGCCACGAAGCGCCTATTGACATTTGCTTTACATCTAGTCTTCATAAACCTTAAGCAATATTTCAAAGTCGATTTTCTCGAAAATTTCTGGCCATCTGGTCGAACAGCTTTGGGGAATTGTTATTCGAGGGCTGATCTTTCAGCACGATAAGTGGCAAAATTTACAAAAATGCGGACCTCGTGCCCTCTACTAGTAAGTAATTAATTTCAGATTTATACAAAAATTTAAATAATCGTCAATACCGTCATATAATTTTAAAACAAATAATTGACAACATGGCTTCAATAAAATATTTAGATCAAACAAAAATACACAAGAATATCTAAAAACAAAAATAACAAATAAGAAATGTATACATAATTTATATGTACTCGTACATTCAAAAGTGCTCGCACACCATCGAATAATTGATCTCGGATAGGTGCCGACCGTCATTGTACATAATATGTAATAAAAACTTCAACAAACGTCTACAATTTCTTAATACGCAGCGAAAACAAAGTAAGAGTCAGACAGTAAGAAGTCTACGGTATTATGGAATCTTTATGAAATCTCATGACTCCTTGTAAAATCTACTGAAGTCTTGCGAAATCTCATGAAATCTATAGCAAATTTTATGAAGTCTGCAATCTTGTGCAATATTTATGAAATCTTATGAAGTCGATGAAATCTTGTAAAGTCCCACCAAGTATCCATGAAGTCTCGTGAAAACTCATGCAATCTTTGTGAAGTCTCGCGAAATCTTTATGAAATCTCTGAAGTCTTGTGCAATCTTTATGAAATCTCATGAAGTCTATAAAATTTTATGAAGTCTCTAAAATCTCATGAAGTCTTATGAAATCTTCATGAAGTCTTGTGAAATCTTTTAGCTTCATGAAGTCTGTGGAACGCAAAATTTTAAGTGATTACCCCCTTGCAAATTTCACTAAATGTAACATAAGAATTACGTAACAAATACATAAAATTGAAATAATAATAATAATATTAATAATAGGCAGTTATTAAGAGAGCTACAGAAAAAAAAAGTCTCTTAAAAGGATGATTTCTAACTAATTAGATTTTCAAATCTTCCCTTTTAACAGTATATTATTTACAACTATATATAATTTATATGTACAATTACAACCCAAGTTAATAAATATCATAAACAATGTCACAAAATTCAATTCGCATAATACCTTCTGCTCCTGTTGCAGTGCCTTGGTTAAACCACGGCGGAAACTTTTCAAACTTGTTAATTCTAAAAAACTCATCAACGACTTCCCACGGTAGCCGAGCTGCGTGAGCAGAAAAGGCATCATGGTCAAAGTTTCGGAAATCGAGGTAAGTGAAAACACTAGGTACAGCTGAAGGGACACCCAAATCCAAATAATAATACACCATGAAGTGATCGGTGGATACAAGCAGATCGATCACGCCGCTCCGTGGGGAGACCCGATGCCTGCTAATACAAACAACATCAAGTAGCGTGCTAGAAGTTGAAGTGACACGAGTAGGTTCCACTATAACCTGCCAAAGTCCGAACAAATCGAGAATTCCCTCAAAACACCCAAGCTGAGGCGATAGGATAAGGTAATTAATATTCCAATCGCCCAAAATAATCAGCTCTCCACATTCCGTACTCAGTAAAGAGAGAAAATCTTCAAACTCTCCCAGACGGGAAAGAGTAGCAGTGAGAGGACTGTAAACCACACCAACCCCAATTGCCAGGTCGCTGATTTTTAGTCGAATCCAAAGGTGCTCAAGACCACAAGGAAAACGATGACCGTCGTGCATTGCCGTCGTGCAATGCCGTCCCGAGGCATTGAGTAAGATTGTCGTGACTCGACGCGAGTAAGATTGTCCAATGCCGTTGGGCTGGATGGTATTAGTCTTCGGATGCTGAGCCTCGTTCTTCCGTTCTGCGGAGAGGTCAGCCATCCAGCCATTTGGAAGATGTCACATGTGAAACCTCTTTCCAAAGTTCCGTTGGGTTAAGAGCCTGCCTATCTTCGTCCGAGTAGCATATTGTCACCATTTGCAAAAATTGTCGAGTCTTTTATTAAAAATGCGTTAGACGATCATTTGGCACTCTACAAAGTTCTGTCGCGGCGCAGTCTGGTTTTAGGCCCCACCACAGTACTGTAATCTCCGTGTTGAAGCTCACATCGGATGTTGCATCAAAAACCGATCGTTGCGAGGGAGGTAACTTATTGGTTCTTCTTGATTATTCCAAGGATTTCGATTCCGTTGTGCACCAACGCCTTTTGGCTAAGCTTCGTTACTATAGATGCACTGAGTTACTGATGTGCAACTGGTTCGCGAGTTACCTGCGTGACAGGTCTCAGGTAGTTGATTTTTCTGGGAATGTATCTCAGCCATTAGTGGTTTCTATACATCTGATCTGGTGAAAGCAGTGGATCCAGACTGCTCTTTGGACGATTGCGATTTGCGGACGATTCCCGAATCCGTATATCCTGTTCTCCCTCGGACTTAGATGCTGCAATAACTCGGTTAAATCGTAACCTTGAATCACTGCGTGTGTGGTCCTTAGTAAATGGTCAGACATTGAATCCGGCAAAGTCGGAACTGATCATTTTGGGGAGTCCCGTGCTGGTACGTAGAGCGCTCAATGGCTCAAATCTTCGAGTGAGGATTGATGATGGGATTGTCAGGATGGTCGATTCCGCACGTAGCCTGGGTTTTGTTCTGGACGGAGAACTTAATTTTTGTCAACATGTTAACCGCAAATTGATGAGATGTTACTATAAGCTGAGATCACTGTACCAATTCAAGACCATATTGCCTGCTCATGTGAAGTGGTCGATTGTCAGTAGCACAATTCTGTCCAACATCGAATATGGTGCAGCGGTCTGTTACGATTTCCTAACTTTTTATTAAAAAAGTAGGGTTAACTTCACTCGAAACCAAAACAAACTCTTATGTAAACTCTTCTTTATCACTCATAACGATTTGAATGCAAATCTTGAAAAACATTCAAGTTTGTATGTTTTTAGCAACCTCGAGAGAAATCGTTTGTTTTCGCATATGAGAAGTGAAAACATATAGATGTAAAGCGGCTTGAACTCAGGAGTCAAAGTACAAGCTGCAGCTTCTGTAGAATTCATGCTTGCGTTATTCATTCAATGTATGCAAGTATGATCACATTACACCATATTATCGTGATCTGCATGTCCTGAAAATTGACCAGCGCTTTTTGTTACTTGCTGGAATTCTTCTTTTTACCCGACTGCGGCGAAGCCAAAAAAGGAGGGTTATGTGTTTAACCTGTATGTACTATGTATGTATGTTTGTATGTCCGACCCTATGTTCCCTCGTAACTACTAAACGGCTGAACCGATTTTGATGAATTGAACGGCGTTAGATTCCCATATGTTTTGGGAACACCCCATATTTCCCAAATGTTTCTTCTAATAGTGTTTAATTGTGGATTTGGGACAATCGATTCATTTTGGGAGGGAAATGCAGTGACAAAATTCATTTTACATGATCAATAAGTATATGTACATGTTGAGAGATTGGCATTGGCGGGCAAGTTCAAAAGAACTTCAAATAAATAATCCATTGTTTACTTGAGCTTTCTAACCTCCAATTTTAACATATTGGAAAAATTATTGTGGTAAAATGGACTTTTTCATGGCCTTTGCCCGTCAAAATGAATCAATCGTCTAAAAAGTCAGGTACAAATGCGATCAATTCATTCCAACTCGCCCGCCATACTCAACTTCTCAGACGGTAAAACGCCATGTGGATTCACCCTTACCGTCTCAGAATTCACCAAAACTTTCGATGTCTATTTGCACAAATTATGGGGGTCAGAGAGTGGGAGTTGAGGGGATTTTATGGTGCTGACTTAATTTTGGAGCTTCATTTTCGGGCAGAATCGTTCTCGAGGGGTTGGAACTTGGGCTCAAATGTTTCATGAACCTCATGATAACTCAATATTCCCAAAAACGCCGCAAGAGAATCAATAAAACGGTCGAAAATAGGCCAAAAATGTGCAAAATCGCATAGTTCACATGTTTTCGACCTTGGGTCCCACATAAAAAAATTTTCACATTACACCATCTGAAAGGTAATAAAAAATGCCAAAAATTGACGTTTTTTAATTTTGTGCCGGGAAGAAAGAAAGTTCTGAAAATCACGTTTCAAATATTAAAATGGGTGTCATTTTTGGGTTATGGAGCCCAAAAAATCTGAAAAAATTCAGACGTCTTCTTCATTAAATCACCCTTTGAATGCCGAAAACCGGGTGTGAAAATGTTATTTCTAGCGAGAGTTATCGTAAAAATGGTGAAAAGTGTTTTTTTTTTGGCGGTAGCAGACGCTAGAGTTGCCCTAGCGGGCTGAAAATTTAGGGGGCTTGGTCTTTTTTGATACCAAATCGAATGCCCTAGTTCCGGTCAAAATCCCAGACGGGGGAATTTGCACCATCTTATTGGGCTATGCCCTTTGAACACTGTTTTGCATGTTGGGCACCGAGACTTATGGAAAGGTATCGACGACTACTTTTAGAATCAACGAGTTTGATAAGAAGTTTCTGCCGTAGTTTAACCAACGCACTGCAATTGGATCAGTAGGTATTATGCGAATTGAATTTTGTGACATTGTTTATGATATGTATTAACTTGGGTTGTAATTGTACTTATAAATTATAAGTATATCGTTGTAAATAATATACTGTTAAAAGGGGTGATTTGAAAATCTAATTAAGTTAGAAATCATCCTTTTAAAGACTCTTATTTTCTGTAGCTCTCCTTAATAAATGCCTATTATTAATATTATTATTATTATTTCAATTTTATGTATTTGCTACGTTATTCTTATGTTATTACATTTATTGAAATTTGTGGTTTGATGTTGGTAATATTTGGTTATATTGGTTATATGTTAAATAAATTGACATTAACATAACTTTTGTTTATTAAAGTTTATTTTGGTAATTAATTACATTATTGATTAAAATTTACACGGCACAATAATTTAAAAATAATTCAAAAATGATTTTCATGCACTAATGTCAAAATAATTAATTTGATCAGATTTTATTTTCAATTGTTTTAATTTAAAATTTAAAATTTTTGTTATACGCATGCGCAGTTTAATTTATATCTTATGTTCATTGTGAACACTTTTGCGGCTCATGTATAAATTACGTTTTATGATCATCGTAGGCTTATGTACGCCTTATTAAGCTTGCTTTATGCAAGACGCCGACGCACGCACCGCACGCACTGCACGCAAGCAAATAAAGTTGAAACATTGAATTTCTGTGGTAGCGTTTATGCACGTCGCTGACGTGCGTGACGTGCGTGCAAAACCTCGAAATTTATTTTATCTTTGGTTTTCATTGCAGCGCGTAACGCTCGGAACTTTTCAAGTTATATTATTGTTGTGGTACAATTTTTTTAAATTTAAAATTACGAAAGTAATTATAAATCTTATTTTTGCAGATGATGTAAAGTAAATTTTTGTTCCTTATTTTATTTTACTAATTTATTTTTCTAAACTTAAATTATTAGATATTAACCCTTTCAGTCACGAATTTTTGTTATTGAAGTTAAAATTTTGAAATTAAGACCAGAGCTTATATGATTTATTTAAAAATTTTCGAAATACATTTCAAGGTTTTACGGCCCAAACTTTTCGAAAAAAAAAAAGTTCGTCAGAATGAATCAGGGTAAATCAGGGTAAATTAAAAAAAAAGTTAAACCAAGAAAAGATTTATTTTGTATGAAAAACTTGAAAACAATTTCGATCAAGTGTAATACACAAATGCACAAAGCAAGTGTCATTTTTACATCTTGTGCCGTCTTTACTTTCATCGAATAAAGGCAAATGATCTGTTTCTTCAATTCGAATTTCATTTATGACCCTTGTTTCCGTTTTTGGTTTTTTTGGGAGACATTTCTATATAGACATATAATTCAATACATGTTCCCTTAAGGTACGTTTTGCAAGAAACAGTAGCAGCAGTGCAGTTACGGCTGGCGTCAGTCGCAAGTGCAATACGTAATGGGAGCTGCTGCGCTTCGATTGTATCGTCTAGCAAGCCACATAACAGAAATTGCATATGAGCAGTTCTGCGGTACTGCAAGTGCAGTCGCTTGCAAAACGTACCTTTAGACGATAGTGATGATTAAACCGATTAAAATGTATTTAGTTAATATTGGTAGTTATCAGAAGTTCATGTTCGGTTTAATGACCATGGTGACTGAAAGAGTTAATAATAAATTAAAAATAAAAATATCAATTATAATTGTTACCTTAGCTTATAATTGATATTTTTATTTTTAATTTATTTTTCATTATTGTGATATTTTCTAGAAATAATAATAACACGATGAAAAATTATCGACCCTAAAGCTTAACTTTTATGCTCACCATATTTTGGGTCGAAAATACCTACAAAAGAAACCAGTCCATCTTTCTGATTTATTAGAAATAATAATATTTGATTATCTGATTTAAAAATTTTTTAAATAATGAAATAAAATAACATTAGCGCCATCTACCGTAATGTGAATTTATTCTAATTTGTAACCAGCAAACGCACTAGAACGCATCAAACGCATTCGAACTGCATAAACCATTGGGCACGTTCATTTTTACGTGGAATTTTCATCACTTTTCACTTTTCTAATCTATGTTAAAATAAGTAACCTAATGTTTATGGGTTTATAGTTTTTATTCTTATGTAAAATGTTCAACGAGCTATGTTTTAATAAATGGTTCTTTTAAAATTATCTAGTTAAAATATCGTTTTTTACATTGCTTAGTCATTGTGAGTCTGTTACATACTCAAAAAGCACATTAACTATCAATATAGACAATTTGCAAATTGCCTGAAACTCCGTAGCCATTTTGCAAATTGCCTAAAGTACTAGTGAATTTGCATAGTGGCTTACGACTTAGTCGGTTTGCAGATTACCTAGGAATTTTGCAAATTGCCGGATTTCGTAAATTGTCGGTAACATATTGTAATGATATTTCTAACCAGCAGCCGATATTTTTGGACGAGCTTTGTCTTCTTGGTAGTTTTGATTCGGTTGGAGTCACTAATCGATTTGCACCGCGATTCAAAGACTTGTTTTCATGTCGGCAAGTCGGTTTTTTAATTATTTAATGCCAATAACAAACAACGACTCAAAATTGTTACACATTATACTACCAATTTACACAAATATTATTGTCTACTGTAATTAAACTTAAGGTGTTGTGAAATAGTGACAAATCTTGCGAACGTGAACCTAAAATTTAAGTGTGTTGAGAAGAAATATGGTGCATACTGTATAATTTGAAACTTACGAGGGAATTTGTTGTGGTAAGGTTGGAGGAAGGTTCGTTGTAGGCGACGTTGTTCCGAGGGCACGTAAAATTTGTGCGTTACAAATTTTGTGATTTTATAACTTGCGTTAATTTTGCCAAACGATCAACTGATTAAGTCAGGGAGCATATCCTGATTGTTGATAGTGCGATTATATAAGAAATTATTGTTTGCGTTTTGTTTCAAGCTGAAATAAAACAGAAAATTAAATTTGGTATTTTCAAGATAAAAAAATTTTAGTAACGCCACCCGACCGCCATTTGCATTTATGCGAATATTAGAATTATTAACAAAAATTTACTTACCTCAAATGAAAATTGGATGGAATTTGTATGGAATAAAAGAATACACGTGTGTAATTAAGCCGATTATCGAAGAAGTTTTACAAGAACCAAACTATCTGATCAACTCCGGTAGCATAAATTTGGTAGCAAGAACACGTGTTGCATCTAATAAGATACGGAAGCAAATGATCAAGGACAACGAAGAAAGCAGTGGACCTCAAACGTTAATCAAGCTAAGAATTTATTGTTTATTTGAACTATTTTTATTTCTCAGAATTTTTATAATTTTCATAATTTTTTATACTAACATAATTACATTAACAGCGAAATTTGGTAAATGAATTTAGAAGTCATATTTGGAATTAAAGTAAATGAAAATTCATTTATCAAGTCTTGCTACACGTTTACACATAGAGTCAGGAAACGAATTTATAAGTTTCAAGTTATTGGCAATAAATAAAACTTATTTTGCGTTCATATCAAGAATTTTGTTTTTCTGGAAACATACGATTCGTGGGTTTCAAATTGAACTCGCTCCTGAGAGTCAAGTATCTCCGAAATTATCTGAGCTAGCTGGAGAAAAAGGTAAGAGTGTGTAGAGCTTTGAAACTTTACATTACAATATACACATCTTTTTGCGGACGGCACCACTTTCCACCGATGGTTGGAAAATACGAAAACTATTGTCATCTAGATCTCGGAAACGGTGGGACAAAATAAAACAATGAATTGACATTTTATTTTGTAAATTTTATTATCTACATTTTTGTTTCTATATATGTTTTTACTTGGTCCCACCGTTTTCGAGATCTAGATGACAATAGTTTTCGTATTTTCCAACCATCGGTGGAAAGTGGTGCCGTCCCTTTTTGCATATGTATACTAGGGCTTAGAGAGGTTTTATGGTGTATGGTGTAATTTTTAGCTTGAGGCAATAGACGAAGGCTAAGAATACGCTGAAGGTCATAAAAGCACGTTAAGCCTATGATGCATACACATCTTTATTTTCATATGATAATGATGACATTCTAATAATTATTATTATTACTTATGAAGGTTCTTTTTTTTTATTATTACCTAAAATTCCCTTCTCATCTAATAAATATAATTGTGTGATGTTTATTCTGCAATATGGGTATGAGAGCTGTTGACGCTCCACTCAATTTGAATTTACGCATTAAGTATAACAAGCTGATCGTATTTTTTCTGAATCTTTCATATTCCCCCAAAATTGTTGGGCAGGTCAATAATAAAGAGCAATTTGTTACTAATGGAGATTAAGCTATACAAAGTGATTCACACATACCAAGCTTTGCAATTACTTCTTCACATATACCTGTTATAAAAAAATGTTCATGATGGGGTATTCTAAGTAACGTAAATGATCAGCAAGAAGATGGTGACGACGAACCTGTTATAAAAAAAGAATATCAAAAGTTCTAAAAGCGTCCGTGGGCTATAAAAAGGTGTTTATGATATATAAATTCGTGTATACTTGTCAATTAATGATATATTCATGCATAACATAGTTTATTAAAAATTTTTTTTTTACAATTAATGTAATTTTACAAATTCCATAAAATAAAGTACTTCCATCTTCGGGCAGTGAGGTATTACTTCCATCTTTAGGCAATGAAGTATTACTTTGTTATTTTTCTTATGTTTTCTCCCACATAGATAAGCATTATAATTCATACTAGCTGACCCGGCGAACTTCGTATCGCCTCAGAACTTGAACCATATAAATTATTTGTAAAATTCTAGAACATCGTACCGCCTCAGAATTAATATACCAAGTGACTCGGCGAACGTTCTGCCATATAAATTATAGCTGGATACCCGGCTTCGCCCGGGGTCTCTTTAAAAATAAAATACTTTGCATTAGTCTACGTACTCGAACGTTTTCCAATCTTGCTTTCCGTTACTCGTTTGTTTCATACGAACGGACTTCAGCAATGCGTACACACAACAAAACAGTAATTTTGGTTTTTCTTTTGTCTATCTATATATAGTTATGGATACCCGGCTTCACTCGGGGTGTTATTAAAAATAAAACGCTTTGTTTATGCCTGAAGTATTTTGATGTAGGCTCTTGGACTTCGTGCAGCAACATTCTGAAAAAGAATTAAAACGGGTAAAATGGATGATAAAATTTATATATTTATTTAAACCAAAGTAACAATATTTAGGTACACTCTGTCGATATATTTATCATAGCTGACCCAACGGACGTTGTCTATTATTATTTTATCGTAATGCTAAAGGATACACAATATTTTTGGTAGTTCCATTCGGTGAATAAATGTACAAATTTTTTGGTGTGCCAACTCGGGAGCAAGCAACATATTGTAATCGCGAAGGCAAGACGCAAGGGGAATTGAATCCGCTTGAACTGAAATGGTAAATCGTTGGTAATCATCGGTATGCGGGGAATCAACCCATCTTCCCCTTTGAATTTGCCACTGATGATTGTTGCCTCGATCAAATTTGGTGTCAATTTTTTTATGGCCAGTCTGGTTCCGTTGCACAGTTTTGGCGCGTTCAAGTTTCTAATGAGTATAACCGGTGACCCAACTTTCAATCTCAAAGTGTGTGGTGGCATTCCAGGTGGCTCTAGTGAATTTAGAAATTCGGTAGGATAATTGACTGCTTGTTCTTGCTCCATCAGTGTATCTATTGATTTGTATTTGACTGATTGTCCGGGCAATTTCAATTGAATTTGTTCATTCAGCTTGTTCTCATCGTCATTTTTGACGATAATCAATCAATCAATCAATCAATCAAACTACAATCAGGATTTTTGTAGTTGCTCGTTAAATCTTGGAAAACCTTGTTTTCAACAGCTTGAATGTTCGGCTGCATTTGACAAAAATTGGGCGGAAACGAAATCTCATTTGTAGTGCGATCAATTGGAATTTTGCTATTTCCGATATCCAAAAGTTGTTTTGAAAACGTTTGGGCAGTCGCATCTTGTAGTAAATGCACACGCATGTTTGTCGAGAGCGTAATTTTTTCCACTCGGTTCCATAAATACGATGCTTTTAAGCAAGTGTTCAGTTCATCAGCAGGCGTTGATCGAGGTATAACGGGCAAAGTTTGGCAAAAATCACCCGCAAGAAGTATCAGAGCGCCTCCCATAGCTTGGTTTTTTCCTCGGAAATCGCGCAGAGTCCGGTCCAGCGCTTCGAGCGATTTTTTATGGGCCATAGTGCATTCGTCCCAAATGATAATTTTGCACGTTTTAAGGATTGTGGCCATACCAGAATTTTTGTTGATGTTACATGTTGGTGTTTCGGTCTGGTTGAAATTCAACGGAAGCTTGAGTGCTGTATCACGAAGTACCCAAATACTACACTTGGAATACATCAACAAAGAAGATAGGGAGTAGGGAAGAAGATAGGGAAATTAATCCAATTATCCGTTGATCCGTCGATCCGTTGATCCGTCGATCCGTTGATCCGTCGATCCGTTGATCCGTCGATCCGTCGATCTGTTGATCCGATGAATAGGCACTATTTGCCACATATTTTATTAAAGTTTGTTGAAAGCCGTTCTAAAGTAGCCTATCTTCTTCGCAGCATCGTAATTAGCTTATACACCAAATTTCATAAAGATTGGTCAAGCGGTCTAGGAGTCTATAAGGAACATACATACATACCTACATACATACATCCATTTTTATATATATTGTCGTGAAAACGAAGGTCGATCATATTTAAAATTAGAACGCGGCCATTTGATTTGTTTATGTGATGCAAATTAGGTAAAATTATTCAAAGGTAAATAACAGCTGATTTTGTATTGTTACTTAAACACATTTTTTTTACACAATTTTACCATTTTATTTTGTAACCATCAGTGTTTGTTTTGTGCTACGAAGATCTAAAATAATAACAGTGAATTTCGAAACATCGTGTATGTTTTTTAAGAACGTACGAAAGTTTGGTTTTCTTAAGGTTGAAGCAGGGCTCTCTCCGCATACGCCGAGGAGGACAAAGACGTGTTTTACAAGCCGGGCTTTTTGAAGCCACCCCAAGTGCAGTTTTTCACTAATTTCTAGGTGAAATTGGTGAAACCATCGACGAGTGTGATATTTTTGAGGCGACGACCAAGTTTGGGGTTGAACGACCTTCCTAGAAAGATACAAGCGTATAATTGAGAAATTTGTCAAAGGACGCCTTGAGGACGCCATTTTGAAAATAACAAGAAATTTTATAATTCATCTTAATATTACTTACCTCGATGAAATTTGAGGACGAGGAACTTCAAATATTATTAAAGTGCCTTTATAACAACCGTTTGAATAATCGTGGCTGCGATTTGGAGAGATTTTATGATAAACCAAGTTTTGTACGGCAGGAACTGTGAACGCACGGGAGTACACCTTCGGAATACAGTAGCCTTAAGCAACGTAGCAACTACTGGAGGGGACTATTACGTCATCGACAACAGAGGCGTGCAAGGTATCGTTTACTTAAAATTAAAAGATAGTGAAAATAAAAAAACATTTAATTTAATTTTTATGAACATTCAATTTTTATTTTGTACAAATTTAAAACACACAAACACACTAAGGTGGCAAATGATCACAAAATTAAGCGATCCGAATTTGATAGTAAATGTAATTTTGAAATCAATTGCCAGAGACATTTTACACCCGATTTTATTTAGCTACGAGTTTGTTCGATATTATTATTTGCCTTTGAATAAACCATTGTTTTCGTTGTCAATAAGAGTTTTACTTACAACTCAGGGGATAAATAAGATCGACAAGAACCTACTACTGAGAGTTTCATCTCCCGACGAGAATCTGGCAAGCCGGAGCATAATTTAGAGTTTGTATGTGAATTCAACAAAAATACACAACAACTTTTTGGCACCGCAACGTGTGGGGCATTGTCAGGTGGAGTTTTTGTCAGGTGGCGTTTTTATCAAAACGACCAGAACGTGCATTACAATAACTTTTTGCCGCAACGTAAGAGGCTTGACGGTGATCATTCTCTTAGGGTGTGTTCAGCAAAATCTAAAAACAAAGAAATAAAATTAGTAAAAATGGAAACAAAAGGCACTGTAGGGGAAAAAGACAGCAGTACGCCAGAGATGATAGAAAACATTTTAGCAGGAGTATTAGGGGAAAATATCTTAGAAATATCAGACGGTACCGAAACTCCGACAGCGTCACCGATACACTCAAGTACACGAGCTGAAATAACAGGTGCGGGAAATAGCGACATGATGAGTTTCATGCAACAGATGTTTGAAAAACAAGAAAAAAATAATGAAAAAAATGAACAAAATTTTGAAATCATGCATAAAGAAAGTAAAATCATGCAGGAAAAAAATGAAAAAAATATGGAAACTATACGGGCAGAAATGAATAGGGGTTTTGTCAAGTTAGAAAATAAATTTGATAAACTTGAAGGTGATTTAAAGATTACCAATACAAGGGTAGATAAAATTGAAACAAAAGTAAACATTTTAAACACAGAGTCAATGCCGGCTAGGATTATAATTCAATCATTCAAAAACCAAGAAAGGGAGCTAGATTTAAAAATAAATAAAAAGGCAACAGAAAATCGAACTGAAATAATAGAGGAAGTAGGTACGAAATTAAAAAATAGTTTAGAGGAGTTAGAAAATAAAGTTTTAAATAGAGTGTTAGATACAACGCTTAGTGAAGATGGGGAAATCAGGGATACCATTAAACGGGTCAAATTTATAAGCGAAGATGTAACAAAAAATAGCGATAATTTAATTAGGGTTGAGCAAAAAGTAGAAATACAGGGATGTGAGATAGGTAAAGTAGGAGAAAGCGAAATTAAGGACACGGGGGCTGAATTGTCTATAATAAATCAAGGTCTAGTAGAAAATAAAAAAAGAAATTTTGACAAAAAGATAATTAAAGCTAAAAAGGTAAATTTAATAACTGCAAACAAAAGAAAATTTGCAGAAATAAATAAAGGTACAGTGGTAAAAGTTAAAATAGGCGAATACGAAATTAAGGATGATATTTTAATTAAGAAAGATTTAAATTTGGGAGGTATTCTTGGAATTGAGTTGATAAATAAATTTGGAATGATTACAAATGCAGTAGATAAATCAATAATAATAGGTAAACGTTCTTTTAGTTGGTTAAATAATATGATGTTAAATGAAAATAAAAATATTAGTAATTACACGACAGTTAGCAAACAAGTTAGTTATATTAATAGGGAAAGCAGTAGTAAATTGGTAGGGGATGATTGTATTGATAATATTAATAATGATGAATTATATGGGAAAAATTATATGGAAAATTTGGAAAATGTTAGTAATGATAGGGAAATCGATAATTTAGTAGGGGATAAAGAAACTTTGAAGAAAAAACTGTTAAACTGTGATGAAAAATATTTAGAAGTTGTTAAAAATCTACTGAAACCAAACCAAAATTATGTGAAAAGCGTACAAATAACAGAACCGGGGGGATTAGTAGCAATAGATTACATAGGAAACTTAATACCTAGCGGGGCTGGTTACAAAAATATCCTGGTAGTGGTCGATGCCTTCAGCAAATATGTAAAGTTGTATCCAACAAAAGTTTGTACAACAGACGTTTCCATTCAAATGTTAGAAAGATTCTGTAAAGAAATCATTAAGCCTAAAAACATCCTAGCCGATAATGCCACTTACTTTTTTAATCAAAAATTCAAAACTCATTGGAATAACCAAGGGATTAAGGTATTTTATTGTTCCGTTCGACACCCGCAGGGGAACATCAGTGAACGATACGTGCAAGAAACCGTAAAATTCTTACGACTGGTGGTTTACAAAGATCAAACATCATGGGCACGATACGTTTCTCAAGTAGAATACTTCATAAATCATACTCCTAGTTCAGTTACCGAAGAATCTCCTATTTTAGTCATGTTTAATAAAGAACCTGAAAGACCATGGATTAATAACCACAATATTGATTACAATGAAATTATAAGGGGGGTAAATAATAAATTAATAAAAAGAAGTGAAAGCTACTTACGTAAAGTGAATAGTAAAATAAAAAAATATTGTTCTTTTAATGTAGGCGACTGGGTTATAATTAGAAGTTTAAGAGTAGGGAAAAGATCAAAAGATCAATGCCTCAAGCTACAGCTCCCTTTCGAAGGTCCATTTTTGATAGACTCTGTCAATGAAAATACTTATTTGTTAAAATATCCAAACAACAAGATTAGGGGTAAATTTCACCTAGACATGATTTATGCGTACGATCAGGAGCTAGAGGAGGATTTCTCACAGGATGAATCCGATTGATACCGTCCTAAAACAAAGAAAAGTTTTATTTAGTTAGAGATTACGGGGTTAATTTTATTTAGTTTAAATTTAGGAGAGAAGGGGTTGTAAATACTGGAAAAGAATTTATTTAGTTTTGTTAATAATAAGGTTTTAGCTAAGTTTTTATAAAAAAAAATTTTTTTTTGGATACTTACTTGTTCACGATTTTGTTGATTTAGTGAAAATTTATCAAATCACTACGTTCGATTGATAAATTATAACTAAACAAGGGGCTTTGCTGTCGTGAAAACGAAGGTCGATCATATTTAAAATTAGAACGCGGCCATTTGATTTGTTTATGTGATGCAAATTAGGTAAAATTATTCAAAGGTAAATAACAGCTGATTTTGTATTGTTACTTAAACACATTTTTTTTACACAATTTTACCATTTTATTTTGTAACCATCAGTGTTTGTTTTGTGCTACGAAGATCTAAAATAATAACAGTGAATTTCGAAACATCGTGTATGTTTTTTAAGAACGTACGAAAGTTTGGTTTTCTTAAGGTTGAAGCAGGGCTCTCTCCGCATACGCCGAGGAGGACAAAGACGTGTTTTACAAGCCGGGCTTTTTGAAGCCACCCCAAGTGCAGTTTTTCACTAATTTCTAGGTGAAATTGGTGAAACCATCGACGAGTGTGATATTTTTGAGGCGACGACCAAGTTTGGGGTTGAACGACCTTCCTAGAAAGATACAAGCGTATAATTGAGAAATTTGTCAAAGGACGCCTTGAGGACGCCATTTTGAAAATAACAAGAAATTTTATAATTCATCTTAATATTACTTACCTCGATGAAATTTGAGGACGAGGAACTTCAAATATTATTAAAGTGCCTTTATAACAACCGTTTGAATAATCGTGGCTGCGATTTGGAGAGATTTTATGATAAACCAAGTTTTGTACGGCAGGAACTGTGAACGCACGGGAGTACACCTTCGGAATACAGTAGCCTTAAGCAACGTAGCAACTACTGGAGGGGACTATTACGTCATCGACAACAGAGGCGTGCAAGGTATCGTTTACTTAAAATTAAAAGATAGTGAAAATAAAAAAACATTTAATTTAATTTTTATGAACATTCAATTTTTATTTTGTACAAATTTAAAACACACAAACACACTAAGGTGGCAAATGATCACAAAATTAAGCGATCCGAATTTGATAGTAAATGTAATTTTGAAATCAATTGCCAGAGACATTTTACACCCGATTTTATTTAGCTACGAGTTTGTTCGATATTATTATTTGCCTTTGAATAAACCATTGTTTTCGTTGTCAATAAGAGTTTTACTTACAACTCAGGGGATAAATAAGATCGACAAGAACCTACTACTGAGAGTTTCATCTCCCGACGAGAATCTGGCAAGCCGGAGCATAATTTAGAGTTTGTATGTGAATTCAACAAAAATACACAACAATATAGATAGATAGATAGATAGATAGATTACACGTTAACAGCAATTGTTGAAATTTAGGACATTCTAATTGTTCTATGTTATACCCCAAATTTCGAAATCCTGCGAGTTGTAACAAATCCCGTTCAAAACTACCACCTTTATAGCCAATTAACATATCACAATTATATGCCTCCCGACACAAGCTGCTAATTAATTCCAAGACGCATTTCCACGAATCTTTAGTATGGTACGATGTTTTACCTAAAATATTAGAAATTATTTTTGATAGAAATTTTGCAAGTTTATAAGTTGGTGAATTATTGCTTGCGACTATAGGTCTTAAGGGTGTTCCATTTTTATGTACTTTCGAAAGGCCGTATATTCTAGGAGGTATGGCATTCCCTATTTTTAATGAATATTGAAGGGAATCATCAATGTACTTATGTTTAATCCAATCTGAAACAATTTGATTATTTTTAATTTGAAGATTACTGGTGGGATCTTTAGTAATGGTTTTGTAGGTAGTAACATCATTAACTAAAAGATTAATTTTTTCTGTGTAATCTTAAACCGTAATATTAGTTCAAGCTTTCGGGAATTGATGTTCCCTTTTTCAAGAATTTATTTTATAATATTTTATAATAATATTTTATAATTTATTATTGAAAATATATCTAACTTGAAATACAGAAAAAAAACTAATAATAATATAAAAACCAATAAATAAAATCTTCTTTTAAAGAGAACCTTGGCCCTCGTGCTTTCTCTTTAGTCGCTGAGATTCCAGCCGAAACCATTCTCCTGCTTCCGTATTAAAATTGAATGAAGTGAAATCTCCAAATTTCAATTGGATACCTACTTTCTAAAAATCGAAGATAAATCATTTTAGTATCTAACGTATACATAATAAAAATTGTAAATACTAAATACAGTAAAGTTATCTACACTCTCTGGTATATTCATGGTAAATTTAAATCGTAGTAAATAAATTTTTTTTTTTCAGATTTTTGCGAAATTTTGTTATACTACTGAATAATATAGCTACTACTACAAATAACAACTACTACAATACTTACTAGAAAGATAATATGTATTAATCATTGCACGATGTGTAAGCCCACTATAAAGTCATTCATTTTAAGCTTTGAATATATTTTTATAACTTTTTGGCAAATTAAACTTTAATTTTATACGCATACACTACAAAGAAAATATTAATAAAAAAATGTATTAAATTTTTTCTTACTATATAGGTATTTCGTCAGCCATCTTAACGGTCTCTTGTATTTAGCACCAATGCTGCCAGAACAAAGTCATGGTGGTAAAAGCAAGTAATAAAACTTTTCTTTGTCGGCTATGTTAGGCTCCATCCCGTTCAATCTATCGGCGATGTATTTTGCCACCCAGTAGAATCTTGTCTGGGTATCTGTAGGCCGTAGAGATGCTGCGATATCTTTGATTGCCTCGAAGACACCTTCCAACGGCTCATCGGCTTTTCGTGGAAGTCAGTGGAAGGCTTGTCGCAGTACAAGGGCCCTAGTCAAATGGAGGACTCGTCAATAAGAAATGGTCACCATCGTCCATATCGTTGGGTTCATCTTTATTAATCGCAACTTCCGACAATGGATCGTGTTGTGGTTGTACAGGTTGTGTCCCACAATTTACATTACTTGTACTTCTAATAATACAAAAATGCATAAATATATAAAACAATTTTCTTAATAAAACTTACCTCCTGCTCAGCATCACCTCGTCCAGGAATCTATCAATTCCCAGCTTTCATCGAATTCACTGGCCCCAGCTCCAGATCTGCTTCTGGCTTCTTCTTTTATTTTTTCTTTTCGGTACTTCTCCCTAACCGATTTATAACGATCTTGAACGTGTTCGAATGAAAATAACAATAAAAAATGTGTGGTCTACTAAATAAGTTTGATTAAACGTACCCGTTGTATTTAAAATTTTAGCTATCTCGCTAAACGGATTTTCTTTCCTTAATTTGTTTTTGAAGGATAATTTGGCAACAGATCAACTAATTTTCTGTCCATTTCCATCTATACTTTTAGGAATGAATTGTTTTTGTTACTATTAAAAAAAAAGTTATTTTCTGTAGTGTATCCAGAAGCCGGTACTGCAGGGGGTTATTCAAACCGTTAATGTACGGTGTATTCGTTAACTTAAGCTGATACACTACCAACCTAAGAATAATAGGAAAGACATATACCAAAAGGTCAGTGCAGTAAAAAGCAGTCAGTGCGACAGTGACGACCAGTGGTATACTATTGTAATTGTGTTAATAAATATAAGTATAAGTAAATATTGCGTTTTGGTGAATACATAATATTGGCGACGAGAAACGGAGTGAACCCATGGTAAAATTTGGAAAATCCGACGTAAGAAGCAAAAGTAGCGAACACGTGAGCAAAAGTTTTATCAAAAATACCGAAGCAATCAAAAGTAAAAAACAGGTTAAAATGGTGAAAATTGAAGAATTCGATGAAAATAGCGAAGATTTCGAGTCGTGGGAAGAACGTTTAAGGAGTCATTTTTTGGTAAACGAAGTCAAAGCAGAGGTTCAGGTAGCACATTTAATTGCATGCTTAGGAGCAAAAAGTTATAAAGTTTTAAAGAACGCACTATACCCAGACCCGATCGAAGGGAAAAAGTATTCAGATTTAATACGAATTTTGAAAGAAAAGTACAGGTCAGTAACGAGCATTTTTGTAAAGCGTTTTCATTTCTATAATCGAAAACAAGATGGGACCGAAGGAGTAGAATCATTCATTTCGGCATTGAAAGATTTGGCTCGTGATTGCAAGTTTGAGCAATTCTTAGATCAAGCTTTAAGAGATCGGTTGGTGTGTGGTCTCTCTAATGCGGACACTCAAAAAAAACTATTTGGAGAAACAGAAGATTTAACATTTAGCAGGGCGTGCGAAATCGCGGTAAACGATGAGGCAGCAGAAAAACAAAGACAAATGATTCACGGAGATGCGCAGGTCAATCAATTATACAGGAAGAATCCCCAAAGAACTGCCCGGCGACAAGTAAACTCGTATACAGGGGCATCACAGAAAAGTTGTTTTCGTTGTGGAAGAAAACACGACCCATCTAATTGTCCAGCCATTAACTGGGAATGTTTTGTATGCAAAAAGAAAGGGCACACCAAATACGTATGCAGAAGCTCAAGAAAGGTAGCTAATATTGAAGAAGAAGAAGAGGGGGAAGTGGAATTCCTTTCGTATTTGAAACACCTAGGAAATGCAAGTAACGAGGCCCCAGTACTAATGGAAGTTGTCATAGAGAAGAAAAAATTTGAATTCGAAGTCGATGCAGGAGCTTGTCGTTCGGTATTACACATACGAGATTTCAGTCGGTTGCAGGAATTATGCAAAATTAAACCAGTTCAGTTTAAACTCAGGGTATAATAAAAATAATATTTAATAATAATAAAAATAATAAAAATATATTTAGTTTGAACATTTTCGGTAAAGTATATCGCCCTATAAATCCGAAGTAATTTCAAATTCATGACTTTTATTTTTAATGATAATAAATAAACTGCAAAAAATTGTGTCAAATTGTAAAAAATTTTCTTGAAATAAGTTCAGGAAGCCTTAGTATACCTAACAGCTTTGTATTTTCAAAATCAACGATTCTGGATAAAACTGAAAGGTAACCGCTTTGCGCTTTCCACGAGCGTCTTCAGGGTTTCCATTTCGAATCGAATTAAGGATCTACAAAATTTGCTCAAGCTACACTTTCGCAATTTATAAAATCACCTTAATTGTGAAACACTCATAACCATTACACTCCTCCTGTTTGAAGAGGGATTTCTCTAAAAAAGTTTTAAAATTATTTTATTTAAATGTTTTTACAAGTTTTTTTCGTAATCGAGTATCTGCCAATACTCCTTACATTTCACGGTATAATTCACTACGAACTTAGAAGTCGTTGACGCAAGGAAACGGCTGTTTTCGTGATTTAATTCAAGCGGAATAAAATTTTCTGTTTTAATACACCAAACCGGTTTATTATTTCCAGGAAAAAACAAGTATCGATCATCAAATGAGTAGAAGGGGCTGGGCAAATAAATATCTGTAACAAAAATTAATAAAACTAGAAATAAAAACAGATTTTGCAGCTTACCGATCGTAAAAACTCGACTCTGTTTGTACAGATTCCATATTTCAAACTGATTTGAACTTCTAGAACAAGTTAATAAATTTTTGGCTGTAACATGAAAGGGGCATTTTCTCAGGGTTCTATAGGGTATTTTAAAATTTTCATTTGTTTTGATATTCCATACGGACAAATTTCTGCTAACTAGTGGTTGTTTGAATGCCGTAATAAGGAAATCGGCAGTCATCTGAAACATAGTTGATAGTTTAGATATCACTATAATGCCATTATTAATGTAAATAAGAGAGTTTACCGATATTTTCAAAATCTTGTCGCTTGGTGAATAGGTAGTCGTCGCTATGGGATGGAAATTTGTGTCCACTATATCTATGCGTCCATCACATCGTGCAATTGCCATAGTATTCTCAGCACAATATATATGTTTCGAGTCTTTTAGTTGGCGGCATATTCCAGTTTCTGAGTTAAAAACAAAAACTTCAGAATGCTTGGTTGTAATTGTAACTCTAAAATTTGAAAAATATTTATAAAATTGCAGATACTTTCATTGGAATTGACCTACAGGTGTTTACATGCTTGTAACGTTTTAACGGAACGAATGCCATTGTAGTCTAAAGATACACGAGTTATACAATTCGCATTTTTTATATTCCAGATGACCAAATCGGAGTGTTTTACAGAGATCAAGAGGTCGCCATGTTTAAATGGATTGGAATAATATCTCAACGGGATTTCTTTCTCGATCTAAAAGAGAGTTTTTAAACACAAATTCTGCGATGATAAATAAGTTACCTACCAATCCAGTAGAAGAATTAATAATGATTACGCCATCTCCCCATGAACCCAGAATTAAGTTGCGATCATCAAAATGAATAAAGTCGTATTCGAGTTTTGCATTTAATTCGAGGGATACTTCTTTAAAATTATTATTTTGTAAATTGTTTTCCAACGCATAGCTGTACATGTAGCGGACCTAAAATTTTAGATAAAAATCAGAAGTCAATATAACAAGGTCAAACAGTAGCGTACCAGCCATTGGGAAGAATGTGCTTGTAACATATTTTTATAGATTTCAGTGTTTGGTTCTTTGTCAAAGTCATTATACGTCTTTCTAAATAATGTTTTCCACACAAATTCGTAATCCATAATTTGCTGCCATTTTTTGCAACAGTTAAACGCGTTTACAATATCATATGGTGTTAAAAGAAATAAAATCTTTTCAGATATTTCTTTCGGTAGGTTTCCAAAAATATCAAATTTTCTGCTTGAGTTCTGATTTTCCATCATATTGATTAAGATTTATTTCTTCTCTAAACGATAAATTACTACTAATATTTTTGTTTATAAGTAAAAAGTTTCGAAAATCTTTATTAGGTTGGTAGATCTTCAGATTTGGAATCTTTGGAATTTGTCTGGAATTTGTCAAGACTGCAGCTGCGACGAGACTGTGCGAGGGTGGCTTTTTAAATGGTGGCGACGGTATCAGCAAAAAAAAGCTAAGTTTCGTGATATCGAGTAATATCTCCACTTTGAACAACAAATTTAATTGATTTGAACATTTTTATTACACACGTTATGTTATTGAGTTTATTTACACATTCACATATAAGTATCGACCGAAATCAGAATTTAGCTGACCAGAATTCTGATTTTTGAGATACCATACTGGACACAAGTAAACCTGTGGTATATGAGATTTGTCATAAAAGGTGCATATTAAAACCTGGAACCTGGATTAAAACCAATCATCATTTTTTTATTAAGTACACAGTTAAAAATGTTTGTTTGACTGAAGCAAATTTAGTTGATCCAAACAAAATATTCTGTTATATATACGCAACTAAAGTGTTTGTTAACCCTAATAAAACAAATTTTGTTTGAGATTATTTAGTTGCCTTAAAGAAAAATTTTATTTGTTTTGATTTTATTTTTATTTAAAATAAATGTTTTATTTGAAGTAATAAACAATTATTAAATTTAAACAAAATTTGTTTAATCTAAACAAATTTTGAAAAAAATTTTATTTTGACATAACAAATTCAGTTGGCAGAAATAATTTTGTTTAAATCGAAACAAAATTTCTTTCTATTGACTAAAATTATTCAAACAAAATTATTTATTAAATTCAAACAAAACGTTTTTACTGTGTATTCGAGTTGCATTATTTCTCAACAAAAGTATCCGATATTACTTAAACCCACTCCTGAGAGGTCTTGCTCCGATTTCTTCAGCTAGCTGGAAAATCAAGGCCGAAAAGGAAGTGGAATTTAGAAAAAAAATCCTACGTTCCACGACAATATATGACCTCACCTGTCCTGATACTACCTAAAAAATTATTATATTTGACTTTACACCACCTTTCAATTAATGGAAATCTTCGCGGGTCTTTTAAAAACGTACTAAACGTACGATTAATTTATTAAAAATTTATATATGTTTGACTTTACACCTCACCCCGCTCTGTTTGACTTTACTCCGCTCCTGTATTTATCCATTAAAAATCTATATGTTTGACCTCCCCCCCCCACTCAGTTAAAAAAAACCTTCGCATGTCTTAAACGGGAAACAATGTCTTTCAAAAGAGGAGATAATTCAAATGCGGGAGTAATAGAGAGAGTAGGGAAAATGCAAAAGTGAAAGGGGGAAAGAAGCTAAATTTTAAATACGTATAGGGTTACGACGTTTCAGGAGTAAACTGTGATTGGCCATTTAACATTTTTAAATGTTAAATTTTATTAATAATGTTGGCATGCATGTTCAAGTGGATAATAAATATAAATACCAAGCTCTAATGTTTGAGGTCATCAAAATTAAGGTCTGTTAAGTGAAGATGAACCGTCTCCCAATAATAAGTTTTTAGAAAAGATGCCACCAGTTAGGCGTCCAAATATCGGTCGACGTACGCATTGCGTTTTACGGTTGCGAAGTCATTCGCGAAAACTCATCGAGCCACCTATCCGAATGGGCAGGACAAATCTGCCGGTCAGCTAGTTTTTAAAATAAAAATAAAAAATATTGTTTACAAAATAATAAATATTTGCAAAAATTTAAATAATATTTTAGGAAATATTATAATATTTTAGGTTGCTATTAATTTTAGTTTTTTGAGCTGTTTATCAATTTGTGTTTTCAATGTCAATAAAAAATTCGATCTATTAAAACATCAATCTATTTATTGAAATTTAACGATATTCTATCGATAACAGTGTTTCTTTACAATAGACAAAACATTATTCAACAATGATAATAATAGAGTAGTTTAAGTTAATGTTGTTTTTAAAGGATATGGTAGATATTAAACTTTATTGATTATGTCTCCCTTGAAAGAATAACCAGCCTGATACAAAATCCCACGTTTGAGTAAATTTTTGTTAGAATGCTATGTATATGATTAGATTTTAAAATTTTTTAATATAAATTCATAATGAAGAATATTGGTTTGGTGGTCTTACTACTACTATGTATTTATGTGTCACGTATCACTTGTAATGACAGTCTTCTCTCTAAGGTAACTATACAATTTTAAGAAGAATAAATCAGATTAAATGTTTTGTATTTATTATTTTTTATCGGCAAATTTATTTATTAAATTTAATTCAAAGTGACCTTGGTTTTATATATTATTTTAATTTTGTTTAATATGCAGAATCTAAAAAATAAAATTTTGATAAAGGATCGGTCGAGAAGATAGCTGTTAATTTTGGAACTCTGATGGAAATTATAATTTTGAATTCGAATAAAGTGAAAAATATAATTGCAATTGTTAATTAATTTTAATTTAATATTTATTTGATCAATGTTCAATGTATAATAATTATTATCTGGACTTATTCTGAAATAAAAATTGGATAAAAACGAAAATTAAAAAAATGTTCTATTTTAGATAATTGATATTTTTTTTAAATTAAAAAAATTGATCTACTATGCTTATAGTTATAATATAATGAATCTCTTTAGTTTGTAGCTGTTAAAACTGCAAATAAGCATTGCAGTTGCAATCAGGGAATTTGAATTTAACTTATTTGGGTCACTTGTGCTTTTTAAGAAAATAATAATACTGTAATAAATAAAAATACGCACCTCTCAAAACCTTATCCCATAGCCTGTTTAAATTCACAAATATTTTAGTACCGGGTACCGGCTAAAAGTTGTACCTAACTAGAGTTTTCTTCATAATAAATATCGATAGCCACATTAAGAAGTGGCTTATGAATTTTTTCTTTTTTTAAGAAATAAAAGATGTGAAAGATCAACAACCACCGCTCTAGATAGGTTGCTCTACTTAAATATTATAAAAAATACAAAATCATATTTGAAAGTAAGTCATAATTTTAGAAATAGAACTCTAATAGGCTTTATTTCAGTTTTATCAGAAGGGCTACAAAATTAAAGATTTTCGAATGGACACTGTAAGTTACGACAAGAACTATTTCAATTTCTTTGAAATAAAAACGTATAAATACAATAGGACAGCAATAGCCACAAATTTTACTATAAACATGAAGGTGGCCATGAAGGATAAAATGGAAGTAATGTGATTTTTTTTTGTTCTAGCACCATAGCTTGTGATTCCCAATTGTAATGACTTAAAAAACCTTTATTAAATTTCAATACATCCTCCCCATCGCAAAAATTCGGGTATGCAAGTCTGCTATTAATTTCAAGATTATTTCAAAAAAATTTCTCGCCATCAGGCACACATGAACCTGCAGTGATAAATTTAAAACTTTTTATTAAGTTCAAAAAATTATTATAACAAACATTGGTGTTTAGAACTAAAACTAGAACTTGTACTTTGGCAAAAAGGTTTTTAATTAAACTTTTTTATTTTTGGTGATTTTTAGTTACTCGTACAAGCTTATAAATTTATGAGTAACGAGTATCGATACTTTCCAGTCCGTTTCCAAGTCAATTTTAAAAAAGCAGTTGATGCAAACGTGATAGGTCTGCGCGCAATTAAAAATTATGGTAACATGGACACATTTTGTTTTGAAAAGGTTTTGTAAATTTTTTATATTATAATTAATTCAAGTACATTCATATTTAAAGTTTTTAACTTTTAGGATATTACATATTACGCCATTAATTTTGTTTTCGATGAATCTCGCTTACCACCACTTATTCCCGATGGTAGATATAAAACTGACATAAAATTTTTGTATTTAAATGAAGAAGTTGCATATATTACTTGTTTTGATGAAATATACACTCCAATTGCATACCCAAAGAATTAAATACTTCAAATTAATAAAGAAATTAACAGTAAACCCGAAGAGGACTAAACCTGTTGACTTTGTTCTTTAAAAGCACCCTTTATATTTTATGTTGTATTGTTACACTAGAAAATAAATAATATTGATTTTAGTTATTAATTTTATAATTATAAAAGTGAGGATTTCTTCAAAATCTCCACCAATTTATATTAAAAATTCTCGACAATACTGTTAACCGTACTGTTACTCACATAATTAAAAATACGGCTTCAACGTTTTTTGGTCCGTTTGCCGTCTGTAGTCTGTACATATAACGTTGCCAGTCGTAATGTGATGCGGCATACTCACATTTTACGACAAGCGGATGGATATTTTCGTTGATATATTACACTGACGCTAATATTGAATATAAACTTTTTTGTTGAAAATTTGACGAGCTTCAATTTTTATACTAACTATTTTTTCGTAAAGTTAATATTTTTAGAGATATTATTGAAAAACTATAAACAGTCACTTAAAGTTTGGACTTTTCAAGTCCAATTTGGGATTTTTTCGCCATCTTGGGATGGCGGACACTTCCGGACCTCGGAGGGATGGCGACTTTCTTTTGGTTAACCAGTGCCCTAAAACAAAACTTTTTGCCAAGTTTCAAAACGGTCGGATTTATTGCAAGGCAAAATTTCCCATTGACTGGACTATGATATGGTTACTCCTAATTTATCTGTTGGTCATAGCTTTATTTTGATAATTATGTTAGACATGTTATGTTTTTCGTTTTTTCATTATGTTAGAAAATATTGCTTTCTCTTTTTGATAATTTCATTAGCGATGAGGCATAACTATCACTTTTGGACATACACTAAATTATTGAATGCTTATTATCACTAATAGTTGGGGAATACGGTCCTGATTGGGAACAGACCAATATAAAGCGACGTAACCCAAGTACGGATCTGGTAAAAGAACTAATACCGTTTCTGAACCACTCGGTATATGAAACTTTCAGACATTAGGTATTAAGTTGGTAATACAAAAATAACTATAAATAAGGAATTGGTTTGGAAATAAAGCAACATAAAAACATATTTTAGAAATAAACCATCCAAGACAAAAGTCAAAATGTCAGATACTTTTGTAGAAGCGGAAGTTTGTAGCAGATGCTTGGCGAAACTTACCGATGGTCGGGAAATCGGGTTTCTGAACACCTGTAAACATAAGTTTCATACGGAATGCATTATACCCTTGGCAAGACAAACTATCACGTGTCCAGTGGATCGAAAAAAATTCCAAAAATTTTGCGTGACCCACAAATTAAGCCGCGAGATTACAAGAGTGGTTAACATTAAAATTTGCGACTACCCGAGAATATTTAACAAATATTATTCCCATTATCTCGATCACCTGGAGGACCGGAATTCCTTGGAATATTTTGAAATACTTTTAGAGATTCTTTATACAATTCGGCAGCATGTCAATAATTGGTTTAATAAATATGAAGATATTCTCATCTTTCTGAACAGTTTGGATGGCTCTTTTGTATCAATTGATGAAGTAAATAGTCATATAAACCACAGCATAGAAATGGCAAAATCAGTTCGTGATAGAGTAGCTATGGAAACTTTGTCAAAATTAAAAATAGCAGAATTATTTCATTAATGGCAGATATTTTCGGTAAACGACTTTCTTAAGGCTTTTTTTGTGGTCGAACTTCGGACATATCCTTACAATGTTTATTATTTTAAACGACTTGCGAATAGCTGGGAATTATTTTATTTTTTAATTACTTGTGTTATTACAATTTTCTTTGTATAAAAAATATTAAAACGTAATTAATTTTAATAAATATATTGTCAATTTATTTATTTTAGATTAAAATAATTTGAAAAAACTTTAAATGCGTTACAGAAAAATAAAATTATTGAATAAGTAGAATTACTGAAAGCTTGAGCCGCATATAATCTTGATGTTTTCCAAAAAAAATATCGTCACTCTCTGCCGCAATACCTCCAATCACCAGCACACCAAATTTTGTCCGGAGATACGATGACATACTATTCATTTTAGGCTTCTATACAACGTATAGGAAGAAGCCTTATGATCTAGCTCCGTGTCCGTCTGTCCGTCTGTCCGCATAATTCAAAACCAATCAGAACGCACGTTCTTAAAACAATTTTACTTCATATAGAATATTTTTAGATTGGTATTAATTATTCAGATTATTTACATATATATTTTTTAATCCGATATTCTTATTTTGTATTTTTAGAGTAGGTATTTTACGTGTTTCTAATACGGTATTCGGTACGTGTTTCGGGTATTTTAATATTTCATTATGAATTGTGTTTTATTTGTGGTTTGTAAATTGCAAATATTTACCTATAAAGGTCGAAATAAAAAAAAAATATTAAAATGTTAGCGTTTTCCTTATATAGTAAAAAAATCTACCTAATTAAAAGATTAACGCATTAAAAATTGGAATAAAATAAAGCCCAAATAATTTAACCTACCGAAAAAGTAGATGTATAGAAGCCTAAGAACTGTCGCAAAAGCGAGTTCCACCTTGTTTGTTTTCTATTGTGGTAGCTTTAACAAAGATATCGGTAGCCCTGGCAAAGATATCTATATGTATCACCCCCTACCCTAAATCTATCTATAAAAGTTTTTTTAACAAAATTCAAAATGAAAAAAAATTTTTATTTTTGAACGCCACTGAATTTTTTCCAAAATTTTTATATACGTCGCAGAATACCGTAAGAAGTCACAAATAAAATATCTCCAAGATTGGTACAACAAATTTTTTCGGTCATCTAGCGGATTTTTCGAAAATAAATTTTTGTAAATTACTGACTGTCGATTTACTGATTTTACCTTGATTACTACTGATTGAAAACCTTAACAACGCTCAGCATTTGCTTTTTTTGTTATTAACCGGAAACATTATCCTTGAGTTCCTGGATGTCCAAATTAATTTCCAATGGCCAAGTAATGCCATGGAATGTAGCTGCAGTGACATTGTCCTGCATGCGTGTGCATGCATGACTGTGCCACCACATTACTCCCCCTTCTAGAGAGCAAAGTAAGAAGGAAACAGGAAAGGAAAGGGTATAAAACAGAAAAAATTATTAACGAACGGTTTACTCCAACAAGTGAGCAGGCTTTAATCTGTCTAGTGGTAAAATATTTTTTATTTCGAGAGACTACTAAAAAGGGTCCTAAGTAAGCAGGCTTAAGAGCTTTTTTTAATGTGTCGTCTCGCATGAAAACGTGGGAGCAAAATTCTAACTCTTTAAAAATAAAAATCGAGCGGTTTGTATGGTTTTGTGGTGGTACAGGGCGAACGTCGTCAAAAAATGTTTCCAACGTTTGAAGGAACTCATGCGTTGAGGCGGTGTTTTTACATTTGGTAAAAAATCACCTGGTACGCATAAGGTAGTTCCGTATACTAATTGCGATACCGTGGAATTCAGGTCATTCCTAAACGAGGTTCTAAAACCTAATAAAATTAAAGGTAGCACCGAAACCCAATTTCTACTCTGGTAGCAGTTTATAGCAGCTTTTAACGATCTGTGTAATCTTTCGATTATGCCGTTACATTCGGGGTGAAAAGAGGTGGTTCGAGTATGTTTTATACCTCATAGTAATGAAAATTGGTTAAAAACAGAGGATTCAAATTGACGGCCTTGATCAGTAGTAATCTTTAAAGGGACGCCAAACCTTGCAATCCAATTAGCTAAAAAATGTGTCGCAACTGTCTGTTCCAGCTAATAACAAAAAAACTGTAATAACGCTCAGCATTTGCTTTTTTTGTTATTAACCGGAAACATTATCCTTGAGTTCCTGGATTTCCAAATTAATTTCCAATGGCCAAGTAATGCCGTGGAATATAGCTTTAGTGACATTGTCTTGCATGCGTGTGCATGCATGACTGTGCCACCACACCCCCTTAAGAAATTTTATAAGTAAATCAGAATTTTTATTAGTGTTTATGTATTAAATTTGATTATATTTTATTCTGAGGTGCTAAAACATCTTTCTCAGATTTTGGAAGAATAAAAATAAATAAAAAATAGAATTAATTAGTATTTTTGCCGCCCCTAAAAGACTGCCACTGTGGTAACGTAGCAACGTGTGATGACCCCTTGGTATGTGATGAATAAGTATAATTATTACAATATTATATTAATAAGTAAAATGTACAATAGTTTAGTAGTAGAGGAGTAGTAGTTAGGATCAGGGCCGTGTTAAGGCATGTGAGTACCCTAGGCATATTTTTTTTGCCGCCCCCTTAAAATTAAAATTTAAACTTATTATAAATTTATAACAGCATAATATTTATTAGCGAACAAATTTATTTACTTAAACAGTAGACATTTTTTTGTTCTTCGTTTATTTTTATTCTTTATTCTCTTGCATTACTATGCGGCACTTAAAAATTGTTTGTTTTCTACATAATGAAATATGATTTTTAAATAAGTACAATTTACAATCAAGTTTCTATTTACGTTACATTTTTTATTAGAATTAATTAGTATTTTTGCCGCCCTCCAAATGACTGCCGCCCTAGGCAGCTGCCTTTCTTGCCTAATGGATAAATCGGCCCTGGTTAGGATGTCGACGAAGTAGGTTAACAATGTAGTTTAAGTGTACATATTATAATTAAGTGTAAACATTAAATATATCTAAATTGAGACAACCCATCTTTAAATTCAAACAACCACCAGAAACCCATCAATCGATACCAACAAAAATGTAAATAATCAACAAACATTTTTTAGATTATTACACCACCCTAGGCAGCAGCCTTTCTTGCCTAATGGATAAATCGAGATATCCAACCAGAAAAATAATAATCAAGCCAGCATATTTCATATCATTATCAAAATAAATCCTCAAAATCAAAACAAAATGTTTAATCCACGAGAAAGTGATGAATGCAGCAACGAAGATAAAGCTGTAATCGCCAAATCATCAAAGTACATCGCTTTGGATTTAAATATGGTTAAGCAATTTTTAACTAACAAAACGTATCCTCAACATATCAATGGAAAAAATGAAAAGTCTAATTTTCGAAAACAATGTAAACCTTGTACAATGGAGAACGAAACTTTATTATACAAAAAGAAAATTAAAATTAGTGAAAGAACCACGAGCGGTGATGCAGAACATCGGTGGTTGCCAGTAATAGTAGATTGGGAAGAAAGAAAGTGTAATGTATTCGATAACAAACCTTATACCTAGGCCGCGTTCGCTTTGGGACTTTTTTCGCTTCGAAGCGCCGACAAACACTTTTTACCCGTTCGCTTTGGCACTTTTGCGCGCATTCATACGCGTTGGCTCCACCCATTTTGAAAGCTTCAAACGCTTTTTTTTGCTTTTTTATTTTAGGTGGGTTGGAAAAAGCGTGGCGCTGTGGTGGCAAAATTGCAAATTAATTTGAATTTGAATATGTTTGCTTTAAATTTTCTACACATTCAATTGCAAATGAATTTGAATTTAATTTCAATTTTTTATGTCTAATTATGTCAATATTTTATGTCTACGAGCCTCAAGAGTTACGTCATGGTCACTTTCCTCTTCACTAGAAGAAAAAACTTCGTTCACAATTTCTTTCACTGCCGCAACAAAAAAAATCACATTTTCTTCGGGGATCATTGCTAATTTAAAAAATTTAATTTAATTTTAACAAAGTATTTTTAATTTAAATATTTCACTCCCTGTAATAATTGCAATAATTTTACAAGTTATTTGATTTCAAGAGTTGTTACTATAATAAGTTAGGTTAATACCTCATGTAAATTTTACATTACCAACATTCAAGCACTCATCGCTTTAAACCCCGTTCGCTTTGGAAAGCGCGTTGCATGCTTTTTTCCAAAACGAACGCAAATTTCGTACGCTTTCAACGCTACGCTTTCAAAGCTTGGAAAGTGCCAAAGCGAATGCGGCCCTAAAAGAGGCAAACACGTTATGTCCTAACCTAGAATCTCCCAGTATATAACCATATACATTTCTGGTGGTAACGCTGGTTATCTAAGTACCAACGTTACAAAATACATATTTGAATTTGAATATAATATATAACAGAAAGAAAATAATATCAATGGTTCACCAAGGTACAGACTCAAGCGTTGAATTGATATCGCTATCATCTCATCGTGGGAGAGACGCTTCAATATCAATTATCGGACGTAGATATTATTGGCAAACTACATATATACACGGGCACGGTAAACTTTATTAAGCATTGCGATATTTGTCAAAAAATAAATCCAGCCGTTTTAAAAGCTGTTCCTGAACTCCGACCAGTGCCAATACCAACAGAAGTTATGAAACAAATTGGAATAGATTTAGCTACACTTCCCGAAGTAGATAAATTTAAATATATCATTGTAGCAATTGATTATTTTAGTAAGTGGTCCGAAAACAAGGTAATAAAAAATAAAACTGCCGAATTTGTTGCTCGATTTTTATTTGAACTTGTTTGCAGACATTCGTGTGATACAAATAAACGACCAAGGTAGGGAATTTGTTAACCAAGTCTCTAATCATCTCCTTATGTTAACGGGAACGTAGCAACGGGTAACGTCTGCATATCTCCCGCAAAGCAATGGACTTGTTGAAAGACAAAATAGAACAATTAAAAATAAACTTCTTAAAACACTATATAAAGAAGAAAACGTAAGCAAATGGCCAGATGTAATTGACGGAGTTCTTTTTGCGCATCGTACTGCACGTCATGAATCCACAAAATTTTCACCTTTTTTCCTGCAATATAACAGAGTGCCAAAACTTCCTGTTGATATTGAAATGGATGGAAGGAAGATAGAGGATATGAACAAAATGGACGAAATGAACGAAATAGGCCGCGTTCGCTTTGGCACTTTCCAAGCTTTGAAAGCGTGACGTTGAAAGCGTACGAAATTTGCGTTCGCTTTGGAAAAAAGCGTGCCACGCGCTTTCTAAACCGAACGGGGTTTAAAGCGTTGAATGTTGGTAATTTAAAATTTACGTGTGGTATTAATCTAACTTTTTATTAGTATAATAACAAAATATTACTTGAAAAATTACAGTAATTATTATAGTGAGTGAGATATTTAAATAAAAAATATTTTGTTAAAATTAAATTTAATTTTTTAAAAATTAAAGATTTAGCAATGATCCCCGAAGAAAATATTCTTTTTGTTGCAAGAGTGCAAGCAATTGTGGACGAAATTTTTTCATCTAGTGATTCTGATTCTGATTCAGAAGAAAGTGACGATGACGAAATTCTTGAGACTCGTAGACATAAAATCCCAAGAATACAAAATTATATGGAGGACGTGATCTCTCAATATAATGAGAGACAATTTAAAGAGCATTTCAGGTTAGATTTTATTTTGAGTCGGTTAGAAATTTGTACAAGTATTAAAGTTTAATTTTGGCTTTAGATTGCTTCCTGTAACATTTGAGTATCTATTAACCTTACTTGAAATAAAATTGGTTAGAAAAACATCAGGCCACGAGACAATTTCGCCTAAAAAACAAATGTTGATTGCCATATGGAAGATGGTAACTCCCGATTCGTATAGGTAAGTTTAAATTAATTGTATATTCTATTCTGGCACACAAGAACTGAAATAATCAAATCAAATTTTTTTTAGATCTATTTGCGAAAAATTTAATGTTGCAAGAGCAAAAGCTTTAAAATCAGTGCGGAGAGTCACAAAGGCATTAGTTGAGCTAGCACCAACATTTATTGTATGGCCTGACGAAGAACGAGCCATACAAGTAAGGGAAGGATTTTCCACTGCAAGAAATTTCCCCAAAGTTATCGGGGCCATTGACGGCACTCATATCAGAATACCGGCACCACGTAATGATCCTGCATCCTATATCAATCGTAAGGGATACCACTCCATTCAACTACAGGTTTGTAATAAGTTTGTTTCTTCTTATCATTTTATTTGAAATAATGTTATTTGTAGGCTGTTTGTGATCATCAGTGTAAGTTCACACATTGTTACGTTGGCAATGTAGGTTCGGTGCATGATCAACGAGTGTTTCGGTTATCGGAGTTGCATGATTATATAAATGACGATTCGAAATTTCCAGGAAATTGCCATATGCTTGGTGATGCTGCGTACACCTTGAATGAACATTTACTCACCCCGTACAAAGACAACGGCCACTTAACAAGAAGACAGAAAAATTACAATTTCTGTCATTCTTCGTCTAGGATGACCATCGAGAGAGCGTTTGCGCTCTTAAAAGGCCGTTTTCGAAGTCTCTTAACTCTTCTTGATATGGCAGATATTGAGAATATACCTCATTTTATAATGGTTTGTTGTGTTTTACATAATATATGTATAATGCGAGATGATGAATATAATGAAATTCAACAAATATTACCAGAAACACAGGAACAGCAACAACAAAATTTAATTAGACAAGAACTAGGTAGAACTAAACGAGACGCTGTGTGCGAGGAATTACCGATGCAATTACCAATGTAAATTTATTAAAATGTATTTTTTAAAACAATAAAACAAGAAATCAAACAATTATTATGATTTTTTTTCTATTTGGTAATCGGTTAATTTTTGCAACAAAGCTATAACTTTATTCTTTTGCTCCATTTTTTCAGCAAGAAATTTTAAAGCAAACATATTCAAATTTAAATTCAAATTAATTTGCAATTTTGCCACCACAGTGCCACGCTTTTTCTAACCTACCTAAAATGAAAAAGCGAAAAAAAGCGTTTGAAGCTTTCAAAATGGGTGGAGCCAACGCGCATGAAAGCGCGCAAAAGTGCCAAAGCGAACGGGTAAAAAGTGTTTGTCGGCGCTTCGAAGCGAAAAAAGTCCCAAAGCGAACGCGGCCATAGACGAAATGAACGAAATTAACCGAATGGAAAATGAGTTATTTGGAATGGACGTTGACGACGTTAAAGTGACAAAAAAAAATAGATTATGAAATGGAAGATAATTTATTCAATCAAAATGATTTTGAACAAAATCTTTCAAAAATGTTAGAAATTCAAAAGTGTGTATTTCACAAGACCGCTGAAAATATAAAGGAAAGTCAAGAAAAACAAAAAAACTTCTTATGATAAGCGTCGTGCAAATGCAGTGAAATTTCAAGTTGGAGAATCGGTACAGACGAGATGATCGCAAAGGTGGTTGGACAAAAGCTCCCTATACAGGACCGTACGCCATAGAGAAAATTCTGAGCAATGGCAACTGCGTTTTACGGTCGAAAGTGGGAAAATCTTTAAAAAAAGAGTATCCCATCAGTAATTTAAAACATTACCACGACAATGGATCTCAAGAAGAAAATGGCGAAAATAGCGAAAATGAAGAACATGAATTATCTGTTGAAGAAATTAACTGCATAACGGAAAAATCAAAATTTCGTTTCTGTCCCATAAATAACATTTGGCAAAAACGACTTTGTGAGAAGCTTGGACTTTTATTTGAGAATAATTCCGACTTTGCGAAATCAAAAAATTCGTTGCTCCATTCGCCTCACACAGTTATAGACGTCAAGGCAAACGGTAACTGTTTTTTTAGGTGCATATCTTTATGCATTACCGGAAGTGAAGATCACCACCAGGAAGTACGAAAGATAATTACCGAATTTATGAAAACTCAAAATCAAGAAGTTGATCTGTTTTCTGGCGTTAAGAATTACCTGAATATAACAAAAATGGACGAAAATGCAATTTGGGCAACAGATGTTGAGATGCTTTTCACTGCAGCACTCCTTGGAGCCGATATATTGTAACAAACCACCCTCAATAATTTTAATTAAAAATTCTATAATAGAAATAATATCTTAGTCGGTAAGAATTAAAATTAACCCCGTATATTTTTGTCAAAAGTACAGTACCTTTTTTTTTTCATATAACATTGTGGGGGATCTGGAAATGTTCCCAGTAAAATTAAATATTTACTTACCACACAAGTGGATACATAAATTTCAAATTTTAGACAGTTATCATTTTTCTTAATTGCTAGGACAATTATCGGTTTTGACCCTTAAGAAAAATAACTTCGCTAAAACAAGTGCTATCACAGTCAAATTAAATACAGGATGACGCCAGAATTAATTAACGTAAATTATATAACTTTAGTTAAAAACTAATAAAGGGTTTTGCTATAATAATTGAAAGTAATTTGTAAAATAAAAACATTTTAATTTGACTTAACATGTTTTAAAGTATAAATCACTTATCACACGATAACGTAGTTTGTAAACGGAAAGTACCCCAGGTCAACTTAGCTTGTTTTAAGGGAAAAATCACTCATCTCCTATGATAATGGACCTCACATATGTTAAAACTTAATTCTGCGTGGGAACGGGTACTAAAAATTTTAACTATATTAGAAAGAGACGAACATACCAAAAACCGTCTCTAAATGGGGTGAGATTTTTACATAAATACATGACCCTAAGACAAAATAGCCAGTCGTCAGTCTTCAGTCTTGAGTCTTGAGTCTTGAGTCTTCCGTCATTTTCATTTTTGCTAACCACTAAGAGGTGTGTTAATTAAGAGATACTTCGTGTAAAAATCTCACTTATTATTTTTTGTGTTAAAATCATTTACTTTTGTGAAAACAACTCTAAAGGTAAGATTAAAAATTATTGAATTAAATGTATTTTTTTTTTGTATGTATAATTTGGTATATTAGAAATAGATAGGTTAACGAGTCGTGCTTAACACATTATAGGTCAACATAAATTTTGTTTATTTTGCTCAACATAAATTTATAGTATTTTTTTTTAATTACTGTGCGCTATGTTATTGATGTAACTATTTTTTTTTCTTAAACATTTTATCACATAAAAGATTAACTTGCAATTCTTTTGTAATATTCAAACCTTATTTTTTTTTTATTGCTAATAAATATTAAATTAAAAATCAAGGCTTATTATTTGTGCAAAGATTGAGTTTCTATTGGTTTGGTTCCTACGCATCTGTAAGATTCCACGTTACTATTTTACAAGTTTTGTTAATTTCTTGACAATAAAAAAATTGACTGGTGGCAGCTATCGAGAAAAATAATCGCAGGACTTTACAATCCAGGGCGAGGTGTTACAATATATTCCTTTACTCAATTGTCAAAAAATCCAGCGTGGCTAAGGTTTCCAAGTTCAATGCACCCTTCCGATGAACCCAATTATAAAAATCTGGCAATATATTTGAACCATAAAAATTCAAATCATTTTGAAGTGGTAGTTTCGGTAAAAAAAAATGTATAAGAAAATGTAAGTTTTAAATAAATTTTGTGTTAAACTTTTAAATTATCCTATTTCATTGTTCCAATATCTGACTGAGGAAGATACTTTAGCATTTTGCAGTAAAATATTATGGAATTTGATACATGAACAGATATAAAAATTCTTATTTACCTATAAAATTTCTTAAGGGGGTAAAAATTCACTAAGAATATTTTGAGCTTTTTTACCCCCCGGTAAAAATTCCCTAGTGAAATTTTACCCCCTAATCATTTTTTACTGGGGGGTAAAATTTCTCTAGGGAATATTTACCGGGGGTAAAATTTCACTAGGGAATTTTTACCGGGGGGATAAAATTTTAAAATAAAAGGGGGTTAAAATTCCCGGCTACAGCGGCATCTTGTCTACTTCATCAAAAATAAATAATCGTTTAGGGCACAGGGATAGGTTTCCTACGATCCAATTGTAATTGGATCTTGCTAAAAAATATAAATTAAATCGTGAAAAAAATTCTATGTGGTAATATAAGTACCTTGTGCTGCAGGAAAGAACCCTCCAATCCGAAGTCTCTTCTACCGACAAAGTAATGGACAAAATTACTTTCCAGGCCCTTCTGGGCTTTCTGCTACAAAATTAGCGACGTAATTTTTTCCACTACCAGGTAACCCGTGGAAAGAAAACGTTAGGGCCTTTTTAACTTTGGTAGTTTTGTCTAAGTGAGCTCTCAGTGCATGTATAACAGTATCTATTGCTATATGCTGGCCAAACACATTTTCGTTAAGCTCCATCTCCAATCCTACAAAGAAAATTATTAGATTTGTACCTTTCTATCTGAACCTTTGGTTTTACTTACTATCCACATCGCCAGGAATTTCGGTGTCAATACAGCGTTCCTTAAAATGGCAGATCGTATTTTCGTACACGAATGAGCGTGTTTTTGTCACGGTTAGCTTCGCGAAAACGTGCGGTAGGCTAAAAACACCCAAAGAAAGGATAAATAATATTATCTTGAAATTTCTCATTTTCGTTTTCACTAATATGTATTCGATGTACTAATATTGCTTTTCGCTATTCTGCATTTGAATTTGATGCTAAAACTTTTGTGTATATATAGTATATGAAACTACACCAGCATAAATACCAAATACCAATTAAAATTCGCTAAAATTTTAGTTTATAAGCTTAGTACTTCTGCCACTATTTCAACATTTTTCAGATTGAAAAATGTTGTTGAAAAATTTTTCCTTTTTAACTTTTTTCCCCACTACAGCACGGAGCTTACTCTGCACTACCTAAATAAAATTTGCGTCGTGAGCGTGAAAAACATTGCAAATCGAACGCTGAAATTGGTATCAATAGCTTCCAACTGGAACAATCTCTTTTGCCCGTTTTCTTCACCTCAAAATATCCATCGGATACGAATCTGTTTGACAAATTAATTTTTGATTTACTATTTTGAATTTAAATTACTGTTTACTGATTGGTAGTTTAATTAATTTGTTGAACTGATTTGTATCCGGTATATACTTCGAAGTGAAGAAATTGCGAATTTGTCAACGGGAATATAGTTACTAATCTAATCTAGATTAGAGACTATCTAATCTAGCGACTAAGCGGGGCTTAGTTGTTATTGGTAACCGGACACTTCGCCACCAGGATATTTTTTCCCGGACATTTCGCTACCGGGGACATTTCGCTACCTGATTTCGCTACCACTTTTAGTATATTATTCATTATTTGATTTACTTTTATTTAAAATTTGTTTCTTCGTTTGAATTTAGCCTCCCCTTGCTAGTAACACCTATTCAGTTCTGGGTTAACATTCATTAGAAAATAATGAAAAATATTATTCATAAGGTGATATCAAAAACAACTGGTGTCAGGTCCGTATACAATACCATTTAGTTTAGCAAAATAGCAAATTTTATTTCAATAGTAAAATGAAATAAAACAAAATTAACTAAAAAAAAATTAATAACAATCAAAATAATTTTGATTTTAAAACAAAATTTTTTAAATTATTTTAATTGTTAATTTTTTTTTATTAGTTTATTTTGTTTAATTTAATTTTACTATTGAAATAAAATTTGCCATTTTACAAACTAAATTGTATTGAATACGGACCTGACCCCTGTTGTTTTTGGTACCACGTTTTGCATATTATTAATAATTATTTTTTAATGAATGTTAACCCAGAACTGCAATAGGTGCTACTAGTAATGACAATAATAATAATAATTATTTTTTTAAAAAGATTTTAAAAATTTATTAATAATTAATCAACATTTTAATGGTAAATTCCAGAACAAACTTTTAAACTAAACTAAACTACATGATTACAATGATTTCTAACTACTACTGATAATTACTAAAGACTTCAATTTTAATACTCTGTTTTGACCTCTTGCTTTTATCAAGGAATCCTCTTATTTCAGGAAAATAAATAGATACATTAAACTTGTGTGGAATGCAGAATTGCAATTCACAACGTTATAAAATATAAATTAACATTATGAAATTAATGGTAGAGTGTAGCTCTACTACCAAGGGGTGGCTAAATTGAAAAAAAAAATTACATAATTCAAATAATGAATAATATGCTAAAAGTGGTAGCGAAATCAGGTAGCGAAATGTCCCGGTAGCGAAATGTCTTTGTAGCGAAGTGTCTGTGTGCGAAATGTCCGGGTACGAAATGTCCGGGTGCGAAATGTCCAAGAGCGAAGTGTTCTAGAACCGGGGGTATTGTGGCACCGCTTAACCGTCATACTTGTTTCTGTTAAGTTTTTTTATATGTTAAAAATTTTTTTCTTTGTGTTCCAAGTCTTGTAGTTTTACTAATTTTCACAGCTCGGATTTTAAAAGAGCAATGTCCTTTCACGTGCTTCTCATTTTCTCGATTCTTATTGTTCTGATCTTGAGAAGTTTCCTGCTGAACTTATCCTTGGGTTAACTTCGAAGAGCTTAGCACGGCACCATATTTCGAGGGAATGAATGGCGGCTTGGAGTCGTCTTATTACGTGCTGTGGCCTGTATGACGTGAACTAATAAACGGTATAGTTGGCATATCAACTTTGTTTGATACAATTGGAGCTTTTGGCGGCACTGGTACATCACTGGCGCACAGAAATACAGAGTAGGAGCAAAAACTGAGCTGTAGAGAATTCCCGCTTTGATTTCTCTCTCTCTAATTTTACCCTAGAACTTTTGCCCGTCGGGAAGGACCGCCACCAGCCTGATAGGAGATGGGTCAATGCTACCTTGGAGCATTTTGTAAAGTAGACCTTCGTGCCATACCTTATCAAATACTTTGGCGACGCGACGCCAAATATCTTCTCTTCAAATATCTTTGGGGCAAATATCTTCTCCTATTGAGAAGTTAATCCCCATAATTGAGAGTTAATCCCTTTTTTTTAAATGTTAATATCTTTTTAAGGGGGAAAGAGACGGCAGAGATATTTGGAGGTAATGTAGCTATTATCTGTCGTCATCCATAAAATAAATAAATCAATTTATTGCCATAAAAAATTTATTCAAGTAAAATAAAATTGCTTTCTAACAAAAATACATATTTCTTAAAAGTAAAAAAAAAACTTATTTTGTGAAAAAATTTTAAAAATAAAATTTTAAATTTTACAAAACTTAACTGCTGCACAAAAACAAAACAATTTCGAATAAGTCATTAATTGCATGTAGAAGAAAAATTTTGTAGAAGTTACAAGAACTCTGGGGAACTCGGAAGAAGTTCAGTTAAAAATCAGCAAGCCTCCCTATGTTTAAACAAAACATATAAAATTAGGGGTAGAGCAAAAATATACCTTCACTTTTGTGTAATAAAAAATAAAATTTTAAAAATGGCTGGTGCATTTCCAAATAATCCCAAAAATATTAAAATATCTTCCGAGGTTTCTAATATTATAACTTAAAAAAAGAAATTCTCAACGTAAACACATGTGAAAAATCTAAATTATATAAATGCAAATATAATTTTGAAAACTTTGCCCAATTAGGGATGAACGGTAGACACTGTGTTTCTGACTTATTAGTCGTCTTCAGTACCGTATACAACATAAAAAAAAACTTTTAATTATGCAAAAATTACTTACAAAAAAATTATTAATGCAAAAATTTAAAAAAAAAGTACATTAAAAATGTACTTGTACGTTACAGAAGACAACTAATAAGTCAAAAACACTGTGTCTACCGTTCATCGTTGACACGGAGAAATATTATATTAGCAATAAAAAATATTTCAGTAATATAAAATTGGCTATTAATTTCATTTTCATCAACCGCTCTATATATAAAATTAAATTTCAGTTTAAATTTAAAAATAAAATTTGGAATTTAGACCTGGATAAGGCACTGCCTGGCACAAGTGGTCAACTCCTTGATGAGCTACTTCTCTGTATGCTTTGTTAGATGAGCTTTCAATCCCCTTTTTGTTTTGTATTTTAAGTCACAAATTTTACATGCAAAGGGTTTGAAGCCAGAATGAGTTTTTAAATGTATTGTTAAATCACCTACTATACAAGCTTTATAGTTACAAATTTTACATGCAAAGGGTTTATCGTGCATATGAGTCCTGGTAATGTGAACTTTTAAACTTGATTTATATGCGCATTTAAATCCGCAAACTCCGCAGGTGAAAGGTTTCTCTCCGGTATGTGTTCTTAAGTGAATTCTCAATGCTTTCTTTGTTGTATTCCTACGGTCGCAAATCACACATGCAAAGGGTTTCTCCCCTGTATGAATCATTGAATGACGTTTTAAATCTCCAGATTTTGCAGTTTTATAATCACAAATTTCACACGCAAAGTTTTTCTCACCGCTATGTATTTTTAAATGATGTTTTAAACTTTGTCTATGTGCACACCTGTAGTCACATATTGTACATCCAAAGGGTTTCTCACCAGTATGAATCCTGAAGTGATCTTTAAGCTGGTCCTCACGAAAACATTTATACTCACAAATTTCACACGCAAAAGGTTTTTCGTCTCGATGAATCTTAAAATGGGTTACTAAATAATCTTTACGAGAGCATTTATATTCACAAATTGCACATTCAAAGCTTTTTTTGTCAGAATGAACCAGCATGTGAGCATTTAAATTTTGTTGACGTAGAAATTTAAAGTCACAAATTTTACAAACAAAAGGTCTATCGCCGGTGTGCATTCTTAGATGAACGTTCAATTCCGCTTTTGTTGCATGTTTCGAGTCGCAAATTTCACAAGCAAAGGGTTTCGCTTTAATATGAACCCTTAAAATATGACGTTTTAATCCTCTTTCTTCCGTGAATTTTCGGTTGCATATTTTACATGCAAAGAATTCCTCCCGAGTATGAATTTTTAAATGAGATTTTAGATGTTCTTTACGACAACACTTATAGTCACAAAATTCACAAGCCAAAGGTTTTTCGCCAGTATGTTTCATCAAATGAAATCTATAATGTTCTTTGCGTATAAACTTATCGCCACAAATTTCACACATAAAAGGTTTTTCGCCGGTGTGAGTTAGAAGATGTATTTTTAATCTTGTTCTTGCAGTAGTTTTGTAATCGCAAATTTCGCATGCGAACGGTTTCTCGCCCGTATGAACCTTTAAGTGATTATTCAAGTTGTGTTTTTGTGTGAATTTCACATCGCAAACTTCACATACGTATGGCTTTCTGCCGGTACGAGTTTTCCTTTCTTTCCTGGTATGCTTCTTTATATGACTATCGAAATATTGTTTGGTTTGAGTTGCATAATCGCAAGGCAGTACATCGGCCAAATCTATTTTTTCGGTAAATTTAAATTCACAACCTTTGGACACGATGAGTTTTTCGCTTGTATGACTGCTTAAATGAACATTTAAAGCTTTCGATTCTGAAAATTTATAGTCGCAAACTTGACACTTAAACAATTTTGTGTCACGACGAGTCTTGACATGCTTTTTGAGTTGTGATTTACTGGAGACTTCAACATTGAGTATGCCACATTGAAATTTTTGGTTTATTTGACCTTCACATTCTCCACCCTTTTCGGTATCAATATCCTCTTTAATTTCGATGGAATGATGCAAATCTTCTAACTCGACATTAACATCGTCTGTTTGTTCTGTTTTAATATCCATATTGCTATACATCCAACATTACTTTACAATACCAATTTTAGGTTATCTAAAATACATAGCTACTATTATTAATATTTAAAAGCTCTTTCAAAACTTATCTAACAAAATTTACCGACTTTTGTTGTAAGATTTTGGTTATTATAAGCTACCATGATAACCAACACAAATAATATAATGTCACCTCAATGTTGCCAACATAAAATTATTATATACATGGGAGTACGAGCAGAATTTTTAGAACCGTTTCATATCTTCTTTAAAAAAAATTATTTAAAACAAATAATGTCCTGGGTATAATGCTGCAATGATTAAATTTGAAATTACTGCGTGTAATTGAGCTTTTTCACTTAGAATTTCTTTAATCGGCAAAGTTAGCTCCTGTTCTGAAAATTGCTAAAACCAATTAAACAAAATTAGGAAACTATCACAAAGCTGGTCCCACGAATTGAACTTTTTTTATAAAGTATGGAAAGAGGTCAATTTTCTAAGCATTTAAAAAAAATTCAAACTGGATTATCCATTAGTTTTCGAGAAAAGGGGCGTTTAAAAATCGAAATTTTACATGCATAGGGATTACATGCATAGATAGGGATTTTTTTTTAGACACACATTTTATTTAGACAAACGCTACTTTTTATGTTGGATCCATGATTTGTCGAGGTTGCGTTAATCCGCTCAGCCTTCTCTTTGAGACCTACCATTGCGCTTTCATGGCACGCCTCATTATTATGTTCTGTACCAACTGTACCTACTCTGTTGACAGAGACGCTCTTACCTAAAGGCCATGAGGGCCATGGCCCGGGGCCAAAGGCTTCGAGGGGCGGCGCAAGCCGTCCTTCGTGCTATGCTTGGGGCGCCTTTTATAATCAGAATGAATTAAAAAAATTAATTTTAGCTTTTTTTAAATTAATTTATGGGGCGGCAAACATTTTGGACCCAGGGCGCCAAATTTTAAAATACATCTCTGTCTGTTGACCTGGTTCGCGTGCGCAAAACCACAGGCGGTTGCAACGTATGTGAGAATATTGACCTAACTATGGTTTTGACTAGTCAGGTCGTTTTTACGCTTAGTTTGCTGTTTCGGTTCAGAAACAGGTCTGGGTCTGTACGACCCAGGATTTCTCGGATTGTGCCCAGATTTTCATATGATGACGTCGGCCACTTTTCAACGACCTGGAAAGGTTCGTGATTTTGTCGGGTCCAGAGAGAATCACTTTTACTTTAATATTTTTATGATGTGCCGTACCTCCTGAAGAGAGGTACTTTTTATTGGCAGGTCTTCTGGGTGTTTCCTCTCTCGTAGCCATTTCTAGAATTTAGCTTTAATTTTATTTGTGAAGTCAGGAATGGAGACGTCAATGTTTGGTTTACATTGCGCCTCCAGAGCTGTACGCTAGTGCTTCAACCTTGTCGTGAAGGCTGAGGGGTGAGGGCTATGCCGTGGGGTCCGCCTAGGGGGCGGAGAATATTATTTTTATTTTTTCGGATAATTTTTACTAACCACCATTTTACAATATAATAACATTTTTACAATATAACAACAAGAGAAAAGAGTTTGTGTATTTTAATGATGTAAATGAGATAGTCGAGCGATTAAAACTCTTAATAGCTTCCCGATCTGCTGGTCACGATGGTCATACAAACGAAATCGCATCCATAGAAGAAGAATTACGAGAAGCAAAAATTATAAAATAAGAAACGCAACAATCACACAGTTTTAAATAATATTTTAAAATGGTGGATTTAAAGAGAGATGTTGTAAACGAATTACATAGATCTGCCCGCCGAAATTATCAGCGTAGACCAGTGTTAGTTCAAGGATTGAACGACTTATTTCAAGCAGATTTAGTAGATATTGCTCAATTATCGACTATAAATAAAGGTTTTAAATTTATATTGGTTGTGATTAATGGGTTCTCCAAATACGCATGGGCTAAACCTCTAAAAAATAAAAGTGCACATGAAGTGACAGCAGCTATGAAAAAGATTCTTGAAAAAAGTATACCTAAAAATTTGCAAACAGATTTGGGGAAAGAGTTTTACAATAAGGAGTTTCAAGAATTAATGAAGAAATATAAAATAAATCATTATAGCACATATTCAGTTAAAAAGACAAGCGTTGTCGAGCGAGTCAATCGCACCCTTAAGGTTTTAATGTGGAAAGAATTTAGTCTTCAAGGAAATTATCGTTGGTTGGATATATTACAAAAATTAGTAGACGTATATAATACGAAAAAGCATTCTACGACTGGTTTAAAACCGATCGATGTCAATAAAAAAAATGCTTAATTACTTTTAAAGACGGTGTTCAATCATCCGAAAGTTGTGGATCCGAAAACTCCCAAATTTAAAATTGGTGATAGTGTTAGAATAAGCTAATATAGACATGCGTTCTCGAAAGGATATACTCCTTCTTGGTCCAATGAAATTTTTAAAATTTCTCAAGTTAAAGTTACTTTACCAAGAACATATCTTCTAACTGATATTAACAACGAGGAAATTAAGGGGTGCTTTTATGAACAAGAATTACAAAAAGTTAAACACCCCGACGTTTATTTAATAGAAAAAGTTTTAAAAAGACAGAAAAAGAAAATATTTGTTAAGTGGCTTGGATTAGATAACAGTCACAATTCGTGGATAAACACTAATCAAGTTGTATAATATAATGCACCTACATATATAATAGAACCATTCTATAAAGAAAGTAATTTTTTAATAAAAATAAAATTCGATACTAATTAATATTTTTATTTATAATTATTATTATTATTTTACAAACATCTTATAATAACAAGAAATATTTTATAACTAAAGAAAAATTATATGGTTTATTTACAACTATTATTTATATTACAGTCAATAAAAAATATTGTAAGATGATTTTTTCAATCTTCGCTCAAGTGTTTAATAAGTTCATGTAGACGTATAGACTCATGCCCCCAAGCTAGTGTAGTATGTGAATTCGATTTAAGATAACGCTTATCATCAAAATATGATAATGCTACTTTATTCCGTAACTCGGTATACATCTCATGAAGTATCGATTGAAAAGCATTCATCTGACAATATTTATCTTGTTTATTTTCTATCGCATCTCTATAATCTAAAACATCTAAATCTTTTTTTATTGTGTTTTTAGAGACCCCTTTTGCTTTTTTAATAGTAACATTATCATCTAAAATGATACAATACTCTTTAGCCCCCGTTCCGAAAATTCTTTAATAATTTGAGATGGATATTCCAACTTCATTTTTCCTAAAATCGAGCGATTTCGTGGAATATTAAAAATGTTGGAAACTTTAAAATTAGATGTATCAAATTTATGTAAATTTTGTTTAATATCAGAATAAATATCGTCTGTTTGAATTTCAATAATTAAGGAGTCTGTATCCGTATATAGTAAATTTACGTTTTGCCCATATTTTGAAAGTAGAAAATCATAATAAAATTCGTACATCACAGTTTTTGCAATGTCTAGTATTGCAAATCCGGCATATATCGGTTTATCGAATAAGATTTCAACCGTATTCATTTCAGCTGCTATTAAGTTTTCATTGAATACAGTATCATTTTTAAAATTTGGTCTAGCAATATAGGTTTCTGCACCCCAACTATTATTGTTACTCCAATGAGTGAGTAATTTAATATCTTTACGCTTTTCTATATTTTCCATGGTTTTTCCGAAAACAGAATTATTTAATAATTTAAAAAAATCTTTTTCAAACTCAGAGGTCGCGTTATTTCGAAATTCAGTATTCACATTTATATATGGTGCTAACCATGGAGATTGGTTAAACTTAGCAACACGATGAATTTTACGCAAAACTAAACCATATTTCAAGCATTGTTTTAAGGCTCTATAATGAATTATATAATTTTTTTTATTATACAAATTTGGAATTAATTTAGCTGATTTTCCCTTTGGTGGGATTATATTTTCCGGACAGAAAGGATAATCATTATGTAGATCATGCAAAGTTTCCGGATAATCTAAATCGACTTCTAAAGCATATCCCACGTCTGAGGTATCTGAAATTTTATTTATATCTAAATCACATATTTCATCAGCATTTAACCAAACGAAACCACCATGAGGTAAATATTGCTGCATAGCGTAGCCATACAAATTGGTAGCATCCAAATATAAAATATATGATGATGGTTTTGAAGAGTTGTAATTACTCAAATATTTGTTATTTGAAATTGCTTTTCGTTTAACACAAACAGCGACTCCACCGCGAATTCCCTTTTTAAAAAAATGAAGCAAATCAATATCTGTTAAAAGTTCCAACTCAATTTTTGTCATCTTGAGCATGCTAGACCAACTCAAAGATGGTAAAGTAAAATATTTAGCAGCATCTAACCCATACGATTTAAATGTAGAGCGTCGAAATTTTTCAAAGCAGTCGGTTAAAGAAGAACATCTGATTTTAAATATATATCTGAATAGTCTCCCAAAGTTTTGCAATCGAATAAATTCCAAACGTTAAGCGCACGTTTATAATCTTCACTTGTTATGGGTTCATTTATTAATCGATTAAAAAATTTTTCTGAGGATGGTAAACTTGTCTCGTTTAATTTTGAAAAGCTATCAACGTATGAATAAGGAAATACACCTTTTTGACGTATAAAGTTAAATTCATTATCGTCGGTAAAAAATTTTCGAATTTCAATACAATCATCGTTGGTTAAAGTTTTAGATAATTTTTCTAAAGAGGTGGGCATAAATTTAAAGGAATCCAAAAAATCTAAGTTTAATATTAATGTCTTGAAGCCCCTGTCACCGACAATTTTATCGACTAAAACATATTTTGTAAATGAAACATATTTTTCTTTGTTTTTGGCTATAACATCGACTTTTTCATTTTTCATCGCTAAGTTTTTGATGAATAGATGAACATCGTAATTAGCTAAGTTGTGTAGTAATACTGGAATCACGTTTTGATTTTTAAAATGTAAGTTACAAATTGAATGAGCTGCGCCACGAAAGTATCCTGTCAAATGACAATGATCTTTTACTTTACCGTTTAAAACTGTAAAAGGTTTTTTACAAATAAAACAAACTTCGGAATTATTGTATTCATTGATTTGACTTGGCGTAAGAGCAATCATTGGTTTTATAGATTTTAAACATTTATCATATAAAATTTTTACATCTAATTCTAAATATTCCATAAATACTGAAGCACAATTTACCCCTCGATATGTTTTATATGTCGAGAAAGAATCATCGAAATTACATTTGATATAGTAACCAAAAGAATAGGGTACATGGTGTTCAGTTTTTAGAGTGTACGATTGTGTGGAGTAAGGTGTTACTATAGCGATAGGTTCTAATAAGCTTTCAAAATCCGCATAAATCACAAAAGGACTTGAAAGTTGATTTTGGATACTTTCAAATTTTAAAATATTTGAAGGAATATTATTACCAAATTTGTCTAATCGAAATTGATTATCGCAGGGTAAATTAGCGCGTATGTGACCACAATCATATTCATTATGTCTCTCTAATTTATATTCATCATTAAAAAATTGAAGACATCCATCGCAAATATATTTTCGTCTTTTATGTTTATTTAATTGAGCGGATACCAATCGAGATAAATCTTTTATTAAACAATAATGAAATTTTCCCAAACCATCATCAATAAGTAATAAATTTACATGTTTTAAAAGTTTACATTTTGTGTGGTGGAAAGGACCCTATAATATCGAATTTATTTGTTTTATCATTTTTATTTAATCCATAAACATTAACGCTAATATTTAATTTTTCAAACTTTTCTATATCGATTAATTTATTGGAAAATGTAAATCGTGCAAATTTAAATTTTCAAAAATATTTGGATATGAACTTGGAATGATATCATAACTTTGTGGTTTACAGAAAGCAGCTAAAATACTATAAGCAAAGCAATAATGATCTTGAACGTTTCTTATATTTAAAACAGCATTTTTAAGTATAATTGATTTTGGCAACTCTAAAAACGAATTCTGTCCACCACGCAACGGATTAAAGTTATTTAAATTCATCTCTAGATACAAAATTTCACTTAAGGCCCATCCACTATCTTTTTCACTAAATTCAGACATTTTACAATTTAAAATATTTAAAAATGTTCATAACAATTCATTTAAGTCTGTTGATTTAGTAGTAATTATATTTTTCGTATTAAAACATTTAATATCAAATAGATTTTTTGCTTGTTGTGTATATTGCCCAAATAGCTGTAAATTTATTTTAAGACATTCAAATTTTACAAGTGTATTTTTAATTAAATCGATTAATTGTAATAATACGTCATCAAAAAAATCTTTTAGATCGCCCAGTTGTCCGTCGCCCAGTTGTCCGGCGCCCAGTTTACCGGTCGCCCAGTTGTCCAGCGCCCGGTTGTCCGGCGCCCAGTGGGATGCGCCTAGTTGTCCGGGTCCGATAGATACAACTATCGTCGGAGATAATATTATACTGCGTCGTAAGATATTATGCACGTTATATTATATTAATTAAATTAAAACATTTAAGATATTGTTTCTTAAGTTTTTGCAATCCTAATAAAAATAATTAATTTAAATTTTAAATATGTACCAAATTATGGTGGGTCTTTACACAATTTTAAATTTGTACAATATAAAAATGATTTGTATTATCTATATTTGTGATAAAAATGATTATCTATCAATTTATTTGGATAACCTTGAGAGGTGATTTTACAATGTGGTCTTACTGTCTAGCCTTGAGGTAACCCTGAGGTGCGTGTGAGAAAGAAAGAGAGATGGCTTACCGTCCTTGAAACGTGGGTATGGCTTACGACCAATGGAATGCTTGACCTTGAAAAGTAAGCGTGGCTTATGACCAATAAGATGCTTGACCTTGAAAAGTGGCTATGGCTATGACCAATACAATGCTCGACCTTGAAAATTGGGCGTGGCTATGACCAATAGGATGCTTGACCTTAAAAAGTGGGTGTGGCATGAGAAAAAGTGGGGGGGGATCAAAACCAAGATGGCGGCTTCCTCATTCTTATACTACTATCCTTCATTCTCCTCTTTTCTGCAGATATACAGGATGTAGATTGTGTATAAATTAATTAAACCTCCACGATTCGGTAACTGCACTTTGCAAGAAACCGACACTGAACACCTCAACTTCGAAAATTTTAAACTAATTTTTCAATAAAAAAAATAAATTACAAAATATAAAAATGAAGAAATTTTAATTTTACATAATTATTAATTTTATGGCTACATACCTTGGACCAATCTGCTTCAGTAAAATTTTTGTGCTCTCTGGCCCATTTAAGTCTAGCACTCTTCATTTTTGAAGTCAATTTCGGCTTTTTTGCTGGTCGTCGACTTTTTATTCCAGCTTCGTACATACGCGACTTTAGCGTGCGTTCAGAAATTGCAATACCATCCTCGTGTAGAACGCGTTTAATTTCTCTCACGGTCGATTTTCGATTTTCTAAAGTTCTTCTTACTATTAAGCGATCTTCTCGGGCGGTAGTTTTCCTTATGCCCCTACAGTTTGATCGCCCAGTCGACGTCGTAGGAATATTTTCCTTAATTGATTTTGCAATCCGATCGACCGATTGACGCGAAATTTGTTTCATTTTGGCAATTTCTCGATTGCTGTAATTTCCAGATCTTAAAAGACCCTCAATCTCAACTTTTTTCTCCCATTTAAGGTCCTTATTTTTTCCCATTACGAAATATTAATTTTCAAAACTTGAAATTTTAAATTAACACTAGGGTCAATAAAACTATTGCTCACCAACAAAATACACTGAAACTAACTTGTTCACAACACTTCTCGGGTAGAATACACTTGTCGAAATTACAATAGAGCACAGTTATAGTCGCCAGTCCCTTAAAAATGATCAAAAAAGACAAAGCTACCCCACTTTAAATATCCAAGTTCTACCTGAATTTTAGAAATTTAATCCGTTGTTTGACTGTAAGGGTGAAATTTGATACCTGCTTTTTAAAAGTATATTTTTGAATGTTTTTGAATAGTTATTACTTGACAGAAATTCAAAATTTACCAAATATAAAAAATTACATTAAAAAAATTAAAAAATTGTGAGTGGCCCTAATTCGATTGCACGGTACTGTATGTCGTTGATCTCGAATTAAAATTGCAAGAAATGTCAACTACTTTATCAGAAGAAGATCACGAGGACGTAGTTGATGAATTAATTTACAGTGACGAAATTGGGGATGCTGTTCTTTACTGCGTTGGAGGATTTTTAATGCGAAAAATAAAAAAGACTAGGACCTGTGTAACATGCCTGAAAGGATTATCAACTGATATAACTTGGAAATATGCCGATTGCTGATTTAACCAACGTAAAAACTAGAGGATTTTTAACACATCCAACAGTTGAAATGTACAATCTTTTTAAAAATGCTGAGATTTGCTTTTTAAAACATATCGACTCTAAAAATATGTATGAAGATGTAATTAATGACTGCATAAATTCTATCGATTTTAAATTTTCTTGCGAGTTACATAAAAACGATGTAATTTCTTTTTCTTTGCATCATTTTGTTTCCATGAGGATGAGGCAATACTTCAAAGGCATGGAATTAAAATCTAAATTAAACTTTAAGGAGAAAAATAAAATGTCAAAACTGCAAACAACTTAAAATTAGATTAGTGATTGGTTCCCAAATTTTTGTTATTTCTATTGGACAATTTGCATGATTTTTACTTTATCATACGAAGTCTGAGCAAGTATATTGTAATCGTGCAGAAAGAAAAAGTTGAGATTTTGATGAATTTAGACATTTTGTGGTCCCAGAAGCGGAAAATCATCATTTCAAAAAAATGTCTGTATGTATGTCACGATGTATGTACATAATAATATGTAGTATATAGTATGTGAGGGACACATGTTAAGTAATAGAAATTTTTTAACAAAACTTTGTATTTAGTACACGAATATTGAAATTTACAGCTGATTAGATTTTGGTTAAAATCGGTACACGGAAACGCAAAAAAAAATATATTTTGTAAATTAAAAATATTATTTTTTTCTTATTTTTAAAATTTTATTTTTTTATTGTATTCTCCTCCAAAATAATAAAAAAGTATTATTCAATTTTCGTGTAAATATCCTATTTTTGTTTATATAGTTTTTACAAATTAAAAAAATTTCTTTTTATTTTATTATATATATTATTTTTATATATATATATAAATAAATTATATAAATAGAATATATTATATTCTCTTCCAAAATAATAATCTTTTAAAAAACTTTTTTAAATTTATTATTATTTAAAAGTATGATAAAGTTATGGGCATACATCCAATTTTTTATATTTATTAACATAATTTATGTAATGTGTCTTAATTCTTTAAAATTCGGTTCACAAATAAGGCCAGAAAAAAATATTTAAATTTAGACTAATTTAACTTCAAAAAACACAAAAGGACAAAAGTAAACATAAACCACAAAATGTTATTACCGATTTCATTAATTATTTTATTGGTTTATAATCTTACAATGTGAACGTTCACTGACGCCTATATTAAGGTGAACCGAAGAGAGATTGACATACAGGACGAACAGTAGCGATAATAGGAAGTTTGAAAAAGGTTAGCTCATAATTAATAGGTTAAGGAAAAAAGTGGAAATTGTAAACTACGATAGTAGGAAGGTAGGCAACACATATAGCAACGTTGTCAATTTAAATGAGTAACGATAGATTAAAACAAGAACTACTAAAAACGGAGGTGCGTCACAAATCTAACAGCATAGGTAGTTTAGACGAATACGTTAAAAGAAGACGATCACGAGAGGTGGAAAATAGTGATAATATCTTCAAGCGTAGCAAGAGAACCGAGAGAACACCAACTAGGCAAAACAAAGATACTGGAACTAAACCGGAAAAAATAGAAGTGGAAAATATGGACGAAATAAAAAAGTTCATGCAAACCATAAGCGCTGATATAAAACTAATCATAATCATAATCATAAATTTTATTTTCCAACAGGTATACACCCAATAACAGGAAAAAAAATAAAATCTGATTACATCATCAGATATTACAGAAGTAAACAATATTATATACATAATAAGTCACACCAAGATAAAATAAGAAAACAAAACAAAATTTCAAAAATTACAAATCATAGATGAACAACAACGTAGTCCCTAACAAGTCTTTTAAACATTCGCAAGTCATTAAAGTTAACATCAACCAACTCAACCATTTCTGACATTAAATTAAAATTGTTACACATTACACTTATGGGACATCTTTCACAATACCTCGATCTGAAGCAGTTCAGATAAAATGCTGATTTCAAACGGCTAGCAGGCCTCGGAACAAGAAAATTAATTCTATTTAACAATGTATGACAGTCATATTCGGCATTAATAATTTTGTATAAAAACACAACGGTCGCTTCAAATCTGCGAGCCTGCAACGTTTGAAAATCAAACTCTTTACAAAGCAGAACATGGCTAAAACCGATCACCGGGTATATGCCATGCGTCTTTAAGTATAAATATTTCAAAAAGCGTCTCTGAATGACTTCCAGCTCAACCACATAACACTTATAAATGGGATACCAGATGATCGATCCGTACTCAAGTCTACTACGAACATATGCATAATACAGACGCTTTAAGACTCCAAGATCTGTGAAGTCTTTACAATTGCGATTTATAAATCCTAAGGTTTTAATAGCTTTGGACCTGATACTTTCCACATGCCCTGAAAAACTCAGCTGTGCATCAAAGAAAACGCCCAAATCTCTACACTGATTGCAACGCTCAATAAGTTTACCATCCAGTCTGTACGGATAGTGAAGTAGTTTCTTTGCTCGAGAATATGTCATTATCCTACACTTATTAATATTCAAATATAGGCGATTACTCGCACACCAGTTGCTTAGTAAATCCAAGGATCGCTGTATCATAAGACAGTCCCAAATTGAAATTATAGTGCGATATATTTTTGCGTCATCGGCGTACAATAGTATAAGACACTTTACTACATCTGGTAGGTCATTAACAAATATGATAAATAACAGTGGGCCAAGATTAGAGCCCTGAGGCACTCCAGATGTAGGAACAAACGCCCTCGATTTGCAGCCTTTATACTCGACAAAGTGCCGTCGATTGAACAAGTACGATTTTACCAGTCCTATCAGGTCATCGGATACCCCGAACACTTCCAACTTATCAATAAGTAAATACAAATCTATGCGGTCAAACGCTTTCTGAAAATCTAAGTAAACAGTATCCACCTGTCCACCCCCATCCAATCCCTCACAGGCATATTGGGTAAAACATGCCAGGTTTGTGATCGCAGACTTATTACTCACGAACCCATGTTGGGATGGTGATACAAACGACTTAGCCATATTGTTTATTTTTGAGCATAATATAATATGAGAGAGAGAAATGAGAGAAGAAAACTCAGAAATAAAACAAGAGATAAGGGAAAATAACAAAAAAATTCAACAACAAATAGAAACCCAGGCGGAAGAACTGATGACAATGAAAGAGGAATGGACCCAAGCAAAAATTAGTTGGAACCAAGAAAAAGTATCTAGCGAAAAAAAAATTGATGAACTCAAGAATAAGCTGGAAGCGGTTGAATTTAAAGTAGAACTTCAAGAGAGAGAAAAGAGAAGAAATAAGCTATTGGTGACAGGACTGAAAATAGATATAATGGAAAGCCCCACAATGGAGAAAAAGATTGAAGATTTTATAAAACAATACTTGGAGGTCGAAGTAAAGATAAGGAAGGCATATAAGATAGGGAAAGACAGAAGTGTGATAGAAGTGGAAAGCTGGGAAAAAAAAACAAGAGATAATGAGAAATAAATTTAAATTGAGCAGATTAACAAATGAGAGGGTGTTTATCGACCATGATTTAACTTTTATGAAAAGAGGAATTCAAGCCAAAATTAGAGAGCAGGCCGAAAAGATGAGAAAAAGTGGGAAAAGAGTAAAGGTAGGATACCAGAAATTGATATGCGACAATGAATTGCTCAAGTGGAAAAGAGAAGATGGATGCCTGCAGGAGGTATCAAAAAACTGACCCTACCTACCGACCACAAGAATTTTAAGACGGACCGGCGAGTAAATGGTTTAAAGATTGGTGGAGGTAATGAAATATTAATATTGGGAACATGGAATGTTAGGGGTACGTATGGTGAAGGGGCATTAAAGCAACTAATAAGAGTTTTGAAAATGTACAGAATTGATATTTTAGCAATACAAGAAACAAAGCAGAAAGGCAATGATATAGTAGATATAGACGGGTATACCTTTTTCAAGAGTAGTGGAAGAGACAGAAGGTTAGGGGTAGGGTTCATGGTGGGAGGAAGAGTGAGAGCAAAAGTTATTGGATTTACACCTATATCCGAAAGAATGTGTACCCTTAGACTGAAAGGGGGACATAGGAAGCTAACAATAGTAAATGTTCATGCGCCTACTGAAGAAAAGGATCTAGAGATGAAGGAGTGCTATTATGAGAAGTTAGATAACATATGTGAAGAGATTCCGAAACATGACTGTAAACTTGTAATGGGCGATTGGAATACCAAAGTGGGACAGGAGGAAGTTTATCAGCCAACAATTGGTAAACATAGTATGCACGAAGAAAGCAATGAAAATGGAAGATTTATAATAGATTTTGCGATGGAAAGAGATATGCGAATAAAAAGTACAAGTTATGAACATAAGAATATTCACAAGGGGACATGGATGAGCCCAGACGGTCGAAATGTTAACCAGATTGACCATATACTGGTGGAAAGAAGAGATGAACAGTACATAAACGATATAAGATCATACCGGGGGGCCGATGTAGACTCGGACCATTTCTTGGTTAGAATGAAAATGAAACAGACAAACCTAATAACGGATGAAAGAAAGAAACAAAATACGAAGACAAAAGGTAAAATAATACAACTAGGGAACAAGCAAGAACAGATAAAATATGGAGAGGAGATGGAAAATACACTAACAACGACGGAAACACAAATTGGGGCAGATGCGATATTGAAGGTGATTCAAGAGAGCATAAACAAAGTAGTAAATAGTCAATCTAAGGAAAGAGGAAAAAGTAGGAAGGAATGGTATGATGAAGAGTGCGAGAATGAAATTAAGAAACGCGGAGCAGCAAGAGAGATGATGCTAAGTAAAAACTCAGAAGATAACAAAAGAATATATAAAGAACAATGTAAAAGGTGTAAGAAGATAATAAGAGGAAAGAAGAGAGAATACAATAAGCAAAAACTAGTTGAAATAGAAGAAAACTACCGAAACAGAGAAATAAGAAATTTTTACCAGGGGGTAAAAAAAAGCAAAGAAAGGTTATCAATCAGGAACAACTTTTTGTCGAGATAAGGAGGGTAATTTAGTGGGATCAAAAGATAAAATAACTGAAAGATGGGCAGAATATTTCCAGGAACTTCTTAGTATGCAAAGAAATAGAAAAGATCGAAATGCCGAACAAAGTAATAGAGAAGAGGAAAATCTCAGTAATGAGGTACTAGTAAGTGAGGAAGAGATTATGGAAGTGATACGAAGCTTGAAAAATAACAGTGCATAAAAATAAAAGTGCAGGTGAAGATGGAAATCAGGCTGAAATGATCAAATATGGAGGAGAGAAGCTACAAAAAATGATTGTTAAACTGATCCAAGAGATTTGGAAAAATGAAGATATGCCTAAGTCATGGAGAGTGGCATTAATATGTCCAGTACACAAGAAGGGTGACAAAACAGAATGTGGGAATTACCGTGGTATAGCATTATTAAATGTTATGTATAAGATCCTGGCCACTTGTATAAAAAATAAACTAAGAACGTATGCCGAAAATATAATAGGTGAATACCAGTGTGGTTTTAGAAGAGACAGATCGGTAACGGACCAGATATTTGTTTTAAAAGAAATACAAGCAACTAGCTATGAATATGGATTGAACACATATGCACTGTTCTTGGATTTTAAACAAGCTTATGATACAATAGTAAGAGAAGAACTGTATGAGGCTATGCATGAATTAGAAATACCAGTCAAGTTAGTCCGTCTGACAAGAATGACACTAAAGGAAACGCAAAGTAAAGTGATGGTGAATGGAGAAATATCTAGAGGATTTATTACAGACGTGGGATTAAGACAGGGGGACCCTCTATCCCCGGTTCTGTTCAATCTAGCCCTTGAAAGAGTGATAAGAAGAGCAAAACTGAATAGAGAAAGTACAGTATACAGACGAAAACACCAGTGTTTGGCCTTTGCGGATGATGTGGCAGTGTTGACAAGAACAAAGAGGGAGTTAGGTGAGACATTGAGAAGGTTGTTGATTGAGGCAAAAAAGATGGGACTTGAGGCGAATGAGAGCAAGACGAAATATATGCTATGGGAAGATAAACCCTTCAGACCAAAACAAACCTTGATTGTCAAATTGAGTGAATGGCAAACGTATCAATTTGAGGAGGTAGAATTTTTCAATTATTTAGGAACGGTTATAGCAAGAAAACCAAATAATGAACATGAATTAAAAGCCAGAATTTCGGCTGGAACACGAAGTTCTTATGCAATGAAACCGATGCTGAATAGCAAAATTTTCTCGCGAACTCTTAAATTAAGACTATATAAGACAATTATAAGACCAACAGTAACATACGGATGCGAGGTATGGAATTTACGAAAGCAGGATAGAACAATGCTGGAAGTTTGGGAAAGGAAAATTCTCAGAAAAATTTTTGGAGGTAAAGAAGTGAATGGACTGTGGCTCAGAAGAACGAATGAAGAACTGAAGGAATTGTATGGAGAACAAAGTACAGTGGGGTATGCCAAGATGCAAAGACTGAGGTGGTTGGGACACTTGACAAGAATGAGGGAAATAAGAGTGCCAAAACTAGTTTGGGAAATGGATATTGGAGGTACCAAGAGAAGGGGAAGACCGAGGAGTAGATGGTGGAGTGAAGTGCAAGAAGATCTTGAGAGTATGGGTGTGAGAGATTGGGAACATAAGGCAAGAGATAGAAAACAGTGGAACCACGTGATTAAGCAAGCCATGGGCCTTCTAGGCCTCTAGTGCTATTAATATATATATATAATCTTACAATACAAAGTCTTTAATAATCACCCAAATATTCTGATTCTAGAAATATTGAACTATCAATAAAATAAATTTTGAGGTGAATTTTAATTTTATGCAAATTGTCCATTCTTATATAATAATTAAATATTAATACTCTTATTTTATATAATTGGTAATACATTATAGTTCATAAATAATATCAATAAAAAACAATAAATGTAATGAAACGTTGAAGGTACCTAGTTTAATTGTAGAAAATGCTTTAAACCCTTTAAACTACATGGTTTGCAGGCTATACTCGGTGAAATGAATAGCCTAACGTCGAGTTTTCTGTCTCGCGCCGTCTCTCTCTCCAAGGCGTGCGTTATGTGGCCAAGCGTTAGCCGGTCGCGAGATACCAAGCAACCTCTCCTAACTTATGTAGATTAAGAAGACGAAAATTCTCTCCAGATTCCTCATGTATTGTAGCGACATCTAGCGTCAACTTTAGAATTTTTTACCTGTCAAAATTTGTTGACATTAATTTGAAGTTAATTTGTCTTCTCGAAAAAATAGTTTGTTTTCATTTTAGTCAAATTTTAATTTGTCTTTTAATATTTGTAATTATATAAAAATATTCATTGGTACACTACAAATATCATAATTTTGGTATAATCGTAATTATATCATTGTTAGGTAGTTTTATTTATATAAAATATAATTTTAAATCAGCGCATTCAACTAATTACAAATCAAAGAGAACAACGATCTTATCTTTGTTCACAATAAATGTGTTTTTTAAGTCTCATCTTGAATAAAAGATTGTATTTCATAATACACTTGAGATTTTCAGCCCCGTGTTGTTGAGCAAATACAACACGATTAATTTTGACTTTCTAGTTACCTGGGCCAATGTTTCCTCAGTTTACCAGTACGTTCACAAGTACGTTACATTCATATAAGCAAAAGTTTGTTAAGATTGGTAATTGCCTGATATTACTGTATTAAAATAAACAAAAACTAGACATATCAAGAGATCAATAATTTATTTACAAAACTGACAGTATTTATTTACAACAATTCACAAACTATTAGACTTTTGTTACCATAGAATTTTTTATAAAAGTAAGTATTTTACTTCTTAGCCAGGCACGTAACTACGGGGGGGCCAGGGTGGGCCATGGCCCACCTAAAAGTTGTGCTGGCCCACCCTTGTGCCCACCCTGGCAAATAAAGAATTTCGTTCCAATAATTTCGTGATTTATTTCTGACTAATTAAGTTTAAAATATTTTACATACGCATTTTTAAGATAATCGCAGTATTGCATTATTTTTTGTTATTAGTCACGTACATTACCTTTTTTTTTAGCTTTGTTAAAAAACATTCTAGGTCTTTGGCCCCCTTAAAAATAACTGGGCCCGGCTTCGGCCCACTTAGTCTAACAGGGCTAGTTCCGTGCCTGTTCTTAGCAAACCTCTCCTGTTAGCTACAATAATTCTTTCGTGCCAAATAAAAAGGACATAAGTCTAATTTTGTTTTCGCTTGACCGTGAAGTCTATTACGTATCTTTTGCAATGGGCATTAAGTAATTAAGTTATATAAAACAATGTTTTTTGTAAATATGATTTATAACATAAATTCATCTACTTGAATCGTAGTATGAGGTGAAGAATAATTTTATCCTAAACAGTACAAAAGACGTTTACAGTAGAAAATGAAATTAACCAGTTTCAGACTCAAGTTCTCTTCACTTGGCATCAGAAAATTTATATTGCATTACCGAGACTCGCCACGTGGAGGCCGGAGTAGGAATTTTTTCGAGTCTCATCTGAAACCGACATTAAAAAATGTCAAAAATCAAAAAATAAAATACATATTATGGAAAATAAAAAGGATACTATCTACTCTTTTCTTTGCTTCTTTTACGGTTGAGGATAATATGTTTGCTTTTCCATTTTTTACTTTGTGAAAGTATTTCCTTGAAATTCCTTAACATCTAATGTCCATTGAGCAGCAAGTTTCTTGAAATCTGAGAGATCTAATTTAATAGTGTAGGCTAAGTTTTTAAAAAAAATATCTTTATAAGTTTCAACGTCCATAACATTTTCTTCAACATTATCTTTATTGTCCAAATCTTGACATCTTTCTTCTAAGAATTCATTTGCAGCTTCTCGTAATTTTAATTTTTTTTCACTTGTTTCTTTAGTACAAAAATTCTCTGATTCTTCATTTTCTGTCTCTTCATCTAAAACAGATTCCGCAAGCACGCTTCTTTCATACAAAGACACCATGTGTACATGCTTGCACATGACATTTTTCACTGCATACTCCGGACACTCACATACATACTTATGCTTGCAAATGTGACATACCCTACACAATAAACTCACACAACTACATGTACCAACGTCGCCATACACAACCGAATAAAAGTTCTCACCTGGTTTTGAAGATCTTACCTGAAATTTTCCAAATTCTATCATCTTCACATCGTCATTTAAATTTCGTTGTTCCGCTTTCTTGTGTGCCTTGGCAATTTGTCGGTCGTGATAACTATTTGAATTGGGACGTTCCATATTAGCAATTGTCTTCCACATTTTTCTATCCACTGCATCATCGAAGGCATCACATAATCTTTCTATTGAACTGGTTTGCATTGCGAGTTAGTAATTCTTTAAAAATTAAGAATAAACATATAAGTAAATTAATAACAATCATTAATAGTACATTGTCTTATTCGGATTAAAAGTGAAACTTTGTTTGACAAGCAATTTTTGCATTTGCAAGGCGGAGCGCTATTTTATGCAGTAAATGCAAACTTATCAAACCTTAGCCTTCCACAAAGAAATGTCAAAGTAAAGTTATTAGCAATCTTTTATTTTTTTTTAATTTTGTGAAATTTTAGCTGAACGTTAAGATTTATTATAATTAAATAAACAATTGAATTACAATTTAAAAATGAATTTTATAAATTCGTCAAATGCACCATATTATTTTTATTTCAATACGTGTTCCGCGAATATCCCGTTATCACTTAATAATGTGGATTGTTCAAACCTGTCTTTCTCTTCTTTTAAACTCGATCTTCGATCGTCTCTCCTTTACATTGGTTGTGAATCTTCCTTTTTCTCTCCTTCACGCTAAATGGAGCAGCTTTCATCTACTTCCAAAGTTTTCTATGCCACAGTTCCAAATGTTCTTCAAAGTTATTTCTCCAAAATTATATTATAAATTTATCCAAATTGAATTTGTTATTGTTGCTTCTAAATGATTTTAATTATTGAAACTGTGGATCACTCCACTCTCAGAGGATATTTCCACACGACCTTACTGGTCCACCTTTTTTCATCAACTGACTTTATTTATTATTCATCTTCTTATCAACCCGTTGCCAAGATGATTCATTTATTTTCTTAATTCAAATTTTGTTTTTGATAATGTGATTTAAATTTGTTATTTGCTCGCGTATACCCGCACTGACGACGCATGTTGGTCAATACACTTGAAGTTGCTCAATTTTCGATTGTTTACTTAAGCAATAAATTATTTTATTTTTAAATTAAATTGTTAAATTTCAAACATTAACTTTTACATTTATTTGTTAATGAAATTTATAACTGCTGTGGGCTTTATTGCCTACCTTCATGAACACTGCAGTATTTTCGAATTTTGTAATTCAAAATTTAAGAATAGGTGATGAATCTAATGTAACATCTATTGAGAACAATTGTTCTAAAGCTTTATGTTTAAGCGAGTGCTTCTCATTCCATGGTCTAGTGCAATCTAATCAAATACCCAACAGCCGAGGTGTGTTATTGGATTTAATATTTGCTAATTTTGATATATCAATTTCAATTGCAGCAGACAAGCTGCATGATTCTTCAATACATCATGAAGCATATTCACCATCCTTTTCGATAGGTAGCTCATCTCGAGTAAGTCTCTCTATTGATAAATTTATTTACAACTTCAAAGTGGCTGACTTTGATAAAATCAATGATGCTTTACTTAATGTCAACTGGACAGAAATTTGGAATCTGCACAATATCGACAGTATTGTCAAAGAATTTTATTCTATATTGTATTTTATTGATATGTATATACCTCTTAAAAGAATATATCGATAGAATTATCCTCCTTGGTTCTCTAGTGAACTAATTTCGTTAATTAAAGACAAGAAACAGGCTCACTCGACTTACAAGGGCACTCAATGCGAAAAAGATTACGTAAAATTTTGCACTCTACGCGATAAGGTTAAGATTCTTCGTTCTGAACTCTATCTTGCTTATATTTTCAATATAGAAAGTGAAATCCATAAGGATCCAAAAAAATTCTGGCGTCATGTTGATATTTCTAAAAGTATCAAAGGCTATCCAGCTTATATCTTTTTGAATGATAAACAGTCCACCACAGGCCAGCAATGTGTTGATTTATTTGCCAAACACTTCTCGACAGTTTACTGTGATAGTAGCTGCTCTACCTCTCTGTTCCATTCGGAGGATTTGATTGACTGCCACTTGAATGTGTCTGAAGTTTGTATCTTTGATGCCATCAGTAACTTATCTGACAGCTTCAGTGCAGGGCCGGATGGTATTCCACCATTTTTTGTAAAACGGTGCTTGTACTCTTTATGTGGTCCTATTTACAACATTTTCAAATTATCCTTAGAAAGTGGTTGCTTTCCAAAATTATGGAAGGAAAGTTTTATTACGCCCTTATTTAAGAAAGGCGATAGAAGCAATATTAGTAACTATAGAGGCATCTCAATTCAATCGACGATACCTAAAATGCTCGATAAAATAGTTGCTAATCAGTTAAGTACCGCATGCAAAAATTATATCGTCGACAAACAGCACGGATTTTATCCTGGTCGATCTACAAGTACTAATTTATTATCATTTGTGACGTATTCCATAGATGCATTTGAAAATCATCTACAGGTAGATTCAATTTATACCGATTTTGCGAAAGCTTTCGATCGTATTGATCAATCAATTCTTATAGCAAAACTTAGGTCTCTCGGCTTCAGTTCAACTGTGATAAAATGGATTACCAGTTATTTGATGGGTAGAACACAAAGAGTTAGAATTGATAACTTTCTTTCTTATGTGATCATAGTATCTTCTGGTGTTCCGCAGGGTTCTCACTGCGGTCCTATCTTATTTCTACTATTTATCAATGATATTGGTCAAGTTCTTCGTAATTCCTTGTATTTACTGTTTGCCGATGATATGAAAATCTATAGATCAATCAGATCTATCAGTGATTGCACATTATTGCAAGAAGACCTCAACAACTTATGTCACTGGTGCACCAAAAATGGACTGAGTCTAAATCTGGATAAATGCTATACAATCTCGTATACTAAAAGGCATAATATTCCTTATATATATTACTTGAATAGTTCAGTAGTGAAACGAGTAACAGAGATTGACGACCTGGGTGTACGTTTGGATGTCGGCTTGACCTTTAAAAGTCACATCTCACAGATACGTAATAAAGCTTTTCGCACGCTTGGCTTTATTCGGCGCCAGTCTGCATACTTTTCTGCTGTCACAGTAAAACTACTGTATTTTTCATTAGTCCGTTCGCAAGTTGAATATGCATCCTGTGTTTGGTCTCCTCATTATTCGATTTACATAAATCAGCAACGTGTCCAGCACAAATTCTTCAAATACTTACACTATAAACGCGGGCTTTCGCCAGACGATTTCTCCGATGAAGATTGTCTCAAGTTTTGTTACACGAGATCACTAGCCGATAGAAGATTAATCACTGATATGTGCGTTATGTACCGATTGTTAAGTCGCAAAATTGACTGCAATTATTTGCTAAAATGTTTTCGGTTTTGGAACCCGACCAGGTGGACTAGATCTATGAAGATTTTTGTAGAAGACCACCACCGGACAAATTACGGATTCAACAGTCCGATAACGAGGATGATACGTACTGCCAATCGTTTGTGTGATGATGTGTCGTTCGATTTGGCAATCGAGTCATTAGCTGTATTCAAGCGAAACCTACAATACATTGATTTTGCTGAACATCGGCTATAATTTGTAAATTTGTCTTATATTTATGTGCAATTATTATACTATTGTAAGCTTGTAATTTTTGTAAAATGGTTTAACCGTTATAATAATAATAAATAAATAAATAAATGAATAATAACTCCCAAAATAAAAAAAGGGAAGTTGCGTTTATTTTAATTTAGATAGTTACAATTCAAAAGTTCACACTAGACTAAGTTTTTCTTACAATATAACATTTAACCTTACACCGTTTCCTTTTCAGGAAGTTAAGTTTCACATTAAATTTACCTGAAAACAAATATTATAAACCATTCTCACACTATCAGCGTCTGATAGGAAGTTACGTTTTAAATTTTACAACGATAGCAAATATTTTATAAAGGAAATTAACTAACAATTAATTTGTATTTATTTTAAAAGCGAATTAATGAAATTACAAATAAGTTTTAAGCAAAATTGATAATAATAGTTTTACAATTATTTTATTAAAGGGGTTGGTTCCTTTATATAACAAACCAAAACTTTGACATATTTTAAATTCTAAACCTACATTTATGGTATTTTTCAAATATCTCAAGATTCTCTTTATATGATTCCAGACCTCGTCGGATGCTCTATGTTGAAAGCGATTAAAATAATTTACTGAAAAACCGATATCAGGTCTGCTGCCTAACATTAAATACAAAAGACATCCCACGAGTTCTCGAACTGAATTCTTTGTCCTTTTATTTGGATCGTTACATAAGTCAATCTGTAACTTAGGATCAATGGGTAACATTGAACCTTTACAATCTTCCATGCAAAACTTTTTAAGCATAACTTTAACGTATCTGGATTGATGAACCTTTAAAATTCCTTTATCTTTGTCATACAAAAAAATTTCTAATCCTAAAAAATTTTTTAGATTACCTTCATCTTTCATTAAAAATTTCCCCATCAACTTATCTTTTATTTTTCCAATGTCATTTAAATCTTGTCCCGCAACTATTATGTCGTCAACATATAAAATTAAATAAATCCTTTTATTTCCCAATATATATAAACAATAGTCGTTTTCTGATCTAATAAATCCTATTTCTAGTAGAAACAAAATTATTTCGTCATTCCAACATTTTGAAGACTGTCTCAGACCATATAAAGCTTTGTTCAATTGCAATACTTTGTTTTCCTCATATTTTATGCCTTGTGGAAAACTAATGAATACATCATCGGTTAGTTTGCCATTTAAAAAGAAGGAAGTGGGAAGTGAATGTTGAGATTTATAGTATTTTTACGATCTTAAGATGAAGGGCTATATTGTTTTCAAATATAATTGATCTTAAGATGAAGGGCTATATTGTTTTCAAAATATAATTTTAGGAATTCAAGAAGTAATAAATTTTAATATGCTTTTTATGTTTATATGTTTTTATGCCTATGTTAGTTTAACAATTTTAGTTTAGTTTTAAGAAAGTATTCTAAGTGATTAGACGTTCCTTATTAATGCGAATATATTAAATAAAAGAACTTTAAAATAGAAAAACAATTGTTTAAATAGTGTTATAAAAACCATAACTCCCAATAGCTGAAAATTCACTAGTGAATCTTCTTCTAGCCACTAGGAACGGGGTTTTTAATTTTTGAAGGACCAGTTTATTCTTCTTTTAAAAATAAACACTTATTTTTGAGACTAACTATTTATTTAAATCTTGGATTACAATTTTCTTGTTCGTGAAATACATGCTCACGTTTCAAAGTTTTGGTTAGTACTGATGCTTAAAACTAAGAATGGTTAGAAAGACAAACATACAAAAAAACATATATACAAAAATTACAGTTTCTAGGAACCACCGATAATCGTGGTTCTCACACAAAAAGGAAACACTTGTCGAAGAGGTCGACCCTTCGATTTGCACGCTGGCAATAAAGAACGGCACCAAAAAAAAACAAACAAATCAAACCGTTCAAAAAATGTTAAGGCGCAACAAAATTAATATGAAAATATATATAAAGAGAAACTATACGGCTCAAACAGTAACTTAGGATCACTTTCCAATTAAACACAAAAAAAACACAAGAATCTACTTTTATTTATTTGGTTTAAAAACAATTTTAATCTTTATAATCCTTATTTACTATCCGCGGCACTTTTGCTCGACATTCCTTATCAACTATCCGCGCGCAGTCGCCCTACTTCCTCTCTATATCACCGCGCCGAAACAATTATTCGCGCGCATATCCAAATTTTGTTTCTACTGGAACCGACTACTGTTGGAGTGTAGCCCATGCTCCCGAATCTACTGGCAGCCGAGGTAATAATAAAAGTGTAATACAGGGTCTCGGTAGAGAATACCATTACAATACATATATAACTTTCCTTTATGAGCACTTTTATAATCGCAAAAGTCACACTCCAACTGTTTTTTGTCGCCTGTATGAGTTAATAAATGGCTGTTTAAGTTTCCTTTTCGTGCACATTTATAATCGCAAGTCACACTCAAACGATTTCTCGCCTGTATGAGTTAGTAAATGGCTTTTCAAATTATGTTTTCGTTAACATTTATAATCACAAAAATCACACACAAACCGTTTTTCGCCTGTATGAATTAGTAAATGTTTTCTCAAGTCGCCTTTTACTAAACATTTATAATCGCAAAAGTCACACACAAACCGTTATTCGCCTGTATGACTTAGTAAATGTCTTTTCAAGCTTCCTTTCAAGGAACATCTGAAATCGCAAATGGTACACTCAAACCGTTTTTCGCCTGTATGAGTTAGTAAATGTCTTTTCAAGGTTCCTTTCAAGGAAGCTCTGAAATCGCAAATGGTACACTCAAACCGGTTTTCGCCTGTATGAGTTAGTAAATGTCTTTTCAAGGAACTATTTTGTGAACATTTATAATCGCAAATGGTACACTCAAACCGTTTTTCGCCTGTATGAGTTAGTAAATGTCTTTTCAAGGTTCCTTTCAAGGAAGCTCTGAAATCGCAAATGGTACACTCAAACCGTTTTTCGCCTGTATGAGTTAGTAAATGTTTTTTCAAGGTACTATTTCGTGAACATTTATAATCGCAAATATCACACTCAAACCGTTTTTCGCCCGTATGATTAAGTAAATGATCCTTCAAGTAGTTTTTTCGTGAACATTTATAATCGCAAATATCACACTCAAACCGTTTTTCGCCTGTATGAGTTAGTAAATGTCTTTTCAAGTAACTATTTTGTGAACATTTATAATCGCAAATGTCACACTCAAACCGTTTTTCGTCTGTATGAGTTAGTAAATGACTTTTCAAGTTACCATTTAGTGAACATTTATAATCGCAAATGTCACACTCAAACCGTTTTTCGCCTGTATGAGTTAGTAAATGTCTTTTCAAGCTACTATTTCGTGAACATTTATAATCGCAAATATTACACTCAAATGGTTTATCTTTTGCCATATCTCCAATTATAATTTGTGCATTACCCTGTTCCCATTCTTCGAAAAATGGCTCCTCCTTAATCGAAGTATCTTCTTCTTTAATGTCAATGGAATGATGCAATGATTCTAGTTCCATGTTCTCCATTTTAATCGCATTGCTAGTACTTGGTAATTCTGTCGACGATATCACCTTCATACTGATATCTGCACTTGATATCTTTTATAATAAAATTTCTAAATGACGCAGTACTGGCAATACTACTAAAAATTTTAGAAAGAAATCTTCGGACCTAAAGATATTAGGTTTTGTTTAGAATCAACATAATTTAATAAGAATCTGAATATCTTACCGTTCATATTTCCACGTTCTGTTTATTACTTAAATTTTCGTGTAATAAAATTTCAAGTGAAAAGTAAGCGAAAAGAAGGTATCTACTTGTAGCTTGTAGGTTATGTGCATTACACACGGTTTGATAGAATTAATACTCCGCACCAGCAATATTAAATGAAATATTTTACAATCAATGATTTTTGTTCAAGTTAAATTATATTTTAATTACTATAGAAAAGCATTGGAAACCAACAATTAGTAACGAGAACAATGTACAACCAGTTACTGTCAAGATTCAAAGACTACTAAAATTCGTATCTGAACCAGACACCCAGCTCTTAATGTATTGTAACGTCATCTAGCGGCAACTTCGTCAACTTTTATTTTATTTGCCGCCTTTTTAATCAAACTCGTCTTTGCTTGCGTTTGCTGGTGTTATTGTAACCTATCGAAACAAAGCAAAATTGTTTTATTGTTCTTATAACTATAAAAATCAATAGCAATTTTTATTGCTAACTATACAAATGACTTATTTGTAGTTATACTAATATTTTCATCTAATTTATATATAACTTAAAATAAACAGCAATATTTATTGCTACGATACAAATAATATACAGTTACTCACATAAATATTCGGACACTCCTATGTTAACAATGTTAATTTGACATTTTCAAGACGTTTTTTTATATAAAAATTGCTTTTACAGCAAAATTTTGTAGACATTTTTTGTTGGAAATTTCATTGCCTTAAATTTAGTTTATATACATTTTTCTATTTTGTTTTTTTGTTGCACCGTTTCCGACTGACAGCGACTTAAACAAGACCCTGTAAAATCCAAAAAATATTATCATCTAAATGAATATACAATTTCTTCTTGTAAATTTCATTCTCTACAGTTTTGTTCATATTCATTTTTCTAATTGGTCGTACCGTTTCCGAGATATAGAGGATAATATTTTTTGGATTTTACCGAGTCTTGTACAAGAGTTAGCAAATGTCTTTTCAAGCTACTATTTTGTGAACATTTATAATCGCAAATATCACACTCAAACCGTTTTTCGCCTATATGAGTTAGTAAATGTTGCGTCAAGCTACTATTTCATTCGACGTCGAGCAATCGAAGCGGTCGGATGTGTTAGCGGAAACGTTAGCGATTAGTACGTGACGTATACAAGTGATTTAATATTGTGCACTATTTTACCATAAAAGTTAACTTTAATTAATTAGTTAAGTGCAATTAATTGTTACAATTGTAGGAAACGAAAATTTAAACAATTTAAAATGTGCTGATGATTCGGCACATATATTACAAAATTTTTGTTAAACGGTGAAAAGAAATTTTCAACGACAAAGAAAATGGTTAAAACAAATTTAAAACGGTCAAATGCTGCTACCGTTATTAACAATAACAAACCAATTGCCGAAACAAGTAAGACGAAAAAAATGAAAAACCACGATGACAATAATAGTGAAATGGAATACAATGTAGACACCAACAATAAATTTCAGCTGTTGAATAATAGCATTGTGTCTGAAGATGTTACACCGACTGTAATATCTACACCAAAAATAGTCAAGCCGAAGCCAATTGTTGTTTTCGGTTTACCAAAAAACTATGTACAATTCACCAGGGATATTAAGGAAGTTGTGAATAACAAATTTTATCTTAAATACTTGGGTAATAAAGTGAAAAATCACTGAAGACATTAATGATTTCAATAAACTGAAATCAAGTTTAACCGAAAAAGACACGCAAATTCATTCCTACAGCCTTAGTAATGAAAAAAGGATGATGGCTGTTCTAAAAGGTGTTCAACAAATGAACGAAGAAGAAGTGTTCGACGCCATAAAAAATGTGAACGCAAAAGTTGTTAGCGTTAAACTGTTAAACAAAGACAATAAATTTTACCCGAAATTTAAAGTGGCTTTCGAAAGTGAAGTAACTTTTAGTGAAATCCTAGCTATCCGAGGTGTTGGTAACATAAGGGTGTACTGGGAAAAATACAGGGCTAGAAAAGGTATCACTCAGTGCTATCGGTGCCAACAGTTTGGACACGCAGCTAACAACTGCAACTTAAAGATTGCATGTACGGTCCCGGAGGGTACTACTCCTAAGTGCGCGAATTGCCAAGAAGCCCATAGTGGCGATAACAGAGAGTGCTCAGTGTACCTGAAGGCTCTAAATAAAATGAGCAAACTAGTGCCGAAACCAATAAAACCTCAGGTTTATGTAGCGCGTCAGGCGGATTTTCCATCCCTTAGGCCAAGCAGACCTGTACCAAATTTTGTACCTACGATGAGTCAGGTGGTGAAACAAAGACCAGTTATTCGTCACGAAGTGACGCAACACTCACAAAGACCACAAATTTCCAAGGTGAATCACGTACCACCAAGTGCCAGTCACGACGGTGTGGAAAATTTAAACTCACTTTTTAGTAAATTTAAAAAACTAGAATCAATGTGTAACGTTGATAAAATGTTAAAAGCTGTGCGCGAATTAAATCGCGTGATGGCTACTACAATTGATGGTGGTGCTCGCATGGCGGCATTCATTAAGTGTGCTAAGGAATTCGATGGGTAGTTACAACCACGAAGACCTTAACATAATGACGTGGAACGCCACAAGCGTTGTAAATAAAACACAAGATTTCGAACTATTTAACGGAAACTTGGTTAAAGGTAAGCGATAATTTGAAATTGAAAAATTACTTTGTTTTTAGAAGAGATAGATTAACCGACCGGGCAGGTGGTGTTGCTATCTTAATTAGAAAGGGGTTGCCCCACGAAACGGCAGAGCAACCAAACGTAACAGCAGAGCTATTGGTTATGAAAATCAATTTAAAGAGTCCTTTTTATGTTGGTGCCATGTATGTTTCACCGTCTACGAATTTAACTTCGATTGAGCTTGATAACATCATGAACAAGTACAACAAGATTATAATCGGAGGGGATTTCAATTCCAAGCACCCCCAATGGAACTGTCGGTATCCAAATAGAAATGGTAGCACCTTAAAGGCTCACAACGATGTAAACAACAACCTGCTGTTATATCCGCCCACACCTACTTTTAGTCCGCCAGGTCTGTTACAATCCACTATAGATTTCTTTTTAGTAAATGGAATAACAAACTTTACGCAACCGGAAACAATTAATGACTTGAATTCAAATCACTGGCCCATTTTGATGACAATACCTACCTCTCGTATTCCGCCAAGCTACGTTATCTCGGATAGCAATTGGCGCAAATTTAGAGAAGAGTGCAACAACAGAATTCGTATAACTCCAAACATCAGTTCTGTTGAGGAAGTGGACCTTGAAATTGCCAAATTCACCATGGCAATCACGGAAACTCACAAAGTATCCACCAAAGTCAAAAGAATCCGGAACAAATTTGTCGCAGATCGGGAAACCGATGATCTGAAGAGACAACGTAACAAAGCTCGACGTAAGTGGTTGGAAACAGGCAATGTGGCCTATCGTATCGAGAAGAACCAACTTACGGATGACATTCAAAACCGAATTAAAACCATTCGACGTCAAGAATGGTTAAATAAAACAAAAGATCTTACCGCGAAAGATAACTCGTTGTGGAAAGTTTATAGCACGTTGAGAAGAAAAAACGAACCAGAGCCCACTCTGAATCATTGAAACATAAATTATTATACCAACCAAGAAAAGGCTGAGGTTTTTGCTAATATTTTTGAAGAGTTACACCAGGTAACTACCAACCTTAGTTCCCCGCTAGAGGAACAGGTAAGAGCAAACGTTGCACTGCTGAAAGACATGGAAGACTTGCTGGAAATTAACATCACGCCTAAAAGGATCCAGCAAATTATCAAGAGTCGTAAAGTAAGGAAGGCTCCCGGAGCCGACGGTATTACTAATAAACACCTTAAGTACCTCCCCAAAAAGGGAGTGGTACAACTTTACTATATTTTTAGGTCATGTCTGAAGCTGTGCTATTTTCCTACGGTGTGGAAGACGGCTAAAATATTGGCAATTCCGAAACCAAACAAGGGCAAGGGCGAACCCAAAAACTACCGTCCAATTAGCTTACTTTCTTGTTTGAGCAAAATCTTGGAGAAGGTTATCCAGGAAGAAATTGTCGACCATCTGACAAGTAATAATTTAATTATCAAACAACAATTTGGATTTCAGAAAGGCCATAGTACCATCCATCAAATAGCCAGAGTAGTTGAGGATGTGGTAATGGAATCCAACAACAATAACCATGCGGGAATGGTATTACTCGATTTGGAGAAAGCCTTCGACACGGTCTGGTACGAGGGTTTGATCCATAAGATGATGCAACTGAGAGTTCCCTCTTCTTTGGTGAGGATCGTTCAGAGCTATTTGACGGGTCGCACTTTCAGTGTTATAGTTGGCGATATTAGGTCGTCGGAAAAAAGCATACCAGCTGGTGTTCCGCAAGGTTCCGTATATATATAATATATATATATTATAATATAATATATATATTATATTATATATATACGCGAAAAACTACTATGTGGCACCAATAACTAAAATAACGTTTACGCACCCAAATTTTTTTATATACAGGGTGACCCAGACCACCCGTATCAGTACTTTTTTTCAAAAACCGTAAGTCGTAGAGAGTTGGGCTAAAAAAATTTATTACAAAAGCCCTAATGACGAATCTAATGGTGATATTATTATTTCCGGGAAAAGTCGGCATCCAGAGTAGTTTGCTCCAGAAAGTCCAAAAATCCAGAATTTTAAATAGCACCATATGTAGAAAGTGGTATCGTTGGAAAGCTCCTTAAAAAATAAGCAAGTTTTGTAGGAAAATTTTTTTTATTACTCCCACCTCTTTTAAGTTATATTCGACTTAAGTTATTAAAAGCGTTAACACGTAGTGTGGTGTGCTTGAAGGAAAAATTATAGGTCCTTATTTTTTTGAAGAAAATCTTAATGGGATACAATATGCCGAGATTTTAAATAATGATTTGATCGATTTATTGGAAAATGTTTCCCTGGAAATCCGAGCAATAATGTGGTTTCAGCAAGACGGCTGTCCAGCTCATTTTTCATTGGTTGCTAGGAATGCAATAAACCAACTATTTCCCAATAGATGGATTGGCAGGGGAAGCACAGTGGCGTGGCCTCCAAGGTCACCAGATTGTACTCTCCTGGATTTTTTCTTTAGGATCAGATCAAAATATTGTATATACATAAAAAACCGAGAACGAGAGATGATACGAAGCTCAGAATTTGCAATGCTTGTCGATCATGAAACACTGAAGAAGTACTTAGAGCCACTGATAGTATAACCAGAAGAGCTCAACAGTGTTTAGAAGTAAATGGAAGACATTTTGAACACTTGTGACATTGCTCTAACGCGGTAGCTAGATTTCAAGTGTTGACTTCTAAAGTTAAGTTCGTTATAAGAAATTGAAATTTAATAACTTAAGTCGAATATAACTTAAAAGGGGTGGGAGTAATAAAAAAGTTTTTCTTACAAAACTTGCTTATTTTTTAAAGAGCTTTCCAACGATACCACTTTCGACATATGGTGCTATTTAAAATTCTGGATTTCTGGACTTTCTGGAGCAAACTACTCTTGATGCCGTCTTTTCCCGGAAATAATAATATCACCATTAGATTCGTCATTAGGGCTTTTGTAATAAATTTTTTTAGCCCAACTCTATACGACTTACCGTTTTTGTAAAAAAGTACTGATACGGGTGGTCTGGGTCACCCTGTATAATATGATCAAGTGGCACCTATATATTATTCTGAATATATTGCGATGAACCGAACCTCTTTATTTTCAAAAATTATTTTAAATTCGACGATTGTTAATTTTTTAAAATCTATCATTTATTTTATGTATTGTTTATCGGCTTGGCAAATGTGCTCGATAACATCCATGCACCTCGCACTTAATTATTCTTTTAATTTCCAATTTTCGTCCAAAATCAATCAAATCAATAAATTTCTTACTCACAATAAATTAAAACTTTTATTCTCAAAATATCAAAATAAATTTTTAACTAACGACTCAAAATTCACAAAATACGGAGACCCTCCGTAAAATCGACCACTCCGGTCGACGCGGCCGGCAAAAAGCAAATTTATCATAAACTTTCGTACCAACTTTTAATTTGTTGACGCGAACAAACAAAATTCAAAATATTTATAATAATAAGTTATTTACAAAATCAAAACAAAATTTAAAAACAATCAAAATAAAAACTGAAATGCAATATAATATTATTTCTACAAAAAAATTGATTTTGGAACACGACAATATATAGGTTTTAGCACCCTATATATATAATATATATTATATATTGTGGTTGCACTTGGTTGACAAATCGTATGCCGCGAGTCTTTTCTTGAAGAAAAGTTTGTGTAAAAATGTAAACATTGAACCAAGTTTTACTCATTTGATGCTGAATTCAATCTCAATGACATAATATGTATACATCCTACAGACAATTGTGTGTAGCTTATGGAACTGTTTGTCAAATTATTAAAAATCAATAATACATCAGTAATACATTTTGTAGTCAAACCATCGGTAATGTTCAAGTTCTGTTAAGATAATTCTTAAAAAATGATTACTATGAAAAGATATGGAAAGACATGTTTAATGTTTATGTTTGTTTAATGTTTAATGTTTAATGTCACAACTACAGGATGAATCCCAAATGTTGGTTATAATACGTATGTACATTTACAGAAACAAAAAAAAAAAAAACTAACAGTAAGTGAGAAAAAAAAAAATTATTACAATAATTCATAATAACAAAAAAATATAATTATTATAATTATAAATTATAAAAAAATTTTCTGACAGATCCCTAATTATTTACTTCATAATACAATCAATAACTACTAATAACTACTAATCATCTCGTCTGGGCATCAATTCTCTCAAATACCTCTCGCTGTAATGAAAATCAAACAGTCTATAAAATCGATTGAACAATGACATCATGGCACTGACTGGTTCGTTCGCGCTATAGTTCGTGCGATGCCAAGGTAAGTAAAAAAAATCAATGTCCCTCGTCAACCTAACTTGCGTATTTATGGGTAACAGTTTCAAAATATCCGGGCAAACTATATTGTTATTCAATAATTTTGCAACAAACAGAATTCTGTGATTGTTTCGTCTTAGACCAAGCGGCTCGAGTCCGTATCTTGCACATCTGCTCCGGTAGTCATCCGCGGGATTGTCACCTACTCTTTGATCAAGATATTTTAAAAAACGCTTTTGTACACGTTCTATTCTAGAAGAATGAACATCATAATAAGGACTCCACACCTGAGAAGCATATTCAAGGAGTGAGCGGACATAAGCATTATACAGTCGGATTAATACTATGGGATCATGAAATTCCCTACAAATTCGAAAAATAAATCCCATCATTCTATTTGCCTTTGCGATAATAAAAACTGTATGTTGAGAAAACCCTAAAGAGGGCACGAATGTGACCCCTAGATCTAGTACTTCTAACACTCTGATCAACTTCCAGTCATCAACAAAGTAATCCGCAAGCATAGGAACACGTTTGCGATGAAATGACATTACATTACACTTTTGCTCATTTAAAAATAACTTATTTTCATTACACCATTGGTGGACCAATTTCAAATCATGCTGAACCAAAGCAATGTCGGATATTGACTTTATCCTTCTAAACAACTTCAGATCGTCTGCAAAAAGTAAGTATAAGCAAAACCTTATCAAGTAAGTCAAATCATTAACAAAAATTAAAAACAAAATAGGTCCAAGGTGACTACCCTGGGGTACACCTGACAACACGTCAATATCTGCAGAATTTATTCCCCCGATACTCACATATTGAGTTCTGCCGCTGAGGTACGATCCTAACCACCCCACCAGATCATCTGATACTCCCGCACCCATCAGTTTAGAGAGTAATATGTCATGTTGAACTGAATCAAAAGCCTTTCGAAAATCCATATACACTGCATCAACTTGCTCTCCAGATTCGATAGCATTCGATACAAAGTTTGTAAAGCTTATCAGGTTAGTAACCGTTGATTTGCGAGCCATAAATCCATGTTGAGCATCACTTAGGAATGCTAAAGTATTAAATCTTAGATATTGTGCTACTATACTTTCAAATATCTTCGGAATCACCGAGAGGATCGAAATTCCGCGATAGTTTTCTATACAATCCCGCTTTCCGTGTTTAGGGATAGGTGTAATACGTGATACTTTCCAATCAGAAGGAAAAACTCCCGATTTTAAGGACTGATCAAATATCAAAAGTAGAGGTGTAACCAGATAAGAATCAAATCTTTTAATAAAATCGGCAGAGATACCATCGGGACCGCACCCCCGCTTAGCGGCTCTAATAGCCTCCATTACGCTCGTCTCATTCATACATATGGAATTCATGATATACCCGTTATTTACAAAATTACAATTTGGTAGTTTATCCGACTCGTGTTTAACATACACCGATGCAAAGAAGGAACGAAAAAATTCCACTATCTCGCCCACATCGGATGAGGATCTCCCGTTATAATTCATTTCTGCAGGCATACCTACCGTCTTCCGCCTCTCGTCCACATATGACCATAACATTTTAGGGTTTGTTTTTAGATTTTTCTGTACATCCAGCAAATAGATGCTATACGCGATCGAATGAAGTGCCTTAAAATTACTTCTCAGGTAAGAGTAGTATTCATAGTTTGCAGCGGATGTCGACTTGACATAAGTTCTATATGCTTTCTGTTTTTGTTTATGCAAACGAACAAGATCAGAATCGAACCACTTAGGATACTTAAAAGAAACCTTTTTCTTACTTATTTTTTTTGCAAATTGCTCTAAACCTCCATAAATACGCTCATAGAAACGAGAGACATTCACATTCACATTTGAATCATGTAGCAAACTTAACCAGTCAGTCGATGCCAAGTAACCTGCAAATATATCGTAATCAATAGTCTTAAAATTGTATACAACTCTGTTGGGATTCAGAAAGTTAACAAAATTGGTTTTAACACTTGAGAGAAAGGATATACCAACGGCACAATGATTCCTATCTTTACTGTACAAATCATTTTCAGGGCTATAAGTACAAAACAACTTTGTGTCACTTACATAAACAAGATCCAGTAATTTATTATAAAAATTGTAAATAAAATTTATTTGAAATAAACCACATGAAGCCATACCATCTATAAATGTTTCTTCAACCATCGAAACAACATTGTTTGGAACAAACTCACCTACAGTGTCCAACAGAATGTCTTCAAAAATAGTTTTAGACCAATGAAGATGAGGTAGATTAAAATCGCCCAACACCATCCAAGATACATTATCACTCTCATAATCGGCTAACAATTTTTCCATGACCAGTACTACATTTTCGTATACTTCAATCTTACTAACCGGAGGGATATAAATAGCAACCACTATCAGATTTTGGTTTAGATTTCCAATTCGTACACATACGAGTTCTAAAGAATTTCCCTCATTGATAATTACTTGCTGGCTTGACATTTCCGAAGAAACTGCGATAAGTACACCTCCTCCACTAACCTTATTTGAATTGTTACAATTACGATCTACTCGATACACGTTATAAAAGGGTGGAAACAATTCTTGATTGTTTACTGTTTCATCAAGTTTACTCTCAGTAAAGCAGAATATTTCATAATTATTGACTAATACATATTCCATACATTCACCAGCCTTGGAACGCAGTCCGTTCACATTTTGATAATAAATATTGATACCGGCTTTGTAATTCCTTGCTTTTACCACTTTGGTATTTATAAAAGTGTTACTTGTATTTATCGTAATTACACTATTGTTTGTCACATTCGTACGAGTTACATCGAAAGTTTCACCACACTGATCATTTATTAAACTGCATGTAACCTTTGGGTCCCTTATTGGACCGCTGGTAATAAAAAAGATGGCGTGTCTTCTATCGATCTTAATCTTCTCGTGAAAAAAGTGTTTATAAAAGTTCCTTTAGGCCAATTGATAGCATTTGTTAATATTTTGCTGTATATGTCTGGTACATTTACTCGAAATGACGCATACGTGTTGAACTTTGTCTTGAGAGACCCACAATCACAGTCTTCGACACCTAGATTCTTCAAATGTTCCTCGATGTCAGCTGCACAGTATTGTGGCGACAGGCGCGAAATAAAGAAACTTGCTCTCTTAGGTACAGCACATAATTTGAAATTTTGTGAATCTTGACCGGTTCCTATAACAATTGACTTTCGCGATCTATTTCTCCCGTATGAAACAACTCTGAAGCCATCCTCGTCGAGTTTGCTTCTTGCTTGATTCATCTCATCTTTATTTGTTATTTTCTTTTGTGTTCTCTCTTGCTCTTTTGTTTCGTTACTTCTTTGCTCTTCACTGTGTTTTGGTTGTAGATTAGTTGCATTATTTTCGGATACAGTTCTTGATCTTAATCTATCAGAGTTTTTTTGTTTCTGATGAATTGGTCTTGCTTTTGGATATGCACCTGTTGATTTGTTTTTATTATCCATATCAATTCTCCTATTTTCCGATTCCATCAACTCATTTGCCTTACGACCACTATCTACACCTGCACCATGGTTATCTTCGTTTAAACGTTCAAGGTTCCGGTTTAAATTGCACATGGCTTTGTTTAACAATTTAACCTCATCCTGCAATTTCTTTATTAAATCTCCTTGATTTCTAATGATCTTCATGCAGTCTCCCAACATCACAACCATACTTGATTTATTGTTGGAACTAGAACACTTCTCGATACATTCCCCGCAGTACCATTTCAAACTTGAATTGCTCGTCAAACAGTTAAGTTCGCTCTTTTTTATCTCTGCACATGCCATATGAAAGCTTCTCTCACAAGCCCCATCACAACCCACACACAAACCCGCAGAAAAATCCACAATTTCACCACAGCTCCCGCAAACAGAGCCAGCTACGCTCGCCATCTTGAAAAGTCTTGACATCATAAGACATGAATGTCTTATGATCTAGCCAACAATTCCTTATTGAAACTACACATTTTACACTTACGGCGCTATTTATATCTTTATTTGTGAGAATATCAAAAAATTTCCAATAATAACGTGGAAGAGCGGAATCTCGACTAACCAAGCCATTATTTTCATGTTTAATTATGTCCACTTTGGAATATTTAAACGAATTTCTTGTAATTGTAATCAGTGGTGTTAGGAAGGTCAACTCTCGCTTGATACTATAAATAAGAACGTCGAATCTGACATGCAAGTGAACACCATCGTTCTTTTAATTGTCATTATTACTTTTAACATTTTTTTATTAAAATTATCAAAATAAATTAAATCAATTCGAGTGAGAAAAAATAATAGAGAAATAAATTTTTTTACTCTAGTTGTGTATCATAATTGTGTATCGGAACAGATCGAAATCGCGTTTGATTTTATAATGATTTCAGCTGATTAAGCTTTTGTTTTTCAAAATATTTAAAAGTGGTTTGGAATTATCTTATACCCCGCCTAATTATTATATCATTAATATTTTCTAATAATATATTAAAAATAATGATAATTGACGTTGCTTTAAAAATTTTTATAATAATAAATTAAAGTATTTCGTATTCCACAAAACTATTTCACCAAGATCTCAAAACGTGCTGCCGCCTTTATTAGTGCCAGTGTGCTGTAAGCAAAATTCCATTGTGTCTGGGTTTCCAGTGCTCTGTATGCAAAATTCCATGGTTTCACTTAGCTTGGTTATATTAACAGCGCCCTTGATAGATTATACCGATCAGTTAAAACTTGGTTAAAACCGTTAAAACTGAACGTTTATAGATAAAAACACAGTTCAAGAGGAACCTTCGTTGTATTTGGTACTTATGATGTTCGTACCTTCTAGCACCTAAATACGAGCGAAAACGTTGTGTCACTAATTCAAATACGGGTGCCACAACGTAAATACGGATACCACAACGTAAATACGGGTGCCACTTCGACTATTTATATGTGAATTTGGTGCCTGACCGTCACATTTTATATATTATATATTTTAATATTTAATATTTCATATTTAATGTGAATTTAATCTCAACGATTAAATTTTAATTATCATTACATGACATATGCAGGTAGCTCATGTAGATATACCTCTTTGTCAAATCGTTGAAAATCAATAATATATCAGTAATAATATTTGTAATCAAACCAACGCGCAACGGCTACTCTAAGGTTCTTAACGAAAATTTGCATTAAAAAAGTTTTATTTATAAACTTGAAGTTTTCATTTTTTCTATTACAATTTGACATTTTAAAAGGTATTATTAATTCTTAAACCCCACTTTTTTCCCATTATCTTATTTTGTATTATACCGACTACATAATAATAATTATAAAGCCATGTTTTAAGAATTCATAAGAAGAAATAAAATACCTCCTTACTGTATAATGTAAGAAGTGGGTCCTTAATAACATAATGGAATTTTCAGATATTCTTCGAAATTGTAACACATTACATTGCAATTTAAAGTTTAAAACGCATATTGTGGTAACATTCTATAATCGTGGGAAATTAATTATAACTACATACTATATAAGAAATAATATTAATTTGCAGTAACTAACTTGTTTAGTTTTATTATTATTTAAACCGGGCGATTATCGTATAATATTTTTGTGTGGCTTAAACACCTGAAATAATGAAAGCCTACTTCTCAAGTTGTATCTTGCTCGGAGCTTTATTTTAAATATTTTAATGAAATGGGTACTTTTAAATAATTTACAGCTTTCACCAGCTTTCACGAGTAGTTTTAAATAATATAAAGCAAAATTTAATATCTAATAAATTTTAAATAAAGAGGGGCCAACTTGACGTATTTGCCAAATGTGCGTAATAATTTGTGTAATGTGTTACAGAAATTGTAACACATTACGTAGCAATTTAATGTTAAAGACATGCACATAGTTCCTGCTAATATTCGTGGGAAGTTAATTATAACTATAAGAAATATTAATTTACAGTAACTTGTTTAGTTTTATTATTTAATCCGAGCGATTATTAGATAATATTTTTATGTGGCTTAAACACCTTAAAATAATGAAATTCTACTTTTTCAAGGTGTATCTTGCTCGGAGCTTTATTTTAAACTTTTTAATAAAATGAGTACCTTTAAATAATATACAGCATTCGCCAGCTTTCACGAGTAGTTTTAAATAACTATACAGCAACCTTTAATATCTAATAAATTTGGAAAAAAGGGGGCTAACTTGACGTACGTGAATAACGAAAAGTTTCGCACACTCCTATGTTAACAATGTAAATTGCCGGTTTTGAAGCCGTTTTTTAGCATATAAAAGTCCATTTTACAGCAAAGCCTTCTAAGCATTTTTTGTTGAAAATTTTATTTCCTTCAGTTTCGTTTCTATACATTTTTTATTATAGCGCACCGTTTCTGACTGACAGCGGCTTAAACAAAACTCGGTAAAAAGGAAAAATATTGTCATCTATATCTTGGTAACGGTGCGACGAAATAAAAAATTTAATAAGCATTTTTTCTTATAAATTTTATTCTTTACTGTTTTGTTTATATACATTTTTCTATTTTGTCGCATCGTTTCAGAGATATAGATGATAATATTTTTTGCATTTTACGGAGTTTTGTTTAAGTGGCTGACAGTCAAAAACGGTGAGCTAAAATAAAAATATGTATAGAAACAAAACGGAAGGCAATGAAATTTGCAACAAAAAATGTTTAGAAGGTTTTGCTGTAAAATGGACTTTTATATGCTAAAAAACGGCTTCAAAACCGTCAATTTACATTTGTTAACATCGGAGTGTTCGAAACTTTCCGTTATTCACGTATTTGCCAAATGTGTGTAATTTCTGTAATTTGTTACAGAAATTCTAACGTAAATGCTTTTTAATTAAAAAGAATTCATATTATTTTTTAATTTTTCGAAGTGCTAAAACAAATTTTCCAATCAACGCCTTGTGGAAGGCGAAATTTTGGAAGTTTTCGATAATAATTATGTTAAATAATATCTGAAATATATTTTCATTTGATTTTTAATCTTTAAATACCTAATCAATTACTTGCAAAAAATAAAAATCATCCAGCAAATATAAAATAAAAATGTATATTCTGCAATGCATAGAAGTGCTAATAACCGAGTTGTTGATGCACTCAAAATTTAAAAAAAAATTGAAAATTGTAAAAATTACTCCAAAAACAAGTAGGCTTTATTTATTATTCTTATTATTTCCATTCTATTTTATTATTATTAGAGGTTATTATTATTTTCTTTGATAAGACGTCACAAGACAGTTTAAAACGGTGCAGTCTCAATTACAATAACAACTTATAAATTTACACCTTGATAAGCAACTAAATATTAACTGAATTGATATAAATTTAGATCATTTTCAACGAGAAGATTAACTTTCCAACTTAAAATCAAGATTTTTTTGCTAATGCATTATCAAGTTTATTAAAAAATAATGTAAATTTTATTATTTGAAACTTTGCATTTTTTGAATGTTTATCAATTTTATTCGCACTCAAATTTGGCAATAATAACTATACTACTGTAACCGTTATACCCGTGTAGGATTCAATAAATGTAAAATGTAAACTTAAAATCAGACGCTTTGTGATAAACCGACAAGTTACATTTTTTTCGGTAAGATTCCTCTCTAAAAGGAAAGGACCCCAAAAAAACTGAGAAAAAACATTCCATTTTTTAGAAAGAAATTATATACTAGGCGGTCAAGAAACACAATTGTTAATTATAGTATTTGGTAAGATTGCGATTATTTTATTCAGGGTTAATTAGATCTTCTTATAATTTATGTCCAGATTTTTTATGTAAACACGTAAAAATAAATTAATTAACATATTTGAATGACGCTTAAAATGAAATCTTAAATTCGAATATACTAAAAAATTAAAATAAACCAAGCCAGTACGTACTCCGTCGAGTTGCTTTAAAAATTTTCATATTATCAAACCAAGTTCTGTAAACGTCAAGCTATCTTTACTGGTGCCAGTACGCTATGTAAAATTCCGTGGTGCTAGTACGCTATAAGCAAATTTCCGTGGTGCCAGTACGCTATAAATAATTCCGTGATGTCACTTAGACGTGTTATACGTTCCTGCTAACAGCGCCCTCTGGAGATTATACGATTCAATTAAAACAGAAATTTTATAGATATACAGTCGAAAAGGCACCTTCGTAATATTTCGTACTTATGATGCTCCTACCTTCTAGCACTCAAATACGAGCGGAAACGTTGTGGCACCCTGAATTGGTGCCACAATATGGGTGCCTAAATATGGGTGCCACTTCGACTATATACATGTGAATATGGTGCCAAAACGTTACATTTTAAATATATATTGTTGTGTTCATATCATACGACAAAGATGGGTTACTAATTAAAGATCTAAAGAACTGACTTGCAACCTGAGGAACAATAATGGCAGGGCTTTACAATCCATTTTAATTTACTTTGCCATTTTAATTCATTTTGTTCCATATTTTATTTGTTCGTTATGTTATATTGTTGATTTGATTAGTTTAAGTTGTTTGTATTTTTAATAGTTATGTTTGATTTTAGAAAGTTTAATTGTACCATTTTTATTTAATGTTATATTTTGGGACTTACATAAATGATGTCGGTCAAAGCAACCAGACATGCAGACCTGCAGCAAATTTGATTTATATAAAAAAATAAAACCAGTAGAAACCAAGGCAATATAATAACAAGAGTTATGGAATTTTTCGAAAGCGAAAAATTAAGTAAGAAAAATAATAACTAGTTAAATTTTGGAGAGCTGACAAATCAAGTAAAAAATATCAAATTGAAATTGGAGAGCTAACGAGAGAAGTCAAAAGTTTTAAAGAAGTATAGAAGAGATTTTCCAACCAAGTAAATTAGACAAACAATCAATCATTTGAATATTATTGAAGAAGGTGACCAAGTACAAAGTGTTTAAAGAATAATTTGTTTGGCCGACGAATTTATGTAAGTCCTGCCATTTGTTTATTTATTTTATTGTTAAACTGGTTGCAAATAAATTATTGTTCTATTTGTCAGTTTTTTATTGTTTTGAATGCGACAATTTTATTCGAAAACCAACGACCCACATTCAGAGTATAAGACTCATATTTTAAGGTAGGCAAAAGAGCACTACAATATTGTGATGACCCGCTGGTAAAAATTGTAAAATAAATAGAACTTTAAAATAAAAACATAAATTTTCTCCGGGCCACCCATTTCTTATTTAACATGAGACTCTTGAATTAAATAAAACACTCTTTTAAAACTTAAACTCAAACTTTAATTAAATTAACTTAGAAAAACTTAAATCGAATTAGAACGGACAAAAACACGTCCGCTCGCTTGGCTGTCCGCCATCATAAGCTCCCTCTATACATTTTTAATTTCACAAACTAAACAATAATAATACCAACATAAATTCTACATGATGATTAAAATTATTTACCACACAAAATATTTACAAAAATTAAACAATTATTTTTATCAACTAATAAATCAATTTTGAACATGACATTTAATATATATATTGTCATGTTCCAAAATTCCTCATAAATTTTGAAGTTGTATTTTTGGATAAATTTGTTAATTTATAGAAATTAGTTATTTTTGAAATTTTGTATTTTGCTAGTTTTCCCGCCAACTAATTAAGGTGGTAGGAGTGAGCGGTGAAAACTAGGCTTTTTGCCAAAATGGCCGCTGGATGCGGAACGTAGAATTTTAGTCTCTTAAGTTTATCGGAATTTAGTATTTTGAAAAGTTTTATTTGAGAATAAATTAATTAATATTTTTGAGTAAGTGATTTTTAATCATTTGGAATTTGATTATCCCAGTTTGGACAAGGTTTGGATAACTAGGAAAAGGAAGGATAAGTTTGTTAATTGGAGATTGAATTTGGAGATAAGAGAAAATAAATTGGATAATTAAAATTAAGCTTTAATAATTGGTATTTTATGGTGAAATTTGAAAATTCAAGACTAAATTTGAAGGCAGCGTGAATTAAATTGTTATCGTTCGCGTATGGTCAAGTTATCTTTCAATTTGTCTTTCCATTTTAAACGTTACCTGATTCCTAAAATTTGGTCTATTAAACATTACATATCAATTGGCATCCCAAAAACGTGGGGCTTCCATTTAAGAGGAACCGACTACCGAAAAATATCTCGTTTAATAAACCATAAGTTAGTATTTAGATTTATTTTTAACGGACGGTAAACATTGGTGAAACAGGTTAAATTGTATACAAATTGGTAAAAGGTTTATGATTGGTGAAAAACAAAAATGAGTAATATGGAGGAATTTAAAACAGAAGAAACCTCACATGAAGAGAAAGAATCGGGTTATTGCGAAGAACAAGAATCACCGTTTAAACCTGAGTGTGAAAGTACCAGAAGAGGCACCCTTTTAATGGAACTGGAGATAGAAAAAAAAGAGTGCGATATGGCCAAGCTGATACAGATGATAAGTGATATTAAAGAAAACTGTCTGGAGTTAGACAAAAATAGAAAGACAGACAAACAAGAGATAATAGCAGCAATAAAAAGTGAACTGACCACAAAATTGAACGAACAAGAAAAAAATTTCAACCAACACATGAAGATGATTTCTAAACAATTAACTGGTAACATGGAAGGAATAAATAAACGAACAAAAATTAATGATGCGGGCATAGAAAAAATTAGATCTACATGTCAAGAAAAATTTACATCTACAGAGAGAAAAATCGTTGATGTTAGATTTAAAGAATATCCTACAGTCGTCGAAAAAGAAGATATTAAAGTAATAGAAGAAGAGATTAAAACACAAAAAGTAGACGTAGATGAAACGTTAGATAAAAATTTATCCGTTTTAAAAAATAAACAAGTGAATGAGCTAAGCGATTTACATCAAAAAAAGTTGCTAGAATTACAAGAAAAACAACAGGAAATCGAAAATAAATTAAAGGATGAGAAAAAATTAAAAGAACAATATGGTTCCATGCAAGTAAAATGTGGTAGTTTTAAAACACACATCAAAAGAAAAATGATCGGATGGAAGCACGTTCGATGGAAAAATTTGTTTTAAAATTTTGGATCATGACTGGTAGATGATTTTTGTTGTAAAACCCTGGTTATACAATAAAAATCAGGAGGGTAATGTCATGTTCAGAATTTTGTCATAGTTTACCCACCCGAACACACATATCGTCAGGGGCCAGCGATAAAGAAAAAGCCGACGCTTTCGCAAAGGTTTTCCTAGATGCCAACAGCAAAACCATCAACGATGTCTCTCCCATGGACGAAGAAGTGAACGCCACCTACGAGAATCTTCACCTGAATCCGGATAATCTCGACGAAAGTCCTCTCGAGACGAATCCGGCTAAGATTGCCAAAATCATTCGAAAGCTTAAGAACAGAAAAGCTCCCGGTCTGGACGGCATCTCGAATCGACAACTTAAATACCTTCCCAGGAAAGGAGTTTGCGTCCTCTACTACATATTTCGAGCATGCCTCTCGAACTACTAATTCCCTACACAATGGAAGCTGGCCAAGGTGATTGCACTGCCAAAACCCAACAAGGCAAGAAACGTCGCCACTAACTACAGACCCATTAGTCTGCTTGCAACCCTCAGTAAAGTGCTAGAGAAAATCATACTGGAGGAGCTCAAGAACCATCTAACCGAACACGGTATCATCATCAACGAACAATTCGGTTTCAGAGCCGGACATAGCACAACGCATCAAGTAGCGCGAATCAAAGAGAAGATCGTGCAAGAAAGACACAGAAACAAAGACACGGGCATGGTGTTATTGGACTTGGAAAAAGCTTTCGATGTCGTTAATCGCAAAGCACTTATATATAAGTTAGTCAAGTTAGTTAAGGCTCCCATAAAACTAATCAAAATCATCGTCAGCTACCTGGAGGATAGACAATTCTTTGTTATCGTCAACCAAGCAGTGTCCGCTATGGTAAACGCTCCAGCTGGCGTTCCGCAAGGGTCATTATTAGGTCTGATCCTCTTTTCAATATTCATCAATGATATTCCTCGTCACCATAAAACAAGTATTGGAGTTTACGCAGACGACACAGCCATTTTCGCCCATTCCAAGCAAACCAGGAAATACGTAACGTATCTGGAAGAACACACTAAACTAATTCTCGAATTTTTCAAGACATGGAAACTTAAAGTCAATATACCCAAGACGGAAGCAATCCGGTTTACCTTCAAACGCAAAGCCCCCGACGTCGCAGGAATTAAAGTTGGGGAAGACGCCATCCCGTGGCAGAATACAGTCAAATACCTAGGCACCACACTGGATTCGAAGCTGCTTTTCATCCAAGAAATACAGGCTCGATGGGACAAGAGCAACTTTGTTATCCAACTACTATACCCCTTCATCGGTCCAAATGCTAAAACACCGAAGAAAAAAAAAGTCACCTTGTACAAAGCTTGTGCCAGGTCGATACTTACGTACAATGCTCCCATCTGGGCCACGGCATGCAAGACGAAGATGTAGTCCATCCAAGCCATGCAAAATAAATTCGTGAGGATTACCGGCCAGTATCCCAGGTATACATACCACCATCGATTTCGTGCATGCAGACTTGGAGATCGAAACCATCGCAACGTTCATCAAAGAGAAGACCAGGAAGATTATCCAACAAATGGCAACTCACCAGAATCCACTCATAGCCGAAGTGGTTTCATACGACGACGACGACGAGCTTCTCGGAACCGTGAAGAGATCGATAAAGCAAATTTTAAATTAAGTTTTCGCCATTGTTGTTATGTTTGTTTAATCTTTTAATCATTTTGTAGTTGGTATTACTTAGTACATTCGGTATACTATATAAGTAACTGAATCAATGGAATAGGAACACCAAAATAGTTTAGTAAATTGTAAATAAAACGTTTAAACGCAAACCCATCTTGATAAATACATTTCACGCAATTACCTGATATTGCCGATACAACAGTGGTGTTAGAAGTGAGATTAAAAAGGAATCGAATATGGACGATCAATCTGAATTTCTACGATCGATGACTAGTATGCTCAATGCGTTACAAACGACAATCACGAACGCAGCAGCCAACACAAACCCAGCGATGCAATCAAGAATACCATCGTTTTCAATTGGTAAATTTCAATCAATAGAAGGAACGACAGTCGAAGATTACTTTAACCGTTTTGATTGGGCACTGCAACTTAGTAACATTCCCGATGAACAATATGGAAACTACGCACGAGTATATATGGGACCAGAACTAAATAATGCCCTTAAGTTCCTAGCAAGTCCCAAGAAACCTGAAGAGATTTCTTATGATGAAATACGACTGATATTGATAAACCATTTTGATCAAACCAAAAATAAATACGTCGAGAGTATAAAATTTCGCCAGATTACGCAAGAAGATGACGAATCTATCGCAAAATTCACGTTACGTCTTAAACAAGGTGCAGCTCTTTGTGAATATGGAGACTTTCTCGATAGAATGTTGATAGAGCAACTTCTTCATGGAGTGAAAGCTCGTGAAATATGTGACGAAGTCATTGCCAAGAAACCGATTACCTTTAAAAACGCGTACGACATCGCACAAGCAATCGAAGCGACGCAACGCATTACAAAAGAAGTCAAATTGCTGCCCGTCTGCGCTCGGGTCGCAAAAGTTGGCGAGACTAATCCTAAAACACCTACCTTTACTTGTTACAAAACGGCGCTACGGCTCAACTCAGTGAAGAACAAAAATGGGGGGGGGGGTCGGAAGACAAGATTGAACCTTGCTCCACTCAAAAATCTCATCTGTTCAAAAATATGGCGCCATGCACTTTTTGCCGCTCGCCAGAGATGGTATCCTAAAGTGCAAAAGCAAAAAGAAAAACACAAGTAAAGGTGAAACTGCGTTTTATTTACAACAAAATAAATGGTACGTCGTCGAACTTACACAAGTCGTATCACGCAAGTACCGCAAACAGTACGCAGTAAGAAAAATAGAATTATAAAAAATATACATAAGCGTTCAGATCTGAAAGCAATTAACCCAATTTTAACAACTCTCTAATCGAGCCTCGCTCGATCTGCAAACAATCAAAATTTTAGGGTGATTAACCTTTCTTCTTCTCTCGCAGTTAAACAAACAACGCGTAAGTCGGTAGACACCGTTTTTAAAATGAATCGCAAAAGTAAATAAAACCAAAATTAACGCTCACCAGTTTCGTTGGTACGCCCCTGCTATCTTGCTTCTTAAGTTGACCACAACTGTCGCCTCGCGCATCGACGGCTTCCGATTTGCAAGTAAACAAAAAAAAAGGTTTTCTGGTTTTCTCGATGATAGATGTTTTGTGGCTCGAAGTGAACTTTTGGAAAGAAAATATCGAACGAATCTTGATAGTTAACGGTGGTAGAATTCGTCCTCGATAAGGCCGTACGAAATTTCTCAATAAAATAACACAAAGGTAAAGTTGTAAAAGTTTCTAACCTAACTTGCAGCAAAGTAATTCTGTTATTGATATTAAACTTTTAGCTTCTATATTCGGTGCTATCACTTTTGACCCCCAGGCTGGGTTAAATTCCACATTCGTATTAACCGAAGGATGTAATTTAAGTACTCGATGAGGTTCGAACCAGTGTAAACTGTGAAGTTGTTCGTTGCTAAGCTCGCCAACTGAACCAACATAAAACCAACAAATCGAGGTAATAAACACTTGAATAATATCACTAAAAATTGGCTACTCGATTCACCTGTGTCACTTTTCAGGAAAAATTCGTCTATCTCATCTTTTACAAAAATTGTTGCCAACCCTAGCTGTGTGAAGATTTCGCATTTCCTTAATTTAACGCGCCTAACTTAAAGTTGCGATGGACGTAGGCCCCCGGATAAACATACTTTTCATGAATAAAATAAAATGTCATGAACAGTTATGCATTTCGGATGGACGATAATGCATTTTGTTACGTTTGGGGCGCAACGGTGAAATCTAAACGTAACAACTCCTCCCTTTCCACGAGTGGATTTTCTAGGATAGAAAAACCACTAAGCTACTCCTAACCAACTACTGGAACGTAACTATTTACACAAATAAAAACAAATCGTATGTACAACTAATCTATAAACAAAATTAATATACTAATTAAATAAAAATCCTATTTGTTACTCTATGTCGGGAGGTTTTGCCTTCAAATCCTTACTCGACCAAAGACCTTTTTCTCTACCAAATTCGTCTTCTAGAACGTATGTCCAAGGAAACACTTTCTCCTTAATAAACAAAGGACCTACATATTTAGGGGCAAGCTTTTTTGTAAAATAATCGGGTGCACTCGACAAAACATAGTTTTTTCGGTACACCTCTTGACCGACATTAAATTGCTCGGGTCTTTTACGCAAATTATACGCTTTTTTACCCTTATTCGACGCAGCTAATAATTTCCGTTTTACGAAACTAAACAATTCTTTTAAGCTATTAACTTTGCATTCTGTACCTATTGCTTCATCATCGACAAACACATCTTTACGATCAAAATCTTTCCCTGACAGGATCATGGACCTGCCAAAGTTTACAAAATACGGTGTTTGTTGCGTAACCTCGCTTTTGGAATTGCGAATAGCACATGTAATTTTTGCAAGGTTCTCATCTCATTCCCTATGATTTTTATTAACATATGAGGCGATCATTCCCTTAATGGTTTTGTTCATGCGTTCGGTGGGGTTGCTTTGCGCATGGAAGTACGGGGTATATTTGGCTTGAACGTCATATCTTTCTAACAACTGCTTGTATTCTTTACTAATGTATTGGGGCCCATTATCACTGATGGCGACCTTTGGGACCCCAAACACCAAGAATACTTCATTTTCTATTCTTTTTAGAATGTTAGCAGCCAACGAATTCCTCATTGCAAATGTCAGCACGAACTTACTGAAGTAATCAACTACCACTAACAGAAATCTATTCCCGCTTTTTGACTTAGGGAAGGGTCCCATTAAGTCGGACGATATAGTTTCCCACGGCTGAGATGGTTGAGGGTGTGAGAGCATATGTCCAATTGGTTGTTGATTACTACTTTTATATTGGAGACAAACTCTACACTGTCTAACGAATTTTGCCACGTCATACCTCATTTTAGGCCAAAAATAAGATTTCACTAAACGCGCATAAGTTTTGTAAACCCCTGTGTGACCCGCCGTTGGGTTGCAATGAAATTTATTTAAAAGTTTGAGTTGCTCTGACTTTCGTACGACGATCTTCCAATTCTCCCAATCTTGACCAAAATCCGTAGGTCTGGGAGGTAAGTACTTGTATAGGGTTTCGCCCTCTACTCGCCATTGACGAAATTTCAATGGTTCCTTAGCAACACTAACCAACATTTTATTATACCATTTATCAGGTGGGACTTTATCTAATTCTACCAAATTAATAACCGGAACGCTACGGCTCAACGTATCCGGCACAACATGTTCTTTGCCTTTTCGGTGAACAATTTGGACATCGTATTGTTGCATTTTTACCGCCCATCTAGCTAATCTGCCGTTACAATCTTTCAGATTCTGTAACCAGACCAAAGAATGGTGATCGGTAATCACTTTAACGTTAGGGACACCCTCTATGTATTGCCTAAATTTTTCGAGAGCGAAAAGAACCGCTAGACATTCTCTCTCGGTGGTACTATATTTTCTCTCCTGACTAGTAAGAGAACGACTGATATAAGAAATGACTTTCTCCCCGTCAGGATGAGGCTGACTTAATACTGCTGCGATACCCCACCCGGATGCATCGGTTTGAACCTCAAAGGGCAAACCGTAGTCGGGACAACTTAAAATTGGAGCCGTCACCAATTTTTCTTTTATAGCCCTAAATGCGGTTTCGCATTCGTTAGACCATTCAAACCTCTTATTAGATTTTTTAAGTAGAGCAGTAATTGGAGCTATAAGAGAAGAAAGTTCCGGAATAAATCGCCTGTACCAACTAAATGTACCCACTATTCCGCGAACTTCACTAACGTTCTTAGGTGCCGGAAGTTCTAACATGGCCCTAACCTTATCAGGGTCTACATGAAGACCTGATTTGTCTACAACATACCCTAAGTATTTCAATTGTGGACGACAATATTGACACTTTTCTCTTTTGATGGTAATATTCGCCTCCCTTAAACGTCTAAACACTTCGTTCAGTATTTCTAAATGTTTCTCAAACGTGTCGGTAACTATAATAATGTCGTCAAGGTAGCAAAAAACGTAGGGTAACAGATCGTAACCTAAAATCTTATCCATAAGCCTTTGCCAGGTGGCAGGACTTGTGGATAACCCAAACGGAAGACGACAAAATTCCCACAAACCTCGGCCAGGAACTACAAATGCTGTATACTTCCGAGATTCTTCTGCTAGGGGTACTTGGAAGAATGCCGATTTAACATCTATAGAGGACAAGTAGCGCGCGTTTTTTAACTGATCTAGGGTATTGGTAATGTAGGGCATGGGGTAACTATCCTTTTCTGTGACCCTGTTTAGTTTACGGAAGTCTACGCAAAAGCGGTACTCCCCACTCTTTTTTTTAACAAGAATGACCGGAGATGCCCAAGGACTATGGCTTTTACGCACAATACCCTCGGCGATCATCTCGTCTAATTGTTCATTAAGCCGCGCCTGAACAACAGGAGACACAGGATAATACCTCTGTTTAATAGGTTCGGCCGTCGTTTTGATGATGTGTTCGACGACATTGGTACATCCTAACCTATCACCCATTAACTGATAATTTTCCGTAATTAAATTATCTAAACGACTTCTCTGTTCGCCAGTTAAGTCATCGCAACTTTGAACCGCGTTACCTAACTCAAAACATTCGATGGAGTCGTTGGCCAAGATCCAATTATTACTCCTTAAATTAGGAACGACTCCCATTGTCTTCCAAAAATCTACCCCCAGTATAAGAAGATGTGGTAATTCCGGTACTACTACTACAGACACTAACTTCGTGCGGTCACCCACCTTCATAGGAAGTGTGCACTTGCCTATGCTATGGACCGTTTGTCCATTGGCTACCGTACAAATTGTATCATCAGGTTCTAATGACACCCCAAGCTTCCGTATGTACTCATGTCCTTTTTTTCCCATGATGGTATAACTCGAGCCTGAATCTAACAAACCCCTCAGTTTACGACCAAAAATATCCACTGTGAGGTATGGACGCTGATCGTCACCAGCGTGCTCTAATATATAGTCAAGGACATGGTACATATAACTATTAGTCGAATTGGACAATTGTTCGACCGGTTTAGCTCGACTGCCTAAACGCGATCTGAGCCGTTTCCCAAACGTCTAACAGCTCCCCTATATGCACCCCTACCAGCGCGTGTAGCAATATTTGCCTCCCTGACATCGTCGACTTCGGTTACCCTCCTACTAGGAACTGCATTGTCACAGTACGGGCAATTATCAGCGACCTTTATTCTCTTGCATCGGGAACAGCGAACTTGTTTCGGCCCTGTCCTGCAATCACGTGAATAGTGCCCTGTTTCACCACAATTCCAACAGGAACTTGTGTTTCCCCCCCTGTTCACACCTGCATTCTTTTTGGAAAAGGTGGCCCCTACAAATGCCAAGTCTGGCTCCAGGCTTCTACTTTTATGCGGCGGAGGCGTATAATTGTCTATTAATTCGCGAGTTCGCGTCTAAAGCGAAGAATTTAGACACGCATTAACCCTCAACACACCAACCCACGGACTAGTTCGACCAACACGCGCAGTTTATGGAGCTGCAAACATCCCCGCAGTCTGGCAACGACGTATGGAAACCGTTCTTCAAGGACTCCCAAATGTCAAAAACTTCTTTGATGATGTTTTAGTTTTCGCAAGTGATTTTGATAGCCTTATGACCGCTTTGGAAGCTACTTTAAATCGCATGGAAGCTCATGGCCTAAAACTGAACCGTGCAAAATGTGTTTTCGCCACGCCATCTGTTGAATTTTTGGGTCACAGAATTGACTATCAAGGCATACACATCTGACAAACACATTGAAGCAATCCGCGACGCACCGAAACCATCGACATCAGAAGAACTGCAGCTATTCTTGGGAAAAGCCACCTACTATAACTCGTTCATCCCAGATCTCGCAACAAAGAACCGTGCACTTCGTAACATATTAACTACCGAACCGTTTAAATGGACACAAGAAGCCGAAAGCGCTTATAAAATTATCAAAGAAATTCTGATTTCGCCACAAGTTCTAATGCCCTACGATCCATCACTGCCACTTTTATTAGCCACCGATGCTAGCAAAACAGGGCTAGGTGCCGTTTTATCCCATCGATTAGAAGGTGGCCAAGAACGACCGATCGCTTATGCTAGCCGCACAATGACCACGACTGAACAGAAATATCCACAAATCGATAAAGAAGCACTTGCCATCGTTTGGGCCGTACAAAAATTTTTTCATTATGTTTACGCTCGTCACTTCACACTAATCACAGATCATAAACCGCTGACGCAAATCTTACATCCAGAAAAATCACTACCAGTATTATGCATAAGTCGTATGGCCAATTATGCAGACTATATGGCACATTTCAACTACGAAGTTATATTCAGACCCACCAAGGATAACGCAAATGCTGATTACTGCTCCCGCGCTCCACTAGCAAACGTCGCCAATCTGATCAACAACCTCGCCGTAAAAGAAGAAAGAAAACTAGAAGAATATGACGATTTTGATCATTTCACGCTACATCAAATAACGCAATTGCCCGTCCGCTCTGAAAACATAGCTAAAGAAACACGAAAGGATCCTCTCTTAGGTAAAATAGTCCAACTACTGGAATTAGGACAAAATTTATCACGTTTTAATTACAAATCACCAGAATCTAACTACACACTCGCCGCAAACTGCTTATTATTTGAACACCGAGTCGTAATTCCGTCATCATTAAGAAAAGCAATCCTGAAAGACTTACACGCAGCTCACGTGGGTATTGTAAAAATGAAAGGAATGGCACGTTCATTCGTATTTTGGCCAGGTATCGATGCTGACATCGAAAACATAGCCAAGTTGTGTTCCGAATGTGCAAAGCACGCGCATGCTCCACCTCAATATCGAGACCATCATTGGGAATACCCGAAAGGACCCTGGCAACGAATTCACATTGACTATGCAGGGCCAATTGCAGGCACAATGTTGCTCATTGTAGACGATGCATACAGCAAATGGCTTGAAGTCAAAACTACTACATCAACAACAACTACATCAACAACCGCAATCCTTGATGAACTTTTTGCAACGTATGGCACTCCAATTACCGTGGTAATTCGACAATGGCCCTCAATTTACATCATCCGAATTTAAAGAATTTTTACAGGTAAGTGGTGTAAAACATCATAAACTCACAGCACCGTATCACCCAGCAACCAATGGTCAAGCAGAACGTTATGTGCAATCGGTAAAGAACTCTTTGAAGGCTATGGCGACGACGAGAGGGACAATCCAGCAAAACTTAAATAAATTCCTCAGACAATATAGGAAAGCCCCACATGCAACAACCGGACAACCACCGGCTATGCTATTTCTAGGACGTAACCTACGAACGCGCTTAGATTTGGTAAGACCAGAAGATATCCATACGCGAATAAATGAAAAACATGAAGCTGAACATAACACAACTTTCCGTACGTTCCAACCAGCTCAATTGGTCTACTTCATGTCCGGTAACTCTAACATGGACAAATGGATTCCGGGTATTGTCAAGACGCGCCTTGGAGATTTACACTATGAACTAGATTACAATGGTAAACCTTATAAACGCCATATTGACCAAATAAGACGACGACAAGAAAACATATCTCCATATGAAGATATAGATGAACTACCACGTCGAACACGTGTATTTGGAAGCGATACCCCACAACGTTCAGATCAACAGGAGCAGACAGAGACACCACAACTAGACCAACAGCAACAAGTAGAGATATCACAACCACAGCAAATGTATACAATCCCACAACGTAGAACGCAACCAGAACAGGTAGCCTTACCACCAATCACGGCCACACCAACACCCCGCCGTTCGGAGCGCCTGCGAAGACCGCCACAGCGATTCTCTCCAAGCTAAAGTACGAATGATCCAATGGTCTCCTGAGGAGGGAAGAAATGTTATGTTTGTTTAACCTTTTAATCATTTTGTAGTTGGTATTACTTAGTACATTCGGTATACTATATAAGTAACTGAATCAATGGAATAGGGATACCAAAATAGTTTAGTAAATTGTAAATAAAACGTTTAAACGCAAACCCATCTTGATAAATACATTTCACGCAATTACCTGATATTGCCGATACAACAATTGTAATTTTAACATGTTTTTGTTTTCCTTTGTTTGTAATCCCCTTGTTTTGTTTGTTTTGTCATTTTAGCGTCAAGTTTCTTTCCACCCCTGTTGCAATGTCACTTACCAACATCTGAAGTTTTCTGTAACTTTACTATGTTTAATGAAGGTTAAAGTCAGCGTCGCACCGAAATTACAATATTCTTCAAATGTTGTAAGGCAGGTGTAGCCGGGAATTTTAACCTCTTTTTATTTTACCCCCGGGGGTAAAAATTCCCTAGTGGAATTTTACCCCCCCCCCCGGTAAAAATTCTCTAGTGAAATTTTACCCCCGGTAAATATTCCCTAGAGAAATTTTACCCCCAATAAAAAATGATTAGGGGGTAAAATTTCACTAGGGAATTTTTACCGGGGGGTAAAAAAGCTCAAAATATTCTTAGTGAATTTTTACCCCCTTAAGAAATTTTATAGGTAAATAAGAATTTTTATATCTGTTTATGTATCAAATTCCATAATGTTTTACTGCGAAATGCTAAAATAACTTCCTCAGATATTGGAAGAATTAAATAGGATAATTTAAAAGTTTAACACAAAATTTATTTAAAACTTACATTTTCTTATACACTTTTTTTACCGAAACTACTACTTCAAAATTTTTTGAATTTTTATGGTTCAAATATATTGCCAGATTTTTGTAACTATTTTTTTGTTCTTCAAAAAGGTGCATTGAACTTGAAAACCTTAGCCTTGCAGGTTTTTTTGACATTTGAGAAGACGATGAATATATATCGGCTCCTGCAGTGAAAAGCATCTCAACATCTGTATCCCAAATTGCATTTTCGTCAATTTTCGTCATATTCATGTAATTCATAACACCAGAAAACAGATCAACTTCTTGTTTTAGAGTATTCATAAATTCTGTAATTAGCTTTCGTACTTCCTTGTGCTGATCTTCACTTCCACTTAAGTTCACTTCACTTCCATAAAGATATGCATCTAAAAAAGCAGTTAACGTCTATAACTTCACTGCATTTTCACGACGCTTATCATAAGAAGTTTTTTGCTTTTCTTGCCTTTCCTTTATATTTTCAGCGGTCTTTTGAAATACACACTTTTGAATTTTTAATAAACGTCTCGAACACAAACGCACCTTGCTTCCCTGACCAGGGGCATGGTGGCGTTTGAAAACTACATTATACACCCTTTCAAACAATACCACCTCGCCGCCCTGGGACCCCCATTCCTCCACTGCGATTTGTTGAAATGTGGGAGATTCCCCACCCCACCATGCATTACTATTACTTTTTCAATTTAAATAATAAATTATCCTATTTTATTTATTTTTATTCTTCCAAAATCTGAAGAAGATATTTTAGCATCTCAGAATAAAATATAATCGAATTTGATACATAAACACTAATAAAAATTCTGATTTACCTATAAAATTTATTAAGGGGGTAAAAATTTACTGAGGTTATTTTGAACTTTTTTACCCCCCGGTAAAAATTCTCTAGGGAAATTTTACCTCCAGTAAAAAATGATTAGGGGGTAAAATTTCACTAGAGAATTTTTACCGGGGGGTAAAATTTCACTAGGGAATTTTTACCGGGGGGTAGAATTTCACTGGGGTAAATATTCCCGGTTACACCGGTGTCACACTGGCAGTTTTCTTTTATTTTATTTTTAACTTGGGCAAATTATAAGGTACGCAAATAGATTAATGTTGCATAAAGAACGATCGTTTCCCGCGCGACATGGTGGTGCCCACTTCCCGGGGTTGCTTTGCCAATTCGTGAACGGACTACGGTCGCGCTAAAGCGCGACACTTAATCTGTGACAACCTTATAATTTGGTCATCTCAAGCAGGTTTTTGAAACTTTTATCCTGCTCTCTACTCAATTTCCATTTCACTAAACTTTCCATATACCTAATTAAATATAGAAGAGAGGGCTACCCAGCCCTATTATCTATAACACATGTAATTCGGGAACTGTAAGGTATCCTCGTGCCTCGTTCTAAATTAATAAATGTTATTTGATAAATCTCCTTGTCGTGATGAATTATAATCGCAGATATTACATTCAAACGGTTTTTTACCAGTATCAGGTATAGGAATTTCATAATCTTGATCCACTTCAGAATCGTTCGTTTTGGTTTCTTCTTTAATGTCAATGGAATGATGCACCTGGTCTTCCTGCTTGATATCCATATCACTCATAACTTCTATTTTAATGAATACTGTAAGATCCATATCGATGTAGATGATTGATTAACAATGGTATTATTCTATCCGAGTTATTATTTATAATGAAGTGTTTTTAATAGAGAATCTTATTGCTCACCGCACTTCAACTATGGTGGTATTACAGTGATCTGTAATAACTACAGGTAAAAGCGGCGGGAATTCAAACACGAAAACAAAAGTATAACCAAACATATAACTCGACTTAACCTAATATTAAACAGAACACATCTGATGTGGACACCACATGACTTCCTAACTTCCTAACTCGAAAAGGTCTGGAATAATGGTTTTGTTTTCGAGCCGAGACCCATTTACACGACGTCGTGAGTAAACTGTCGGTTATCCAATCAAAGTTACAATACTGACCGCCGACTCGCGAAAGTCAGATATATTAATTGTTTTGTTATTCGAGTGGAGTCTCATTCCTACATCGTCGTGAAGAAACCGTGGGTTATCCAATCAAAGTTACAATATTGACCGCCGACTCGCAAAGGTCAGGAATAATTGTTTTGTCATTCAAGCCTTTTAAAAATCGTTAGGAAATAAGCCGTCGTTAATACGAGCAAAGTTCCCACCTAAATGCCGACTCGCAAACAGCGGTGTGGCGAGGGGTTTTGGCGCCCGGGGCGGTTCCTAAATTTAGCGCCCTCCAAATTTAGTTTGCAACTTGCAAGTTGTCAAAAAAGCTAAAAAAAAAAAAAGAAGGTCAACGGTATGTTTTTATGTTATGTTTATGATCTTTTTTGAAAATTTTTGGCGCCCTTTGAATGGCGCCCTGGAGCTATCGCTCCTTTGATCCGTGCCTTGCCACGGCCCTGCTCGCAAACGTCTACAACTGTCGTTGTTATAAATAATATTGAAATTTATTCAAAGATCTACCTATTTAACCACTATTCTATATACAAAATTTGGTTTCATAAATACTAAAACAGCATATTGCATTTTGAATTTTTTTAAATAGTCTCAAATTGTTAATTGCAATCTATTGCTGATATTTGTATAAAAATTTAATATCAAAACATGTATTGATAGACGTAATATCTAGTTAGCTATAAACTAGCTAGTTGATGATAAACTTTCTGACGGTAGGTATCAGGCCCGTAGCCAAGGGGGGGGGCACGTGCCCTCTCTACAAAATATAAAAAAACAACATTTTTTTTTGTAATAATAAAAATCCCCGGAAGCGGATCCCCAAAAATGTTACTTTTTACAAAAGGCGTTTTATGAGTGCCCCCCACCCCCCGGAAATGAAATCCTGGCTACGGGTTTTTTTAGATTACTTCCTTAGATAGTCAGAATTAATATCCTATTTAAATTTTCACCCGGACAAACCCGGAAACATAACTAATTTACTAATTTATAAAAAAAATTTTAAAAACAATAAAATTTTATTACCAATTTCTATACGTCACAGAGACCTTAAAATTGTGTTATAAATTAATGTATTTAGGTAATAATAGACTACATACCTTCATTTTTTTGTCCATATCGAAATCTTCTTCTCAATCTAAGTATCACGCTGCCTGTTGGGAGGATTAAAAGTAGGTGTTTTTCAAAGCGCCGAAAACTGCAATGTACAACGTAACCGAAGACAAAATTCCGAGTGCCGTTATAAACAGACTACTGTTTATTTGACTATACCGTTTGATTCCCCAACTATTGCACTACTCCAAAAATTATTACAGTGGTCCTATTGTGTATAAATTTGAGTTTTAGCCAGGATTTAGGGTCAAATCCCACTGTGCGATGTAGAAACTATTTTAATCTCTAGTTTAACAATATAGGTACTATTAATATAAAGTAAAGAGTATTAGTTGATATTTATTACGTTTTATTTTATTTTACTATTCAAGAGTAAGAACCAGGTCATTTAAAGTATTTCGATGTTTATACTCAAAAATAATTAAAAAATTTTAAATTAAAAAAATTTCTTTTTTTAAAACTTATGTAGTTTATGTAACTAAAAATATGCAGCTCAACCCTGCAGTAATTTTATCTTTCCGTAATGCTTTTAAAGTTTTTACAAATTACATATACGTCATATTCATATGTGGTCAAAGTACATAATTCGTTATTAATCAAATATATAGAGCAAATCAGAATATGAGTCAACTGGCACATTTAGTTTCATCATACACTGGATAAACATAATAATTCAATCCCCCAACATAGAAAGCCAAACTTACGAGTCTCGAGAGTGACCTACACAAAATGGCCTCCGTACAAAATAAACCAAACTTTAATCTCAATCATAGAATCTAGGAGTACCTGCAGTTCTTGTGTTATCAGTATTGAGCTTTTCAGTTAGTCATATGTGATAATTATCTACCATATGTGGTTCTAACATTAGCATGTGAGCACGCCTGCACATATGTTCTCATGATGATTACAGTTTATAAATTTTAATACACATGTTCATTTAATTCGATTACTCGAAATTCGTACCTTTTGAATTTAATTATATTACAATAATATTTACCTCTAGTTTGCCGAACCACATTAATTAAAATAATATAACACAATAGTACAACAAATAAATTTAGGTCGCGTGTAAACACGTCTCGTCTGCTTGACTACCCCAATCTAACCGGTCGCCATTTACGGACCCTTCCTCCCGTTGTAGCCCTTCTTCTCCCACTTCTTTTGGTGGTGTCTCAAGTCACATCCTTTTGTTAGATAGTTGGTAATGTTTTACGTTCAGCACTTCCAATGTAATGTATGTGCATTTGACGGTATATTTTAATCATTTAAATCGTTCCTTAAGCGCCAAATATAAATTACGTAAATATCATTACACAACTAGCAGCTCAAGAAGAAAGTCGTTCACTGTGGGAATTTATTTTGTGCGAATTTTCAACGTGACCCCTGTGACGAGGGGTATCATCGGCTCATCGGTATCATCATCATAACATCGGCTGTATCAAACCATACCGTTAAATTAATTTTCAAATTGAAAACAATTTTTACTACCCCCATGAATCTTAAAAAAAAACAGGTAAAATGCACTAATAATGCAAATTTTAAAAATAAACCCATTTTGCTTCTGCATTTGAAATAAATAAATAATTTCATAATTTTATTATCTCAGTATTCCTTTACTAACCTGTAATCTCTTTAAAATACAATTTGCCCTCTCACAGGTACATTGTAATTTACAATTTGTAAAACCAATTACACTTTTTCTTAGGCATTTTTAAAATGTGCTGCTGTGTTTATTTATTTTGCAATATTCCAATTAATTATCATAAAATTTAAAGCCCTTCTACAAAGCGATTAAAGTCGTGGTCAAAATCAAAATAATAACTGTTAGTGTCGGGGTAATTAACCAGGTTAACACAATTTTCTTGTGTCTTGCGTGAAAAAAATTTTGATATTCATCAAGATATTTCAATTAATATAGAGGAGATTATCGACTTCTTAGCGAAATCAGAAAACAGAAAGATTGATAAAGCATTTTTTCCATTTAGTTTCTTTTATTTAGTAAATAAAAATTTAAAATTAGGCAATAAAGGTATACTTAATAATTATTCCCATAGGTAATATCGTTTTTATTCTTTACGACGAATTAAATTTCCCTACATTTTGTCTTAAGATATTTGACTACTCCCTTCCCCCATGGATTTTGGCTGGATCTGCCATTATTGTTATTATATTATAATTTACATTATAGCGCTACTATATATTGCCATTATGTAAAATATTGTAGGTGAAACTAAAAGCGATGAAGTTTAACCTTTATGTGAATGAGAAATAAAACACCTTCTAATGACGGCATGGGTACCCGGGTACCTTCATACATTACATGCACCCATCCGCGCCTATGCAAAGTTTATAATTATCTACGATAACAGTAAGACTATATTTTTATTGTGCTTTATGCCTAGCAAGGTTAGATCATATAGACCCATTTGATTTTTAGTTAAAAATTACAAGTATTTTCAGTTATTATAAAAATTAAATTTATAATTTCAACTAGGATGTCTCATAATGAGTCTACTGGACCAAGTCACGGATCTTTTCGAAAACCAAGATTGTCGAAAATAAAGTAAGATAAATAATAATTATTGTAATTATAAATTGTTTAAATGATGCAGTTACTAGCAAAAGAACTCGGACATACCTATTGTTTAGTTTACAATTAGCCATGGAATTTTTCTATTTATTAAATTTCAATAATTAAATTAATATAGTCATAACAATGAAAATTCAATTTTCAATTTAAATAACTTTTATAATTTTTAGCACATGTAAACAAAAGCATAATAAGTAGTTGACAAATTACTAAAGGCCAATTTTATAATAAAAGTTAACAGTTAAAATTTAAAAGGCGACTTAAGACAAAACAGAACAATAAAAATTATCAGTTTTGTTCTAAGTCTCCTTTTAAATTTTAGTGCCCTGCCAACTTTTATTATGAAATTGGCCCTAATCACTGCAACTTTAATGGGCGATTGTCAACTCGTCCGCTTGAGAGATTAAGTCCTAAACCAAATGGTAAACTCGTCCTGCTAGAAATTTTCTACCTTAATCTTCATAGGTAAACTCGGCCGCTTAACAGAAGATGTTCTAATCCTAGGTCGGCTTTAATCTTCAAACATATGAATGCTTAAAATTGCAAAAGGTACCCGGGTACCTATCCAGTCACATAAAGGTTAAGAACACAGTGACGGATCCAGGGGGTGGGTCATGACCCTCCCCTCTTGAATCTATAATTGTGGCTAAATAAAAGCTTCTCTAAAGTGTAAAATGTGTTTATATTTAATGTAATATTTAAATTTAAAAAAAACTGATGATATCCATGAAAATCCTAACTTTTCACTTACGTGCTTCTAGGACAATAAAATAATCGCCCGCGGCGCGTTTCGCTAACGCGGTCGTCGCATAGATATTCAGGCCTAATGAATATCCATTACCTGTGTACCCCCCCGTTACCAAAAGTCTAGATCCGCGCCTACAAGAACAGATAGAGATAGACAAAGCCAATTGATGACGTGTTGTATACAATGTTTTGATTAGATATTTTTTGTATAAATAATATTATTATATTTAAAAATTTAAAATCATTGCAGCTAAAAGAAATCAATTAAAAATCGCTGTTCGAGTTCTCGGCAATGTAATGTTCCCTTTTTCAAGAAAGTTTATTGATGTGATTAAGAGAACATTAAATTCCGGGAAGCTCGAACAGTGATTTTTAATTGATTTCTTTTAGCTCCAATGATTTTAATTATTTAAATATATATTTCAAGAGCTAATAATATTATTAATTTAATAAAAATAGGTTGGTGTCGGTGAAAATTTTAAAAATTCAATTCCTGCAACTGATCTCCAATTTTAATGAATTTTTTCATGGTCTCCAAGTACATATATGAAATATTTTATCAATTAACAGCGACGTCAATTCATTTTCTGTAAAAATAATTATAATATTATTTTAAAACATCATATTACATTTTTTTTTTTTGAAACAGAAAAACTAAATTTATTCAATTATGCATTGTTATGGTCTGTTACGGTTTAAAACTTCAATGTTTTTAATGCATTAAATATAAAATTTCCTGTTACACCAGACAGAAAAGGTGGCTTGCGACATTTGGAACCCAAATATATGCATAATTCAATTTTCAAAATGTTGAGAGTAACGCCAATTGACCTATGAAGAATCTACCTGAATCTACCTACCCATCACTACCTGCTTAGTTCATGGAATCGGCAGAATATTTAAAATTTGTGATAGTTAGCAAAGAAACAAACTTTCTGTAAAAATATAGTGGTATCTAGCGGAGAAATTCTGAACTTAAAAATTCTCATAGCGGACAAATCCAAAACTAAAAAATTTTACTATCCCAAATTCAGGTAAGGTTGTCCAACTACTTGTATATTTAAACTATGCTACAGGTGCCTAATTGGGGATATTTGTTTAGCCTGTTGCGTCATTCAATTGAGTCAATATTCAATCAAACACGATTGAGAATTTTACCATCCCATTCAATAATTGCGAGTATAAGAACTGCAAATTATTGTCTCTTGAGTCCTGCTACCGTCTTCGACGTACACCAAGTGCTGGGGTTCATTGTGCTGCGATTGTGCCAGCATCTTTTGTTCAGTCAACTGCCGAGTGGTCGTTGCCGACAGCTCAGACGAAGTTCATCATCCTTCAAGCAGCTGGAAGCGTCACGTCGTTCTTCGGATTCTTGAAGAATCGAAGCAAGGGTAGTAAACTACCATTGTCGTTACCAAAATTTTATAAAGTAATCAGTTGTCGATTGGAATTGTGCGCGGCGTGATTGATTTTTATGAATTATTTTTATTAATATTAGTATTAAGAATTTGTGCATTGGAAGTTGTTGTTGTATTACTTGATAATAATTTTTATATTAGATGCAATACATTATTATTCAATTGCCGTTGTTTTATTCAGAGCAGAAGCAAATTCTTTCTTATTTCAGATCCACGCTCTTTTGCTTTTCCATTTATCATAGAGCTCGTTATAACAACTGGGGCTTTACCGCTGAATTTTTTTGTAATACTGGGGAACACCTATCCCAGGTGTGGTGAGAAATTATCGGCTCCAGGTTTTCTTTTGGATAAAATAAATTTCGTTATAGTAATTCCCAAAGTCCTTCAGTCTTCTAATAGCAAACTAAAGTTATTTGGTATCGAGAATTCCTGGAACAGAACCTTTAGGTATTTGGGGATAACGTTAGACAAGGAACTTCAGTGTTCAGTGGGGCCTGCATAACAAAACTTTTTGGAAAACACAAACAGTGACTTTATAGAGACATCAGTGACGACACGAGCCCCTAAATCGGTCCAGGATGTTGCAAAATCTCCTATTCGGCCCAGGATGTTGAAAATTCAACAAAAAATATATGCTCTAGATTGGCCTGTGCTTTAAATTAAAAGATTTTCTATTTCTCATGTTAATAAAAGGCACCAATAATATAAAAAACTTAATTTTTATTCTGGCTTTAGAAATATATAAACAAAAACATGGTAGTCAATCAAAAGTCAGACATTGTTTGTCGCCACTGTCTCTATAAAGTCACTGTAGTTAAGAAAGACGACTAGCGCCATCTGTGGTGTATGAAGAAGATGTGGCGCCATCTTTTAACTTGTTTGTGAACTTTCGATGTAATTAATGTGATATATAAAGTTCCGCTTGCTAAGAGGATCAAACTCATGATTCCTAGGGTCTAATACAAAGCATCGTGCGCATAACTCGTTTCACTACCAAGAGTCGGACTAATGTGTATACTGACGTGTTTTTTAATAACCACAAACAATTTTCCCGCAGTATTATTAATAAAAATAGACTTGCCGAGCCACATGTGCACGAACACGACGTTCACTCTTCCTAATTCACTTTAAAACTTTGCAAAATCCTACCTTGGTCTTATAAAATCTTTGTTGACACCTCCACCTAGTAAATCCACAATTTATGTTTAATTTCACTTTATTTTTTAATTATTTAAACAAAATTTTCCTCCGCTTTACCAAAATAAGCCGCAGGCTTGAGCAAAACTCAATTCCCCTTTTCTATCACAATCGACTGGTCTAGCTACATACGCATGCGCGGTCTAACAAATCTTATTTTTAAAAACAACAAAATAAATTTTCATATTCAAATTAAACTTAAAAACTATACATTTTATACTATTTTCATTAATACCCATCTCATCAACTTAAAAACACGACAATACATTAGTTCGCCTTATCTGCTGCACTTTGTGGTATTGTGGTTTATTGTAACCTAAGGCCGCTATACAACATAAGAATTATAAAATAAATAATTTAAATCAATATAATTTATTTTCATGTGCAACAACACAACATTTGCTTTTAAATAACAAAATCAACAGGTTCAGTCCTCTTCTGGTTGTACTATTAATTCATTATTTTGTAGTATTTAATTCTTTGGGATTGCTACTGGAGTGTATATTTCATCAAAACAAATAATATATGCAACTTCTTCATTTAAATACAAGAATTTTATGTCAGTTTTATATCTACCATCGGGAACAAGTGGAGGTAAGCGAGATATATCGAAAACAAAATTAATGGCGTAATATGTAATATCCTAAAAGTTAAAAACTTTAAATATGTACCTACTTGAATAAATTATAATATAAATAATATACGAAACCTTTTCAAATTATTGTACATTGCCTTGATTTTGTTCGCTGAATGGAAATGTTAAAATTAAAAAAAAAATTTGTAAACAAAATTATATTGATGTAATCATAGACCTTTGGATATTGAAATTCGAGTTCCCACTTTTTAAAACTTTTGTGACAAGGCAATTTGTGTAGTCAGAGACAGCCCCATAGGAAAAAAGAAGGGGGAGCTTTCCTATCAATATTTTAGGAAGAATGAAAAATCGTCAATAAACTGGATTTTTCAAGAAATTCAATAAATTGTGAAAATTCTTTTAAAAAAGAAATCAAATTTGAAGAATCAATTTTAAGAAATCAAAATCAAAAATCTCGATAATCCACTCATAGACATAATTATATGTTATAATTTGTTAAAAAAAACAAAAACCAAAACAAAGATATTGCAATTTCGGCGATAGTTTATCCGGCGCAAGCAATTTGGCACAAAATCTGATAAGAAATTGTTATTTTTATTTTACGAGGTTGTTGTCCAACGATGTTGGATCTTCGATGTTTGTTAACCATATCATTACCAACAAATACGAGGTGACTTCACGAGTAAACTTTAATTAAGCCCGTTCTTCAAATGCTTTAAAATAAATTTACTTAAAGAATTTATAATTAAGTAAATAGTAAAATAAAATTAATTAACAATTGCAATTATATTTTTCACTTTATTCGAATTTAAAATTATAATTTCCATTTGTTCAAAAAATAGCAGCTATCTTCTCGGCCGATCCTTCATCAAAATTTTAGATTCTGAATATTAAATAAAATTAAAATAATTAAAAACCAAAATCACTGTGCATGAAGTAAGAGGAGGGTCTCCAATGCCGCAGTAAGTGCTGTGCGCATTACACCTGTTACTACCAGACAGATTAGTCTCTGGATCCGGTGTAGGGAGGACGCTGCTGTTGCTTGTTTAGTTCTGGGTCACTAGACAAATGCGCCGCAGCATAGCATAGGTCTGAAAAAGACCCCATGATCATCCCATTGCTCTCCGACACTGCCAAAAAGCCATCCCTGCTTTACAAATTTTGGCTTTCAGATGTTTTCCCCAGTTTAACTTCTTGTTAAGTATTATTCCCAGACACTTGACTGTACAAAACTGATCCATTTTGCAATGATCGTGGGAACCCCGTATTGGCTTAGCGCTGCATTTATGCTTTCAAAAGTGGTTTTATCAAAAGTCCTTTCGATATCAATAAACGCTCCTAGGGTGGACTCTTTGTAGCCCAATGATCTTTCGACACGCTCCACCACTTCAGGTTGGGCGGTCTCAATGAATCTCCCAGTGATATAGGCGTGATGGCTTGCGTGTAGTGGTCTGTGTATCAGAGCCGTATCAAGAATCTCTCTGTCGCACAGTTTTTCGGACGTTTTGAGAAAAAACGAAGTCAAGCTAATATTGGTCTGTAGGATTTTGCCAGAGAGTAATGGCTTCTACCTGGTATAGATATGAAAATAACTCTGACCTTATGCCATTCCTTCGCTGTCTATCCGTATGCAATGCACGCCTGAAACACTTGCACTCGGTAGCCGAGCAGGTGATCCAAACCCCACTGAAGGAAAATTTTGAAGGGGCTAAAGTTTGGGTCTTATTCATCATCTTTCTTTGCAATTTCCGAGTTAGCCTCAGTCGGTGGTTGCCTTATAGCGTCAGTCCAACCGAAATCGAAGACTATCTTACTGTCGGGAAAGTGTGTGTATAAAAATATAAGTATTTTGGTAGTTTGTAAGAAGGTTTCTGTGTACGACCCATCCTCTCGACATAAACTACCGGGTTCTTGGTGTGGATCTTTCGCATATGATCTTATTTAGCCTAGCTGCAGCGGCGGTTGTTTCGACATCGCTGTAGAAGACTTTTCGTGATTTGCGTTGCTTCCGACAAATTGCTCTTTTAAACTCCGACCAGTGCGCTTTAAGTCCTTTTTAGAGATTTGTGCTTTATTATAGAGTTTTCCTGTCGCTTTCTTTAGCTGGTCGAGTTATTCCCATCACCAGGGCAGGGATTGCTTAAACCCGCAGTCCAACCGTCCTTAGCGGACATGACAGTTCATATGCCTTCGTGAGAGAGTTCTGTAATTCATTAGCATACATCTCTATTTCCTGAGTGGATGTTAGTTCTATTTACTTTGTTGGAAAATCCCTTCAGCATTCTGGTCTCATGGATGCTGACAGGTGCTCTAAAAAGTCTGCTTTCCTCGGATTCCTGTATTGCTTGGGTTCCATTGATTTGGCTTTTAATTTCAAAGAGATCCATCTATGATCTGACATTGTTAGCTGGTCGGACACTTTCCAGTTATATAAGTAATTTGAAATGCTTAATGACGCCAGGGTAATGTCAATTACCGAGTTGCTGTGGGGTGAGACATAAAAAGTGGGTATGTCCCCGCGATTAAGTATTACTAGATTTGTATCGATAAGATATTCAAATTAATACGTACCTACATTGTTGGAATCTCTGCTGCCCCATGTTTGATGATGGAAGTTGGAGTCTCAACCAATTATGAGGTGTTTCTTTTGTTGCTCATAATAATTCATCAGATCCATCATCCTCCGAGAAAGTGGCAGTTCCGGCGAATCGAAAGTAGAAGATGCCATGTTACCACAATTTTTTATTGCGCTTAAACCCAGTGCGTTTGAATCGACCGTTTTTTTTTTAAATTGACTTGGAAACGGATCGGAAAATGTCGATACTCGTTACTCAAAAATTTAAAAGCTTGTACGAGGACCTAAAATATTGAGATGAGTTTATACCAACAAGAAATTTTTATATAATAATAAGTGATACATAAACTTTAGTTAAAATTTTATTTAAATACCCTACTTGTAATCCTCAGTATAATCGCCCTTCACTCCCAAGTGATAATTCAAAATACTTAAACCAATTTGTTCCTTTCGATGACTTATGAATTTTTATCATGAGCAGATTTTTGTAAGATCTTCAAGTTTTTCGCATTTTTCTTGACATGCACCTGATAATTTAAAACTTAATTCGGTTGCAGTCGATCATATATTAAACAGATATTCTCTAAACAAAGAACAGCGTAAACAATTAGATGATGAAATTTCCCGTTTTAATTCATCTTCGTCAGAATAGCTGGGTCAGGTTAATAAGGCCCAGCATTATATAGATAGGTACGGGGAACTCGCGTCCCTTTAAACGACAGTACCCACTCGGTCCGGCAATGCAAAAACATTTTCATTCGGAAATTGATAAAATGTTAAAATTGAAAGTTAACCCACCTTCAAATTATCCGTATTCCAGCACAATTGTGCTAGTTCATAAAAGGAAGGCAAATATCGCGTCTGCTTCGACGGCCGTAAATTAAACACAGTTACGGTCAAGGACTCATACCCTTTCTTTTTTAATCGACTACTAAGGTTAAGCGTCTAGTTGGCTTAATCAGGTATTATCGTATTTTTTACCCAATTTATCAGACATCACATGTATCGCATCACGCAATTAATAAAAAATAAAAAGAAATGGTATCCCATTTAATAGAATTCCAAAGCAGAAATTGCATTTGGAAAAAACAAGGAATTAATTATCAAATAACAAATTTAATTTAGGTCTTTGTAGATTACATTCTCATCATCAGTGTTTTCCTAAAATATTTTTTCTGTGCATGGCACTGACTCCAGTTTTATTCTGGATGCGGCAACAAAATCGCAGAATTATCGCAACTTTAAGCCTGGTATAACAGCGAATAAAATAGAAGAATAACATGACTTCTATTTTATCCTTCATGCTAACTTTCATGTTCATGCTAGCATTTGCTTGTTTTAATTGTTAAATGTGTTAATGTCGAAGACATTAAAATAATGTTCACTGTAGGTCAATACTTCTAATCGAACATCTTCAATTTTGTAGCCATTTTAATGAAACTGAAATAATTAATATAAAAAAAATTAATATAAAAATAAAAAGTTTTAAATTCATTAATACTTCTAAAAGCATTTTCGAGATTGATTCTAAAATTTAATTTCACAGCGAAGATTAAAATAAATTGCGAGTACAACTTACCTTGTCCGAAATACTGTCATTACAAAATATATTTTTAAAATATAATTTCAGAAATAGTAGTATGACATTTTTCATTATGAATTTGATTAAAAAAATTTAAAAATCTAACAAAAATATGTACAATGGTAACAAAAAAGATTAAAATCAGTCGTTTCCGTTAAAAGCATCATTAAGGTTTAATCATTAAGTATGTCCCTAACCCACTAATGAATAACGAACGATGAGTGCCATAATTAGTAATGCTATTATGTCGTATAAATCAGAGGACTGAATCATTGTGTTTGAATATGTGCATCATACTGCCTCTCGGCAGTATCCGATTAAATACTTTTACTTACTGCCAGAACTGCTACTTACTGCTGTAACTTATTTTACTGCTTAATATTACCATTTATTGTATAATATTGCCACTTACGGCCAAGTACTGCTAATTACTATCAAATACCACTACTTACTAGCTAATACTGATAAATACTGCTTATTATTCCCAGATACTGCCAATCTGCTCAAATTGCCTTGTACTGCTTAAATTGCCATTTATTGCCCCATACTACTTCTCTTTACTGCTTAATAATACTTGATACTGCTGTATATTTCAACGTACTTCCACTTAGTGCCTTTACCTCTATTTAGTGTACACTGTACTGCAATAGTGATTTGCTCCCCGTATAATACATTCAAAATTTCCTATTGCTTATGGTGTAAGAAACTTAAAATGGAATGAGTAATTGAATTGTGAAACACTGTGGGGGGAGGCCAGAAAAGCTTAACGCGGTACTGGCTGCTGCCTTTGCTGTCATGCTTGTTAGATGGAACTTTCGTGTAAGGTTCGGATCTAGGTTTTTTCCTTCTCAGGTCTTGAAGAAAGTTTTGTATGTTTAATTTTCCCCAAAACTAAAATTACTTATCTATTTTCGGAGATTAAAGTTATTATTATTATCGCTGAACGGGTTGTAGTTCAGAACCCACTTGCACTAAAGCTTTAGGCTTATTGTACCCCGCTTTCCAAGTTTTACTCCATCAGTTTGGTCTCATCAATAAAGTCGAGTATCCTGGTGATGGGTGTTTGTGTTATTTCCTCTATTGTCGGATAAGGAAAACCGAGATGTCTCCGAAGCTAGGGCTAAATATACACATCCTCCTCACATTTCCTACATGTAGAGTCTTCTACAACCCTAATAATGTTGAGGTGTCTGTTTAAACAGCAGTATCCTGTAATTACTCCTACTGCTTTCCTCATCTGTGGTCTACTTAGCTTGATGATTTCATGCTTTATGCTACTGGAGTGACCCGAAATGAACATCTGCGATTGTCGTAGTCCCGGAAGGCCTTTCCAATATGCAAGTTTGTTTAGTAGTTCCTTGATAGCCCTTTTTGCGGTCAGATAAACTATCCCGCAAGTTGGTTCCGGTCCTACTAAGCGGCGTTTGGCAGCTGCCTTGGCTAAGGTATCTGCTGTTTCGTTGCCTTTTATTCCAGTGTAACCTGGCACCCACTTCAGCGTTAAGTTGCTTTGTTTTGAACGCATCTCCTGTTCTGCGACCATTGATTCCTGCTCCAGTGCTAATTTCCTTTTTGGAACGACCTGTATGTCTGATGGTATCATATCAAGCCTCTAGCTCCTGTTTGGTACCTTCCCTTCCCCTCTCAGGTATGAGAACCCTGAAAGGTTTTTCGAAGTTTCTTACAGTGGTGGTTCTGTCAAAATACATGCAGAGCAAGTTGTTACTTTTAATTGAGTTAAAGATTATGATATGGTGACCAAACTCTAGGGATTACTCCTCCCTAGAGATTAGAGATTATAATTACACTAAAGGAAGTTTGAAGACTCTGTCACATATAGTAATGCAGCCCCTGGCCATTGAATTAGGACCACTGTAAATATTTCATTTTTCTTAGTTTTAAATTACAAATTGTTTCACTTATCCTGTTTATGGGAATCTTTGTATTCCTTAGGCACTTTTTGGCCTTTTTTAGTATCTTTGCTTATGACGGACTCTCGGAGACCATGATTAGAAAGACCTGAGTTTTACTTTTACCTTTTTTTTAGGAAACTAGGAATTTAGTCAAAATCAAACCGGAGCTGCACTACTAAGCGGTAAATATCTCGAAAATTTTATGTACACTTATATGAAATTTCCTTAAAAAGCATTGCAATTTCTTGAAATGTTTTGAAAATCTCTGGAATTCTTTAGAAGTCTTGACGTGTTAGAAATCTTTGGACTTTTTTGGAAATTTCTGAATTTTTTTGGAAATTATTGGAATTGTTTAGAAGCCACTGGAATTTTTGTAAATATCTCGAATTGTTTGGAAATTTCTAAAATTCTTGGAATTCTTCAGAATTTCTTGGAAATTTCTGGAATTCTTTGGAAATCTCTGGAATTCCTTGGAAATCGTCGGAATTCATTAGGTTCAAATTTGTTTGGAAATCTTTGGAATTCTTTAGTAGTCTGTAATTCTATGGAAATCTATGGAATTCTTAAAAATTTTGTGGAATTCTTGGAAATTCCAAGAAATATGAAATTTTTGGAAACACAGTAATACTCCGGACTTACGCAATAGGTGGGACAGAGCGATAACCGTGTAAGTCCAATTCGCGTAAATCGGGGTAAAATTTCGTATATAAATGCATACTAATTATGTGTCATTGGAACCGGAAACTAAAGAAAATAGTACTTTAGAAAAAAAATGTGTAATAAAATCTTCGACAATACCACAAATTATATTATTATGAATTTCAACGTAGTATGCTTCATAAAATCTATCCAAGTTTTCTGACGAATCAGAGATTTTTTCTTTTCACGAAAAATTTCAAACAAAATTCAATATAACGAATACACAATATAAATGGTAACACTATTGTTACATGTTATAAGCGGAACACTGGTGTCAAGACGAATTGGAGAATTGAAAGTTGCGCGGCACTCAAACAAAAGATGAATCGGCCAGAAGATTTAAAAATCGCGTAACTTTGGATTCGCGTAAGACGGGGTTGCGTAAGTCGAGATATTTCTGTATCTCGAATTCTTTGGAAATCTCTGGAATTCTTTAGAAGTTTGGAATTCTTTCGAAATCCATAAAATTCTGAAAAATCTTTGAAATTCTTTGGAAATCTATGAAATTCTTAGAAATCTTGGGAATTCTCTGGAAATTTCGTTATTGTTATCGGAAAGATCGTTGGAATTTTTGGAATTATGTAAAAATCTTTGGAATTCAAAGTTTTGCGTACAGAAATTTTACTGGATATTTACCCTTTGTGCTCTACCGTCAGTTTGCTTTTGGGTCACAAGATATGACTTCTGTACCTTTGTGACCTGGATATACCGTGGCGTGGATGTGACCGGAGGTGACAAGATTCCGGTTTTTTAAGATAGAAAGGTAGTTGTTCTTGCATCTTTTAAGGCTTGGGTTCGCTTTCATTTCTAGGATTAGCTACCGGTGTTGTTTCTTCATTGCTTCTGGCTTCTGTCTTATATCTACCATCTAATCTTGGCAGGATTCCGGTTTTTAAGATAGAGAGGTGATTGGTCCTACTTCTTTTAAGACTTGGGTTTGCTTCCATTTCTAATATTAGCTATCGATGATATTTCTTCATCGCCTCTGCATTCTGTCTCGGAATGGGACGTCTCGCCGTGGCCGTTTTGCCGTGGCCATTTCGCCGTGGCCGTTTCGCCGTCGCTCATTTCGCCGTGGCCGTTTCGCCGTCGCTCATTTCGCCGTGGCCGTTTCGCCGTCGCCCATTTCGCCGATACAAATTAATTAAAAAAATTTAAAAAATAGCGAGAGTTTTTTCATCTCTGCTTTTCTAATTTCTAATTTTCTATAGCCCCGAAAATATTCATTTTTGCAGTCAAAATGTTATAGCTCTTTTTATAATTTTTAAGTTATAGATTACTTTAACATTCCTAATCAATAATTTAATTGATTGATTTTATAGCTTATATACGGGTGTCACACTTTTTTAAGAAGATTATATGATAGATATAAATTGAATCGTTTTTGAATCTATGTTTTAGTTCCATCGTAATTTGGTCAGTTATTCACTTTTCTTTTCACTTTTGAGCAGCTTATGCATGTGCTTGAAAATATTCCTTTCTAATTCTCCGACTGCTTTACCGATGATATTTCTTTATCGCCTCTGCGTTCTGTCTACGTGTCACCAATTTACTCTTTTATTACACAATGCAGTTATTCACCCGTTTATATTCGACGTATTTTTAAGATGATTTTTGATGTCACTGGGAGTGTGTTTAGAAAAACTCGGACTCGTTCCTCGTTATTGTAACATATTGCTATGTTTATTCTTGCCCATGACACTAAAATCTTGATTTATCCATAGTTCGGGTAAAATTCATGTACAACGACTTTGGTCGAAACCATTGGGTTAAATAAGGAAATCATCTTAGAATTATTTTTAGCAAATTTCTTTCCAAGTCTTCATTGGGGGAGATTCAACTAAAAATAAAATGTTTATTAATTTATAAAGTAAATTTAGGCAACGTACCAGATATTTGTTATCGGAGAACCTTCAGCTACGTTTGGTCTGGCATTCCAAGTTTTGTTATGGTTAAAGTCAATCTGGACATTCCAATATTGCAAAGTTGGATTGTTTCGACCATAAAAAAATCGTTGTGCTGAAAATTGAAAATATTAAACATGCTGGAGTGAAAATTGTATAAAATTTGTGTTTATTATTGTTAGGTTAAGAATAGATTTAAATGGTTACATTTTGGGACGATTATTTTGACCAAAATATTATAAAGGTGCGACGAAAGACGATTAGGTTCGCGAGTGTTCACGGGTTTGTAAAAAATTAAGATTTTTGTGGTGCAAATGCGTGTAAGAAAAACGGTTGCATGGGAATTTTACAAAAAGTCGTTTGGACTTACGAAAGAAGAGTCTAACGAGAAATGGAAAACATCATCGGAAAGAGCAGGAAATTCTCTTTAATTTAGGACAATTTGAAGATCCGATGATGAAAATTAAGAGTATAAGAAGAGATTCCATCCGAGAATGTGGACGGATCTGGACAATTTGAACTTTTTAATTGAAACTGGAGTCCGACCGAAAACATTTAGGATAGGAAAATTTATACCAAAAGATGCACGATTAAAAGTTAATGACTTTAGATAACTTTTAATCTCAAGAAAATTGTGTTGGTGGATACACCAAGTGAAATTAAGTACTTTAGTTAGTACAGAAACGCAAAATTTTGGCATCCTATGGAACCGCGAATTATCATTGGCCGACGCGAAGATCATCCACCACCCTAAATTTTAATATGTGATTTAGTGGATTTTTATTGGTAAATGGCATTATCGATGGACATTGGTCAATCAGCCATAAAACAAATAATTTGGCCTGGATTCCGTATAAAAGGAGGTGCGTTTGTAAAAATAGGAGAGTTCGTTTCCAATTTTTGGACTGGTTGCTGCGGGAGCTTCTGCCCGACAAATCAGCAAATTTAAATAAAGTATTTTTCTGTGATAGAAAAATTTTGAAAAGTAATTTTCGGTGTTAGAAAAATTTGATGAAATAATTTTTTGATAATTAAAAATTAATTTAATTATTCATGTAGTGAAATTATAATTGTCGAGCAATGGCAATTTAAATAAAATAATTACAAAAATTAGTTACTATGAAAATTTACTTTCAACAACCAACAATTCTTCAAAGAAGAAGACGTTAGTGGAGAAGATATAGTCAACTATAATTTCAAAAGGATTACGTGCGTGCAAATTTACCTGTTGGTTATGTGATAGTGCCGTCCTGAAATTTAAGTGATTAAGTTGTGTTGTGTTGAAAGGATTACATAAGAAGAATATGAAAGGTAGATAAAACAATTTTGATTGTAAAAATGTTGTGTTTTTTTTTAGGTAAAAATGTTTTTTTAGTTTAAGTTTTAAAAATATGTGGGGTTAGGTTTATGTTTTTGTTTAATTGTAAAAAAAAATTGTACTTACGTGTGCTATGCAATTAGACAGAAATTTATAGTATTTCAATTCACTCCACAGCACAACGTTTATAATTTGTTTTCAGAGAAGTTTTTAAGACTGTCACGAAATTTGCACAGGTACATTTGGCGAGATGATAACGAGTATTGGTGGTTGCTAACTTACTTTCATAATCATGGTAATGGTATGTTCAGTGGCGTGTACATGATAAGTAAGACAGGTAGGTCTGCTATAGTTTAGTTTTTTATTATTGTTATCAATAAATGATAACTGGCGCCGGGCAATTTTAGGAGACCATCGTAGCTTATTTGTAGCGTATCACAGCAATATGTATTGTCGTGTTTCAAAATCCATTTTTTTTTAATTTGAAGTTATGAATTTTGATTATTTTTTGTTTTTTTGAGTATGTCCGATTTTTGCTTTTTTGAATATTTTGATTATTTTTATTTTTGGAAATTGAATTTTAATTTTGTAAATAATTTTTGTAAAATAGTAAATATTTTGAATTGTGTGTGTGCGCGCCAACAAAATTGAAGTTGGCACGAAAATTCTGATAAGAGAGGCTTTTTCTAAAATGGCCGCGAGGAGGACAGTAGAAATTTGTATCTCCCGAGTTTGATTAAAATTGTGTTTTAAATTGGGTATTTTTAAGAATAAAGTTGATTAATGAGTGAGTAATTTTGACTGTTTGATTTTGAAATGATTAAAGAAAATTTTGGATGATAATTACTAAATTAATAAAATTGGATAATTAGTGATAAGAATAATTGGAGATTGAAAAGATAAAGTTTAATTAGATTTGGTAAACTATAATAATTATTGATTGATTCATAAAGTTTATAACATAAAATATTAAAATTAAGAAGAAAGCGGAAATAAGTTAGATACCGTTCGCACGTGAACTTGCCTTACAAAGGAAAGAAACGTATCAAAGAAATCGTTTATGAAGACAACGAAGAAGACAGTACATCTGAGGAACAAGAAGTTCTAGCAATCGAAAAATTAGGTACGAAGATAATCGGTAGCATCGCATGGAGAGAGCCTCTAAAAGTAAGTGGTAAAACTATTCAAATTAAAATTGATACAGGTGCAGAGGTCAACTTAATTTCCGAAAAGGATTTTGAAGCGTAAATTTGATTTGTGTTTTAAAAACAAAATTTTATTTAGAACCACCTTGTACTGATTACAAAAAGAAAAATTATGACTCACCGTTAACGCGTAATTATCACGTTAATGATTATTTTATATATAGATCTTAGTGGGGTAGTTAATCTTTAGTAAATCTAAAAAATTATTAAAAACATCATTCAAATCTTTTGAATCATAATCAAAATACAAATTGGTTTTATAACGATGTAGTTCATCATATTGGGGGACCATAATCTGTATTTTAATGTATTTTTTTAAGTATGTTACGGTTAACTAAAAAAAATATTATACATATTATATATAAATAATTTTATCTTCATAGAAATTGTAGTCAGTCTCTTGTTGGTTTTTAACATTATTTCAAAATAGAGGCCACGATGAAAACTACAACTTTTCTGATAATTCTGACATCATGTCTGTTAGTTGGAGTCTTTTGTAATGAAAATATTTTATCTAAGGTAGGTGTCTACTTTTTAAAAGCAGTATTATAAAATAATGGTATGGGGTACCTGTACGACTTTTTTTAATAATTAAATAATAAATTGTAAGTTTAATAATATGTTGCGTCATTAAATAATTTAATCAACGAGACGTGGCATTGGGTAGGAATATTATAGAAAGTTCAAAAATTTCGATATGGGGCCCACATTGGGTACTCTGGAAAATACTAAAATAATTTAAAGAAATTTTATTTAAACAATAGTTATGTTTATACATGGGGAAAAGGAATTTTTTTTTATTTTTATTTTTATGTTACAAAATGGAATAAATTTGGCTCAAACGTCAGAACCAATTTATAAATATGACCTTGTGTGCTTTAGGCCAAGTCAGCATTTTCCTTCACAAATCAAAGCAGCAAAAATATTTATAAATATTTTTGACGTCAAACCAAATTTTATACTATATCTAAATCAAGTTTTAAAAATAAACAAAAAGTAAAACTGGCTAATACACAAATATTATATTATAATTTTATTTATTTCAGTTCCATCAAAATACTTACAAATTAAAAGATATTCGATTAGAAGTAGTAAGATTTGATAAAAAGTATTTTAATATCTTGGAAGCTAAAACATTCAAATACAATCGCACTACCCCGGCTATAAATGCGACTTTCAACATGCATGTTGCTGTAAAAGATAAATCAGAGGTAGGTATTACTGTTAAGCATTAATAAAAGCTGATTTCTGATTTGAATTTAATTTTTATACAATTTTGAATAAGAAATAATTCTTGATATCAATTCTACCAAGTTTTGATTCAAAAATCCAAAAATATTTTTAATCAATCCCTAGGCTGAAATATTTATCATAATTTCATTCGAAAAGGGCTAACAAATAAAACAAAATTACATTTTAGGTAGTCGCACAAGTTTATAAATTTCTAAGCAACGAGTATCGATACTTTCCGATCCGTTTTCAACTCAATGTAAAGAAAACCTGCGAATCAAACGCATTGGGTTTGAGCGTTTTAAAAAATTGCGGTAACATTGAAAGCTTTTCTTTTGAAAAGGTTATTTAAATAATAATAGTAATTTATTGATCTATGATTTTTTTAATTTTCAGGATATAACGTATATCATTTGCAACTTTATTGTCGACGAAACTCGCCTTCCTCCACTGATTCCCAACGGACGATACAGACTTGATTTACAATTTCTGTATTTAAATAAAGAAACGGCGTTCTTATCTGGTTATGGCGAAATATACACTCCAATGGAATACCCAAAGAATTAAACACCCTGTAGACGCCAGCGTCGGACGTCTATGGTTTAATCCGTTTACACCTGGTGGGAAGTGAATCTTCTTCTAGCCACTAGGAACGGGGTTTTTTATTTGAAGGACCAGTTTATTCTTCTTTTAATAATAAACACTTATTTTTGAGACTAACTATTTATTTAACTCTTGAATTACAATTTTCTAGTTCGTGAAATGCATGTTCACGTTTCAAAGTTTTGGTTAGTACTGACTTAAAACTAAAAAGTTGTTAGAAAGAGAAACGTACAAAAAAACATATATACAAAAATTATAGTTTCTAGGAACCACCGATATTTGTGGTTCCCACACAAAAAAGGGAAACACTTGTCGAAGAGTTCGACCCTTCGATTTGCACGCTGGCAATAAAGAACGGCACCAAAAAAAGGACAAACAGATCAAACCGTTCAAAAAATGTTAAGGCGTAACAAAATTAATAAAAAAATATATATAAAGAGAAATTACGGCTCAAACATGCCGCCCGCCTTGAAAGAACCCTTTCAAAACAAAAATTAAACAATTAGAATAAACATATTATCGCATAAAAAGATTTCAGAAATTTAAATGAGACAAAAAATACAAGTTTAGAAATTAACATAAGTTTCGCAAGCACAAAGGAAATACCAAAATTCAAGTTCATAATATACAAGGGCATTAACGAATTTTTAACCCTCCGGCACTGGTAACACACACACTTTAGTCACAGGGCGTTTTAGTGATCCAGTTTTAGTTTTTAAAGTCACGACGCGACACACTCCGTCGCTCCCGGGATGGAGCTTTTCTAGTCTTCCTAGAACCCATTTCAATGGAGGCACGCCGTCTTCTTTGACGATAACTACTGCACCTAACCGCAGTAGACTCTGGTGATTTTTCTGCCACTTTGTACGAGTCTGCAGCTCAGACACGTATTCCTTTGACCATCTGCTCCAGAAGTGTTGTTTCATTTGTTGGAGCATGATGAAACGTTTTCTAGGATTAATCCTTAATTCGGCCAGTTGAGGCTCAACTACGGCCGTTAATGGTTGTCCAATCAAGAAGTGAGCAGGAGTTAAAGGAGATGGGTCATTGGGATCATTACTCAAAGGATAGAGGGGTCTGGAATTCAAACAAGCTTCGATTTGAGTCAATATCGTAGTAAATTCCTCGAAATTTAATTTTGTATCACCCAACACTCGTTTCAAATGAGTTTTAAAACTCTTTACTCCTGCCTCCCAGAGACCCCCAAAATTTGGAGCTCTCGGTGGGATAAAATGCCACTGTACATTTTCAAAATCAACCAGTCCTTTAAGTTCGTATTGTAAACGTTCAATCCGTGCTTGAGCACCTACAAAATTCGTACCGTTGTCGGAATATACATGCGAACAATGACCGCGACGAGAGACGAACCGGTGAAACGTTGCCATAAACGCATCGGTAGTTAAGTCGCTAACAACTTCTAAATGTACGGCCTTCGTTGCCAAACAAACAAAAACGCAAACGTACGCTTTTGTGACATTATATTTTTTTCCGTTTCGATCCTTTAACAAAAAGGGACCTGCAAAGTCAATACCGGTACTTAAAAATGGCCTGGACGCGGTAACTCTAACTAATGGCAGATTTCCCATTAGACTTTCAATTGATACAGGTCTTGCTTTAAAACATTTCACACAACTTCTGGTAATTTTCCTTACCAAGTTTCGACCGGCTATTACCCAAATACGATCGCGCAATGAGGCTAAAACTGCTTGGGGCCCCGCGTGCAACAATCTTTCATGTTCTTGTCTAATTAATAAAATAGTTAAATTGTGTTTTGCGTCTACAACTATCGGATGTTTTTTCTCAAAATCAAAAATTGAATTTTTCAATCTCCCCCCTACGCGTATAATCCCGGTGGGATCAACAAAAGGGTTTAAGTTTAATAATTTGCTATTAGAATGTACCTGATTACCTTTACGCAGCAATTTAAGTTCCTTGTTAAACATTTCAATCTGAGCAATTTTGACTAAACAATTTGTCGATTCTACAAGTTCGTCTGCAGTTAATGCTCCGAATACTCGATTTTCAACTTTAGACAATGCGTTTTTCTTAAATCGTAAACAATACGCGCAAACTCTTTGTAGTTTCGAAAATTTTGAAAATTTGTTGAAGAGTTCGAATGTTTTAACTGATGTGACTGTTAGAACAATTTTACTCTTACGAGCTTCCTTTTCTAACTCGTTTCTATCAACTTCCGGCATTAAATTGCGGTCGTTGTACATAGACCACAATTCTGATTTTTCAAACAAAAATTTCGGTCCATGCCACCATAATTTGCTATCGATAAGGTCATTTGATTGAATTCCGCGAGTCAACAAATCCGCGGGATTTTCCTGCGTTTTTACAAAATGCCAATCGTTGACAGACGTTAGAGCTTGTATTTCAGTCACTCTGTGCGCACAAAAGACCTTTAATAAGTGCGGTGACGTTTTTATCCAAGCTAAGGTAATCGTAGAATCGCTCCAAAGAAATTGTTCTTGGATTTCCATACCAAGAATCTTTTTAACTTTTACCACTAAATTTGATAATAAAAATGCCGCGGATAATTCTAGACGAGGTATAGTCAAAATTTTTAATGGAGCCACTCTGCTCTTTGCGCAAAGTAAATTGCAATGTACATTACCTTGAGTGTCTATGCTGCGAATATAGATTGCAGCTCCATATGCAGATTCGGATGCATCTGCAAATCCGTGTAATTCTATTTTAATTGGATCTTTGCAAATAACGTGCCGTTTTATTTCCAAATTATTTAAACTAGGCAGTTGTTTTTTGAACTTCTCAAAAGTTACATTTAATTCTTGCGGGATGAAATCATCCCATGACAAATTATGTTGCCAAATCTTCTGCAATATTATTTTTGCAGATATCACACAAGGCGCGAGTAAACCTAACGGATCGAAGAGTCTAGCGATGACCGACAGCACCGTTCTTTTAGTATTTCCCTTTTCAATTTTATCAATGTTTATAACGTATTTTAAAATATCCCTAGATGCGTGCCAAGTCAACCCGAGCGTTTTTGACTCTCCCTCTTCGCCTATGTTTAAAATTATATCGTTATTAGACTCGCTAATTTTCTTTAACATTTGTGAATTGTTAGAACTCCATTTGTTCAGTACAAAACATCCATCTTTCAAGATGTTTGTTATTTCCTCGTAAATTTGATTTATTTCTTCGATAGATTTTCCACCTGTAATTACATCATCCATATAGCAATCATTTTCTATAATTGAACTAGTGCGTGGATATTTAAACCGATTTTCTTTTGCTAATTGATATAAGCATCGCACTGCAAGAAATGACGCAGAAGTGGTACCGTAGGTGACCGTATTTAATTGATAGCGAATAATCTCCCCCGTTATAGGGTCACGCCAAAGAATTCTCTGCAGTGGTCTTTGTTCTTCAGATATCAATACTTGCCGATACATTTTAGTTACGTCCGCCGTTAATACGTAATTATGCTTCCTAAAGCGAGTAACGATAGAAAACAGATCTTGTTGTATAACCGGACCCGTTGCCTGAATGTCATTCAGCGAATAACCACTCGTTGTTTTGGCGGACGCGTCGAACACCACCCTTAATTTGGTAGATAAACTTTCTTGTTTTATTACGCAATGATGACATAGATAGCAACACATGTAATCATTCTCATTAATTAATCTAGTTGAGTGTCCTAATTCTTCATATTCGCGTATGAATTTCGCGTATTCTAACTTTAAAGACTTATTTTTATTTAATTTTCTTTCCAACTGTTCAAAGCGTTTTAAAGCTATTTGTTTTGAATCCCCCAATATTTCCGCGGAATTTTTTAATGGGTACTTGACTACAAAACGTCCATCGGGCATGCGTTTTGTCGTATTCGCGAAATGTTTCTCGCAGAATTCTTCTTCTGGTGAAACCGCTTTGCTTTCTGGGCAATGTTCAGTTTCCCAAAAACGTATTAAATTCGAGTTTATGATTTCGTCCGACACGAATCCGCAGTATTTGCGTGAAGTCGCGCGTTGTGCCGATATTGGTCCCGAAATAACCCAGCCCAGTACAGTTTCCTGCATAATTGGTCGATTTTTTCCTAATTGATATTGACCTGAGCGTACCAAGCTCCAAAATAAATCTGCATCTATCAACATGTCGATTCGGTCAACTTGATTAAAGGTATTATCTGCTAATGTTATATATTCGGGTAGTTTTAGTGAAGTTTTATCAATTGGCGCAGAAGGCATATGATCCGCTATTTTTGGTACAATTAAGCACTTTAAGTTACCTTCGAAATTAGAATGTTTCGAGCTAAAACGTATATTCACTTCATTACTAATTTTTGTGAGTGCTTGATTTAATCCCGACACAGAAAAATTGATTTTTGAAACCGGCAGTTTCAACCTTTGCACGAGCTCGTTTGTAACAAAATGTGATTGAGAACCGGAGTCAAGCAAAACTCGCGCTCGGTGCGTATTTTCTTCATTATCATAAACGTTTATAATTGCTGTAGATAGCAATACTTGTGTGAACCCGTTAAATGAGTTACAAAGTGTAGTGGTACTTGCAATGGCGTTCTCTTCGCCTGCCGTATCGTTAGCTATAACTTGAACTTGTTCGATCGAACTGTTCTTTTTGATATTATGATCTTTATTGATCTCATAAGAATTGTTATTATGTAATGATGTATTATGTCGTTTACGACATTTCATGCAACCGCGCATCTTGCATTCATAAGTTGAATGATTTTTTCGAAAACAATTAAAACAAATACCAATTTGTTTCACTCTTTCCCAACGCTTATCAATGGGAAGTTTTAAGAACTCCTCACATTGATACATCAAATGCTTTCCGCTGCAGTTAAAACATTCGTGACTCGTACTAGAGAAGAAATTATTACCTTTTGCTTTCGGTTTTTTGTATTCTGTCACGTTAGCGCCGTCAAGATTACCTAAAAATTTGGATTCCTTTCTGAGGAAAGCATAAAAATTCTGCATTGTAGGTAATTCTTCACTAAATTTAGATTCAAATTCGCGTCTCGTGACTTTGTCTAATTTTTGTAAAATTATATAAACAATTAATGTGTCCCAGTATTTCACCGGTTGTCCTAGGACTTCGAGAGCTTTCATGTGTTTGTTAAGATCATTAGTGAGTTTTCTTAGATGCTCGTGAGATTCGCGCGTGCTACTGGGCAAATCAAAAATGGATTTGACGTGATTTAATACAAGTAATCGTTTATCTTCATATTGCTCGACTAATAGATCCCATGCGCTTTCATAATTTGCACTAGAAACTTCCAGTGACTTAATTACATCTCGTGCTTCGCCTTTAAGACAAAGTCGTAAATATTGAAATTTTTGAATAGACGAGATAGTATCGTTTGTATGCACTAAGGAACTAAATGTGTCCTTAAAAAATAACCATTGGTCATATTTACCCTCAAAGGAAGGCATATTAATTCTCGGCAATCGAATTTGATTTAAATTATTAGTGCCGTTGCCACCAACGACGTTGCCGCTACCGACCGCGGAGATAACGCTGCCGACACCGACGGCGCCGGCGTTGCCGCTACCGACCGCGGAGATAACGCTGCCGCCCCCGACGGCACCGGCGTTGCCGCTACCGACCGCGGACATAACGCCGCCGCTACCAACGTTTGATGGTACCGACGCGCTTTTTACCGACCCCGAGTTTTCCCAATCCGTCTCATCGTTTTTCACAATTAATGTTTCCGCTTCGGCTAATGATTTGAAATATTTATCTTCAAATAATTGTCTTTCGTTTTCGGAAAGATCTGAATTTTCTTCACCTAACATTTCGATTTCCGATTGAATTTCGTTAAATTCTTGGAACAACGGATTGATGTTTACAATTCGTAGCTTGACTTGAACTACATCTGGGTTCAGTCTATCAATATTTTTTAAAAATGTTTCGAACCTTGTGAGACTGCCCTTAATTATACCTCGTTTTTTTATTAATTCGGTTGCTTTTGCCATGGCAAGAAAAATATTTGAAATAACGCGAACCAATAATTAAATTTTAAAATAATTGTTTTCTTCCTTAAATTGATTTTTAAATTTTGCAATACAATAAATTAAGTAATATAAGTTAAATACTCTTTTGTAGCGAATGTTGCAATGAAAAAAAATGCTAGTTGCTTTTAATCGCGATAAACTTGCCGTAATTGACTCAAATCTCGCTTTTCGAAAAAGGAAAGGTATAAAAATAATTTTGTAAAAAGGAATTTGCTCACCTCTATCTTGATGTAATTAATAATTGTTGTTGTTTTCACTGTAGTGTGGACGTCAGCTTCAGGGCGTCCAGTTTTACACTTCGATTTATGATTTCTTGGCTGTTCGTAATTTGGCTCGTAGGACCAAAAATTCTATGTAGACGCCAGCGTCGGACGTCTATGGTTTAATCCGTTTACACCTGGTGGGAAGTGAATCTTCTTCTAGCCACTAGGAACGGGGTTTTTTATTTGAAGGACCAGTTTATTCTTCTTTTAATAATAAACACTTATTTTTGAGACTAACTATTTATTTAACTCTTGAATTACAATTTTCTAGTTCGTGAAATGCATGTTCACGTTTCAAAGTTTTGGTTAGTACTGACTTAAAACTAAAAAGTTGTTAGAAAGAGAAACGTACAAAAAAACATATATACAAAAATTATAGTTTCTAGGAACCACCGATATTTGTGGTTCCCACACAAAAAAGGGAAACACTTGTCGAAGAGTTCGACCCTTCGATTTGCACGCTGGCAATAAAGAACGGCACCAAAAAAAGGACAAACAGATCAAACCGTTCAAAAAATGTTAAGGCGTAACAAAATTAATAAAAAAATATATATAAAGAGAAATTACGGCTCAAACACACCCCAAGAATTATTGACAGTGTTATTTAAAATTACACCTGGTTTGATTTTGTGTTGCACATAAAAATTATCAATATCAATAATTAATTTAATGTCAGATTTATTATTATATTTGCGAGTTATATATACTTTAGGGTTTCACATGAAAAAGTAAACACTCTCTTGCAGACCTGACACTATCCTGTGCATTTTTTACTTGTTATATTTGTTGCCCTTATAGCTGACCTCTCCCCAGAAGTTAAAAACTTAAATATAGCAACAATCACTCCTATAGTACCTTTTATCGTTATTGTAAAGGGCCAAGTGTGTTTTTCTATCTCTCTATCTATCGTTCTATTTTTGGTTAGAAAAAGAGACATGATTAATGAGAAGAAAAACAAAGAGGAATAATGGAACAACAAAGAGAGAGGAAGTAACAGCAATTTATTAGTGAAGTGAATCGTGAAAGTATTAGTGAATCGCCATTCAAAGATATAACGGTGTTACACATTAATCGAGTTTCTAACTAACCCAGTTACACATCAATGGAGTCCACAGTATTAATTTTTTAATTGAGACCGTCAAAACAGAGATGCAACGGTCAAACTTTGTATGAAAATTAAAAAACCGGGAAACTGTTTCTCCTACAGCAAGTAATTTTTTTTGTTAAAGAAAGCAGAAGACGAAGAAAATGTACAAATACCAAATTGAAGATGTATCAACGTCTTAATGGAGAACCGGATCAATGGTTAATCGGATAACCGGATCAACGGTTACATGAAACAGGAGGACGACTAATTAAAATTGGAAGTATTCAGAAACAATGTTGTTTTTATGTAGATCGTTAAAATAAATACAGTAGTAGTCATGGAAATTGCCAGAAATTGTGCGCCAAAAGTGCTATTGAGCTTATAAGTTGCAAATCGGAAATCTAATTTCTAAAAATCTAAGATTTCTGATTTGAAATTCAATAACACATTTTCTTTTTTTTCAACACAATCACTAATGTACTGTGAGGCATTCCCCAGACCCCCCGGTTTGAAAAAGCTCGATTTGTGATTGTGTTCAAATAAGAAAATATATTTTTGAGCTTATGAGTTTCAAACCAAAAATCTAACTTTTTATCTATTTCTATTATATTTTCTGTTCTTTATTATTAAAAATATATAGGTAATATACTCAGAAATCTCTTTTTTTAATTCGAGAATAATTCCGAATGCAATTTCCACAACACGCTGCTGCGGCGCACAGTGGGACGAAACCTCGAATTCGTGGACAAAAATCGGAAATATGAATTTTAGATTCGGGGAATTTTGACCCTTGGGTTGGGTAGAGAAATGATTGGTGCATTCAAACCTCGATGGCTAGGGTCATCCCTTCGATACCTGGCTCTCTATAGTTACCTCAAAGTCAGCCTTCGTTAAGAGTACACGCGTCGTGCTAGAAGGTAAAGCAAAAACAGTGATTTCTAAAATTCCATAACTCGAAAATGAATTCACCTACTATTTTAATTTTTAAAAATGGATTCTACTCCCCGAGGCATGTAATAGCTATTTACAGTCGTGTTGCAGAAAGTTGAAGATTGCGGTTGAGTAAGCAATATATCAGAACGAGCGTTTAGCGAGTTCTGATAGCTTACGAAACCGCAATGGAACTTTCTGCATGAGTCACTGTATTTAGCTTTACGTTCAAGACAGGTCCTTTCCAAAAAAAACATAAATTATGCTTTAAAAAGTAACGTTTATATATTATAAAGGTTAATAGAAATGAGACGCGACATAACGGAAGTAAATAATACTCTTATCTATTAGCTTGTCATGCAAAATGCACGTGCACTTCAGTAGACAGTGAAAACGCAGACAGAGTAGTAGTGCATTTTAAAGTGAAAATAATGAATAAACAAAATAATACAACCACGTTGAAGATGCCGGAAATCGCGCCTACGTTAATGATAAGTAATTGTAATATAACCAATATAACATTTCATGTAGCAAAGCCACAATAAGGTAACATTTTAAAAATAAAAACTTAAAGTGACCATTGCAATTTTTATTTTTTTATAATTAAAAGTGTACTAGCGTTAGACTATAAAAACAATAAAAAACGTAAACAAGAAACAACCGCCGTCTTTTACTATTTATAATCTTGCAGGTGTGCCTTATCGCTTATCAACATCCGCCGTAGCCAGGAATTCACGATTCGAGTTAATTATAAGGGTATTGCATTTCTTTATTGTATAAGTGCGGAAAGTTAATAAGCGTGCGGAAAGTTAATAAGCGTGCGGAAAGGAACTAAAAGCGAAGCATTTGCAAAAATTTTCCGAACACCGCTGCAAAGTATCATTTTCGAGAGATAAAAACTACCTGATATGCTATCCTTTCTATAGTCGTGTACGTAAAATATATTCATGTATAGTTAGATTGAAAATTTATGTTTATCTACTTGAAATGCGGCCATGTTTGATACCCTCGCGAAAACAAGAGGATTTTCGAAACCTTTACTTTCAAATAGACAACCAGTATAGTAGACCACTATATTCCACAACTTTTCAAATTGTTGGCTTTACATGAATCCATCAACTACCGAAAGCGACTTAAAATGCCTGCGGAATCCTGCGGAAACGTGTAATTTTAGCTGTTTCAGCATAGCTTAAGTGGGTACACACCTTGATATCGCAGCGATCTAACTCTTGATTTAGGTTACGTTGGTTACGTCTTTTTAACTCAAGATTTTTTAGACTATTTTTACAGATATATTTAGATTTACTTCTATACGAATTCAAGATTTTATAATTTTCCTTAATTATTTTAATTTTCATTTTCTAGAAACTACCCTATTCTACCATGTAAATTCTTTTAAATATTTTTCCTTCGGTTCCGACCTTATTGTAAATTTATTGCGTAACTGTCAGAATTTTGTCCACGCTTTCGAGGTTTTGTCCCACTGTGCGGCGTGTCGTTTTTTGGCAACCTTTTACCGAAGGGGTAAATATCCAGTAAAATTTCTGTACACAAGGCTCGGAATTCCAAAGATTTCCAAGAATTCCAATGATTTCCAACTATTTCTAAAAAATTCCAAATTCTTCCAAGGAATTCCAAAGAATTCCAACGACTTCCAAAGAATTCCAAAGATTTACAAGACTTCCAATGATTTCCAACGTTTTCCAAAGAATTTCAAGGAATTACAAAGACTTCCAAAATTTCCAAAAATTCCAAGGATTTCCAAAGAATTCCATAGAATTTCAGTGATTTTCAACGATTTCCAAGGAATTCCAACGATTTCCAAAAATTTCAAGGATTTCCAAAGAATTCCATGGACTTTCAAGGAATTCCAAGGATTTCCAAACATTTCCAAGGAATTCCAAAGATTTACAAAGAATTCTAGTGATTTCCAAGGAATTCCAATGAAATTCCAAAACTAGTTTTGCAATTTTAATATAGTTTTTTGGAGAAAAGACGTTTTATTTACCCATCATTTTATTATCTACTAGCTGGATAGCCGGCTTCGCCCGAGGTCTCATTATAATACTTTGCTTTAGTCTGGGTACTCCAATGCTTTCCAGTCTTGCTTTCCGTTGCTTATTTATTTGTGAAGCCCAAAATAACTTTTTGGGGGGAAGGGAGGGGATTACGGGAATCTCTTAATCCGTTTATGCGCGTCAGCTAATTTTGTGAGATCTCACTTTTTTAATATTTTCTTACAGTAAAACATTTTCCAAGTCCTACCGAGTATATGTTCCAAATTTGGTTAAAATCGGTCGAAGGGTCTAGGAGTGTATAGCGAACAAACATACAAACAAGCTCTTTTATAATATATATTAGAGGTTAGAGAAGAAGAAGAGATAGAGATTAGAGATTAGAGATAAAGATTAGAGATAGAGATTAGAGATAGAGATTAGAGATAGAGATTAGAGATAGAGATTAGAGATAGAGATTAGAGATAGAGATTAGAGATAGAGATTAGAGATAGAGATTAGAGATAGAGATTAGAGATAGAGATTAGAGATAGAGATTAGAGATTAGAGATAGAGATTAGAGATTAGAGATTAGAGATTAGAGATTAGAGATTAGAGATTAGAGATAGAGATTAGAGATAGAGATTAGAGATAGAGATTAGAGATAGAGATTAGAGATAGAGATTAGAGATAGAGATTAGAGATATACTCCAAATCGTGGGAAAAATATGAATATGAATATGAATTCCAATGAGTTCAAATCAAAGCGCAATCTAAAGAATTCCAGTTATTTCCAAAGAATTCCAAACGAGTGCACACAAAATTTTCGGGAAATTACCTCTTGCTTTTACCAATAGAAAAAAATATATGAATGAAGTTAGCCTCGCTATTTTTAAAAAATGTGCCCGATGTGTGCCACTTTGTGCCGTATTGTTTAGATTTTATAGAGCTTGCTTATTTTCTGGCAGAAGGTAGCCCGCCATTTTTGATTACTTTAAAAATCATAATTGTACGGGATTCTACTCGATGTTATCGTTATGTACCGTAAATTTTGATAAATAAAGTTTATTTTAGGCCAAAAACTATTTTATCGATGGAAATTAAATATTATGCTTTTCATATTTTTCGTGTTTTTCATCTAAATTAATTATAGTGAAAAACTGTGTGTTTTAATTTTTCAGCATCAAATTGAATAGTTTACGGCACACCTCGAGTACAATCCAATACTATTTTAATTTTTAAAAAACCAAAAATGGCGGGGGTATCATATCGATAAATGGTTTCTGGCTCAAAATAAAACTTAATTATTTAACAAAATAAAATTTTATGATTTACGGCACACAACGGCACACGTGGCGTAGAATCCAATACAATTTTTATTGTTAAAAATATTAAAAATGACAAGGCTAACATATACCCCAAAATAAGTATTCTCTATAAAATCAGAAAACAGAACGGCACAACGTGGCACACATCGGGCACGGCCCGGCACAATATTCTATTTTTAAATTTTCAAAAATGGCGGGATAACTTCACCCACGTAAAAAAATACACACTCGTGTATTATCGACACACGGTCGATTATTTTACCAACCTAAAAATATACCCAAGTGGGGCAGAAGTTCAAAAACTTTCATTTATTAAAAAAATGAAATAGAAATGAACTTAAAATAAGATTTCAAGTAAATTTGTGGTATTTAGTATATACTTACATTATACAACATTAAAATTATAGAATTATAAGAGTAAAGTGAAGAAATGCAATTCGTAAACAATTGTTATTTAAAAAACGCAATTGCAAATTTCTGTATCGACTCACACATCGGTCGAATTCCCATACAATTGAGTTCATTGGGTACATCAATCGAGTTCCCAACTAATCGAGTTGCACATCATTGGAGTTCCAATGTATACACTTCTTATGAGGTTGTCGCAGCTGAAATTGCTTGATAATAGAGACTTTAGAATATAGTATTGTATAGATTGAAGTTGTGATACCTTCAAAGTGGGAAGAATTGCAGAAAAACAGTTGATTGGAGCAAAATTGAAAGACTATGGATAGAAATGAGTAATAATGGAAAATAAGAATAAGCTTAAAAATACCAATGCTTATATTGAAACTGATTCAACCAATATAGAAAAGGAAATCCAAAGACAAATATGAGCTTTAGCTAAAATTGAAATAAGAAATAGAGAGAGAGTTAAGGTCGGATACCAGAAGATGATTAAGCAGAAAAAGTTATACGAGTATATGAGATAAAAACTGATATTTAAACAAGTGGAAGAAAAACTTGCATATTTAAGAATCAAGATGGTACCCAGTAAATTAAAATCACTTGGAGATATGGCCTAAAGGTAGTAATACAGCTATAGAAATCAGATATATCACGTAATGGCATCAAAAAGGAAAGCCAAATACGTCGATAAGTGACTTTCAGAGTCACAGACTACTACCTAATAAAAGTGGTAATTAAACATAAAACTGCAAATTGTTGCAAAATTTTGATTTTTATATGCCATTTTCTCAAAAACAAATGGATAATCCAGATTGAATTTTTTTAAATACTTAAAAAATTATCCTCTTCCCTATATTGTCTATAGGAAAAGTTCAATTCGGGGGATTAATTACGTGACAGATCCCAAAATTACATCTGCAGTTGTACATGGTGATTATCAAAAAGAAGTAAGCACCTAACGATGATAAACAAGTAGACGTCACCAAAGTGGATCCTAAAAATAACGTATTACTATAAAATTACAAGCAGCAAATAAGATAGAAATCTTACCACGGCGTAATTTGATAATTTGCAAAAATAAATAACATACTACACCAACAAAAAATTTAAATGTACTTATAGCCGCTTCAAAATCACAAAAGGTACATTGGTACAATCACAAGTTGTAATTGGATAAATTGGAAGATTTGGAATATAATAAATTATAATAATTGATTTGGCTGTTAAAATTTCGTAATAATTAAATTAATATTCAAGGAAATACAAGTAAAATTAAATATCGTTGCATGTGTCGCGAGTTATCTCGAGAATTGGCTTAGTCATTTTTATATTATGTCAAGAAATATCTTGAAAATACAATTTCAGATATATACCGAAAATGTGTACGAATATACTCTTTTAATGGTAAAAAATTAGATTAAAATTAGTCGTTTCCGTTGAAAACAACATTAAGGTAGGTATTATAAATTATGATCATCAGGTGTATTTCTAGCCTTGTAATGACTAGCAAACTATTAGTAAATATAATAATTAGCAATGCTAATATGATAGTAGAAAATTTAGGCGGAACGAGAATTATACAGTTTTTTAGTTTGTACGCTAGAATCTGTATATCTACTTATTGGATGCTTCCGCTTTCACCGCCATTCTTATTAGATGTGATCTTTATGGGAAGTTCTTATTTAAGTCTACTGTTACGATCATTGCCAATTTTGAAAGCTCTAAAGTCTCAAAAAAGGTCTTTTTATTTACTCTTTCCAGAAATAGGAGACTTTGGTCTTCTCGGGGATGAGAGCCAAACCTCTTTTCTCCATATATCAGTCCACTATCGCAATGTTTATATAGTCAGTTAAATCAGTAATACACATATATATTCCTGATTGCGTGGAAATTTCATTATAGCATTAGACTTGGACTTTTTTAAAAGGCTTTCCGCTAGATTTATCTGCTTTTTGACTATTAGGGACTCTTTGGACTTCTCAGAACTTTTAAGTCCGTAATTTTAATGCAGTGTGTAAAAGTGGACTAAGAAATACCATTCACTAAGCAGTGACGTTATTTGCGACGAATAAAAAAAAAGTTATGACTCATCGCTAATGAAATTTTAAAAAAGAAAGTTTCTATTTATGACTAACTATTAAGTTCAATACAAATATGGGACTTAGACAGGGTTTTTGCTTGTCGCCAACTATGTTTAAAATATATATCAATGTAATTCTAAAAGAATGGCACTGAAAGTGTAGACTACTGGGAATAGACGTAAATGGCGATATGCTTTATACTCTTCTGTTTGCGGATGATCAAGTACTCGTAAAAAAAAAATAAAAAGAGACTGTTGGCGACAGAAATGAAAAAATAAGAAAAAAATGAGAATGGATGGAACCCTAACAGAAGAAGTACAAAAAAAGTAATTCCCATGATTGTGGGCATATGTAGCGAAAGCTACTCCACAAGTGGCCACAAAAAATATGAACCTGGACTCCCCGAAAAGGATAAAACTAGGCCACCTTCCCAGAAGATGGGATAAAAAGGTACGTGAACAAGACAGAGATCTCTGGCACTTGGGAAGCGAAGTACGACCCTAATATTATATTATATAATATATTATTGTGTTGAAAAAGTAATTAAATAGGAGTTGATAATAATTGTTTAATTTTTATAAATAAATTTTGTGTTATTAATAATTTTTAATCGTCCTGTATATTTTAAATTGTTAATAATGTTAAGTTGGTAGTGTTTTGTTAAGTTTGTAAAACGTAAAAGGTAGATTATATAATATGCTTTTTTGATGGCCGATAGCCAAGAGGGCGGATATGAGTTCGTCTGTTCTGATTTAATTTAATAAAAGTTTTGATTTTTTAGTTTTAAAAAGTGTTTGTTTAATTAAAGTTAGGTAATTTAAAATGTTACCACAATTACACCACAATATATTTAAATTCTACTGTTCTGGTATAGTTTCAATGTATACATTTTCATATCGTTATTTCGAAGCTCATAGCTTTATTGGATATGTACTGAAATTTTATTAACTAAAATAACTTTCACTTCTCTCACTTCTTTTGAAGAATAACACGGTGGTGGGATAGTATACGCCGGTATCCCACATTGCGAGGTGTTCAAGTGGTACCGAAGAAAGGTGTAAAAATAAATGCCCCCAACAACTGTTGAACATGCTGACTTCTTCGTGCAAAAATCTTGACCAAGGCAAAATGAACGAGGTAAAGAAGTAGGTCCAGCAGTACCACGACGTGTTTGCCTTGGATGAAATTTCTAAAGGGCAAACTAAAGTCGTAAAACATAAAATCAATGTAGAAGATGCCCAACTCATACGACAACACCCAAGACAACTTCCGTTGGCAGAACGTGAAGAAACCGAAAGGATTATCAAGGATATGGAGAAGCAGGGGATGATCGAACGATCAAATAGTCCATGATCTCCAGTCGTGCTAATGAAAAAGGAAAGATGGGTCTACAAGATTTTGCGTTGACTACAGACAACTAAACGCAGTCACAAAGAAGGATAGCTACCCTTTGCCCCGAATTGACGACACCTTGGATACTCACAATGGTTTTCAACTTTTATGATTATGGCAATCTACCGTAATAATCTTTGGATTGTCTTAGAGAACGTATCTGATGTATTTTGACGACAAATTTGTGGTTGAAAACTCTTTTGAAAAGTTTCTAATCTTTTTCTAAAGTTTCTAAGAAGTAAAGTACCTTAAACATATTGCATCCAGAAGTGGTGTAAAAGCTGACCCAGACCAAATTAAAACATCAGCTCCGCAGTTTTCTTGGGTTGTTTACGTATTGCCTACGTTTTGTACCTGGGTTTACCAACATCGCAAAGCATTTGACCAAGCTAACTAAAATTGGACGCAATTACATTATAAACTGAAGGGTGCATAAGCAAAGCTTTTAAACGGGTAAAGCAATCTTTAGTCAGCGCACCGCTTCAGAGCTACCCCCAAGCAGATGGTAAATTTATATTGGACACCGATGTAATCAACATGGTCATAGCAAGTGTCTTTTCACAAATCCAAACTGGCCTGAAAGAATTGTGTGACCAGAAGGGAGCTGTTAGCCGTTCTCAAGTCCGCAGAAAACTTTTGCTAGTAAAGGGTTTTCCAATAGGGACGCCCCAATTTCGAATTGCTATTTGGGACACTTAAATGACATTTCGAAATGTCATTTGCTGACGTTTGTGTTATTTAATGTCTACCATTTCATCATGGAAAGATACACGCTGGAACAAAGCTTGAAAATAATAAATATTTATTACTAAAATTCTTGTTCGGTTACGATTACTTTACGTAAATTAATACCAATTTTCGGTCGTTATGACTTAACACCTCTAGACTTTTTTCTCGGGGGCTATGTTAAATCACGGGGTTTACGCCAACAAACCAGCAACTTTGGACGCCTTGAGAGTCAATATTGAACGAGCCATTGCTGACATTCGAGCCGATTTGTGTGAAAAAGTCATGGAAAATTGGGTTCAACGGATTCATTTCTGCAAACGTTTTCGTGGAAGGCACTTAAACAATGTTGTATTCCATCATTAATGGTATTAAATGTACTTTCTGAAAAAATATATCTCACCTTGAATTCCTAATAAAATCCTTGTTTTACTTAAAAAAAAAGTTGGGGCGCTCTTAATGGAAAACCCTGTATTTATACGGACGGAAATTTCAGCTGAGAACGGACCATTCCGCGCGAAAATGGTTTCTGCAGTTTCGATATTCAGAAAGATAAGTGGAAATATGGATTGAGCGATTGCAGGAATATGACTTCAACACAGAACATGCAGGAATAAGTCCTCGCAACGAAGACGCTTTGTCTAGAAGACCGTGTTTGATAGACTGAAACCATTGCTCCCAGCTGGAAGAAATAGTCAATCTTTTCGGGAGAACTACTGTTACCGACGACAACTGGCAACTTGAACAGTTACTTGTGGAGCAAAAAAACGATCCGGAGTTTAAATTTATTTTAGACTGAAAAGTTGAAGGACAACGGCCAACTTGAAAGGAAGTAAGCGCCTTGAATAGTAACGTCACAGTCGATTGGGTTAAAAGGATTTTTTGAAACGATCCTTATAGAACGACGATGGCGCTGAGTCAAACTTGAGAGTATCAGAAGTATTGCAGCATTTGCTTGATGGAACTTTGGGAGCACATTTCGACATAAAGAAGGCGCTAGGAAAAGTTAGGGAAAGGCTCTATTGGATAAACTACAAAAGACATTAAGAAGTGGCTTGCAAGGTGTTCAGCAGATTAGAACAAAAAGTTGCTTGGTTTTGCTGAGTCTTTTAGATGTATGGGGTGCTTGGATTTTAGAAAAAAAATTGCTGCATCAAGTGGGACCACAGAACAGCCGCCCGAACGCAGTTGGGTCAAAACATGAATCCTTCAAACATCGTGGAGCTGATGCTGGCTAGCGAAGACAACTGGCAAGAAATCGAGAAAATGCTGTGGACATAATCTACACCAAAGCAAAACTTCAATACAAAGAGACAAGTCCCGAAAAGGCAGAACAAGGTTAGACCCAAGAGTGGGTGCAGAAGAAATGCTTGGCGATTCCCGGTACCTCTTAGGAGTGGGGTTTCAGTCGGTAAAAATCCGACACTACCACCCGTCAGGGTGGTGTCTTTTGAAGATTTCCCCACTCTCAACGCTCACCAAACAAAAAGGTAGTCCCGTGAAGACTGAGTGAGATGTAAGTGTTCCCATTTTGCTTGTTTTGGGAGTCAATACCGGAGGCTGGGTTTTAACCTGAAGGGTCTTCCTTTGCTCTTGGTCTTTGACTTCCGCAACAGTGGCCTTATCAGTGACGAGATTTTGTTGGTACCTACCTTGTTTGTTTCTACATTTGTTGTTTTTCTGGGTTCTGTCGTATTAATTTCCACTATTTCTCTTGCCATTTAGTGGAAAATGTTGGAGACTTCTGCTCCTAAGGTATTGCAGTATTGCGCTTTTTTTTGAATATGAATTCTGACATTGTATTACTCTGCGTAACGTGGTGGTTTTTCTTAAAATCTTCGTTCTCGTTTGGAATCTCGTAAATTTACGTCACTGGGAATTCTACTACTTACTACTCCGACACCGGTAACAAGTAAATTTGGGTGGCAATGGATTATATCACTGCATGAACCGACGCATATGCAATACCTAATCAGGAAGCTGCTACTGTAAAGGTCCTACTAGTGAAAAAGCTCTTTTGCCGATTTGGAGTTCTTCAGAGCTACACTCTGACCAAAGTCGAAATTTTGAGTCAACTGTATTCCAGAACGTTTGTTGAATGCTTGGCATTAATTAAACCAGAACCAGACCAAAACCTCTTCATCATCAATGAGATGGTATGGTCGAACGAATAAACCGAACAATAAGAAGATATCTTGCTAAGGTAGAATCTTGCATCTTTTCCAGATAAGTTACCGATCATCCCTTCACGAAACAACCGGAAAAGCGTAATGTATAATGTTTGGAGGTGAAGTACGGTTGCCATACGATCTTCAGTTTGAAAGCAAACCTGGAGAAAAAATTTCTGGGAGACGACTATGTTGACAAATTTAAGAAGAAGAAGGTGCACGACATTCTCCAAACCATCCGAAAGAATAGTCAAATGGCCAGCGATCGGATAAAAAGTCAGTATGAAATAAAAGGCAAAAGCAGGTAGATTTCAACCTGGTGATTCGGTGTGGCTTTATAATCCTCAGAAAAAATGTGGATTGTTGACTAAATTGCAAAAAGAGTGGGAATGCCCATATGAAATCCTAAAGAGAATCAACAATGTCGTATATCGAATCTGAAGACCACCAAAAGGCAAACCAAAAGTGGTGCGTGTCAATCGATTCGCCCCGTTCACCAGTGACAACAACAATTCTGCAGAAGAAGGAGAAGTGTCGTAGACCCTCAAGTCAACACCTGGAGTCCATTTGGATTAATTTATGTCTACCTAGAAAGGTACCGTCGAAGCAAGATTTGGAGTTACAACTGAATTGCAACGGAATCTTTTCGACGTATCAAGGACTACTCTCTTGTGCACTGTGTAGCTCAGAATCTTCTCATGTATCGTGGAATTGCTATGGTATTTAAGAAAAAGTTTGGACGCTTAAACGGGCTTCAAGCACAACGCCTTGCTGTCGGTAAAACTCTGAAGCTACTTTGAGTCTGAACTAACAACGGTCGATTTACTATTTAGTAACCAAGAGGTTTTCCCATGAAAACCCTCACATAAGGACCTATGCAAAACTTTATTGGTATTTGGTAGAGATATGATAAGCCGTGACATCAAGAAGCTAGCGGAGCCCAAGATTGGCTGCGGTTTAGACCAATTGGACTGGAGGACTGTTCGCAACATGCTAAAAGTCGTGTTCCAGGGAACAGTTAAAATCCAAGCAATACACCAAGGGAACAAAAAAAGTGTCGACTGTTATTTCTACCGCTGTAGAAATGTTTCCTTCTACAGATGTCAAACCTCGGCTGCTCTGGGATAGATCAGTTTTAAGGAGGGGACAGTGTTACAAACTAATAATGGAAAGTCATTATCCATAATGACTCATATAATAGCATAACCTTGTTAGGGGCAAAATCTGCGAACTACAGTGTTGACTTGCAGTCTAGATCTTTCTAAAAGTTTATATAAATTTTTGAAAGTTTTTAGAATTATGTATTTAAGCATAAATAGCAGAGTGATTTGCTGTGGGAATCATGACTTGCAAGTATTGACATATAAATACAGTATAAATATTATAGTAACTGAAATATAGTTACCAATTTTTCTTCTGCGACGCTATTACAAAATTCGCTTTGCTCGTGGATCCCCCCGAACTAAATTCCTGGCTACGCTACTGATAGTTACTATGGTAACTTAGTTTAAATAAATACAGACTTATTGTTTAGTAATTGTTATTAATTGTAGGGTTTTAATATTAGTGTCAAATCTTAGTGTATTGATTATTCTATTGTTATTAACTTTAACTGTAAACATATTTTAGCTCTTAATAAGTATATTAACGTTTTCATTTTTGTGACAATGTATAGGTCTCGGAGGTGTAGTTGATTGTAATGCTCATTAAATTTAGCACTGTTAAACAAACTGATCATTAAAGTGTCGTCTGTTCACATCATAAAAAAATAATTTGGCTTTGTAATGATGCAGTTCATATTATGTATAAAGAGACGATATCTATAATCTATATTATAATATACTTTTTAAAGTATGCTACGATTAGCTAAAGCAAACATTTTAGTCAGTCTCCTATTGGATTTCAAAACTATTTCAAAATAGAGGCCACGATGAAAACTACGCTTTTGCTGGTAATACTAGAATTTTATCTTTTAGAAGGTATCTCTTGTAATGACAACATTTTATCTAAGGTAGGTTTACTTTTTTTCAATATAATAATAGAAAAAGTTTTTTTTCCGTTTGGATTAACTGACGAAAAAAAAAGCTTGGCATTGAGCGGGAATATATCGAAGGTTAAAAAAACGTCACCAAAATGTTGATTAGGGCCCACATTAGGTAGTTTACCCAATAATTTTTTGAGATAGAAACTAATCTCTTGTTTTCGGAATGCAAAGTAATTTCTTACAAAATGTTAATGTGGGGTAAATAGGGAATAAAGGGGCGACTACAACACATTTACTCAATGTTACAAAATGGCAATAATTTGACTCCAACATCGGAGCAAATTTATTAATATGGTTTGCCACCGTGGCACCACAACTCAAATTAGCAAAGATACCCATCAACGTTTGCCACGTCAAACCGTAAATCAACTTTCAATAAAAATATAACTAGTATTTCTAAAATGACCATAAACCAGAGCAAGCTTGAATTGTATCATTTCCTTAAGAATTTTTAATTATAAATTAACATAAAATAGTTATTTATGTATTTAGGGTATTATGACGATGTTTATCTCGAGGGCAACAAATTTAAAAGGGCGAGGGCCGTCAGGCCCGAGAGTTTTTAAGTTGCTCGAGAGCATAAACATCGAGTAATGCTCGTGATGCATACAACGTATTATATTTCACTGCATTTAAATTTGTCAATATTTAAAAATTTTATAAATTTTGAATTTGATGATTGCTAAATTTAATTTTTTTTTTTAATTTTTAATTGTTTAATTAGTGGATCTTTATTTGAAAGTTATACTTTTAATTTTAAACAAAATTGTAAACAATTAAATGGTACATTTTTTTAATTATATTATATAATTGCGAATGAGAGGGAGAGAATTATGATTTATAGGCCCTAGGGCGTTATAGCCTATTTAATATATCTCGTTGTCAAGGTATAAAAGACAAATAATGACTCAGTGTAATATAAATAAATATATATATCTGTAAATTACAAAAAATATTATAACATAATTTTATTTATTTAAGTTCCATCAAAATACCTTCAAAATTAAAGATGTTCGAATAGAAGTAGTAAGTTACAATGAAAAGTATTTTAGAACTTTTGAAGCTAAAACATTCAAATTCAATCGCACTACTCCGGCCATAAATGCTAGTATCAATCTGAAAATAGCTGTGAAAGATAAAACAGAAGTAGGTATTACTGTTTTTATATTTTTAACCTCATACCATTTAAATATTCCTGCGATATAATAGGTTATAGTTTTCAATCTCTTGCGAAAAAATAAATAGAAATTGAATTTCCAACAACTTTTGCTTTGACGATTTTTTGTTAAAATTGAAATTGGCCGAATTATTCAAGAATAACCAGTTTTCATTAAATTTAAAATGGCGCCGCTTTCTTCAAGTTTAATTAGAAAAATATCGATTTCAGAAAAAAAATACGGGAACCAGTTGTCTTCATGACTTTTCGGTAAAATTAAAAATGGTCGAGTTGTTCAAGAAAAACCATTTTTCATAAAATTCGAAATGGCGGGCTTCTTTCAGGTTTAATTTAAAAAATATCGGTTTTAGAAAAAAATAGGAAAACCGAAGTTATAGGAAATCAAATTTCCTATATTTCCTATATAGAAAATCAAATTTCTTATAACTATTTCCTATTATAGGAAATCAAATTTCCTACAATTTTTGTCGTGACGATTTTTCGTTAAAATTGAAATTGGCTGAGTTATTCAAGAAAAACCATTTTTCATTAAATTCAAAATGGCGGACATAAGCAAATGCAGGAGTTGGTCGACTATCAGTGACCCCACAACGGTTAAAACAAGAAAGAGCGAAAACGGAATTATTGTATGTTCGACGGGATTATTTGGACATAATGACCGTACTACAAAGTTTTGACTCAAAAATCAAAAATCCGATTATCAATACTCACGATGAAACATTAAATATATTCTCATGTTTTTTATGAGTCCTACCAAGGTTGAATAAATTTAGCAAATATTTTTTTATATAAGTAATTATAACTTCCTGTACTCTGAATCACTGTGGTAGTGACTAGTGACAATGCTTACGGTGAAAGTCATTAACTTACGTGTACAGTCAGTATAGTATTTAGATTAGCTTTTCGGGAGGGGTTTTAAAAAAATAAATAGTTAATTTATTAAACTACAAAAGAAACTAAAGTTCAGCACAAACAAATAAACTATAAAGTACCTGTACTGTAAATAGACGAAACTTGATAAATAAATAATTACCTAAATAAAAAAATTAAGTCCCAACTCAAACCGTCAATCAATCGGCAAAATAAAAGCAATTTAAAAAAATTTAAAGTACCAACTGAAATCGTCTTGCACTTTGTGAAAATTTTTTCCAGTGCCGCCAATCGCCTGATATAATCCGAATTTCCGATTTTACAATTTTGGAATTAATTAGAAATTTTTTTTAATGCTTAGAAAATTGTCCTCGTTCTAATAATCTATAGAAAAAATTTAATTCGTGGGATCAATTAACTGATAGTAACCAATATTTTATTTTAGGTAGTCGCACAAGTTTATAAATTTCTAAGCAACGAGTATCGACACTTTCCTATCCGTTTACAACTCAACGTAAAGAAAACCTGCGAATCAAACGCATTAGGTTTGAGCGTTTTAAAAAATTGCGGTAACCTTCAAGGCTTTTCTTTTGAAAAGGTTATTTAAATAATTATTTATTAGTAATATATTTATCTATGATTTTTAACTTTCAGGATTTTACATATTACGTCTGTGACTTTATTATCGACGAAACTCACTTTCCTCCATTGATTCCCAATGGAAGATATAAAATTGATTTACAATTTCTGTATTTAAATGAAGAAATTGCGTTCATAGCCGGTTTTGGAGAAATATACACTCCAATGGAATTCTCAAAGAATTAAACACCAAAAATTATTAACGGTTTTTTTTTTAAATCGCACATGATTTGATTTTGTGTGGCACATAAAAATAAAATAAACAAAATATTTAAAAAAAAATTAATTAATTTTGAAAGTAAATCAGTATTTTGGGCGAAACTAAAATTTTGTTTAAATTCTACAAATGTTTGATCTAACCTTTTTTTATACAATTATTAAGAAAATTGATGCGAGTACCTCCAACGGCAAACCAAGGCTGACCTAATTCTAGTGAGCGACCACAGCACTAATCGTGGCGCTTCAGAGCGATTTCTCATTAGCGGCACGGAGCAAAGCGCAAAATGGGGCGCTCCAACAATTATTGACAATTTTTTTCTTTATTAAACTCCTTTGAAGTAAGTAACCTGTATAGAAATATTAAGAGGACGAACCACAGAATAGCAGCCCGAACGCAGTTGGGTCAAGACATAATACCGTAGAACATCGTGGAGCTGATGCTGGTAAGCGAAGACAACTGGCAGGTAATCGAAAACTTGCTGGCGAACGTGATCTACACCAAAGCAAAACTTCAAGACAAAGAGACAAGTACCAAAAGGGCAGAACCAAGGTTAGATGCATGGGTGTGTGCGGAAGAAATGCGTTAGCGATTCCCGACACCTCTAAGAAGTGGGGTTTTCGTCGGTAAAATTCCGACACTACCACCCTAACGGGTGGTGTCTTTTTAAGATTTCCCCAATCCCAACACTCACAAAAAAAATAGTTGTTGATAAGTCATGCGTGTATAACCGATACAGGACTGGACCCAAGACACTTCCTTGAGGAACCCCAGCATTGATGGTATGTAATTCGGTGTACTCATTCTGGTGTTTAACTACACTGCTATGATCTAAAGCCCACGATCGACTTGTAAGTTATAGGGAAGGCTATAATTGTGGTAATTCAACATAAAACTGCAACAGAACACAGAAACCGCAGGAAACAGAAACAGATTGTAAAGAAAAATTGAACAATGAAGAACTTAAAAACCGATATGAAGAAATGGTAAAAAGCAAAATTTGTATTCAAAGAGAAATAAAGAGCAAAACTATTCGCCAACATCAATTCTTTCTAAATGGCACGTCCACATTTGCACTAAAACCGACAAATTGGTCGCTTTCAAAAATTTTTAAAACAATTTCAAAACAAATTTTTACAAAAGTTTCCTGAAATATCAGGTCTTCTTGTTGAAGACTATTTTTGGTTTGTACACCTTTTATTGGTAAGGGCCTTTCATCTCTTCGTCGCTTTTCCGCGATTTTGATTCACAAAGTTTCTTCGGGTAGGCCCTTTCTTTTCATTTTAATTTGGTTCTTTTCGAATTTTTCATCTCCATTATTGGGTTTCCTCAATTTCCATTTTTCTCTTCCTGCTTCGGTTTCCCTCTCCACATTTCTTTGTTTCTGGGGATGTTCATGCTAAAGAAATTGCTGTATATGTGAAAACTGAAAACAGTGGCTTTTATTAGTGACGAAATATTGTTGGTACCTGTTTGGTTGTTTGTTTTCATGCCTTTTGCTGTTTTTCTGGGTTCTGTCGTATTAATTTCCACTATTTCCCTTGCCATTTCCTGAAAAATGTGGAAGACTTCTTTTCCCAAGGTCAGTATTGCGCTTTTTTTCTCTATTCTGTCTTTGCTTTTCGACATAAACAGGTTCAGGTCGAGCTGGATTCTTTCTTTCTTTGAGCTTGGTTTTTTTAACTTGCTTCTCGATTTTCTTTTTTTTCTTACATTTGTTCGGGATCTGGTGTTGGGATCCTTTCTTCGGCTTTTTGGGTTTGCTCTTGTTGTTCCCTGTTGGAACTTTGTTTTCTTTCGGCGATTCTTCAGAGTTTCTTTCTCTCGATATGCTCTTCTTCGGATTCGTCCATTTTTTGCAAATCTTCTCGAGTTTTCTGGGTTCCTGAGGTTCCTTGTCCACTGTCGCTTTCTTCCTGGTTGGATCTTGTCCTTTTCCTTTGGGTTGTGATTGATTCTGTGTTTTGTTTATTTGCGGCTTGAGAAGAGATGCTCTAATGACCTTCTCAATTCCTGTCCCATTTTCTAGGATTGGTTCGCCTTTATCATTTTTTGTTTTGTCGGGCGGTTTTAGCTGGCTGTTGTCTAGTTTTTCTTAAATTCTTCGTTAGCGTTTGGAATCTTGTTAATGTGTGTCACTGGGAATTCTACTACTACTGACTACTCCGACACCGGTAACAAGTAAATTTGGGTGGCAATGGATTATTTCACTACATGGACTGAGGCATATGCAATACCTAATCAAGAGACTGTTACTGTCGCGGACCTTCTAGTTTTAAAAGCTCTTTTACCGATTTGGAGCTCTTCTAGAGCTACACTCCGACCAAGGTCAAAATTTTTGAGTCAACTGTATTCCAGAATGTTTGTTGAATGCTTGGCATTAATAAGACCAGAACAACACTTCTTCATGGTCAATGAATTGTAGAACGAAAGAACGCAACAGTGACCTACAAAGATACCGTCAAAGCAAGATTTGGAGTTACAACTGAAGTGCAACGGAATCTACCAAAAGACTACTCTCTCGCGCATTGTGTGGCACGGGATCTTTTCATATCTCGTGGAATTGCTGTGATTCAAGAAAAACTTTGGACGCTTGAACCAGCTTCAAACACAACACCTTGCTGTTGGTAATACTCTGCAGCTACCTTGACTCTCAACCAACAACGGTCGATTTACTATTTGGTAACCAAGAGGGTTTCCCATGAAAACCCTCACATAAAGACCTATGCAGAACTTTATTGGTACTTGGTAGAGACTTATTGTTTAAACTAACAGGAAAGCCCGTTAACGGACGGGCAACTAGACCTGATTGGTTGGAAACTCGATTGATGTGCAACTCGTCCCATGGGAAGTACCAGCGGCGGTTTAATATATTTTTTGTTGGTAAAAAAATTCGCCCAATCAGAGTGTTTCCTTTTCTCCCAAAAATGACACGCTGGAAGAGGAGCAGCAGCGTGCTGGGATTTTATGTATTAAGATTGTAATTAATTGTAGTGTTTCAGTAATAGTGCAAAATTTTTGTGTATGATTCTTCTATTATTATTAACTTGAACGTAAATATATTTTAGTTTTATGAATCGCAGATGCAGTTGGTTGTAATGTTCTTTAAATATAGCACTGTTAAACAAATGGATCATTACAGTGTCGCCTGTTCACATCATAAAAGAGAATAATTTGGCTTTGTAATGATGCAGTTTATATGCACAAAGAGACGATATCTATAATCTATATTTTAATATACTTTTTAAAGTATGCTACGATTAGCTAAAACAAAAATTTTAGTCAGTCTTGTGTTAGATTTCAAAACTACTTCAATATAGAGCCGCGATGAAAACCACACTTTTGCTGGTAATACTAGAATTATGTCTTTTAGAAGGTATCTCTTGTAATGACACAATTTTATCTAAGGTAGGTTGATTTTTTTTAATAATAATATAAAACATTTTTTGTTCGTTAAGTAATAAACTATAAATATAATCAGTTGCGGCATTTATTCCGTTTGGATTAACTGACGAAAAAAGCTTCGACTGACTTGGCATTGAGCAGGAATATATCGAAGGTTAAAAAAACGTCACCAAAGTGTTGATATGGGGCCAAAATTAGGTAGTTCCAGATAATATTGCTACTGGTTTACCCAATAATTTTATAAGATAGAAAATAATCTCTTGTTTTAGGAATGTAAAGTAATTTTATACAAAATGCTAATGTAGGGTGAATAGCGATTCAAGGGGCGACTACAACACAATTATCCAAATGTTACATAATGGCAATAATTTGACTCCAACACCAGAGAAAATTTATAAATATGGTTTGCCACCTTAGCATCACAAATCAAATCAACAAGGATACCCATTAGCATTTACCACGTCAAACCAAATTTCAAATCATAAATCAATTTTCAATAAAGATATAACTATTTCTAAAATGACCACAAGCCAATGCTAGCTTGTAACAAGAAGCGCTTGGAATTATATAATTTCCATAAGAATTTTTAATTAAAAATAATTATATTTAATTATGTTAATTACAAAACAAATATTATAACATAATTATATTTATTTCAGTTCCATCAAAATACCTTCAAAATTAAAGATTCTCGACTAGAAGTAATAAGTGACAATAAAAAGTATTTTAGAATTTTGGAAGCTAAAACATTCAAATACAATCGCACTACTCCGGCCATAAATGCTACTTTCAACCTGAAAATTGCTGTGAAAGATAAAACAGAAGTAAGTATTACTGTTTTTAGATTTTTAGCCTCATATCACTTAAACACTCCTCCGATATTATAATACGTTTACAATTTACAAATTCTTGAGAGAGAAAAACTACTGAATCTGCCGAAGTTTAGCTTTTATATAAAATAATAATTTAAAGCAAATTTCCAGAAAACGCTTACTCGCTAAAAACATCAAAAACGCGAGATTTGCTTAATACGCATAAAAATATCCCCCTAACCCGCTGAAACTCGGTGTAAAGTGTGTGGTTACTAGCAAGCACGGCTAGCAAGAGGTTCTAAACGCACGATGTGCACTCGACAGAGTAACAATCGCATCTGACCGTTATCACCAAGAGAACAAAGTCGTCGTTTGTTCCCTTATAATGGTTCTCTTTCTAATAGTCGATAGGAACAAGTTCAATTCGTGGGATCAATTAACTGAGAGTAACCAATATTTTATTTTAGGTTGTCGCACAAGTTTATAAATTTCTTAGCAACGAGTATCGACACTTTTCCGATCCGTTTACAACTCAATGTAAAGAAAACCTGCTAATCAAACGCATTAGGTTTGGGCGTTTTAACAAATTGCGGTAACCTTCAAAGCTTTTCTTTTGAAAAGGTTATTTAAATAATTAATAGTAATTTTTAATTTATTGATCTACGATTTTGTTAACTTTCAGAATATTACGTATGTCATCTGCAACTTTGTCGTCGACGAAACTCACTTTCCTCCATTGATTCCCAATGGAAGATATAGAATTGATTTACAATTTCTGTATTTAAATGAAGAAATAGTGTACGTAGCCGGTTTTGGTGAAGTATACACTCCAATGGAATACCCAAAGAATTAAACACCAAAAATGATTAACAGTTTTGTTTAAAATCGCACATGATTTGACTTTGTGTTGCACTTTGTTTGCCTGTAGTATTAGAGGAATGCAAGAAATATAGAACTTTTAGCAGTGAATTGGTTTTGTATATTAAGAAGAATGTAAATAGCATGTGATTAATTTTTGTTAATTTTGCGAATAACCTGTTTTGGTATGTTTGGGTTTTGTATTTATGCGGGTGAGTAGTAATGTGTATATCAGAGGCTTGATTTTTGCTGTAATGATCTGTGTAACGATAGCATTAGCTAATAAAATTATTTATTATTATTATTATTACTGTTATAAAAAACAAAATAAGCAAAATATTTTGTGTATACTTTTCAGAACTCGCTTAAGAATCACTAAATTTTATTTTGAAGTTCTTTAGAACTGCACTTGTTTGGAATTCTTTTCGGAATCATTGGAAGTACCTACTTGAAACCTGGAATTCTTTTTAAAACCAAGAGGATCCACTGCAATTCTGAGAATTGGATTTGATTAGATATTTTTTAGAAATTCCAGACGTTTCTTAGCAATCATTGGAATTCATTAAAAATCAGCCATTCGTTAGAATAGGAGTTATTTGAAATTGCTTTAAAAATTCTTAAACTTCCTTGGAAATTACTAGAATTCTTTAAAAATCATCGCAATTCTTAAAAAATTAATCAGAAGTCAATGGAACTGTTAATTAACAAATTAACAATTTACAGTTACACTTATAAAAAACTCCTTTTGAAATAATTAGAAATCTCTAGAATTCATTGGAAATCATTGCAATTCTTAGGAATTGAACTTGCGTGAATTTTTTTTGTATTTCATTGAAAATACTTGGAATTCCTTGGAAATGCTTAAAATTGCTCGAAAACTGCTGAAATTCGTTGTAAATCGCTAGTTTTCCTTAATAATTATTGAAATTCGTTAGAATTACACTTAGTTTTTTTTTAAGTATATACTGGACTTAAATTCCAAGAATTTCTATGAAATTCCAAAGATTTCCTAAAAATTCCAGAAATTTGCTATTCATTTGCTATTCATTAATCGGGGCAGTAGGTATTTTCTACCTCTATCCATCAAATTTACAAGCAAACAGCAATCGTCCTATAGTTGGCGGAAGCCTACGGGAAAGAAGATACCCTGAGAGCTCTGGCAGAGAGCAAAACTTCTTCTCTTGAGGAAGGGCAACAAGCTCCTAGAGCTTCCGAACTTTTAAAGAACGATTAGATTACTGGACCATGCGGGAAAGCTATTTGAAAAACTAATCTTATACAGACTGCAGCAGAAAATCGATAAGACCGGGGGCCTCCCGGATAGACAATTTGGCTTCCGAAGGGGTAGATCCACCATCGATGCGGTCGACAGTATGGTCCAGATGATCAGAGCAGCGAAAGAGAGAACACAAACAAGGCATTTAGAATAGCATTCCTTTGCTATGGAATGTGATGTACGACGGCGTCTTCGGGCTCCCCACACTACCCGGGGTTTTATTACATGCTTTGCGGATGACATCAATGTCGTGGTCGAGGCTAAGACGGAGGACGAATTGGAGAAACTGGTCAACATTTTCAAATGGATGTCCATTAAGGGAGAAGGCTCGTCCCGGAGAAGACTGAGGCAGTCGTGGTCTTAGGGAGAAAGAGGATCAGGCAGGTGCGGTTTTCATTGGGAGGGCACACTATTTCAACGTGCGACCAGGTCAGGGTACTGGGCGTGGATATAGACAGAAATCTATCCTTTAAGCCCCACATCAAGAAGATCGCAGCCAGAGCGGCCACAACCATGGAGGTACTCGTCAAGAGCATGCCAAACATGTGTGGACCTCACCAGGCGAATAAAAGACTCATATGTACCGTGGCGGAGTCGGTCGTGCTGTACGCTGCCCCGATATGGGTTTCGAGATTTAAAAATGTTGCATACTGGCGCCTGTTAGAAACAACTCAGAGAAGGAGTGCACTGCAAATATGCAGGGCTTGCAGAACGATATCCACAGATGCGGTTTTAGTGTTGGCGTCCCTTCTACCTTTTCCACCTCAAGGCGAAGATGAAAGACGCCAAATACTGTTCGGGGAACATGACACTATACAACAACAAATGCATGGATATCCAAGAGAGATGGAAAACCTCATGGACGGCGTCTGACAAGGGCAGATGGACACATCGCCTGATTCCCGGCATCACTCCGGGAGGTAGCAAGAAGCATGGAGAGCTCAAATACGAAACCACCCTAATCGGCCACGGATGCTTCAGAAGCTACTTGCATCGATTCAAGAGAGCGAATACCCCAAACTGCCTCCTCCGTGAGGAAGAGAGTGATGCAGAACACACCATCTTTTTCTGCATCAAATGGATAGACCACAGATTAGCCGCCCGAACGCAGTTGGAGCAAGACCTGACTCCTTCAAAAATTGTAGAGCTGATGCTTGTTAGCGAAGAGCACTGGCAGGTAATTGAAAAGATGCTGATGGAAATAATCTCCACCAAAGCCAAACTCCAAGATGAAGAAACACCATGAAGAGACAAGTCCCGAGAGAGCAAAAATAAGACTTGACGCAAGATTGCGTGCAGAAGAAATGCTTAACGATTTCCGGCACCTCTAAGATGTGGGGTTTTAATTGGTAAAAATCCGACACCTATCCCTTTTCATCAGGGTGGTGTCTTTTGAAGATTTCCCCACTCCCACCGTTCGCAAAAAAAAGCTGCAGAGAAAACAACCCGCCTAGAAGAAGGAAACTTTGTCATAAGACCCTGATCCTCCAAATTGGTGATTGAGGCATCGGGCCAACTCCTTGATACTCAGAAAAAACTTAAAATGTAAGAAAGCCAACCATATACCATATACCTCGGAATAAGATGAAAAGATTCAGACGGACTAAGATGCGAAAATGGACAATAATTTTGGAACATGCAATGTACAGGGTCTCTCCCGAAACGTAAGCAAAATTATAAATGAAATGGAACTCATAAAGGTAGAAATAGCGGTTCTCACGGAAACAATGGAAATTGCTCATTTCGGCTCAAAAAAAGTGGAAGAGCGGCTGGATCTGGAAATATTCCGGTGCAATTAATGAAGTACGGCCATGGGAGTTATTTGAACACCTCAGACAACTCTTTCAAAAGTACCTCAACGAAGAGAAGCCACCAGACGAATGGAAGGTATCCCATGTTTCAATCGTCCATAAAAAGGGTAGTATGGAGCAAAGTGACAACTTCAGCGGAATTTCGGTTACAAACGCTATTAATCGAACTTACGAAAAAATTCTAAAAAAATAGAATCTAAAATGAATACAAAGATATGGAAGCAGAAGAACAAACTGAGATATTTAAGATCACGCAGGACGGAAACATGAATGAGACTATAACAGAAAGAAACACGCTGAAAACCGTAGGAAATCTCAGAAAATATTAAGAAATTTCGGAAAATCAAAGGTTTTAGCAAATCAGGAAATCTTAGGAATACTATAAATAACCTCTTTTTCCACTTTTTCAAAAGGAAATCTTAAGACGATTCAGGAGGAAATTCGGTTTTTCGTGCCATAGAAAATAATCTCTGTCGTAAAATTGCAGATCCCATACCAAGAAGAAAATGAGTCGGTTGTTTGACTCAGGCGTTAAAAAATTGATGGCGTGGAAGGTTATAAATAAGAAATCATATTAATCGATAATATTAATTTATAAAAGTAATAATAATCTTAAATATGTAATAAGTTTTGCTTTTTAAATTTAAAACATTGAAATGCATTACAACAAATAATGAAAAGCTATCTTAAGGTAACTAAAGAAATTCTATTATAATTTGAATAAAATTGTTCAAGCTGAATGTACTCCCGATGCTAAGTTAACATATGAATGTAATAAGTAAATGTTAGAAAATAAACAATTAACTTTCAACCACAGCAGTGGATTGGTGCGATCACTGGTCGAGTTACAGAACGGAAAATCTTCCGGTGTGCATCAACATGTAGATTTAAGAATTGATTCTATATTAACATAAATCTGACCAATTGACAAAACGTCAAGGTCAAAAATGAAGAAAAAAACAGTTAACTTATATAAGGTTTCAAAATCAAAAACCGATACACGTCAGAGGTATGACATCTGTCATTGCCACCACCTAAAAATAAAATTCCAATTGATCACATATATCCAAATTATGATTGTACAGTGATTTTTATTTTTAAAAGTTTGTTTACATTAACTTGTATGTACAGTGTTGTGTATTGCGGTGACTGTTCAGTATATGTCTCACTTTATCATCGTATGGTATTTAAAATTTTGACAACGCTGGTCTAATATGACGTCGTCAATGCTAATGACGTGTATTGTTTTTTGTTTTTGAAAGGGTATACTATACTAACCCGCAGATATCGTAAAGCCTACTCCGGCCAACTGTTCAAATCCTGGTCACTTCGACTACACTGCTATGATCTAAAGCCCACAATCAACTTGTGAGTTATGGGGAAGGCAACAGGAAACCACCCCATTAATTAAATTCCTTAGTAAGTCATCTTGGCTTCAGCCAAGAGAGTGTATGGCACTTGAAGAACTATTAGCTTAGTATCCAATGTTTGTTCAGATTTATAAGAATGGGTTTGGTAAATCGGTATTACTTTGTAAATAATGCTTTAATAATTCATTTCTTTCACTAATTAGCTCATTGCGTTTACGTTGTTCCTGCAATTTTTCTTTATCAATTTTCAACTTTTCTTTTTGTATTTTTAAAATTTCTTCATAGAAACGTTTCTTTTCTTGCCTCATCGATTCTAAGGTATCGGATTGAGTGTCTGCTCTTTTTCTTTTTTTCGTCTCGGATGAGGTTGTGGCTGCATCAAAATCTTCATTTCGTCTCAAAATACCTAAAGTTGACTCACTTTGTAAAGATGTTGTCTCGGATGGTACCGCATCTATTTTCTGCCACGTCGTAGGATTGCAAGTAACAGTTTTGGTTGACAACAATATGATTGGATGTATATTATTATTATTACCAGAAACTCGATCCATTTGTAATGCATATTCGAACATTTTTCGTGGCCTTCCCGTTTTTTTATTATTTTCTCTATATTTTTTATAATTGCGCTCAACTACACGCCAACGATTTTCGCAATTAGCAGGACTAAAATTGGTATTATGCTTTTGGTTCACCTCCACAGACAACACTTCCCACAATTTCTTCATACTTTTTATCTGAAAGGATCCAACTTCTTTTTTATGCTTTCCATATCCATCGATTAATGTTAATGTGTTATGATGTGTCCACGTTACACTTTCATTCACTTCCTCAATTTTAATTTCGATCCTATCTGTGTTGCATGGCGCCGGCGACGCATTGCAAGAGTCATCCAAATTTTCTACCTTGAGCGAAACTTCATCCATGTCCTAAGAAGGTATAGTTTACAAATTTCAATCACAACTAAAATTCATTGCAAGCTTTCTAGGTTAGGTATCTAAAATAAACGACTGCTGTTAAATTATGTAATAATTATTACCATAAAATTAATCAAATTATAAAATTGTTACAAAACTTACAGAAGAAATAAAATTATCGGTGAAATCAACATCAAGCAATAAATAATGTTTAATAATAAAACTTTCTCAGCATTAATATGACATTGGCAATAGCTGCGTTCAACATATGATCCGTAGTGGCGTTCAATAATCGAGAAATAATAGCGGTTGCGTTCAACGAAGGATTCAACAGGTAGCAGGTTTTGTAAATGCCTACCAACAAAGAGTAACAAAACTATCACAAGAGCTTTGATTTATCCGGATTTTTAATTTTAATTTTAATTTTTAATTTTTAATTTCAACGAATACGTGATTAGCATTTTAGCGAAAGAAAACTGGGTTGACTAAAATCACGAGAGCGATCGAGCGTTAGCGAGATTGCTCGAGTGATTTTGTCTGGCCTTTTGAATTTAAAAATAGTTCAGAAAAATTCACATTTCAAAAAATATACCCCCCTCCCCTCCAAAATATATTTCAATGGATTCTCTTTGATTTTTGCAAAGGAGTTTATCGCCCGATGAATCCATAGTATGGTGAAAACGTTTGCGTTAATTATACTTACCAAGCTTGTAGCCAGAAGAGGACACCTGTAGGCTCGTGCCCCCCCCCCACATGTAAAATAAATTTGTTTGCAATAATAAAAATTCCCGGAAGAGGAACTTCCGAAAATGTTACTTTTTAGAAAAGGCTTTTCAGCCCCCCCCCCCCCAAATAAAATTCTAGCTGCGGGCCTGATATTTATAGTATATTTTATTGTGATAACTTAAAAACATTGTAGTTCTAAATAAATCACTAAAAAAAATTTTATAATTTAATATGTGACCTGGACTATGAAAAGGGACCTTACGTCGGAAAAATCAATTTTCACTTTTTTGGTGATTTTTATAGGAAAAAAATGCTCTTTCGAATGGCGCGAACCACAAGTTTCTATCTTCATCACTCACTTCACAAAAAATCAATCTCAAAGTTAAACGTAAAATCATAAAAACATGAAAAACCATCAAAAACATTTTTTTCACTTCTTTAACGTTTCCTATAGAGAAAAAGAAGAAAATATACTTTAAATGTTTAAACGCGTTTTACCGGGAAATTAGTTTTCCGACGTTAGGTCCCTTTTCGTAGTCCAGGTCACATATATTAAAAAGTTTTGATTTATTAATAAACATAAAAAAAAACTATATATTTTCAACAATGTTCATTTGTTTTGATTCTGCTAGAGCTAAACTATTTGTTGATAACACATCGTCAAGCCTTGCACATGTGCAGTGGCGTATTTAGAAAATGCTTTTGAAAGGGCGGACCAAATATTTTTAGATCCTCGTTAATCCATTTATGCGCATCGGTGGTAATCGCCTGACAAGTTCCAGAAATCAAAAAATTCAAGCTATAATTATATGCAATAAAAATAATGTTTTATTTTGTTTATAAAATTTTTATTATTTTAATTTTTTTCAGGGAGGGCTTCAGGGACTTTATCCTTGAGGGGGGCTTGCCTCTTTGTCCCCATCTAAATACGGTCCTGCACATGTGGCTTATGGATAATATTTATTATGTTAGTGTCATCTGCAAATAAAAGTGAATACAAGCTGAGAGGAGGATTAACTTAGTAATTAAACTCCTCTTCATAACCCATTAAAAACCAACGATATCTCTCAGGGGTAAAAATATTTAAAAAAAATTGTGTAAGTACATAAAACTAGGAATTCCAAAACGATTTCCAGGGATTTACAAGAAATTCCAATAATTTTCTTAAAATTCCAATGTTTTTATTTAATTTCCACGAATGTACAAAGTATTCCAGAGATTTCCTAGGATTTTAAGTGATTTTCAAGAAATTATATGATTTCCACAGAATTCCAAAATTTTCCGAATAATTCTAAAAATTTGAATTTTATAAATATTTCCAAGAAATTCAAATGATCCAAAGCAATTCCCAATTTAAAGAATTTTAATTATTTTCAGAGTTTTTTTTTGGAATTTCAAGAATTTTTAAGAAGTCCCAAGATTTTGAAGAAATTCCAAGAATTTAGAAGTAATTTCGGGGTTTCCAAGGAATTCCAAGGATTTTCTCAAAATTCCAAGGATTCCTAAAGTATTCTAAGGAATCCAATTAAAATCTCCAAGAATACTAAAAATTTTGAGAAATTTCAGGGTATTCCAATAAATTTCAAGGGTTTGCAAAAGATTCACAAGAAATTCCAAAATTTTCAAAGAAATTCCGAGGATATTTTAGAACCATGAATTTCCAAGAAATTCCAATAATTTCTAGAAAAACTTTATCTAACAAAATTTCAGAAATATCAAATATTTTAAATAATTTCAAAAAATTCCATGTAATTTCGGGAATCTCCTAAAAATGCCAAAGAACTCCAGAGGTTTTCAAATAATTTTAGTAATAATTTTTCTTGTGATATTCACGGAATTCCATAGATTAACCAAAACTTTTGAAAAATTACAAATAAATCTACAAAGCTCAAATGATTTTCAAATAAAATCCAATTTAACGAATTTAAATTATTTCCATAAATGTTCAAGGTATTCCAGGAATTTCTAAAGAATTCCAAAACTTTCAAATATTTTTAGAGATTTTCATGAAATTCCACAAATTTCTTTAAAGATTCAAATTACCCTAGCCTAGATATTTCTTAAGATTTCCAATGATTTTCAAGGAACCATGCGATTTCCGGCTACTGTCAGTTAATCGATACCACGAATCGGGCCGCGATTTTTGCACTATTGGAAAGAGGACAATTTTTTGAGCATTTTAAGAATGCACATTAATGAGGATTAGCCATTAGTTTTCGAGAAAACGGCATTTGAAAATCAAAATTTTACATGCATTTTAGATAGGGAACGGCGAAACGGCTCGATTCGTGGTATCTATTGACTGACAGATTCCCGATTTCCATGGAATTCCAAAGATTTCCCAAGAATTCAAATTAATATGAAAAATTTATAAATATTTTCAGGTAATTTAATTGATTTCCAAACGAATTCCTAATTTAAAAAATTTTAATCATGGGTTTCTAAGCAATTCCAAAAATTTCGAAAAAACTCCAAGGAGTTCTAAATGTATTTCAAGGAATCTCAAACACCACAAGCAACTCCAAGGAACACAAAAGATTTCGAGGGATTCCAAGGATTTCCAAGGTTTCAAGAAATTCAGAACTTTTCTAAAAGAATCTAAAGAACTGCAGGGATTTCTAAAATTTTTTTAAGATTTCTGAATAATTCCAAAAATGTGGAATTTCAAAAATTATCTAAGAATTCCAAAGAAATCCAGAGGTTTTCAAATAATTTTAGTGATTAACAAGAAATTTGTGTGATTTGCACGGAATACGATAGATACCCAAGGCTTTTAAATAATTTCCAAAGAAAATTTTTTAATTATTTCCAATGATTTTAAATGAAGTCCTATAATTTTCAGGACATTCCATGGATTTGCTAAGATTTTAAATAATTCCGGAAGATTTTTAAAATTCCATATACAAGTACGGATATTTCTAAGAGTTCCAAATATATCCACAGAATTCCAGGAATTTCATAAGAATTCTAAACAACTGCAGAATATTTTTAAGAAATTCCAAAGATTTACAAAGAGTTCCAAATATAATTTTTTCTAGAACTCCAAAGGGTTTCCAAAGTATTTCAGTGATTTTTAAGGTTTTGCTAAAATTTCTCAAGACTTCAAGAGTTTCTCAATGACTTTCAAAGATTTTACAAGGAACTACAAAAAATGCAAAAAGTTATTCCAAATATTCCCAAAATCCTTGGAATACCAAAACTTTTTTAAGCATTACTAAGAACTGCAGGGATTTTAAACGTTTTCTATACATTTTCCAAGAATTTAAAAAATTTCAAATTTTTTAAAAATATTCCAAAAATTTCCGAAAATGGAATGCCAACATTTTCTCAAGAATTACAAGGAACTGTAGAGATATAACATTTGTGTTGACACAAAAATCTGTCATTGCACAATTCCACGAGCCGTCACTGTTTCAAAGAATTGATGTTCCGATGTCGGTGTTAGTTTTTAGGAGAATTCTTTTTTTTTTCAACAATAACCCTTGCAAAGTAACGTTTAATAATCTAAATATTTATTATAACTATTTCAAAAGTAAAATGTATTTTTTCGTAGATAAAATCACAGTAACATAACCTCAACAATTTTTAAATCTGTGCCGACAAATGTTACAGATATGAAGGAAGAAATTCTTGATGAGGAATTTCTAAACCAAAATTCAAATAGTAATTTTGAAATTAAAGAAGAAGAATTGGAAGATGGAGATTTCAACTCGGAGGACTTGCATCATTCAATTGACATCAAAGAAGAAACCTCTTTACATAACGTGAGGACACACACCGACAAAAAGCAGTTTGCTTGTGAACTTTGTGCATATAAAACTGCAGTTAAATGTAATTTCATACGTCACATGAGAAGTCACACTGGCGAGAAACCGTTTGCTTGCGGTTTATGTGATTAAATGTTCATGCAAAAATTTGTTGAAACGACACCGTATGACGAGACATACCAATGAGAAACCATTTGCATGTGAAGTTTGTGAATATAAAACTGCACACAGGCAGCTTATAAAAGAGCATATAATAACTCACACCACTGACAAACCGTTTGCATGTAATACTTGTAATTATACTTGTGCGCAGAGACGTCAATTGAACTATCATATTTTAACAACTCACACCGCTGTGAAACCGTTTGCATGTGAGATTTGTGTATTTAAATCGATAAGCAAACAACATTTGAAAGAACATATGAAAACTCACACCGGCGAGAAGCCGTTTTCATGTGAAATTTGCGAATTTAAAACTGCTAACCGATATAACTTGAAAACGCATGCGAGAACTCACACAGGCGAAAAACCGTTTGGATGTGTACTGTGCGATTATAAATGTTCGTACAAACATCATTTGAAGCTTCATATTATGAGAATTCACACAGGGCAGAAACCGTATACATGTGAAGTTTGTCTATATAAAACTACAAGTAAACAGATCTTGAAAGAACATGTTATCGGAAGTCATTCTGGCAAAGAGCCGTTTCGATGTGAATATTGTGAATATAATACTACAATTAAATGTAATTTGAAAAGACATAGGAGAACCCACATTGGAGATAAATCAAACATCGTTTGCATGTAAATTTTGTGAATATAAGTAGTTTTCTTGAAACAAACACTCTAACCAAGGTATTTTAAGAAAAAAGCTAAACCCAACTATATCTTTTTTTCTAAACCTTATCTTATATTTGCAAAACAGTTCGATTGTATTGATCGGAACTAAAAAAGTGAGGCATAAAAGATAAATTTCCAAGTTCTCCTATCCTCTATCTCAACCTAAATGCTCTATCCGTAGTTTTGCTTCGGTTCCACTATGGCTACCAACCAAAAATTTAACCAATATCAAAATATTTATTTAATATTTGTACCAATTCGATTAATTGAATTTAAGTATAATGGATAGGTGGCTGTAGTGGGACTGCTTTCTAATTCTTTAAGTGATAGAGATATTTCATTTCTTAAACTGCGCTTTGCAATGTGCATGGCCTTGTATTTCTATTGATCGTCTAATAATAATTATGAATAATATCCTCTTAGAAGGGTGGATCACGTCAAAGTTCATGAAGGGGGTAAATGAGGCTGAGGGAGGTAAACATATATTTTGATAAGAATTTAAGTATATTTTTCCCGAGTCCTGAATTCAACACCTCAGAATCAACATGGGGAAGATTCCAGTAATTCAAAACCCTCTTTTAGAAATAGCGACAATGAGGAAAATGTACCCGCTCGATCCATGCCTCACCATCTAAATTCGGGATCTGTCAGACTTTCATCACCAAGAATTGAGCCTCGACACCTACACTATAGGAAAGAGGACAATTTTCTGTGTATAATAAAAAAATAAATTTTGCGGATTATCCATTAGTTTTCGAGAAAACAGCTTTTGAAAATCAAAATTTTACATGCATTTTAGATAAGGAAATTCATTAACATAAAAGTTGTATTGACGGTGCGTGCGTTCTGATATAGTCTAGTGATGGGCGGAGCAATTGTCAAAACCGACGCTCCGCTACCCTCCGCTCCGGTCCCCTCCGCTCCGGGCGCTACGCGCCGTTTTGACGAACGCTGACTCGCTAAAAAACATCCCTCTAGGTCGCACCACCACGCCAAAGGTGCAACTCGAAAGGGGTAAAACTCGTAAGGGGTGAAACTCGTAAGCAGCGCTCGATGTTGTTTTGTTTTATTGATACTAAATTAAACACGAGTAACACGTTAGTCTTTATTCATGAGTTGCCACACATGAAGCGGAATATCAACTGACCTATTTACAACATGCAGGATAGAGCATGGTACTATTATATTATTATAGTATAATAGTACCATGGGATAGAGGTTACATTCTTTTCAAGTTACCAACTTAAGATTATTCTAAAGCTTGGTTAACACAATACATAACAGATGTTGTCTCGAGCGGGTCACAATCGCGTGTGACTGCCAACACCAAGACTATATCAGAACGCACGCACCGTCACTAGAACTCGGGAGCGGATCAATTCCCTATGTAAAATGCATGTAAAATTTTGATTTTCAAAAGCCGTTTTCTCGAAAACTAATTGATAATCCGCAAAATTTCTTTTTTTATTATACACAGAAAAATGTCTTCTTTCCTATAGTGTAGGTGTCGAAGCTCAATTCTTGGTGATGAAAGTCTGACAGTAACCCTAAATTCTTCACAAGCCGCCACTGCGTGCTACCTCCTCTTGGAGTACATTGAATAACGTTAATGCTGACGGTTCTACATTTGTTTTCTAAACATACGAATATAAGGTTACGGGGTTATAGGGTTAATAGGATTAGGAATATAGGATTTGATAGCTTGGGCTTTTAGAAATGCTGAGTCATTATAGATTACGTTGTGAGCATGGGCGTCCATTGGGGGAGGGGGGGGGCAAAGGGGTCAGCTGCCCCCTGGCTCTTGCCCTACATCTTTAAATTTAATTTTAATTCATTTAAATTTTGTGGAGAAAGTTATAACTGAGTTTGCGAAGAAACGACGGAATTTAAAATTTGTCTTTTCTGCAAATAAAGAACATTAAAAATTTTTAGTGTTGAATTTTTTTATAATAAAATTTTTTTTTGATTTTGCCTCTGCCTGAAAAAGAGCCTATGGACGCCCATGGCTGTGAGAGTTATGTAGTGATTGGAATTTTAAATCAAACCCCTTGATGAGGAGTAAAGAGGTTAAAAGTGGCGTAGCTTAGATTTCTGGTACCCGGGGCAAACCTTAAATTTGCCGTCCCTCTATTTTTGAAGTTAAGCAAAAAAGTCTTTCTTAAATCAATTTATTATTAAAATAATTAAATTGCAATTTTATTTTGCATGCTTTTTGCAAACTTTCGGCCGTTTCCTGCCGTTCCCCACAAAAGTTCCGACCGGGATTCTCCTCACTCTACGCTACTGATTTGGAAACCAATATTTATCCTATATTGCACCAATATACTATAGCATCAATATTCATTTTATATTATATTACCAATATTCTGGGGTGCACTTAGAAAATTTTGTTAAGGGGTTTCAAAAAATATTTGTTTCTAACCTCGTAACCTCCTTTTTACACATTCGGCATCTAGCAGCCTTATAACTTTCACAGTTGTTTTTAGATCGGCTTATGACAACCCACGTTCGAATCGCCAGTCCAAGCGAATTTATGCCGCTGATGAAAATCCTCAATTAATTCTATAAGTCCACCGCGTGACCGCTTGGACTAGAATTTATGCAAAGAATCATTGGACCGTCCTTCTTTGAATACGATATCAATATCCGAAAGAAAATTGAAAAAGAAAAAAGGTAATAATATCCGTTATTCAGCCCGAAACACTTCGAAAAGTGATGGAAAATGCCGAATATCGAGCACAGTTTTTTGAAAAATTACTTCGCAGCAAATAATTTGTTTTTAAAAAAAGTATAACCAAAAAACATCCCAAAAGTTTAAATGGTCCACCCTGTATAAAACTAACATTAGTGTTCCTAACTTCCATTATCCTATCGATTTTTACGGAGTTTCTTATTTGTTTCTTCGGAGGTTTTTGCCACACCGCCCTCTCGAGGAAATACTAGAATTTTAAATTATTTGCGGAGTTACTGGATTAAGATTGTTATTCCTTTTTTTTATCGCAGCCGCAATGTAATTTCTGAGGCAAAACTTCGGCTGGTGATGCTGGGATTTTAAGGAGGCTCTGTTTGGGGTTTCACCTGAAGGATCTTTTCTTGCTCCTGAGTTTTGACCTTCTTAATTCCTTCTTAAATTAAGACCTTCAAACATATATATGTATATAGCATCGGTCAAAAAAATTGCATCACTTTAATCTATTAATCCCAAATTTTGGAAAACATTTTAATGCTTTTTTACACTTTATCACAAACACATTCAGTGTTATAAAATTTATTTTATAACGGATAGATGGCGCTACTCTATCTATGTACCTAGAAGAGTTATCGCCAGTAGTAATGATAAACCCATGTGTCTGTAATAAAATAAATGTACATAAAAAAAGTGTTCTATTGTATTGGCTGTTTTGTTATTGATCGTATTGTTATTGTTATTGTAAGTATTACTTTGCGTGTAAAAAGTGAGGTTTTCCAATTGGATTGCGGGACTTTGTTTTTTTTTAGAGTTTTTTTTGCTTTACTAATGCCTCCTATTCGACGTTCAAACCTTGGACGACGGACACGTCGTGCAGTACGTGCTCAGAATACCCGTAATAATCAAAGGAGACAGGTTCCTATACCTGTAGACTTGAATCGCGCTGCTTTCGAATATAATTCCGCAATCGCCTACAAAGATCTTCGCTGCGTTGATATCGGTTCATTGTCTGTCGTATGCCAGCATTGCAATGCATTGAAGAAATCGGAAACCCCCGGATTATGCTGCGCTGGTGGAAAGGTGAAATTGCCCGTATTGACTCATCCACCAGAGCCATTGTATTCCTTTCTCTATGGAAATTCCATCCAATCGAAACACTTCCTGGCGAATACGCAAAAATATAACGGATGCTTTCAAATGACGTCGTTTGGAGCCGAAGTTGTTGATCAACCCGGCTACAATCCCAGTTATAAGGTAATGGCGTCTCATTATTATCTAAATAACCAATTCTTCTAATTTTCTTCTAAACTTTTAGATTCAAGGCCAAATTCATCATCGAACGGGCGCTTTGTTACCACTTCCAAACGAAGATCATAAGTTCCTCCAGATCTACTTCGTTGGTGATATGGCTATTGAACTAGATCAGCGTTGTGCAATTTTTACTGCGACTAAACGTGAAATCATCGGAGAATTACAAAATTTTCTGCATGACCATAATGAATTGGTTACATTGTTCAAAACCGCATTGGACATGCAAGACAATTCATGCCATGCAAGACAATTCAATGCTCCCACTGTCAATGAAGTCGCAGTGGTGATTGTTGGCGAGAATGTAGAATCACGCGATATTGTTCTCAAGCGTCGGGATAATGGACAACTGCAGCGGGTGTGCGAGACTCATCGGTCATATGATGCACTTCAATACTCATTGATGTTTTGCCGTGGAGAAGATGGCTATCACTTGAATATAAAGATGGTCGATCCAACGACAGGTTTGTTTACAACTCATCACTTTTTTTTCATATAAGTTCGAATTTATATTTCAGGAGCAGAAACGAATAAGAAGGTCAGCTCAATGAATTTTTATGCGTATCGATTGATGATTCGGCAAGATGTTGATAATCATCTGTTGAGATATTGCCGGTTGTTTCAACAGTACTGCGTGGACATGTACGTCAAAGTCGAAACAGAGCGTCTCAATTTTATTCGTTTCAATCAGTCGAAGTTACGATCAGACGAGTACATTCACTTGCGTGACGCCATCGCTACTGAAGGAGACGCGGCCAACATCGGTCGTTTGACCATTCTCCCAGCTACTTATGTTGGAAGCCCGCGCCACATGCATGAGTACGCTCAAGATGCGATGACGTACGTGCGGAATTACGGACGCCCGGATTTGTTCATCACGTTCACTTGCAACCCCAAATGGCCCGAAATTACAAACCTGTTGCTGGCAGGACAAACATCCAGCGATCGACATGACATCACTGCGCGAGTGCTTAAACAAAAGAGCAGAGTACTCATGGATTACATCGTTAAGCAGAAGATTTTTGGCGCACTCCGTTGTTGGATGTACTCGGTTGAATGGCAGAAGCGTGGTTTACCACATGCACACATTCTACTTTGAATGTTCGACAAGATCCGACCAGATCATATTGATTCAATCATTTCTGCCGAAATACCAGATCCAGAAACCGATCCGGAGTTTCACTCCGTTGTGACAACAAACATGGTCCATGGCCCTTGCGGAGTCCACAACCCAAACTCACCCTGCATGGAAAACGGAAATTGCACGAAGCGTTTTCCCCGTCCGTTGGTGACTGACACGATAAGTGGAATCGATGGATATCCATTGTATCGGCGTCGTTCTCCCGATGACAACGGCAGATCAATCGTGATGAAAGTTAAAGGAAGCGATGTCGTCGTCGACAACCGCTGGATCGTTCCATATTGTCCGCTTTTGTCGAAAACGTTCTCAACCCACTGCAATGTGGAGTACTGCAACTTCATCAAATCCATAAAATACGTTTGCAAATATGTCAACAAAGGGAGCGACATGGCGGTGTTTGGCATTGCCGATCCGAATGCAACCGACGAGGTACAGAAATTTCAACTTGGGCGCTACGTGAGTTGTAACGAGGCTATTTGGCGGCTGTTTTCATTTCCAATTCATGAACGTCACCCTACTGTCGTACATTTGGCAGTACACTTGGAGAACGGTCAGCGTATCTACTTTACAGACGCAAATGCAGCGCAAAGAGCAGAACGACCACCAGCGACAACATTGACAAGTTTTTTTTCGACATGCGATCCGAAAAGCGGAAAGAAAAGCGATCCGTTTGCAAGAACTTTACTCTATTCGGAAGTGCCACGCTATTATACTTGGAACGCTGCATCGAAGAAGTTTCAACGCCGAAAGAAAGGTGATGCTGTTGCTGGCTTCTCTGATGTCTATTCGACTGATGCCCTTGGACGAATATACACAGTTCATCTTCGACAAGACGAATGCTTCTATCTGCGCTTGCTTTTGGTGAACATTAGAGGCCCTACATCCTTCGATTCCCTGCGTACTGTGGATGGTGTGCTGTGCGCCACTTTTCGGGAGGCTTGCCAACGTTTGAATTTTCTTGAAAACGATACACATTGGGACTCAACGCTCTCCGATGCAACTGTTTCTGCGCCACCGAATCAAATCCGTACATTGTTTGCAATCATCATAGCCACATGTCATCCGTCGAACCCGACCGCATTGTGGGACAAATACAATAATGAAATGGCTGACGACATTTTGCACAGAGTTCATACGACAACTTCAAATTTTGATCTTTAAATTAACGACGAGATGCGCAACGAAGTCTTAGTTCTTATCGAAGACATGTGCGTGCTCATGTGCGGCAGTCTGCTGTCGACATTGGGAATGCCAGCACCAAATCGTTCGATGCACGATGCATTCAATCGTGAATTGCAACGGGAGCAAGATTATGATCGAAATGAACTGGCCGAAAGAGTCCGAACAAATGTTCCGCTGTTGAATACCGAGCAGAAGAACGTTTACGATTCGCTGATTAAGGTTGTTGACGATGGAACGGGAGGCATTTACTTTCTCGATGCTCCCGGTGGGACTGGCAAGACATTCGTCATTTCGTTGATTCTGGCAACAATTCGGTCAAGATCTCAAATTGCATTGGCTGTTGCATCCTCGGGCATTGCTGCCACATTGTTGGAAGGCGGTCGAACTGCACATTCCGCTTTGAAGCTGCCGATGAATCTTCTCGCGCTTGACATGCCAACGTGCACAGTAGCTAAGAATTCGGCGACAGCGAAATTGATGCGAGAATGCAAAATCATCATTTGGGATGAATGCACGATGGCACATAAACGAGCTTTGGAGGCAGTTGACCGAACAATGAAGGATTTACGAGGCGATTCAAGACGATTTGATGGGGCTATGATATTGCTCTCAGGAGATTTTCGTCAAACGCTTCCCGTCATCCCGAAATCTACTGCTGCAGATGAACTTAATGCATGCCTGAAATCGTCGTCTTTGTGGCGGCATGTCAAAAAGTTGCAATTGACCACGAACATGAGAGTCGCGCTGCAGAACGACCTATCGGCTGCTGAATTCTCAAGACAACTGCTGGCGCTTGGCAATGGCCAAATTCCTGTAGATGTTTCGACTGGATTGATATCGTTCCCGGAAAATTTTTGCGGGCTCACATCGTCGAAGGAGGAACTCATCACCAAAGTTTTTCCCGGTATTGCACAAAATTACAGAAATCTTGATTGGGTTAGTGAACGGGCAATACTAGCAGCGAAGAATAAGGACGTCGATAGCTTGAATTTCACGATTAAAAGTCAAATCGCTGGAGAACTACGTTCGTACAAATCCGTTGACAGTGTCACTGACGAAGACGAAGCGACCAACTATCCGACGGAATTTTTGAACTCGCTTGATGTGCCAGGAACTCCGCCGCATAATTTACAACTGAAGGTGGGATCGATTATAATCATGTTGCGGAATCTGAATCATCCGAAATTGTGCAACGGTACGCGATTATCCGTCAAGAAACTGATGAACAATCTTATTCAAGCGACGATAATCAAGGGCAAATTCAAAGGAGAGGAAGTCCTTATCCCACGAATTCCGATTATTCCAACGGATCTTCCATTCCAATTTAAGCGGATTCAGTTCCCCGTTCGATTGGCTTTTGCGATGACAATCAATAAATCGCAAGGCCAATCGTTGGAAGTCTGTGGGATTAATCTGGAATTTTCCTGTTTTTCGCACGGTCAGCTGTACGTTGCCTGTTCGCGTGTTGGCAAACCGTCTTCGTTGTTTGTTTTTGCGCCGGAAAATAAAACTCAAAACATTGTTTATCATACCGCTCTGTACTGATTTCCAAATCCAATAAATTACATTCTAATTTTAACTAACTGTTTAAAATGAACAAACAAAATTCTAATTTTGGCAGGACAACGTCTGCCGGGTCAGCTAGTTTATAGTAAAAATTTAAATTAGAAAAATTAATAATTTTAGATAATTATTGGATCAAAACTATGCAAATTAGTTTGTGACATGTGATATCATATGTTTCGCATTTCAGATTCTCATCAGGCAAACCTGGAATAATTTATACCTAACAAAACTAACCCGAACAGTATTAAAATTCAATTCATTGTCATCGGCCCTTCAGTCTACTCCTATTTGGTTTTTCTTTTTCCAGAAAGCTTCGGGCGTTAAGACCCCACGGCTGCTTAAATCGGATTGGGAAAGGCCTGTAACAACCGCGTTTTTAATAGTTGACGGCAGCAATCATAAACTGAGGGAGATCGCTGGTTTTACGTGTCCTCCGAAGCACGGAGACGGTCATACGGAAATTTTAGACTCTCACTTGATTTGAACTAAGTACTTTTAAGTCAGCAGTTGTTTGGCTAACTTACTAAGCTAATGACCGTCTTAAAATAAGGAATGAAGCAACTCTACTTTGAGTAAGTAAAAATATTTTTTAAAAAGCGTAAATTGTATAAAGTAAATTAAATAACGTTTTGAAATACGCATAAAAAACATGTTTCAGTTACCAAAGTAAACAAGTTTAGGGGTAGCAGGTAAAGGATGGGACAGAACAGCCTTTGGGCTGCACAAATTGGGCAATCTAGTTTTTATAATAGTTTGTTACAAGTTTTGTACATATTGTTGTGTATTTTTGTTGAAGTCACATACAAACTCTAAATTATGCTCCGGCTTGTCAGATTTTCGTCGGGAGATGAGACTCTCAGTTTGTAGGTTCTTGTCGATCTTATTTATCCCCTGAGTCGTAAGTAAAACTCTTATTGACAACGAAAACAATGGTTTATTCAAAGGCAAATAATAATGTCGAACAAACTCGTTGCTAGATAAAATCAGGTGTAGAGTGTCAATGGCAATTGATATCAAAATTACATTTACTGTTAAATCTGAATTGCTTAATTTTGTGATCATTTGCCACTCTAGTGTGATTATGTGTTTTAAATTTATACAAAATAAAAATTGAATGTTCATAAAAATTAAATTAAATGTTTTTTTATTTTCACTATCTTTTAAACTTAAATAAACGATACCTTGCACGCCTCTGTTGTCGATGACGTAATCGTCCCCTCCAGTAGTTACTAAGCTGCCTAAAGCTACTGTATTTCGAAGGTGAAGTCGCATGTGTTCAGGGTTCCTGCCGTATAAAACTTGGTTTATCATAAAATCTCCTTCCAAATCGCAGCCACGATTATTCAAACGGTTGTTGTTAATGCACTTAAATAATATTTGAAGTTCCTCGTCCTCAAATTTCATCGAGGTAAGTAATATTAAAATAAATCAGAAAATTTCTCGTTATTTTCAAAATGGCGTCCTCAAGGCGTCCTTCGACAAATTTTACAATTTTACGCTTGTATCTTTCTAGAAAGGTCATTCAACCCCAAATTTGGTCGTCGTCTCAAAAATATCACACTCGTTGATGGTTTCACCAATTTCACCTAGAAATTAGTGAAAAACTGCACTTTGGTTGGCTTCAAAAAGCCCGGCTTGTAAAACACGTCTTTGTCCTCCTCGGCGTATACGGAGAGAACCTGCTTCCACCTTAAGAAAACCAAAATTTGTACGTTCCTTTAAAACATACACGATGTTTCGAAATTCACTGTTATTATTTTTTAGATCTTCGTAGCACAAAACAAACACTGATGGTTACAAATAAAATGGTAAAAATATGTGTGAAAAATGTGTTTAAGTTACAGAACAAAATCAGCTGTTATTTACCTTTGAATAATTTTACCTAATTTGTATCACATAAACAAATCAAATGGCCGCGTTCTAAATTTAAATAGGATCGACCTTTGTTTCACGACAATATATATATTTTATGAAAAGTTGTAATGTTTAGTATTACACATTAAATTATTTTATGATATTTTTATTAAAGAGTTGAATGGAGTGTAGCACATTAACTGCCCCTACTGGTTTTTACACTCAAAATCAAGGGGTAAATATCCAGTAAAATTTCTGTACACAAGATTCGGAATTCCAAAGATTCCAAGGATTTCCAAGACTTCCAACGATTTCCAAAGAATTTCAAATAATTCCAAGGAATCCCAACGATTTTCAACGAATTCCAAGGATTTCCAACGAATTCCAATGATTTCCACAGAATTCCAGTGATTTCCAATGAGCTCAAATTTCAAATTAAAGTTCAATCTAAAGAATTCCAGTGATTTCCAAAGAATTTCAGGGATTTCCAAGGAATTCCAAGACTTCCAACGATTTCCAGGAAATTCTAAAGATTTCCAACGAATTCCAAGGGAATTCCAAGAGAATTCCAAACGAGTATTTACCCCTTGCTCAAAGCCGTTGTTGAATTTGAAAGACGACGTTAAAACTACATCAATTCTTCCTTTAAATTTCGAAATAATCGAAGTCTTTCTAGATTTATAATTTTCGAGTTCAGACCACCCCAGGGATGTTTCTAATGAGTAGATCGTGCAAATTTTTGTAATCCTGTGGTATTTAATGTACTACTTCCGTAGAACTTTTGTGGTGATTTTGTTGGTTTGACACTAAAACCTGTTACATACATTAAGATAAAAATTATAGCCGGAAGGGAGTGGTACCAGGTGGTGCAAAACCAAAGAGAAACTTATGTTCCAATAAAATCTTCGGAATGCATAGACAACTTTTTTTTTCGAAAGAAAATCTTAAGGCAATGCGGGGAAATCTTGTAAGATAAAATCTAGTATTCAAAAATTTGAACTTTGTTTAGTGAACAAGAAAAGGTTGAAAATAAGAAATTGTTATCGATAGAATGAACAATATTTTAAATAATAGATTGATTTTTTAATAGACTGAATATTTTTATTGACATAGAACACAAATTGATGAACAACTCAAAAAACTACAATTACTAACAACCGTTACCAAGTAACATACTCCCCGCATTGAACACTCAATGGGGTTCAATGAACAATAATAGAATAAAAAATGAAAAATAATTAATAAATGTTGATTGATGGGTAAATCTAACATAAATAACAAATTAACAAATTGAAATGAACTATTTCACTTTTCGGACATAGGTAAAGGACACACTTTTGCTACCGCACGCTTATAAAGTCCCTTGATAGTTTTAATTGCAACAACACGAACCACACCTTCCTTGTCGGGATGAAGTTCTACAACTCGTCCTAATGGCCAATTGCATGGTGGTAAGTTGTCATTTCGGATTACTACCAGGGAATCAACTTCTAAATTGGCTAATGAAAGTTTCCACTTGCGTCGTTGTTGTAGTTGTGATAAATATTCATTTGACCACCTTTTCCAGAAACTCTGTCTAATGTTTTGCAGAAGTTGATGACGTGAAAATCTTCCCATAGGTATTTCCAATAAATTTTGATCTGGTACTGACACCAATGGACGTCCAATGAGGAAATGTGCGGGTGTTAAAGACTCGTAGTCGTTTGGATCCGATGACAATGCACATAAGGGGCGAGAATTAACAATTGCTTCAATTTGCACAAGAATAGTATTGAATTCTTCATAAATGAATTTTGTTTCACCAATGGCTCGAAATAAGTGGTGTTTAACAGTTTTCACTCCGGCTTCCCACAACCCTCCAAAATGAGGTGAATTCGGCGGAATAAAATGCCAAACAGTGCCTTCGTTAGCGCAAAAGTTCGCGATTTCATCGTTGGAAGAAGCTAGAACTTCTTGTAACCCGTGTAACTGTTTCCTTGCCCCAACAAAGTTAGTTCCGTTTTCAGAATATATGTGACTTGGTTTTCCCCTGCGACCAGAAAATCGTCTTAATGCAGCAATAAAACCTTCACTGGTAAGATCTGTGACCAATTCAAGATGTATCGCTTTACTAGCAAAGCAAATGAATAAACATATATAGGCCTTAATTAACTTACATCCAGGACCCCTTTTGTTTTTAATTAAAAAGGGGCCTGCATAATGAACACCAGTTGTATTGAATAGGTTTGTAATACTGACTCTACCTGCAGGAAGATTTGCCATTATTGGATTGATAGATTTAGGTTTGAACCTGAAACAACGTACGCAATTATATACAACCTTCTTTGCAATGTTAATTCCTGCTGTTGGCCAATAATCATGGCGTATTGTAGCTAACAGCAGTTGAGGTGAAGCATGACACAAATTGCGATGTTTATCTTCAAAAATTAGCTTGGTAAAATGGTGCTTTCCATCTAAAAGCAGGGGGTGTTTAGCATTAAATTGAAACTGCGAATATTTTAATCGTCCACCTACTCTTAAAAGCCCTTCCTCGTCAATAAATGGACACAGCATTGAAAGTCGGCTTTTATTATTAATATTTGAATTTGATAATAAGAGGTTAATTTCGTTTTGAAAGCTCTGGAATTGTGCAACCTGTAACAATTTATTGCATAATTGCTAGGACGACATCCTTCCTCTTTTGCCTTAATACGCTCCTGTATTCCTTTTGCGCACCCTCGCCGCGCACAGGACATTGGTAAGAATGCACACCGTTAGCTAGAGGAACAGATTGGGTTTAGAAGCCGTTGCGGTTGAACCAATTTCGTAGAGGTTAGTTGTGTTAGTTGTGGCCGAATTTATTAAAAAGTAAGCTAAGGCGAAGTGCCAGTCAGATCGTAGGATAAGAGATCCGTGTGATAAGGGTACGTGTTACTACCGATAGTAGAATTCAGATACCGTTTGGGATTTTATACCATCTGGATGTTTCATAAATTATCAAACGAGTTAGAAGGTCAATTTATTATCGTGGAAATTCATTACAACGCAGTAGTTGTGAAAGATTATCGTCTGTACCATCTTCAACAATCAACGACCATCAAGTGTGTTATAGTGAAATTAAGTGCACCGAGTATTGTGCAATTGGTGCTTCCTGATCGAGTCGAGAATTACGTTTCTTCCTGGGCAGTTGAGTGGATGACCGTACATTTTATCTATAAGCAGCAAGACCTTGTCACGTCGTCGTCAGCTACCGTTTCAGTGGGAAGCATAGCGGGGATTGGTGATACCACCTTTGTCGTAAATTATCTTGTGAAGTTACCTAAGCGCTTGGGTAAGTACTTTTACGTATTATTAATTCTTGCTGTGCGAAGTTCGAGGAACGCAATTGTTCTTTTGCGTATGAGCGGCGACGCGGCTTATGTGCCAAATGTGGCTGCCGAGTCAGTAGTTGTGAATTTGGAAGTTGTTGCCATAAATTACTTATTTTTAAATTGGAAGTTAATTGTAATATCGTTATTACTGAAATTTACCGTCATTAATATACGCTTATTTATGAATTGCGTTTTATTCGATAGGGAAGCAAATTGTTTAATTAATTTTCAGGACCTACGCTCTTTGCCTCCGTATTTAAAAGAAAGAGCTGGTTTAACATCTGGGCTTCATCACTGTTATTACTGGAAAACATCTATTCCAGGTGTGGTGAGAAATTGTTGCCGTTGCTTCAGCGGAAGCAGCATTTTCATTACAGCATAAAAACATATAAACATAAAAAGCATATTAAAATTTATTACTTCTTGAATTCCTAAAATTATATTTTGAAAACAATATAGCCCTTCATCTTAAGATCGTAAAAATACTATAAATCTCAACATTGACTTCCCACTTCCTTCTTTTTAAATGGCAAACTAACCGATGATGTATTCATTAGTTTTCCACAAGGCATAAAATATGAGGAAAACAAAGTATTGAAATTGAACAAAGCTTTATATGGTCTGAGACAGTCTTCAAAATGTTGGAATGACGAAATAATTTTGTTTCTACTAGAAGTAGGATTTATTAGATCAGAAAACGACTATTGTTTATATATATTGAGAAATAAAAGGATTTATTTAATTTTATATGTTGACGACATAATAGTTGCGGGACAAAATTTAAATGATACTGGAAAAATAAAAGATAAGTTGATGGGGAAATTTTTAATGAAAGATAAAGGTAACCTAAAAAATTTTTTAGGATTAGAAATTTTGTATGACAGGGATAAAGGAATTTTAAAGGTTCATCAATCCAGATACGTAAAAGTTATGCTTAAAAAGTTTTGCATGGAAGATTGTAAAGGTTCAATGTTACCCATTGATCCTAAGTTAAAGATTGACTTATGTTTGGAACACGTTGTTCAGTTTTTAAGTTCGTATTTATTTCTATTAAAATCTAGTCGGTAGTATAGTCTTATATAGACAATATTGTCTCCTATTGCTACCAACCGTAAAATCAATATATTACAAGTTAAATACAAAATACAGAGTACACCATAATGTTACAATATACAGGGTGCGCCACATATGTAACGATCGAAATAAAAGGACAAAGAATCCAGTTCGAGAACTCGTGGGATGTCTTTTGTATTTAATGTTAGGCAGCAGACCTGATATCGGTTTTTCAGTAAATTATTTTAGTCGCTTTCAACATAGAGCATCCGACGAGGTCTGGAATCATATAAAGAGAATCTTGAGATATTTGAAAAATACCATAAATGTAGGTTTAGAATTTAAAATATGTCAAAGTTTTGGTTTGTTATATAAAGGAACCAACCCCTTTAATAAAATAATTGTACTACTATTATTAGCAATTTTGCTTAAAACTTATTTGTAATTTCATTAATTCGCTTTTAAAATAAATACAAATTAATTGGTAGTTAATTTCCTTTATAAAATATTTGCTATCGGTATTGTTAGCTTTGTTGGTTTGAAAGTTCGAAAGGCTGCTTTCGAAACGCAACTAGGCTAGAGTGAGGAAACTCAGTCTCAAGATTCTTCTTTGAATGACCTTTGTGTAGGCGAAATTTGAGGGTGGTCTCTAAAATAAAACACTTGTTTGGTTGCACTATATTTATTGACCGAAAGAATGGTTGTTTTAGTATTGCTGCAATCACTGAATCTTATTGTCATCGATACGTGTAATTCGAATGACTGCAGGGTTTTACACAAATAACTGTTACAATTATAAGAAGGTTCGGGCTTCGTTACAAAGGGAGGAGCGATACGGTAGAGCGGTATGAATAGCTCGAGTACTTGGTTGCTACTACTGATGAATGTTACAATTACGATTTATAAGAAGATTTTACTTTCGTTACAAAAAGGAGAGAACGCTACGGTGAGAACGTGTATGTTGTTCGGGCGCTTTCTTTTACTAAGTAAAAGAAAGAATTGTTGGCGGCAATTTTGAAAAAGTGTAAACATAATAAATAAACATATTGCAATTCTAAACAGGTGTAAAATTTAAAACGTAACTTCCTATCAGACGCTGATAGTGTGAGAATGCTTTATAATATTTGTTTTCGGGTAAACTTAATGTGAAACTTAACTTCCTGTAAAGGAAACGGTGTAAGGTTAAATGTTATATTGTAAGAAAAACTTAGTCTAGTGTGAACTTTTGAATTGTAACTATCTAAATTAAAATAAACGCAGCTTCTCTTTTTTTATTTTGGAAGTTATTATTCATCACCTATTCTCAAATTTTGAATTACAAAATTCGAAAATACATTAATGGTTTATGTTGTTATGTAGATGCGGATTGGGGAGGTGACATTCATGACAGGAAATCAGTCACTGGTTTTGTATTTTTAAAGTTTTTGATAATACCTTGTCGTGGACGACGAGAAAGCAGCAATGTGTGTCGCTGTCCACAACCGAGGCTGAACTAGTCGCATTATGCACTGCTCACGGAGTAATATAATAAGTTAGGAGAGTGCACTCGTCCAGTTATAGTGATCATATAACGCACGCTTGAAGAGAGAGACGGCACGAGACAGAGAACTCGACGGTAGGCTATTCATTTCACCGAGTATAGCCTGAAAATCATGTAGTTTAAAGCATTTTCCACAATTAAACTAGGCACCTTCAACGTTTCATTCTATTTATTATTTTTTATTGATATTATTCATAAACTATAAAGTATTACATACTACAAAAAACTAAAAATATTAATATTTAATTACATAAGAAGTAGAAATAACATCAATTTGAATACCAGTCGCTAAAATAATTTTCAGTTTGCAATTTGAACATTTTATTTTTCTCCTTAAAGTTCGATTTAGTTTTTAATTCCATGCCTTGTAACAGGAATTTCCTGCAAAAAGTTTATTTTAATTTTGTTAATTTATTTAGTTAGGATTTTTACCGAATTTGAAAACTTTATTTATTATTAGTCTGAATTGTGTGGTGTTAGATGGCGATGGAAGTATAGTTTGTTATTTATTTATTTAAATTTTTATCTATTGGAAAGAATGTGGTATGATAAGGGGAGTAGATTTGGTAATTTTTGAAAAGACAGACGGCCAAAAAGTTTTGAATTAAAAAGGGTAGTTTGTTAGTGTTTTCCCGAATATTCCACTGAATTTCGATAGCCACTGGATGGTCTGTGAGCTTCTATTTGGAAGATAGCTTAATTTGTTTGTTGCACCTTTACGGACGCCCGTGGAATTTTTCTTGGAGTAACTTTATGGTTTTTGGTTCAGTTACGATCCTGGAAAGTTTGGTTAATCCACCTATAAATTGTCGAATTCGAGGAGATTTCGTTTGGAAGTGCCTAACTCATTCCCCAGAGCCCTGGTAGCCAGAACATCTTATGCTAAGGTCAGACGTTTTTGTTGGAGTTTGTGTAAATACTATTATTTTGCTGATTTCGTTACGCCCGTTACGCTTGGGATATTATATGTAGCTAAGTATCGAACTCTCGCGAATATTTTTATGGGAAATAAATTTATCTGGAAGCGTATCGTCTTTTCTGTTAGTCATTTTGATTTTGTGTATTATGCCGTATCCCACATTAGAAGATTTGAAGATTAATTTATCATCCTAATTGAATTTTTTTTGTTTGCTATATTTATTAATGTTCTTGATCAATTTTGTAAATATTTTTGATTAGTTGTTTTTGAATATTTAAGTTTTGAAGTAATTATTAATTTTGATAAGGAGATTAACATTCCGATACGTAATAATTTTGTAAAGCGTTGCGCAAAATCCGGCTTAAAATTAAATCATCGGAGCACACCCGATTGAGGTGTTATTTTACCCTAATCATAAAGAATTGCAATTCTCCGTGGTAGGTGCGACACATTTGCGAATTTAGATATCAACCGTTCGGGCCAAGTATTTTGCCTATTATTAATTTATAGAAATTTACATTTTGCGTAATGTCTTAATTTTTGATTTATTAAGTTCACGTACGGTATACATTATTTTTCCTGTTTATTATCATAACATCTTTTTTCTAAATTAAATTTTCGTCATCTTTTTTTTGTGAATTAAATAAATAATTACTTCCCTGTTGTAAATATTGTGATTTTATTTATTATTTTGTCTATTTTCCCCTACCTCAGTGTTCGGGTTAGTAATTACCTATATTCTCTTAAGTTCCACATTTTTTTAATTACTTGGCGCCCTAACCAACATCTTCAATTTTTCGAGAGAGCAGCTGAGCTAGCCCTGGGAGTTTTTGTACCCAATTTATTTTGTGTTTACAAAATCCCACGGGCCCTGAGGTTTGTTGTTATTTTTATTATTAATTTTTTTTTGTTCTTATTATTAAGGGTACAGCCTTTGAAGTATTACCTTTTCAACAATTAGTGTTTTTAGCGTAAAATATTTACTTTCTATATTTTATTGATAATAAGGAATCCTGGTTAAATGTACTTCCAGTGCCCTTGCATTCCGAGATAACGTTTGTTTTGCATTACAGGATCCACAAAACACATTGCAATTTTTGTTTAGTCTGTGACTGTGCATGTATGTGAGGGACACATGTTAAGTAATAGAAATTTTTTAACAAAACTTTGTAATTAGTACAAGAATATTGAAACTTACAGCTGATTAGATTTTGGTTAAAATCGGTACACGGACGCGCAAAAAAAATAATATTTTGTAAATTAAAAATATTATTTTTTTCTTATTTTTAAAATTTTATTTTTTTTATTGTATTCTCCTCCAAAATAATAATAAAAAAGTATTATTCAATTTTCGTGTAAATATCCTATTTTTGTTTATATAGCTTTTACAAATTAAAAAAAATTTATTATTATTTAAAAGTATGATAAAGTTATGGGCATACATCCAATTTTTTATATTTATTAACATAATTTATGTAATGTGTCTTAATTTTTTTAAATTCGGTTCACAAATAAGGCCAGAAAAAAATATTTAAATTTAGACTAATTTAACTTCAAAAAACACAAAAGGACAAAAGTAAACATAAACCACAAAATGTTATTACCGATTTCATTAATTATTTTGTTGTTTTATAATCTTACAATACAACGTTTTTAATAATCACCCAAATATTCTGATTATAGAAATATTGAACTATCAATAAAATAGTCAGTCAATTTTATTGATCACAGACCTTCATCTCAACAATTTTAAAAATAATATAAAATAAAAGATCAACAATAATCCAAAAATTATCAATAAAATAGATTTTGAGGTGAATTTTAATTTTATGCAAATTGTCCATTCTTAAATATAATTAAATATTAATACTCTTATTTTTTATAATTGGTAATACTTTATAGTTCATGAATAATATCAATATAAAACAATAATGTAATGAAACGTTGAAGGTACCTAGTTTAATTGTAGAAAATGCTTTAAACCCTTTAAACTACATGGTTTGCAGGCTATACTCGGTGAAATGAATAGCCTACCCAAGCAGCACAAAGCCGTCAAAAATGTACATATACGGTACCAATATTTACATAACGGTATGGCATCGATGTGCCCATTTTTCCGTTACTGTTTTGAGGTATCAATTATGTACATAAACGGTACAGGTATTTTCGTATCTGTTTGGCTTTGATTTTCTCATTTTGCCGTTACTGTTTTGAGATATCATTTATGTACATAAACGGTATAGGTATTTTCGTATCGATACGGCATCGATGTGCCCATTTTGCCGTTACTGTTTTGCGGTATCAATTATGTAGATAAACGGTACAGGTATTTACGTAACGGTACGGTATTGATTTGCCTATTATGCCGTTACTGAATTGGTGTATCGTTTTTACACATATTATGTGTTGATTTTTTATGAACGGAATATTATTTATATTATTAATAAAATATTAATATTAATAAAATTTACGTGCCTAATCGGCACTGATATTGATTAAAAAATATTTAATAATAATAAAAAAATTTAATTTCTGTAATTATTTAGAAATTCGTTAACTAAGGTAATAGTTGTTTTTTATTAATTCAGATGTTACAATTACATATATTATATTTATTTAATCATAATTTGCTTATTCCTGGAGAATCCATTCCTGAAATAACTGAAAATTAACATTAATTATTATTCACCAAATACGTACTTACATTTTTTTTTCTGAAAGGCCCTCTCCAAGATTCGAACCCATGCTGCATGTGCTCTTGTATCTGAAAGCATACCCCTTAACGCTCACAACTACCTGGGGTGTACAAAGAATTTAGATTGTTTAACGGTCAATTTCAATTTTTCAATAATAACTATATTAATCCATTTTAAAAATGTTTTAGTTCAATTATTATTATTATAAATTATGTTAAAAAATATGAAAGTGGCAGAAAAGCGAGAAACACGTGTATCATATTTTTTTCAAGCAATGCAATTTATTAAAAAAAATATATAAAACAATTTAAAACCACGTGTATTTTATATACAATTAGTAAACACGTAAAATAGATCAAAATAACACTCTAATGTCTAAAATATTATTACTGCAAAATTAACAAATTAAAAATTTTTATTTAAAAATTCCGTTATTTCCTGGGTTTCATCCCTTAAAAATTACCTGAAATTTTAATTGTTACTTGAAGTTTACTTACCTACTTATTCATGTATATAACAGCACATAAAAGAAATTAAATTACATTATTTCTTTCTATTTTTCAAGTGGGATTAAAGTTACAGACGGTGGTGTATGTGGATCTTCTGTATATCAATAAAAACTTTCGCAAATATTATAGATACAAAATAAGAAACTATCGTGTAATATATCAATTAATAATTTCAACAATATAGGGGAGGGGCAGTAGCGGGTCCAGACAATTACCACGGGGGCGGCGACAAAAAAATTTATTAAATAGGAAAATTTAAAAATAATAGAAATAACTAAAGTAAATGTATTATTTGTTTTGTACTCTGCGTTGCGCTATAACCCACCTCTCACCCTCAGCTACTCCAACTATAAATTTTTATTTACTTTTTACGCAAGAAAACATAAATTTGTCGATTTAAATTTTTAAAAATTATATTTTTTTTCATCATAATAATATCACAAAATAATTAATAAATAAAATAATATCTCTTAGCACAAATTTGCTCAAAAATATTTTATTTGAAAAACCAGAGATATTAAATAAGATTGACGATTTTTATAATAATCTGGATTTTAGTATTATTCGGGGAAAATTTCGTGGTATTTTGCAATAGGTATAAGAAATATATTAAATTTGAAAAAAATTCAAGTTTGTAGATTTTCGACAATGAGACGGTCAGATTTCTAGTATTATTTCATATGATGATTAGTATGATTAGATGAGTATGATTTCAGAGTATACCTACTCAGTCAGTTTTGTTTGTCCTTTCTTATCTAGAAACGCTTCTTTTACAGTTTTTCGACATTTGTTGTAATAGTTCGTAAGCAGTGGCGTATCAACGGGGTGTTATGGGTGTTCAAAAAACACGGGCCCCCGGAACCAACTTTTCACTAGGAGTCCCAGTATGCCGATTATATACTTTTTATAAATAAAATATAATTCAAGTATTAATGTTAACCAATACTTTTATTAAGCAAAATTATAAAAGGGGCCCCCATCTGCCTACACATACGAAAAACTGCATTATAGATGTTTGCAGCATTTAGCAAATATTGTACATGTTTTCTTTAGGACATTTTTTTTAAATTGTAGGTTTACTTTAAAACCGAAATATTTGGTTAAAAAAATATTATCACAGAGAACTTCTGAACAGGAAAACAAACTATTGTCACAAAATTTTAAAATTAACAAATGTCCAGATGTTACTTAATGTTTTCTAGGATTTTATAAAAATGTGGTATATTATTATTACAAACCGACAAAGGACAAAGTAAGTAGTAAGATATAAGCCTCTTTCATTTAAAATAAAATTTATTACTTTTTACTTGGTTACTCTACTATGTTGAATGCCGACTACCAATAAATAAGCAAATAAAAAAAATAATAACGTTAAATTGAATGTTAAAATTTGTCTTCAAAATATTATTTGTCAGTTCACGGTCTTCCTGTATCTTTACGATTACCAAGTGAAAACTATATAATGAAGTCCAATCAAGTGCGAAAAGAGTGCATTACAATTTTATTCGTTTACATTGTTATCAGAAAAGTATTTTTATAAATACTAGACAAATTTAAAATTTTTATTTGAATATTAAAGATACCGTTATTATATCTTGGGTAAATCTCATTCATCCTTTAGAAATAACCTATTTACTTACCTACTATTCTTATTAGGTAATCCTAAGAATCCCTACCTGAATGAGTCTTTATTTTTGTATAACAGTACATAAACGCAATTAAATTTAAATTACATTATTTCTTTCTATTTTTCAAGTGCGAATCAAGTTATAGAATTATAGTATAATTCATGGCAATGAAAAATTTTGAGAATATTAAAGATAAAACAATAAGAAACTACTCGTACCGATGATTTAGTGAAAAATTAATTATTAAACAATTTCAGCAAATAGGGAAGTTTTTCGGGTTTTTGAAGTAAATTTTTAGAGATGAAATTCAATATGACAATAGAAATTAGATAACACAAAAATAAGATTAAATCAGGTGCTTTCTAAAACGGTAAATTTTTAAAGAATAAATTCTTGTCGGAGTATTTTGTCGCGACAAAATAAAAATTTATTAAATAAGATAAACAAAGAAGTAATAGAAATTTTAGGCACTTAGGCACTGTTTGCATAAGTATATTTTATATCAATTTTAACATAAATGACGTGGTATACGTATTGGAGAAAATTAAAATAAATTAAAGAAAACAAAAATTTGTCTAATGTGGGAAGCGAACCGAAGACCTTCCGTTTACGAGACTCGCTCGCTACCCCACTCTGCCAGGAGACTATTGTAATTGTGTTTTGTAGTTTAATTTCAATCTTCACAATTTTTGCGGAATATTTCAAAGTCGATATTCTCGAACACTTCTGGGAATCTGGTCCAACAGCTTTAGAGAATTGTTATGTGAGGACTGACTTTTGAATATTATTAACAATTTATTTTAAATTAAAAAACATTTAATAATCCGTTTAACTGAGCTACCACGTGACAAATAAATAACTTTATCAAAATGAAAAATTTTAAAATAAAAAAATAATTACTTTAAAACATTGGCAAATTAATTATTCTTTCAAACACGAAAACAAAACAAAAACATTTTATAACAAGGTGGTAATGCAACTATTATTACAGTAACAAAACGGTACTATGATTAAAACTGCACCTAAACGGTACAATATATTCAAATATATTGTAGTTACCCAAGTTTCAATAAATATTCGATACATTTTCGGTGTTAGTTATGATGGTCTAACGGATGTTTTAAGTTTTACTAAATATATATTTATTTTAATTTTAAAAACATCTAATAATCTGTTGAGCGGGGCTACCACGTGACACATAAAATACTTGATTTTATCAAAATGAAAAATTTTAAAATAAAAATAACAATGAATTTAAAATATCTGTAAATCTTTCAAACATAGAAACAAAACACAAAATTTCAATATATATCAATATATAGTAGATTGATATTTAACATAATAATATTTAGTACCATTTAAATGAGTTAAGGTAAAATATTATGTTAAATATATTTAACAATAATGAACGGTATCTAAACAGTTAAATAAAAATCATAACTTGAAAGTAATAATGCTTCTTTACATATTAGATACTGAAATTGAAACTACCAAAACATAACTATTTAAACTGCACATTATAGATATCAAACCGGCAATGTAAAAATCGTAACTTCCAATTCATAATATAGCTGTTCATATTAGATACTGCAATTATAGTACCGAAAGGGTAAGGTTAAAACTGCACCTAAACGGTACGGTTAAAACTGCACCTAAACGGTACGGTTAAAACTACACCTTAATGGTACCATATATTCAAATAAATTGTAGTTGCCCAAGTTTCAATAAATATTCGATATATTTTCAGGGATAGTTATTATGATCTAACGGATATTTTAAATTTTATAAAATATAGTAACACATGATTTTAATTTAAAAGACGTTATTAATATTCCGTTGAGCTGGGCTATACCACGTAACTAATAAAATACTTGATTTTATCAAAATGAAAAATTTTAAAATAAAAATAATAAATAATTTAAAATATTTCTAAAGTAATTCTTTATTCAAACACAGAAACAAAACACAAAACTGCAATATATATAAATAGATATTTAAATAATATAATATTATGTACCTTTTAAATGAGTTAGGGTAAAATATTATGTTAAATATATTTAACCATTATGAATGGTATCAAAACAGTTAAGTAAAAATCATAACTTGGAAGTATTAATGCTTCTTTACATATTAGATACTAAAATTGTAACTACCAAAACATTACTATTTAAACTGCACTTTATAGATATCAAACCGGCAATGTAAAAATCGTAACTTCCAATTCATAATATAGATGTACATATTAGATACTGCAATTATAGCACCGAAACGTTAATGTTAAAACTGCACCTAAACTGTACCATTTGTTCAAATATATTTTAGTTAGTAATATTTCAATACATATCTGATACATCAATTGGCTTTACAATAACGGTATGAAAATATATGTATTGAAACGACACTTAAAGAGTACAGTGCAAATATGAATGAAAAATTATGTGCCGTTTAAGTACCTTTTTGATACTTAATTTTCAGGTATGAAAATATATGTACCTATTCGTTATACTTCAATGCTATACAGGTATAAAACCGACGTTGGTGTTGCTTGGGTAACGTCGAGTTCTCTGTCTCGCGCCGTCTCTCTCTCCAAGGCGTGCGTTATGTGGCCAAGCATTAGCCGGTAGCGAGATACCAAGCAACCTCTCATAACTTATGTATATTACTCCGTGGTACTGCTGTATGTGACGGTTTATGGTTAAAGAAATTGTTTTTAGATTTTGACATTAGTTTTAAAAATATAATGTATTATGAGGATAATCAAGGCTGCATAGCATTGATAAAAAATCCAACAAACAACCGTCGAGTTAAACATATAGACTTACAGCTGTATTCATAAAAATATTGTAGAACACTCTCTAAACCTATTTTAGTCAGAACGTGTTTTAAGACTTAGAGAGCGTTTTAACTTATGTTCATTCATAAACGGTTTCCAAACCTATTTTAACTAGAATGATAACGATTCTAGTGAATTTGGTGTAATTGAGTTGGTGTCTTCGAATTATATGAACTACTAACTGAATAAGTGAACTAAAGTATAACCTAAAAATTGTTTTATTGCGTATCAAGTAAACGTCACATAAAGATTATAAACTATTCTTATTATTGTTCATACAACTGTGTACAAGTCTTAGCACACCGAAATTAATTTATAATTATTAGTTATATTTTCAATAATTTTTAACTTAAGGTGGCAAGTATATAAATTTTGACATAATATTACTTGAACATTTTTCGGTAATATAAAGCAATTAGAGGTAAAAAGCATTTATGGTTAATGAACAAATAAATAAAGATAACAATTTTGGTTTTGATGATATTAATAATAGATTTTCAAAATTAAATCTTTTTTACAGATGCTCTTCCAATGCTTTTTACCTCTAATTGCTTTATATTATCAAGAAATGTTCAAATAATATTATATCCAAATTTTAGCACGATACGTTATCTGTACTCATTTTTTACCTGCCACCTTAATATGATTATTTTTTTTATTATTATGGTTTCTTAGCCTTATTATGGGCTATTTTTTCTCAGTTTTTCGATATCTAGCGCCGTTGTTGAGTTATTGCTAATTCAAAAAAGTTTCGAATTTAAAATATTTATTTTAAAAGTTTCAATGCAGAAAAAATTTTCTGTTTCAATGCAGGTAATATGAAAAATAGTATGTGTGACGCAGGGTGAAACGCGATTTCAGACGAGGGTGATGCCAGCACTCGCTTCGCTCAGGCAGGACAATTTCACCATTGTCTGAAATCGCTTTGTTTCACCCCTTGCCAAACAATATACTATTATCAATTTTATGTTCGTTTCCATTCGCCAAATTGAGTTTTTTTTTACTGTTATTAGATGTTACGGTATTAGGAGTTTGTTGGTATGTGGTTTATTGATGCCATGGTGTTATTTTGCTTATGATTGTCAAAAATTTTGTAGATTCTGATAAAGACCAATATACAAGGTTGAAACCGGTCAATGGACATATAAGGTTGTTTCATTTAAGGACCCAAAATACCCACGAGAGAAAAAACCAGTCCATCTTGGTGATTTATTATTAATTGTTTTGATCCAAGAAGTTGCGATATTGTGAATTCTGAAAGTGGCTATTTGCAAGGCGGGAGTATTATACTACTATGTCAAATCCACGCCAGGGAAATTTCTAAGCCAGTATCTATTCCAAAATGTACCCTTGAAGAAAACTTGAACCATATATTTGAAAATCCAGAACTTAGTGATGTTACGATTTGTGCTTCAGGTAAAGAGTTTAAAGCTCATAAAACAATTTTAGCAGCCCGAAGTCCAGTTTTCAATGACATGTTTGACCATGACATGGAAGAAAATAAGCACAATCACGTTAATGTAACTGATATAGATGGACAAGTATTTCGAGAGCTTTTACGTTTCACCTACACGAAAGTGCTAAATTAAAAAAAATATGCAGGAGATTTATTACCTGCAGCTGAGAAATATGGATTTCAAAAATTAAAAGTGAAATTGAAAGCCGTAGCTATAGGATTCATCGGTGCTCATGTCGCGCAAGTAGTTAGGACTGCTGGATGGAAATTCAAAATCCCATCCAAATCTCCAAAACAACTCGGGACAGTATTGCTTGAATAATTTAATACAATTTTGTTTTAATGTTATTTTGAAAACTTCTGTATATTTTTATTTTTGAATTTTTTAATAAATGTATAAAGCAATTAATAAAAACTATCATTATTGACCTAAATATTCATATAATTAAGTCCTCTGTAACGTGACAAAATGCATTTTGTCATTTACATTTTTTTTACAAGCTTCCCGACTGAAACGCCACTGTGTTTTTTAGTGTTTGTAGTTGGTAACTCATCGTAGTTATCAATAGGAACGCCATTATGCGGTAAATTTCTTCGGAGATTGACGTATAATCATAGTGAATCCGATTTTAGTTCTTTATGTATTTGTTTTAATTTAGTTTTGCCGTATAACGGGTAAATATAATTTTTCCGACTAATTAATTTGTGTTAACAAATTACTTTTAGCACCCAGGATACGGGTTAATTCATTTTAATAATAATTATTCGTTTTGGAAATATAAATATGGTCGTCGCACATTGTGAGTTTATCAAGATTGGAAATCTTTTCTGTATTCGACATATGGTTGGTAATGTTGCGATGGCTTAAGTTTTGAATAACCATCTGTTGGAGGATGTGAGGTGGATGAAATTAGTGGTAGCAATTTCCCGAAGAATGATTAGCTGTGTTATTTTGGTTTCGATGTCGATTGTTGGATTTTTGTAAAATTCATAAGAGGCTTTTCCTTGTGAATTCGTTTGCGCCTAAGGGGTCGAGATTATGAGATTGAAGAGTCAGACTTCGTGGACATTAGTTGTTACGATTACGTTCGATCCTAGACATGGATGTATGTTTTATTTGAGATGCGAGACTTCGACTTTCAGCAGATGTTTGGTTCAAGAAGATGCGATGATAGAAATTAATTTGAATTTGCAGTCACACTTTCACTATTGATGAGTTTTGGAAATGGCAAGCATGTTGATTTTTTAATAAGTATTTTGTGTTCTCTATTTTGTAGACTTTTATTCCTGGATGGTGGACCAACGTAATGATGAAGTAAGGATATTGAATTCGAAGGAGAGACACTTGCCTAGTCGTGAAATTGGTAGCATTGCATTCAGGGTAAGTCTCTTAGAGATACATTTACTTATTTATTAATGATGCTGTATGCCAGGTTCTATTTTTAATATCAATTATAACCGAGATAATGAATTCCGGTGTGCAATTAATTTCTGCTAGAGCATAACTTCGTGTTGTTGATTTATTCTCCTCAGGGATGATCAATTGTATTTTTGCTACATGACTGAATTTACCACTCAGGTGGATGCCAGTATTTTACCTTGCCTTTTATATTTTATTTTGTTTACTGTTATTATAATCTTCAATTAAATAGTAGCTCATACACATAAGGCTCAAGCCTTATGTGTATATTTTATGTATTATGTAAGATTAGTGAATTAATTAAACATTGTCGCTAACATCTTTCTTTCTATTTGTGTTTCTACGATAAGACGACTCTTAGTTTCTTCAGGTTTTATTAGTATTGACTGGCGTCCACATAACATCAGGTTTTTCATTTAGCTGATAAGATATCTGAGTACATGGTTACGAATCCACGAGGTTTTTCGAAACACCCCGCTTCTCGAGAAGCTTCTCATTGTGGCAATAATTTGAGAGCAATTGTTGTTTTAATACCCTTACTTGTTCTGTACTTTTCCCAGTACACACGTATGTTTCCAACACCTCGAATTGAGTGAATTTCACCAAAAGTCACTTCACTTTCAAACGCCACTTTAAACTTGGGGTAATATAAATTGTCTTTGTTGAGTAGTTTTACACTCACAACTTTTGGGTTTACATCTTTTAAAGCTTCAAGAACTTCAGCTTCGTTCATTGACTGTACACCTTTAAGAACAGCCATTTTTCACTATCAAGACTGTAAGAGTGAAACTGCGTGCCCTTTTCAATGAAACTTGATTTCAATTTGTTGAAGTCATTAATATCTTCGGTGATAATTTTCACCTTATTTCCCAAATATTTGATGTGAAACTTATTTTTCACAACTTCTTTAATGTCGTTGGTGTACTTAACATGGTTTACAAGTACACCGAAAACAATTATTGGCTTCGGTTTTACTGGTTTCTTGGGTATCAAAATTACATTCGATGCCGCCTCTTCGTAATCCAGGTTATAAAGAAAACTATTATAAAAGAAAGCTTGAAGTGCTAGAAGAGGAGCACATTAAAAGAATTGTTCTTCTAGACTTGGAGATACAGTTAAAGGAAAAAGAATTAAACAAGCCTGATTAATGCTGATAATAATTTCACATATTATGTAAAACCTTTGATGTAAATTTTATGTAATAAAACTTTGATCTTAATAGTTATCGTTACATTGATTTTTTAATATAACAGATTGATTTTATAACAATCAAGAAGTTTACAGTTGTGCAAAATGTTCATTAATTAGTAACTGTCTAAAATGCCGTCCCATATTATTGTTATTATTTTCCTGCTGAAATAATTCATCTCCAACTCCAAATTCATCTTCTACTTCATTTTGAAGCCAATCATGTGGTATATCCTCCTTCATATCGATTGCTATATTATGAAGTACAGCAGTTGCTACTATAATACTTAAGACTGTATTAAGTTGCACGCGCATTCCCAAACTTAAAATTGGAAATCTTCGTTTCCATACCACATATTGTCTCTCAACAACATTTCGAGTTCTGATTATTGATTCATTAAATAAATTTTCAGCTGCTGTTGTCGGTTCTTGCAGTTTGGTCATTAAATACCGTTGCAAACTATAGCCACTGTCACCAACTAGTATGAAATTTTCAAAACGACCGTTTTCAAACTGTCTGTTAACTTGACTATTGTTGAATATAGTTTGATCGTGAGTTGAACCAGGCCACCTAGCCACAATGTTCCTTATTTTTAAGTTTGCGTCGCTAATAGTTTGCACATTTATGGCAAAAAAAGATTTCCTTGATCGAAATATTTCAGCATCTTCTCCACCCGGCGATTCAATTTTTACCAATGTGCAATCTATCGCACCGATTACTTTCGGGAATGAAGCAATTGAATAAAATTCGTCTGAAACTTTCCTCATCTCCTCTCTATTTTCGCACATTTTAATATATTTCGGCCTTAACGAAGCTATAGCACAGCTAACCCTTTTAATAATTCTGCATGCAGAAGATTTAGACACACCAATAAAATCAGCTGCAGATATTTGCATGTTCCCTGTAGCATAAAAACGAAGAGTTAATAATAACTGATGTACTGGTTGTATACATCCACCTCTAAAATAAAATATCCAGAATATAATATAAGTAATTATAAAGCAATACAAAAAATAATTTTAGCTGATGCTTGGTAGTTTTAGCATAGCCTCAATTTCTTGCAATACACCTTGTGCAGCTGCTTTCGTCAGACGAAATCTGTCAAAGAAATCTAGTTCATCGTAAATTTCAAAATAATTTTTTCTTTTTTTGTAAATTTTTGGTCTCCTTATAATAATTTCTTCATCTTCTGATGAACTTTCACTTGATGTATCAAAATTAAGCATTTTGAAGGTTATGTATGTACATATTAAAGTCGACTTTTTGCGGTTAAAGTGAAAAAATCAAAGCTTTAGCTTAAAGCCGACTTTTTAGGGTTTGTGCACTTTAAGTATGATTACGAAATTGCTTTTTGCGTTTTTAAAGTTAAGGGCGGCTTTAAGTTTATTATGAAATTGGCCGTAACTCTTGAACAAGACTCGGTAAAATTTAAAAATATTATCATCTATATCTCGGAAACGGTACGACTAATTAGAAAAATGAATATGAACAAAACTGTAGAGAATGAAATTTACAAGAAAAAATTGTATATTCATTTTTTTATTTGATGCACCGTTTCCGAGATTTAGATGATAATATTTTTTGGATTTTACAGGGTCTTGTTTAAGGCTGTCAGTCGGAAACGGTGCAACAAAAAAACAAAATAGAAAAATGTATATAAACTAAATTTAAGGCAATGAAATTTCCAACAAAAAATGTCTACAAAATTTTGCTGTAAAAGCAATTTTTATATAAAAAAAACGTCTTGAAAATGTCAAATTAACATTGTTAACATAGGAGTGTCCGAATATTTATGTGAGTAACTGTATATTATTTGTATCGTAGCAATAAATATTGCTGTTTATTTTAAGTTATATATAAATTAGATGAAAATATTAGTATCACTACAAATAAGCTATTTGTATTGTTAGCAATAAAAATTGCTATTGATTTTTATAGTTATAAGAACAACAATAAAACAATTTTGCTTTGTTTCGATAGGTTACAATAACACCAGCAAACGCAAGCAAAGACAAGTTTGATTAAAAAATAGTTTGATTAAAAAATTAAATAAAATAAAAGTTGACGAAGTTGCCGCTAGATGACGTCACAATACATTAAGAGCTGGGTGTCTGGTTCTGGTACGAATTTTAGTAGTCTTTGAATCTTGACAGTAACTGGTTGTACATTGTTCTCGTTACTAATTGTTGGTTTCAAATGCTTTTCTATAGTAATTAAAATATAATTTAACTTGAACAAAAATCATTGATTGTAAAATATTGCATTTAATATTGCTGGTGCGGAGTATTAATTCTATCAAACCGTGTGTAATGCACATAACCTACAAGCTACAAGTAGATACCTTCTTTTCGCTTACTTTTCACTTGAAATTTTATTACACGAAAATTTAAGTAATAAACAGAACGTGGAAATATGAACGGTAAGATATTCAGATTCTTATTAAATTATGTTGATTCTAAACAAAACCTAATATCTTTAGGTCCGAAGATCTCTTTCTATAATTTTTAGTAGTATTGCCAGTACTGCGTCATTTAGAAATTTTATTATAAAAGATATCAAGTGCAGATATCAGTATGAAGGTGATATCGTCGACAGAATTACCAAGTACTAGCAATGCGATTAAAATGGAGGACATGGAACTAGAATCATTGCATCATTCCATTGACATTAAAGAAGAAGATACTTCGATTAAGGAGGAGCCATTTTTCGAAGAATGGGAACAGGGTAATGCACAAATTATAATTGGAGATATGGCAAAAGATAAACCATTTGAGTGTAATATTTGCGATTATAAATGTTCACGAAAGAGTATCTTGAAGAAACATTTACTAACTCATACAGGCGAAAAACTGTTTGAGTGTGACATTTGCGATTTTAAATGTTCACAAAATAGATACTTGAAGCAACATTTACTAACTCATACATGCGAAAAACTGTTTGAGTGTGACATTTGCGATTATAAATGTTCACAAAATAGATACTTGAAAAACCATTTACTTAATCATACGGGCGAAAAACAGTTCGAGTGTGACATTTGCGATTATAAATGTTCACAAAATGGTAGCTTGAAAAGACATTTACTAACTCATACAGACGAAAAACGGTTTGAGTGTACCATTTGCGATTTCAGAACTTCCTTGAAAGGAACCTTGAAAAGACATTTACTAACTCATACAGGCGAAAAACGGTTTGAGTGTGATATTTGTGATTACAGATGTTCACTAAAACAAGCCTTGAAAAGCCATATACTAACTCATACGGGCGCGAAAACGTATGAGTGTGATATTTGCGATTACAGATGTTCACAAAATAGTAACTTGAAGCAACATTTACTAACTCATACAGGCGAAAAACTGTTTGAGTGTGACATTTGCGATTATAAATGTTCACAAAATAGATACTTGAAAAACCATTTACTTAATCATACGGGCGAAAAACGGTTTGAGTGTGACATTTGCGATTATAAATGTTCACAAAATAGTACCTTGAAAAGACATTTACTAACTCATACAGGCGAAAAACGGTTTGAGTGTGACATTTGCGATTATAAATGTTCACAAAATAGATACTTGAAAAACCATTTACTTAATCATACGGGCGAAAAACAGTTCGAGTGTGACATTTGCGATTATAAATGTTCACAAAATGGTAACTTGAAAAGACATTTACTAACTCATACAGGCGAAAAACGGTTTGAGTGTACCATTTGCGATTTCAGAGCTTCCTTGAAAGGAACCTTGAAAAGACATTTACTAACTCATACAGGCGAAAAACGGTTTGAGTGTGATATTTGTGATAACAGATATTCAGAAAAAGGTAGCCTGAAAAGACATTTACTAACTCATACAGGCGAAAAACGGTTTGAGTGTGATATTTGTGATAACAGATATTCACGAAAAGGACACTTGAAAACACATTTACTAACTCATACAGGCGAAAAACGGTTTGAGTGCAACATTTGCGATTTCAGATGTTCTTTAAGAAGAAGCTTGAAAAGACATTTACTAACTCATACAGGCCAAAAACGGTTTGTGTGTGATTTTTGTGATTATAAATGTTTAGTTAAAGGCGACTTGAAAAAACATTTACTAATTCATACAGGCGAAAAACGGTTTGTGTGTGATTTTTGTGATTATAAATGTTTACGAAAACATAGTTTGAAAAGCCATTTACTAACTCATACAGGCGAGAAATCGTTTGAGTGTGACTTGCGATTATAAATGTGCACGAAAAGGAAACTTAAACAGCCATTTATTAACTCATACAGGCGATAAAAAACGGTTGGAGTGTGACTTTTGCGATTATAAAAGTGCTCATAAAGGAAAGTTATATATGTATTGTAATGGTATTCTCTACCGAGACCCTGTATTACACTTTTATTATTACCTCGGCTGCCAGTAGATTCGGGAGCATGGGCTACACTCCAACAGTAGTCGGTTCCAGTAGAAACAAAATTTGGATATGCGCGCGAATAATTGTTTCGGCGCGGTGGTATAGAGAGGAAGTAGGGCGACTGCGCGCGGATAGTTGATAAGGAATGTCGAGCAAAAGTGCCGCGGATAGTAAATAAGGATTATAAAGATTAAAATTGTTTTTAAACCAAATAAATAAAAGTAGATTCTTGTGTTTTTTTTGTGTTTAATTGGAAAGTGATCCTAAGTTACTGTTTGAGCCGTATAGTTTCTCTTTATATATATTTTCATATTAATTTTGTTACGCCTTAACATTTTTTGAACGGTTTGATTTGTTTGTTTTTTTTTTATGCCGTTCTTTATTGCCAGCGTGCAAATCGAAGGGTCGACCTCTTCGACAAGTGTTTCCATTTTGTGTGGGAACCACGAATATCGGTGGTTCCTAGAAACTGTAATTTTTGTATATATGTTTTTTTGTATGTTTGTCTTTCTAACCATTCTTAGTTTTAAGCATCAGTACTAACCAAAAGTTTGAAACGTGAGCATGTATTTCACGAACAAGAAAATTGTAATCCAAGATTTAAATAAATAGTTAGTGTCAAAAATAAGTGTTTATTTTTAAAAGAAGAATAAACTGGTCCTTCAAAAATTAAAAACCCCGTTCCTAGTGGCTAGAAGAAGATTCACTAGTGAATTTTCAGCCAATAGCTATTGGGAGTTATGGTTTTTATAACACTATTTAAACAATTGTTTTTCTATTTTCAAGTTCTTTTATTGAATATATTCGCATTAATAAGGAACGTCTTATCACTTAGAATACTTTCTTAAAACTAAACTAAAATTGTTAAACTAACATAGGCATTGTAACAATTTATTGCATAATTGCTAGGACGACATCCTTCCTCTTTTGCCTTAATACGCTCCTGTATTCCTTTTGCGCACCCTCGCCGCGCACAGGACATTGGTAAGAATGCACACCGTTAGCTAGAGGAACAGATTGGGTTTAGAAGCCGTTGCGGTTGAACCAATTTCGTAGAGGTTAGTTGTGTTAGTTGTGGCCGAATTTATTAAAAAGTAAGCTAAGGCGAAGTGCCAGTCAGATCGTAGGATAAGAGATCCGTGTGATAAGGGTACGTGTTACTACCGATAGTAGAATTCAGATACCGTTTGGGATTTTATACCATCTGGATGTTTCATAAATTATCAAACGAGTTAGAAGGTCAATTTATTATCGTGGAAATTCATTACAACGCAGTAGTTGTGAAAGATTATCGTCTGTACCATCTTCAACAATCAACGACCATCAAGTGTGTTATAGTGAAATTAAGTGCACCGAGTATTGTGCAATTGGTGCTTCCTGATCGAGTCGAGAATTACGTTTCTTCCTGGGCAGTTGAGTGGATGACCGTACATTTTATCTATAAGCAGCAAGACCTTGTCACGTCGTCGTCAGCTACCGTTTCAGTGGGAAGCATAGCGGGGATTGGTGATACCACCTTTGTCGTAAATTATCTTGTGAAGTTACCTAAGCGCTTGGGTAAGTACTTTTACGTATTATTAATTCTTGCTGTGCGAAGTTCGAGGAACGCAATTGTTCTTTTGCGTATGAGCGGCGACGCGGCTTATGTGCCAGATGTGGCTGCCGAGTCAGTAGTTGTGAATTTGGAAGTTGTTGCCATAAATTACTTATTTTTAAATTGGAAGTTAATTGTAATATCGTTATTACTGAAATTTACCGTCATTAATATACGCTTGTTTATGAATTGCGTTTTATTCGATAATGAAGCAAATTGTTTAATTAATTTTCAGGACCTACGCTCTTTGCCTCCGTATTTAAAATAAAGAGCTGGTTTAACATCTGGGCTTACAATAGTATACCACTGGTCGTCACTGTCGCACTGACTGCCTTTTACTGCCCTGACCTTTTGGTATATGTCTTTTCTATTATTCTTAGGTTGGTAGTGTATCAGCTTAAGGTAACGAATACACCGTACATTAACGGTTTGAATAACCCCCTGCAGTACCGGCTTCTGGATACACTACAGTTGGATTGTCTCTCCATACAATTTTTTGAAAGCGTCGATTGTCTGGATGAATTAATAGTTGCCGATAGATCTTTTCTACATCAGCACATACGACGTAAGGATGTTGCCTGAATCTTAACAAAATTGAAAAGAAGTTATTAAGTATATTTGGACCGGTTGATAGCAAATTGTTTAATGAATATCCAGTATCAGTTAAAGCTGAGCCGTCAAAAACGACTCTCAATTTTTTTTTTATACTGTCCGGTTTCAAAATTCCATGGTGAGGTAAAAAATAAGACTCTTCTTGGAATTCGTGTTCGGGCTGAATAGTCATATGTTTCATGTCGATGTATTCTTGCATGAATTTAATATACTGTTCTTTAAATTCTCTTTTGTTTGCAAATCGTTTTTCTAAATGGAGAAGACGCTTAATTGCTGCAGATTTTGAATTGCCTAAATGTGAAGGAGGGTGTTTAAAAGGTAGTCGCACCACAAATCGTCCTTCTTTATCCTTCGAAAACCTTTTCAAACACCTGTTTGCAAAGTACTCTTCACATATTTGATCTTCGTTGGATAATTGCAATATCGAATTGCTACAGTCTTCAATTTCCCAGAATCTTTGTAAATTTACCTCTAAAGTAGAGAGGTTACAGTAGGTTTTGTTGTTTGGCTTGTTGATTGAACCAGCTACAATCCAACCAAAAGCCGTTTTTTGCAGACTTGGAAGTTGCTTTCCTAATCTAATTGATCTGTTGTTTAATAAATTCCAGAAATGGCCTGCCCCGATTAAAATGTCTACTTCGCTAGGTACATTAAAACTTTTGCCTGCTAACTTTAAATTAACTGGAATGTTCCAGGTTTCTATGTCTATCTCAAGAAATGGTAAATTGTCCGTTAATTTTGGTAAAACAAAACAAGAAATTGTAATTGAAAAATTGTTATAAATAGATTTAATTGTTACCGTAATCTTTGAATTTAACTTCGAAGTAGACATGTTAATCCCGGTTATGGCAATATTCGTTGGTTGCTTCTGTAAATGGTAGAAAAGTAGTAGTAGAAATTTAGTGACGCGCAATTAACGAGATTCCTAGAGAATATTTTAGAAAATCCATACCTTATAGAAATCAAATATGAATAACAGTCCGAAAGGCTCTAAGAAGCCTTCTAGCACGAAAACCAACAAAGATTCAGAAATTGAAGACATAATGGTTGCAAAACTAATTGAAGAAGAGAACAAACAGATCGAAAAAAGATTGCAAAGTACCAGAAACGAAAAGAAATTACAAATCATTCGGAACATTCAGATAAAAATGCCTGAAACTAAGAAAAGGACCAGGTCCACGGATGAAAATCAGGAACAGGAGGAAATCATAGAATCCAAAAAATGTAGAGAAGAACTACAAGAAATGGAAGAAGAACTCTCCGAAGAAGAAATTCACATAGGTATGGGAGGCACACAAGAACGGCAATCTGACGATTCGGATTTTGAAAACCCAAAGAGGAAAGCAAACAAGAAAAATAAAGCAAAGAGAAGAAAAGAAAAGAAGAGTATGAAACTAATCTCAGACTCCGAAGAAGAGGAACCGCTGGAACAAAAAAATGAAGCTACCAAAGAGTCTGAAACGAACAACGAAAAAATGGATACAGAACAAATAATGGAAGAAACAAGAAAAAACACAGAAGTCAGCACAAACTACGAAAATAATAAAAGCAAACTAAACACGAGAGTGGCAATAGTGGAAAAATTTATGATGGAACTGAACACCCACCTAGCTGGAAGTAAAGACCGACTAGAAAGGAAGAATTCCCTAATTGTTTCTGGAGCCGAAATCGCCCACATCTTTCATGAGATGGCCAGGGAAATAGTAGAACTAAACACCATCATATCCTGCACGAAACCCACAACTGCAGAGAAACCAAAAGTAAGTAACAACAACATTAGCACAAATAACCCAAAAAACATTGCAACAATAATCAAGGCCACTGTTGCGGAAGTTAAGGCACAAGAGCAGAGAAAAACCCTTCAGGTCAAAATCCAGCCTCCAACCTTAACATCTGCAACAACCCAATCAGAAGCACCCACCCAACCTGCATTCCAAAACCCTCCACGAGACTACTTGGCAGCTCTTAAGGTAAAGGCAGCAAACCCAGTACAGGGGCCGGAACCCACAAAGAAGCACCAAGTCCTTGTTTTTCCGATGGAGGGCTGTACCTCCACCTCTTCCGAGAATACCAAAAAAATCCTCACGCAAATCCCACAATCATCTCTTGGAATCAAAGCCGACAGGCTATTTTATGTCAAAAATAACGGAGTAATGATAGAATCATCTCTGGATTCTGTCAAAAACATAATAGGGCACACTCTCCTCACAGAGAAAAAACTTTCAGCGTGCCTACCGTCCTCGGTATGGCCCAATATCAGCATAAACATGGTCGAAAAAGACATCACAAAGGATGAAATTATTGGGGAAATAAAAGCAAGCTTCCCGGAAGCAATTAAAATAGCAGGGGAAAGCTGGTACCGGACCATCAACCCTATCTTCACTAAGGATAAAAGCCACAATAAGTGGATAATAGAGTTGCACCCGGCCGTCCGGGCAGCAATTCTAAAAAAGGGGAGACTATACATGAATTGGAGGAGCTACAAAGTTTATGAATACATAAACATTGTCAGATGCTTCAGGTGTCAAAGGTATGGGCATACTTCAAAGTACTGCAAGTCCCAAGAAGTCTGCTCATACTGTGCTTCGACCGAGCACAACACCAAAGTCTGCACCCTAACCTCTAAGCCGGCCTCACACAAATGTATTAACTGCGTCAGGGCAAAATACGCCAGTCATAATCATTCCACAGCATCAAACGATTGCACAGTTTATAAGGCGCGCCTAATGAACATCTCAACAACCTTGGTTAACTTAGATGGATAAGTCACCTAAATTTATGCAAATAAACCTCAGAAACTCGGAAGCGGCAACAGCGGAAGCCCAACGCTACGCCGGAGAAAACAAAATTTTGCTATCTTTCTTCTCAGAACCCTATTGCTACAAAGCAGAGACTGGAGCCTTTAGACTACCCTTCTACCCAAACACCAGAACAGCAGCACTCACTGGAAATCGTTTCATGACCTGCATTATGATTAACGACGCTTTGGAGGGCGACCTTACGTTTACCTTCCATAAACAAATTTCCAGTGAGCACATTACAGTAACTTCAATTATTTTCCAAGAAAACTCTAACCCAACATATTTCATAAGCATTTACTTTCCTCCTTCAGAGAACATCAATAGGCACCTTTCAGACCTTGGGAAAGCCCTTCAGGCAACGGGGGGAAACCAAACTTTCATTTGCGGGGACTTTAATTGCAGATCAAGGACTTGGCACGACACAGTGGACTCTAATGAAAGGGCCCAAACCCTAGAGGAGTTCATCGTGCTCAAGAACTTGTATATCTTCAATCAACCGGGGCATTTATCAACATTCAGGGGTACACTAGGGAGAACCAGCAACATTGACCTCACTTTGGGGTCAATGAACACTGTAGACATTCTTAAAAACTGGAAAGTGGAGGACCTAGTGGCCGACTCAGACCACAGGGCCATCACCTTCCAGATTGACTCTGCAATAGCAAAAATCAGAATAATAAAACACCGCAATCCAGATACCATCTCATTAGAAACAGTTAGTAAATGGCTTGGGAAGTGGACGAAAGAGGAAGAGCTTCACTCCGAATCACTATCCACTGCCCAAGACATTGAAAGCATAGTAGTCAGTTTACACAACAGCATTCAAAATCTCATCCACAGCAAAGCGCACTTCAAGAAACACTACGTTGGCCGTCCCGACTGGTGGACGGACAACGTAGAAAGGGCAAGAATTAAGTACCTAAGCAAAAAGAAATCCCTATACCGGTGCAGGACGGAGGAGGGAAGACAACCCTTATATGAGTCAATGATGGAGGCCAAAACCTCTTTCAAAGACTCCTTAAGGAATGCTAGGGAAAGAAGTTGGAAAACTTTCGTTGAAGATGACCTAGCCAGGGATCCATGGGGCATCACTTACAGGTTAGCCGCTGGAAAATTCAGGAAGAAAGGAATCCTAACCTCCTTCAAGGATGAGGGTGGTAACCACTCAATGACACCTGAGAGAACGTTGGAATTCCTCCTGAACAAACTGTTGCCAGATGATGATCGAACAACTGACTCATGTGTGGATCACCAAACCATGAGGTCAGATTTCGAGAATCTGGGACCAGTCTGCGAAGCAGCGCCTGTAAGAGAGGTCGATCCATCGGAGCTTGACAGAATCATTTATGATACGCAAGCCAAAAAGGCTCCCGGGTTTGACAATGTGCAAGGCTCTTTCCTCAAGAAAGTCTACATAGTTGTCAGGGGAGTATTACGGAATATTTATAATGCCTGCCTAAAGACTGCCTATTTCCCCGAGTTGTGGCAAAAAGGAGTACTTATAGTACTCCTTAAAGACCCAAACGGGGACACAGGCAGTCCCAAAAACTACAGACCAGTCACTCTTCTTAGTGTATTTGGCAAGACTTTAGAGAAATTAATTAAAATCAGAATTCATGAAAGCAAAATTCCGTACTACTCTCCTCAGCAATCGGGCTTTGTTGAGGGAAAGTCCACAATTGGGTCACTTCAAAAGTTCATAAGGCAGCTAAACCTTCCTGAACTAAGGAAAGAAAAGGTGAGGGGCGTCCAAACAAGGGCTTCAGTCTTCAGGGCAACAATTTTTTATGACATATCAGGGGCATTTGACAACTTGTGGTGGCCAGCTCTGTTCGCCGCCTTACGGAAAAAAGGGCTCCCCCACAAATTGATCCTAATCTTGAAAAGTTACCTAAAGATGAGGGTAGTCACCTTCACCTCAGGGGTAACGTCGGTCAGCAAAATCTGTTCAAAGGGATGCCCACAGGGGTCGGTCCTTGGGCCGCTCCTATGGAACACACTTTTGGACGACTTCCTGGAATCTTACGAAGAAGAAGGGGTAGAAGTCGACGCATATGCGGACGACATTCGCTCAGTTATAACTGCCAATAGCAGGAGGGAACTAATAAGGCGAATGCAAGCCAATGTCGACAGCTTGAATGCTTGGTGCAAAAAGGTCAAGCTCTCCTTGTCAGAGAGCAAAACCAAAATCATAAGCTTCTACCCTGATAGAGTACACAATTACGATATCAGGGTAATGCTTAACGGTAAGAAAATCCAAGTAGTTGAAGAGTTCAAATACTTAGGTGTGTGGGTCGATCGGCGACTGACCCTGCAAAAACACATTAATTACGTGTGCGATAAAGCCACGACCTTAGTAAGATCTCTTCAGCGAAAGGCCAAGGCAAGCTGGAACATTCCACACTATGACTCTATCAGAAGGATCTACCAGGGGGCAGTAGTCCCCATCGTGGCTTACGGAAGCGAGATCTGGATCCATAGAGTCACGGATAGGTATATAAAAGCAAAACTCCTGTCGACCTACGGTCTGTGCGGCCGCCTGATTAGCAAATGCTACAGGACTGTTTCATCAGAGGCGGCAGGAGTCTTGGCAGGGCTTCACCCACTTGACATAGAACTTCAAAGGAGAATTGCTTGGGGTGAACTTAAAAAAGGGCGATCTGTAAAATTTTTGGATCAACTCTTCGATCCAAAACAATACAGATATAAGACCCGGCTCAAAACTGCATTAGAAGAAAGGATAAAAAGTACTTGGCAGGAAAGGTGGGACCATGGAAAGTATGGAAGGATAACTTATTCATTCATACCTAAAGTGGACCAACCCCCCCCTGCCAACGGGACCTATAACGATGCACAAATCCTAACGGGACATGGGGAATTCGGCAGGCATCTCAAACGTTTGGGAAAAGCCGCGAATGGCCTATGTCCCACCTGTGGGCTCTTGGATGAACCGGTACATAGGATCATGGAGTGCGACCTGTATGATGACGAGCGAGCGGAGATTATTGACTATCATGGCACTAATCTCCCGGCAACCTTGGATGAGTTATACAGGGAAACACCCCCTGAACTATTCCACCCCTTCCTGGCCCAAAAAGCAGTTTTCGAAAAACCCTCAGTTTTAGACCCCCCCCCATCTGAGTCGGAACTTTCTTCCGACTCTGAACTAACAGAATAACGTCTCCCGCAACAAACCCAAGCACTCCAACCCCAAGGTAGCACCCCAAAGGTAATAAAAGGAATCCCTTTCTTCAGGATACCTTACCGATGGAAGAACCAATGGGAAATCTTCAGAATTGTCTTTCCACCCAGGCACATCTTATGACTCGAAACTTCTAACCCGATTGGGTCTCACCGAAGCAGTAAAAGGGTCCTAAACTTCCGGACACCTTGCAGAGGACAGAACCCAAAAGGAATTTTCAGAATCGCCTTCTCACCCAGGCACTTTATATAAAGATTCGAAATTCTGAGAAACCCTGTATAAACGAATCCATTGGAAACCGATATACAGGGGGACACATAAAAAGGGGGGGGGCGCAAGCCTTTCCACCCAGGCATTAAAATAAAAATGAATCCTGCACAACACCCCTGAATCGAAGTAATCAAGGCGCGAAACTTGATGAAAAGAGGAAAGGGGAACAGTAATGTGAGCAAAGAAACAAAAAGTGGAAACCCAGCGAATAATGGAGAATCGAAAATTCGAAGAAGTAAGATTGATATGAAAGCCAGGACCGACTCGAGTATTATTTGGACACAAAATCGCATTAAAAGCGACGAAAGGGTGAAAGGCCCTTACCAGAAACAATGGCAGAAAAATCACGCCTGGAAGACCTGCTAAAACAGGCATTTTTGTAAAATATAAAAGTTTGAAATTTTCTGACCCGACCAATTTGTCGGGTGGTAAATAATATTGTATTTATTTTTATATATAAATAAAGACTTAATCTGCTTCTGTAAATGAGTAGAAATTTAGTGACGCGTAATTAACGAGATTCCTAGAGAATATTTTAGAAAATCCATACCTTATAGAAAATCAAAATATGAATAACGGTCCGAAAAGCTCTAAGAAGCCTTCTAGCACGAAAACCAATAAAGATTCGGAAATTGAAGACATAATAATGGTTGCAAAACTAATCGAAGAAGAGAACAAACAGCTCGAAAAAAGATTGCAAAACACCAGAAACGAAAAGAAATTACAAATCATTCGGAACATTCAGATAAAAATGCCTGAAACTAAGAAGAGGACCAGGTCCACGGATGAAAATCAGGAACAGGAGGAAATCACAGAATCCAAAAAATGTAGAGAAGAACTACAAAAAATGGAAGAAGTACTCTCCGAAGAAGAAGTTCACATAGGTATGGGAGGCACACAAGAACGGCAATCTGACGGCTCGGATTTTGAAACCCCAAAGAGAAAAGTAAACAAGAAAAATAAAGCAAAAAGAAGAAAAGAAAAGAAGAGTATGAAACTAATCTCAGACTCCGAAGAAGAGGAGCCGCTGGAACAAAAAAAATGAAGCCGCCAAAGAGTCTGAAACGAACAACGAAAAAATGGATACAGAACAAATAATGGAAGAAACAGGAAAAAACGCAGAAGTCAGCACAAATTATGAAAATAATAAAAGCAAACTAAACACGAGAGTGGCAATAGTGGAAAAATTTATGATGGAACTGAACACCCACCTAGCTGGAAGTAAAGACCGACTAGAAAGGAAGAATTCCCTAATTGCTTCCGGAGCCGAAATCGCCCACATCTTCCATGAGATGGCCAGGGAAATAGTAGAACTAAACACCATCATATCCTGCACGAAACCCACAACCGCAGAAAAACCAAAGGTAAGTAACAACAACATTAGCACCAATAACCCAAAAAACATTGCAACTATAATCAAGGCCACTGTTGCGGAAGTTAAAGCACAAGAGCAGAGAAAAACCCTTCAGGTCAAAATCCACCCTCCAACCTTAACATCTGCAACAACCCAACCAGAAGCACCCACCCAACCTGCATTCCAAAACCCTCCACGAGACTACTTGGCAGCTCTTAAGGTAAAGGCAGCAAACCCAGTACAGGGGCCGGAACCCACAAAGAAGCACCAAGTCCTTGTTTTTTCGATGGAGGGTTGTACCTCCACCTCTTTCGAGAATACCAAAAAATCCTCACGCAAATCCCACAATCATCACTTGGAATCAAAGCCGACAGGCTATTTTATGTCAAAAATAACGGAGTAATGATAGAATCATCTCTGAATTCTGTCAAAAACATAATAGGGCACACTCTCCTCACAGAGAAAAAACTTTCAGCGTGCCTACCGTCCTCGGTATGGCCCAATATCAGCATAAACATGGTCGAAAAAGACATCACAAAGGATGAAATTATTGGGGAAATAAAAACAAGCTTCCCGGAAGCAATTAAAATAGCAGGGGAAAGCTGGTACCGGACCATCAACCCTATCTTTACTAGCGATAAAAGCCACAATAAGTGGATAATAGAGTTGCACCCGGCCGTCCGGGCAGCAATTCTAAAAAAGGGGAAACTATACATGAATTGGAGGAGCTACAAAGTTTATGAATACATAAACATTGTCAGATGCTTCAGGTGTCAAAGGTATGGGCATACTTCAAAGTACTGCAAGTCCCAAGAAGTCTGCTCATACTGTGCTTCGACCGAGCACAACACCAAAGTCTGCACCCTAACCTCTAAGCCGGCCTCACACAAATGTATTAACTGCGTCAGGGCTAAATACGCCAGTCATAATCACTCTACAGCATCAAACGATTGCACAGTTTATAAGGCGCGCCTAATGAACATCTCGACAACCTTGGTTAACTTAGATGGATAAGTCACCTAAGTTTATGCAAGTCAACCTCAGAAACTCGGAAGCGGCAACAGCGGAAGCCCAACGCTACGCCGGAGAAAACAAAGTTTTGTTATCTTTCTTATCAGAACCCTATTGCTACAAAGCAGAGACTGGAGCCTTTAGACTACCCTTCTACCCAAACACCAGAACAGCAGCACTCACTGGAAATCATTTCATGACCTGCATTATGATTAACGACGCTCTGGAGGGTGACCTTACGTTTACCTTCCATAAGCAAATTTCCAGTGAGCACATTACAGTAACTTCAATCATTTTCCAAGAAAACTCTAACCCGACATATTTCATAAGCATCTACTTTCCTCCTTCAGAGGACATCAATAGGCACCTTTCAGATCTTGGGAAAGCCCTTCAGGCAACAAGGGGAAACCAAACTTTCATTTGCGGGGACTTTAATTGCAGATCAAGGACTTGGCACGACACAGTGCACTCTAATGAAAGGGCCCAAACCCTAGAGGAGTTCATCGTGCTCAAGAACTTGTATATCTTCAATCAACCGGGGCATCTATCAACATTCAGGGGTACACTAGGGAGAACCAGCAACATTGACCTCACTTTGGGGTCAATGAACACCGTAAATATTCTTAAAAACTGTAACGTGGAGGACCTCGTGGCCGACTCAGACCACAGGGCCATCACCTTCCAGATTGACTCTGCAATAGCAAAAATCAGAATAATAAAACACCGCAATCCAGATACCATCTCATTAGAAACAGTTAGTAAATGGCTTGGGAAGTGGACGGAAGAGGAAGAGCTTCACTCCGAATCACTATCCACTGCCCAAGACATTGAAAACATATGTAGTAGTCAGTTTACACAACAGCATTCAAAATCTCACCCACAGCAAAGCGCACTTCAAAAAACACTACATTGGTCGTCCCGACTGGTGGACGGACAATGTAGAAAGAGCAAGAATTAAGTACCTAAGCAAAAAGAAGTCCCTCTACCGGTGCAGGACGGAGGAGGGAAGACAACCCTTATATGATGGAGGCCAAAACCTCTTTCAAAGACTTCTTAAGGAATGCTAGGGAAAGAAGCTGGAAAACTTTCGTTGAAGATGACCTAGCCAGGGATCCATGGGGCATCACTTACAGGTTAGCCGCTGGAAAATTCAGGAAGAAAGGAATTCTAACCTCCTTCAAAGATGAGAGTGGTAACCACTCAATGACACCTGAAAGAACGTTAGAATTCCTCCTGAACAAACTGTTACCAGATGATGATCGAACAACTGACTCATGTGTGGATCACCAAACCATGAGGTCAGATTTCGAGAATCTGGGACCAGTCTGCGAAGCAGCGCCTGTAAGGGAGGTCGACCCATCGGAGCTTGACAGAATCATTTATGATACGCAAGCCAAAAAGGCTCCCGGGTTTGACAATGTGCAAGGCTCTTTCCTCAAGAAAGTCTATATAGTTGTCAGGGGAGTATTACGGAATATTTATAATGCCTGCCTAAAGACTGCCTATTTTCCTGAGTTGTGGCAAAAAGGAGTACTTATAGTACTCCTTAAAGACCCAAACGGGGACACAGGCAGTCCCAAGAACTACAGACCAGTCACTCTTCTTAGTGTATTTGGCAAAACTTTAGAGAAAATAATTAAAATCAGAATTCATGAAAGCAAAATTCCGTACTACTCTCCTCAGCAATCAGGCTTTGTTGAGGGAAAGTCCACAATTGGGTCACTTCAAAAGTTCATAAGGCAGCTAAACCTTCCTGAACTAAGGAAAGAAAAGGTGAGGGGCGTCCAAACAAGGGCTTCATTCTTCAACAATTTTTTATGATATATCAGGGGCATTTGACAACTTGTGGTGGCCAGCTCTGTTCGCCGCCTTACGGAGAAAAGGGCTCCCCCACAAGTTGATCCTAATCTTGAAAAGTTACCTAAGGATGAGGTTAGTCACCTTCACCTCAGGGGTAACGTCGGTCAGCAAAGTCTGTTCAAAGGGATGCCCACAGGGGTCGGTCCTTGGGCCGCTCCTGTGGAACACACTTTTGGACGACTTCCTGGAATCTTACGAAGAAGAAGGGGTAGAAGTCGACGCATATGCGGACGACATTCGCGCAGTTATAACTGCCAATAGCAGGAGGGAACTAATAAGACGAATGCAAGCCAATGTTGACAGCTTGAATGCTTGGTGCAAGAAGGTCAAGCTCTCCTTGTCAGAGAGCAAAACCAAAATCATAAGCTTCTACCCTGATAGAGTACACAATTACGATATCAGGGTAATGCTTAACGGTAAGAAAATCCAAGTAGTTGAAGAGTTCAAATACTTAGGTGTGTGGGTCGATCGGCGACTGACCCTGCAAAAACACATTAATTACGTGTGCGATAAAGCCACGACCTTGGTGAGATCTCTTCAGGGAAAGGCCAAGGCAAGTTGGAACATTCCACACTATGACTCTATGAGAAGGATCTACCAGGGGGCAGTAGTCCCCATCGTGGCTTACGGAAGCGAGATCTGGATCCATAGAGTCACGGATAGGTATACAAAAGCAAAACTCCTGTCGACCTACGGTCTGTGCGGCCGCCTGATTAGCAAATGCTACAGGACTGTTTCATCAGAGGCGGCAGGAGTCTTGGCAGGGCTTCACCCACTTGACATAGAACTTCAAAGGAGAATTGCTTGGGGTGAACTTAAAAAAGGGCGATCTGTAAAATTTTTGGATCAACTATTCGATCCAAAACAATACAGATATAAGACCCGGCTCAAAACTGCATTAGAAGAAAGGATAAAAAGTACTTGGCAGGAAAGGTGGGACCATGGAAAGTATGGAAGGATAACTTATTCATTCATACCTAAAGTGGACCAACTCCCCCCCTGCCAACGGGACCTATAACGATGCACAAATTTTAACGGGACATGGGGAATTCGGCAGGCATCTCAAACGTTTGGGAAAAGCCGCGAATGGCCTATGTCCCACCTGTGGGCTCTTGGATGAACCGGTACATAGGATCATGGAGTGCAACCTGTATGATGACGAGCGACCGGAGATTATTGACTATCATGGCATTAATCTTCCTGCAACCTTGGATGAGTTATACAGGGAAACACCCCCTGAACTATTCCACCCCTTCCTGGCCCAAAAAGCAGTTTTCGAAAAGACCTTAGTTATAGACCCCCCCCCCATTTGAGTCGGAACTTTCTTCCGACTCTGAACTAACAGAATAACGTCTCCCGCAACAAACCCAAGCACTCCAACCCCAAGGTAACACCCCAAAAGTAATAAAAGGAATCCCATTCTTCAGGATACCTTACCGATGGAAGAACCAATGGGAAATCTTCAGAATTGTCTTTCCACCCAGGCACATCTTATGACTCGAAACTTCTAACCCGATTGGGTCTCACCGAAGCAGTAAAAGGGTCCTAAACTTCCGGACACCTTGCAGAGGACAGAACCCAAAAGGAACTTTCAGAATCGCCTTCTCACCCAGGCACTTTATATAAGATTCGAAATTCTGAGAAACCCTGTATAAACGAATCCATATGGAAACCGATATACAGGGGGGACACATAAAAAGGGAGGGGGCACAAGCCTTTCCACCCTGGCATTAAAATAAAAATGAATCCTGCACAACACCCCTGAATCGAAATAATCAAGGCGCGAAACTTGATGAAAAGAGGAAAGGGGAACAGTATTGTGAGCAAAGAAACAAAAAGTGGAAACCCAGCGAATAATGGAGAATCGAAAATTCGTAGAAGTAAGATTGATATGAAAGCCAGGACCGACTCGAGTATTATTTGGACACAAAATCGCATTAAAAGCGACGAAAGGGTGAAAGGCCCTTACCAGAAACGATGGCAGAAAAATCACGCTTGGAAGACCTGCTAAAACAAGCATTTTTGTAAAATATAAAAGTTTGAAATTTTCTGACTCGACCAATTTGTCGGGTGGTAAATAATTTTGTATTTATTTTTATATATAAATAAAGACTTAATCTGCTTCTGTAAATGAAGTTTATTGCATAATTTTTCTGAGATGTAATTAGATTGAGAACCGCAATCAAATAGAGCTCTTGCCTTTTGTGTGTTTCCATTAGAATTTAACGCGTCAACAATTGCGGTTGATAATAAAACGTAATTTGGTTGACTAACGCACGTTAGTGAAATTTGAGGTTGGCTTTCCACCTCTTGATCTTGATGCAATAGAGTGTTATGTTTAATTTTTACTTTCTGCAATGCCCAAATTTACAGTGTTTTTCTTTGTGGCTAGTACGCAGGCAATTGAGACAAATTGTTTTCTTTAGCGTTAGTAATACGCGTTGGAATGTCTAATTTTAAAAATTCTTCACATGAATAAATTGGGTGATCCTTTCTGCAATAATTGCATTTTACATTTGACGATAGTAGGGAAATTTGTTTTTGCTTGTTATTAATCTCATGCAAAGTTTTGCCTACATTAATGTCCAATGTTTCAAACCAATCAGCTCTTGATTTTAGAAAGGTTTCGAAGTCACTTAATTTGGATAATTCGTTTGTAATCTTATGTTTCTCCCATTCTTTGCTAGTATTTTTATCTAATTTTGTGGAAATCATATGTATTAATAGTGTGTCCCAATGTTCGATAGGTTGTTTTAAAGCTTGTAGATGTTGATAAGTTGTATCAATTAAATTACGCAAACCAAATGATGTTTCCTTTGATAATGTGTCTATATCAAACAAGGCTTTAACATGATTGCGAATTAGAAGACGTGAATTATTATACCTATTGCAAAGAAGGTCCCATGCAACATCGTACGTAGTGGCGGAAAACTCTATTTTTTGAATTACCTTGCGTGCTTCACCTTGAAGCGAAGCTTTCAAATAGTGAAACTTTTGAATTTTGTTTATTGTTTCGTTTTTGTGAATTAAAGATTCAAAAATATCTTTGTACTCCAGCCAATTATGTAAGTTGGTAACGAAATTTTTGGCAATTTGATACCCTGAAATTGTTGTTTTGCATGAATTGAACTAACTGAATGTTGTGATTCAACAATACTGTTGTCATCCGCGTCTAAATTTTTGTTAATCAAATCTTGTAAAATTGTTTTTGAATTGGAGATTGTGTCAGAAAATAAATCAGTAAATTGATCGCGCTGTTGATATTCATTTTCAAGACTATCGTCATCACAAACGCATTCAATTGCCGTCTGGACTTCTTCAAATTCAATGTTAAGTGTTTCAATGTTAGAGGTTCTAAATTGTAATTCATTAGTTACCTTTAGTTCAATTGTTTCGTGATTATAAAAAGCAACTTGAATTGGTTTTAGATACTTGATGAAATTGGTTAGTTTGCGTTTCACGGTACCCCGTTTGCGCCTCAAATCTGACAGATTGATTGCTGCACCAGTTACTTCAATCGACATTGCTTCTAATAGTTTCTTTTAGAAAAATGCAATGCGTGCTGATTTGTTAATAGTAATTTATTGTAGCTAACGAAAGAACTGTTTGCTTGAATTGAATAAATTGAAAAAAAATTGTAATTCTGATCAAAATAGTAGTAAAATTTTTGACACTTCGAAGAAAAAATAGGAAGCGGAAGTTAAAATTGGAAAATTCTCACTCGTTTTCTTCAAAACTGTTGCACGTGTATTCTTTGATGATTTCTTGTAAATCCGGCTCGAAGGACCACTTTGTTATCGATAGAATGAACTATATTTTAAATAATAGATTGATTTTTTAATAGACTGAATATTTTTATTGACATAGAACACAAATTGATGAACAACTCAAAAAACTACAATTACTAACAACCGTTACCTGGTAACAGAAATAAATTGCAAAAATTGCCCTCATAAAGTATTTGCTCTCTTGTTTTAGTCACGATCCCTAAAAATGTAACACAATCATAACTACATAGAAGCCAATAATGCCGTTGTGTAAACATCCAGAGGTTGTCTGCTAGTTCCCCTAAATTTATGTTTAGTATTAAATAATAATTTTTGTACTATTACCACGCGACGTTTTTCACTCTCATAGGTACGGCTCGCGCATTTTAGGGATCTTGACCAAAGAAAATTTCTCTATCATATACAATGCCACTGTGTGTGTATTCTATATGAGACCTAAGACAAAATCACGGTACCATCTGCGAGGTACCTAGATTAGACCCATCGCTGGCACAAAAAGTAAAACTGTCAGCCTCACTTTTTAGAACGACTAAACCTTTTTTTAACTTCTTATTTTTACAAGACACTTGGCAATGTCTTGTCAAGTGGTGTTTCCGTGAAAATTTAAAGTCACAATTTTCACAAGTGAAAAGTTTTTCCCCGGTATGAGTTCTGATATGCAGTTGTAAACGGCGCTTTGTTGAACACTTATAATCACAAATGTCGCACCCAAAACGTTTCTCGCCCGTATGAATCATTAAATGCACTTTCAAAGTTCCTCTTTGTGAAAATCTGTGACCACATATTCCACATGCAAATGGTTTTTCTCCGGTATGAATTCTTATATGATCGATCAAATTGCTTCTTTGTACAGCTTTATAATCACAAATATCGCACTTAAAAAATTTTCCGCTGTGATATCTTCCATGGTTTTTGAGTTGCGATTTAGTAGCAAATTGCGCTTTGCATACCTCGCACACAAATAATTGTGGACGTGTTTGACCTGCAGGTTCTCCATCTACTCCCGCTTCAAGGATTGAAATCTCTTCTTTAATGTCAATTGAATGATGTAAGTCTTCTGATGTGACTGCAGTGGCTTCCACTTCCTTCGAGTTAATTTCTTCTTCTTCGTTGTTGAAATTCTCCAACTTGATATCGACGAATTCCACTGGCGCAAGCTTAAAGTCTTCTACATCAGCATCATTGGTTTCCGCTGGTTCAGTTTTAATTTCAATCCAATTTGAATTACATGTTCTCTCTATCAATTGATCCATATCTACAGGAGATATCGCGCAAATTTCTAGTATGTGCAAATGTTGATCGATTTTGAACTGCAGATGAGTATGCGGTTTATATCAACATGTCGTGTAGACTACCTAGAATACATAAGCACCATTAATTTAAAATCATACATTCAAATTGTTATAAAATTTTTACATAACTAGGAATAAAACATTGGGCTCTCGGAAGAACGCCGTAAGAATCAAACGAAAAAAGAAAAAATGTAAAAATGAAATAAATGCAGAACTAATTATATTCTGAGAAGAAAAACTGCACGAAAGAAAATATGAACTGGTGAAGTAGGTGTGGATGGAAGAGAGAATGCCTCAAGGATGGAAAGAAGGAATAATAGCGACGCTGAAGAAGAAAGGAAACAGAGATATGATATAGAGGAATTACCTTGGTTAACGGTATCATGTCAAAATACCAAACATAATTTTGGCCTTCTAGTTTTTGAAGACCTTTGATGAAAAGCGACGAAATTGCGGCAATAAGACAAGTCGCACAGTGGAAGCCCATAGGAAGAGAAAGGCCCAAGACGGTTAAACCAAGTTGTGAGGAATTTGAGAACTATTGGACTCTTCAAATTATTAAAAAAACGAGTTTCAAGTTAGCAGACTATGAAGAAGAATAGCAATGGAAGTCCAGACAGAAAAATTCGTAAGTTTTGTGTAGGAGTTTGTTACAGGCTGAAATTAGTGTCAATCGACGCACTAAATTATTCCACGTTACTCTATTCCATATCTTCACAAAAACTCCTCGTGGGGAGGTAGCTATTCACCCTCCAAATTTAAATAAATTCCTAACTATTTTGGTAAAAATCAAAATCAAGGGAGGTCTCTGTGGGACAGCAAAATTCCGTCAATTAACTGCTTTAATTATAATTCAAATTGTTAGAATATAGTTGACCTTGCACTTTAACACTGGTCGCCAAAAAAATTTTTTTTGAGCCTCGACACCATTCCTGCTGATTCTTATGTAAAATGACCTCCCGAATCCGAATATGACCCGCGTTTTGCACCATCACCCACCGTTTTCATGGGACAATACCCTCCCGGTTCCACGTCAAAACGACGCGGGAATTTGGACGCGCGACAATTGGACGCGTGTAAAATTGAACGCGCGTCAATTGGACGCATGCGACAATTGGACGCGGATAATTTGGACGCATGCGACAATTTAGAGTACGACAATTGGACGCAGAGATTTGGACGCGCGTCAATTGGACACATGCGACAATTTGTGGTAAAACAATTGCACACATGCAATAATTTGACATTAATATAATAGATATAGGATTTATTTATAAAATTAAACTACAAGATGTTAATTAGAGACAGTTTTATTAATTTTTTGTAATGTAAACAATACATTTTTTATTAAATTTACAACATTTTAATATTTACATAAAAAGAAACTAATCATATTAATTTTAAATCTGCAGCTGAAAGTTGTGCGCGATTCCTCGCAAGTAATCCAGCAGTAGCCTGTTTGCATAATCATCGACAATTACTTTAATTCTCTTTGCAGTATCTCTATACACTTTTTTGCGTACTGGGATATCTCCTGCGATATATTGTTCTGTTATCAATTGATTGGCACTATCTTCTGATAGTGATACTATCTGATGATTATGCAAACAGCCTACTGCTGGATTACTTACGAGGAATCGCGCACAACTTTTAGCTGCAGATTTGAAATTAATATGATTAGTTTCTTTTTATGTAAATATTAAAATGTTGTAAATTTAATAAAAAATGTATTGTTTACATTACAAAAAATTAATAAAACTGTCTCTAATTAACATCTTGTAGTTTAATTTTATAAATAAATCCTATATCTATTATATTAATGTCAAATTATTGCATGTGTGCAATTGTCTTACCACAAATTGTCGCATGCGTCCAAATCTCTGCGTCCAATTGTCGTACCCTAAATTGTCGCATGCGTCCAAATGACGCGCGTCCAAATTATCCGCGTCCAATTGACGCGCGTCCAATTGTCGCATGCGTCCAATTGACGCGCGTCCAATTTTACACGCGTCCAATTGTCACGCGTCCAAATGACCGCGTCCAATTGTCGCGCGTCCAAATTCCCGCGTAGTTTTGACGGGATACCACCCTCCCACCTATTTTTATCACTTTTTGATAATTTGGAGGGATGAAAAGGCCTATTTTAGCCTTTATAGAGGCTATGGGAGAGCCTGAGAGGCTAGAGAGGTGAAAAGGTTTAAAACATAAGGATTTGAAGCAAGGAGGTAGATTTAACGGGGGACTTGCCCACTCAAATTGTAAAAGAGTTGTTAGAAATGATTCATTTTGCTGGGTTTTTCTCAATTTTTTCACTTATTTTCTACATATTCCAGCACCCAGCCCCTCATGTAATACAATGTGTTTATAAAAAACACATCCAAATCATAAAAATACATTCTTTATTATTGGGAGGTGTTTGAGGGAGGATGATGGGAATTTTAAGCAAAAATATGAAAAAAATTGATCTATAATTTAAAGAGGAAAATCTCCCCCCAAATCTACCTCGTTGCTATATATGTTCATGTTTCAGAACTTTTCACCTCTCTAGCCCTCAAGCTCTACTCTAGCCTCTATGAAGGCTGAAATAATCCTTTTGATCTCTCCAAATTATTGAAAAATGATAAAAATAGGTAGGTGGCGTCCCTCCAAAATAGTGGATGATGGGGTTAAATGGTGGTCATATTCGGATTCAGGAGGTAATTTTATATAAGAAACAGAAGGAATGGTGTCAGGGCCGATTTTCATGCCGACCAGTGTAATTCGTGGAGTAATAGTCGAGTTGGGGTTAATTGAAACAGAATAATATTGTCCGACGTGTCAGGTCTATTGACCCATTATCGAGGCTAAAATATATTGTCGTATATCTTCGTAAATATTTATAATTTTGTAAAGAATATTTTTTATTTTAATGTATAACTTGCTTTTGCCGCGAATTGGTTGACATTGCGCCGACTAGCAGACACAACCAGACCTTTCTTTTACCTAAATGGCCGAGTGAGTGCGCGCAAATAATTTAGTGTCTATTAAGTTAGTGATTATTGTTGAGGAAGCGGTCATAAAAACAAATAAATTTGCCGACGTTTCGGGTTCTTTATTGACCCATCTTCAAGGCTAAAAATATAAATGTAAAAACAAAAATTTTTGGTTACTGTCAGTCAATCGCCACCAAGAGTTCGGCTTTGATTTTTTTTCTATTAGAAAGAGTACAATTTTCTGAGCATTTTGAGACCGCACTTCGATGCGGATTATCCAGTAGTTTTCGAGAAAACGGCATTTGAAAATCAAAATGTTACATGCATTTTACATAGGGAATTGATCCGCTCCCGAGTTCTATTGACGGTGCGTGCGTTCTGATATAGTCTTAGTGTTGGCAGTCAGACGCGATTGTGACCCGGTCCGGAGCACACCGACCGTTGCTAACGAGTTTCACCCCTTTCGAGTTGCACCTTTGGCGTGGTGGTGCGACCTAAATGGATGTTTTTAGCGAGTCAGCGTTCGTCAAAACGGCGCGTAGCGCCCGGAGCGGAAGGGACCGGAGCGGAGGGTAGCGGAGCGTCGGTTTTGACAAACGCAACCAAGGCACTCGAGATTCTAACCTAAAAACGAGTTCTGCGTTTATTTTTTAAATTATTGCATAATGTTGCGTAATACACCCGATGTACATCGGACAATGTCACAATCGCGTCTGATTGCCACCACCAAGACTATATCAGAACGCACGCACCGTCAATAGAACTTTTATGTTAATGAATTTCCCTATCTAAAATGCATGTAAAATTTTGATTTTCAAAAGCCGTTTTCTCGAAAACTAATGGATAAACCGCAAAATTTCTTTTTTTATTATACTCAGAAAATTGTCCTCTTTCCTATAGTGTAGGTGTCGAGGCTCAATTCTTGGTGACGATTCCCTGACAGATCCCGGTGGATGAGAATCATACCATTGACTATGACAACATTGACATTCTAGACCGGGAGAGGATAGACAAGAAGAGAAAAATTAAGGAGTCGATTCACATCTATGCACAGAAATCGTCAATAAATGATAAAAGGGATGTTGAATACTTTGACGGAGGCTATAAACATATTTTGGACATGTTGCATCCGGTATAATTTTTGGTCTTTAGATGGAATATTTACCTGAATTCCTCTCTTTTTGTCCATTTTCTTTTCCATTGGGTGTTTTTAGCTTTGGGTTTTTTCAATTTAAATTCTAACTGGTACCAACCTCAAGAAATTAGTTAACTTAGGTTGAAAATATTTTTTCATTCTTAAATGACGACTTGTTTGAGGTGGTCGAGTGTTTCTTTTGTTGAAGAATTTAAATCTGAAGACACCACGTGGCAGTGAGATTGGCCAGGAGGAGGGTAGTTTGAAATATGGTGGCTCTTTAACCTCCATATTTCTCCATTTAGGTTAGTATTCCATCTATAGGTGTTTCAATCTTATTTTATTTTATTCATTTTTGTTATTTTTGTATATTTTTGTAACCTTTAGTATTTTTGTAATTTTTAGTCATTCTGTTATCATTGTTTTTTCAAATTTTTGTTTTTACATTTATATTTTTAGCCTTGAAAATGGGTCAATAAAGAACCCGAAACGTCGGCAAATTTATTTGTTTTTATGACCGCTTCCTCAACAATAATCACTAACTTAATATGGAAGGTCAACTATATTCACACAATTTTAGTGTCTATTATTTTGATTTATTTTGCAAATAAGAAGTATTTTATTTTTGGATGGATAATTTGTTTAATTGAATTTTGCAATCATTAGCTGGATAATTTGAGATAAAATATAATTTCTTAATTATAAATAATTTGAATAATAAACTAATTAAATTAAAAATTCAACAATTTTTGCAGTAATTTTTAGTCAGTAAAATATGGATTTGAATTTAAGAGAAAAATTTTTGGAAATTATGTTTTGAAAATTTGTCCTTTTTTTCAAGTTTTTTTTCAAATTCAAGTACTGCATTTTTCTAATTACAATTACTAGATTTTAATTACTGCAATATTACTAAAACTAAACTTTTACTTTTAATGTTGGTTTCTTGAAAAAAAATTTCATAAAAAGGTTTCTCCCCAATGCGTTGCATACTTATGTTTTCTATCGTAGGACTGTCGACATACTCGTAATATGGTTAAAATAAAATGGTTTCTCCCCGGTTGGATTCTCGGTTAACTTCCCACTGGTAAATATTCTTGTACCACCATAAATTTTCAGTTGCAATTTATTAGCAAATTCTACTTTGCAAGTTCCACATTAGGTTCAAATTTAATGTTAACTGAATATAAACTTTGTTGTCTTCCACTATTGCGGTTTAAATTTCAATCGGAGATTGAAAAAAATATTGCCAATGTTTACTGCAATTTGTTCGAAACTGAATTCATATCTGAAATACATTATGTTATGATCTATTCATTATGTTATGATGTATTGGTTCGAAGCTAAATTAATAATATGCCTCGAACTAATTACTGCTTTCTTGTTGATTTCAATATTTCTTCCGTTACATCCTAATTTACTACTAATCTATTTAAAATAATAAAACTACCTATGTAAATTGGGTATTGCTGTAAAACTTACGTAAAATATTAAACTTTCGTTAGAAACTTAAAAATAATTTCACACCACTATACAAAGATCTGACGGATCTGTCAAAAAACTTGCAGTTATTATAAATTCTGCGCCACCCACTAGATGACGCGACGTTACCTTTTCAAGCAGTGGCGTTGCATAAGTGAAAGGGGTCATTTGTGCCAATTTATATAGCACCAAAGAGTATGTCTTTTTTAGCACTCTTTGATAGCACTGCAAAAAATCTCACGCACATGCGCATTACGTTTCTTCGTTATTTCTTATTTATTTCTCATTTTTTCTTATCTACCCTGCCCCCGAAATGCAGAATGTTGAAAAATAAGAAAATTTATAATTTTTAAAAATTTTATGTTTATCTAAAGAATTATTCAATTTCCAAAAATTGTAAAGGTGGTTCAAAATTTACTTAAAATTATGAAACATTGTGAAAGGAGTATCTATCTTATGATAGATTTTCACGATCGAAAATACACTTACACCTACTTTTACTGTTTTCGAATGTATTGAATTAAACCGGATAAGGTGGTTTTTTATTTTTTGCTAAATGGAATCAGATACCTTAATCCTGACGTGCGGGAGCCCACCTTTCAAATTCTAATATTTGTACAAATACTTGAATCTGATTGGTCCTTTTCAGATTTCAGGCAAGCTGCCCTAACTTTCCGACCACACGACAAACTGTCTGTCAAACTCGCCTCCCCCAAGTCTCTACCGCCGATTCCCTCTTTTTTTTCAAGATATTTTCTCCATCATAAAAAAACTCAATAAGAAGAAAGCACCCGGTCCCGATAACTTAACAAATCGTGTAATAAGGGAATTCTCAAAAATGGGATTGTTGGCGTTCGTGATGTTGACATCCTCACCCTTAGGAACTTTCTAAACCAATTGAAATTTTCCAAAACCTCTCATCTTATCGCCCAAGCAGCTCCCCCTCTAAGGCCGTAAGACCTCACGGAGCACGTCGCGGAGCATTAGCACAAAAAGCAGGCCACTGGAGCCATTTGACAAGGTATGACACAAGAGCCTGCTGTACAAACTGTTCCACTCAGGTATACCAAAATCCCAGGTGTACCTGAAAGCCTCCTATCTGAAGGATATACACTTCAAAGCCGAGATTGAGGAAACCAAGTCCAGCTTCAATCAAATGACCATCGGAGCTAAGGATCACCTTTTTGGGTACTGCTATATCGTGCGGTTTACCAAAATTTGTGATGCGGTTTTTTACGGCTAGTAGAGAATTAATCTTCGAAACTATTGGCTCTCCTGCAGAGATTTCGGAACTAGATTTTAGGGTGGATCCGAGATTTGCCGTAGTTACGTTTGTCAAAACTGACCTTCCGCTCTGGACCGTTTTGACGAACGCTGTACTCACTCAAAATATCTCCCTTGACTGGTCCTACTCGGCAAAGTGTGCTATTAAAAAGGGGTCGATCTCTCTTCAATATTATGATGGACCGTACATTATATCAGAATGAATGTACATCGCACGCTATAGCAGCACAAATTCTTGCCCTGACCCTGTTTACTATCTATCAACACGATTTCCGCCTCCCCGGCGAAAGGCATACCAAACGGAGTTTCTACGCAGATGATTCAACGTATTACAATTTACAATAGTTCCTTTTGCTCGCAACCTATTATAGACCCTACCTGCTATAGACCAGCCATAGAGAAGTGGTTCCGAACCTGGCGGATAGATGTCAACCCTTTCAAAAGTACGGCAACTAACTGCTCAAGAACAAAAACCCCGCCATGCCCAATCCCTACAAAAGCAAATCATCCCCTAAGATAGAATGACGCCCGATCTCCTCCCTCAAGATGTTTGGTACGGAGATACCATGTGCAAATATAACTCCATACTGGAGTCCGACAGCCTGGAATCTTCTGACAACTCATTAATCCGAGAGATTGGTAATTACAATTTCGACGAAATTTTAAGTTATAAGAGGATCAGCTAGATCCTGCAGCTTCAAAAGTCATAACTCGACTAGACAAATCAAGAAAACGTTCCACCCTCTGCGGCCCAGCACGCATCACGATGATGCATATTGTAAATATTGCATAGATGTTGCTGTGTATTTTTGTTTAAATTTTGCTTTTAAATAACGATGGAGCGACGTAGTGCGACAGGCATGGTATGCAGGGTCGGCCCAAACTTAGTCTACTTCGATTATCAATATGGTTACCATAGGGAATCTTCCCACCTAGCGCCATTGCCAGGGCGTAATCAACCCAGCCGATGAAGGAAGTATGGGTTCAAGACCCGGTACTCCGATAAGCTCTCTTTCTTGGACACTCTGTATATCATATTTATTTATTTATAGAGTACGGATTTCTAGAAATTTTGCTATACAGAAATATTGATAGCAGAAGTGTAATTGATATAATGTCCATGAATCTGATAAAAATAAGTCATTTGGCGCTATTTTTTTGATGCTTATATGCTTATTTTGATACTTTTATGCTTAAATTTAGTTTTAAGCATTTTTGGTGCTTATTTTAGCACATTTTCGATAAATTAACAAAAATTGCAGTAGATACATAAATTAATACTTACATTTATTTCTATTTTGCTTACTGTAAATTTAATGTTTAGTAGAGACAAAACGTTTTGGGTTTATAAACAAATAAAAAGACGGCAAATAGTGGCTTCAAAACTTTTAATGATATTGATATTTAATGATCTACGATATAATAGGAGGTATAATGAAAACTTAGGTATTTTCAATGGAAATTTTAGTGAAGAAAAAATGAAGCTTGAACTACCACAAAACCTAAGTGTGAAATTTAAGAACGCCCCAATTACCATAGTGTCGAGGTAGAACGCCTTTTTTTTTATTGTGTTATTTTTCAAAAAAATGTTATTAAAAAAGTTTTTACTTCGAATCAAAAAAAAAAAAATTTTTTAATTGAAATAAAATTTCAAAAATTTTTTTTTTTACTTTTTTTAAGTGCTTATTAATTATTATGTTAAAGTTTAATGCATATTTTTATGCATATAATGACAATTTTTTGTGCTATTTTAAGCGCTATTTTCAAGATTTTTTATGCTTAAAAGTCCGTACTCTATTTATTTATATGTTGAGAATCAATTATACCTTGTAAAATTCGCTTAGAGATGATCACTAACATATTCTCTTCATAATAGGCGCGAAATGAAGTTCTTGACTACTTCGTCGATGGTATCTTGGTCAATTCCGTTTCTAGTGAGGCTAGGGCTCTTGGACTGACTTCAGCTGCGTCTTCTTGATTTGGTTGCTGGTTTGGAATTTCTTCTCAGGTTTGATTTTGCCTAGTTTGATCGTATGACCTTTCGGCGTATGATAGGGGCTGGGTTGCCCTGTGTGGTTTAAATCTGGGGTAGAAGTCGAGTCTACTTCATTGGTGTCCCTGGAGTGGTGGGGGGATGTATCTGTTACTTGGTTTCTGGTAGCTGCGGCAGCTCTGACTTTCTCCGCAGTTGGCGCATGTGGCCGGTTACTCCCTGGGTTTAGTGTAAGTCGAGGTGAAATTCGCTTCTGCGCATTTCACATAACGGAGACGATTGGTACTTATGGCATTGGCCAATTTTGGGTTTCCAAGATTTGTGAGGGGCTTCAATCTCGACGTCGCATCGATCCTTGCCAGGTGCGTGATACCAAATATTCGTTTGGTGTCTTCACTTTTCCTAAGATAATAAGGAGTAGCGGGGCTCTGTCGCGGCCGCGGTACATCCTTGCAACGGACTTGAAATGGAAACCTTGTCGGAGGAGGTCGTTTTTGACTGCGAGTATGGGCATAATTGGTGGGATGCCCCTGACTACCATCTTGAGTGGTTTGGCCACTCAAGAATCCACCTTTTTCTAGTTTGAGTGTTTTTTCAAAACATTTTCCAGTGATCTTCTGCGGTGGCCGTTGTCATTGCGAGTCTGCTCGCAACGGTTTTGACCTTGGTGAATTTGATCGATCGGTTATCCATCTCTTGGCAAAGCGTGGGCCATTTTCCGGTATCCCTCAGAATGAGAAGAGAGGATCCTGGATCTTTTCGCAGGTTGTCTGATGGGAGTTTGCCTCCCTTGTTGACATGCCTCTCTTGTTGACTTCTCCGTAATGCAACGGAGCTTGATCTGTTGCTTGGTATGTTTGAGTAAAACATACGGTCATCATTTTTGTCTGTGACGGCATCCATTTCATTGAGTCGGATGTCGCGGGTTTCGTCAACGAGCAGACAAAACTTCCTGACCTGATGTCCTCGGTTGACAAGCTTGAATGGTTCGATCGACGTGATCGCCCTCGTTTGTGGCCTCCACGAATTCCATTTGGTCTTCGTCTGTTGAAGACGTTGTAATGGCAGTTTTTGTTTCCTGCTGGGTCGATGCGGTTTGTTCCATTGATGCGTTGTACATTGTACTTCTCTAAGCTGCCGTTGGATATCCGCGTTGATTCCCTTGTCATCTGCACGTTGGTTTTCAAATTCCTTCTTTGTCTGGCCTTTTCTGCATTTCTTTCCCGTTTGTGTCTCCTCAGTTGATCCAGGAGAGCCTTCAGTTATTGAAGTGCTGTGGATGATTGCTCTGCCATTACTCTGTTATACTGCAATTCCTATTCGGATGCCAAAAATTTTCAATAACAGATTAACGAGTCAACTGAATGGTTACAAACCGAACTGTTTCCGAACTGTAAAAATTAGTAAAAAAATCGTAAAGAATTAGTCGTCAGTAAGCGTTGTTCGTTCGGTGGTCGGACTGTGTGTGGGTTTACATTTCAAACAAACAACAAGCACATATACAAAGAAAAGGCTTACAAACTCTTATCTAGAAAACGTTTTGCAATTTCATTGGCTATTGGTTAAAATAAGAAAACCAATCACAAATCCAAAAACGCTGCATAAAATCGTGTTGCATATTTTAGATTATCTCTTTATATTTATAGAGCAGATTATTATTACTTTATTCTTATTTATGTGTTTATGTATAACATTTTTTAATGTTTAATCTAATTATTTCTACAATTAAACTCATAATATCCGAATAGCAAAATGTAGTTTATTCTTCAAACATTAATTGTCGTTTTTCACATGCTGTAAACTCCTTAACAATTGATAGATACATGCTACTCCATATGAGTAAAGATATAGAATTAACTCCATTCCACTATCAGAAACTGAAAGAAGATCTGATAAAATTTATACAAACATTAGAAAGAAGTACCTTTTTTATTGTCACTAGTAGTAAGCAGAGGAATAAGTTTTATGAAAGCTCCTATAATTTCAGTTACAATCTTCTGACAGTCATCAATTAACTGATCGAACGGCCCATCTTTGAGAAAAATTTTGTGCATATCATCTATATACCTATGTACTGCATTGCCGACATCTAAAAATAAGTTTTTGATTTCGTCGTTGAAGTGATCGCTAATAATCTGCAAAAGAAATTTAGTGTTTTTTAAATGCAAAACCGAGGAAGAACGTACGGCCCTTTGAATGTGATCGGCAGTCCCTTGATGTTTGTAGAGACTGTGATTGCTGGATTGAATGATTTTCTGTTGGATATTTGGTTCCTTTGAATCTAAACTTAAGAAAACGGCTTTAATTTTATCCATTAGACCATGTACTAGATCTTCCACTTGCTTTAAATCTAGGATTTTCAGCAGATTGATTAAGCGAACTCTATCAACTGCAAATAGAACGTCCGCTTGATTGTTCAAAAGTTCTTGTTTGAGTTCTGAAATAAAGTCAAAATTAGTTTTATTATTTTTGTTAATACGACTAAAATTTACCATGGATCTTATCGGAACGAATTATGTTAAGCAGTCGTTCGGCTACCTGTGCGGCAACCTTAATGTTACTTTTTAATTGGGTTTTGACGGTTTCGTGGTCACGCTGGAAGGATCTGTGTATGTCAGCTGTCGTGTTGCATAAGATGTTTATAACGTGTTGCAATTCACGATGGACATGTTCTGATTTATCGATTTTAAACTGGAAAAATTCAGTTAAATTAGATTTTTTAGAAATTAGAAGAGGAATAGCCTTTTTGCATCAACTGTGGAGAAAAAGGCCATAGAACTGTCCCCCAGCAAGAAATGAATGCGCAAAATTAAACAAATTGGAAAAAGTACAACAAAAGTTTGAGGGAAAAACAAGTAATGACATGAAGTTCATCCAATTAAACCTGGACTTTAGACATCATGGCGAGAGCGCAAGACCTACTCAGGACCACATTAAGACACAACAACAACGTGGACATTGCCATAATCAGATCAGCACACATAGAAAACAACTGGGTCGCCAACAAATCATGCAAAGCGGCGATATTTTTCTACAGCAATACATCCATACACGACTGCGGAGGGGAAGACGGATTTCCGAAGGCTGACATTGGAGAGGTGGTGGTGTACAGTTGCTACTTTTCCTCGACACTAACATACAACACAGTACCTCAAAAATAGTAAACCCCTAATAGTAGCTGGCGACTTCGATGTGAAAGCCCCCAAATGCGGTGAAGTCTGCAATGTGGATTACGAGCCAACGTTTGGCAGGACCTTTACAAGAAATTCAGAGGAAGAATAAAAATACAATGCCCTCCTCAAGCATCAACGGTAAAACATTCGTTTTCGTTGCAAGAAAACAGTTCCCATCTTAGAAGAGAGACTATCTATACTAAGAGAGTGATTCAGCGTACAAAGGAACGAGGAAGGCCCGAAAAGATAGGCAGACTACTAAAGAGCTTTAAACAGCAAAAAACTGAACTGGGAAGAGAGATCGCTGCTAGCAAAAAGAAAATTTGGCAAAAGATTTTCGAAGAGGTTGGGGAGAACCGGTCTAGGACATTTGAACGCGGCCGGTTGAACTCGGCCGTTTCTAAATCGGAAACGTTTGAACGCAGGACGTTTGAGCACAGGGACATTTAAACTCATGGACCAATGAACGCTAGAAATTAGATGCAATTGCACTCCCCCCTTATTATTTTTAAATATAATAATAATGTTACACGACGGTTTACTTTGGATTAACATGAAATGTTTAAACAGGTTAGTAAGTGCAACAATTCTCCGTTACCTCTGAGCCCTGACCGCAAAATTAATGCTTAAAATTTGTCATTGGGGGAGGGGCGATAATTCGAACTACTTTAGTAAGGGAGTGCCCATAAATTATGTAAGGACGATTTTTGTAACTTTTGACTCTCTCTTCTCCCACGTAAAGATTCGTCAAATAACTGTTGGTCTATAGATGTTTAGAGTGGATCCAAGATTTGCCGTGGCTGCATTTGTTAAAACCGTCATTTGGCTCAGGTCCCCTCCGCTTTGGGGCGTTTTAACAAATGCCATACTCTCCAAAAATACCCCTCTAGACCGGTCCTACTCGACAAAGTGTGTTCCTAGGAAGGGAGTAGATCTCCCTCGATGTGTGATTTTTCCACCGGGGGGGGGGGGAGTGAAATTGCATCTAATTTTTTACGTTCAAACGTACTTGCGTTCAAACATCCTCACGTTCAAACGTCCTCGCGTTTAAACATTCCTGCGTTAAAACGGCCGCGTTGAATTGTCCGGCTCCGGGGGAGAACACATGGGGGGAACACATATATTGAATACAAAATAGCAACGAAGAAGGTTCTGGGCAGAACTCCTATTTATATAGGTAACGTAAAGTATAAATTATAAAGGTAAAGTATAACGACGATAATGAATGTGCACTTTCCACAACACGACCTAGAAGACACAATGCAGAGTGACAAGGAACGGGAATTAGACGGTATCCCGACATAAGCCATCAAACAAGCCGTGGAGTTAAAACCGGAAGTGTTTCTCAAAATATACAACGGGTGTCTCTACGAGGGAACATTCCCAAAAAAAATCACCTGAGGACCCCCAGTTCCTACAGACTGATTTATCTCATTTCAGACAAAGCAGTCTCAATTCAGCGAAGCAGAATTGGCGGCGGCGGTGAAAAGGGTGTTCGTGAACAAAGCCCCAAACTATATTAGTTTTGAGATCGGCCTGCCCGTCGAGATCGACGGGTTCCATCCGCCTAGCTAACACTGCGCAGAACTACATTACATGAACAATGTCAAGAGGCCAGACTGGCTCTTGCACAGCACAGAAAGACTAAGAACAAGTACTGAAGAAGTACTGGCAAAAGTTCATGCAGGAGGTAAACAGAGGAAGATTTAACCATATTGTAACGAAGAGGATGGGAAGACCTGAAATCCTAGGCCTGACAGAAGAGCGCCTTGGGTCGGTCATCCGAGCTCTCTTCCCCGCACACCCAGAAAAGAGAATTCAGCGAAGCAGAATTGGCGGCGGCGGTGAAAAGGGTGTTCGTGAACAAAGCTCCAAAACCGGAGGGAGTGTCGGCGATTATTATGACAAGGTCAAACGACAAGGTTGGACATGACAAGGTTGTAATATGCTTGCGCATGGCAAGATTGCGACAATCTTACAAATGACAAGGTTGTACATAACAAGGTTGCGTTTTGTTTGCAAATGACAAGGTTGCGGCAAGCTTGCATAGAACAATTTCAATAACACGTTTGCAGCAATCTTGTAAATGACGAGCAAGGCTATTTATTAGCCTTATCACGACAAGGTTGCCATATGATTAATGCACGCTTGTCAAGCGTTAACTAGCGATGCTTATGGCAAGCTTATTGCAAGCCTGTAGGCTTAAAATGACAAGCTTGTCATTGTAACATTGTAACTACAAGTAGCGGTTGCGTACTCAATAATACTGTAGGCAGCTCCAATATGTAAAGATGCTATGAGATACGAGCGCCATAGGTGCACCATCGCGAAATTGGCAAACACCACAAGAAAGAAGCTAGAGAAAAACTATTGCAGGACTGGGAAAGCGGGTGAATTCAGGAAATGTTAGATGAGGAGAGAAACTTATACCCCACCTAGGAATCTGGGTAATGAAAGAGCACAGCGAGATAGACTTTCTGACACAGAAACAGAATGACATGGGTGCTTTGCATCCTACCTCCATAAATGCAGAAAAACAGAAAGCGACATGTGCTTCTTCTGCGAAGTGGTCGATACGCTTGCTCATACCTTGTTTGTCTGCTGGATATACAGCTATGAACGAGAATTGACCAAGAGAGCACTTGAAAGCAACCTAACCACGGGTAACATTTGTCTGATTGGAACAATGCTGCAAAGTAATGAGAAATATGAATTATATAAATTATTCTTACGGTAACTTGGGCTAAATGGCATACAACTTTATTCAGATCGTCTGCATAAATGTTGGCTTCTCTAAGTAAATAAAGTTGGTCGGCAGCACTTTCATTTTTTAATTTATCGATGGATTCCACTGTTTCCTCGTAGATATTTAAAATTTCGCCGTGAATCTTCTGGGCTTTTACGATGTACGATTTGTGTGATAATAGAGTACTCATTATCTGCAATAATAAAATTAATAATTTTAAAATTAGTCAAGATTGACACAAGATTAAACAAGTTATGTTTGCAACCATCCCATGTAGCTCACAATTTTGGTGAAATATTGCCCCAATGTCGGTCCAATATTGCCCTGATATTGAAAATCAATATTGCACCAATATTGAAAAATGTTCACATTTGAATATTAGACCAATATTGATTTTCAATATTGAATATTGCGACAATATTTGTGCTACACGAGATTGAAAGTTATTTTAATGATCTTTGTTACGGCGGCGGCGGCACGAACGAACAAGCTTGTGATTTGGTGACACGTGACCCTGAGCCACTTGACCCTGCGACAACTCGCCCCGGATACTGGCCCTGGCGACAACTCGCTGTAACGACTACTGGCTCTGGCGACAATTGGCCCTAGCGACAACAGGCCCTTGACCTTAGTTGTAAGGACGAATCTGGTTATATAACAAAAACAATAAGAATATATAAAATCATTTATTAAGAATGAGACAAATGAGAAATAGCTCGCAAGTATGTCAAGACTTCAACTCGACCGCGACCATATATGTTTAATTCGCGGTACCTTCTTATTTGTTGACATTGAACACCCTTAACTCCTTGCAAATATGACGCTACATGCATCTGGTTGTCTTTCTGAAGACTTAATAAAAATTTCAAAAGATTTCAGAGAATTTCAGGGGCAGGAACATAAGCGCAAGAGCAGACAGACTACGAATGCTCTCGCGGGAGACATTGTTAGTGTCATAATCTTCTTTCATTCAAAGTTGCTGAACTTTTCTTAGAACGCTTTTGGCATAAATAGAAATAGCAACCAGTAATAATGGCTTCTGGAATGGTTGCACAGCAAAAATCAGCCATTGAAGCATTTTTAAAATCGAGCAAAATTGGCTAGAGCCAGTTGTCTGGGGCGAGTTGTCGCAGGGCCAAGTGGTTACCGGTCGGTAAACCCAAGCTTGCATTTACGCTGAGCGTTGACCAGAAAATCAAATCTGCACAATATTATTAAAAATTTACTAATTCTAAATTTTATAATATTATTGTTAAATAACAACCGGATTGATCAAAGCTGGAATATGCGAGGTAGACATTTACATAATATTTTAACCCATGAAATAAGTTCAAAAACTATAACCTACTTAAATCAATCAAAAAACTAACTTGTTAATTATTTACATACCGAGCTGATGAGTATATTACTTTATTAGATCTAATAATTACTGTGGATTCACAATGGTTTAAAACCAAATGTTGTTTTATTGCTTTTATACGACTATTAATGATAAGTCCAACATAGGATAAATATAATAAACAAAAATAAATTCGTTGCAAAATATTTATATTGTAAATAAGCGACAAAGAAACTTTTGATGTTCTTAGAATGTTTTGATTTATTTATCTTTTGAAGTAAAATTGTAACTAAATTGTTAGTGATTAAACAATACTTATTATATTGTTTACTAGTGATCAAACTATTATTTTTTTCGCAACTCAGGGTGATTCAAAATTTTCAGAAATTTTGCCAATATTCAATTTTGAAATATTAGCCAATTAGAATGCACCCGTTGCTTTTCCAATTTTTACCACGTTTACCACCTTCCTTTAACGCTTCCTCGCTAAAAAGATCCCTGAAAGTAGCTCCACTTCGCCAAAGATACTACTCGAAAGGGATGAAAGTGGCGTAACTACCGGTGTTCCAATGTATGCTCGATCGAACAAGTGCCCGGGCATTAAAGGGCTCGGTTCTATCATGACCAAAAACATAAAGTATGTATTTTTTACATAATATAATATTAAGGGTGCGACTGTTATTATAAAAAAAAATTGGGGGCTAAGTTTGACTCTAAAGCACAGGCCCGTAGCTGCATTGATACGCCACTGGAGATGAAACTCATTTTAGGGTGCATCCGAGATTTTACAAAAACGCACAAAAATATACCCTGACTTTGCTACAATTCGGTAAAATGTACGGTTACTAGCAAGGGGTTCTTGTACTACAAGTTTAATCCTGGGATTCTTTCGGAAATTTCGGGAATTTGGCTTTCTACTTCCTTCGGTGGACATCTAACAGGGCATTTCAAAGTGTATGTCCTAAAACTGATCCTTGGGAACACTTCTTGTACCAATTATGTTTACAGAGATAACTCCAGAAGTGAGCGTCTACGAACAGGGCAACCCTAACTACAGGGCTAAATGGGCTATAGTATATCCTCGCATACACATCCCGTGCATTTTCTTAGGAAAATGGAAAACGTTTTTTATAACGAGCACTTCTGTGTGAAATACGTTGCATTGAAGCAGGAATTGCAAACATTCAGGATAATCGGTTTCAGGAAAAGGTTGAGCTTCTTCTTATCCTCTCAAAATTTGTAATTTTGTTTTGCTTAAAATATTTTAGAAAAAAACAATCTATTTATCTATTATTTTTTTGTTAACAATAATTCCTCATGATAATCAAAAAAAAATTTTGTATAAAATATTTGAGAATTTAGAAATCAAGTAAACAAAACTACAGAAAACAAAAATTGTTTACTCTTTCAAACCAAATAATTATTTTGATGAAAGTTTAACTTTCAAGGTTGATTTACACGGCATGCTCTCGATTGTGTCAACATAAACATAAACAAGATGAACTTTATAGGTAACAATTATTGTTATAGTAACCTCTCCTTTTGAATATCACATGAATCAAAATGGTATTCGGACCTTTGGTCCCCGGACGATTGGTCCTGCACGATAGATTCCCGGACGATTCATCCACTAGATCCATCGCCCATCTGTCATCCAAAATATCTAAATTTGTTACTGCAATACAGCAATTCCGTAAGTTGGTTATTTTTATTCTTTTGCCATTCCAGTTCGTCTCTATTAAATGTTAAAACAAAGAAAAGTTCCTTAGTCATTTTCCTATATGAAACTTGGCATTCCACCTCCACGTCCAATCGCCAAATTCTCACAAGTCGGTCGCTAGTCGGATCTTCTATGTATTTGTTTATCAACATTGAGGCCTTCATAAGATTTTAGTCAGGTAGTTTCCCCTTGCCCTCCTGACTTTATGTCGTTGACAATTATTTTTGGTTCTTCTGCCGTAAGGGCTAAAAAGTACCCTGTTATTTTTCCATATCTAGCTACTCTCGTTTAGTTCAGCCTGCAGGCCAATTCAGTTTCCCGGGGGTAGTACGTGGAGTCACAGATGAGAACTAGGAATACTTCAAAGACCAGTAATTAGAGTCGATCCCCCTTATCTATAACACCTAGTGTTTTCGACTGTATAAAAAGTTCTACCTCTATAGCTAACCCCAGTTCTCCTCAGGGTGTTGATAGCTATGCTAAAATATTTTATAACTCGGAAGGCGCTGTTAGACTTCTCTTTGGTTTTTTAGTTAGTGGATGTCAACAAGGAGTTTTAGGACGCATAATACTCGACTAGTATCGGCTGGTGTTCCTCAAGGATCAATCTCGACGTTTTTGTTGTATACCGCCAAATTTTATAAAACAACTAGGGCGGCCTTCGGCGACCCAACTCCCAGGGCCGCTTTGTGACCCTAATAGCATATACAAAGATAAGGTCATAGTATGACCTAAAATTCGATCATTTTCCTCGTTTTGGCTTTCGGTTTAAGCGTTGAGGCTAGCCTCCTCCCTAGAGAACCAAAAATGGAAAACAATATCGAAGGACTTTACACCTCCAAGTTCGATGACGTCAACTGCAAAGAAATAGAGCTTTTCGTCCATGGACAACCTAGTTTGGCAGCCATATCGGACAATCAAAAAAAAGATGGCCTGAAGAGGGACGCATGTTACATTATCGATTAGCGGCCACGAAAGCCACTTTACAAAATTGTTCCTCCTACCTCAAAGACCGACAATTTCAAGTTAAGATAGAAGACGCCCGATCGTCTCTTAAGAAAATGACACTAGGAACCCCGCAAGGCTCAGTCTTAGCTCCGACCCTATTCAACTCTTATGTTTACGACTTCTCCTCCCCCGCGAAAGACAGGTAAAAAGAGGTTTCTACGCAAGCGACACCACCTGCTCCACCAGCTCATTCCGTCCCTATCTACTAGTTCTAAACGTCAAGTTCTCAAAAACTGGTTCCGAAACTGGCGGATAGAGAACAACCCCTCTAAAAGTAACCTACTTCTCAAGGTTTCATCCCTCACAAACAAAAGTCCCTTTTCAAACTTGACAGACTCCCAACCACAAAACTCCAGATGTTCGGAACGGAGATACCCTGGACAGACATTTCCAAATATTTGGAAGAGACGCTGAATAGGGGTTCCGCTGGGGACCCCACATCGAAGCGTCCAACAAGAAAGCCAAGGGCGGAGAAACAAGGGCGCTTTGATCGACCTCTATCCCCTCCTAGGCTATAGCAGCACCTTGTCGTCTCCTAACCAACTTCTACTATATAAATCAATAATCTAACCCATCGTGACATACGCCAACTGTCACACATGAATTTACTTCAAACCACACAAAACGTCTGACGTTACTAAAAGTCTCCTTCTTTGTTACAAACGCCCTTCTGCGGGCCGGAACTCATTGATCCTCAGCATCGGAAAATCCCAAGGATTATTTGAGGTACAAAAGACTCAGGTAGATCCTACACGGTGTCGCCCCCCCCCCGATCAAGATCAATACTATCAATCAACTTAGACCCCCCATCAACACCAAGAAGTCGCCCAACCCCCACGAACCGCATCACACGCAGATTGAAAAGCTTGTGGTCAAAGAAATTGTTATTATATTACGTTGTTATCGTTTTGTCAAGTTGTTATCGTTGTTATTGTTGTTACTTTGTTTTTCCTGTATTTGCTAAATTTTTAAACAAAAAAGATCGACGTTGTAAAACTGCCAGGATAGCAAGGGTCCGAGCGAAAGGACCCTCTTCGATTACCATTTAGGTTAATACTAAAAGGGGAGAATCCATCTACAGCAACATGCCAGGGTAACGTTTTAGTGAAGCAGAGGGAATAACCTTTTGTTTTTATTTACCTTTCATTCCTGTGTCTGTTACTGTTGGAGTACTTGGTTCTATAAGATGCGGGAGTGAGGTTGTCGGTTGCGTTGGTGCCGGTTGGGGCAAGGGGTATACTTAGATGTGTGCGTTGCCAGTTTTTGGGTTGAGTGGAAGAGCAGGCGGCTCTCGTTGAGAGTCCATCTGAACTTTGTCCTTTTTATGTGGAGTGTCACAACTAAACGTAAATTATGTAATCCATAAGAAATGTGGGTATTAGATTATAGTGGTCTCAAAACTTTATTATTACTATTATCCTTATATCCGCACAGGTAAGTTAATCAATAACACAAACTCAGGTAGACGCAATCGCACAGGCCAAAGCGAGTAAACAATTTACTGTGAGTACCATTGATCAAACACATCCAAATGCAAAAAAGTATGGCTACCAAACCAAAAATAATGCACATAATTGTAACTACATCAGGACAACCCGTGACATGTCATCCCTAATGAGTAAGCCCTATTTCTCACACACAAGATTTCGCTCAATCTCTCTGTGGAAAAATAATATTTTCCACAATCAATTTGGCGAAAGCTTTCACCACTTTTTTTTTTTTAAAATGTTGCACTCTTTATGTTTACCCTCCGGAGATTAGAACCACTGTGTTATGGGCAAAAAAACATTTTTTTTCCTAGGTAAATAAGATAGTGCTATTGTTTAAACAATAAAATTTTGGTGGCAATAAATTGTACTTCCTAGGATAAATGAAATCAAAACATTTTAGGAACATCAAACGTTGCTTTGTCGCTTATTTACAATATAAATATTTTACAAATTAAGACATGGCTTATCTAGATAAACATAATATAAAAACGTAACGAACAAAAAAAATTTTAATCAAACCATTTTGATACAAGACCTAACAAGATACACGCATCAGCTTGGTATGTAGTTACTAACCTTTAAACGCTTTAATTGTTTAAGGGCCAATTTCATAATGAGTTTTAAAGGAAGCTTTAAATTTAAATCTTCCTTTAAGAATAATTATGAAATTAGCCCTAAATTAAATAACTTTAAAATCCGCCTTAAAGCTTGTTCTCATGGCCCAAATTATGCTTAGTTACATGGGCTTACCCAGGGTGGGGGTGCACATCAGTAATTTTCTGTTGATAAATAATTCAACATAAATAGAAATTTGCATTTATTACATTTATTACAGTTACTACAGGTATTAGGTAGGATCAAGGGAGAGGCAGCGGCCCCTCCCTGCCCCCCCTGGGTACGCCCATGCTAAGTTACCATATTAAAATTTTGCATATGTTCACGTCAAGCTTGAGAAATTTTAAAGTGAGAAAATACTTAATAATAAATTCAAAATTAACAGGTTAATAAAGCATTAAAAATCAAAATAATTAATGTCGGGATATAGGAAAGGCAAAGTTATCGTAGTTTTCCCGAGATTAAGTATTTTGATTATCAACGGTCGGATGAGATTTTTCTTCGTAAAACATTAAAACATTAAATATTTCCATAATTTGTTTGTTTATAATTATTGAAATCAAAATTCTGTGCTTTGGTTTAACAGTCTCAGACAAACATTTCTATTTAATTTATTACTGCAGATAATGTGTACTCATTTATCACACAAATCGTACATTGTGAAAGCCCAAAAGATTCACGCCGAAATTTTAAAAATCTACGAGGAAACGGTGGAATCCATCGATAAATTAAAAAATGAAAGTTCTGAAGACCAACTTAATCTACTTAGGGAAGCCAACATTTACGCAGATGATCTGAATAAAGTTGTATGCAGTTTAACCCAAGTTACTGTAAGTTTAACGTACCAACCTGACCAAGTCAAAATGATCATAATGGTTTTAGTTCAAAATCGATAAATCAAAACATATCTATCGTGATTTGCAATACATTGTCAACATTTTATGCGATCTGGCATCTGGCATACACAAATCTTTCCAGTATGATCAAGAAAACGTCAAAGCTGAATTGAAAAATAATATTAAGGCGGCCACACACTTAGCCGAACGGTTACTTGCCGTAATTCGTTCCGATGACATCCATGGTAAGTTTAGTCGTATGAACAAATTAATCAATCTCATTTTGCTTTTATTTTAGAGCTCAAACAAGAACAATCAAGCTGACGTTCTATTTGCAGTCGATAGAGTTCGCTTAACCAATCAGATGAAATTTCTAAACCAAAAAGAATTGGAAGATATAATACACAAATCAGTGGATACTATTAAGGCTGTTCTTTTAAGTTTTGATCCAAAAGATTCAAATATTCAGCAGAAAATCGTTCAATGCACCAACCATGCTCTTCACAAACATCAAGGGATTGTCAACCACATTCAAAAAGCCGTACGTCCCTTGTCATGTTTTGCAATTATATACTGAAATATTCTTGTAGATCACCAGTAATCACTTCAATGATGAAATCAAAACCTTACTTTTAGATGTAGCCAATGTGGTGAATAGGTACGTTGGTGATATGCACAAACTCTTTCTGAAAGAAAGAAATTATGATGAATTAATTGAAGATTGTCATAAAGGTGTCGTTGAAGGAGTTGGAATTATTGCGAAACTTACTTCTTTGCTTGATACGAAAGAAAATGCAAAAGGTACTTTTTTCAAAGTTTTTTATATATAGCAGATTTTTATCAGCTGTTATTTCAGTTTCTGATTATGGTAAAGAGCTAATAACATACATTTTCACATACGCAGTGTCGTGTGTATATCAATTCTTAAGAAGTCTGCAGTACGTCAAATGCGACAATTAATTTTTAAATAATAAAAATTATACGTTGAATAGATTTACAAATCTAATAAATAAATACTAAAATGATTTTCCATGTTTATTTAAGTTGTTCTTCCTGATAATGTGCGTAAAAAAAATTACGCACCGAAATTTTGAACTCCCGATCTCTAATGACTTTGTGGGAAAACCGAGGAAAAAATGCCACTCAATCAGATTATAAATAACTCAAAAAAATGTTTTTGTTCATCTAACAAACGTGTTTGTATATTCGACAAAAAATATTTTGCTGGCCTAACACAAAATTAGTTGCTTCAACTAATCGTTTAAAATTTTTTGTTATGGCAACAAAAAAACTCGGTTTAATCTATAATGTAATTAAATCTTTGCAGCACTGACAAATCGTTCCTGAAGACCAGAATGATGTGTTTCTTTGTTTGTTATACAAATAAAATTTATACAAATTTGAAATTGCCTGTCTTTTATAAATAACCTCGCGCGACCTGATAACAATTATTATACGTATTACTTAGTTTACATTTCTATTTTGAGAGATTTTTATTTAGAAGTTATAAGTCCATCAAAATGTTTATTTTGATTAAACAAGTAAACAATTTCCGATTGTTGTTTATGTACATAAATATTTTGTACAAATTTCGTATCATAATTTATAAAATTTCTTGATAACACATAAATCATAGGTAGATACATTTACAATTATCTACTGAAATACTTAAAATTATATAATTAAAAGAACATTAAACAAAATTGTTACCATGCAGTGCACATGCATGCTCTTATCGGTAATTTTAATAAATGCATTTTTGAAGTTGAAAATTAAAAATTTCAATTCCAATAATTTTAAGATTATTTATTTTATATGTAAAGATTTGAAAATATTCCAGATAATAAAATTTACTTCAATAGATCTTAAAATAAAACTGAACGCAACACAAATAGTGGATATATTAAGCCTTTACCGGTTGCAGTTTTTCATCAGAAAGAGGAGAATTTTCTAATTCAAAAAAAATTTTCAAGCTGGATTTAAAATGAAAAGTATCTTTTCCAAAAAAATTCGCAACCGATTTTTTTTCACCACACTTGGGATAGGTGTTGGCCAGCATTTAATAAATTCAGTGGTGAAGCCCCTGTTGTTAAAACTAGCTCTATGATTAATGGAAAAGAAAAATGAGCGTGGATATGTAAGAAAGAAAGAATTTGCTTCTCCCCTGAATAAAACAACAGCAAATGAATAATACTATATTGAATCTAATATAAAAATTATTATCACGTAATAACAACTTCCAATGAACAATTCTGAATACGGCAGCCAAAAATAAAAATCAATCACGCCGCGAATAATTTCAATCGACAACAAAAGGTAGCAAAGCAAAATTTTACTTACCAAGCGCCTGATCAGTTTACAGATATTAAGTAACGACAATAGTAGTTTACTACCCCTGCTTCGATTCTCCAGGATTCCGAAGAACGACGTGATGATTCCAGCTGCTTGGAGAATGAATAATCTCGTAGGACGCTGTCGGCAACGGACTATTCGGTACCTGATGAACTGAACAAAAGATTCTGGCACAATTCGTAGCACACAATGAACACTAGCACTTGGTGTACGTCAAAGACGGTAGCAGAACCCAAGAGACAATAACTTGCGATTCTTACACTCGCAATTATTGAATCGGATGGTAAAATTCTCAATAGTGTTTGATGGAATATTGACTCAATGGCGTCAACAGGTTAAAAAATCCCCAATTAGGTACATGAAGAAACTGGTCTCGGGTCACGTTGATGATTCACTCAATAATCCTCCCTAGAGGGAGTTGTTCTCCGAGTTGAGAATTTAGAATCTATTCTAAATTCTCAACTATAACAATAACGGCCGCGTAGTTGTACTCTCCAACTGGACTTTCTAACAACTGGAACCCAAGACTAGTTTAATTCTGATGAGTGCCCACAGCAATAGAAGTGGCGCGTCAAAACGATCCTTCCATTAGCGGCACGGAGCAAAGGGCAAATGGGGCGCTCGAACAATTATTAACAATAAATTGTTACAGATTATCTATTAGTTTTCAAGAAAACGGCATTTGAAAACGGAAAATTTATATAATATTTAGATAGAGATAAAATAACGATTTCTACACGGGTAGCCTGTTGCTGGTACGTGTTCTGAGATATACTCTTAATGAAAATATGATAACTGTCAGATGCGGAAACTTGCCGATGTCATCGTATTCCAAAAACACTAAACTACACCACAACACTAAAGGCCAATCAGTCTTCTCTTGGCACTAGCACAAATCACGGAAAGGATCATCCTAACAAGATTAAAGGACTCCCTCGAAGATGACAAGGTTATCTAAGACGACCAATTCGGTTTCTGCCCTAGGTACTCTACCACACACCAAGTTCTGCGACTCGTCGAGTAGATAACCCAATCCTTCAGCAAGGGGGAATTTATAGCAACAATATTCTTGGACATCGCAAAGGCTTTCGACAAGGCTTGGCACAATGGACTCATCTTCAAACTGATCCAGACGAACACCTCACCCGCTCTAATCAAACTACTGGCATCTTACCTACGGAATTAGAAATTCCAGGTGAAAGGTAAAAGAGACACGTTCCTAGGTAAGGAACATCGCTCCAGGAGTACCCCAAGGCTCGCCCTATCTATAAGGCTATAAAAAGCTTCCGAAGCCAGAACATAAAGCTGATGGAAGAAATCAAGACGACAGGAACTGAGGCGACACAAAGCAAAGAGGCCGCCAAAAACATTCTCAACAAAATGGAAAAATTCAAGGCCACCCTATCACACACAGTCAAAACCACGCAAGCACAAAAACTCCCAAAGTGTCTAAACTTTTAATGGTACAGGTGGTAAAGGCAAAAAATTTTTCAATTTCAAAAAAATTCAATTCAAAAATTCAAGTTCAAAAAAATTTGGAAAAACTCGAAAAGGCGTAGAGAAAAATTATGAGCTGACACATAGACGACGGTAGCAGGAAACCTAACGACAAATTTTCAAACAGGAACCTACCGCAAGAAAGTTACCAAGCTACCAGAGAACGAGAAAAGATCTGAATCAAAAATCAAGAGGGAGCCCAGAATAAGGGATGCGTTAATTATTTAGGCTTATTATTAATTTTAATTTTGCCTTAAGCTAAATATAAGCGAAAACATTCTAGCAAATCAAAAGTCGGACATCGTTTGTCGCCACTGCCTCTATAAAGTCAGTGTACTTTGAGGTGGTGATAAATAGAGAGCGGATTTATAGGCTCCAAAAACGTGTAAACAAAGCATGCTTTAATGAGGTTTTACAGAAACCTGCTAGGAACTGTTTTGATTGGATTGAAAAAATTCTAGCAGCTCTAGTGATAAAAGACACTTTTCAATGTTCATTATTTTCAGAATTTCTGTGAAAACGGTTGGTTTACCAAAAAAATTTATTTGACCAAAGTTGTAACTCTTTAAATTCCCTATCTGGTTTGAGCCGTCAGTTTTTTCTAAAACGTTTTGTTTAAGAGGCACGGGGTTCGCAAGAAAAGTAAAAAAATAAAACCTGAATTTTTTTTACATTTTTTCCTTAATTTAATTTATAACTTGAAATCCGTTGATTTTAGACGATAAGAGGTGATTACCTAATTTTCAGATAAGCGAATGATCTTCAAACGAGTTCTAATCCATTATGTGATGGGGTGTTGGGGTTTTGCTAGAGAGGTAGCACCTTTCATCGTGTCGGTCAAACCAAGTGTCATAGACAGGAGGTTGACATTGATGACTGGACCTCATAGAAAACCCAACTGTCAACTATGGATACACTTGGCACACCCCGAGCAACTGCATTGACCTGCATGTCAAACTAGGCGAGGGTAACCATGATACAATAACTAGTAAGATACGATAACGCGCATCTAAGCTCAAAGTTGTGACGTTAGTTGGAGCGGTTACGGCATAGATGAGTGAGATATAGATGGGAAAGAGAGAATCTGTGGATTACGGGTATCATGCTTAACAACCGCTCCAAATGACGTCACTGCGCAGAAAAAACCAAAATAAAACTCGTTGTGATCGTATCTTACTAGTTATTGTATCATGAGGGTAACCAGATATGGTGAAACCAAGCGCGCCTGTACCCATAGCGGGCTGCTACAAACAGCGTCTGAACCCAGATTGGGCGGCTGAATTAAATCAAGGAAGGCAACGGAAAACCACCTTTATATACCCATGAAAACCCAATGATGACTGTTATCTATCAAAGATAAATTGTCCGCATGAAGCTGAAGAATTTTTCCTTCAAGCACCCTTCAGCTTGGCAGATAGTTAGGCCCTTCATCATAAGAAGACCATAATTTGACCCATTGACCGACCCATCGAATTTGAACTCATCAACGAAGAAAAGGCCGAAGCCTGGAAAGTCAATTTAGCCCCAAAACTCTTCACATCGACCCCGCCCACACTTTCAGGATCAACACACTGATCATAGACAAACTCTCGAACCACCCACCTCTAAAACCCTACTCCAATCTTCTCACTTCCTATTAAGAAATCTTCTCTCTCATAAAGAGGATTGATAAGAAGAAAATCTCAGGATATGATAACATGATAAATCGTCCGTGCAATAAAGGAATTCTCGAAGGCACTTTCCAAACCAATGGAAAACCCAATCAGAAACCCCGAAATCTGACATCCTACCGCCCCATAAGTCTTCTCCTCTCCCTAAGCAAAATAGGCGAAAAGACCATCATCTCTAAATACAGCCCTGGTGGAAAACCAGATTATACCAGATGAACAATTTGGCTTCCAACCAGGACACTCAAGGACCTGATTTTCAAATTGTTCCAAGCAATTCTTCGCGCCTCATTAGTATACTTGCTAGTATCCTACCTCAAAGAGAGACACGTCAAGGTCAAAATTGAGAATTCCAAATCCACCATGAAGACCATAACTGCCGGCATCCCTCAAGGATCTCTCCTCGTTTCTGGGGAGGGGGGGGACAATCACACTAATTGTGTCGAATGGAAGATCTGTTAAAGTATATCGATCGGAATCACTTAACATCACAAACTGAACGAGTAAATCATTGAATTGTACTGTTAATCTGGTATTTAAAATTTAAAAAGACAAAAAATTAAAATAATAAATTATCAGTTCTTGATGGGTCCTAGTACTTCACTGGAGCGATGAAACTCTAAATTTGATTTTGTATGAATTCCAAAATATTTTAAATTATTATTTAAAATAATAATTGTAGTTCCAAAAAATGTTGTAAATTTTGAAACCTGTAAATTTTTTGTTACCAACTATCACAAAAATACAAATAAAATTCAAATTTATTATTATTTAATGAAATGCACATTTTTAATATTTTTGCGCCGTATAAAGCACATAATAGAAAAAATAGTATAAGAAACTCGTTTTATAAGACGTTTTATCGCACTTATGTATCCTTTAGAAAATTCCCCGCTACGTGGTTCGTTTTCAAAACGGATTGCGTGCATTAAAAACAACACTTATAAAATTAGTTTCTTAATATACTATTGTCTCATTGAGAGTGCGTACCTATTTAACAAGAATTTGGTTGTAGAATTTCAAACCTTGACAAATTAATACTTAAAAATAAAAAATTGTATGACTAATATGAGTAATACAAATACAACTCGTCATCTTTAATAAATAGGTAATAATATAATCTGTATTTTTTATTTTAGTATATTAATGACAAACAATAAATTTTATCAAACCACAAAATTAGAACAAAAACACTGGTCGGCATGAAAATCCGCTCTGACACCATTCCTGCTGATTCTTATGTAAAATAATCTCCTGAATCCGAATATGATTCTCTTTCCATATCAGTCACCGTTTTAGTCAGACGTCCTCCACTCAATTTTAGGACTTTGCGGTAATTTGAAGAAATAAAAAGGATTATTTTCGCCTTTACAGAGGATAGAGGTGAGCCTGAGAGACAGAGGTAAAAATTTTAAAACATTAACATTTATAAGAAGGAGGTATAGATAGATTGGGGGGGGGAGTTGTCCCCTTAAATTGTAAAAAATATTAATTGAAAATTATCAATTTCTCCGGTTTTTCCGCAACTTTTTTACATTATTCTATCTTACAACCCCTCGGTGACCTACTCGGTGCCGACCGTAGATTGTCCATGAAGTGGATTTCGCTTACCATGGGCAGGTTCGAACATGGGGCAACTACGGACAAATGGAGTAGGTCAGTTTCAGACTGACCGAATGTGTCCAATTCAACAATTAAAATCATACTGTTGAAAGAAAACTTTAAAAAATTTTTCATTTATTTAACTTTCTAGGATGGTGCGTAGCCACATTAAAAAGAGAAATCGTCCTCATACTACGAATGATGATTTAAAACAAGCTGTCAAAGCTGTGCCGTGCTCAATGGCGAAATGTCAATTCGCATTTTTAATATGCTAAAGTTTAACTGTTTATGACCAACTTGTGACAATAAAGAAAAATAAAAATTCAGCTCGAGTCGGGAAATGACAGCAGAAGTTCAGATGAGAATGCATCGTTTTTATCGATGTACGTCACCCGTCAATATTCTCTTCAAGAGAAGAAAATCAGTTGGAAATTTACTGAAAGCAATCTTCCAAAATATTTTATGGGCTGACTTATAAGTCTACGCGGCAGTTAGCATATGAATATGCAAGTCAGCTGGGCAAAAAATTCCAGACAATTGGAACAAAATTACTGGGATCGAGTGGGTGCCAATCATGAGTCGTCACCCGAGACTTTCCTACCACAAGGCATAAGATACCATTGGCAACAAAGCCAATGTTGCTTTATTTTTTAAGGATCATACAGACGTTCACGCAAAATATAATGTTTCCCTTAATCGCACTTAGAATCCCGACAAAACTGGAGTCACAGCCGCTCTTCATGCTCCTAAAGTTATTGCCAAAAAAGGGACAAAATAACCCAAAATGGGTTTTCAAACTAAAATTTTACCAATTGTATCTGGCATGACATTATATTATTTTATAAAGAAGCAGAAAAAACAAAGTAAATCTTCAGACGCAGTTTCGTCCAAAAAATTAAAAAGTGATGGTATTAAAGTAGTTTTACAAGTACCTAACGCCGATTTCCACTGTTGGACAAAACATAAACCTGTTAAATATGATTCCTACGCTTAAGAACCCCAAGTGCAAAAGGTAATATTTACTTAATAATAATAATATTTATAAAATATTTGCTATTTTCTGTTTTTCAGATTCCTATGTGAGGAAACTACAGTAGTCAAGCCACATTTAGTAGAAGCTGCAGTTGAGACAGCTTTGGAGGAACCTCATATTTTAACATATGAAAATAACATTCAAGCAGATGAAGCAACGGTTTTTAATCATGAATCCCAAGAGAAAGTTTTTCAGCAAGTTAGTCTTACTCCCACTGAACAGCAGAAGACATCATCTCAAAGGATGGCTGGTTCGCCTGGTAAAAAATTAACAATTTGGTTGGTAATCAAATTAATAATTTTTTAAAACTTGATTAAATGTAATCGTAAAGAAAAGTAGGGTTTTCTTGACTCCCAAGTTTTTCTTTACAAATATTTGTGAGATATTTTAGATTTTGATTGAATAAACATTCTATTGAAATTTATTTTTTTTTACTTTATTTTTGGAACCAATATTTAAAACAATTAGTTTAAGTCGGGGGTCCTTGAAATGGCAATGCAAGAAGAGATATCCCCTTTGGATTGGTAATCAAAGGGAGGTCAGTCAAGCCAACTGATACTGTGCCTGCTACGCAGCGTTGGTCTCTGTTTATCTGTTTTTCTTGTGGGGAGGGGATGTCGTGGAAGGTTAAAAAAGGTCAAAACGACGACAGATCCTTGGGGGTGCTGGCAATGATAGTCTTGATGGTGGATTTGGAATTCTCAATTTTGATCTTGAAGTGTCTGTCTTAGAGGTAGAATACTAGCAGGTATACCTACTAATGAAGCTAGTAGAATTGCTTGGAACAATTTGAAAATCACCAAGGCTGTATTTAGAGAGGATGATCCTTTCGTCTATTTTTCCTACGGAGAGGAGAAGACTTATGGGGCGGTAGGATGTCAGATTTCGGGGTTTCTGATTGGTTTTGAGCCTAATAATAATATCGGCTACTTTCCATTAGCTTGGAAAGTGCCTAAGGGTGAAGATGACGTTAAGAATTTCCAACTTCGAGAATTCCTTTATACACGATTTGTAATGTTATCATATCCTGAGATTTTCTTCTTATCAATCCTCTTTATGAGAAAGAAGGTTTCTTAATAAGAAGTGAGAGAATTGGAGTAGGGTTTCAGAGGTGGGTGGTTGGAGAGTTTGTCTAGGATCAGTGTGGCGGAGTCGGTGTGAAGAGCGTTGGAGCTAAATTGATTTTCCAGACTTTCGGCAAAGGCTTCTGCTTTTTTCTCGTTGCCGAGTGCAGATCCGAGGGGTCGGTCAATGGGTCAAATTATGGTCTTCTTATGATGGAGGGCCTTAACTAGCTGCCAAGCTGAAGGGTGCTTGAAGAAAAAATTCTCCAGCTTGGCTCCATCTTCAGCTAGTTTGTTTGATTTCAGATATTCGGCGTTTGACCTCCATCTTAAATTCTGTCTGGTTCTTGAATCTAATCAGGTCTTCGATATCTTAGGAGGAGGTAGAGGTCGTAGTTTGACTGAGAGCCTCTCATACTTTTTCTTCGAAGTATCTTTCGATGTTGGAAATGTCTTTGTGGATGAGGATTAAAGTGAACTAAAGAAGTAACAACATAGGTCAATATTTATATTATGGTGCGCATCGGCTACATTGGTGGCAGCGGTGGGATGAACTTAGTTTATTATAATTAGCTTCCTAGATTATTATTTTAAGAGTAAACTAAAATTGCAGTTGTAGATTCTTTGATCTTTTTGCTTCCTTGTTCAAAGATAATCCGCATAAAGGGCTAGAAAACGACGAGAAGAACGCTGACAGATAGTAAACATCATGACAAACAATGGAGGTTTTCTAGTTTTTTTCAGTGTACTCTCATTGTATACTTCGGAAACTCTTTTTAATTCATTCATTAAAATCTCCATTAAGTTTTTGAAAATTATTTTGTATTTTTGTAAATTTCTATTTTGTTTTAGAGAATTTAAAGACGGGAAGAATCAGCATTTGGCAGGACTTGCCTCGGTAACCGTTTACTGCCGAAAAACTACACCAGGCTGTCCTCTATTGCAACAGCTATTAGTCCTAAGTCGCACTTAAATGACCCTTCTACTAGGGAGACTTCAAGGACTACTCTGTAGAAAAAACAGCAGACACACGAAATGAAAGATGACCAAACGACAAAACAGCGCAAGTTGTAGGGATTGAGTTTAGTCTAGGTAAGAAGTAAAGTGTAAAATACAAATAAAAATGTTGCTACAATGTAGATATTACTAAATTTACGGTATTACAAAATGGCTGCATTCATTTTTTTCTGAACATTATGAATTCTTAAATGAGTTTTTAAACTTCCTTTCTGTGCACATTTGTAGTCACAAAATTCACATAAGTAGGGTTTTTCCCCGGTATGAATTCTTACATGTTCATTCAAATGTCCTCTATTTGCACTTTTATAATCACAGAATGTGCAAGTAAACGGTTTGCCACCAGTGTGAATTCTTAAATGAATTTTAAAAGCTTTTTTTCCTGCACATTTTTGATCGCAAATTTCACAAGTAAGCGATTTCCCGTTGTTGTGAGTTCTTAAATGAATTTTTAAACTTCCTTTCTGCGCACATTTGTAATCACAAAATTTACACGTAAACGGTTTCTCACCGGTGTGGGTTCTTAAATGATCATTAAAATGTCCTCGATTTGCACTTTTATAGCCACAAAATTCACACATAAATGGTTTATTATGAGTTTTTATATGAGTTTTTAAATGAACCTTGAAAGTTTTTTTCTGTGCACAACTATAATTACAAAGTTCACACAAAAACGGTTTGTGATCAATATGAGTCTTCAAATGAACTTTTAAACTTCCTTTCTGTGCACATTTATAACCACAAATTTCACATGTAAATGGTTTCTCCCCAGTATGGGTTCTTAAATGATCATTAAAATGTCCCCTGTTCCTACTTTGATAGACACAGAATGGACAAGTAAATTGTTTTTTGGCAGTATGAATTTTTAAATAATCACTGAGACGTCCTCGATACGCACTTTTATAGTCATAGAATGAGCATGTAAACGGCTTATGGCCGGTATGGGTTGTTACGTGAACATCAAAAGCTCCTTTTTGATCGCATTTATAGTCACAAATATCGCAAGTAAAGTTGTTTTCGCGGCGATGAGTTTTTAAATGAACTTTTAAACTTGCTTTCTGTGCACATTTATATTCACAAACTATACATGTAAATGGTTTCTCTCCAGTGTGAGTTCTCAAATGATCGTTGAAATGTGCCCTATTTTTACTTTTATAAACACAGAATGGACAAGTATAATTGTTGTCGACAGTATGAGTTCTTAAATGATCATTAAAAAGTTCTCGATTTGTACTTTGATAATCACAGAATGTGCAAACCAATGTTGTTTCACCAGTATGACTTCTTAAATGTATGTTATAAGCTATTTTTTGGTCACACTTATAGTTACAAATTTCACATGTAAATAATTTTATCCGATTATGAGTTCTTAAATGAACTTTTAGAGTTCCTTTCTGTGTACATTTATACTCACAAATTCCACAAGTAAATGGTTTCTCGCCCGTATGAGTTCTTAAATGATCATTAAAGTGTCCCTTGTTTGCACTTTTATAGGCACAAAACGTACAATTATAGGGTTTTTTGTCAGCACGAGCTTTTAAATGATTTTTAAAAACTCTTTTTTCTTCACATTTATAGTCATAAATATCACACTTGAGCAATTTCTTGTTTATTTTTAATGGGTCTTCTCTCTCCGGCTGATATTCTACAACTATTGAAGGTTCTTTTTTAATGTCGATTGAATGATGAAGCTCTTCCAAGTTAAATTCCAAATCTTCTACTTTAATTTGAGAGTAGTTATTAGAATGGCATGCAGTTTCCTGTAATAAACCCATTTTCAATATCAATTTTCAAGTTAACAACTTGAAAAATTATTTGTTAATATAATTAATTAATTTTATATAAACGGATTATATAAGCATACAGGGTACTCATAAAATAAAATAAATATACAGCGAAATCGTAGTATTTCCTACAGAATCTCCATTGGATTAGACCCCCGATTCGCCTAGTGTTTGGTCGACGAAGGTTAGAGCTTGAATACGTCCCGTCCTTCCATGGCCGACTAGGCAAATAAACCTGACCTGAGAGAGCACCTTTTAGAATTAAACACAAAATTATTATTTCTCCCAGAGTAACTGTCACATATGCAATTTTTTGTTTTATATTATGACAACTTTAGTTTTGTATAAGAAATCGAAGACAACCGTTTGCTTAAAATTTTACAATTAACATTCCATTGCTATGCTCCCATTGAACCGTCCTTATAGTAGTAAACAAAATATAATTTATAGTTTACCTCAATATTATCTGGTTGATATTCTGCAATCGGATCATATTCTTCTTTAATATCAATGGGATCGTGTGGATGTTCCAATTTGATTTTTATGTCCTCCATTTCATACGATGTAATTTTGTAATCGTTATATACGTTTTATATATAATATAAAAGCCTTGCAAACCGCAAACACTTGTTGCCGATTTCACAAATTCTCCTAAAAATATCAATCCGTCCATAACAGAAACAGCAGCTTCGAAGCAAATTTTGACATAGTTTTCTAGGTTACATTGAAAAATGTTCGGCACTTGCAATAAACATAATTTGTTACCACAGATTATTAACTCTGCAAAATCCATACAGCATCACTATACCAATATATCTATGGAGTAATTATTAATCCCGATAAATTAATGACACATAATTCGATAAAACTGCAGTTCCAATCTGCAACATTAGATGGCGTCTCGAAACGTAAGTAAGATTTACACAGACAAATTTATTAATCTAAAAGTACTTTAATCAGCAGCGTAACCAGAAGGGTTAAAAAAATAAGCAACCCGCTTCTGCGAGAATTTACCTTCAAATCTGTGTTTGCTTTCTTACCCTTTCTTATTGGAGACTACGGAAGACGGGGTGGGCATATCAAACATGTTACCGTTAAATCAAAAAGAGTCGTAGCCGCATTGGACCCTTGCTTTACAGTGAAAGTAAACTTAGTACTAAAAACGGTCTGACAGTGATGAAAATCATTGTCAGATCAATCCTCACATATGCTGCACCAGCCTAAAGCTTTGCGGCCCTGGTCTATAACTGCTTGAAAGCCCTAGGGGCTTGTCTCTCTTTTTCAGTAGCAAAATTTTAGCTTACTTCCAGCTCTCGGAGTATCTTCCCCCCAGTTGGAAGTAGTTATATACCCCCAGTATAATCTCGAGCCGAGCCTCTGCCTACTCCCCGATAATCTAAACCAAACTTACTGCAATCGGCCTTCCGAGGTAATTACAGTTGCAAAAACACGACTGATTACATCCTCACATATATTAATAGCATTAAAGGCCTAGTAGGCCCATGGCTTGTTTAATCACGTGGCTCCACTGCTTCCTATCTCTCGCCGTCCGTTCCCAATCTCTCATACCCATGCTATTAAGATATTCCTGCAGTTCTCTCCACCATCTACTCCTCAGTCTACACTACCCCTTCTCTAGGTACCTCTAAAATCCATTTCTTATATTAGTTTTGCCACTCTTGTTTCACTCATTCTTGTCAAGTGTCCCAACCACCTCAATCTTTGTATCTGGATGTACCCTATATACTATACTCTGTTCTCTATACAATTCCTTCAGTTTATTATTTGTTCTTCTGATCCACAATCCATTCACTTCTTTATCTCCAAAAATGTTTCTTTTCCAAATAATTTGCATTTAGAAAAATAAAGATATTCCCAAGTCATGGAGGGTGGCATTAATATGTGCGAATTAGCGTGGTATACCACTATATTGAATGTTATGTATAAGATCCTGGCCACTTGTATAAAAAATAAACTAAGAACACATACTGGGTCCGAATTAGTGGCTTTTTCTCTTCCATAATGATGACTGGCGGCGATTCACTATTGGCATGTGCAACATCAGCGTTATTAATAGGTGATTCTTCAGTTCTGACTTCTACTTCTACATCAACTTTTAATATAATATTTTAATAAAATATTTATTTATTGATTGATTGGAAACTCGATCGATGTGCAATTCGTCCCAGGGGGAGTACCGGTGGTGCTTTAATATATTTTTCGGTTGGTAAAAAAATTCGACCAATTAAAGTGTTTCCATTTCTCCAAGAAATGACACGTTAGAGCAGGAGCAGCAGCGTGCTAGGTATTTATGTATTAAGAAGATATAATTTTATTTTATAAAAATTATTAGTTTATATTATATTATTGAAATATAATTTCTGATGATAGCGATAACCTTTGCTGATAGCTCAAAAATATAATTATTGTATTTCATACGTTTTAACTAACTTGTTATTTTGAAGTTCTAATTTTATTAATTTTCACAAGTTAAGAATTTATATAATTACTAGGGGGGGCTTCGCCGCCCTGGCCGCCTTCGGAGGCCCAATCCCCCAGGGCCGCTTCGCGGCCCTAATGGCATAATATATAAAAACACTTTAAGTTACAAAAGTTATTTTAAAGATCTATGTAAATCTCCCATCTTGAAACTGATTAGATCATTGATTAGAAACATATCCCACATTATCAATACCTTCTGTGGTCGAAACTCTGTATTGACTTACAGTATTGTAAGTCTTGACAGTATTGACAATCAGTAGTGACTGATTTCATTAAATTTTGTGATATGATCAGTTGAAAGGTAGCCATTAGATGTTAACTACAACTACAGCTATTGGATTTAAAAGTAGAATGGTAGTCATTTTTTGGACAATAGTATTAAATCATGTTTTAATTTAAAAACCTTTATAGCAGTAAACTTAATGCACAAAGCAGTAAACTTAAAGCAAAAAGGGTTGGGTACAACTCGCCGCGCACGATTCGCCGGTAACGATTCGCCGCGGGCACGATTTGCCGGCAAACACGATTCGCCGTGGCATGATTCGCCGTGCCACGATTCGCCGAGAGCTTCTAGCGCCATATATCAATAATCTAATTACTCGATTTGTTGACCTTTTGTATTTACATGAGGACACCAGTCAATTAATATGGTTCAAATTTTATCTCTAATAAAAAAAAATTATTTTTTATGGTGGATCCGTCTATTGCCTTGGTTGTCTTTGTCTAATTCGACTCTGCTCTACCCTGCGGTCAGGTCCCCTCCGCTCGGGCGCTCCGAGCCGTTTAGGCAAAGACTAAACAAATTAAAAATATCGTTGAAAACCGAAAGAACTCGCCAAAGGTGGAACTCGAAAAAGGTGAAACTCGTTGAAAACGTTTTATGGGTTAAAAATCTATCAAAGATTATGAATAGATGGGGTTACTGAACGGATAAAAATAAAAAATAAAAAACTCCCGACGAATCGTGTCCCGGAAAATCGTGCCGCGGAGAATAATTCCTGGCAAGTCGTGTCGCGGCTAATCGTGCGCGGCGAATCGTACCGTTCCCATGCAATAATCAGAATAGAACCTCGGGGTGACCTCGACGATAGAAAAACTAACACAAAAATTGATACTAAACATAAGAGCTTAGTTTACTTATATAATAAAATATTCATATTATTAAATGGATTATCCGATTATAATCGGATAATTGTGGATCACTACAGGGTTTTAAATGTTGGATGTCAGATTATATCATTATTATGAAAATGCGGTTCATTAAAACGTTATATTTTAGCGTTGCATAGAAAGGCTTACCTTCTTACCATCGGAAGAAGACCAGCCAACCTCATAAAAATTCAAATTCTATAAATTTTACCTATCACATACCGGATGTTTCACAATTAATTTAAATTTACTTTGTTGTAGAAACGTCTGTTCGAAGCACTAGCGTGACACATTGTTGTTTTCCACCACAAAGATTTATCAAGAGTGTAATGTTGTATTAAAAGTAATAGATTAGGTCCTTTTTTTTTAATTTTCCTCTAAACAAAATTTATTTATTGTGGCTTCTTCGCTTAACCAAAGACCAGCCGTATTATTTTGCTTTTATATATCTAGATTCTAGAAGAGAATATCCAATTCAGAATTCCACGATTTCAATGACATTTAATAGATTTATAATGATTTTCCAGAGAATTCCAAAAAATTCCAGACATTTTCAGGGATTCCAAGGATCTCGAATGAGTTTTAATAATTTGTAACGGAATTCTAAATAAGTTTAATTCTAAAGAATTTCAATGATTTTCAGTGATTCCAAAGAAATTTCAGAGATTTCCAAAGAATTCCAATGATTTTCAAGGGAATTCCACATTAAAGCAAAATTTTTTTAAATTTTTAATTCCTTTGGTATCCCTTGTAAATTTTTGAAATTTGTTATCGGAAAAGCGGTAAAATTTCTTGGAAGTCACATGAAATCACTAGAATTTCTAAGGAATCTCTTGATTTCATTGTCAATCCTTATAATTGCACTTGTTTAGAATTCGTTTAGAAATCATAGGAATTCTCTGAAACTCTTTTGAAATCTCTGTAATTCTTTGTGGTTTTGTAGAAATTAATTGAATTTTTTGATTCGTTGTGGTAGTTCTGATATCCATAGATATCTTCGGGAACCATCGACAGTCTTTAGGATTCAAATCATATGAAATCCCTAAAACCACTTCTAGAAATTTGTGGAATTCCATGCAAATTTTTAAATTTAATTTAAATTCGCTGAAATTTCTTACAAACTATTAGATTTCATTGAAAATAATTAACATTATTATTGTTTAAAATCATTTGGAATTTTTTTGAGCTTCTTCAAGATTACTAGAATTTCTAGAATTAATGACTGTTTTTGAAATTCATGGAATTATTTGGAAAATGTTGACACTCTTTAGAATTGATTGAAATTCTTTTGAAAATCTTCCCTGAAAAAAATGAGAGAAAAATAAATGATTTTCTTAATCTACATAGACGCTATTAAAAGTCAAAAAAAGCGTGTTATAAACAAAAAAATATCGTCACTTCTGCCGCAATACCTCCAATCAGCAGCACACCAATTTTTATCCGGAGATACAACACATACTATTCATTTATATGAATATTTAAAAAAGTGATCAAATCTATGTCAATTATCAATAATTGTTAATAATAATTATTTTTTGAATTGATTGAAAATGTACGTGCTCAATAGAAAATCATAAAACAATAATTATTGTGTTATTGTTGTCAAACTTACGAAATTAATATAATAAGCCACCTAATATATTTTCACAAAAAAATAGATAAAGTAAGATTTCAGTTAATATTTTCTGTAATTTTCTTGCTTTTACATTTGGCGCAATTTTTTCCTCACCAATGCTTGCATTTTAAAAACTCTACCAGCACACAAAATTTTATCACAATCGGTTCAACATTTCCGGAGATACGAAGACATTTTCATTTTTTAATTTATTTTATTGTGGTAGCCCTGGTAAAATTTTTCTGCCAAAACCCTATTTTCACCATTAGAGCCCACCAGACATACGTCCAAAAAGTTTGATTGCCATCGACGCGGAAATGCCGAAAAAAATCGAGAGACAAGGACTTTTCTCAAGTTTTCGCAAACAAAAGTAATCTTTTTTTTTTAATGTTGAATTCTTGATTTTTATCAAATGGTTCTATATGCTGTCAAGTTCTGTGGGGCCATGGTTCTTACATACAAAATTTGGTTGAGATCCCTTCAATACTTCATGAGTTATTTACTCTTGAAGTTTAAACTTTGGCAGATTGTAATTTTTGACAGATGACAGATAGAAATTTAATTTCACCTATTCTGGATAAAGCTTTTCAAGGTGTTTAAAATAACCTATCCCAAGACAAAATCGATTTAAAAATTTTGTGTTATTTTCTTGTAGTGGTACTCCTGATTGACAGATCGCGACGAAAACGTTATTTTCACCTTTCTACCATAAACCCTACTACGATATCAAATTTGGTCGTGATTGGTTGGACAGTTCCGGAAAAAATCGAGTAACAAAATTTGACGACAGACCGACCGACAGACCGACACAGAAAAACTTCTTTTATTTTTTGCAGATCTTTACGTTTCTGAACACGGTGATCTCGAAAATGTAAAAAAAAATTTGAAATTTTTTTTCATTACCTTATTACCTCCAAAAAAAATTGGATTATAAAATAGCAATAATTTTATTGTGTTTAATTATGTGTAGGTTCGCTGACGTTTCTTTGAATTCATCATCAGCTACTCTCAAGTTTACTTTTCAACTCGATCAACGGATACTTAACGGAACAGCGGATCATCGCATCAATTACACTACCGTTCACTACTATTGTAGTATACTAATCCGATCAAAGGATACTTAACGGATCAAAGGATACTTAACGGATCAACGGATACTTGACGGATCATCGAATCAATTTCTCTATAGAGGTTAAACTTTTGAAATAATAGGGTAACTATCCTTACTCAACTTTGAATATCGATCTAAAATCAGTCAAACATCTAGATAATTATCGCAATGGCATTAATCGAAAGCAACGCTGCTTTAAAAACTGTTAAAAGTGTGCAATTTGGAATTTTTAGTCCAGAAGATATTCGTAGCACCTCTGTGGCGCAGGTACAATGTACCGAAATTATGGAAGGATGTACTCCGAGACTGGGTGGCTTGATGGATCCCAGAATGGGAACGTGCGATAAAACTGTGCGATGTATAACATGTAATGGCGATTGGGACAATTGTCAGGGCCACTTTGGTCATATCGAATTAGCCAAACCAGTTTTTCACGTTAGCTTCATCAATAAAACTATCAAAATTCTGCGCTGCGTCTGCTTTGAGTGCAGCAAATTGATAGTCAATTCCAAAAAACAAAACCATTTTGAAGAAGCATTGAAGACGACCAGGAAAAAGCCCGTGCAACGTTTAAATCTGGTGTACGGTTTGTGCAAAGACCAAAAAGTGTGTAATCCAGATCGCGGGTGTGGAAGTTATCAACCCACAATTCGAAGATCGGGTCTCGATTTGACGGCGGAATGGAAGGAATCCGACGAAGGCGTTCCACAACAAAAACGGAATCTATTGGCGGAAGAAGTTTTAAATATTTTTAAAAGAATCACCGACGAAGATTGCTGCGCTCTAGGAATGGATCCCAAATATTCACGACCCGAGTGGATGATCGCGACAGTTTTGCCGGTTCCTCCTAATGTAGTGAGACCGCCGGTCGTCATGGGTTCGAAAACATGCCAAGATGATTTGACCCGTAAATTAGCCGACATCTTAAAAGCAAACATTGAATTGCAGACAAACGAAGAAAAAGGCGCGCCCCCGCACGTGTTGTCGGAAAATATTAAAATGTTGCAATACCATGTCGCCACTCTTGTGGACAACGAGGGGGCTGGCTTACAGCAAGCTGCACAAAAATCCGGAAGGCCCTTAAAATCGATAACCAGTAGATTGAAAGGCAAGAGTGGTCGGATTAGAGGAAACCTTATGGGGAAGCGTGTCGATTTTTCCGCTCGTTCCGTGATCTCTCCGGATCCCAACCTTAGAATCGACGAACTTGGAGTGCCCAAAGCCATAGCACAAAACATGACTTATCCCGAATATGTTACGTCTCTTAATATGGAGAAACTGTTGGTGATGGTGCGCAATGGAGCGACGAAATATCCAGGGGCAAAATATATTCTACGCCAAAACGGAGAGCGCGTCAATTTGCGCTATCTGAAAGATACATCGAAATTAAATCTCGAAATAGGCGACAAGGTGGAACGGGACCTTATAAATGGCGATTTAGTTGTGTTCAACCGTCAGCCCACCTTACACAAGATGAGCATGATGGGCCATCGCGTCAAAGTGCTCCCTTACTCAACTTTCCGATTGAATTTAAGTTGCACGACCCCATACAACGCGGATTTTGATGGAGACGAAATGAACATGCACGTTCCCCAAAGTGACCCGGTGCGAGCGGAAGTCGAAATGTTGCACATCACCTCTCGACAAATTATAACGCCTCAAGCAAACAGACCGGTTATGGGCATTGTGCAAGATACCCTCGTCGCCGCTATGTACATGACAAGACGAGACGTTTTTCTGGATCGCGAACAATTTTTAAATTTGATGATGTTCTTGCCGAGTTGGAATGGAAAGTTGCCCAAACCTGCCATCGTGAAACCCGTGCCACATTGGACAGGAAAGCAGTTGTTTTCGATAATAATTCCAGGCGAGTTGAACGTGATGAGAACGCATTCGGCGCATTCCGACGAAGAAGACAGTGGTCCGTACAAATGGATTTCGCCCGACGATACGAAAGTTTTGATCGAAAACGGTCAATTGCTAATGGGAACGTTATGCAAGAAGACTTTGGGTGCTTCTGCCGGCTCTTTGCTTCACGTTTGCATGCTAGAGCTGGGACACGAAGTTTGTGGAGAATTTTATGGACACATTCAAACCGTCGTAAACGAATGGCTGCTTAGCATCCACGGTCATTCCGTTGGTGTCAGTGACACGATTGCCGATCCCAAAACCCGGTTGGAAATTAGAAAATCTATCGAACAAGCCAAAGCGGAAGTAGCCGAAATTACACGAAAAACTTACAACTTGGAACTGGAACCGACGCCGGGTAATAATTTGAAACAAACTTTCGAAAACGAAGTCAATAGACTTTTGAACGAAGCTCGCGACAAAACAGGTAGTTCGGTCAAAAAATCTCTGACGAAATATAATAAGTTTAAAACGATGGTGATGGCCGGATCGAAGGGTTCCGACATTAACATATCGCAGATTGTGGCTTGCGTGGGCCAACAAAACGTGGAAGGTAAACGAATTTCAAACGGTAACTTGAGGCGTACCCTTCCGCACTTCACGAAAGACAACACCGGTCCCGAAGCGAGAGGTTTCGTCGAAAATTCTTATTATTCGGGTCTGACGCCGCAAGAGTTCTACTTCCACGCTATGGGTGGTCGGGAGGGTATCATCGATACTGCTTGCAAAACATCCGAAACTGGATACATCCAACGTAGGCTCATCAAGGCTATGGAATCGGTTATGGTGGCATACGACGGAACGGTGAGGAACCCGTCGTCAAAAATGATGATACAATGCAGTTACGGAGAAGATGGACTAGCCGGCGAACACTTGGAGTTTCAAAATTTGCCTACGTTGAAACTGAACAGCGCCGAGTTCGAGAAGAAATACAGGTTCGATGTAACAAACGAAAGTTACTTGAAACGAAACTTTAGCGAAGACGTGAATAGGGATCTCTCGATTTCGGACGAGGTTGTGTCCGAATTGGAACGCGAATGGGCGCAATTGAAGCGAGACCGAAATGTGCTAATGGAGATTTTCCCCACCGGAGAATCCAGAGTTGTTTTGCCATGCAACTTTGAAAGATTGATTTGGAATGCTCAAAAGATGTTCCGCATTAATAAGAGAAAACCCACCGATTTGTCGCCGTTAAAAGTCGTGCAAGGAGTTAGGGAATTATTGGAGAAGTGCGCTCCGATACCCGGAAGCGATGATGAGATATCGAAAACGGCAAACGACAACGCCACGCTGCTCTTCCAATGCTTGGCCCGGTCGATGTTGAACACGAAATCTGTATCCGAATACAAATTAAGCGCCGATGCCTTCGAATGGTTGATGAGCGAAATAGAATCACAGTTTCAGCTTGCGAGAGTGCAACCCGGAGAAATGGTGGGCTCGCTTGCCGCTCAATCCATGGGAGAGCCCGCAACTCAGATGACCTTGAACACTTTTCATTTTGCCGGAGTGTCGTCTAAAAACGTCACTCTTGGTGTACCGCGTTTGAAAGAAATCATCGACGTCTCGAAAAATCCCAAAGCCCCTTCCATGACGGTGTATTTGAAGGAGCAAGTGGCCTGCGATCTGGAGAAGGCTCAAAGTGTGTTGTGTCGCTTGGAGCACAGTACCTTGAAATCGGTGACGATTAGCTCGGCTATTTTCTACGATCCAGATCCGCGCAACACCGTCATTCGGGAGGATCAAGAGTTTGTCGACGACTTTTACGAAATTCCCGATTTCGATTCAACCAAAGTTTCGCCGTGGTTGTTACGCCTGGAGATCGACGACAAGAAAATGATGAATAAGAAACTCTCCATGGAGCAAATAGCTGCAACGATCCAATCAGATTTCGGCGGCGATTTACTTTGCCTCTTCAGCAACGACAATGCGGAAAAATTGGTTTTACGCATTCGAATTTTGGACGATTCAGCAGAAAGCGAAGAAAACGCGGATAAATCCAAGATGGAAGACCAAAAGCTTATCAAGTGCCTAGAAGATACCTTGCTTGGAGAAACCACTTTAAAAGGAATTCCCGAAATATCCAAAATTTACTTGAACAAACCGCAAGCGAATGAGAAGAAGAGAAGAGTCGTGAACGAGAATGGCAACGTAGAGTTTGTATCCGAATGGGTGCTCGAAACTGACGGTACAAATTTAGCCGCAGTTTTTGGCGACCCCGAAGTAGATAGCAACCGTACCGTGACCAACGACATTTGGGAAACGTTTAAAGTTTTGGGCATAGAAGCTGCTCGGAAGACAATCGAAAAGGAAATGAGCACCGTATTTCAATTTTACGGTCTGTACGTCAACAACAGACATCTTACCCTGTTATGCGACACAATGTCTGCCAATGGTAAATTGATGCCCATAACCCGACACGGCATTAACAAGCAAGACGTGGGCCCTCTTATGAAATGCTCCTTTGAACAAAGCGTCGATGTGTTATTGGAAGCCGCTTGTCACGCCCAAGTGGATCCGGTGAAGGGCGTGTCGGAAAATTTAATTTTAGGGCAGATGCCTAGAATAGGCACGGGTTGTATAGATTTGTTGTTGAATGTAGAAAAATGCGAAACGCAAGTGCCGCCTGCCCAAACAGGTTCTGCCGTCAAAGCTGCCAAGGAAAGTACTGTCTGGCCTAAAAGAGATTCTTCACCAAACGCTTCAACAATTTTAGCATCCAAAGTGGCTGTTGGTTATTCTCCCAGCTATAATCCTGCTTCGACAGGATTTCAGTGCACCTCGCCACGCTATTATCCTACTTCTCCCAGCTATAATCCTACTTCGACAGGATTTCAGTGCACCTCGCCACGCTATTATCCCACTTCTCCCAGCTATAATCCTAGTTCGATAGGATTTCAAAGTACCTCGCCACGTTATTCTCCTACTTCTCCCAGCTATAATCCTACTACGACAGGATTTTACAGTAACCCGTCAGGTTATTCTCCAGCTCAGTAGATTGTAAGAGACTATCTTTATAGTAATGTATGTATGTAATGTATGTATGATGTAATAAAAAAAATAAATTAATAAGAATTTATTGTAAAATTGATATCTGATTATATAAATTCTTAACTTGATTGATTAAATCGATATTGAGTTTTGTAATTTTTTGTTTTAAACGAGTAAATATTAAAATAAAAAATAGAGAGAAATTAATCTAATTGTTAAATTAAATCATTTAGTTTCGGATTCAGACTGATAAAGCACTTGACACTTAATCAAATAAATTTATTTAGCATCTGAACCCAGCAATTTTTTTAAACATAAAGGAAATTGAGCATTACAATTGTTGGATGGGATAGGATCATTGAGAATGAGGACATAAAGTCTTCGAAACGTCGACAGTTTGAAAAATATTTGATTAATTTGGATCCATTACAATAATTAACATAATTTTATTTACACGATGAGCGGCATTAAAGTACTTTGGTGCCACCGGTCGCCAGCAGTAAAATAAAACAATTGTTTTGCTTCCACAAAATCTTGACGTTTGAAAATACTAGGAAGAAATGTAGAGGTTTTTCTGACAGTTTTGTAGAATTAACGAACATTTGTTCTGAATGAAACATAATAATTTTTTTTGTTCATTTAAAGGATTAAAATTAAATATAAGTTACCTTGACTTGGATATTCAAAAACTAAATTTTTTTGAAAGGAGGAGAGTCCCTAAGCCCCGAAATTGGCCCAAAAAATGTTCCAGTAAAATGTAGTGGAAATTGTTTCTTGGACATATTCCAGCAATATTGAGCCATTTTCATGCGAAACGGGTCACCCCAGGCACCCAGGGCCACCTCAAACACCCCCCGAACCCCAGAGAAAAATATTCAAATTATTTCCAGGAAATAATGTCGGGAACTGTTTCTCACAAGCATATATTAGCAATCTCTTTATACTAAATCTCTTTATACTAAAGCTCGAAGCCTAAAATCGAAAAAACCGACTGGAAAAGCTAAAGGCTTTCGAAAGGTGCGGCACAGCCGCCCGCCCGATGTCTCGAAAAATCGACAAAAAAATCCCGCTCGGTGTGGGCTAGGTTAAGTTACGTTAAATTACCGATCGATGCCGCAATTTTGATTTTAAATTATTGATTTTTGTGCGATTTTCGATAAAACACGTTCAATTTAATCATCGTAGCCTGTCGTATCTCTTTCTCGCACATGTAAACCGAGTTAGACGGAAAACGTGTAGCGTCGCAGTATGCCTCGAAATCGTAACTAAAGTTACTTAGTCACGCCCACGTAATATTCGAGTTAATTAATTTGACATTTCCGACAATTTTTAAGGTTTTTTAAATAAAATCTATTTGATATTGTATTTTCGCTTTTACAATTGAAGAAAACTGGAATTTTACGTTTTAATTTAATTATCTTGGTGTTTCTTTACTTTAGTTCAGTTTTACAGTTTAAAGTTACTTTAGTTTAATACTTATGCGTTAAACGAGGTTACGTCTTTATAACCTTTGTTATTATTCGTGATTTTCCCAAAATTCTAACGTTTTTGCATTTTCCAGACGATTACGGACCACCAATGGATTTATTTATAACTACTTTAAAAGGGTGAGCCGTTTATATCCTTTCAAAATGTATCCATTCGATACAAACTTGAAGGTTATAGGTCCGCCAATTATAAATTATTATTAAATTCCTTCGTTTGTATCGTTTATTTGTTTTAGGCCGCTAAGTTCTTTACAAGTTTTAAACAGATGTGGTTTTATACGAAAATATTATTTTATTGTGATGCAATTAGGTAAATCAAATTTACTCGATAAGTGTAACTACAGTTCACCGCACCGATCTCAAAAGTCATCGAAAGGCAAGTTCTGTATTCAAGTTTTATACCAAAGTGCCAAAGCTGAGAATATGCACGAACACCTATTTCACGTTCCATTTCAAATAGATCTAGATAGATGCAAACCAAGCTTTTTCGAAAAACACTCATGTTATGATGTTATAAATCTGCAAAGGGTTTTTCGCCTGTTCGAACTTCTCTAAAATATAAAACCGATGTCGTGCGATTGTGTGTATTTACGAACCAAACTGTTTATAATAATTGTGCAAGGTATAGTGTTATTTTTACTACCAACCTTTGGAATATGCTTTAAATGATGTGAGATGGTTTGGTTCGGTGCAACGCCTCGAGGCATTTTATCCTGTTTTATCAAATTGCAGCATTTTGTGTTCGTCTCTCTGATATAACAGTTTATTGCTACTAATCGAAGCTGCAGTGTTTTTTAAATTTGTATTTAATTTTTTAAGATTTGTACTTAATTGTTTGACATCGAGATTGTTTCCAACTTAAGCGCTGGTAAGAAATTTTAGCTATTAAATAACGATGATGTGAAGTCGAGTATAATTTCAACACCAAAGAAAATTAAACCGAAGCCAACAGTTTAAAGTGCATATGAAGTGGACGTACAGGCGAAAATCCATTTACATGTCAAATTTGTAGTTTGTAATTTTGATTTGTTTTGAATAAAGATGTTTTAACAAATTTGCAAGGTTTTGATTATAAAATTTTATTAATTTAAGCAAAAGTGTTTCGAGTGTTTCCGTAAACTCCAAAGATGGTTCGAAAGTTAAGGAATCGAAAAGCAGTTTGCAGCAAAATGGACCAAGAGATATAATTATTATACAAAAAATTTTGGCATTGTAAATAATAAATAAAGGAAAGAAAAACTAAACGGTTTTTATAAGCCTTCAGTCGAGATGACCTTATCATATTAGATAAGGTACTACCTTTATTGTAAAAAAATAAAAAATTGTAAAGGTATTACCTTTATTGTAAATAATGCTTGCTTCGAATGAAACACCAAGTTAAATTTTGTTACGATATTGTCATCAAATATTGTCCGTGTATTTCAAAACTCAAATAATAATTAAACTATAAAATCGATTTTTATCGAATAAAATCGAAATTTATTCCCAACTAAGATTTTATACATTTCCTACTGTTGCTCTGAGGCAACGATATGGTCGGTGGTGACCTTTTTGTGCAAAATTTATGTTAAAATTTTTTAAATAAATGGTTTCTCGCAGAAAGGAATTCCAAAATGTTTAATAATAATAATAATACTTTATTGACGGAATATTCCTTATAACAAACAAACAAACATTAATAACAACAACAAAAAAATCATACAAGTAATTATGAAAAATATTACTATAAGTACCATAGTACCTATTGACCAATCAGTCAAATTACAAGGTTAATTTATTTCTTAGCTGTCTTTTAAATTCTTGCTTCGAAATATCAAAGAAAACAACAGTAAGCTGGTTGGCCAGGTTGCAGATTCTGGATAAAGGAGAGTAATTCTTCCCATATGAGGTCTTGTGGTAGTTGATGGAAAACAGTGGTGGATTTCTCAATTCATAAGGATTGACTGAGAAGCTGATCAAATCCAGAATAGAAGAACTTTTAATATGCCCATTTAATAAATTATACAGAAAAACCAATTCTAGGTACGATCTTCTTTTTCCCAACGTTGATATGTTGAGATAACACAAAATGTTGCTATAGTTAGAGCTGTGGTATAAAATATTAAATTTGAAACACATATGTTTAACATATTTCTTTTGAATCCTTTCGATTCTATTTATATATTTGTTGTAATGCGGATTCCAAGCCATTGCTCCATATTCCAACAAAGACCTAACGAGCGATACATAGAGCAAATTGATTACTCGAGGATCCTTAAATTCAACAGATTGTCTAATCACAAATCCTAACATCTTAGAAGCCTTCCCGACCAGCTCATTAATGTGTTTCGAGAAACTTAATTTGCTGTCTACAATTACTCCTAAATCTCTGATATCGGTAACCATCTCTAACACTGTCCCGGCCAGCTGATAACAGAAATTAGATGAAGTATGTTTACGAGAGAAACCTAAAACCTTGCATTTGGAAATATTGAAATCTAATTTATTTAATTTGCACCACGATTCAAGAGCCGACAAATCCTTACAAATCATAATCCAGTCCGATTTATCATTCACCTTTTTATAAATTTTGAGGTCATCGGCATATAGCAGAAACAAACAGTATTTAAAAACATTAATTATGTCGTTTATGTACATGATAAATAGCAGAGGTCCTAGATGAGAACCTTGCGGTACTCCAGAACTAACTAAAATCTCGTTGGAAAGTTTATCTCCAATTTTGACTCTTTGGGTACGATTCGAAAGGTACGATGCTAACCACTTAGTTATGGAGCTACCCATACCCAAGCAATTCAATTTAAATATTAACCTGTGCAAATCAACTCGATCGAACGCTTTGGAGAAGTCGGTATAAATGCAGTCGATATTTGAACCATCTTCCATGCAACGTATAATATATTCTATAAATAAAATTAGGTTTGTTGACGTAGATCTTCCTTTGTAAAAACCGTGTTGTTGTTCAATTATATTGTCCTTAACAGCGTTGTAAAGAATTTCAGTAACAAGAGACTCAAAAAGTTTGGGAATGCACGACAAAATACAAATTGGCCTATAATTTTCCACATTTGACTTACAACCATTTTTATAGATTGGAGTTACTGTAGATATTTTCCAAATATCGGGAAAAACTGATAACTGGATCGACTTGTCAAACAATATCTTTAAAGGCTTCACCAAATTATCGCAGCACCTGTTTAAGAAGATGGAAGGAATTCCATCATATCCAGGAATAGGATTTGAATCAAGGGCCCTTAATTTATTTAAAATATCGGATTCACTGATTACTGTGTTCATACATTACTGTGATTAATTCACTGATTAATGTGTAAGAAATTAATCCTATAAGCAATAAAAACATTGAGCACTTGAAATGGTATTTTCTTTTTGAGAATGAATTATTGAATGCCTTTTTGAGAATAACTATAAACTATACTTTTACGTTTGAACATGTCTCGCCGGTGCATTTGGAAATATACAGTTAATTCTAAATTTATTCCAAAATGGTTCTCCTGGGCAGGCTCTTTCGTTTTCAAATTTTTACGCTAAAGAAAAGTTATTTTATAAAAATTTTTCGACTCAAAATGCTTCTATGTGACGACTGCGTTTGGTTTCGTCGTCAAATAAAAAAAAAATTCATCAAAGTTTTCCGAAATATTTTCAAATGCGTATACCTTGAAATTATTTTTTCTAAATTTTATTTCCATTTTACGGCTTTCCTGATTGAGATGGGGAAAATATTTATCCCATCAATCTTGTGGAAAACTACCGGACTCAAGCGATACTGTTTAATATTTAAAAATCAGTCCATAAATAAGGCCACTACGGCCGTATAAAGAAATTTTCAAATTTTGCGATTGTTGCGCCGACAGCGCGCCAACCATGCAACTTTTGGAAAAAGTTTTGCTATTATCCGATTTTATTTTACAAGAAGCATCGTTTCGTATCTTACACATTTTGTCGAAAATCGCTTAATAGCAGAATAAATCGCGAAATGCTTAGACACGAAAATGTTCGTTTTAATTCTCCAGCCAATTTGCCGCACACAAATAATGCGTGTTTTTGGCGTATCCGAACGTTTTTTCTAAAAATTCGAAATCAAATTTTCATTTTCTTTTCGCGAATACTATCGAAATAAAAATTTTAAAAATCACATTTTTCAAATTTTACAAAAATCAGGAAATGCGGTAATGAATGATTGTTTGTGTTTATATGTCAGTCAACGGACGTTGGTTTGGAAAAATTCAAATTTTTTTTTCATTTTTGAAACATTTACGGACCATCTTTGAATTTATTTATTACAGGTATATTTTGTTTTATTATTAACCTTTTAAGGACGGGGAATTTTACGTGTTAATTGACCTTTTTCTTTTCATAAAGTTTGTAGATAAATCCAATCAAGTGCCCACATAGAATCGGGCATCAAACGGCTGGTCGATATATCGACCAGTCCAATGTTAAAAATATGGAGTTTGTAGATTTAATTTTTTTTCCTATGTGATTTCATGCGTGAATAAAAAAAAGTTTTTGAGCTTATACTTGACCTTGAAAATTGCATTGAAGAATTTTATTTGAAAATAATTATATTTATATTTCGAAATTTATTGTAGTTGCTTTTTGGCTTCAAGCTTGGTATACCCACGAGTTTTAGATTATAAGGTTTTATTTTGCGATTATGTAGCATTGCACAAAATCTAGCAGAAATGTGGCTTTTCAAACAAATGGTAACTTCAAACATATAATTTTTGGCGCTCCTTAGTATTGCCGCCCTGGGTACATGCCGAAAGGGTCTTGCTCCCCCTAAATTTGAGGCTGTTCAGTATATCAAATTACGTAGAAAAACAACAAATATTTTGTGTTCTATCGGTGGTCGATATTTCGACCAGTCCCGTCCTTAAAGGGTAAAGAGCTAAGTCGTTTTTAACGTTTCACTTTTAAGTTTTCTCAAACCGATCCGACACTGCTGCAGAAACGCAACCAACAACACTACTGCAATTTTTAATGTATGTAAATTTATTTATTTATATTTAATAGTAAAAATTATTGTTGACATAATTTTCATCACGTTAGTTGGTAAACTGCTTTTGATCGATAAAAATTAATTATTTAATCCACTATTTTTTTGTAATTTACAGAACCATCGATATCTCACCAAACAATTTCTATTAATTCAAATTATTTCTTAGAATTAGAATCTTTCCGAAAACGTCACAAATAAATCGTCCATTATCCAGTCAAAGTTCCGTTATTTAACTGCCAACTCGAAAAGGTCTGCAATAATCGATTTGTTTAAGAGCCGAGACCCATTTACACGACGTCGTGAGTAAGCTATCGGTTATCCAATCAAAGTTACAATACTGACTGCCGACTCGCGAAGGTCAGGAATAATAATTGTTTTGTTATTCGAGTGGAGACTCATTCCTATAACGTCGTGAAGAAACAGTGGGTTATCCAATCAAAGTTACAATATTGACCGCCGACTCGCAAAGGTCAGGAATAATTGTTTTGTCATTCAAGCCTTTTAAAAGTCGTTAGGAATAAGCCGTCGTTAATACGAATAAAGTCCTCACCTAAATGCCGACTCGCAAAGGTCTACAACTGTCGTTGTTGTTATATAATATTGAAATTTATTCAAAGATCTACCTGGTTAACCACTAGTATTAACTCAATAGTGTTGGATCATGTGAAGGAAACACTTTACGACTGAATTACTTTAGAATAATTTGAGTCTATTTTTCGGGGGGCTGGGGGTGTTCATGGCGGCCCTGGGTGCCTGCGGTGGCCCGTTTCGCCTGAAAATGGCTCAATATTGCTGGAATATGTCCAAGAAACAATTTCCACTACATTTGACTTGAAATTTTTTTGGGCCGATTTCGGGGCTTAGGGACCCTCCTCCTTTACAGAAAGTGTTTTTTTTATAATTTGCGGTACTATGTAGATTACGTAGATACGTATTTTTTAATAATCACAAAAAATTTTATTTGTATGATTTTTAATAATCTCACTAAATGGACTCGGCGAGCCACATGTGGGAGTATAGGTTGGTTTATGCAAAACGCCGACGCACGCACCGCACGTATGAAACGCCCTGCACAAAACGCAGCACAAAAATATTGGTTTATGCAGAAGTTCATGTTCGAATGCGTTTGATGCGTTCTAGCAAAGAAGATATACCTAATAGGAACCTATTATAGGCGATTCAAGATAAGCGATACGCCACCAACGGTCACCGGTGGAACTAATTTCAGAGACATGATTATTATTGTTTATTTGGTGTAGGGCGAGTGCAATGTTAGTTTTTCTGTTGTATCTCTTATTTTTTTATGTAAATTTTGTATAATTAAATGAAGACACATTTAGTTGTTGCTACACACAAAAAAATTTTAATTTTCTGCCCAACTAATTGTATCAGTAAAACCACTGCAGTTAATAAAACTTTTAATACAGTGTTACATATCACTCAAAATAGTAACTTTTAACTATACAATTGTAACCCCTATCGATAGAAAATAGTTGTAATGCAGAGTAAAATTAAATACAACAAATAGTAAATTTAAACTAATCTTGGTATGTATTATTCACCCTTTAGCGCAATAGTAAAACCCATCGCTATACAGTCGTACAATTTACCACTACAGGACGGTTACCTATGGTTATCACGATAACAAGTAGTTCTCACTGTTCTCGTTATTAGAACAACAAGTGCTAAAATTTACTTCCATGGTAGTGGTAAAATTCACTGCAATAAAAATAATAGAAAATAACTACTAGTATAACGTAATCTTACTATTTTGTGTGTACTATTTTGTAGTGGTAAATAATACGCATCGTATTAGTTGAGGCCTATTTTACTACTGCAAGAAGTAAAACATAACCTTTATCAAGTATTATTAACCCTATTTTTCTTTGTGTGTACAAACCTTCTAAATAGGTATATTCAAAATGTCCAACGCGTACTATTCAGTTCCCCATTGCAAATCATGGGCGAAAAGAAAGGTAAGGAAGTTTTAAAAAAATGCTGTCCCAGTCCCTACCTTGAAGCTGTCCACACATGTTAAAGAAAATACCAGACTGGGACCTGACGTCCTCAAGACGAAATCATACATTTTTACTCACATGTTGAAGATACTGGCGATACTGCCATACTAGGTGCTATGAAACGTAGTCAGCGATTACATTAAAAGAAATGAATTGAAACAAAGCAATGCATATGACGAGGCAACTATATGTGACAATGAAGAAGAACTTCATAACAATCAAAATTTAATTTTAAATTTAATTAAAAAAAATTAAATTAATGATTTAATAACAACAGATCAAACTTTAAACAGATTTTTGCAAATTCTAGATTTCTAACTAAATAATTTAGACATGCAGCCGCTTCAATAAACATATTATATTTTATTAGTTAATTTGATATATTTTTATTACACAAATTATGAAACATTTTTTCCATAAAATTTTTATTTATTGCTATCTACTTTTCCTTGGAAACAATGAATTTTACCTATAGGAACTGCCTTATACTTATCCGCAGTCATCCTTTTTTGCGTCGACTACACACATTTGATATCGATCTGTGAAATTTCTTCAAATTCATTAATTTTGCATTAATTTTGCATAATTTTGCATTGGATTTCTATTGGTGACCACGCGCAGTGTGATTGTTTGACTCGTGGCATGCTTGTGGTTGATTTTGTTAACCTCAAATTTTTTAAAATTCGAACTTATCCAAATTTTTTAAAAATATAATTATATTTTTGATTATAGCAGCAAACAATATTTTGTAACCTTGGTCGTTTGTGTACACTATTTACCACAAAAACCTAACTATTAAATATGTATTCGCAAAAACACAATATTTCTATTAGATAAATCGGCATTTATTATACTATTGTGTGCGTAAGGTATGTGATGGGAATATGCCCATGCTAAGGGAAAACTTTAATAAAAAATAGAAACAATGGGTTTTCATAACAGTTTCTGTGACATGGATATTTTCGAATACCTCTAGTAACTATTTCTGAAAGAAATTTTACAATGATGTAATTTATTTTCCTTTATTTATATTTTTTGTAAATCAACCCAATTGGGCATATTAACATATTAGCAATATATTAGCAACATGTGATGATAATATGCCCACCTGGTATGGGGTACACAACCTCTATGATTTTTTTACGGTCAGGGGTTTTTTAAATTTAAAGATTAAAATTAAAGATTTCATTCTTAGCACGGTCTATGGATACCTCTAGCCTAGAGGTACCTCTACCCTCCATAGCACGGTAATTTGTCATTACAAATCTAATACAAATATCCAATAATGTAAATGCGTTTATATTTCAGTATTGGATATGAAATCTAATACAAATATCGAATACAAAAATCCAATACAAAATCTAATAATGTAAAGACCACTTAATGCTTGGTGATTTGTTTAATATTTGGTTATTGGGTTTCTGTATTTACTTACTTGAGAAGCTATTCAGTGTAACTGCTTATGCAAGAAAAACCGGGCATTATTAGATTATGTCTAATAGTTGGGTTTTTAGGTATGTTCTTGCCGAATAAAACGCTCTTTTATTCTAAATAACTAAATTTATTTAGTTTAAATATTATAATAGCATTTTTGTCTGATTTTTTTCCTCTTTCCACCGTAGACATTCAGGAACTTCGGCGCCTATGCAATTTTACCACAGAAATGTGCGCCATCTACCCAACTGTTTATTAGCAATTTTTGACAGTGTTCCGTTTGACAATAATACAACAAAGAATTTTATGGGTTTTATGTCGTCAACCATAATTTTACTTTTAGGTAAGTTTTACATTAATGTTACATTTCCTACATATATACTTAATTTTAAATAAATTAACAGTTGGATAATGGGGAAGAAATGTTGAAGTACAAGAGGAAATCCGCCGAAAATTACACATGGTCCAAGTATTTCCTATTCTGGTAACGAGTTGTACTTCTGTTAGAAATCAATTCACTCGGCTATCGTTGAGATGGATGAAGTCGTACTTAAATTAGAAAACGAAGATACCACTTTTAGTGTTTTTCAAACTCCATGTGGTTCGAATGGTGAGATTGAAATTAAAACGGAGCAAGTCGAAGACATTGAAATTAAACTAGAAGAATTACATCATTCAATTGACATTAAAGATGAGATTTCAATTATCGAAGCTCATGAGGTTGGCAAACAGGAAGAGCAAAAAATACAACCTCGGTTCGAATGCGAGGTATGCAAAATGGATTTTACTAATAAATCACAACTCAAAAAGCATGCTAAATTTCACGGTGGCTCAAAATTATTTGAGTGTGAATTTTGTGATTATAAAGCGGCAAAAAAAAGAGCTGTGACAATCCATAAGAGAATTCATACGGGCGAAAAACCCTATGCGTGTGAAATGTGTGATCACAGATTTACCCAAAAGCAGCATTTGAAAGTTCATCTAAGGCATCATACTGGTGAGACCCCTTTTGTTTGTGAGATTTGTGGATATAAAAATACAACAAAAGAGGGATTGAAAGTTCATTTAAGGCATCATACCGGGGAGAAACCCTTTGTTTGTGAAATTTGCAACACTAGATTTATACGAAAGGGCATTTTAAAGCTGCATTTAATTACTCATGCAGGCGAGAAGCCCTTTGCCTGTGAAATTTGTGATCACAAGTTTTCACAGAAGCAGCATTTGAAAGAACATATCAGAACACATACTCGGGAGAAACCCTTTGCATGCGACATTTGTGATTATAGACATACGTCGAAAGCTGGATTGAAAGTTCATCTTAAAACTCATACCGTAGAAACACCCTTTGTGTGCGAAATTTGCTATTGCAAATTTTCGTTGAGATCAGATTTAAAAGATCACTTAATGAGTCATGTCGGCGAAGCACCTTTTGTGTGCGGAATTTGTTTTTATGAATTTTCAGAAAAGGAAGAATTAAAAATTCATTTAGGTAGACACATTGGTAAGAAACCCTTTGTATGTGACATTTGTGGTTATATAAATGCTTCAAATGCTGGGATGGAAGTTCATCTACGAACTCATACCGGGGAGAAACCCTTTGTGTGTAAAATTTGCGACTGCAAATTTATACGTAAAGTAGCTTTAAAAGTTCATTTAATGAGTCACACAGGCGAAAAACCTTTTACATGTGAGATTTGTAAGCACAAATTTGCTCTAAAACATCACCTAAAAGAACACCTAATAACTCATACTAGGGAAAAACCTTTTTCATGTGAAATTTGTGATTGCAAATTTTCCCGAAAAAGAGAATTAATTGTTCACATAAGAAGACATACAGGTGAGAAACCCTTTGCATGCAAAATTTGTAACTATAAAAATGTAACCAAAGCGGGATTGAAAATTCATTTAAGAAGTCATTCCGTAGATGACAAAACCCTTTATGCGTGAAATTTGCAACTGGAAATTTATGACTAGAAGAGTAGAAGCTTTCAAGTTCCATCACTAACTTACCTTGAAAATACATTTTTGCAAGTTTGACGAAGGTCCCAAAAATCACAGCCTTAGGTTTGATTTAAATCTTTTAACTGCAATTAATTTGATTTGAAAATAATTTTGTAAAATAAATTTTAAAAAAGTATAATTTACAATATTTTTGTAATTTGCAAAACGAAAACTCTAATCGAAAATGTTTGTTCTTTATAAAAATTGTGTACATATTTGTAGAATTGATTAGTTTAAAAATCTTCAAGTGCCATACACTATGAGTGCGTTTCACTTGCAGACCGCGGCGTGATCGTGTCATTTAGCGTTCCACTTATACATTTGCGACCACGGTTGTTTAGTGTAGTGGAACGGTTTTTGTGATCTTTGTGGGCGGCCCAATGTCATTTTGAATTTTTATATTCAAATTTTAAAATGTAAATCTTGACGTACATCTTGATTTAACCTTACAAGTTTTGCACAAATTATTATGATGAACAGTTAGAACAAAGCAAGTACAAGTTTACTTTTGCATATTGCTATGAAAATGAAAACATTTTTATGAAAAAAAATCATAATTTTATAACAAGTTATGAGAAATAAGTTCACAAGTTAACTAAAGAATAATATATTTACAGTAGAATCCGCTTATTGTGATCACTATGAGCCAAGAACATTTTGATAACATTAACCGACTGATAACAATAAGCGTATTTTAGAAAAAATGAATTTTAGGAACGAAAAATTAGAGAATCTTTAATTTACAGTGATTTTCGATAATTTCCATCTTCTGTTTTACCGAGAGATCGTTTCGATTTTCAGTCGACATCGTAAGAAAAGCAAGAATAAACCAAACTTAAATTAAAATGCATAAAGCCCAGTGCTCATTTAGCAAAATAAAAATAGAAACACACCATAAAACGGGAAACTTCATTAGTTTTTGTATAGAAATTAAAACGAGTGACATGTTTTGTAAAGATATAAAATTTCAATGACAAATCCGAAAAAGATACTTAGAAAAAGAGATTATTGTGTTGGAAATTCCTTGAAAGTGATAATAATAAGCGGCTTCTTGATCACATTATCCGGTGGTTTTTGTATGTAAACTAATTAAAGCTGCCGGTTCCCAGTCAAAATGGTCACAATAACCGGCTGATAACATTATCCGCGATCACATTAAGCGGATTCTACTGTATATAAATTTTAATTTAATAAACAATTTATGATAATTAGATAATTTACCTGTTTTTGCACGATTTGCATTAGCTTTAGATACTACCACTTTGAAAAACTTTTTCACTGTCTGCACTATAAAATGCAATTTTTTTGGAATTCGTTCTTAAACTTTCAAATTTGCGCGCGAAAAAACTTTCACGATCACGGCAACCCACCTTTCACAGTGGGGCTTCGTGGTCGTGGTGGGCTAGCAATCGATGACGCCCTTAATGACGTTTTGAGCTCGACCACAACGACTGTGGCTTTAGGTGGATGTAAGTGTATCGTGGGTGGAATGTTTAAAAGTCGACCGTGGTCGTCGTGGGCTGTAAGTGAAACGTACCCTATATAATGCGTAGGCAATCAAGGGCGTCCATTGGGAGGGGCAAAGGGGGCAGCTGCCCCCCTGGCTCTTGCCTTAAATTTCTAAATTTAATTTTAATACATTTAAATTTTGTGGGGAAAGTTATTACTGAGTTCGCGAAGGAACCACGGAATTTAAAATTTGTTTTTTCTGCAAACAAAGAAAATAAGAAAAACACTATGGACGCCCATGCTTACTACTTACTAGGGAATTAACGTAACAGCATGGTTTTCCGTTGCCTTCCCCATAGTCCACAGATCTATCTTGGGTTTTAGATTACAGCAGTGTGTTCGGTGCCACCAGGATTTGAACCTTAGTTAGGGGTTTTAGTTTTTAGTTTTGGATTTTTTTTAAAACTTCAAGTAGTCAAAATTGTTTCACATTTCTTATTTGTATAGGTATTACAAATTCTGAATGTGATAAAGAAAAAAAATTTAAACTGAATTTATAGAAAATTAACTTTTGATTCAGATTCTTCCAATAGTGAATTAATATTTAGTTCTGACAGCGAAGATTAAAATTATCTAATTATTTAAAACAAATACGTTTTATAAATACGCGGAAAGATTAAAATCTGATTTTAAAATAAGTAAAATAATTATATTTTACTTCGCCAATGATGATGTAAACACTTCGTATGTGTTATTTTTTAAAAACAGTTGACCATATTAATTTTAAACATCTTCTCATCTCATATCAGCGACTAATGAAGCGGTTGACTATATGGGTGGTTCTTTGCATACCTTGCACCTTGAACCTTTGTATTTTAAGCGGCAATGCAACTCGCTTATTTAGGTATGCATTCATAGAAATCCATATTTTCATCTTTTAAAAATAATGTTACCAACTATTATGGTTGACGGTTCTGTTTCTATTTGGCACGAACTCTAAAATACATTTTTTAAATTTAATTTTTTTAACCTGTTAAGGACGGGGAATTTTACGTGTAAATTGACCTTTTTTTTCATAAAGTTTGTAGATAAAACCAATCAATTGCCCACATAGAATCGGGCACCAAACAGCTGGTCGATATATCGACAAGTCCCGTCCGAAACTGAAAATCCAATGTTAAAAATGGAGTTTGCTGATTTAAGTTTTTTTTCTATTTGATTCCATGCGTGAATTAAAAAAAGTTGTAAAAAATTCTTGAGTTAGCATTTTTTCTATAGTCTATGAGTCCATACAAATCGTTTGAGACAAGTTTTGCAATGATGACCGGATGTGTGTGTGTGCCGATTTTTTCGTCCACGATTTTTTCAAAACGATTTTATTCAAATTTCATATACTGGTTTGTAGAGCTGATTAGATTTTGGTTGAAATCCCTTACTTTTTACTTCAATTTTTCATGGAATGAAAATTGTTAAAGCCCGGTACTTCTTTCCATTAGTGTGTATAGTAATGAAATTATTTTCAGTTGAAAAAGAATTTCTTAACGCTTCTGATGATGCCTAATACTTGACATTTTTCTTCTTAATTATTATTAAAATAAAATTATAAACCTAAAAATGGTAAAATTCTCATTTAAAATTAGCACCCTCTTCTCCGCTAACTTGCTGGCTGTGCTTTGATCAAGGTTTGCAAGAGTGCTGAAGAACTGAGGGCCATCTTTGGCAGGTTAAGTGAGACCGAGAGGAATAAAACTATATTTCAATTTTTTTATAAGTTTTTAATTCTCCGCCATGCTTTTTGTAATGGGCGCTCCAGACTCTCGCGAGAACAGCACGAGAAACGAGAGTGTGGAGCCGATTCTCGTGTTCATTTTCAGGTTCTCGCCTTGCAGGCCACTCCAGACTCTCGCGAGAACATCGCGAAAAAACGAGGACAACACGAGAAAAGAGAGAGTGGAGCTGATTCTCGTGATTCTCATAAGTTCTCGCCTTGTTTTCCACTTGTTGTCGGTTTTTTGATGCGAGACAAAGGAGTCGAGATCGCGATAACACTCCCACACATGCACATTCGCATTCTTCAGTAGCGCCTGACTCACCGATTAAATAGTAGTATAATTAATTGTGAATTAAAATGAGCGTAAATTGGAAAACGAACAAAAATTTGGCATTTATTGATTGCCTTCAAGCAGAACCAGTTTTGTGGAAAACAGGCATAAAAATAAATCGAAAAAAAATTATGATGCTTGGGTGTGGATTAGTACAATAATGTAAATACTCGTCGATGAATTAAGAAAAAACAAAGATTCCCTGATTGCAAATTATAGAAGTTATAAAAATAGAGTGAAAAAATCAGTGAATTTGGGAGCAGCATGCCTACGAGGTCTTGTAAGTCCGTTTGGTTTGCGCTATGGACTCCTTGCTTAGTAACAGTACAAAATGTAAAAACACAATTAATAATAAAATAATGAAAACTTGAAGTTTGACGTATTTATGTCGATTTTATACCAAACTAAATTATCTTTTTTTTAACATAATTTTGAAGATTTATGGTTAAGCAGATATTTAATTTAAACTAGGTACTCAATGATACCAGGCCCTACGAACATTCAAGATGTGATTTTGACAAATATTAATTGTCGAAATAAAAAGTAGTTGACGTGTGATCGGATGTTGGTACGTTTACATAATTCGAGCGCTGTGACATTACTGACCTCGCTGGTCTTGTAGCGTAAACCGGGTTGAAACTTCGCTGCGCTCACAATATGCACGCGTGTATACAAACTAAAATACGCTTCAACAGTCGAAATAAAACGAAATAAAATGGCAATATTATCTTTCAAGAAGAACATTATCTGAATAATGAAGTGGAAATGATCTCTGGCACGACAGTAAATGCAACAGAAAATCCTGATACGTGTAGTACAATTTTTGATGATACTAATCCATTAAAGGGGCCAAAAATTCCAAATTTAAACTTTTCGACATATCACAAAATTAAAAAACTGTTAATCGTTTTAGAAAACATTATAGAAATGTATTTAAAAAATCTGCACTGTAGTACTGAGAACCTAGTGAGTGTGGATGTTTTCCAATTTTCGATGTAACACGATCGAAAATCATTTCTCGCCTTGTTCTCGCCTTGTTCTCCGATGCTATTCTCGCCGAGATTCTCGCGAGAACTTCTCGCGATAGTCTGGAGCGCAAATAACAAATTATTTTTAAATTTGTTCTTACGTTTATTAGGAATCATTTATAAACCACGTGACTCTATTTTGGCCTCTGTAGAACCCCTAACTCCCTTCATGTAGCCTAAACTAATTGAATTTTGACCTTTTTAACCTAATTTTGTAATCGAAAATGTTTGTTCTTTATAAAAATTGTGTACATATTTGTAGAATTGATTAGTTTAAAAATCTTCGAGTGGCATACACTATATATTGCGTAGGCAATCATGGGCGTCCATTGGGAGAGGCAAAGGGGGCAGCTGCCCCCTGGCTCTTCCCTTAAATTTTTAAATTTTATTTTAATTAATTGAACTTTCGTAGAGAAAGTTATTACTGAGTTCGCGAAGGACCCACGGAATTTGAAATTTGTCTTTTCTGCAAATAAATAAAATTAAACATTTTTCTGGTTTAATTTTTTTTATAATAAAATTGTTTTTATTTTGCCCCTCTCTGAAAAAGATCCTATGGACGCCCATGCGTGTTGATGCACACCGGAAGGCCGGGATAAGAAATTCTGTCAAGTCAGAGATTTGTACCCAGAATTTCCACCCTGTAACTCAACCAGCAATCACACCATGGCTTTAGTTTTAACCGAGTTTATTCGTATTCGATCTTAGCGATAAAGAAAAGTGTGTAATTACAGAAATGAAAAAACACTTATTTTTGATCATAATATGCAGTATAGGTAACGTCGAATCTACTCCGTGATTTTTTGGGACTTTTTTCGTCAATTTTGCCCCTGTGCAGGTCAATGGTTAAGATTTCCTGCAGGCTACGCTTGCATTCAATTTTTGCTCGAACCATCATTCTCTCGGTGCTGTTACAACCGATAGCAGCATTAAGTACAATGCGATGTCACAAATGTTTCGACGATATACTGAAAGAACTCGAATTATAAATTATTTACAATAACTTAGTAGTATTTAGGTACTCCATTCCAAATCTGTAATTGCTATCCATGCCAAAAGTTTAAGTGAAATATGGATAATAGTTTCACATATAATTGTTTCATCATTAGCTTTTTTAATGTGATTACGGCAAATATTGCAGTAAATTATAATAATAATTAATGTGCGAATAAATATATGATTGAAATATCTTGTAATTTTATTTAAATTATCTATCACTGTGTGTACACACCCTAATCCTCTATAGTTTATGCACAATTTTTTTTTTTAATCAAGATTACGGTGGAAGGCACAATCATCGAGCCTTAAGAAACAATTAAAATCTTTCTGGTTTTTCGGACTGCACCTACATCAAGTGGCAAAGAGAGCCCAGAAAGCTTCAACAGCTATAACGCGGCTCCTTCCAAACATAGGCAAACCGATGGAAGGTTTTTTTTTAATTCGGAGGCCGATTCGATCGAAAAAGAGGCATAATACCTAGAATCTAGAGGGTGCTTAAAGAAAAATGCCGTTGGGAATAGTTTGCGCGTATAGAACGACGTCCACAGAATCCTTTGTGATGATAGTGTTCCTGATGTGGAAATTATCTATGAAATTGGTTGGTTTCACATAAAAATTTGCAAGATTCGAGTTTAGAAGATACAGGATTGCAAGGAAAACAAAAAATAAAACTTCAACTTTGTTAACATTTCTTCTCTTAATTTTATTCATAACTCGAAATCGGTTGATTTTAGACGATGAAGTGTTATAATCTACTTTGTAGATACGCGAAGGCTCTTTAAAAGATCACTAATCTATTAATAGATTAGTTAATCCATACCACGAATCGCGCCGCGATTTTTTTTCTATTGGAAAGAGGACAATTTTCTGAGCATTTTGAGACCGCACTTCTATACGGATTATCCATTAGTTTTCGAGAAAACGGCATTTGAAAATCAAAATTTTACATGCATTTTAGATAGGGAATTCATTCGCTCCTGAGTTCTATTGACGGTGCGTGCGTTCTGATATAGTCTTAGTGTTGGCCGTCAGACGCGATTATGCCACCGACGGGTACACATCGAGCACGGCTAACGTGTTTCACCCCTTACGAGTTTCACCCCTTACGAGTTTCACCCCTTTCGAGTTGCACCTTTAGCGAGTTTGTGCTATCTAGAGGGATGTTTTTAGTGAGTCAGAGCTCCGGTCCCCTCCGCTCCGGGCGCTATGAGCCATTTTGACGAACCAACGAACCAAGGCAATCGAGAATCCACCTTAAAAACGAGTTCAGTGTTTATTTTTTAAATTGTTGCATAATGTTGCGTAATATAATTAGTGCGGTTACAAGCAAGGAGTTCAACATGCACGTTGTGCACTCGACGGAATCACAATCGCATCTGACGGCCAACACTAAGACTATATCAGAACGCACGCACCGTCAATAGAACTTTTGTGTTAACGAATTCCCTATCTAAAATGCATGTAAAATTTTGATTTTCAAATGCCGTGTAAAATTTGAAGCGAAGCTTTGCGCCTGTTAGCAGACTATCTAACAGGTTAAAAGGCAATTTTAGTCTACGCCTTGCAAAGTCGCTTCGGTGGAAGTATTCAATCAAACAAGTTGAAATTATACTCGTTTATTCAATTACTTGTAGTCTCTTTTATATTACCGATTTGCTGATTAGTCGATTCATGCGACTTTACAATTTACATTATAATTGCTGATTTAATAACAATATAAATAAGTTCACCTACTTATTGAATATGTGCAGGATTGCAAAATAATATTGTTAATTACTTAAATATTTTCACATACAGGATGGTTTTATAATTAAAATTAATAAATTTTGTGAAGCCAAAAATATCATGTTTAACGTGGTTAAACATGCCGTTTTCTCGAAAACTAATGGATAATCTGCAAAAATGTAATTACAAAAAATGCTTAGAAAATTGTCCTCTTTCTAATAGTGCAAGAGTTGAAGCTCTACGCGTATGGATTGACTGACAGATCCCGGATTATTCCCAAGAAGTATACTAACCTGGACAAAAATTTCTATCAGAAAAGTGGGTACTATCACCACCTCAGAAATTCTCGATGATTACGGGGACACCATATACTATAATATTATCGTTTTAGAGATCGTTGCGGTGCGTAAATTACAAACTTATTTTGCTTTTTAAAATACCCAGAGAATTCCAATGATTTCAAGGAATTCCACTGATTTCCAGGAATTTCCAAGGAATTCTAGGGTTTTCCAAAGAATTCCATTGATTTTCAATTCTAGGGATTTCCAAGGAATTTCCAACGAGTGTACACAAAATTTTCGGGATATTTACCCCTTGGCTAATACTCTACTAGCAGTTTCAGATTCCTTTTGAATTTATATTCAATGCAAATATATTTTTAAATATGTATTAACAACCTCTTCTTATTTTATTAAATTATTAATATACAAAATTATTAATAAGCAGATGTCGCTGCGATTACAATAAAATTCAAAAAAAAAAACAATTTTCAAATTTATTATAATAATAATTTTCAAATAATATTTTAATTTTGACTTCCTGATGATGAATATCATATATTCGAAACATGTCGTCTAACTAATAAAAGAAAATATAAAACGAAGTATAGTACATTTTTAAATAAATAATATAAATTAACTTCATGTTTGTTTATGTTTCATTATGTAGTAAATAAGCAGAAATTTTTTTACATAAAAAAATTTAGAAGTTTTTGAGATATTCAGTTTTTCAGTCTAAAACTGTTTTTTTTTTTCAAAAATAAATTCTGCGGTGAAAAATCATCCTACAGAGTTCTTGCGTTCAAATTAATGGAATTAATTTGGAATTATAGAAATTAATTTGAAATAATAGAAATTAATTTGGAATAATTATAAAAATTAATTTGGAATTATCTAGATTAGATTGAAATTAGATCAATTAGAATGAATTACTGGAGTTTTTTGGAATTACAATAGAATTTAAATTAATTTAAATTGAAAAGTTTTTGCCAAGCTGGCGATCACTCGGAATTAACTTGAAATTTCTTTACTTACTTTGTGATTATTAGAATTAATATGGAATTATCGGCATAAATGTGAAATTATTGGAATTAATGTAGGATTATTGAAATTAATTTGCAATTACTATATTATTTTGAAAATTACGGAAGTAACGTGGAATTAAAGTGAAATTTATTTGGAATTTAAAGTGTTAATTTTAAATTATATTTGGAATTGGAATTGAGTAAGAATCAACTGTAGTGGGTTTTGTCAAGCTGGTGGCGTCAGTCTGAACAAGGAAAATTTTATTTAAATTATTAAAAATAAAGAGAAATTATAAATTAATTGTCGATTTATTAGGTGGAGGTGTCCACTGGGATTTAATAAGACCGGGGTAGAGTTTTGGAAAGCATTTTTAAAGTGAATTAGGAAAGAGTGAGCGTCAGATACTCCCACATGTAGCTCGGCGAGTCCATTTAGTGAGATTATTAAAAATCATACAAATAAAAATTTTTGTGATTATTAAAAAATACGTATCTACGTAAACTACATAGTACCGCAAATTAGAAAAAAAAAACACTTTCTGTAAATTTCAAAAAATTTTTGTTTTTGAATATCCAAGTCAATGTAACTTATATTTAATTTTAATCATGTAAATCAGTGTTTTTCAACCTTTTCGAATATACGATCTCCTTTACAAGTAAAAAATTCTGGCGACCCCCATTATCGCCCGATTATGACCTAAAAAAAAATTACTTAGAACCCCTTAGCAAATAATTTAAAAAAATAATATACTGTGGTGTTTCAAAATCAATTTTTAAATATTTTAATTTCCTTTTATGATAATTTTGTTTATTTTTAATTAACTCATTTGATTTTGTAAATTTGTAAATAATTTGATTTGAATTTGGTTATTTGAGCGCCAATATTTTGTAGGTTGGCGACACTTTATAGAAGGTCGGGGCTTTTTGCCAAAGTGGCGGACGAGAGCGGACGTAGTTGAACATCGCTCTCGCATTATTTTGAGTTTTTATTAATTGGTTTGGATTTGTGAAATTGTTTTATGATAAAAGCAAATAAAGAGTAATTTTGGATTGGATTTGTTTTAATTGGATTTGTGAATGGAAGTTGGATTTTGGTAATTTAAAAATTATAAAGTTGAAGGTAAAGGAACGGTGCGATACCAAGGTCTGGCGGCTTATCGCCACATGCAAATTTATTTAGCGTGCCCATCGTTAAAATTGAATTTAGTTAAAATTTTATATTTAAAATCTGAGCTAGCCGGAACAACAAAAAAATCATTACATCTAAATTGTCGCCAAAACGTGGGGCTGGATATTGTTGAACCTACTTTTACCCTGAGATTAATATTAATAATTAAAAATTAAAAATGGCTAGTCAATCATGGGAAGACTGGATAGATGAAACAAGATTCAATAATCTTTTGGAAATGGAAGAACAAGAAAACAGACAAGCGGAAGAAAGAGAAAGATGGGATATAAGGAATTATCCCAGAAATAGAAGACAAATACAAGGATGGTATCACTGGGAAAACATGGAAAGAAGACACGGATACACACTGGAATTAAATGAAATTAGAGACCGGGTCGCTGAAAGAAGAGAGAGAGAACAATTCGAGAGAGATCGAAATAATTTGGATATAGTAAACGAAAATTTGGTTTTGGAAAATAAAAATTTAATTGGCAATGAAAATGTAAACTTGGAAAGTAAAAATTTGGATATAGTAAACGAAAATTTGGTTTTGGAAAATAAAAATTTAATTGGCAATAAAAATGTAAACTTGGAAAGTAAGAATTTGGATTTAGTAAATGAAAATTTTGTTTTGGAGAATGAAGGTTTGGTTTTGGAAAGTGATAATTTAATTGGAAATCAAAATGTAAAATTGGACAGAGAAGATTTTAATTTGGTAAAGGAAAATTTGGTCATGGAAAATAAAAATTTTGAAGTCCAAGAAGTAAGCGAAAATTTGATTTATGCAAAAGAAAATGAAAGAAAAATTAGACAAATAAAAGAAGAATTGGAAAAAAGAACTCTAATTAAGGAAAATGAAAAATTGATAAGGAAAAATAATTTGGATCTTGAAGCTGAAGATTTAAGTTTGGAAAATAAAAATTTAATCAATTTGGAAAATGAAAATTTAATGCTAATAAATAAAAATTTGGAAGAAAGTTTGGTTTTAGAAAATACAAATTTGGACTTAAATAATAAAAAATTGGATTCTGAAAATGAAAATGGAAATCTGGAAAGAAAATGGGATGAGAAAGAATTCAATGAAAGGTGGAGAAAATTCCACGAAACAGGAAAGAAAAAGAACGTTATCAAAAATTTGAAGAAAAGATTAAAAATTTTGGAAAAACGAAAACAAACAATGATTTACATAGAACAGCTAGAAATGGAAAATGAGATATTGGAAATCTCACAAGACATTTTGGATGATATTGTCGATGATTTGGATTTTAATTTGGTTATGGAAAATTTGGTTGTGGAAAATTTGGTTACGGAAAATAAAAATTTAATTAGAAATGAAAATTTAAATTCTGAGATGGAACAAAATGGTTTGGAAAACAAAAGTATTATTCTGGATACTAACAAGTCATTAACCGATGAAAGTTTTCAATTAATGGATCGAGAAAAAGAAATTATCCCGGAAATTAAAAGTTTGGCTCCGAAAGATAAAAAATTAAGTTTGGTAGAAGAAAATTTGAATTTGAATTTGGTAAATAAAAATTTTGAAGTCCAAGAAGAAATCAAAAATTTGGATAATTCCAATAAAATGGAAAATAAAAGCTTAGAAATTTATGAAATGGAAAAATTAAACAATTCTATTATTTTGCAAAACAAAAATTTGGAAATCAAAGAAATTATGGAATGTGAAAAAAGTAAAAATATTTTGGAAAATGAAGTTTTGGTAATTCATGAATTGGAAAATTTAAACAAAAGTGAAGATAAAAAAAATGAGAACGTACTTAATGCTGAAAATAAAATTTTGGAAGTCAAAGAAATTGTGGAAAATGGAGGGAAGCTGATTTCAATTCAGGAGGAGTGGATAAATGCGAACAGAAAATGGTGTTCAGAATATGAAATCCGACTGGAAGAAATATTTAAAAAAATGGAAAAAAAAATCATGGATACCGTAAAAAAAAATAAAAATTTAAGCTTGCATAAAGAAGATTTTAGTTTAGAAAACGATGGACACTTGGATAAAGAAAGAGACATAATTCCAAAGGTGCAAAAGCTGGTCAAAGAAGAAGAAAACAGTTTTGAAACTGAATATCCGAAAAATTTGGAAAATGGAAATGTTGATAATTTAAACCATAAAAAATTGATTCATTTGGAGGAGGAACATTTGGATAATTGTAAAAATAAAAATTCGACTGAAGAGGATATTAATTTGAAAAACAATAATTTAATTTGTCAAAAAGATGAAAACTTAATCGATTTAAATGAAAATAATTTAATTACACAGGAAAGTCAATTAATGGAAAACAATCTAAAATTGGAAGATAAAAATCTAGACTTTAAAAATGAAATGGATTTGGAAAATAAAAGTTTAAATGGACAAAAAGATAAAGATTTGGAAGATGATAAATTAATTGGTTTGAAAAATCAAAATTCGGTTTGTTCAAAAAATGAAAATAAAAATCAAGTCAATTTGAAAGGTGGAAATGAATTATTTGGGTTAAACAGTGATTTGATCAATTCAAAGAACGAAAGTTTTCAAAATTTAACGAATGGAAGGTTAATTAATTTGGAATTATTGCAAAACAATAATTTAATTTATGTGAAAAATGAAAATCTTATTAATTTAAATAACAAAATAATTGGAAGACAAAATCAAATATTGGACAATAATTTAACAGATAAAAACTTAAATAAAATGAAAACTAATTTGGATGTCGGAAATGATAGTTTAGAAGAAAAATTGGATATGAAAAATAAAAATCTACACAAAATAGTTGCTTCAGAAAATGAAATTTTAGATTTGAAAAATGAAAATTTGGATGAGGATTTGATTATTGATTTGGAGGTCAAAGATAATAATTTAAAGAGAAAATTGAATATCAAAAATAAAAACTTACACAAAAATTTGGACTCGGAGAATAAAATTTTAGATTTCAAAAATAAAAACTTGGATAAAAATTTGAATTTAAAAAATGAAAACTTGCATAAAATTATCGATTCAGAAAATGAAATTTTGGACTTGAAAGATGCAAATGGGATTAATTTGAAACAAAAAAATGAATTGGAGATGGGAAAATTGGAGGAGTCGCAGGAGAGGACGATGATGGAATCCAATCCAATAAAAGATGGACTGATAACGCCAAGACCGGAACCGAAAAGGAAGAAAAGATGGAGATTTATGAATTTAACTTTAATTTTAGGTACTGAGAGGAAGCATCCACCTACACCCAGAATCGTGATGTGGAAGTCCATCAGATACAAATAAGCGAAGAGTAGATTTTGAAAAGCCACGGGAAGAGGATTTTCTTTCGATCATCGACGATGATTTTCAAGAAAACCCGGAGGAGTAAAGATGTGGTGTTTCAAAATCAATTTTTAAATATTTTAATTTCCTTTTATGATAATTTTGTTTATTTTTAATTAACTCATTTGATTTTGTAAATTTGTAAATAATTTGATTTGAATTTGGTTATTTGAGCGCCAATATTTTGTAGGTTGGCGACACTTTATAGAAGGTCGGGGCTTTTTGCCAAAGTGGCGGACGAGAGCGGACGTAGTTGAACATCGCTCTCGCATTATTTTGAGTTTTTATTAATTGGTTTGGATTTGTGAAATTGTTTTATGATAAAAGCAAATAAAGAGTAATTTTGGATTGGATTTGTTTTAATTGGATTTGTGAATGGAAGTTGGATTTTGGTAATTTAAAAATTATAAAGTTGAAGGTAAAGGAACGGTGCGATACCAAGGTCTGGCGGCTTATCGCCACATGCAAATTTATTTAGCGTGCCCATCGTTAAAATTGAATTTAGTTAAAATTTTATATTTAAAATCTGAGCTAGCCGGAACAACAAAAAAATCATTACAATACATATAAGCGCAACACACAATACCATATATTTATAATTTTGTGTGTTACGCACACAATATTTTATATTATTTTACCTAGCTTGCGACCCCTCAGCAAGACGTCGATACCCCCCTAGGGGTCAACAAAACAATTGTTTTATTTTACTGCTGGCGACCGGTGGCACCAAAGTCCTTTAATGCCGCTCATCGTGTAAATGAAATTATGTCAATTATTGTAATGGATCCAAATCAAACAAATATTTTTCAAACTGTCGACGTTTCGAAGACTTTATCTCCTCATTCTCAATGATCCTATCCCATCCAAAAATTGTAATGCTCAATTTCCTTTATGTTTAAAAAAATTGCTGGGTTCAGATGCTAAATAAATTTATTTGATTAAGTGTCAAGTGCTTTATCAGTCTGAATCCGAAACTAAATGATTTAATTTAACAATTAAATTAATTTCTCTCTATTTTTTATTTTAATATTTACTCGTTTAAAACAAAAAATTACAAAACTCAATATCGATTTAATCAATCAAGTTAAGAATTTATATAATCAGATATCAATTTTACAATAAATTCTTATTAATTTATTTTTTTTATTACATCATACATACATTACATACATACATTACTATAAAGATAGTCTCTTACAATCTACTGAGCTGGAGAATAACCTGACGGGTTACTGTAAAATCCTGTCGTAGTAGGATTATAGCTGGGAGAAGTAGGAGAATAACGTGGCGAGGTACTTTGAAATCCTATCGAACTAGGATTATAGCTGGGAGAAGTGGGATAATAGCGTGGCGAGGTGCACTGAAATCCTGTCGAAGTAGGATTATAGCTGGGAGAAGTAGGATAATAGCGTGGCGAGGTGCACTGAAATCCTGTCGAAGCAGGATTATAGCTGGGAGAATAACCAACAGCCACTTTGGATGCTAAAATTGTTGAAGCGTTTGGTGAAGAATCTCTTTTAGGCCAGACAGTACTTTCTTTGGCAGCTTTGACGGCAGAACCTGTTTGGGCAGGCGGCACTTGCGTTTCGCATTTTTCTACATTCAACAACAAATCTATACAACCCGTGCCTATTCTAGGCATCTGCCCTAAAATTAAATTTTCCGACACGCCCTTCACCGGATCCACTTGGGCGTGACAAGCGGCTTCCAATAACACATCGACGCTTTGTTCAAAGGAGCATTTCATAAGAGGGCCCACGTCTTGCTTGTTAATGCCGTGTCGGGTTATGGGCATCAATTTACCATTGGCAGACATTGTGTCGCATAACAGGGTAAGATGTCTGTTGTTGACGTACAGACCGTAAAATTGAAATACGGTGCTCATTTCCTTTTCGATTGTCTTCCGAGCAGCTTCTATGCCCAAAACTTTAAACGTTTCCCAAATGTCGTTGGTCACGGTACGGTTGCTATCTACTTCGGGGTCGCCAAAAACTGCGGCTAAATTTGTACCGTCAGTTTCGAGCACCCATTCGGATACAAACTCTACGTTGCCATTCTCGTTCACGACTCTTCTCTTCTTCTCATTCGCTTGCGGTTTGTTCAAGTAAATTTTGGATATTTCGGGAATTCCTTTTAAAGTGGTTTCTCCAAGCAAGGTATCTTCTAGGCACTTGATAAGCTTTTGGTCTTCCATCTTGGATTTATCCGCGTTTTCTTCGCTTTCTGCTGAATCGTCCAAAATTCGAATGCGTAAAACCAATTTTTCCGCATTGTCGTTGCTGAAGAGGCAAAGTAAATCGCCGCCGAAATCTGATTGGATCGTTGCAGCTATTTGCTCCATGGAGAGTTTCTTATTCATCATTTTCTTGTCGTCGATCTCCAGGCGTAACAACCACGGCGAAACTTTGGTTGCATCGAAATCGGGAATTTCGTAAAAGTCGTCGACAAACTCTTGATCCTCCCGAATGACGGTGTTGCGCGGATCTGGATCGTAGAAAATAGCCGAGCTAACCGTCACCGATTTCAAGGTACTGTGCTCCAAACGACACAACACATTTTGAGCCTTCTCCAGATCGCAGGCCACTTGCTCCTTCAAATACACCGTCATGGAAGGGGCTTTGGGATTTTTCGAGACGTCGATGATTTCTTTCAAACGCGGCACACCAAGAGTGACGTTTTTAGACGACACTCCGGCAAAATGAAAAGTGTTCAAGGTCATCTGAGTTGCGGGCTCTCCCATGGATTGAGCGGCAAGCGAGCCCACCATTTCTCCGGGTTGCACTCTCGCAAGCTGAAACTGTGATTCTATTTCGCTCATCAACCATTCGAAGGCATCGGCGCTTAATTTGTATTCGGATACAGATTTCGTGTTCAACATCGACCGGGCCAAGCATTGGAAGAGCAGCGTAGCGTTGTCGTTTGCCGTTTTCGATATCTCATCATCGCTTCCGGGTATCGGAGCGCACTTCTCCAATAATTCCCTAACTCCTTGCACGACTTTTAACGGCGACAAATCGGTGGGTTTTCTCTTATTAATGCGGAACATCTTTTGAGCATTCCAAATCAATCTTTCAAAGTTGCATGGCAAAACAACTCTGGATTCTCCGGTGGGGAAAATCTCCATTAGCACATTTCGGTCTCGCTTCAATTGCGCCCATTCGCGTTCCAATTCGGACACAACCTCGTCCGAAATCGAGAGATCCCTATTCACGTCTTCGCTAAAGTTTCGTTTCAAGTAACTTTCGTTTGTTACATCGAACCTGTATTTTTTCTCGAACTCGGCGCTGTTCAGTTTCAACGTAGGCAAATTTTGAAACTCCAAGTGTTCGCCGGCTAGTCCATCTTCTCCGTAACTGCATTGTATCATCATTTTTGACGACGGGTTCCTCACCGTTCCGTCGTATGCCACCATAACCGATTCCATAGCCTTGATGAGCCTACGTTGGATGTATCCAGTTTCGGATGTTTTGCAAGCAGTATCGATGATACCCTCCCGACCACCCATAGCGTGGAAGTAGAACTCTTGCGGCGTCAGACCCGAATAATAAGAATTTTCGACGAAACCTCTCGCTTCGGGACCGGTGTTGTCTTTCGTGAAGTGCGGAAGGGTACGCCTCAAGTTACCGTTTGAAATTCGTTTACCTTCCACGTTTTGTTGGCCCACGCAAGCCACAATCTGCGATATGTTAATGTCGGAACCCTTCGATCCGGCCATCACCATCGTTTTAAACTTATTATATTTCGTCAGAGATTTTTTGACCGAACTACCTGTTTTGTCGCGAGCTTCGTTCAAAAGTCTATTGACTTCGTTTTCGAAAGTTTGTTTCAAATTATTACCCGGCGTCGGTTCCAGTTCCAAGTTGTAAGTTTTTCGTGTAATTTCGGCTACTTCCGCTTTGGCTTGTTCGATAGATTTTCTAATTTCCAACCGGGTTTTGGGATCGGCAATCGTGTCACTGACACCAACGGAATGACCGTGGATGCTAAGCAGCCATTCGTTTACGACGGTTTGAATGTGTCCATAAAATTCTCCACAAACTTCGTGTCCCAGCTCTAGCATGCAAACGTGAAGCAAAGAGCCGGCAGAAGCACCCAAAGTCTTCTTGCATAACGTTCCCATTAGCAATTGACCGTTTTCGATCAAAACTTTCGTATCGTCGGGCGAAATCCATTTGTACGGACCACTGTCTTCTTCGTCGGAATGCGCCGAATGCGTTCTCATCACGTTCAACTCGCCTGGAATTATTATCGAAAACAACTGCTTTCCTGTCCAATATGGCACGGGTTTCACGATGGCAGGTTTGGGCAACTTTCCATTCCAACTCGGCAAGAACATCATCAAATTTAAAAATTGTTCGCGATCCAGAAAAACGTCTCGTCTTGTCATGTACATAGCGGCGACGAGGGTATCTTGCACGATGCCCATAACCGGTCTGTTTGCTTGAGGCGTTATAATTTGTCGAGAGGTGATGTGCAACATTTCGACTTCCGCTCGCACCGGGTCACTTTGGGGAACGTGCATGTTCATTTCGTCTCCATCAAAATCCGCGTTGTATGGGGTCGTGCAACTTAAATTCAATCGGAAAGTTGAGTAAGGGAGCACTTTGACGCGATGGCCCATCATGCTCATCTTGTGTAAGGTGGGCTGACGGTTGAACACAACTAAATCGCCATTTATAAGGTCCCGTTCCACCTTGTCGCCTATTTCGAGGTTTAATTTCGATGTATCTTTCAGATAGCGCAAATTGACGCGCTCTCCGTTTTGGCGTAGAATATATTTTGCCCCTGGATATTTCGTCGCTCCATTGCGCACCATCACCAACAGTTTCTCCATATTAAGAGACGTAACATATTCGGGATAAGTCATGTTTTGTGCTATGGCTTTGGGCACTCCAAGTTCGTCGATTCTAAGGTTGGGATCCGGAGAGATCACGGAACGAGCGGAAAAATCGACACGCTTCCCCATAAGGTTTCCTCTAATCCGACCACTCTTGCCTTTCAATCTACTGGTTATCGATTTTAAGGGCCTTCCGGATTTTTGTGCAGCTTGCTGTAAGCTAGCCCCCTCGTTGTCCACAAGAGTGGCGACATGGTATTGCAACATTTTAATATTTTCCGACAACACGTGCGGGGGCGCGCCTTTTTCTTCGTTTGTCTGCAATTCAATGTTTGCTTTTAAGATGTCGGCTAATTTACGGGTCAAATCATCTTGGCATGTTTTCGAACCCATGACGACCGGCGGTCTCACTACATTAGGAGGAACCGGCAAAACTGTCGCGATCATCCACTCGGGTCGTGAATATTTGGGATCCATTCCTAGAGCGCAGCAATCTTCGTCAGTGATTCTTTTAAAAATATTTAAAACTTCTTCCGCCAATAGATTCCGTTTTTGTTGTGGAACGCCTTCGTCGGATTCCTTCCATTCCGCCGTCAAATCGAGACCCGATCTTCGAATTGTGGGTTGATAACTTCCACACCCGCGATCTGGATTACACACTTTTTGGTCTTTGCACAAACCGTACACCAGATTTAAACGTTGCACGGGCTTTTTCCTGGTCGTCTTCAATGCTTCTTCAAAATGGTTTTGTTTTTTGGAATTGACTATCAATTTGCTGCACTCAAAGCAGACGCAGCGCAGAATTTTGATAGTTTTATTGATGAAGCTAACGTGAAAAACTGGTTTGGCTAATTCGATATGACCAAAGTGGCCCTGACAATTGTCCCAATCGCCATTACATGTTATACATCGCACAGTTTTATCGCACGTTCCCATTCTGGGATCCATCAAGCCACCCAGTCTCGGAGTACATCCTTCCATAATTTCGGTACATTGTACCTGCGCCACAGAGGTGCTACGAATATCTTCTGGACTAAAAATTCCAAATTGCACACTTTTAACAGTTTTTAAAGCAGCGTTGCTTTCGATTAATGCCATTGCGATAATTATCTAGATGTTTGACTGATTTTAGATCGATATTCAAAGTTGAGTAAGGATAGTTACCCTATTATTTCAAAAGTTTAACCTCTATAGAGAAATTGATTCGATGATCCGTCAAGTATCCGTTGATCCGTTAAGTATCCTTTGATCCGTTAAGTATCCTTTGATCGGATTAGTATACTACAATAGTAGTGAACGTTAGTGTAATTGATGCGATGATCCGCTGTTCCGTTAAGTATCCGTTGATCGAGTTGAAAAGTAAACTTGAGAGTAGCTGATGAATTCAAAGAAACGTCAGCGAACCTACACATAATTAAACACAATAAAATTATTGCTATTTTATAATCCAATAATTAATTTTTACCTCCAATAAAAAAAAAATTTTTTTTGGAGGTAATAAGGTAATGAAAAAAAATTTCAAATTTTTTTTTTACATTTTCGAGATCACCGTGTTCAGAAACGTAAACTTCGTGTCCCAGCTCTAGCATGCAAACGTGAAGCAAAGAGCCGGTAGAAGCACCCAAAGTCTTCTTGCATAACGTTCCCATTAGCAATTGACCGTTTTCGATCAAAACTTTCGTATCGTCGGGTGAAATCCATTTGTACGGACCACTGTCTTCTTCGTCGGAATGCGCCGAATGCGTTCTCATCACGTTCAACTCGCCTGGAATTATTATCGAAAACAACTGCTTTCCTGTCCAATATGGCACGGGTTTCACGATGGCAGGTTTGGGCAACTTTCCATTCCAACTCGGCAAGAATATCATCAAATTTAAAAATTGTTCGCGATCCAGAAAAACGTCTCGTCTTGTCATGTACATAGCGGCTTTCATGAGCCGGCTTTTTATGAAAATTGGTTTTCATAACTCCATTAGGAAAAGTCTCTTATTTCAGTAGGCTCCACATGTCATGAAAGTTACTCTTTTCCGCACTAGTGCGTGAAAAGTAATTTTCCCCGCACTAGTGCGTGAAAAGTAAAAAATACATCGAGTTTAAAAAATTATTTATTGACCGTAAAATTAACAACATTTTTGCAATTTTGCAAATAAACCTGAGACGGCACAGCTTCTGCAGTATCTGATGATGTTGAAGGTTGCGGTTGCATAGTGGGCATGACAGCAAGTTGTCCCAAAATCTTCGTAGCCACGTCTAGCTTCTTGGTTTCGCAGTCTTCAATATACCTTTCAGCGACAGCATCGCTCTTCCATCCTCCGTACCGCTTAAGGGTAGTTATGTCGGCCCCGGCATTAACCAACAAAGTGGCTGATGTTCGTCGAAAACAGTGACCAGTGTAGCTGGCGGGTTCCTCCACTTGGAGGTAACTTGCGATATCGATTACTCGCGATATAAAAATTTAGAAGATCGTCATCGGGCTGATAAAGTGTTAGAGGAAAAAGCTTGGGAACGTGTAAAATCTAACGACGCCACCTTTGGTGAAAAAGCCGCAGCTTGGACTGTTACTACTGCAATGAAAGGTAAAAGAAAATTCGGTATGGGATGTCGCAAGCGTAAGACCTTATTCGGCAAAGGAATTATAAAGAAAATATTACGCGGTACTGGAAAAGATAAAAATAATATCAAAAATGTTCTCGTCATGGCAAAGAAAGTAATCAAAAGTATTGGAGGTAAAAAGAATGTTAAAATTCCTAGGGTAATACCCTTGCCCAAGGAAGGTGGTATTTTACCTTTTCTAATACCCCTATTCGCGGGACTATCAGCGGTTGGAGCGTTGGCCGGAGGTGCTTCGGGTATAGCCTCGGCCGTCAATAAAGCAAAATCGTCACAACGGCTATTGGATGAAGGTCAAAGACATAACAAAACGATGGAAGCTATAGCCATGGGGAAGAAAGGTGAAGCATTATATCTCAAACCGTACAAGACAGGAAGCGCATTATTTTTGAAACCATATTCAAAAAACTGAATAATTTGCCTCGGAGACCTCTAACTGATTTTGATTTAAGAAAGTATGCCGCCGATGTTCCTAATTTTAGAGGCGTATTCATGCGCGATACATTACCTTCCAAACCTAAAACTCATGAAAGAGGTATTGTCAACTTGGACTTGAATTCTAACACTGGTACTCATTGGGTTGCTTACAAGAAATCTAAAAATAATGTATTGTATTTTGATAGTTTCGGAGATTTGAGGCCGCCGATAGAACTAGTAAAATATTTTAAAAATTGTAAAATTGTTTATAATTATAATCGAGTCCAATCGTATAACACGATTATTTGTGGTCATCTATGTTTAAAATTTTTATATGAATAAATATTTATAAAAAACTATCGTTATTGCTTTTTAATCTTTACATTATAATAAATATTTATAAAAAGTGAAATTTGATTTAATCATGTCGTATACCTTGACCTTAACGGGTATAGGCAATGAATTAAGTGTTGATTATTATCCTCCAATTCAATTAGATCCTAAATACGAATATGTTTTAGGTCTGATTGGATTTTATGGATGTAATTCGATAAAAAATATTTATAAAGGCAATGACAAATTTTATTATGGTGAACATAAGATTTGTAATATTCCTCACGGTGCTTACAAAATAAATGAGTTGTATGACATCATCAAAGCCGATGTCGGTGATAAATTTGTGTTGAAAGCAAACACCAATACTTTAAAATGTGAAATTACATCGCCGTATAAAATTGATTTTACTAAAAGGATTTTCTAGAAAAATTTTACAACCGAACATAAAATACGAATCCGATCTAGATGTTCGTATAATGCGAGCAACCAACATACAAGTCACCTGCGGAATTGTATCACAATCGTACAGGAATGAGTCAGAAGGTCATGCAATTTTCGAATTTGATGTTTCGGTGGAACCTGGATATAGATTAGTTAAGGAACCCAGCATACCTATATATTTACCTGTACTGACTAATACTATACATAACATAAGTCTTAAATTGGTAGATCACACAGGTGAATCAGTTGATTTTGGCTCCGAACAAGTTACAATTCGTTTAGAATTAAAACGTAATGGGCTTAAATCTTAATAATATAAAAATACCCAACCTCACATCCAACATCATTAAATCAACCCACTCCGAAGGTGTAACACCTGCAGAAATAAAAATTTTAGAGTCTTTGGGTTATCGAGTAAAAAAATGCAGGAAGAACAATCATTAAGTACTATTTTTACGGACGTTTATCACGAGGATTTAATCGTCGAAAATGCTCTACATACATACCATCCATACAATAATTCATTTTCCAACTCGGACGAGATTAGAATCGTGATCGAAAAGGGTGAGCTAATCACGGCCACTTATGCCAGCAAAATTTATATCGAGGGTACAATCACTCCAAAAGATGCTACCAAACTATATGAACTTAACGACCCATTATTTTTATTCGAAGAAATACGCTATCAGCTTGGTGACGTCGTTATTGATAGTTGTAGAACTCCAGGCATTTCGTCATTAATTTACGGTCGTTGCGGATATAGTAAAGATGATGTCATTGCATTATCTAATGCGGGGTATAGTCTTTCCAATGGTAAATCACAAATATACGATTCGGAAAAGAAAAATTTTACAGTCATGATACCTCTTAATCATGTTCTTGGTTTTGCATCATGTTATCGCAGAAATATTTTGAACAGTAGACAAGAACTTATTCTTATCAGATCAAAATCAGATGAAGACGTCTACAGAGGCGATACCGAGGTGACAATAAAAATTACCAAAATTAATTGGAAAGTACCCCATATAACTCCAAGCGATTCTGCAAAGTTGGGAATCTACAACCACATAAATCGTGAAAAGGAAATCGAAATTGGCTTTCATGCTCGACATTTATTCCATTACCCAGCACTTCCAACCCATACAAACATGTTGATTTGGGCGATTCAAAACACCGTTCAAAACAGACGCCCTCGATGGTTATTTATTGCTTTCCAAAGTAATAAGCGAAATAATCGATTAGAAAATGCCTCCACTCTATCCCAATGTAACATTAATGATGTTATAGGATTTATAAATCATGTTCGATATCTTTACGAAAAAAGACATAACGACTTTAATAAAAAACGCTGCGTACTAGCATATGATGACTATTTAAATTTTCAAAAAAATTATTATGATAAGGTCGAACCTATTTATGATTTTGAGCATTTTTTAAAAGAACCAATTTTCGTCATTGACATGTCTAAACAACACGAAAAGGCTGAAGACCCAATATTGAGCGTTAAACTGGAATTACAAGCTTCAACAGATTTCCCCTCTAATACCATTGCTTATGCTTTACTTCTGACCGACTCTGTATATAATTATAATCCGTTTACTGGTGTTGTTAATCAAGTGTAAAATTAATTTTTTAAATAACTTTATTAAATTAATAATGATGTTAATCTAATGTAACAACACTTTTTTATCAATTTGATAATAAAAAAACTTAAAGACTTTTCATTGTTTTTTATTTAATGTGACTCACACATACAAAAAAATTCTTACAGTTATCTATAAGAAAATAATTATAATATAAAAATAGATAATAATAAACGATATAGAAATTCAGAGCATAAAATCTCGTTTATTTGTTTATTAGTAATATTTTTTAATAGAGCCATTGTGTGATATTTTAATTTTTAGTTAATTTGATAAGCACCATTTCTTAGTAATTGATTCATATATTAAATAAATTACAATTAGTCATATTTAAATACGATTTTAAAAATAATTGTTCTTAAAACTATAAATGAAAAAGGAAATTTTTATAATTTCTTTATTAAATCAATTGCGTATTTCTTATACAAGGTTGATTCTATTGTAATACGCAAGAACCATAAGGGGGTTTATTGATAGCGAAATCGTCCACATCTTTGTATTCCAATAAAGGAGTAATTTCAGGGAAATTTTCATCAGAATCATTTGTAGATAATTTCAAGCAATTTATAGCTATTGAATTTAATAGCATTTCGAATCTTCCGGAAATATCATAACTTTGATATTCAACTTTTGTAGATGGCTTTGAATCATTTTCAGGTATTGAATTAGGTAAACTTTTTATTCCGCATACATCTTCTCCAAGAAATGGGCAACGTCGAGACCATTTTTTATGTTCTACCATAGGATCGTCACCAATTTTCCAATCGCCAATAACGATTGAACAAAATGCGCACCGCACACTATCGCCATTTCTTAAATTATAAAATCCAGCTTTAGCCAACTCATTTGCATTTACGCAGGGGTATTTCCAATCTCTAAAAGAAAATAGGCGATCTTCTTCTTCTGTATATACACCCATGTTCTTCATATAGTAATTGCTTAGATAAGTAATAAACATACTGCATCACCTTTTATAACAAACTACCTGTCCCATAGTACTTTGCTAATGCTTATATAGACACAAAAAACTCAATATTAAAAATAATTTCATTTATTATCAACTTAATATAATTACATATTACAGCATTATTACAATAATCTTTTCATACAATTTAATACAATTGTTAATTATTCTTACAAAATTTTACTATTCTGTTTCTAAAGCACATTTGGCACCATAATTGTTTACTCTCTATCATTTCACGCAATTCCATCCAGGTAATTTGGTCTAGGTTTCCCTGGTAATTTAATGGTAATTTTTCTTCTTCCACATTACTTATCATTGTACGATTATGATTATAATCATCCGCACAACATACGCAAACTTTACCGTATTACCTCCAATCAATTTTAAAAAAAAATTGGAGGTATGGTAATCGAAAAAAAATTTCAACTTTTTTTTTTTGCATTTTCGAGATCACCGTGTTCAGAAACGTAAAGATCTGCAAAAAGTAAAATAAAAATTTCTGTGTCGGTCTGTCTGTCGGTCTGTCTGTCTGTCTGTCGTCAAATTTTGTCGATCGATTTGCTTCCGAGCCATCCAACCAATTACGACCAAATTTGGTATGGTGGTAGGGTTCACGGTGGAAAGGTGAAAATAAGGTTTTCGTCGCGATCTATCAATCAGGAGTGCCACCACAAGAAAATAATACGGGATTTTAAAAAAATATTTTGTCTTGCGATATGTTATTTTAAAGGCCTTAAAAGGCTTTATCCAGAATAGGTAAAATTAATCTTCTATCTGTCGTCTGTCAAAAATCACAAGTTGTCAAAGTTGAAACTTTAAGAGTGAATAACTCAAGAAATGCTGAAGGGATCTTTCCCAAATTTGGTACGTAGGTACATTGATCCTAATGGATATGAGAGCATATGTAATCCTTCGATAGAAATCACTAATGCAACATGAAAAAAATAAAATTAACTTTTTTGGCAAAAACATGAAAAAAGTTTTTGTCGATCGATTTTCTCCGGCATTTCTACGTCGATTGCAATCAAACTTATTGGACGTATGCCTCGTGGGCTGGAATGGTGAAAATAAGGTTTTGCCAGAGAAATCTTCACCAGGGCCACCACAATAAAATAAAAAAAAAAAATGAAAATGTCGTCGTATCTCCGGAAATGTTTAACCGATTCAGCTAAAATTTGGTGTGTCGATGGAGCTTTGAAAGTATAAGTATTGGTGAGAAAACAAACCGAGCCAATTGTAACAGGGCGGGGCAGGTCAGAAAAATTATAGAAAATATTAACTGAAATCTTAATTTATATATTTTTTGTGAGAATTTGTCAGATGGCTGGCAAAAATAAAACAATATATTCTAAATTTTAATAAACGTCATAATTTTGTGACATATGTGTCAAAATTAGGTTAATGTTGATTTGTATACCGAGTGCAGCATAAGAATTGAGTTTAGGGCTTGTAACAATTAATTTTAGAATACAAAAATAGGTGGTTCGGTGGGAAATATTTTATAATATGGTCGTACGGACTGACGGAACGTTACTTTATAAGTAAAAGGTTCTGCCACTAGGTAGCGACCAAGTTTAGGCTGTTTGTTAAATTTGTTTGCAAATGTTTTCAGAATCAGTAAATCGACAGTCAGTAATTTACAAAAATTTATTTTCGAAAAATCCGCTAGATGACCGAAAAAATTTGTTGTACCAATCTTGGAGAAATTTTATTTGTGACTTCTTACGGTATTATGTGACGTATATAAATATTTTGGAAAAAATTCAGTGGCGTACAAAAATAAAAAATTTTTTTCATTTTAGATTTTGTTAAAAAAACTTTTATAGATAGATTTAGGGTAGGGGGTGATACATATAGATATTTTTGCCAGGGTTCCCGATATCTTTGTTAAGGCTACCACAATAGAAAACAAAAATGAATATTATGTCATCGTATCTCCGGACAAAATTTTTTTCATAAAATTTAGTCGCTATGTTTATGCGACGCGACTCTGTTAATAACAACATAAGCAGTAGAAGGTCAGAACAGAATATTGAAATTGATAAATAACAATATTATAAATAGTTACGCCATCTATTAAGATAATTCATAGTCCAAATGACACATTATAACCTTAAATAAATATAAGTTAGTTAAGTTCATAGTTTTTGTCTGGAACTACGCCATTTATTAGATTATTTCTCATCCAAATGATATAAATCACGATAGTAATAAAAACATAAGCAGTAGAACGTCAGAACATAATAATATTGAAAGTGATTAATTACGTATTTTCGATAAAAATCAATATTTAATTACAATACGTTTGTTATTTTGTTTGATTTAGGTAATTGCAATTACTTCTAATTGTGTTGTTTCTTTGTTGTGCGTTAAATAGTTATTTTGTGTTAATAAATTGTGCGTTTGAAACGGATGCTCTTTCATTTGCACTGAAAAGGAAGTTACATTCTCCAATAAATTGAGTTCCCATCAACTGCTTCTTCTTTGTGGCCACAAGCAGTGAATAAGACTTCCGCTGCAGAATAACAAGTTTGTTCCAATTTTATATAATTAAATTAATATCTATAGTGTTATACAGTGAAATCTGTATATGCCGGAATCTGCAAGAGCCGGAATCGTGTGCATAACGGAATTTGTCTGTGGTCCCGAATTATTGGTTTACATTACTGGGTTAAATGAATTTCATAAGCCGGAATCTGACTAACGTGAACACGGAAAGCTTATTTTAATTCCCATGCGTGTAAATTTAACTGCATAAGTCGGAAGCGAAATTAAGTTTATTTATAAAATTGCGATGTAAGACGTACGACATTTTTATCCAATGTTTAGACTACTCTAGTAATAATTTCTTCTGCGGTATATTATTTTACAATGCATACATATCAAATAATATTGCGTTACAGCAGCATGCAAATGAATCATTTTTTCATTTGCTGTTTGCTTTCTGCATATCTTGCATTTTTTTGTGTAAACGTTTATTCGTAGTCCATTATGTATTATAATAATTAACAAAATACATTTTTATTAAATTGTTTACTATAAATCACGGATGTATAATATAAGAGGTGAGCTTACAACAGTAGATCGCGTGGCCTTCGAAAGCGCCCTGCTGTATTAGACAGAGACAGACAACTAGCTGCTCGTAGTAATAGAGGTTTTATGTATATTAATATAAGAAATATTATTTTAGAGACCTACAAGAAATAAATAAAGAAATTATTTATTTAATTACAGTCTTAGGTACAATTATAATCAATATTATGTATAATTTTGAACTTAACAAGTTCGTAAGGATTTTAAATAAAAATACATAAGAAATATAATAATTTTATTAAATTCAAAATAACTAAATTCTAAGTGAATGAACTATAATGATTATTAGTTTCAAGATTTAATGTAATTTTGTCTATTTATGAAATGTCAAACAGAATAAAAAATGAAAAACTGAGAAAATGAGAGAAAGAAAAAATCTTCAAATGAGAAAAAATTACTAAAAAGCTGAAACTAATACAAAAGTTGTTTTGAAATTATAGAAAATTTATTTTAGGCGACTTTTGATAAGTAATAATTTAAATATTTCAGTCATTATGACCTATGCAATTTTGATTTTTTCTTATCAACGGCTGACTTTTTTTAATTTTCTTTGCTCTTGTCTGTAAATATTGCTTAACTCGCATACATGTATAATAAAAATAAACCTCTTTTGATACAATTTCGTCCCGATGTAGTACTTGGCAACCAAACTTTATTAATTTGTTTTGTTCAAGATTTAACAGAACTAAACAAAACGTTAAAATAATAAATTTTAACAGTAAAGTAAAGAAATACAATACGTAGAAAAATCGTTACTATAAAACCAAAAAGACATTAATTATCACTTGACAAGATTAAAAAAAAATATATTTAAAAATGAAATATTTCCGTAAAAAGATTAAACATTAAAAAAATAATGAGTAATTACGTTATAAGGCCTTATTTCACTGTTTTTGCAGATCTTCAGACGTACCTAACTCTAAATTGAATGAAAAATTTAAAAAATATTTAGAAAAACAAGATAATATTTGAACCAAATTTAACAATTAATGACTAAAATATTCAAAATAATGACGATGACTTACCAATAACCAAAAATAAAATTAAGTGAAGCCACGTGCTAACATGAATTTTGAAGTTTAAATAATAACAGAAAATTCTAAAAGACAGTACTACTGCCGTGTTGAAATCAAAAGAGGCACTGCCCCCTATGTTTGATTTCTAAAATTTGAAAAAATTCAAATTTACCACTTTTAACCGTAAGGCGTAAAACTAGAAAATAAACTCAAAAAGAATTTCAAGTAGATTTTGTGGTATATTAGTATGTATTTGTAAAATGCAAGATTTAACAGAACTAAACAAAACGTTAAAATAATAAATTTTAACAGTAAAGTAAAGAAATACAATACGTAGAAAAATCGTTACTATAAAACCAAAAAGACATTAATTATCACTTGACAAGATTAAAAAAAAAATATATTTAAAAATGAAATATTTCCGTAAAAAGATTAAACATTAAAAAAATAATGAGTAATTACGTTATAAGGCCTTATTTCACTGTTTTTGCAGATCTTCAGACGTACCTAACTCTAAATTGAATGATAAATTTAAAAAATATTTAGAAAAACAAGATAATATTTGAACCAAATTTAACAATTAATGACTAAAATATTCAAAATAATGACGATGACTTACCAATAACCAAAAATAAAATTAAGTGAAGCCACGTGCTAACATGAATTTTGAAGTTTAAATAATAACAGAAAATTCTAAAAGACAGTACTACTGCCGTGTTGAAATCAAAAGAGGCACTGCCCCCTATGTTTGATTTCTAAAATTTGAAAAAATTCAAATTTACCACTTTTAACCGTAAGGCGTAAAACTAGAAAATAAACTCAAAAAGAATTTCAAGTAGATTTTGTGGTATATTAGTATGTATTTGTAAAATGCAAGATTTAACAGAACTAAACAAAACGTTAAAATAATAAATTTTAACAGTAAAGTAAAGAAATACAATACGTAGAAAAATCGTTACTATAAAACCAAAAAGACATTAATTATCACTTGACAAGATTAAAAAAAAAATATATTTAAAAATGAAATATTTCCGTAAAAAGATTAAACATTAAAAAAATAATGAGTAATTACGTTATAAGGCCTTATTTCACTGTTTTTGCAGATCTTCAGACGTACCTAACTCTAAATTGAATGATAAATTTAAAAAATATTTAGAAAAACAAGATAATATTTGAACCAAATTTAACAATTAATGACTAAAATATTCAAAATAATGACGATGACTTACCAATAACCAAAAATAAAATTAAGTGAAGCCACGTGCTAACATGAATTTTGAAGTTTAAATAATAACAGAAAATTCTAAAAGACAGTACTACTGCCGTTGTTGTTGTTTTGTTCAATTGTTTTGTTCAATTGAAAAAAAACCTCGATTGTGTTTTCAAACACGTCAACTGAAGCAATATGCTTAAACAAAACCTTTTGTAAATTTGTTTTTGGGTACTTTAAACAAGGAAACTTTGTCTCTATTGCCACCCACCCACTGTGGCAATTAGGTGTAAAACAATGTATTCGAGCCATTTCCAAAAATTAACACAAGTACTGCAGTAATTAAGCTTTTATCCTAAAAAGTGCATTGTAACGCATGCATTTCTTATGCACAATGCTGTTTCGCGCCTAGCTAGTTGTCTATCTCTGTCACTACCTCTCTCTCCCACAGTGAGTACGTTCGCGACCCGCTACTATAGTGATAGAAGCATAGGTCGTCAGATCACCTCTTTAATAATACATCCGTGCTATAAATCTATTAAAAAAAAATTCCGTTTTATGCAGATTTTTTTCCGTTTTAGGCAAAGGATCTGGTAAAAACGGAATTTGCTTAACACGGAACGATTTTTCGGTTCCGTGCGATTCCGGCTTTTACAGATTTCACTGTATTTTATATTTATTTAATTTTTCTATAGCAATTTCAGTTTATTTAATTTTTATTAAGCCTACACATTTATAGACTGAGAATGGGAATCATTAAAAGAAAAACTAAGAAATCTATAGATAAGAAGAAAAAAACTGATAAAATTGAAAAAAGGTTAGTTCGAGTTAAAGAAATCAAAAATGAAATTAGAGCAGAAAAGAAAAAAGAATATGATAGATTATCAAAGGCTCTGAAACGTCAAGACGTCGAAGTCAGGCAAAAAGAAAGAGATTCTGACAAGTTAACCAAGTCTGTTAAACGTCAAGACGACGAAGTCAGGCAAAAAGAAAGAGAATCTGACAAGTTGACCAAGTCTGTTAAACGTCAAGACGTCGAAGTCAGGCAAAAAGAAAGAGATTCTGACAAGTTAACCAAGTCTGTTAAACGTCAAGACGACGAAGTCAGACAAAAAGAAAGAGAATCTGACAAGTTGACCAAGTCTGTTAAGCGTCAAGACGTCGAAGTCAAGCAAAAAAAAAGAGAATCAGACAAGTTGACCAAGTCTGTTAAACGTCAAGACGACGAAGTCAGGCAAAAAGAAAGAGATTCTGACAAGTTAACCAAGTCTGTTAAACGTCAAGACGACGAAGTCAGGCAAAAAGAAAGAGAATCTGACAAGTTGACCAAGTCTGTTAAACGTCAAGACGTCGAAGTCAGGCAAAAAGAAAGAGATTCTGACAAGTTAACCAAGTCTGTTAAACGTCAAGACGACGAAGTCAGACAAAAAGAAAGAGAATCTGACAAGTTGACCAAGTCTGTTAAGCGTCAAGACGTCGAAGTCAAGCAAAAAAAAAGAGAATCAGACAAGTTGACCAAGTCTGTTAAACGTCAAGACGACGAAGTCAGGCAAAAAGAAAGAGATTCTGATCAAGCAGCGAAAGCTATGAAAAGAAAATGTCAAGACGTGAGATTACTCGAACGAGAATCAGATAAAATATCTAAACGTCAAAAACGTATGGACAACGAAGTACGTAAGAATAAACGGTTAAACGATAAAGAGCGTAATCGAATATTGAGAAATGACAAAATATATCAGTATAGAGAGAAATTGAAACGTACTTTGCAATCTAGCAAGCGCAATGATAAATCTGCTGTGGCTAAACTGAAATTATACTCTTCAAAAACCGATCTACCCACCTACGTATGCACATGCTGTGAGGGTTTGTTTTTTAAACATGCAGTGAAAGTTTTAAATTTAGAAAAGTTGATCCAGAAAAACGATGAGGACATAATTGAAGAATTTCTAAACAAAGTGAAAAACGTAGTTTCGAATTTTATATGCAATACGTGCAATAAGTATGTAAGCAAGTTGGTGGTTCCAAAACTGGCAACAAGTAATGGGTTACAGTTTCCAAAATTGCCGGATTGCATCACGGCATTGTCTGCTCTCGAAGAAAGAATGGTAGCTCCGTACATCAATTTCATGCAGATCAAGTCCTTGAAACCTTACGCATTAAATCCGCAGTTATCAATGGTTGGAAGTGTTGTGAATATTTCTGTGGAAATTGATGACATGATTAAAGTATTGCCGAGAAGTTTTGATCAAATGGCTACAGTACAAATAAAATTGAAGCGACACGTTGATCACAGTTCGAACTACTTATTTGAAGTTATAAAGCCGGCAAATGTTTGCAATGCTTTGAAATATTTGAAAGATACTCCTCTGTATATAAAGCACGGAATTACAATAGATGAAGATTTCTTCCGACAATTTGAAACATGCACGAACGAAACGATAGATTTCATTGTTGACCCGGTCGATCGCGATGGTGTTGTTGAGCAAAGCAACGCAAGTTGTCTACAAATATTTGACATTGAATCGCAATTTCCGCCGATAATTAATACAACGCAAGTGTTAAGCAAAAACTCAGTGAATGTTGAACATGAAAATCAAGAGCAGCCCACTGATGAACACGAACAGGAATTTGACGACGATAACGTTTCTGATGATGAAGTGTTGATCATTGATAGAAATGCACAAGTGGCGCAATTGAATAAAATCGAAGTTATTGCACCAGGTCAAGGAAGAGCTCCAGTACCATGGCATAAAGTGGAAGATATCGACGAACTGTGTTACCCTAAAATCTTTGCTGGATACGGGTTTGATATCAAAGGGAAACACATCAGTTATGCTCAGCGTGCCAAGTCAGAAATCAGACGGAAAGATAGAAGGTCTTGCATGGCAAGACGACTTTTGTACATGGCAAAACAAAAACTAGAAAAAGCAGTTGGTTCCAACATAAATATTTGCTTGCAAAAAGTGAACAAAACGAAAAATTTAACGGCCGGCCAACTTTTGAATAAAGATTTTGTCAACGATCTAGTCAAATTTGACGCCGGTTTCAAAGTTTTGAAACAAATACGATCTTCGCCAGCATATTGGGAAGCGAAGAAGAAGAACTTGATGGCCATGATAAGGCAGTTGGGTACGCCAACTTTGTTTCTCACACTGTCAGCGGCTGAAAAAAGATGGCCAGAATTGATGCAAGGGCTGTCAGAAGTGCTGGAAAACAAAAAATTGACGATCGAAGAATCGTTCAATTTAAGTGAGAGCAAGAAAACGTTGCTTGTCAAGCAAGATCCCGTAACTTGTGCAAGATATTTCGATTACAAAATCAAGAAATTAATGCAATATCTGAAGAGCTCCGATGGACCGTTTGCTGAATATCAGCTGATCGACAGTTACCAAAGGGTCGAATTCCAAGTTCGAGGGTCACCTCATGAGCACATATTTTTGTGGCTAGAGCATGCTCCCAAATTTGATTCGGAACTAGAGGGCAGTTGGAAGGAATGCACCACATTTATAGACAGATTTGTGTCGTGCGAATTGGATGAATCTAATCCAAATGTTCAATTGCAAAGACATAAACACACCGATACGTGTCACAAAGGAAAGAAAGATAAAAGAATTTGCAGATTTCACTTTCCAAAGCCCGTTATGCCTCGAACTGTAATTTTACAACCGTTGCGGAAGGAAGAGGTGACCGATGCTGTTAAAGAGGATTGGAAGAAAATTAAAGATTTAACAAAATCCTTGTCCGCAAATCCATTGCCGTATAGTTTTGAAGATATTTTAAATCAATTAAGCATTTCTCAAGAACGTTACTTTACGGCAATCAAGAGTAGCCTGGCACTGCCGACAATGTTTCTTAAAAGAAACAGTTTGGAAGTATGCATCAACGGATATAACAAAGATATATTGGATTTGCACGAAGCAAATATGGATATACAATTTGTGTTTGATGCCTATGGCTGTGCATCTTACATAATTAATTACATAAGCAAAATTGATGCTGGTTTGACAAAACTCCTCAAAGAGGCTGCAACAGATGTTGGAAACGGAAACATGGGAATAAAGGACCGATTGCGTAAAGTTGCCAACGTGTTTCTAAACAGCAACGTTATGTCCGCTCAAGAAGCCGCTTATCATATTTTGAGCATGCCGCTGTCTAAAAGTAGCAGACAAACTGTTTATGTAGACACCACTCCGATGGAAGACCGTGTAAGAATGTTGAAAACGAACGTTTTGTTGGAAACGGAAGCTGAAAATTCTGCAGATGTATACTTTCCCAACATTCATGATAAATATTCGAAACGTCCGCTCGGCATGAGTAACGTGTGTTTGGCAGATTTTGCTACTCTCTATAAGAAACCAAACAGCCGCAATGACGAATCGTCCAATGAAGATGACGAAGAAGAAACTGAAGTAATTAATGCAAAGCAATTGCGAAAAAAGTCGATGATATTGCGTTTTCGAAGATTCAAATTGAACCAAGATCCGGCCAATTACTACAGAGAAAAACTGTTGCTGTTTCTCCCATGGCGCGATGAATCGGTCGAAATAGAAAATGTCGATCATCAAACGACATTCAATCATAACCGAGACATCATTGACGCAAATGCAGAAAAATTTTGCATCATGCATGACGATGTGCTGGAAGATGCTTTACGAGAAGTGCAGGAACAAATGCAACAAATCGATAAAGACGAAATCGATGAATTTGAAAGAGATAAGGTGGATAAAGATCAAGAAATTGACATATTCGAACAACAAGGTCGAGCAGGTGTCGATAAGAAAAATAAATCTGAAATCGTATCTAATCGTTTCGTCACACCTACAAAAATATCTCACGAAGATGTTTGCAAAAAGATGCAAATGTTGAACGATAGACAGCGACAAATTGTGATGCACGTCCTGAATTGTTTCAAAACTGGCAAAACCCCTTTCAAAATTTTCTTAAGTGGAAGTGCAGGAGTCGGAAAGAGTACGGTGATAGATGCGATATATCAAACTGTGAACCAGTACTTTAATTCGGTGCCGGGCGATTTAATTGATGTGATACACGTCTTGCTGTCAGCTTATACAGGAAAAGCAGCATTCCTGATTGGCGGAGTGACGTTACACACGGCATTTGCTTTGCCAGTTTCACAATATGGAGGACAAATGCCAGATTTATCATGTGACGTTGCCAACAACATCAGAGAAAAACTAATCAATATGAAATTGTTGATCATAGACGAAGTTTCTATGTTGGGTGTGAGAACATTTTACCAAATTGACACGAGATTAAAACAAATAATGGGAGTCGACCAAGACTTTGGTGGAATTTCCGTGTTGGTGGTTGGAGACTTACAACAATTACCACCTGTAATGGATAGATTGATATTTCAGATGCCGTCAATCACCCCGTTGAATAACCTAGTCAATTCACCTTTGTGGGAAAAGTTTCGCTACTTTGAATTGACACAAATTATGAGGCAAAAAGACGAAAAACAGTTTATTCAAGCTCTGAATAATTTGGCAATTGGGCAGATGTCACAGCAAGACATTGACTTGATCAACGGTAGACAAGTGTCGAACGAATCGGCCATTCCCGATTCGGTTATCAGATTATATGCCACAAACGTTTTGGTAACTAATTACAACAAAAAGAAAATAGATGATTTTCCCGGTGATAAAACCATTTCGATTGCCGAAGATAGAGTGTTGGGTAAGATGGATGATGCAAAGAAAAATAAACTTTTATTATTGATGATAAATAAAAAGCTGATAGAAACGGGCGGCCTGTCGTACGAAACGCATTTAAAACTCGGAATTAAATATATGCTGACTGTTAACTTGGATATTGAAGATGGTCTTGTCAACGGTGCTACGGGAATTTTAAGACACATTGTGTTTTCCGAAAAGAAAGATGTTCAAATTCTGTGGTTGGAATTTTTCGAAGAAAGAGTAGGAAAACTCAAAAGATCCAAATGTCAGTCGTACATAACCGCCAACAACATAGCGGCGAATTTGGTACCAATCGAAAAACATTCAAATCGTATCAATGTCGGCAAACAGGTCGATTGCGAAATAGTCAGAAAACAGTTTCCTCTGGTCGCAGCAGAAGCCTTGACTATTCATAAAAGTCAGAGTCAGACGTACAATCAAATCTGTTTGGACTTCAACAAAAAGCAGTACATGACAAGGTGCCTGCTATACGTGGCTCTGAGTCGAGTGTCAACATTGAATGGATTATTCATACTTGGAAATTTTAAACCACCAAAATCACCGAAAGCTAATGATCCATTGATGATGGAGATACAAAATTTGAAAACCAACAAACAACTTGAAGTTTTTTCGAATAACGAATTTCAACCGCAAATAACAATCTTATATCAAAATGTTAGATCGTTGTTGAAATATATGAAAGATATCACTTGTGATAATTGGTACCGTCGGGGAAATATCCTGATATTTTCTGAAACAAACACGGTTGCAAAGCAACATGTCCATATTGACGGATACAAATTAATTTTCCGAAGTGATGGTGATTCTTTCAACAATCGGCACAGAGGAGTAATGTGTTTCTTAAAGACCAACAATAGTAATATTGAAATTTTACACAGCGCGCAACAGTTTCACAGAAGCGAAACAACCGATGCTTATATCGGACATGTCGATTTGGTTTGTTTGAAATACATTGATTTGTACGTAATAACCGGTTATAACTCTCCAGGTGCACCGTTCAAATTGTTTCAAAACACTTTTGAAAATTTAATTCAATTTTGTAATGGTAAAACAGTCGTCATTGGCGATTTCAATTTCGACTTGAGAAATGATAATTCTGAATGCTTCAAAAAGCTCATGGACAAACATCATTTGCATTCTTTGTTAGCGGAAAATGAGGTAACGACAAATTTAAATTCACAAATTGATGTGATCTTTTCAAATATAAATGACTATTACACGACAAATGTATACGAAACATATTTTTCTGATCACAAACCTATTTCATTTTCATTGATCAATAATAACGACTTTGTGATCAACGATGGAACAAATCATGTTGATATTCCTTCGAGAGCAAATAAAACCAGATGGAATACAATTCCTTTAAACAATGTCTGTACCGAAGGTACCCTTATATCGCAATTGCCTCGAGTATCTTGTGATAATGATGGGACATGTGATGTTATAGAACCACACAATGATGAAAATATCTGTCAAGAAAAAGACTGTCGACAAAACGACAAAACTATGTCTCCAACAATGATCGATTTGGATGAGGAAGTGTCTTTGATTGAAATATGTAACGATGATCGACATGAACTGGAATCGTTGCATAAATTGAACAAAGTGCAATCATGTCATAGACTTGTTAAAAGTGACATTACACCTTTTTTCGTCAAAAACGAGGTATTGACTGATAACATAATTAATAGATTCAGGGAAATATTCAACAGGCAATCTATACTAGATGAAAAATCTTTCGAAATGCAAGATGTCATTTTATCCAGACTCCAGGAATATTTTTCAGCACACACAAATTTGAATGCCCCCAACATACAAATATTATATGATCACAGAGATGAAAGTGACATAGGACATTGGCTATGCACGTATTACGATGGTGAAAAGATCATTATCTACGACAGTCTTAATCCTAATTCAATTGCTGGTTGTGTTCAATCTTGTCTCGATAATATTTATCCGCACAAACCAGCAATTGAAATCAGTCGAGTGCAACGTCAACCCGACGGAATACTTTGTGGGTGGTTTGCAATTGCATTTGCAATAACTTTATATCAAGAAGAAAATCCTTCGTACAAACTATATAATGTCGGATTGATGAGAAAACATTTGTTGAAAATGTTGGAACAAAATGTTTTTGAACCATTTCCGTAAAAAATAAAACATTTCATTTCAAGAAAATCGATTTAAATTCCTATAACAAATGTATTACTAGTATTACTCGTTGATCTATATTGCATTTTCGAATAACAAGAACTTCTAAGAACTTTCCTCAATCAAACTGTAATGTTCAAATCTATAATGCATCTTCAAAAACCATACCCTCCTAAAAATTTTGCTTCAACCTAACTCGAATGCACAAATCTATATTGCACTTTAAAATATCAACAACTTTCAAGAACTTTACTTCCATCATCCTCGCATGCAGAACTATATATAGCAATTTCGAATATGAAGAACCTCCAAGAACTTTACTTCGATCAAATTCTGATGTACCATTCTACACTGCATTTTAGAATACCAAGAACTTCAATAAATTTTACTCTAACCAAACTCGAATGAACAAATCTATATTGCATTTTCGAATATCAAGATCTTCCAAGAACTTTACTTCGATCAAACTCTGATGCACCATTCTATATTGCATCTTCGAATACCAAGAACTTCCAAAAAATTATACTTCAACCTAACTGGGATGAACAAATCGAATATGGCAATTTTTAAAATAAAGAACTTTCAAGAACTTTACTTCCATCATCCTCGCATGCAGAACTCTGTATAGCAGTTTCGAATATGAAGAACCTCCAAGAACTTTACTTCGATCAAATTCTGATGTACCATTCTACACTGCATTTTAGAATACCAAGAACTTCAATAAATTTTACTCTAACCAAACTCGAATGAACAAATCTATATTGCATTTTCGAATATCAAGAACCTTCAAGAACTTTACTAAGATCTAATTTGCATACAGAAGTCTATGTTGCTTTTAGAATATCAAGAACTTCCAAGAACTTTACTTCGATCAAACTCTGATGCACCATTCTATATTGCATCTTCGAATACCAAGAACTTCCAAAAAATTATACTTCAACCTAACTGGGATGAACAATTCGAATATGGCAATTTTTAAAATAAAGAACTTTCAAGAACTTTACTTCCATCATCCTCGCATGCAGAACTCTGTATAGCAATTTCGAATATGAAGAACCTCCAAGAACTTTACTTCGATCTAATTCTGATGTACCATTCTACACTGCATTTTCGAATACCAAGAACTTCAATAAATTTTACTCTAACCAAACTCGAATGAACAAATCTATATTGCATTTTCGAATATCAAGAACCTTCAAGAACTTTACTAAGATCTAACTTGCATTCAGAAGTCTATGTTGCATTTTAGAATATCAAGACCTTCCAAGAACTTTACTTCGATCAAACTCTGATCTACCATTCTATATTGCATCTTCGAATACCAAGAACATCCAAAAAATTATACTTCAACCTAACTGGGATGAACAATTCGAATATGGCAATTTTTAAAATAAAGAACTTTCAAAAACTTTACTTCCATCATCCTCGCATGCAGAACTCTATATAGCAATTTCGAATATAAAGAACCTTCAAGAACTTCAATAAATTTTACTCTAACCAGACTCGAATGAACAAATCTATATTGCATTTTCGAATATGAAGAACCTCCAAGAACTTTACTTCGATCAAATTCTGATGTACCATTCTACACTGCATTTTAGAATACCAAGAACTTCAATAAATTTTACTCTAACCAAACTCGAATGAACAAATCTATTTTGCATTTTCGAATATCAAGAACCTTCAAGAACTTTACTTCGATAAAATTCTGATGTACCATATACACTGCATTTTCGAATACCAAGAACTTCAATAAATTCTACTCTAACCAAACTCGAATGAACAAATCTATATTACATTTTCGAATATCAAGAACCTTCAAGAACTTTACTAAGATCTAACTTGCATTCAGAAGTCTATGTTGCATTTTAGAATATCAAGAACTTCCAAAAACTTTACTTCGATCAAACTCTGATCTACCATTCTATATTGCATCTTCGAATACCAAGAACATCCAAAAAATTATACTTCAACCTAACTGGGATGAACAAATCGAATATGGCAATTTTTAAAATAAAGAACTTTCAAGAACTTTACTTCCATCATCCTCGCATGCAGAACTATATATAGCAATTTCGAATATGAAGAACCTCCAAGAACTTTACTTCGATCAAATTCTGATGTACCATTCTACACTGCATTTTCGAATACCAAGAACTTCAATAAATTTTACTCTAACCAAACTCGAATGAACTAATCTATATTGCACTTTTAAATATCAAGAACTTCCAAGAACTTTACTTCGATCAAACTTTGCTGAACAAATCTACATTGCGTCTTTGAATACCAAGAACTTCAAAAAATTTTACTTCAACCTAACTGGAATGCACAAATCTATATTGAATTTTTAAATATCAAGAACTTTCAAAAAATTTTACTTAAACCAAACCGGAATGCACAAATCTAATATTGCATTTTTAAAAATCAAGAACTTCCAAGAACGTTACTTCGATCAAACTATTATGAACAAATCTACATTGCATCTTCGACTACCAAGAACTTCCAATAATTTCACTAAGCCAACTGGAGTACACCAATCTATATTGCATTTTTAAATATCAAGAACTTCCAAAAAATTTTACTTCTACCAAACTCGTATGCACAAATCAATATTGCATTTTTAATTATCAAGAACCTCCAAGAACGTTGCTTCGATCCAACTCTGATGAACAAATCTACATTGCATCTTCGAATACCTAGAACTTCCAAAAATTTTCCTACAACCAAACTGGAATGCACAAATATATATTGCATTTTTAAATACCAACAACCTCCAAGAACTTTACTTTGATCTACTCGCATGCAGAAATCTATGTGGCATTTTACAATATCAAGAACTTCCAAGAATTTTACTTCGATCAAATTCTGATGTACCATTCTATGTACATTGCATCTTCGAATACCAAGAACTTCCAACAAATTTTACTTCAGCTTAACTGGAATGCAAAATACTAATATTGCATTTTTTTAAAAATCAAGCACCTCCAAGAACATTGCTTCGATCAAACTCTGATGAACAAATCTACGTTGCATCTTCGAATACCAAGAACTACCAAAAGTTTCACTAAGCAAACTCGAATTCACAAATCTATATAGCATTTTGAAATATCAAGAACTTCTAATACTTTATTTCGATCAAATTCAGATGAACAAATCCATAATGTATCTTTGAATACCAAGAACCACCAAATAATTTTATTTCAACCAAACTCGAATGAACAAATCTATACTGCAGTTTCGAATATCAAGAACCTCCAAGAACTTTACATTCGATCAAATTCTGATGTTTGTTTAATGTTTCGACATTGCATCTTCGAATACCAACTACTTCCAAAAATTTTACTTTAACCAAATTCGAATGCACATATCTATATTGCATTTTTAAATTTCTAGAACTTCCAAGTATTTTACTTCGGTCAAATTTTGGTGTACAAATCTATCCTATCCTATATCCTATCCTTCCTAAATAATAAAATCTAATCGAAGTTACTGATTTTGCTGCAAAGGTCGAAATTTCTGCAGAACATGTTGAGCGAGAATTTTGCTGAGCACTCATCGGCACGAATTTCAAAACCTCCATTGCTAATCTCGAGTTTGAGGGGGGATTTTCCATGTGGGATTATATTCTCAAACCATACAGTTCCAAAAACAAAGTGGGTCGAATAATTTGATCGACGGACGATTAGATTCAACATTTGAAAGAAATTGAAAGGATGGGTCTTCTTGATGTTAATTAAGTATTTAAAGGTGAAGAGTTTTTGCGAGGGTGTATAAGAACAGGGGCCGGGTCGTTCCATCGGGAGATGGGAGAAATCAAAACAATTGCATATTTTACTTTTATTAAGAATTCGAAACAGTAGTCGAAGAAATTTTGAAAAATGTTGTGAGTTTCGTCTGTGGGTGTAACAAAATTTTATTAGATCTACGATTGTACCTTAATAACATTTTATTTCATTGTTTGTACGTTGGCTTTATTTTGTTATTGCGTTACTAATGAGATTATTAAATTTTATTATTAAAAAAGGGTAAGTGTGAATTTTTATATCAATTCAAATTATTGCAAATAATAATTAATTATCGCAAGTACGTGTACAATGTAGTCAACCACAGTCTTCCGATTTAATTTATATTAATAATTTTTGTTTTTTTATTTTTAGATAAAATATGGCAAACGATTTAGTAGAGGCCCTTCAGGCCCTTAACATGAAAAGCGGCAAACCGCATTCTCCAGTGCGGTTTCCGCCACAATCACCGGCCAAGCAACCACCGCCGGCCAAACCACCGCCGGCCAAACCACCGCCGGCCAAACCACCGCCGTCGGCCAAACAACCGCCACCTGCCAAACTACCGCCGTCGTCGCAACCACCGTCGCTTCCAAGAAGCGATTTACGGAGGAGGTTGGGGCGGCGGCCTCACGTTCATCGCCGTGAAGATCGGCGATCTCCTCCGAATCATCGGAGCCGGTCGCCGGTCCGGCATATAGTATATAAATTTTGCACCGTTAATATTGTAAATAATAATTGATTGTTTTTTTTTTATTATTAGTTTTCCGTTCTTAGTTAATTATTGTTCCGTTTTTTTTCGATGTTATTTTTCTTGTTAATAAAAAGTTTTTGTTCTGTTAGTATGTAATTTAAATTTTGTTAGCGGTAAAAAGAATTTTTGAATCTCAAGAAAAGCGGAAAATTTTTTTAAAGGCCTTAAAAGGCTTTATCCAGAATAGGTAAAATTAATCTTCTATCTGTCGTCTGTCAAAAATCACAAGTTGTCAAAGTTGAAACTTTAAGAGTGAATACCTCAAGAAGTGCTGAAGGGATCTTACCCAAATTTGGTACGTAGGTACATTGATCCTAATGGATATGACAGCATATGTAATCCTTCGATAGAAATCAGTAATGCAACATGAAAAAAATGAAATTAACTTTTTTGGCAAAAACATGAAAAAAGTTTTTGTCGATCGATTTTCTTCGGCATTTCTGCGTCGATTGCAATCAAACTTATTAGACGTATGCCTCGTGGGCTGGAATGGTGAAAATAAGGTTTTGCCAGAGAAATCTTTACCAGGGCCACCACAATAAAATAAATTTAAAAAAATGAAAATGTCGTATCTCCGGAAATGTTGAACCAATTCAGCTAAAATTTGGTGTGCCGATGGAGCTTTGAAAGTATAAGTAGTATTGGTGAGAAAACAAATCGAGCCAATTGTAACAGGGCGGGCAGGTCAGAAAAATTACAGAAAATATTAACTGAAATCTTAATTTATATATTTTTTGTGCGAATTTGTCAGATAACTTGCAAAAATTAAACAATATATTCAAAATTTTAATAAACGTCATAATTTTGTGACATACGTGTCAAAATTAGGTTAATGTTGATTTGTATACCGAGTGCAGCATAAGAATTGAGTTTAGGACTTGTAACAATTTATTTAAAATACAAAAATAGGTGGTTCTGTGGGAAACATTTTATAATATCATCGTACGGACTGACGGAACGTTACTTTAAATGTAAAAGGTTCTGCCAGTAGGTAGCGACCAAGTTTAGGCTGTTTGTTAAATTTTTTCGAAAATGTTTTCAGAATCAGTAAATCGACAGTCAGTAATTTACAAAAATTTATTTTTGAAAAATCAGCTAGATGTCCGAAAAAATTTATTGTACCAATCTTGGAGAAATTTTATTTGTGACTTCTTACGGTATTATGTGACGTTAATAAAAATTTTGGAAAAAATTCAGTGGCGTACAAAAATAAAAAATTTTTTTCATTTTGGATTTTGTTAAAAAAACTTTTATATATAGATTTAGGGTAGGGGGTGATACATATATATATCTTTGCCAGGGCTACCGATATCTTTGTTAAGGCTACCACAATAGAAAACAAAAATGAATGTTATGTCGTCGTATCTCCGGACAAAATTTGGTGTGCTGGTTTGTTTTTGTGAAAATATATTAGGTGGCTTATTATATTAATTTTGCAAGTTTGACAACAATACACAATAATAAATTATTGTTTTATGATTTTCTATTGAGCACGTACATTTGCAATCAATTCAAAAAATAATTATTATTAACAATTACTGATAATTGACATAGATTTCATCACTTTTTTAAATATTAATTTTATTAACTTATTAACTTTTTAAATAATAATGAATAGCATGTGTTGTATCTCCGGATAAAAATTGGTGTGCTGATGATTGGAGGTATTGCGGCAGAAGTGACGATATTTTTTACTTACATAATAAGAATTTCGAACTAATATAAGGTCCCGTGCTTCCAAATTAGAATAATAAAAATAATATTGTATCAACTGATCAATGCCGCTGACATCAACAATATGTCTAAATTCTATTGTATTAACAAAGTGCCTTGTTCTTTCATTACATATAAACATATCAAATAGTTCTTTCAACTTATATTTAAGATGAACTAGTATTTCTTCACTAACAACACTTTGATAGCACCAATCACTTAATAAAATCCGTATTAAAGATTCGGGCAGTTCAGTAGCAAGGTGGAATATATCGGGTAGTTGCTGAATTTGCTTATTTACCACTTTTACACAAATATATTTTAAAGTATCAGGCTGAAACCTTTCAGTCCATTCATCGTCAATTAAACGATTTGTTAGTAAATTTTCCAAATTACCATCTTTAATTCTAAAGTGTTGCAATATTTTAGCCATTGTTGTAGAAATATTTTATGATCCCCACTGAATGTGTATAAATATTATCAAGACTAACTTATTTTCTTCATCATCAAGAATCTGTCAATTTTGTATGTGTATTTCTATAAATTAAAAAACTTTATAAGCAGTCACATAAATATAGAAAATTAATTTACTTACTTTAATTTATCAATACAAACTATTTGAAAACAGAATCACTAATGAATTTTATTAAACGACATACTTATATAAATAACGATACATACCATTTCTTAAAATATATCGTAATATTGTTAAATTGGGTGGAAGATCCACATCCGGTGACCGAATGAACTTTTTTTAATTAGACTGATATAATTGAGTTATCTGAACTTTGCATGAAACAACGAACTTTTTAAATTGAGTCATATGACCATCGTCATCAAACGATAAATTTCAACCTTAACGACCTTTTTTTTAATTTGCTTGCTTCAACTTGTCTGAACTTTGCATGACCTATGAAATAACGAACTTTTTTAATTGAGTCATATGATCAACATCATCGTGAATTTCACCTCACCTTTACCTGGGGGTCGCGCCTGGGGGTCGCACCTTCCACGCCTTTTGTACCAGTACACCTTTTTTACCTGTACACCTTTCATACCTGTACACCTTTTGTACACCTTTCATACCTGTACACCTTTTGTACACCTTTGTCACCTTTGGCACACCTTTACCCAAACCGGATGTAAAAACAGTTAAATTTCTCCCATGTTAAATCTTATGGAGATTTGTCATGGAATCCGTACCATGTTTACTTCCTGTCATGGAATCCCCTTAGTATATCTACTACAGACGGTTTTAAGTGCAGCCTTCATGACGACAGACGCGTTTGAAAATATTGAGCGAGCGAGAGTAATGCGCGGAATAGCAGAGATAGACTTTCGCCTTGCTTGTAAATGAGATTCGGTAGATGTAATTCATTTTAATAAGTACAATAAATCATTGTAAGTGATTATTTTCTTTAATAATATAATTAAGTCTGTTACTATGGTACCTACCTATAACTTTTCTGTTGCCGACGGCTGGCTCAGTGGTTCTAATATTAGGGCGTGGTCTACTCAGGGATGGTAACACAATTAAAACACACATAAATAATAGATCATTTAATTTCTCCCTTTTGACGTGAAATCCACAAACTCATAATTAAACAACAATATGCTTACTTTCCTAAATATAAGTCAACACAAACGGTAAATGATTGGCAACAGTGCCCGTAAATACAAATAATTACAATGATGACTACATCACTACAACACCGACTTTAAGGTTTGTACACATGACATAACAAAGTCTACAGGTACGGCTCCAGCCGGACCGGAATAATTGAAGGTCCTCTGGACCACTTAAAAAGTGTAAACAGCTGGGTCAATGGGGCGGCAAGATCCCCTATTGACTAAGCTAACAAGATTACGGTGACGTAATTGTCCACTGAAGGAGGACATAAAATCCTTTTACAAGGTGAAACAATTCGGTTGAGCATCAGCGAATAATAACAAACATGAGTTTATTGAAAAAACTCTGCAGTTTTTGATATCATAAACACAATACGACAATAAATTTCTTTAGTTGACTTGACAAGTCACTGGACGTGCCTAACGCACCAAGAAGGTACTAACTAAGGTTTACAAATATAACGATACCTTTTTTTTATTATAAATTCCAGCCAACAATGCAGATGTCCTGGAGAGGATAAATATCAGGTCGGCATCTGGCACCTCGAAGTTCCAATTACCAGAAGCTATCCTGCGTGCAATTGATCATACCAACCGCAATCAGTCCGAAGGGCTCAGCAACACAATTATGACCATCAAAATGGAACGTTGTTAACTCGAAAGTTCAAAACTAACCGCAATAACAGCAAATGACAACAATTTGGCATAGCGACAACCAACTATGAAACTTCATAATTTTACTAAGTTCGTAACGCGCAGTATTAATAAACCATAAGAGTTCAATATTTCTGCACTTTAAAATAACGACAATAATAAATTTGAATATCTCGACAACAAATCGCACTGTCATATTCCTTGAACAAATTTCTTAGAATTACCGACAACATGGTTTCCAGTTCAAGCACATTCCATGCGCGAATTGCAACACCGTAACCATTACCCGCGTTTAATAGAGTCGAGAATCGCCTGGCGCGCGTCACTACATAATGATTTCAAGTTTTCTTCAAAAAATTCACTCTTTCGCGAAGCCAGAATTTCCACCAGGAAAACGTAAACCTTCTAGATAATTCCACCAGGAAACATAACTTTCCACAATACTTTCACCCAACTAAATTTTACATTCAACATTCGTTTTCTTCATAGCGAGCGACTTACTTCCTTCGACCTCAGAAGTCAAGTAAGTAAAAATCGAACGTAGCTTACCCCGACCATGCGCGGTGCGCAGACGATTTGCGCGGTCACTAGGGTTTAGAAAACCATCGGCGTAACACACGGGGGATCGTCAAAAAAAACTTTAAAAAAATGGGTTAAACCACTCTAAAGACAAAAACTCAAACTAACATAGCCTACAGCTACTACACGGAAAATCTAATTCTTCGCCAGAAAATCCAATACGTTGGTGCGTACCGGGCGAGTAGGCGGCGAAACGCGTCTCTGGGGAACCCAGGATCCAGACCGATCAAATTACCCACTCTAATACCAAGCGTCCGCACTGGACTGACCTAGTAGCGTAATGGAAGCCTAAATTCTTTGGAAAGCTTCAAAGAACAGCGGGACCAACCTAACCATTACTAAAAAGTGTACTCCTTAAAAAGAGCCACCGGGACTAAAGCACACCTAGCAACCACCAAATTACAGAGGAGGCTGAATTCGATCAAAGCTTGCGCTATGATGGAACAAATGACAGAAGAAGAACAGTACTAACAATAAAAAATGTGGCAGCGAAGGAATTCGCTGAACACTACTACTCTAAAGGGAGAAACCAATACTAATATAAGCTAAGCTAACCTAAGCATGAGGCTGGACAAAATTTCCACTGATGGACTTACCCAACTCTACCCAACCTACTATGCGTATTAAAACTAAAAACAGGCTAAAAGCCAAAAATTTGTTGGACGCCACTTATTTTTATCAAGAACATTCCGACAGAAAACAAGAAAGATTCAGAATGGAAGGCCAATCATATTTACAAGCCGGGGAGGGCCAGTAACGAAAACAAAACGGCAGAAAGCGTACAAGGAGAGAAGAAGGAGGGCAGATGCATTGTCAAGGGAAATCAATTGCGAAAACAACCGAAACAGAACGGTCTTCGGACAATGCAGGGACGAGAGGGCTAAGAGATGCACGGAGGGTTCGTTACTGTGAACAAGAAGGGTATCCGATATGCAAAAATACCAGGAGAACAGAGAGCCGGGTCTATTGATATCCGAGTCAATCAACAGCCAGTTCGACACAATGCCTCTAAGCACGTCGCAAAACGGATAACGGATCAAATATACACCTAAGCTAAAGATGATAAAAGATAATTAAATAAGAATAAATTTTCACTATCACTTAACCAATTAAAATGTGACGTGATGAAAGGTAACTCGAAAACTGCCCGGCGAACGATACGCCACTGGAGTTACAACAAATTTAGAATGAGTGTTGCACGTGCGGAATTTTCGAACAACAAACTCGAAAGTTGCAACTAAATGGAACTGAATTCCAAAACAACACGTTAGACCTCCTAACAATGTTTGCAAAATCGCAAAACTAAATTGAACTAAATTCAAAATCGGAACGTTAGACCTCCTAACAATTTTTGCAAAAACGCAAAACTAATTGAACTAAATTCAAAATCGGAACGTTAGACCTCCTAACAATTTTTGCAAAAACGCAAAACTAAATTGAACTAAATTCAAAATCTGAACGTTAGACCTCCTAACAATTTTTGCAAAATCGCAAAACTAAATTGAACTAAATTCAAAATCGGAACGTTAGACCTACTAACAATTTTTGCAAAAACGCAAAACTAAATTGAACTAAATTCAAAATCGCAACGTTAGACCTCCTAACAATTTTTGCAAAATCGCAAAACTAAATTGAACTAAATTCAAAAACTAAATGCTAAGCATTTAACAAAAATCTCAATATACGCAAACTAAATTCTGCATTAATCTAAATAATAAAATTCCATAAAAGATCGACCAAGTTCAGGTCAACAAATTACTACTACATAACCTAGGGTATTGACCTACATAACACGTCGTGCTTATCTTGGAATGCAAGATAAGACGAGCAATACAATGCACAAAGTCTACGATACAGAGCCGGCTTTAATAATTTCTCATAATAACTACTAATTTCACAATCTCAAACTACCTGAAAAAATTTCGACAAAATTCAAAATTTAAACACTGATTCCTAACGTCCTAACTGAGAAATAAAGTCGTTTCAACAAAAGATTCATGATTTCTAAAATTGAAACTACAAAATTGACCCATCAATTCCGGAAGGTTTCACTAATGACCAAACGACAATAACAAATCAGTAGCAGCAACGATGGCTCAACTAGCCGACTTCAAATTGTGCTTACAAAAAATTCGAACTTCTGTAGCTCGATGACTTATCATCTGATAACGTAACCTAACGCACAAGCAATACTTAAACTTAAAGAAACTCAATCACGATAACTAACTATAATACTAGCGCTTGCTAAAATAATTATCTACAACAAAATTAATTATCTGCAGAAGGGACAGTGCCACGGAACGGCTTCAAATCCTTCACGTGCCACATTCCTACATTTTTTCCTTTTTCTGAAACTAACTCATAAGATAAATTTCCGACCTTTTTCAAAACAGTACATAACACGTACTTTGGGGCTAATTTAGCGGCAAAATTTTTTGAAGCGTCCGACAAAACATAATTTTTCTTCCACACCTTATCTCCTATTTGAAACATCAAGGGTCGCTTCCGCAAGTCGTAACGTTTTTTAGTAAGATCATACGAATGTTTGAGATTTTCCCGAACTTTGCGATACAAATCGGAAATTTCTACATGATCAGCATCCCAACGGATTCTTTTTTCAAGTTCAACTACGTTCTTATCATCCGGAAAGGGACCAAAAAAACTACCATCAATCGGCACATAACGCCCAAACATAAGATAAGCTGGCGAAAACTCGGTAACATCATGTTTCGCGGTCCTAATTGCTTGCGCAATTTTATAAATATTTTCATCCCAAGTTTTATGCTCCTTATTAACATAGGAAGAAATTGCAGCCACTAAGGTTTTATTTACCCTTTCTGTAAAATTATTTTGAGCATGAAATTTATCGTTTTTCCAAACCCCTTGAACATGATAGTCGTCCGTAAGTTTTTTAAATTCTTTAGAAATAAACTGAACTCCATTATCGCAAATTATAATCTGTGGAACTCCGAACAAAAGAAAAACTTGGTTCTCCATAAATTTCACCACCGCCGCAGCTGTAGCTTTCGCTAAGGGCTGCACCAAAACAAATTTAGTGAACCAATCGGTCACTACCAGTAAGTGTTGATTACCTTTTTTTGATCGAGGTAACGGTCCTAACAGATCAACAGAAATTAATTGAAACGGGAACGATACTTTTTTATACTGACCCATGAGTCCGGGACGAGCTTGAGTCGAATTTTTGTGTGCCGCGCACGTACGACAATTACTCACATAATTAATAATATCTTTTTTCAACTTCGGCCAATAATATAATTCAACCACACGAGCAGTGGTTTTTGCAACCCCAAAATGACCGGCAGTAGCTTCATCATGACACATCTTTAATACTTCCGGCCTGTTAGCGGTCGGAACCACCAATTTCCAATCCGGAATATTAGAAACTGTCGGCAATGAAGAAGGCAAAAATTTGTACAGACGGTTCTCGACCGACTTGAAATGAGGGAACCCGTCCGGATCTCGACGAATTTTATCTAACATGTCACGATACCATTCATCAGGAATTAATTTATCGATATTGAGCGAAGCGATATCGCGAGAAAGGACATCCGGCACAATATTTAATTTTCCCGGCCTATGCCGTACTTCAAACTCATATTGACCCAATTGCATAGCCCACCTGGCCAACCGCCCAGAAGGATTTTGAATACGCGTCAAAAATTGCAAAGCCGAACAATCCGAAATTACTACAAATTCGGTCCCTTCAATATACCCTCTAAATTTTTCAATGGCAAACATCATCGCAATTAATTCACGCTCAGTAGCGGCATATTTTTGTTCCGCGCTGGACAAGGCTCTGCTCGCATAAGCGATAGGATGCTCAAGCCCACCTTGTTCTTGGAATAGAACAGCACCTACTCCAACTAAGGAGGCATCAGTTTGAATAAAAAACTTTTTATCAAAATTTGGACTGATTAAGATCGGAGCAACAGTGATTAATTTTTTAATTTCTAAAAACGCCGCTTCAGCTTCAGAATTCCAACTTATAGTCTGGCCCTTTTTTTTATTTTTTATTAACGCGGTAATCGGAGACGATATTGTCGATAAATTTGGTAAGAAAATTCGATAGTAACTGATCAATCCAATTAATCTTTTCACCTCCGTCGTATTAGTCGGGGTCCTAAACCGAGTTATAGCTTCCACCTTCTCCGGATCGGTACGAAGCCCTTGATCATCAACCACGAAGCCTAGAAACTTAAGCGAGCTACGACAAAATTCGCATTTTTCAATATTTATTCTAAACCCTACAGCATTTAATTTTTCAAAAATAAGATTGAGCGTCCTAATATGGTCTTCAAACGTGGACGAAGCCACAATCATGTCATCAAGATAAACATGCGCGTCACCTTGGTGTAAAATGGAACCAAGTACCTTCTCCATGGTACGTTGCAACGTCTTGGGAGCGTTTGTAACACCAAACGGCATAACCAAAAATTCAAAAAGGCCAAGCCCTGGGGCCACAAAAGCGGTTTTCTCTCTAGAGTCTTCATCTAACGGAATCTGCCAGAATGCTTTCCGCAGATCGATTGACGTCAAAAATTTGGCCTGTCTAACACGATTCAAGATGCAATCGGGCCGTTTAAGGGGGTAAGCATCTTTACGAGTGACCTTATTAAGAGAACGGCCATCAAAACACACACGAAGCTCCCCATTCCGCTTCTTAATTATTAACAAGGGACTACACCAAGGAGAATTACTCGGTTGGATCACTTGATCTTTTAACATTTGAGAGATCTCCGTCCTCAATTTGGCTTGCATCGCCGGACTCAACGGATACTGGCGAGTCTTAACAGGAGGAGCATTTCCGGTATCGATGGTGTGACTCACACCTTTAACTCGACCCAATTCTTTAGTGGATAACGTAGCAAATTTCTTAATAACATCATCTAATTGTTTTTGTTGACTTAAGGTCAAAGATGCTTGATTGACAATACCTTCCGAGGCTGCAACCCGCGGAGCAGTGGTATGCCACGAAAACTGATCAAAATGTAGCGACAACTGAAATATTTTACAAAAATCCGCACCCAACAAAAATTCATAAGCTAAATCTGGCACAATAAGAAATTTCACTGTCTTCACAGTACACCCCAACTGAATCTCTAAGGCGATAATACCAGTCACTGGACTACTAGCCCCATTTGCTACTTGAATTTCCCCAACCTCAGACGGCAATATTTTTCCCACGCCAGCCTTTCGCAACACTTCAAACCCTTTTCCCCCTAATATAGAACTCATTGCCCCTGTATCCAACAATGCGGTAAATTTATGCTTTTGTATACAAATTTCCAAATGAGGTCGATTATCAAAAGGTTTCTTAGTCATCACAGGCGCAACAGATTTAGACGCATAAAAATTTTTAACTGCTATCAACCAATCTTCCCATTCGGTTTTACTAAAATAATTCTTTAATTTTTTCTTTGAGTCGGAGACGAAACGTACGCGCCTCGGCCTCTTCCACGGAGAAAGTTTCGACCTCTCAGACTCATTGTTCCGAACGCAGCTTCGAAGGGGCGATTCGACACATCGAGGTTGCTCGTGCCCCGGGGTGACACAACCTCGTTCGAGTTTTCCGAACTTACATTATTAACAGACGTAACCGCCGAAGAACAACGTGAACATTGATTTTTATATACATTTTTTGTCCCACAGCCATAACAAAAAATATTTCTAGCCATTCCACAATTTATGAAACGGTGACCCCTTTCGTTGCAATTCCAACACAGTAACCCGCCACTGTCAACAGGAATGTCACGATTAACCGACGCAGCGCGAACACCGGAAACGCTATCTACAAAAAATTCTGGTTCGCTATGCAAACCATCTGACAATGTGCCACTATCTATTGACCTCGAGTCACTATTAATAGCGAACGCACGTTTAACCGGCCGAACCACTGGGGTATATTTATCATTTTTTAATTTTAACTCTTGGACGCGCCTACAACGATCTTTTAATTTTTCTAGATCTGCGTAGTCGTCCAAAGCAATATGCATTGAAAAAAAAGGATTCAAATTTCGAACAATTTGATCGACAATAATTTTTTCCGAGGTTTTCTTATTAATTTTCAAATATAGGGATTCGATAACCATTATAAAAGACATGACGTTTTCATTTAAACCTTGCATACGGTCCTGGACTTCTTTATGCAATTGATATTCGAAATCTTGCGGCAAAAATTCTTTTTTAAGCGCTTTAACTAATTCCGCCCAATTTTTTACTTTATTTTTCTGATTACGCAACCAAGTAATAGCACTGCCTGACATAAGTTCTGTTGCACCGACAAATAATTCATCATCTGAAACACCCCTCGATTCTTTACATTCTTCAACTTGTTCCAGGAATTCTAAAATTCCGACTTTGTCTGCATGACCGTTGAATTTCAAATTCCACTTAAAAACAGGAATTTTACTTCGGTTTCCTTTATTAACATTTAAACTTGCTACCGGGCTAATTGATCTACTACTACCTTGATTTGAGTCAAACGCCGTGAGCGCCGCTCCTTCTAAAATTTTTAATTCCGCTTCAAGCATTGAAACAATGTGCGATTTATCATCTTTTTCCGCGATAATTTTAAGTAACGAGATACGATTATCTAAGTGCAAAAACCTTGATCTCAACTGATCTTGTATTTCTAATTCGATATTTTGCCCTTTGCTATCTAAAATTTCAGCAATACTAATTAACGATAAATTTATTTCTTTTTCTTCGATATCCCAATCAACATTACGTAAACTCATTTTGACGCTCGGATTCTTTAAAGCTATATCTAATTGAACTCGCCTCGACACTTCTGTTATTCGCGGTATAATTTCGCGGCAAATTAACTCAAACTGCAATTCCGTACTACTTAAATGCTTTGGTTCCATTTTGATGAGATTCAAACTTTGTTGCTGACGCCGTAACATAAAAATACACAGTAAGAAAATAATTGGAACTACGACGCACCTACAAAATTTGCCGAACCTGAAAATTTTTAATTGTGTCACCCTCCTTAAGTAGTAAATTGCCCCACGTTCAAGGCACCATGTGTTACTATGGTACCTACCTATAACTTTTCTGTTGCCGACGGCTGGCTCAGTGGTTCTAATATTAGGGCGTGGTCTACTCAGGGATGGTAACACAATTAAAACACACATAAATAATAGATCATTTAATTTCTCCCTTTTGACGTGAAATCCACAAACTCATAATTAAACAACAATATGCTTACTTTCCTAAATATAAGTCAACACAAACGGTAAATGATTGGCAACAGTGCCCGTAAATACAAATAATTACAATGATGACTACATCACTACAACACCGACTTTAAGGTTTGTACACATGACATAACAAAGTCTACAGGTACGGCTCCAGCCGGACCGGAATAATTGAAGGTCCTCTGGACCACTTAAAAAGTGTAAACAGCTGGGTCAATGGGGCGGCAAGATCCCCTATTGACTAAGCTAACAAGATTACGGTGACGTAATTGTCCACTGAAGGAGGACATAAAATCCTTTTACAAGGTGAAACAATTCGGTTGAGCATCAGCGAATAATAACAAACATGAGTTTATTGAAAAAACTCTGCAGTTTTTGATATCATAAACACAATACGACAATAAATTTCTTTAGTTGACTTGACAAGTCACTGGACGTGCCTAACGCACCAAGAAGGTACTAACTAAGGTTTACAAATATAACGATACCTTTTTTTTATTATAAATTCCAGCCAACAATGCAGATGTCCTGGAGAGGATAAATATCAGGTCGGCATCTGGCACCTCGAAGTTCCAATTACCAGAAGCTATCCTGCGTGCAATTGATCATACCAACCGCAATCAGTCCGAAGGGCTCAGCAACACAATTATGACCATCAAAATGGAACGTTGTTAACTCGAAAGTTCAAAACTAACCGCAATAACAGCAAATGACAACAATTTGGCATAGCGACAACCAACTATGAAACTTCATAATTTTACTAAGTTCGTAACGCGCAGTATTAATAAACCATAAGAGTTCAATATTTCTGCACTTTAAAATAACGACAATAATAAATTTGAATATCTCGACAACAAATCGCACTGTCATATTCCTTGAACAAATTTCTTAGAATTACCGACAACATGGTTTCCAGTTCAAGCACATTCCATGCGCGAATTGCAACACCGTAACCATTACCCGCGTTTAATAGAGTCGAGAATCGCCTGGCGCGCGTCACTACATAATGATTTCAAGTTTTCTTCAAAAAATTCACTCTTTCGCGAAGCCAGAATTTCCACCAGGAAAACGTAAACCTTCTAGATAATTCCACCAGGAAACATAACTTTCCACAATACTTTCACCCAACTAAATTTTACATTCAACATTCGTTTTCTTCATAGCGAGCGACTTACTTCCTTCGACCTCAGAAGTCAAGTAAGTAAAAATCGAACGTAGCTTACCCCGACCATGCGCGGTGCGCAGACGATTTGCGCGGTCACTAGGGTTTAGAAAACCATCGGCGTAACAAGTCATATACTATAAATTTTTGTTTTTTGAAAAGGCTCGTATTAACATCGTCATTCCGAAGGCGAACTTTGAAAATTAGGGTTTTTTCAATTTTGTGTTAATTGTTAGTGCTTTTATTAAAAATAAAAATTAATTCCTTTTTAAATATAAGACGAAAATTGAATTTCCTGAAAGTGAAATTGTAATTGATGTTGTAGATAATGTAGATGCAAATGTGCTTGAACTTGATTTGACCCCGTAGTTATCGTGTGTGAACTTAGCCCCGCACTTTTTATAAAAATAATTTTTGAAAGAAAATTAATCGCGATTAACGATAAAGCGGCAGGAAATCGAAGACAAATCATTCACGACGATGCACAAGCTAGCCAGTTACAAAAGAAGAAATTCAAAAAAGTGGTCAAGGTCAGGGACGGTCACAAGTGGTTTGACTTAACTACAGAGTTAACTAGTGATTCGGCCATTTTACGGCCTTTCAATAGAGTAGTAACACTTGTTTTAGTAGTAACACTAGATTTTTGAAAAATAAATGTAGCGCCATCTGTTGGTGTTTTATTAAATGAAATAAATATTCCTAATTGGAAAAACTGGTTTTCGTGATTTTTCGTGTTAATATTTCAGTTATTGAAAAAATATTTTGGAACAAAATAAAACAAACCCAGCACAACCTTGGACAACTTTCAAAAATTAATTTTTTTTTAAATCTGCAGGGCTATCTCGAAAAATGGTTTTTAGCGATTTCTTGCGTTGTTTTTTAAATTCGCGGAAAAATATTTTGGAACAATATAGAACAAACCTGGAACAATTTTCAAAAATTATTTTTATAAAAAGTGCGGGGCTAAGTTCACAAACGTCCCTAGTTAATAAAAATATTCTATTAGTACAGGTTTGCGCCAGCACCTGCTTGTTCTCCACCAAGCTTGCTTCAGATAAATTCATGATAATACTTCAATCTGATTGGCTCTTGCCAGTTTCTACCTAAGCAAGGCAAGGCAAGAATCTCTATCTGAACGCCGCTTTTACTCAGAGAGCACCTGTGGCAAACTTGCCACATAAGTACCATAGATACAGGTCCTGGCTGAGTCTTCACTGCCAGGTAATTGCCAAGTCTTTGTCAAATCAAAATGTTGCTTGGGCGGTAGCAACAGAGATTCTAACTAGAGATTAGAGAACTAGAGATTCTGGGTGGTTATTACGATCTTGTCCTTTTGATCGTTTATCTCCGTCAGATGTCACTGTGGTATTTATTTATTACCAACTGTTTTTTGGTAAAATACAAATTTTGTATATAAATAAAAAGGATTCATAAAAATACAGCTAACAGCAAATCAAAATGGAAAGCCGTGGTTTGGTTAATTTGTCCAACACATGCTGGTTTAATTTAATTATACAATGCTTGGCCCAAACCCCAAACCTTTTCAAAAGTTTGCATCGGAAACCTGAAAGTGAACTGGTACTAAATGTCTAACCGATAGTTGTCCCATCTCCGCTTTTCGTCTATGAAAATTCTGGAACTCTCACGATAGAATTCGTCGACGTTCTTTGTAAGTTACAAAACGGCAAAAAAGAGCCTATGAAACCAATTTTGCTTCTTCAAGCCGTAACTCAAGATATTACCGGACTCGATGGAGGTTTGCAACACGAATTTTTGCGATTCTCTCTTGAAGTATTAAATGAAGAAGCCAAGAATAGTTTCCGCATTGCGCTGTATTCAAATATGATTTTGGCTATCGAAAAGTTGTGAAAATTGCATTTTTGTGCCGTTCTGGCTATGCAAAGAAGATTTGAGCGGTTGAATTCCAAATATATCCATAGATTACTATCCGCACACCCAAATAGGTGACTATGACGTTTGCTGCAAGAACGAATGTGGACGTTGAATGCCTGGAGAATATACCACCGATAACAGCAAAATTTCGTTTGGGGAGTTTCTGTGGATGTTGGAACTGTTTCGAAATGGAAAGTATATTTGTGGAGCATCTTTAATCCATCCAAAAGTTGCCCTGACGGCTGCTCATTGAATATAAGAGCAACAATACGAGACCAGTTATTATGTAGTTCGCGGTGAAGTATGGAACCGAACCCGAATAAATAATCTGACTGCAGATCAGATTAAATACGTGACAAAGAAAATTATTCATCCGGATTTTCTGAAAAGAGAACCCAATTTTTTCGTGGACCCATTTTTTCGAAAAACGCTTTTGGTAAACGAAATAGCTTTGCTAATACTTGACCGTCCGTTTTATATGGACAAAAATGTTGGGATAATCTGTCTGGATAACGAAATTACTCCTACGGATTACTCTAACTGCATCGTTACGGGGTGGGAAGAACCTAATAGTAAAAGTGGTGAAGATATATTGAAAAAGATCTAGATGACACTGGTCGAAAATTATTAGTGTACCCAGTTGTGGTTGCGGGAGACCGGGAAAAATTTTTACCTACGTCCCAGTTTGATTTGTGCCGGCGGATTAAATCGGAATTCTTGTTGAGGAGATAGTGGAAGTTCGTTGGTATGTGCGATTGTTGGCGAAGTCAATAGGTATGAAAAAGTTGGAATAGTTTCTTGGGGTTTGAGTCGGAGACCGTGCGAAAGAATCTCTCCGTAGATTGATTCTTCTCAGCTCAGCTGTACAACGTTGTACTGCATGCGGTTTATTGCTTGATAACTTTGGTTATTGTGGTGCTTATGTTATTTAATAAATTAAAAGATGGGAGAAAATGGGAAAAATAATGAAAACTGGTCAAGTCCTAGTGGTCCTCAGCGGCCGCTACGCAGGACGAAAAGCAGTTGTACTGAAAAATTACGATGATGGGACTCCTGATAAGTAGTACGGTTACACATTGATTTTTGGATTTGACAGATATCCCCGCAAAGTGCACAAACGTATGGGAAAATCGAAGATCCATAAGAGGTCAAAAATAAAGGCATTTAGTATAAAGATGATCAATTATAACTACCTACGCGCTATTCCGTCGATTTAGCCGGTGATCAAAAGATAGCATCGAAAGACATCCAATCAAGCGCAAGAAGGTTCTTTTCCGGTTCAGAATGAAGTTGGAAGAGCGGTACAAGCAGGCAAAGAATAAATGCGGTTCTTCCAGAAGCTACGGTTTTAAATTGTTTTAGAATGATCTATTTTACTTCAACTAATTAAATTTACCGTTTATTTCCTAAAGTACTTTCCTTGACATTAAATGTGTTTGAGCATTTGAAGTGGACCATTCAAAATGATGCTAAATTTGTTAAGTTTCCTCCGTTCCTAAATGTGACAGCATATTGCACCAATAAATGTGTGAATTCCAGCAGTCGTAAGGAAATTGTGTATGCTTTGTATGCAGTGGAAGTGCATTCCGGTTCCACTAAAGGTGGCCATTATGTGTCTTACAGAAGGCTGAAAATTCAAGGAAACACTATGGTGAGGAACAAACGTTTACCTGGTGAATTTATTTATACGAGTAATAGTTTTACGAACAGTGTGCCCGAAAGCCAAGCGTTGAAGGCTCAAGCTTACATATTGTTTTATGAACGATTAAAATTTTATTAGAATATAGGAGTAAGTAGTGAACACGATAATGTTGTCTTGTTAATAACTAAATTTAAATTAAATAATTAGTTTGTTTTATTGAATTCTATGTTGCCATCATTTAAAGTTACAGCTCTGTAATTGCGAACCAAAAAACAAGATGCTCGTAATAAATATTATTTAATCCTAATTTCATATTCTGTCATCAGACGACGTAGGTTATAATTATTAGGAATAACGATAAGAAAGTCGACTCTTTCAACTGCTGTATTGTCAACTTATAAGACTTCAGATACCTCTTTACGAGTAAATAATTATAAGTACAGTTTGAAATTATTAATATCTGTCAAGCCGTCAGTCAGTGGAAAATTTTTGAATTTTTATTTCTTGTTACGGTATTTTTATTGGCGTTGTGTTGTATAACTATTGTGTAAATATTCATAGTAATATTTTAAGCAAATATTTTTTATACCGGCATGCTTAATTTAGGATTGTTTGTATTATTATTGCATTTTATATTTGAGAAATGTAGATGATACATCATATAATGCACTCACACAATATTTTGTTAATGGGCGAACGCCCATAAGGTGAAAGATGGAGTAAATAATGTCTAACCAAAATTAAGGCGCAATAAAAAATTATGAATAATTTCAAACAAAACACTTAACTTATAAGCTGATATCGTTGATATTGAATTAACTGCAATTTTAAAGACGGTATATGTTATTACGGTGTTGTAAATTCAAAATTAGTGGTTGATGGTAAGCTGTAATTCCTAGAAACGAAATCCACAAAAAAATGGAGCGATCTTTCCAAACAAAAAAAAACTGCATGGCGATATTGATGGTGGTTTAAAGGTAGGAAGCAAAACAAAGACGGATGACCCTAAAACAATTGGATTAGTGAAAAAGAAAAAAAATTAGAGGAGTTCCCAAAATTACCTCTTAGATAAGATGTTTCTAATAGATAGGCAATAAGCTAATTAATAAAAGACTAATGGATAGATTGGTCAATATTCCAATATCGCAATGTTCATCTAGTACACAAAAATAAAAGATTAGCAAATTCATCTAAACATTATATGAAATCATTTAAAAAGATAGAATGAATTTTAGCCCTATGTAGTCCAGTCATTGGAGACATAAAAAGGGGCTTTCCCTACAAAGGTCAAGGAAAGTTCTAATTTGGTGGATTTGTACAGTTTGGTATCCTAATTAATACTCAGAATTTGCGACCTTGAGAGACCGCCGCTCGCGTCGCCATATTGGAAAAATGGTACCAAAAACCTGGTACATGTCAGCGGCCCCTCCAGTTTCGAATTTTTTGATGATTTTGGTGTCAATCGTTAGAGCCTAAATGAGCTTCCATTATTTTCGTTTGAGCCTCAAAGCTCGCGAAGTTATTCGCAAAAAAACAACTGGGGGAGCTGTAGACATGGTGCCCCTCCCCCCAGTTTCGAATTTTTTGATGATTTTGGTGTTAATCGTTAGAGCCTAAATGAGCTTCCTTTATTTTTGTTTGAGCCTCAAAGCTCGCGAAGTTATTCGCAAAAAACAACTGGGGGGGGGGGCTGTAGACATGTTTAGCAATTTTTGTTCCCGTTTTGAATTTATGTATAAAATTGATGTCAATCGATAGAGCTTCGTTTGAGCCTGAATGAGCTTCAGTCAGCAAGATTTTAAGTTAATTTTTTACCAAGATATGGATAGTTGAAATTTTCGTCCAAACTCCGAGCAACATGCGTTAAATCTTAAGTTTTTTAAATCTCTTAATCTTTGATTTAAAATTTTTGTATTAGCTTTTGTTTATATAAATAAATATTGATAATTACGAAGGCGACTTTAGCCAAGTTAAACTGTAAGTTTCACTTCCCCCCCCTGCCTAACCTGATGTAATTAAAAAAAAATTAAATTGTCGGATTATGTCGCCACAGTTTTTTTCACATCCACATCCGTACATAATTTTACCCCTCCTCCCAGCACTTATATTTGTCAAATATAAATTACTTCAAATAAGCTCACAAAGGAGCCTCCATTAATTACGTAAGGACGATTTTATGTTTTGACCCCCTCCCAAGTAAACGTACTAAGCTTTTTCCACCCCCCTGCCTAACCTGATGTAATTTAAAAAAAATTAAATTTTTCCCCCCTCCTCGGCCCTTATATTTTAAAAAAATTAGTAATAATGTACTTACAGGTAAATGTAAAAATTGAAATTAAATTTTATTTATATAGATAAAAGCTCTGATTTATCTTACATCAAAGTTTCTTGATTGGTTTCTTCTCTGTTTTCAAGTGCAAATACATTTAAGAAAGATACAATGGTTTCTTAATGAGGTCGACGGAAGAATCTTGTCAACGGTTTTAGTTAATACACGGGATGTGCAAATTTTGCAGTAGAAATCTCCACTAAACGAATGATGTTGAAACGCAGTCTTGGTGAATCCATTTATCACAGGTGTCGCACAGCACCCAATTTACTTTTGCGTGCAGCGTTCAACCACCAAAATACAAGTACTTTGTAGTATCTGTAAATTTTCGTGTGTAATCTTAACAGTTTTGTCGAAATACTTTGAAGTTAGCAAAATTGAAACATTTTCAAGCCATTCTGCTAATAGAGGAAATGAGTTAATTGTAATTGCAAAAGCACTTATTTCTTAAAAAAATGTTGAATGTTCCCCAACACCACAACTTTCAATGTCCTTGGGTGCCATTTCCATGAAGTGAGCGCAACACAAATTAATTAATATAAAATTTTCCGATTGTAGAAATTCTCCTCGATTAATTTTAAAACAAATATCTAAATATTCAATTAAATCAGTACGATTGAAAGCTTTAATAGCAGCATGGATTGTGGCAAAGCTAAAATCAGTTACTATAGAGTACTGAAAATAGGCCATTTATTATTTTCTTCGTAGAATGTTCTAAGATCATTGAAAATACTTTTGGAATAATGCTCTGAGGAAATCATTTCAAAAATAGGGCAAACTCTTTATGTTTGATGTATTTGCACAACACCTGTATATAAATAAATTCTTTTCAGCCCAGCAATTGATTTCCTAACTACGGTACCTGCTGCATCGAAATGTATTATTGGTAGATTATTTTTTTGCCCCTGAGATAACAAAATATGCAACTGTTCTTGACTAAAAATTTTTACTTGAAAGGGAACAGATACTTCCTGAATGTATTCAGGATGATCTATTTTGAATTTAGTTATGTTTAGTTATGAATTTAGTTAAATCGTCAGATTACCGATCGCATTCCTTATTTGCTTCAGATTTTATTTTTCGAATGTTACCATCTGATTTAATATTTTGCAAGTTTCCGTGATGAGCTAATTCTTTATTTGATGATAAAAGACTTGCTTTCTTATACTCAAATAGCTTTATACGTAATAATTCGTTTTTTACTATAGATCTCTCTACAAGTGAGATAAGATGTCAATTTGGCAATGACAAAAAAAAACTTTTTACAGGAACTATGTATGTTTACATATGGCATAGAGTTTAACAGAACATTTTAAATATTTTGTTGATTTGAAAACATGAATGCAGGTATTATTAATAAATTTTGTAATTCTATTTTTGAGATTATAGGGATAGAATTCTCGGTTTAATTTATTTCCATTCCATAAAAGTTCCCACATATTTTGTGGAATAAGAAACTGCCCTTCCAATAGTTTGCATTCTTTATAAGTTGATAGAAGTGGTTAGCTAGAAAGTACTGAACCTATATGCAATAATTGTTGTGAAATTTGTCTTGATAAATTGAGCCAATTTTTTAGGAATATTGAAACTTTCAGGTGTTAAATCAAAATCCATTGGAGTATCACTAAATTCAGGTGGACTAATTTTTGTAGCATCAGAGTTGATAAACAATTCTGCATATTTCTCGATGCAACATTCGGAAGATCAACCTCTACTAAATGATACATTTTTATCACAAAAAACGCCATTATTAAATTTTTGCACGTTGTTTGTAGATTTTACCTGCACATTATTCACTAGCTTTGCGGGTAGACAAGCTTTCCCTTTTAAGAGGTCAATAATAATATTATTTATGTCCGCGTTCGAAGCCTCTAAAATAGTAATTTGATGTTTTAAGCTACTTACGTGGTCGGTGTAGACCCGTTGATTTGTGATTACGTGTGCGTTCGTTCTTTCAATAAGCTTGCAAAATACTTTGTTTTCTTGATAAATTGGTGGTAATTCCCTATTCAATAATAGAATCACAAGATCACATTTCTTACGTTTGTTGAGTTCAACTAAATATGGATTTATAGCGACATTTTCGCTTGATGTTGCCATCTTCACTATTTTTTTTTCCTCTTTCCCTTCTACGTTAACCACGTAAAAGAGGCGAATTGATACAGCGTTAATAACAAGTTTAAAAATAACTTAAATATAACAATAAAATAAATAATTAATAAAGTGAAAATATAACAATAAAGTAGTAATTAACGAAATAAAATTATTTGAATAACAATAGGAGATTTAAAATGAAGATATAACAATAAAATAATGCGATTAAAATTAAAGTAATGATAAATTAATAAAAGTAACTGAGAATAACGAAAACAGTAGTGACGGATTAAAATAATTTAAAATATGTATTGTATAAAATATGTACAGTGGCTCCAACAATCATTAATACACCCCCATGTCAACCACGTAAACTGCACACTCCGAAACCGCTCCCTGACACATAAAACTCGCCTTCACAGCAAAACCCCCCAAATATCTTTTATTGCAAACTTCAATCTCCTCAGTCTTGCCTCCACACACCCCTCTACTTTCCCTCGCCGTTTACGAGTTACAGCGACTTAAAGAAAACTAAGTAAAAAAGTGAATAAAATTAACATTGCTCTTATGGGAGTTCTTTACAGAGTTTTCTTCAAGTCGCCGCAACTCACAAACGGCGAAAGAAAATAAAAAAAAATTCATAGAAACAAACCTGAAGAGAACAAAATCCGCAACAAAAACATCTGAGAAGCTCCGCTGCAAAAGCGAGTTTCACATGTCAAAAAACGGCCCCAAAATGCGCAATCCACACGGCTAACACATATTATAACGAATAAGTATTTCTTTTCAGAAGCTAATGGAAAACAAATCAATCATAAAGTAACCAAACGATTCACTCACGAAAACGCAAGAGAAAAGAATAATTAAGAAAATGAAAATGTAATGATTAAACGTTAAATGTTTTTAATGTATTGATTATATGTTTTATAAAGACTATGAATGATTTTTTAAGAGCTGGAAATTTAGCTAGTTTTAAAAGGTTATAAGGCTCAATATTATGAAAAAGGCATGCATTTTCGTGTTTGAATCGTCCGATCGCATATCTTGGACAGGAAGTCAATAAATGATGCATAGTCTGCCTACTGTTTGGATCACAGGGGCATTTCTCAATGGGACTGATCTTAAATCTATAAAGATAAGATCTTGCATACGAGTGTCCCATCAATATCTGTGTTAGCTCGAAGGAAGTTTTAAAGGCGTCTCTGAATAAACCGACATCCCGAATTGTAGGCAAAAACTCCCGAGTGGTCGAGCCTTGAACTGCGTCCTTGTATTCAGTTTCCCAAATACTCTTCATTTCAAGACGGATCTCCCGTTTTGCATAGCTCAGTGGAAATTCGTTGTAAGCGCTGCGACAGTGAGATGTTGCGGCATCTTTGGCGCAGAGGTCAGCAACTTCATTTCCACCAATTCCGCAATGAGCTTTAACCCACACGAACGATATGACGGTTTTGTTCTTCAACCTAAAAAGAGAAAAGTGAATGGAAGTAACTAACGGTATTGTGCTGTCTCTGTTACGAATAGAAGCGAGAGAAGATAGGCTATCGGAGAATAAGCACGCAGACTGTATTCTCCTGGGAGAAATCCATTTCAGGGCCGCATCGATTGCATAAAGTTCGGCTTGAAACACACTACATGACTTGTGCAGTCAAAATTTATGTGTTTCTTGCCGACCCTCATGGTAAATGACTACCGATGCGCCGACTTCCCCACCTTCCAACTTACTTCCATCCGTAAAAATGGCAGCAGATACCGCTTCGCTTAATCGATCGACTTCCTCCGAGTCAACTACTTTCGTGAACTCGATCGTTTGTCTTTGACAGGGATGCAACATCTCTGCCGGCGACGTACGACCCTGTAGTATGACGTCATCAGGAAGTCCATCAAACGTTCCACTCACTTTTACTTCTTCTATCTTAGCAACTTCCTTCAGCTTGAGTTCGATGGGGGTAAACCCAGCGAGAGCCAAAGCAGATATTGCCGAAACTGTTCTAAAACCTCGTATGGCCCTAATGGCGAATACCTTTTGAAAAGAACGTAACCAACAACGCACATATTTGTATTTAAGCACTCCACACCATATATTAGCCCCATAGGTCAAAATGGGCTCGACGACAGAATGGTATATAGTCTCAACGTTTTCTGGGTGAATACCCCACGTTGGACGCACATATCTACATAAATTTAGAAAAATTTTGTTACATTTAGCTATGGCAAATTTGACATGCTCTGTAAATTTCAAATGTTGGTCCAAAATAATACCTAAAATTTTAATAAAAGGTTCAAATTCTAGTTTTTTTGTTCCGAAATAAATACTTGTTAATTTAGATTTTGGTGTGAAGGCTATCGCTTGAGTCTTTGCTGCGCTGAATGTTAATTTTACTCCAGCGCCACACTCAGCGATTACTTTTAGTGCGGTATTGGTTATTTCTTCTAGTTTCACTGTGTTGGCCGCACTAATGATTAAAAAGACGTCATCTGCAAATGCTTGCAGGTGACATCCCTCAGGCAAGCCTACATCTAATAGTTCGTCCAACACAATGTTCCAAAATGTAGGGCCACAAGCAGAGCCTTGGATACATCCCTTGGTCATTTCCTTCCGCGACTTTCCGTCACCGTAAACCAGCTCAACAGACCGATCTTCGATATAGCTTTTAAGTAGTCTATATATATTCGGCGGGCATTGAATATTCCGAAGACTGTTGAATAGAGCTGGCCACCAAGCGTTGTCGAACGCCGCTTTAATATCCAGGGATATACCAATTACCAAGCGTTTTCGATTTTTCTCACATCTATTAGTATCAATTGCACTGCGTAAAGCGTCGGAGGTGGATGTTTGCTCTTTGAAACCGAATTGTTTTGAATTCCATGCCTGATGTTGTAAGCCATAGTAAGTTAGTCTTTTTGTAAATAATTTTTCAAGTAGTTTACCAAAAACCGGGAGGAGGCCAATCGGACGATAAGCCGAGAGGTCATTAGGATCTGACATATTCGGCTTCGGAAGTATCTTCACGAAAGCCTTCTTCCACGGCTTTGGAAAATGGCCTATCTTCAGGCATGAATTTAGTAATGTTGTTAAAAATTTTAGATTCTCCTCAGCAAACGCAATGCAAATATCAGATGTAAGATTATCCATGCCTGGTGCTCTGTTTGGACTCATGCTGCTTAACGCGCCCAATACCTCTTCCTCCGTGAAATCCTCTTCATCCGAAGTATCGCATATGTAAGGCGAGTCAAACATTTGTCTGAGTTCGTCGTGTCTCAGTGTAGTGTCGTCGTTGTCGTCGGGATAAAAAATGTTGTAATAATTTTGTTGCAATCTCGTCACTGTCTTTGGTAAATTTATTATCGCACGCTAGCGTTAGTGGAGGACGACGTATTGGAGTGTCTTTTATCAATCTGTTCGTCATTGACCATACGTTTTCTTTGTTTTGTAATTTACAAAAGTCTCGAAAGTGTTTGGTAGATGTGCTCCTCAATAAATCACCGTATTCCTGCTTTAACAGTTGTTGTTCCTGTAGAAGTTGTGTTATATCAACATTTTGATTTCTACAAGAATGAATACGGTGATGTATTCGTATGCATTTTTTTTTCAAGTCTTCTAGCTCATCAGACCACCATGGATTATACGGTTTTGAGTTACCACGTATTTTCATCGAGGCAAAACATGTTTTCCTAATGTCCTCGGTAAGCTTTTCCACGGTTAAGTCTAGATCACTAGAAGATATATTGTCGAAATTTGTATCTAATAATTTTGATTTATCTAAAGTTTCTTTTAATTTTTCTTTAAATTTTGTCCAATTGGTAATTTTGTTTCGAAAAAGATAAGTTGAGTTTATTTTGTTTTTAGTAATTTCATTTTCAACCTGAATTTTGAATTTTATCGCGTTATGGTCAGATGACGGACAAATTGATTTATCTACACTCCATTGTGACAGTCGGTTAACAATGCTCTCGGAGGCCATCGTTACGTCAATCGTTGATGTCAAAAGGTTACCATTTCTGGTAACCTCGAAGGTAGGTTGACCTCCTTCATTGCATATGTTAAGGTCATGTGAATATGCAATTCTGAGAACATCGTCACCACGACTGTCACTTATATGGGAGCCCCATGCAGGGTTGGTCCCATTCATATCTCCACCAATGACAACGTGCGACCCTACGATGTCTTTTAAAAAATTATCCAAGTTAGTCAGTGTGTCGTTCTTGTCTACGTCTGGTTCGATGTACACGCTTCCAATGTACAAATATCGCTGTTTGATCGTGATTCTCGCTACGCATAGATTAGTAGTACAATATTGGGACATGCCAAGCACTGCCCCAATACTGTCTTTAATAACTATGCAGCATTTTACGCGATTGTTTGTATTTGTACACTGGAAAATATGCACACAATCCCAGCCTTTAACATGGTTAACTCGTCCCACATACGGTTCACTTATGATAGCAACATTTCTGTTGCTATTCATAAAGTATGAGAGAAACTCACGATGGGAGACATATGAGCGCCTCGAGTTGAATCGTACAAAATTTATTTCCTTACCATCCATAAACAATCTTTTCTTTAATTTTGTCTTCCATTAGCTTATGAATTGTACAGTGGCTGCTTGAGACTGCACAGTGGTTTGTGTTATAATTAGTTTTATACTTGATGTTGCTATCTGCACAATTAATACAGTTCATATTTGCAACATTACTCTTATGTGGGCAACTGTCATAGTAGTGTTTACCCCCACAATGAGAGCAGTTGACTGTATTATTTGTGCAGAATTTTCTAATATGGCCAAATCTCAAAAAGCCAAAGCACCATCTTCACTATTAACTGCCGTCTTGATAATGCATAATATGCAAGCATACAAGTATGCAAAATGTTGTCTTTAAAACGGCTGGCGGGGGAACTGGCGAAGCTGCGCAGGAATATAACAAAATTTTATTTTCGAACACATAAAAACCTCCTAAGTATACAACCAAACATGAACAAAAGCTGCGACATACAGAAAATAGGAAATGAGAAACGTCTTTGAACACCAGCGATCAGCGAATATATTATAAATATTTATTTTTTCATTGTTCCATGGTTCTATTAGGGCCAACGCAATTATTTGATTTCAACGTTAGTTTGTTCCACAAATCTTCTACATTTTTTATTTCACTTGGACTCGTTTTACCATGCATTAAAATTGGATTACCTTCGACTAAGGTAGGTAGGAATAACAGAATGTTGCTCGCGTTTGGTTCGTTAAGATCGCATTTTTGTCGTTAAACATTATGCTCTTTTTTTAAAAATGTAATCAAAAACCTTTATTTAATCGTTTGACAGATTAGAAAAATTTTATTTTCTAATTTTGGAAGTAATGAGACAATTAGCAAAGGTGCTGAACCAGAAAATTTAAGAATATTGCTAACGTGATAGGTTATAGAATACCAAAAATGTCAAAATTGCTACGGACACTACTAAAAGTTTTACTTAGCAATCTTGTTGGAGTTAGCAATATTGCAAATATGAAAGTTACAGAATTACACTGTTTATCTTATTAGTAGTATATTGCACAAAACCCCATTTATCTATTATACTGCCCTGCTAAGCGAAAGTGTAGTATGTGAAAAACAGTCATTCTGAGATATTCGACTTTATAATTTAACTTTAACCAAGGAACTTACGGTCAATGGCGTTGTGAAACACGTTTATTTCAACTAATTGTGGGATTTTCGTCTTTTTTGTTTATTAAATATATAGTAAAATGCTCGTAGTTAACATATAGTATACCAATAACTCGTTTTGTCAATTTTTGCACATACGGCACTCTCTCTTAGCAGGGCAGTATAGTTATGCAATGGTCAGTATCTTCGTTCTCTTGGAACTCTTCTGAGAACTCTATGTCGCTCTCACCAGATTCAAAATATACAGGTTCTTGCGAATCTTCAGAGTCTGTCAATTCAGCTTCTCTTTTTTTTTGCAATTTTTTTTAATGTAGCTTGTAAATGCCATTTTATATTTTAAGCGTTGGATCGCGTCTTCGCTAGTCAGAAATTCAGAACCTGGACAAACACTTGTTTTTCGTTGCTTCTCTGACTTGAGGTCTCTGCATGATCTGTGCTAATAAAAGTTCTGTGAAAGACTTTCTGTTTTCAGGAACAGTGATCTGAAGACTTTTAGACGGTTTTGCTATTGCAGCATCAGGATTAATTACAGAATTAATAGAAGCCGAGTTCTTAACGGAAACTGAATCAACGAATTCGGCGATATTATTATCTACTTTCTCTTCGTTCAGTTTTGTCCGTCTTGCAAGTGCTTTTGGATGGAATGTTTCTTTTGAAATGACGTATCGATCAACTGGAACGATACCAGTCTTACGATATCCATTCTTAATTGAGCAGTGACTCTTAGTTGGAGCAGGTGACTGGTATGAGCTGGTAGTTTTAGAATAGTGATATTATCAGAAACAGCTGTCTCTACGATTTGTAATGCCTGTATACACAATTAGTACTGGTAATGGTAATCGCATTCAATTAGTACTGGTCTGTCTGTGCCAATAGTAGGAATAATGTTTTTCTTAAAATAATTTAAAAATATGTTGCTCCCACTGCTCTTACTAGCAGCGTACATGGTCCTTGGCTATCCTGTTAAATATTGTCACCTTTGAATATTATGAGTGGTAGTGCTCTGTCACTCGCGGCGTTATTGCACGTTGCAACAACAGTGATATTTTCTCTTCCTGACATGCTTATGGTCTTTGAAGCTGGATGTCCCACTTGTCCAACGACTCTACTTCGTCGATAGTTAATTGTCTGAAATCGCTTTGTTTCACCCCTTGCCAAACAATATACCTACTATTAACCAATAATTTAAATTTTTTATTGCAGTAATTTTAAAACAGTGCATCTCTAATTTTACAAGAATTATCTGAATTCGGATTTTAGTAAACTTAGGTAAAGAAGCGTTTATAAAATATTGTTATTACTGAAAACTTCCGGAAATAGGTAATAATGCATAAATTTTATTAAACTTTAAAAATATAAACTAAATTTTATTTAAATTGTTTTTTTTTCATTGTTTGAAAATTTAGCGTCATATCACGCAATAATTTTTTATTTTTTACAACAATAGAAAGTTGTTTGTATTTTCGGCTATAATATCTAATATTATCCGTAGTCGAATTCCTATCTATGTACGTATCCCTAAACAGCAGGTAAGTGATGTTTGGTTTTGAATTTTATTAAATTTTTAAGCAACAAGAATATTACAAATCTAATCTCTAGAAAAGTAAAAACTGATAGATAGTTCCAGGTAAAATCCTTGGTTGTACAGTCGAAGTGATTTTATATTAGTGCGTTGAATCTGCACATACGCGACGCGTCGTGTGTCGCCGTTGTTCAAAAACGTAAATTACTTGAAAACGAGGTTACAATCATTACAGAATATGTTAAAGAAATGTCTAACGTATTTTTTGCATATTTTTTCAAAGCGGAATATTGTGGAACATTTTTTGTAAGTTTACACAAAGTTGGAGAATTGCCTGAGATTTTCTATTGAGTAGCTCCCGGAATGATGCGATGTATTTAATTACTGCAGCATTGTATTGTCTTAGAATTTTTTTTATTCGAAAGTACATACTTCTAGACATCTTTTCTATAAATACCAATTTGAACCCTGAACTGAAATCATCACAATAACTCATTAAAAATTGCTGTCGCACGGTGCGAAATGCTACTCAAATTAGCGATTAATAGAAGGTGATGTTTACATCGCTCTAGCAAGCTGAAATATTTTTTAATTCACTTGAAATTCTAGGAAAAGGTGCATTGATGTTTCCTCTAAAGATATACAAAACCTTATAGCTTAATTGTTAATTTCGCAAAAATGTATTTTTGGCCACTTTTCCGAGCGTTGGTCCCACTATGCAATGCTCTGAAACTGCTACGTCGGACGATATGTTAAATATTTAAGATGAGAAGATACTATATTTAAAATATTTATTATATTCAGAAATATTTTAGTCAAGCTATTAAAAATTACACTTATACTTTATTTTATCTATAGATAATAATTACTTATTATAATTACGGTAGTGCACAATTATTCTAAAATTATTCTAAAAAGTAATATAGGGAACAATAATATGTCCATGCACACCTGGATTTATCCTCCTACATTCTCACGGATTATATCACATGCATAAATATAACATTTTAAATGTTGTAATAAGAATTTTTTATTTAATGTTGCACTATTATACCAATTATAATACATTTTCAAATTCTCATATCACTTAGACCGTTGGAAAACCAATAGCATTCCTTTAAAAAAAGAAGAGGAAAGGCCCATTTTCTGATGTGAAAAGCAAAAAAGTTGAAAAATTTAGAACTGTTCCTCTCTGACGGCGAAGTGGTGACGGCGAAATGTTTCATCTGAAGCATGACTTTTACTTCCTAGGCTGTTGGTTGGTCCATTCTGTTGTTGGTCTGTGGTTTCTAGGCTGGTCTGTAACTATTGATTAAGTTCAAATACAACAGATTTTGAGTCCCTCACGTGGAATTGACTAATTCAATAAACAGAAATTTAAACCATTTCTTGCCTAACAGCTCCAAATTAAGTTCCAGACAAGTAACGTCTGGCAGAAGCTTAGACATTGCTATGAAGCATTGGAAAATTAACAGTTGAATTAATTTTTAGTTAGCGTTTATTATTAAAAACAATATTAAAACAATAACTGAAAATACAAACTTTATCTTCCTCTCACGAACCTAAAATAATTAATTCGAAACAAAGAAAAAGCAAAGTTTTTCGAAATGCCAAACAAAATAACTTTATATTAAGCCGGTATAGAAGTGATTGTAAAACTGGTTATTACTACTATCTGTGAAGATAATTTCTTCTGATGTTATTCTGTCTCCTAAATCGTTTCTTATTGGAACTTCCATTGTTACATTTTTCTTAACTTTTCGTCGATAATTTTTGGTTATTAAGATACTTGAAATTCTTGTTCTATCTAACGGACAAATGTTTTTTGTTTCGGTCCACCTTAATATGCAAGTAGCGCAAAAGCTATGGTTACATTCTTTTGTACGTCCAATCTTTTGATTACGAAATTTACTAAAACATATCGAGCACATCTCACTTTGCTTTGTGATACTATCAAAACTATCATTGTTATCAATTTTTTTGATTTTGTTAATAACTCGCTTAAAAACTTTCTTGATGAAATGCATGTGGATAATTGTTATATACTTTTTAAAAGATTGTAAATTGTTTTGTTCTTATGTTCTTCTGTTCCTATCTTCTTATTGTCCTTCTCTTCTTGTATATTCCTTGTTCTTATCTTCTTATATAGAAAAAGTAAATTATATTTAGGGGATTATGCGATTAAGCTTATTAGCAATTTAAAGCCTATCGGATTATGTCGCCACAGTTCTTTTACCAGATTCGTACTTGGGTTACGTCTCTTTCTATTGGTCTGTTCATAGACCAATAGAGTTATAGAGTTTGCTCTTTGACTATACTAATGCTAACATGTATGTAAAAAATTTTTGTTATTAAGTTGGTAATTCTGAGAAGATAAGAAAAACAAGGGGTGGTATTAGGGGGGTATTTTACCCCCCATTTATATTAATGGGTTAGTTTTCTGTTGCTTTAGAGTAAGGGACAAACTATTCCTAAGAGTGCAGTTTGTATGCATTAGGTATGTTCATATGTTATGATTATGAATATGATTTATAAATTTAATAAAGTTATGAATAGTTTTCATATATTATAGGAACTAATAATAAATATTTATTTTATAGTTATAACGTTAAAATATTGGTACAATATTGATTGCCAAAATGTGGTTAACTTACTAAAATGTGCATAAACTAATAATTATTGTTATTACACTTTTATATTATGCCGATGAGTGATCGGCAGAAGAAATCTGATGTATAAAACTGAGGAAATTTTGAGAATATAATGAGGAAGCTGGGGGAAATCGGGAGAAATGTTAATAAAATAAAATGAAAATCAACACAAAAGAGGAAATCGGATTTACAAATATGGGTTGTGAGTGAATTACTTTTCGTATTCCGCTGAATTAGTTATCACTGGTTATGATTAATATTCATAAATTTTTTGTTCATAGACCAATATTTATTCTTTCAAGGCATATAACATGAATAACTAATCTTATAACCTATCTTGTCTTAATATTATCCAATGAAGAAACATAAAAAAACAAGTAGGCTAAACCATAAATAAAATAAATTCACTTGTTTTAATATTTTCGTCTAAGACTATAATAATAATAATAATAATGTTTATTGACGGAATTAAATCCTTATAACTACATATATACAAAAATCAATACAATACAAAAACAAATACAAACAAAGAAACTAGTTAATTAATAAGAATACAATAACAAAAAAAGAAAAATAATAATAATAATAGTATTAACAAACGCCTATATGTGTAGATAGCTTCTCGTCGTAGATTTGAACTGCGCCAGAGAGTTCGTAAAGAAGTCCGCATCGGACTTGTTGGCAAGATTTTGCATTACTGAAACTGGCGAGTGCATCCCATAATTAGTCCTGTGAAAATCCGGAAAGAAAAGGTCGGGATTCCGGACCACGCAAGGATGAGCCCAAAAATTTAATTTAAGCAGCAAAGCTGGACAGTCGATAGCGTTGTTCAACAGTTTAAAGAGGAAGCACAGGTTTAGATACTTCCTCCTGTTATCCATACGAGACAATCCAAGATAACTCAGCAGCAGATCATAATCCACATCAAAAGAGATGTGGAACCTGAAGCAAAGAAATTTTACGAATTTTCTTTGGAGTTTCTCAATCCGAGAAACATGGCTGGAATGGTACGGATGCCAGACCGTAGAACAGTATTCCAAATGCGATCTAACAAGGGCAGCAAACAATAAATTTAAAACTATAAATTTAAGTCCTCCTCAACAAATTTAACCACAAGATTAACGACACCTAACCATGCACTGGACTCCTGTTGTTTTGGCGGCCGCTTTCGGGATGCTGGAAGATAGACAAATAACCTCTTTTGGTTATGTTTACTTTTTGGTTTGCGGTTTTGCGACTACCAGTATCTATTTACAGATATCTGTTTGGTTTTATTGAATTTTCTACAATCGCTCGATTGCAACACTCATGTCAGTCATTAGCATTTTACTAGATGGCGATCAACACCTTTGCCTCATGAGAAAGTGTGGTCACACCAACATAATTATTATCAACGAGAAAATTTCTTGAGATAAGCATTTTAATATTTTTAAACAGAGTAATTAATTTATATTTTATTAATTGTTTTCATTGTAAAGTTTTTGCATGTTATACAATCCATTTTTGTGACTTCGTTGAATGTGATCATTTTGCTACCACCGATTCCCACCTTTTCATTTTGCTTAATGTCAAACAGCACTACATCTTTGCTTGCTTTCGGTGAGTGTTGTAATATTTATTTGTATTTTCGGTACTCATTTGCCTTTTCCCTAGTCCTGAAGATGGAATAATATATGTTCCGAAACGTCGATTGACAAGCTATAGTTGTTTGATTTTGCTTCCCACTAAACCTGAAATCATTGTTTCAATATACGAGATTTGGTTTACCAAAAAAGTAAGTCGTCAATGTCCTCACAGAGCTCATGTGTCCAGCCTTTGCATTTTTTACACTGTATCTAGTTTTCTTCATAATTTTCTCTGCATACAATGCATTCTAGATCTGCATTACTATATCGAGAAATGTTTGGTGTAGGATTGTCATAATCAAACAATTCCTTTTTTCTTTCTTTTTGATGGTCATCTTTTGTTCTTATTTTGAAAATTTTATTTGTTTCCTTATCTGTTTTGTTTTTTCATTTTGCAGTTTCGAATTTTTTTTTTCAGTCAACATATTTTTGATGGAAGTCGATTGTCAATATTTCGCTTCTTCCTACTTCCTTTTCCAACTCATCAATATTTTGTCAATGCAGGACGACAGAGGCGACACCTCTTTTAAAACGCTAAAAGTTGTGGTAAAGGTGCTGCGTTGGAGGAAGTGGTATTCTCTCTAGGAGTGAGTTTAGAATATGCCTTGGAATCAAGCTGAACATAGGTTGACAGGGCTGTTGGTAAGTTGGAAAAGGAAGTTATAGATGCAGCAACAATAGCTTTTTCAGAAGTCGTTTCGGAGAGTGGTGTCCATGGAAGATTAGTAATGTCACTACCCATAAAATCCAAATGTCTGGGTTTGTCGGGTAAATGCCAGTGCATCTAAAACCACTTTCGGCAATACCTACAACTGTTTGTAGGCATCACCTACCAATTTACCTACATTATAGTTATTAATTCTTGACCCTGGATTAGCTCTATCTATAAACTGCAAGCAGTGTTGTAGCAGTTTTTGAAAGGTTTCATAAACGACCTATCTAGATGCTGCAGCTTATGAGTAATACATATGTGGTGGAAAACTTAACACATGGACATGGTTTTCACGAGAAAACGTAATGACATCTAAGTCCTTGTGGCTGCCATGTCCATCTACAATCAACTAGACAGCATCTTCTACTGGGGACTTTGTGGAGGAAACGAAATGCTCAAGCCACGTGAGAAAACCTTCAGGCGTCATCTAACCACTAGGAATTGGAAAACTAGTGCTTTCGGTTGGAGTACCAATCATGAGGCGGTTATTCATTCGTTTTCTGGGAAAAATAAAAATTTGAGGAATAAATTGCTCACTTGCACTTATGCAGAACAGAAGTGTAATATTGCGCCCCTCCCCCCGGAAGTAATTTTTCCAACTTGACGTTGTCCTTTCACTATAATGACCTTGTCATTTTCTCGTCTGCATTAAAAATTTTTGACGGTCGAAAGGAATGCTTTTCTAAGGGAATTCCCAACTGGTATTTACGTACGTACAGACGTCACAACGAAACTAGTTGCAATGGATTCAGGAAAGGTCAAAACGGATATTTCCGTCATAATCTGAAAACTGGAAGAAATCGGCATTACAAAACTTAATTTTTACAAGGAGTCCACTGTTTTTTTCTGTCTACTGCGGAACAATTGGCCTCTTTCTCTAAGAGAAAGGTTTCAGTATTTAGACCCCACTGCTGCTTAATCCGGATTGGGGAATGCCTGTAACCCTCTTTTTAGTAGTTGATAGCGGCATTCATCAACTCAGGGTGACCGCCGGCTTTACGTGTCCTCCGAAGCATGGAGACGGTCACTTGGAAGTTTTAAATTTGAACCCAGATTTGAACCGAATACCTTAGAGTTAGCAGTTGTTCATCTAACGTACTAAGCTGATGATTGTCTCATTATTAACTTATTTTCGATTTTTTGTGTAATTAATAATTGAAACTAAAAATAAATTTCCATTAAATTCAAAATTATTCTTTTTAGAACAAAGTAAAAATTACTACATACTATAAACCTCAAAATATTAACCACTGAAATTAGTTTGAAATTAAGCGGTACTTGGTAGTAAATGTTAACTATTTAACAAACAGGAAACTTGATAAATAATCAAATTTAATTGGTATTTTTTCAAGAAAATAAACTAGTCAACATTGTTAATTAGGCAACACACATAACAGAATAATTTTTAGTGACATTTCCCTTTTAAACATAGCTTTGCATTTGATGTGCCACCCATGGGTGCCACCTACATTAGACGTTTATTGCTAGGTTAGAAGTATTCTCATGTCATTATACTTGTGTCGTGAATATTTCACGTGGAATTAATAAGAAATTTGAGTTCGATAATATAATAATTGTTTGTTGCAGATTTGAATGAAATGAAGACTTCGAATGAATTACATAGTTTACAAAACACCCACAATGTTTTCGACACTCAAATAAATTCATTTGTGGATAGGGGCTTGAAAGTTAAAATTGAACAATTGGAAGAGGTTAACATCAAGTTAGAAGACTTACATCATTCTATCGATATTAAAGATGAAGATTTGTCAATTTTGGAAGACGAGGAGAATAAGGATTGTGAAATGCCAATATTGCAAACCAGCAATAATAAGTTATTTGTGTGTCCACTGTGCGATAAGAGATTTCTTCAAAATGGAGCTTTGAATGTTCATTTAAGAACTCACACTGGCGAAAAACCTTATGTGTGTGAAATTTGTGAATACAGAAGCTCGGTAAAATCAAATTTAAAAAAACATTTAAGGACTCATACAGGCGAAAAACCATTTACGTGCAATGTGTGTGAATATAAATCTGCGCGAAAAGGAGATTTGGAAGATCACGTACGAGCTATTCATAAAATTGAAAGGCTTTTTATATGTGAAATTTGTGATCTTAAATTTACACATAAATTAACTTTAAAATGTCACGTAAGAACCCATATGGGAAGCAAACCGTTTGAATGTAAACTTTGTAACAAGAAATTTGGACGAAAGGGATCTTTAAATGTACATTTAAGAGTACACACGGGGGTGAAACCGTTTAAGTGTAAAAATTGTGATTATAAATGTTCGATAAAATCAAATTTGAGAAAGCATTTGAAAACTCATGCAGACGAAAAATATTTTAATTGCAAAGTTTGTGAATATAAATCTTCACGAAGCAGGGATTTGGGAGAACATTTAAAAATCCACGAGACGCAAGAACTTTTTACAAGTGAAATTCACGAGAGCGAATTTTCGAAGGATTTAAAAACCAATACTGGTGGTAAGTCGTTTATGTGTTTAAATTGTTACAAAACATTTACACAAAAGGGGGCTTTAAACGTCCATTCAAGGATTCACACGGGTGAGAAACCTTTTGCGTGTGAATTTTGTGATTATAAATGTTCGGTAAAATCTAATTTAAGAAAACATTTAAAAACTCATACCGGCGAAAACCTCTCGGCTTGCGAAATTTGTGAATTTAAATTTGCGAGAAGAAAGGATTTAAAAGTGCACTTAAAATTTCACGAAAAAAATCGTGAACCTGTGTGAAAAGGTGTGCAATCAAATTTGTAAAAATGGGCCTTGGGCCTTAGGAGATATTTTATATACAATGCTATATTATGTATTTTTTTATAAGACCCAAAATATGAATAACATTGTCTGCACAGAATTTTAATTACATAACTTACTGTTTTATCTAAAGAATTTTATAAAATGTTAAAATAATTTAACGATCATATGCCAATATTTGAGAAGTGTTTATACAGATTATTTAATTAAATAATTTAACACAATGATTTTGTGTTTGATTCATGTGTTTTAAATAGATATATTTCGTTTCTTTCTGTTTTACTTATACTTTTACAAATTGATTATGGTATAATTGAATAAATGTAAAATATTTCCACTCGTTTTCTTGTTAGCAACGGCGTATTTAAATAATTCTTATTGGAGGTGGCAAACCGATTATTTTTAAAATTCTTATTAATCCATTCATGCGCGTCAGTGGTAAAGATCTACCAGATCTACAAACAAATTTTAATTTTAAAACTTGATTAGTAATTCCTTTAATTTAATGTCATAATTATGAATCTTTCAGCTAATTACAATGGCCTAAACCAGACGATGATCATTTACATTATTTTATTTATTATTATTTTTTATTTGCCATTTTTATTATTTACCATTTAATTTACTTTATCTATGAAGAAACGTATGTTATTAGTGGAAATTTCTCATTCGTTCTATATCTCAACGACGATCAACGGTAGGTAACAAATTCATAGGACATTAATTGTAGAGCATAAAAAGATCAACAAAAAAGTATAGATTCACAATTGTCGTATCACGACGGACAGCCGAGTTATCGCAAAAAAACAAAATTTATCCCTTTTTTCAAGATGGCGGAGAAAGATCATAGGAAATCTTGGTCGACAATTTCAATTTGAGATTTTCTAAGCCCCCTCCCCCCTACATCATACTACTATATAAAAATCAGACTTCTCGTCATTGTAATAATAACTGGACTACAATAGCCAGGCAGTACAGAGAAAGAGAAATAACCTATCCCAAGACAAAATCGATTTAAAAATTTTGTGTTATTTTCTTGTAGTGGTACACCTGATTGACAGATCGCGACGAAAACGTTATTTTCACCTTTCTACCATAAACCCTACTACGATATCAAATTTGGTCGTGATTGGTTGGACAGTTCCGGAAAAAATCGAGTAACAAAATTTGACGACAGACCGACCGACAGACCGACACAGAAAAACTTCTTTTATTTTTTGCAGATCTTTACGTTTCTGAACACGGTGATCTCGAAAATGTAAAAAAAAAATTTGAAATTTTTTTTCATTACCTTATTACCTCCAAAAAAAAATTTTTTTTTTATTGGAGGTAAAAATTAATTATTGGATTATAAAATAGCAATAATTTTATTGTGTTTAATTATGTGTAGGTTCGCTGACGTTTCTTTGAATTCATCAGCTACTCTCAAGTTTACTTTTCAACTCGATCAACGGATACTTAACGGAACAGCGGATCATCGCATCAATTACACTACCGTTCACTACTATTGTAGTATACTAATCCGATCAAAGGATACTTAACGGATCAAAGGATACTTAACGGATCAACGGATACTTGACGGATCATCGAATCAATTTCTCTATAGAGGTTAAACTTTTGAAATAATAGGGTAACTATCCTTACTCAACTTTGAATATCGATCTAAAATCAGTCAAACATCTAGATAATTATCGCAATGGCATTAATCGAAAGCAACGCTGCTTTAAAAACTGTTAAAAGTGTGCAATTTGGAATTTTTAGTCCAGAAGATATTCGTAGCACCTCTGTGGCGCAGGTACAATGTACCGAAATTATGGAAGGATGTACTCCGAGACTGGGTGGCTTGATGGATCCCAGAATGGGAACGTGCGATAAAACTGTGCGATGTATAACATGTAATGGCGATTGGGACAATTGTCAGGGCCACTTTGGTCATATCGAATTAGCCAAACCAGTTTTTCACGTTAGCTTCATCAATAAAACTATCAAAATTCTGCGCTGCGTCTGCTTTGAGTGCAGCAAATTGATAGTCAATTCCAAAAAACAAAACCATTTTGAAGAAGCATTGAAGACGACCAGGAAAAAGCCCGTGCAACGTTTAAATCTGGTGTACGGTTTGTGCAAAGACCAAAAAGTGTGTAATCCAGATCGCGGGTGTGGAAGTTATCAACCCACAATTCGAAGATCGGGTCTCGATTTGACGGCGGAATGGAAGGAATCCGACGAAGGCGTTCCACAACAAAAACGGAATCTATTGGCGGAAGAAGTTTTAAATATTTTTAAAAGAATCACTGACGAAGATTGCTGCGCTCTAGGAATGGATCCCAAATATTCACGACCCGAGTGGATGATCGCGACAGTTTTGCCGGTTCCTCCTAATGTAGTGAGACCGCCGGTCGTCATGGGTTCGAAAACATGCCAAGATGATTTGACCCGTAAATTAGCCGACATCTTAAAAGCAAACATTGAATTGCAGACAAACGAAGAAAAAGGCGCGCCCCCGCACGTGTTGTCGGAAAATATTAAAATGTTGCAATACCATGTCGCCACTCTTGTGGACAACGAGGGGGCTAGCTTACAGCAAGCTGCACAAAAATCCGGAAGGCCCTTAAAATCGATAACCAGTAGATTGAAAGGCAAGAGTGGTCGGATTAGAGGAAACCTTATGGGGAAGCGTGTCGATTTTTCCGCTCGTTCCGTGATCTCTCCGGATCCCAACCTTAGAATCGACGAACTTGGAGTGCCCAAAGCCATAGCACAAAACATGACTTATCCCGAATATGTTACGTCTCTTAATATGGAGAAACTGTTGGTGATGGTGCGCAATGGAGCGACGAAATATCCAGGGGCAAAATATATTCTACGCCAAAACGGAGAGCGCGTCAATTTGCGCTATCTGAAAGATACATCGAAATTAAATCTCGAAATAGGCGACAAGGTGGAACGGGACCTCATAAATGGCGATTTAGTTGTGTTCAACCGTCAGCCCACCTTACACAAGATGAGCATGATGGGCCATCGCGTCAAAGTGCTCCCTTACTCAACTTTCCGATTGAATTTAAGTTGCACGACCCCATACAACGCGGATTTTGATGGAGACGAAATGAACATGCACGTTCCCCAAAGTGACCCGGTGCGAGCGGATGTCGAAATGTTGCACATCACCTCTCGACAAATTATAACGCCTCAAGCAAACAGACCGGTTATGGGCATCGTGCAAGATACCCTCGTCGCCGCTATGTACATGACAAGACGAGACGTTTTTCTGGATCGCGAACAATTTTTAAATTTGATGATGTTCTTGCCGAGTTGGAATGGAAAGTTGCCCAAACCTGCCATCGTGAAACCCGTGCCACATTGGACAGGAAAGCAGTTGTTTTCGATAATAATTCCAGGCGAGTTGAACGTGATGAGAACGCATTCGGCGCATTCCGACGAAGAAGACAGTGGTCCGTACAAATGGATTTCGCCCGACGATACGAAAGTTTTGATCGAAAACGGTCAATTGCTAATGGGAACGTTATGCAAGAAGACTTTGGGTGCTTCTGCCGGCTCTTTGCTTCACGTTTGCATGCTAGAGCTGGGACACGAAGTTTGTGGAGAATTTTATGGACACATTCAAACCGTCGTAAACGAATGGCTGCTTAGCATCCACGGTCATTCCGTTGGTGTCAGTGACACGATTGCCGATCCCAAAACCCGGTTGGAAATTAGAAAATCTATCGAACAAGCCAAAGCGGAAGTAGCCGAAATTACACGAAAAACTTACAACTTGGAACTGGAACCGACGCCGGGTAATAATTTGAAACAAACTTTCGAAAACGAAGTCAATAGACTTTTGAACGAAGCTCGCGACAAAACAGGTAGTTCGGTCAAAAAATCTCTGACGAAATATAATAAGTTTAAAACGATGGTGATGGCCGGATCGAAGGGTTCCGACATTAACATATCGCAGATTGTGGCTTGCGTGGGCCAACAAAACGTGGAAGGTAAACGAATTTCAAACGGTAACTTGAGGCGTACCCTTCCGCACTTCACGAAAGACAACACCGGTCCCGAAGCGAGAGGTTTCGTCGAAAATTCTTATTATTCGGGTCTGACGCCGCAAGAGTTCTACTTCCACGCTATGGGTGGTCGGGAGGGTATCATCGATACTGCTTGCAAAACATCCGAAACTGGATACATCCAACGTAGGCTCATCAAGGCTATGGAATCGGTTATGGTGGCATACGACGGAACGGTGAGGAACCCGTCGTCAAAAATGATGATACAATGCAGTTACGGAGAAGATGGACTAGCCGGCGAACACTTGGAGTTTCAAAATTTGCCTACGTTGAAACTGAACAGCGCCGAGTTCGAGAAAAAATACAGGTTCGATGTAACAAACGAAAGTTACTTGAAACGAAACTTTAGCGAAGACGTGAATAGGGATCTCTCGATTTCGGACGAGGTTGTGTCCGAATTGGAACGCGAATGGGCGCAATTGAATCGAGACCGAAATATGCTAATGGAGATTTTCCCCACCGGAGAATCCAGAGTTGTTTTGCCATGCAACTTTGAAAGATTGATTTGGAATGCTCAAAAGATGTTCCGCATTAATAAGAGAAAACCCACCGATTTGTCGCCGTTAAAAGTCGTGCAAGGAGTTAGGGAATTATTGGAGAAGTGCGCTCCGATACCCGGAAGCGATGATGAGATATCGAAAACGGCAAACGACAACGCTACGCTGCTCTTCCAATGCTTGGCCCGGTCGATGTTGAACACGAAATCTGTATCCGAATACAAATTAAGCGCCGATGCCTTCGAATGGTTGATGAGCGAAATAGAATCACAGTTTCAGCTTGCGAGAGTGCAACCCGGAGAAATGGTGGGCTCGCTTGCCGCTCAATCCATGGGAGAGCCCGCAACTCAGATGACCTTGAACACTTTTCATTTTGCCGGAGTGTCGTCTAAAAACGTCACTCTTGGTGTACCGCGTTTGAAAGAAATCATCGACGTCTCGAAAAATCCCAAAGCCCCTTCCATGACGGTGTATTTGAAGGAGCAAGTGGCCTACGATCTGGAGAAGGCTCAAAATGTGTTGTGTCGTTTGGAGCACAGTACCTTGAAATCGGTGACGGTTAGCTCGGCTATTTTCTACGATCCAGATCCGCGCAAAACCGTCATTCGGGAGGATCAAGAGTTTGTCGACGACTTTTACGAAATTCCCGATTTCGATCCAACCAAAGTTTCGCCGTGGTTGTTGCGCGTGGAGATCGACGACAAGAAAATGATGAATAAGAAACTCTCCATGGAGCAAATAGCTGCAACGATCCAATCAGATTTCGGCGGCGATTTACTTTGCCTCTTCAGCAACGACAATGCGGAAAAATTGGTTTTACGCATTCGAATTTTGGACGATTCAGCAGAAAGCGAAGAAAACGCGGATAAATCCAAGATGGAAGACCAAAAGCTTATCAAGTGCCTAGAAGATACCTTGCTTGGAGAAACCACTTTAAAAGGAATTCCCGAAATATCCAAAATTTACTTGAACAAACCGCAAGCGAATGAGAAGAAGAGAAGAGTCGTGAACGAGAATGGCAACGTAGATTTTGTATCCGAATGGGTGCTCGAAACTGACGGTACAAATTTAGCCGCAGTTTTTGGCGACCCCGAAGTAGATAGCAACCGTACCGTGACCAACGACATTTGGGAAACGTTTAAAGTTTTGGGCATAGAAGCTGCTCGGAAGACAATCGAAAAGGAAATGAGCACCGTATTTCAATTTTACGGTCTGTACGTCAACAACAGACATCTTACCCTGTTATGCGACACAATGTCTGCCAATGGTAAATTGATGCCCATAACCCGACACGGCATTAACAAGCAAGACGTGGGCCCTCTTATGAAATGCTCCTTTGAACAAAGCGTCGATGTGTTATTGGAAGCCGCTTGTCACGCCCAAGTGGATCCGGTGAAGGGCGTGTCGGAAAATTTAATTTTAGGGCAGATGCCTAGAATAGGCACGGGTTGTATAGATTTGTTGTTGAATGTAGAAAAATGCGAAACGCAAGTGCCGCCTGCCCAAACAGGTTCTGCCGTCAAAGCTGCCAAAGAAAGTACTGTCTGGCCTAAAAGAGATTCTTCACCAAACGCTTCAACAATTTTAGCATCCAAAGTGGCTGTTGGTTATTCTCCCAGCTATAATCCTGATTCGACAGGATTTCAGTGCACCTCGCCACGCTATTATCCTACTTCTCCCAGCTATAATCCTACTTCGACAGGATTTCAGTGCACCTCGCCACGCTATTATCCCACTTCTCCCAGCTATAATCCTAGTTCGATAGGATTTCAAAGTACCTCGCCACGTTATTCTCCTACTTCTCCCAGCTATAATCCTACTACGACAGGATTTTACAGTAACCCGTCAGGTTATTCTCCAGCTCAGTAGATTGTAAGAGACTATCTTTATAGTAATGTATGTATGTAATGTATGTATGATGTAATAAAAAAAATAAATTAATAAGAATTTATTGTAAAATTGATATCTGATTATATAAATTCTTAACTTGATTGATTAAATCGATATTGAGTTTTGTAATTTTTTGTTTTAAACGAGTAAATATTAAAATAAAAAATAGAGAGAAATTAATCTAATTGTTAAATTAAATCATTTAGTTTCGGATTCAGATTGATAAAGCACTTGACACTTAATCAAATAAATTTATTTAGCGTCTGAACCCAGCAATTTAAAAAAAAAACAATTTCTCCAAGAAATGACACGTTGGAGCAGGAGCAGCAGCGTGCTAGGTTTTTATGTATTAAGAAGATATAATTTTATTTTATAAAAATTATTAGTTTATATTATATTATTGAAATATAATTTCTGATGATAGCGATAACCTTTGCTGATAGCTCAAAAATATAATTATTGTATTTCATACGTTTTAACTAACTTGTTATTTTGAAGTTCTAATTTTATTAATTTTCACAAGTTAAGAATTTATATAATTACTAGGGGGGGCTTCGCCGCCCTGGCCGCCTTCGGAGGCCCAACCCCCCAGGGCCGCTTCGCGGCCCTAATGGCATAATATATAAAAACACTTTAAGTTACAAAAGTTATTTTAAAGATCTACGTAAATCTCCCATCTTGAAACTGATTAGATCAGTGATTAGAAACATATCCCACATTATCAATACCTTCTGTGGTCGAAACTCTGTATTGACTTACAGTATTGTAAGTCTTGACAGTATTGACAATCAGTAGTGACTGATTTCATTAAATTTTGTGATATGATCAGTTGAAAGGTAGCCATTAGATGTTAACTACAACTACAGCTATTGGATTTAAAAGTAGAATGGTAGTCATTTTTTGGACAATAGTATTAAATCATGTTTTAATTTAAAAACCTTTATAGCAGTAAACTTAATGCACAAAGCAGTAAACTTAAAGCAAAAAGGGTTGGGTACAACTCGCCGCGCACGATTCGCCGGTAACGATTCGCCGCGGCACAATTCGCCGCTGGCACGATTTGCCGGCAAACACGATTCGTCGTGGCATGATTCGCCGTGCCACGATTCGCCGAGAGCTTCTAGCGCCATATATCAATAATCTAATTACTCGATTTGTTGACCTTTTGTATTTACATGAGGACACCAGTCAATTAATATGGTTCAAATTTTATCTCTAATAAAAAACAATTATTTTTTATGGTGGATCCGTCTATTGCCTTGGTTGTCTTTGTCTAATTCGACTCTGCTCTACCCTGCGGTCAGGTCCCCTCCGCTCGGGCGCTCCGAGCCGTTTAGGCAAAGACTAAACAAATTAAAAATATCGTTGAAAACCGAAAGAACTCGCCAAAGGTGGAACTCGAAAAAGGTGAAACTCGTTGAAAACGTTTTATGGGTTAAAAATCTATCGGTTAAAAATCTATCAAAGATTATGAATAGATGGGGTTACTGAACGGATAAAAATAAAAAATAAAAAACTCCCGACGAATCGTGTCCCGGAAAATCGTGCCGCGGAGAATAATTCCTGGCAAGTCGTGTCGCGGCTAATCGTGCGCGGCGAATCGTACCGTTCTCATGCAATAATCAGAATAGAACCTCGGGGTGACCTCGACGATAGAAAAACTAACACAAAAATTGATACTAAACATAAGAGCTTAGTTTACTTATATAATAAAATATTCATATTATTAAATGGATTATCCGATTATAATCGGATAATTGTGGATCACTACAGGGTTTTAAATGTTGGATGTCAGATTATATTATTATTATGAAAATGCGGTTCATTAAAACGTTATATTTTAGCGTTGCATAGAAAGGCTTACCTTCTTACCATCGGAAGAAGACCAGCCAACCTCATAAAAATTCAAATTCTATAAATTTTACCTATCACATACCGGATGTTTCACAATTAATTTAAATTTACTTTGTTGTAGAAACGTCTGTTCGAAGCACTAGCGTGACACATTGTTGTTTTCCACCACAAAGATTTATCAAGAGTGTAATGTTGTATTAAAAGTAATAGATTAGGTCCTTTTTTTTTAATTTTCCTCTAAACAAAATTTATTTATTGTGGCTTCTTCGCTTAACCAAAGACCAGCCGTATTAGTTTGCTTTTATATATCTAGAAGAGAATATCCAATTCAGAATTCCACGATTTCAATGACATTTAATAGATTTATAATGATTTTCCAGAGAATTCCAAAAAATTCCAGACATTTTCAGGGATTCCAAGGATCTCGAATGAGTTTTAATAATTTGTAACGGAATTCTAAATAAGTTTAATTCTAAAGAATTTCAATGATTTTCAGTGATTCCAAAGAAATTTCAGAGATTTCCAAAGAATTCCAATGATTTTCAAGGGAATTCCACATTAAAGCAAAATTTTTTTAAATTTTTAATTCCTTTGGTATCCCTTGTAAATTTTTGAAATTTGTTATCGGAAAAGCGGTAAAATTTCTCGGAAGTCACATGAAATCACTAGAATTTCTAAGGAATCTCTTGATTTCATTGTCAATCCTTATAATTGCACTTGTTTAGAATTCGTTTAGAAATCATAGGAATTCTCTGAAACTCTTTTGAAATCTCTGTAATTCTTTGTGGTTTTGTAGAAATTAATTGAATTTTTTGATTCGTTGTGGTAGTTCTGATATCCATAGATATCTTCGGGAACCATCGACAGTCTTTAGGATTCAAATCATATGAAATCCCTAAAACCACTTCTAGAAATTTGTGGAATTCCATGCAAATTTTTAAATTTAATTTAAATTCGCTGAAATTTCTTACAAACTATTAGATTTCATTGAAAATAATTAACATTATTATTGTTTAAAATCATTTGGAATTTTTTTGAGCTTCTTCAAGATTACTAGAATTTCTAGAATTAATGACTGTTTTTGAAATTCATGGAATTATTTGGAAAATGTTGACACTCTTTAGAATTGATTGAAATTCTTTTGAAAATCTTCCCTGAAAAAAATGAGAGAAAAATAAATGATTTTCTTAATCTACATAGACGCTATTAAAAGTCAAAAAAAGCGTGTTATAAACAAAAAAATATCGTCACTTCTGCCGCAATACCTCCAATCAGCAGCACACCAATTTTTATTCGGAGATACAACACATACTATTCATTTATATGAATATTTAAAAAAGTGATCAAATCTATGTCAATTATCAATAATTGTTAATAATAATTATTTTTTGAATTGATTGAAAATGTACGTGCTCAATAGAAAATCATAAAACAATAATTATTGTGTTATTGTTGTCAAACTTACGAAATTAATATAATAAGCCACCTAATATATTTTCACAAAAAAATAGATAAAGTAAGATTTCAGTTAATATTTTCTGTAATTTTCTTGCTTTTACATTTGGCGCAATTTTTTCCTCACCAATGCTTGCATTTTAAAAACTCTACCAGCACACAAAATTTTATCACAATCGGTTCAACATTTCCGGAGATACGAAGACATTTTCATTTTTTAATTTATTTTATTGTGGTAGCCCTGGTAAAATTTTTCTGCCAAAACCCTATTTTCACCATTAGAGCCCACCAGACATACGTCCAAAAAGTTTGATTGCCATCGACGCGGAAATGCCGAAAAAAATCGAGGGACAAGGACTTTTCTCAAGTTTTCGCAAACAAAAGTAATCTTTTTTTTTTAATGTTGAATTCTTGATTTTTATCAAATGGTTCTATATGCTGTCAAGTTCTGTGGGGCCATGGTTCTTACATACAAAATTTGGTTGAGATCCCTTCAATACTTCATGAGTTATTTACTCTTGAAGTTTAAACTTTGGCAGATTGTAATTTTTGACAGATGACAGATAGAAATTTAATTTCACCTATTCTGGATAAAGCTTTTCAAGGTGTTTAAAATAACCTATCCCAAGACAAAATCGATTTAAAAATTTTGTGTTATTTTCTTGTAGTGGTACTCCTGATTGACAGATCGCGACGAAAACGTTATTTTCACCTTTCTACCATAAACCCTACTACGATATCAAATTTGGTCGTGATTGGTTGGACAGTTCCGGAAAAAATCGAGTAACACAATTTGACGACAGACCGACCGACAGACCGACACAGAAAAACTTCTTTTATTTTTTGCAGATCTTTACGTTTCTGAACACGGTGATCTCGAAAATGTAAAAAAAAAATTTGAAATTTTTTTTCATTACCTTATTACCTCCAAAAAAAATTTTTTTTTTATTGGAGGTAAAAATTAATTATTGGATTATAAAATAGCAATAATTTTATTGTGTTTAATTATGTGTAGGTTCGCTGACGTTTCTTTGAATTCATCAGCTACTCTCAAGTTTACTTTTCAACTCGATCAACTTAGATACTTAACGGAACAGCGGATCATCGCATCAATTACACTACCGTTCACTACTATTGTAGTATACTAATCCGATCAAAGGATACTTAACGGATCAAAGGATACTTAACGGATCAACGGATACTTGACGGATCATCGAATCAATTTCTCTATAGAGGTTAAACTTTTGAAATAATAGGGTAACTATCCTTACTCAACTTTGAATATCGATCTAAAATCAGTCAAACATCTAGATAATTATCGCAATGGCATTAATCGAAAGCAACGCTGCTTTAAAAACTGTTAAAAGTGTGCAATTTGGAATTTTTAGTCCAGAAGATATTCGTAGCACCTCTGTGGCGCAGGTACAATGTACCGAAATTATGGAAGGATGTACTCCGAGACTGGGTGGCTTGATGGATCCCAGAATGGGAACGTGCGATAAAACTGTGCGATGTATAACATGTAATGGCGATTGGGACAATTGTCAGGGCCACTTTGGTCATATCGAATTAGCCAAACCAGTTTTTCACGTTAGCTTCATCAATAAAACTATCAAAATTCTGCGCTGCGTCTGCTTTGAGTGCAGCAAATTGATAGTCAATTCCAAAAAACAAAACCATTTTGAAGAAGCATTGAAGACGACCAGGAAAAAGCCCGTGCAACGTTTAAATCTGGTGTACGGTTTGTGCAAAGACCAAAAAGTGTGTAATCCAGATCGCGGGTGTGGAAGTTATCAACCCACAATTCGAAGATCGGGTCTCGATTTGACGGCGGAATGGAAGGAATCCGACGAAGGCGTTCCACAACAAAAACGGAATCTATTGGCGGAAGAAGTTTTAAATATTTTTAAAAGAATCACTGACGAAGATTGCTGCGCTCTAGGAATGGATCCCAAATATTCACGACCCGAGTGGATGATCGCGACAGTTTTGCCGGTTCCTCCTAATGTAGTGAGACCGCCGGTCGTCATGGGTTCGAAAACATGCCAAGATGATTTGACCCGTAAATTAGCCGACATCTTAAAAGCAAACATTGAATTGCAGACAAACGAAGAAAAAGGCGCGCCCCCGCACGTGTTGTCGGAAAATATTAAAATGTTGCAATACCATGTCGCCACTCTTGTGGACAACGAGGGGGCTAGCTTACAGCAAGCTGCACAAAAATCCGGAAGGCCCTTAAAATCGATAACCAGTAGATTGAAAGGCAAGAGTGGTCGGATTAGAGGAAACCTTATGGGGAAGCGTGTCGATTTTTCCGCTCGTTCCGTGATCTCTCCGGATCCCAACCTTAGAATCGACGAACTTGGAGTGCCCAAAGCCATAGCACAAAACATGACTTATCCCGAATATGTTACGTCTCTTAATATGGAGAAACTGTTGGTAATGGTGCGCAATGGAGCGACGAAATATCCAGGGGCAAAATATATTCTACGCCAAAACGGAGAGCGCGTCAATTTGCGCTATCTGAAAGATACATCGAAATTAAACCTCGAAATAGGCGACAAGGTGGAACGGGACCTTATAAATGGCGATTTAGTTGTGTTCAACCGTCAGCCCACCTTACACAAGATGAGCATGATGGGCCATCGCGTCAAAGTGCTTCCTTACTCAACTTTCCGATTGAATTTAAGTTGCACGACCCCATACAAAGGAAATCGAAGACAAATCATTCACGACGATGCACAAGCTAGCCAGTTACAAAAGAAGAAATTCAAAAAAGTGGTCAAGGTCATAGACGGTCACAAGTGGTTTGAATTAACTACAGAGTTAACTATTGATTCGGCCATTTTACGGCCTTTCAATAGAGTAGTAACACTTGTTGCTAGATTTTTGAAAAATAAATGTAGCGCCATCTGTTGGTGTTTTATTAAATGAAATAAATATTCCTAATTGGAAAAACTGGTTTTCGTGATTTTTCGTGTTAATATTTCAGTTATTGAAAAAATATTTTGGAACAAAATAAAACAAACCCAGCACAACCTTGGACAACTTTCAAAAATTAATTTTCTTTTAAATCTGCAGGGCTATCTCGAAAAATGGTTTTTAGCGATTTCTTGCGTTGTTTTTTAAATTCGCGGAAAAATATTTTGGAACAATATAGAACAAACCTGGAACAATTTTCAAAAATTATTTTTATAAAAAGTGCGGGGCTAAGTTCACAAACGTCCCTAGTTAATAAAAATATTCTATTAGTACAGGTTTGCGCCAGCACCTGCTTGTTCTCCACCAAGCTTGCTTCAGATAAATTCATGATAATACTTCAATCTGATTGGCTCTTGCCAGTTTCTACCTAAGCAAGGCAAGGCAAGAATCTCTATCTGAACGCCGCTTTTACTCAGAGAGCACCTGTGGCAAACTTGCCACATAAGTACCATAGATACAGGTCCTGGCTGAGTCTTCACTGCCAGGTAATTGCCAAGTCTTTGTCAAATCAAAATGTTGCTTGGGCGGTAGCAACAGAGATTCTAACTAGAGATTAGAGAACTAGAGATTCTGGGTGGTTATTACGATCTTGTCCTTTTGATCGTTTATCTCCGTCAGATGTCACTGTGGTATTTATTTATTACCAACTGTTTTTTGGTAAAATACAAATTTTGTATATAAATAAAAAGGATTCATAAAAATACAGCTAACAGCAAATCAAAATGGAAAGCCGTGGTTTGGTTAATTTGTCCAACACATGCTGGTTTAATTTAATTATACAATGCTTGGCCCAAACCCCAAACCTTTTCAAAAGTTTGCATCGGAAACCTGAAAGTGAACTGGTACTAAATGTCTAACCGATAGTTGTCCCATCTCCGCTTTTCGTCTATGAAAATTCTGGAACTCTCACGATAGAATTCGTCGACGTTCTTTGTAAGTTACAAAACGGCAAAAAAGAGCCTATGAAACCAATTTTGCTTCTTCAAGCCGTAACTCAAGATATTACCGGACTCGATGGAGGTTTGCAACACGAATTTTTGCGATTCTCTCTTGAAGTATTAAATGAAGAAGCCAAGAATAGTTTCCGCATTGCGCTGTATTCAAATATGATTTTGGCTATCAAAAAGTTGTGAAAATTGCATTTTTGTGCCGTTCTGGCTATGCAAAGAAGATTTGAGCGGTTGAATTCCAAATATATCCATAGATTACTATCCGCACACCCAAATAGGTGACTATGACGTTTGCTGCAAGAACGAATGTGGACGTTGAATGCCTGGAGAATATACCACCGATAACAGCAAAATTTCGTTTGGGGAGTTTCTGTGGATGTTGGAACTGTTTCGAAATGGAAAGTATATTTGTGGAGCATCTTTAATCCATCCAAAAGTTGCCCTGACGGCTGCTCATTGAATATAAGAGCAACAATACGAGACCAGTTATTATGTAGTTCGCGGTGAAGTATGGAACCGAACCCGAATAAATAATCTGACTGCAGATCAGATTAAATACGTGACAAAGAAAATTATTCATCCGGATTTTCTGAAAAGAGAACCCAATTTTTTCGTGGACCCATTTTTTCGAAAAACGCTTTTGGTAAACGAAATAGCTTTGCTAATACTTGACCGTCCGTTTTATATGGACAAAAATGTTGGGATAATCTGTCTGGATAACGAAATTACTCCTACGGATTACTCTAACTGCATCGTTACGGGGTGGGAAGAACCTAATAGTAAAAGTGGTGAAGATATATTGAAAAAGATCTAGATGACACTGGTCGAAAATTATTAGTGTACCCAGTTGTGGTTGCGGGAGACCGGGAAAAATTTTTACCTACGTCCCAGTTTGATTTGTGCCGGCGGATTAAATCGGAATTCTTGTTGAGGAGATAGTGGAAGTTCGTTGGTATGTGCGATTGTTGGCGAAGTCAATAGGTATGAAAAAGTTGGAATAGTTTCTTGGGGTTTGAGTCGGAGACCGTGCGAAAGAATCTCTCCGTAGATTGATTCTTCTCAGCTCAGCTGTACAACGTTGTACTGCATGCGGTTTATTGCTTGATAACTTTGGTTATTGTGGTGCTTATGTTATTTAATAAATTAAAAGATGGGAGAAAATGGGAAAAATAATGAAAACTGGTCAAGTCCTAGTGGTCCTCAGCGGCCGCTACGCAGGACGAAAAGCAGTTGTACTGAAAAATTACGATGATGGGACTCCTGATAAGTAGTACGGTTACACATTGATTTTTGGATTTGACAGATATCCCCGCAAAGTGCACAAACGTATGGGAAAATCGAAGATCCATAAGAGGTCAAAAATAAAGGCATTTAGTATAAAGATGATCAATTATAACTACCTACGCGCTATTCCGTCGATTTAGCCGGTGATCAAAAGATAGCATCGAAAGACATCCAATCAAGCGCAAGAAGGTTCTTTTCCGGTTCAGAATGAAGTTGGAAGAGCGGTACAAGCAGGCAAAGAATAAATGCGGTTCTTCCAGAAGCTACGGTTTTAAATTGTTTTAGAATGATCTATTTTACTTCAACTAATTAAATTTACCGTTTATTTCCTAAAGTACTTTCCTTGACATTAAATGTGTTTGAGCATTTGAAGTGGACCATTCAAAATGATGCTAAATTTGTTAAGTTTCCTCCGTTCCTAAATGTGACAGCATATTGCACCAATAAATGTGTGAATTCCAGCAGTCGTAAGGAAATTGTGTATGCTTTGTATGCAGTGGAAGTGCATTCCGGTTCCACTAAAGGTGGCCATTATGTGTCTTACAGAAGGCTGAAAATTCAAGGAAACACTATGGTGAGGAACAAACGTTTACCTGGTGAATTTATTTATACGAGTAATAGTTTTACGAACAGTGTGCCCGAAAGCCAAGCGTTGAAGGCTCAAGCTTACATATTGTTTTATGAACGATTAAAATTTTATTAGAATATAGGAGTAAGTAGTGAACACGATAATGTTGTCTTGTTAATAACTAAATTTAAATTAAATAATTAGTTTGTTTTATTGAATTCTATGTTGCCATCATTTAAAGTTACAGCTCTGTAATTGCGAACCAAAAAACAAGATGCTCGTAATAAATATTATTTAATCCTAATTTCATATTCTGTCATCAGACGACGTAGGTTATAATTATTAGGAATAACGATAAGAAAGTCGACTCTTTCAACTGCTGTATTGTCAACTTATGAGACTTCAGATACCTCTTTACGAGTAAATAATTATAAGTACAGTTTGAAATTATTAAAATCTGTCAAGCCGTCAGTCAGTGGAAAATTTTTGAATTTTTATTTCTTGTTACGGTATTTTTATTGGCGTTGTGTTGTATAACTATTGTGTAAATATTCATAGTAATATTTTAAGCAAATATTTTTTATACCGGCATGCTTAATTTAGGATTGTTTGTATTATTATTGCATTTTATATTTGAGAAATGTAGATGATACATCATATAATGCACTCACACAATATTTTGTTAATGGGCGAACGCCCATAAGGTGAAAGATGGAGTAAATAATGTCTAACCAAAATTAAGGCGCAATAAAAAATTATGAATAATTTCAAACAAAACACTTAACTTATAAGCTGATATCGTTGATATTGAATTAACTGCAATTTTAAAGACGGTATATGTTATTACGGTGTTGTAAATTCAAAATTAGTGGTTGATGGTAAGCTGTAATTCCTAGAAACGAAATCCACAAAAAAATGGAGCGATCTTTCCAAACAAAAAAAAACTGCATGGCGATATTGATGGTGGTTTAAAGGTAGGAAGCAAAACAAAGACGGATGACCCTAAAACAATTGGATTAGTGAAAAAGAAAAAAAATTAGAGGAGTTCCCAAAATTACCTCTTAGATAAGATGTTTCTGATAGATAGGCAATAAGCTAATTAATAAAAGACTAATGGATAGATTGGTCAATATTCCAATATCGCAATGTTCATCTAGTACACAAAAATAAAAGATTAGCAAATTCATCTAAACATTATATGAAATCATTTAAAAAGATAGAATGAATTTTAGCCCTATGTAGTCCAGTCATTGGAGACATAAAAAGGGGCTTTCCCTACAAAGGTCAAGGAAAGTTCTAATTTGGTGGATTTGTACAGTTTGGTATCCTAATTAATACTCAGAATTTGCGACCTTGAGAGACCGCCGCTCGCGTCGCCATATTGGAAAAATGGTACCAAAAACCTGGTACATGTCAGCGGCCCCTCCAGTTTCGAATTTTTTGATGATTTTGGTGTCAATCGTTAGAGCCTAAATGAGCTTCCATTATTTTCGTTTGAGCCTCAAAGCTCGCGAAGTTATTCGCAAAAAAACAACTGGGGGAGCTGTAGACATGGTGCCCCTCCCCCCAGTTTCGAATATTTTGATGATTTTGGTGTTAATCGTTAGAGCCTAAATGAGCTTCCTTTATTTTTGTTTGAGCCTCAAAGCTCGCGAAGTTATTCGCAAAAAACAACTGGGGGGGGGGGCTGTAGACATGTTTAGCAATTTTTGTTCCCGTTTTGAATTTATGTATAAAATTGATGTCAATCGATAGAGCTTCGTTTGAGCCTGAATGAGCTTCAGTCAAGATTTTAAGTTAATTTTTTACCAAGATATGGATAGTTGAAATTTTCGTCCAAACTCCGAGCAACATGCGTTAAATCTTAAGTTTTTTAAATCTCTTAATCTTTGATTTAAAATTTTTGTATTAGCTTTTGTTTATATAAATAAATATTGATAATTACGAAGGCGACTTTAGCCAAGTTAAACTGTAAGTTTCACTTCCCCCCCCTGCCTAACCTGATGTAATTAAAAAAAAATTAAATTGTCGGATTATGTCGCCACAGTTTTTTTCACATCCACATCCGTACATAATTTTACCCCCCCTCCCAGCACTTATATTTGTCAAATATAAATTACTTCAAATAAGCTCACAAAGGAGCCTCCATTAATTACGTAAGGACGATTTTATGTTTTGACCCCCTCCCAAGTAAACGTACTAAGCTTTTTCCACCCCCCTGCCTAACCTGATGTAATTTAAAAAAAATTAAATTTTTCCCCCCTCCTCGGCCCTTATATTTAAAAAAAATTAGTAATAATATACTTACAGGTAAATGTAAAAATTGAAATTAAATTTTATTTATATAGATAAAAGCTCTGATTTATCTTACATCAAAGTTTCTTGATTGGTTTCTTCTCTGTTTTCAAGTGCAAGTACATTTAAGAAAGATACAATGGTTTCTTAATGAGGTCGACGGAAGAATCTTGTCAACGGTTTTAGTTAATACACGGGATGTGCAAATTTTGCAGTAGAAATCTCCACTAAACGAATGATGTTGAAACGCAGTCTTGGTGAATCCATTTATCACAGGTGTCGCACAGCACCCAATTTACTTTTGCGTGCAGCGTTCAACCACCAAAATACAAGTACTTTGTAGTATCTGTAAATTTTCGTGTGTAATCTTAACAGTTTTGTCGAAATACTTTGAAGTTAGCAAAATTGAAACATTTTCAAGCCATTCTGCTAATAGAGGAAATGAGTTAATTGTAATTGCAAAAGCACTTATTTCTTAAAAAAATGTTGAATGTTCCCCAACACCACAACTTTCAATGTCCTTGGGTGCCATTTCCATGAAGTGAGCGCAACACAAATTAATTAATATAAAATTTTCCGATTGTAGAAATTCTCCTCGATTAATTTTAAAACAAATATCTAAATATTCAATTAAATCAGTACGATTGAAAGCTTTAATAGCAGCATGGATTGTGGCAAAGCTAAAATCAGTTACTATAGAGTATAGAGTACTGAAAATAGGCCATTTATTATTTTCTTCGTAGAATGAAGAAGATCATTGAAAATACTTTTGGAATAATGCTCTGAGGAAATCATTTCAAAAATAGGGCAAACTCTTTATGTTTGATGTATTTGCACAACACCTGTATATAAATAAATTCTTTTCAGCCCAGCAATTGATTTCCTAACTACGGTACCTGCTGCATCGAAATGTATTATTGGTAGATTATTTTTTTGCCCCTGAGATAACAAAATATGCAACTGTTCTTGACTAAAAATTTTTACTTGAAAGGGAACAGATACTTCCTGAATGTATTCAGGATGATCTATTTTGAATTTAGTTATGTTTAGTTATGAATTTAGTTAAATCGTCAGATTACCGATCGCATTCCTTATTTGCTTCAGATTTTATTTTTCGAATGTTACCATCTGATTTAATATTTTGCAAGTTTCCGTGATGAGCTAATTCTTTATTTGATGATAAAAGACTTGCTTTCTTATACTCAAATAGCTTTATACGTAATAATTCGTTTTTTACTATAGATCTCTCTACAAGTGAGATAAGATGTCAATTTGGCAATGACAAAAAAAAACTTTTTACAGGAACTATGTATGTTTACATATGGCATAGAGTTTAACAGAACATTTTAAATATTTTGTTGATTTGAAAACATGAATGCAGGTATTATTAATAAATTTTGTAATTCTATTTTTGAGATTATAGGGATAGAATTCTCGGTTTAATTTATTTCCATTCCATAAAAGTTCCCACATATTTTGTAGAATAAGAAATTGCCCTTCCAGTAGTTTCCATTCTTTATAAGTTATTGGAGTGGTTGGCTAGAAAGTACTGAACCTATATGCAATAATTTTTGTGAAATTTGTCTAGATAAATTGAGCAAATCTTTAGGAATATTGAAACTTTCAGGTGTTAAATCAAAATCCATTGGAGTATCGCCAAATTCAGGTGGACTAATTTTTGTAGCATCAGAGTTGATAAACAATTCTGCATATTTCTCGATGCAACATTCGGAAGATCAACCGCTACTAAATGATACATTTTTATCACAAAAAACGCCATTATTAAATTTTTGCACGTTGTTTGTGGATTTTACCGGGTAGACAAGCTTTCCCTTTTAAGAGGTCAATAATAATATTATTTATGTCCGCGTTCGAAGCCTCTAAAATAGTAAATTGATGTTTCAAGCTACTTACGTGGTCGGTGTAGACCCGTTGATTTGTGATTCTGATTACGTGTGCGTTCGTTCTTTCAATAAGCTCGCAAAGTATTTTGTTTTCTTGAAAAATTGGTGGTAATTCCCTATTGGGTCATTCCATATCAAGTGGTCCAATCTTGTCGCTCGACCATTCTAAAAAAAATTGATTTTTTTTGTGAAGCTATTCGAACATGTTAATAGTACTAAATGACCATTATTTCAATTATGTTGTCTTTCATTTTTGTGTGAGGGCCATATTTGCTTTGCAATGCGCGGCATTTTTTTGCAATTTTAAGGGTTTACGGCAACTGAAATATTTCAGCTCCCAGTTGTCTTATCGAGATGGGGAAAACATGAAACTGTTTAAAAAGAAACAGACTACAATATTGCTCTTTACATATTTTTACTTAAAAACAACCCTAAGGGGTAAAATTTCAGCGTCAATTCTTATCAGGTTTTTAAAAAAAATGCCATTTTTGAAGGGGAGTTTATGCATGAAGGGAAAAAATCTCAATGTTAAATTTTTTTTTACCAAGAGATGGTAACTAGATGAATGCACACACCAAATATCAACCCTAAGATTTACTCCCTTTTTCTTTTAAAAATTTTGAAAGTTTGAAAATTTAACAAAACGGCGATTTTTGGTAGTAAATATCTCTGGTGGGGGACCAGATAAAAATCTGAAATTTTATGTTATAAGAGTACTGTATAATGGCATTACGTACAAAATGTAAAAAAAATTGAGTTTGAGATTTGACTATAAGTCCGAGATATTACAATCACAAAATGGCAAAAAAATTAATAATTTTTATAGCAATTAAAATCAATTAATATTACATAAAACATAAAAACACATAAATAGGAATAAAAACTCAAATAATATAAATGTAAAGCAGAAATTTCTTCGTAAAATGTGTAGGTAGGTAAGCAAATATTATTCAACTATAGCTGTGATGTTAAAAACCTGAGTGATTTCTCGAATTTCTTGAGGCTTTTGACATGTGCACCTCCTCAAAAATCTCAGAAAGTGAGGTACGTTAACATTTTATCATGATGTCATTCATTGGAACATATTTATGATATGATCTATATGATATGAAATTCAGAACCTGGACAAACTCTTGTTTTTCGTTGCTTCTCTGACTGAGGTCTCTGCATGACCTGCGCTAATAAAAGTTCTGTGAAAGACTTTCTGTTTTCAGGAGCAGTGATCTGAAGACTTTTAGACGGTTTTGCTATTTCAGCATCAGGATTAATTACAGAATTAATAGAAGCCGAGTTCTTAACGGAAACTGAAGCAACGAATTCGGCGATATTATTATCTACTTTCTCTTCGTTCAGTTTTGTCCGTCTTGCAAGTGCTTTTGGATGGAATGTTTCTTTTGAAATGACGTATCGATCAACTGGAACGATACCAGTCTTACGATATCCATTCTTAATTGAGCAGTGACTCTTAGTTGGAGCAGGTGACTGGTATGAGCTGGTAGTTTTAGAATAGTGATATTATCAGAAACAGCTGTCTCTACGATATGTAATGCCTGTATACACAATTAGTACTGGTAATGGTAATCGCATTCAATTAGTACTGGTCTGTCTGTGCCAATAGTAGGAATAATGTTTTTCTTAAAATAATTTAAAAATATGTTGCTCCCACTGCTCTTACTAGCAGCGTACATGGTCCTTGGCTATCCTGTTAAATATTGTCACCTTTGAATATTATGAGTGGTAGTGCTCTGTCACTCGCGGCGTTATTGCACGTTGCAACAACAGTGATATTTTCTCTTCCTGACATGCTTATGGTCTTTGAAGCTGGATGTCCCACTTGTCCAACGACTCTACTTCGTCGATTGTTAATTGTCTTAAATCGCTTTGTTTCACCCCTTGCCAAACAATATACCTACTATTAACCAATAATTTAAATTTTTTATTGCAGTAATTTTAAAACAGTGCATCTCTATATTTACAAGAATTATCTGAATTCGGATTTTAGTAAACTTAGGTAAAGAAGCGTTTATAAAATATTGTTATTACTGAAAACTTCCGGAAATAGGTAATAATGCATAAATTTTATTAAACTTTAAAAATATAAACTAAATTTTATTTAAATTGTTTTTTTTTCATTGTTTGAAAATTTAGCGTCATATCACGCAATAATTTTTTATTTTTTACAACAATAGAAAGTTGTTTGTATTTTCGGCTATAATATCTAATATTATATCCGTAGTCGAATTCCTATCTATGTACGTATCCCTAAACAGCAGGTAAATGATGTTTGGTTTTGAATTTTATTAAATTTTTAAGCAACAAGAATATTACAAATCTAATCTCTAGAAAAGTAAAAACTGATAGATAGTTCCAGGTAAAATCCTTGGTTGTACAGTCGAAGTGATTTTATATTAGTGCGTTAAATCTGCACATACGCGACGCGTCGTGTGTCGCCGTTGTTCAAAAACGTGAATTACTTGAAAACGAGGTTACAATCATTACAGAATATGTTAAAGAAATGTCTAACGTATTTTTTGCATATTTTTTCAAAGCGGAATATTGTGGAACATTTTTTGTAAGTTTACACAAAGTTGGAGAATTGCCTGAGATTTTCTATTGAGTAGCTCCCGGAATGATGCGATGTATTTAATTACTGCAGCATTGTATTGTCTTAGAATTTTTTTTATTCGAAAGTACATACTTCTAGACATCTTTTCTATAAATACCAATTTGAACCCTGAACTGAAATCATCATAATAACTCATTAAAAATTGCTGTCGCACGGTGCGAAATGCTACTCAAATTAGCGATTAATAGAAGGTGATGTTTACATCGCTCTAGCAAGCTGAAATATTTTTTAATTCACTTGAAATTCTAGGAAAAGGTGCATTGATGTTTCCTCTAAAGATATACAAAACCTTATAGCTTAATTGTTAATTTCGCAAAAATGTATTTTTGGCCACTTTTCCGAGCGTTGGTCCCACTATGCAATGCTCTGAAACTGCTACGTCGGACGATATGTTAAATATTTAAGATGAGAAGATACTATATTTAAAATATTTATTATATTCAGAAATATTTTAGTCAAGCTATTAAAAATTACACTTATACTTTATTTTATCTATAGATAATAATTACTTATTATAATTACGGTAGTGCACAATTATTCTAAAATTATTCTAAAAAGTAATATAGGGAACAATAATATGTCCATGCACACCTGGATTTATCCTCCTACATTCTCACGGATTATATCACATGCATAAATATAACATTTTAAATGTTGTAATAAGAATTTTTTATTTAATGTTGCACTATTATACCAATTATAATACATTTTCAAATTCTCATATCACTTAGACCGTTGGAAAACCAATAGCATTCCTTTAAAAAAAGAAGAGGAAAGGCCCATTTTCTGATGTGAAAAGCAAAAAAGTTGAAAAATTTAGAACTGTTCCTCTCTGACGGCGAAGTGGTGACGGCGAAATGTTTCATCTGAAGCATGACTTTTACTTCCTAGGCTGTTGGTTGGTCCATTCTGTTGTTGGTCTGTGGTTTCTAGGCTGGTCTGTAACTATTGATTAAGTTCAAATACAACAGATTTTGAGTCCCTCACGTGGAATTGACTAATTCAATAAACAGAAATTTAAACCATTTCTTGCCTAACAGCTCCAAATTAAGTTCCAGACAAGTAACGTCTGGCAGAAGCTTAGACATTGCTATGAAGCATTGGAAAATTAACAGTTGAATTAATTTTTAGTTAGCGTTTATTATTAAAAACAATATTAAAACAATAACTGAAAATACAAACTTTATCTTCCTCTCACGAACCTAAAATAATTAATTCGAAACAAAGAAAAAGCAAAGTTTTTCGAAATGCCAAACAAAATAACTTTATATTAAGCCGGTATAGAAGTGATTGTAAAACTGGTTATTACTACTATCTGTGAAGATAATTTCTTCTGATGTTATTCTGTCTCCTAAATCGTTTCTTATTGGAACTTCCATTGTTACATTTTTCTTAACTTTTCGTCGATAATTTTTGGTTATTAAGATACTTGAAATTCTTGTTCTATCTAACGGACAAATGTTTTTTGTTTCGGTCCACCTTAATATGCAAGTAGCGCAAAAGCTATGGTTACATTCTTTTGTACGTCCAATCTTTTGATTACGAAATTTACTAAAACATATCGAGCACATCTCACTTTGCTTTGTGATACTATCAAAACTATCATTGTTATCAATTTTTTTGATTTTGTTAATAACTCGCTTAAAAACTTTCTTGATGAAATGCATGTGGATAATTGTTATATACTTTTTAAAAGATTGTAAATTGTTTTGTTCTTATGTTCTTCTGTTCCTATCTTCTTATTGTCCTTCTCTTCTTGTATATTCCTTGTTCTTATCTTCTTATATAGAAAAAGTAAATTATATTTAGGGGATTATGCGATTAAGCTTATTAGCAATTTAAAGCCTATCGGATTATGTCGCCACAGTTCTTTTACCAGATTCGTACTTGGGTTACGTCTCTTTCTATTGGTCTGTTCATAGACCAATAGAGTTATAGAGTTTGCTCTTTGACTATACTAATGCTAACATGTATGTAAAAAATTTTTGTTATTAAGTTGGTAATTCTGAGAAGATAAGAAAAACAAGGGGTGGTATTAGGGGGGTATTTTACCCCCCATTTATATTAATGGGTTAGTTTTCTGTTGCTTTAGAGTAAGGGACAAACTATTCCTAAGAGTGCAGTTTGTATGCATTAGGTATGTTCATATGTTATGATTATGAATATGATTTATAAATTTAATAAAGTTATGAATAGTTTTCATATATTATAGGAACTAATAATAAATATTTATTTTATAGTTATAACGTTAAAATATTGGTACAATATTGATTGCCAAAATGTGGTTAACTTACTAAAATGTGCATAAACTAATAATTATTGTTATTACACTTTTATATTATGCCGATGAGTGATCGGCAGAAGAAATCTGATGTATAAAACTGAGGAAATTTTGAGAATATAATGAGGAAGCTGGGGGAAATCGGGAGAAATGTTAATAAAATAAAATGAAAATCAACACAAAAGAGGAAATCGGATTTACAAATATGGGTTGTGAGTGAATTACTTTTCGTATTCCGCTGAATTAGTTATCACTGGTTATGATTAATATTCATAAATTTTTTGTTCATAGACCAATATTTATTCTTTCAAGGCATATAACATGAATAACTAATCTTATAACCTATCTTGTCTTAATATTATCCAATGAAGAAACATAAAAAAACAAGTAGGCTAAACCATAAATAAAATAAATTCACTTGTTTTAATATTTTCGTCTAAGACTATAATAATAATAATAATAATGTTTATTGACGGAATTAAATCCTTATAACTACATATATACAAAAATCAATACAATACAAAAACAAATACAAACAAAGAAACTAGTTAATTAATAAGAATACAATAACAAAAAAAGAAAAATAATAATAATAATAGTATTAACAAACGCCTATATGTGTAGATAGCTTCTCGTCGTAGATTTGAACTGCGCCAGAGAGTTCGTAAAGAAGTCCGCATCGGACTTGTTGGCAAGATTTTGCATTACTGAAACTGGCGAGTGCATCCCATAATTAGTCCTGTGAAAATCCGGAAAGAAAAGGTCGGGATTCCGGACCACGCAAGGATGAGCCCAAAAATTTAATTTAAGCAGCAAAGCTGGACAGTCGATAGCGTTGTTCAACAGTTTAAAGAGGAAGCACAGGTTTAGATACTTCCTCCTGTTATCCATACGAGACAATCCAAGATAACTCAGCAGCAGATCATAATCCACATCAAAAGAGATGTGGAACCTGAAGCAAAGAAATTTTACGAATTTTCTTTGGAGTTTCTCAATCCGAGAAACATGGCTGGAATGGTACGGATGCCAGACCGTAGAACAGTATTCCAAATGCGATCTAACAAGGGCAGCAAACAATAAATTTAAAACTATAAATTTAAGTCCTCCTCAACAAATTTAACCACAAGATTAACGACACCTAACCATGCACTGGACTCCTGTTGTTTTGGCGGCCGCTTTCGGGATGCTGGAAGATAGACAAATAACCTCTTTTGGTTATGTTTACTTTTTGGTTTGCGGTTTTGCGACTACCAGTATCTATTTACAGATATCTGTTTGGTTTTATTGAATTTTCTACAATCGCTCGATTGCAACACTCATGTCAGTCATTAGCATTTTACTAGATGGCGATCAACACCTTTGCCTCATGAGAAAGTGTGGTCACACCAACATAATTATTATCAACGAGAAAATTTCTTGAGATAAGCATTTTAATATTTTTAAACAGAGTAATTAATTTATATTTTATTAATTGTTTTCATTGTAAAGTTTTTGCATGTTATACAATCCATTTTTGTGACTTCGTTGAATGTGATCATTTTGCTACCACCGATTCCCACCTTTTCATTTTGCTTAATGTCAAACAGCACTACATCTTTGCTTGCTTTCGGTGAGTGTTGTAATATTTATTTGTATTTTCGGTACTCATTTGCCTTTTCCCTAGTCCTGAAGATGGAATAATATATGTTCCGAAACGTCGATTGACAAGCTATAGTTGTTTGATTTTGCTTCCCACTAAACCTGAAATCATTGTTTCAATATACGAGATTTGGTTTACCAAAAAAGTAAGTCGTCAATGTCCTCACAGAGCTCATGTGTCCAGCCTTTGCATTTTTTACACTGTATCTAGTTTTCTTCATAATTTTCTCTGCATACAATGCATTCTAGATCTGCATTACTATATCGAGAAATGTTTGGTGTAGGATTGTCATAATCAAACAATTCCTTTTTTCTTTCTTTTTGATGGTCATCTTTTGTTCTTATTTTGAAAATTTTATTTGTTTCCTTATCTGTTTTGTTTTTTCATTTTGCAGTTTCGAATTTTTTTTTCAGTCAACATATTTTTGATGGAAGTCGATTGTCAATATTTCGCTTCTTCCTACTTCCTTTTCCAACTCATCAATATTTTGTCAATGCAGGACGACAGAGGCGACACCTCTTTTAAAACGCTAAAAGTTGTGGTAAAGGTGCTGCGTTGGAGGAAGTGGTATTCTCTCTAGGAGTGAGTTTAGAATATGCCTTGGAATCAAGCTGAACATAGGTTGACAGGGCTGTTGGTAAGTTGGAAAAGGAAGTTATAGATGCAGCAACAATAGCTTTTTCAGAAGTCGTTTCGGAGAGTGGTGTCCATGGAAGATTAGTAATGTCACTACCCATAAAATCCAAATGTCTGGGTTTGTCGGGTAAATGCCAGTGCATCTAAAACCACTTTCGGCAATACCTACAACTGTTTGTAGGCATCACCTACCAATTTACCTACATTATAGTTATTAATTCTTGACCCTGGATTAGCTCTATCTATAAACTGCAAGCAGTGTTGTAGCAGTTTTTGAAAGGTTTCATAAACGACCTATCTAGATGCTGCAGCTTATGAGTAATACATATGTGGTGGAAAACTTAACACATGGACATGGTTTTCACGAGAAAACGTAATGACATCTAAGTCCTTGTGGCTGCCATGTCCATCTACAATCAACTAGACAGCATCTTCTACTGGGGACTTTGTGGAGGAAACGAAATGCTCAAGCCACGTGAGAAAACCTTCAGGCGTCATCTAACCACTAGGAATTGGAAAACTAGTGCTTTCGGTTGGAGTACCAATCATGAGGCGGTTATTCATTCGTTTTCTGGGAAAAATAAAAATTTGAGGAATAAATTGCTCACTTGCACTTATGCAGAACAGAAGTGTAATATTGCGCCCCTCCCCCCGGAAGTAATTTTTCCAACTTGACGTTGTCCTTTCACTATAATGACCTTGTCATTTTCTCGTCTGCATTAAAAATTTTTGACGGTCGAAAGGAATGCTTTTCTAAGGGAATTCCCAACTGGTATTTACGTACGTACAGACGTCACAACGAAACTAGTTGCAATGGATTCAGGAAAGGTCAAAACGGATATTTCCGTCATAATCTGAAAACTGGAAGAAATCGGCATTACAAAACTTAATTTTTACAAGGAGTCCACTGTTTTTTTCTGTCTACTGCGGAACAATTGGCCTCTTTCTCTAAGAGAAAGGTTTCAGTATTTAGACCCCACTGCTGCTTAATCCGGATTGGGGAATGCCTGTAACCCTCTTTTTAGTAGTTGATAGCGGCATTCATCAACTCAGGGTGACCGCCGGCTTTACGTGTCCTCCGAAGCATGGAGACGGTCACTTGGAAGTTTTAAATTTGAACCCAGATTTGAACCGAATACCTTAGAGTTAGCAGTTGTTCATCTAACGTACTAAGCTGATGATTGTCTCATTATTAACTTATTTTCGATTTTTTGTGTAATTAATAATTGAAACTAAAAATAAATTTCCATTAAATTCAAAATTATTCTTTTTAGAACAAAGTAAAAATTACTACATACTATAAACCTCAAAATATTAACCACTGAAATTAGTTTGAAATTAAGCGGTACTTGGTAGTAAATGTTAACTATTTAACAAACAGGAAACTTGATAAATAATCAAATTTAATTGGTATTTTTTCAAGAAAATAAACTAGTCAACATTGTTAATTAGGCAACACACATAACAGAATAATTTTTAGTGACATTTCCCTTTTAAACATAGCTTTGCATTTGATGTGCCACCCATGGGTGCCACCTACATTAGACGTTTATTGCTAGGTTAGAAGTATTCTCATGTCATTATACTTGTGTCGTGAATAGGTATGTTCTTGCTAGTTACACTTTTTACACTTTAAGTGTAAAAAGTGTAATTTACACTTTAACTTTCACCCGAAAGTGTAAGTTTAGCGCGAACACAAAAAGTGTAATTTGAGTGTAACTCCACCCCTTGAAATCAAATTTGCGTTGGTAGGTTATGTTGGTATCTAACCTAACTTTGTAATACATATATAAAAAAAATAAAGACCATTATTTTTAAAGACCAAATTAAGTGTTAATTTTTAAATAAACCAATTAACCATTTTTAAATAAGAATAAAGATAGAATAGTAAATCGTAAATTTACTTATTAATTAATCGGAAAAGATTAATAGTAAATAAAAAATTAAAGGCAAAGCACTTGACATATACATTTTTAACGATATATTTTTGGTAATCCTTATTTTTATTTTTTAATTATATCGTGTGAAACATGTCGTATTAATAACTAATTAAAAAATAAAAATCTTTTACTTGCGAAGAAGTGCGAAACTTTTATTTTTTGGGGTTATATTTTTAAATTTCATTTTTAAAAATCTAACAGCCAATCAAAATTAAGTGTAAAAAGTGTAAACCTTTACACCAGTTCCAAACCAGGTGTAAAAAGTGTAAGAAAGTGTAAAAAAGTGTAATTACACTTTCTAGCACGAACAGCGCGCGCTGCTAGCACGAACAGAAAAGTGTAGAAAAGTGTAAAAAGTGTAACTAGCAAGAACATACCTAATATTTCACGTGGAATTAATAAGAAATTTGAGTTCGATAATATAATAATTGTTTGTTGCAGATTTGAATGAAATGAAGACTTCGAATGAATTACATAGTTTACAAAACACCCACAATGTTTTCGACACTCAAATAAATTCATTTGTGGATAGGGGCTTGAAAGTTAAAATTGAACAATTGGAAGAGGTTAACATCAAGTTAGAAGACTTACATCATTCTATCGATATTAAAGATGAAGATTTGTCAATTTTTGAAGACGAGGAGAATAAGGATTGTGAAATGCCAATATTGCAAACCAGCAATAATAAGTTATTTGTGTGTCCACTGTGCGATAAGAGATTTCTTCAAAATGGAGCTTTGAATGTTCATTTAAGAACTCACACTGGCGAAAAACCTTATGTGTGTGAAATTTGTGAATACAGAAGCTCGGTAAAATCAAATTTAAAAAAACATTTAAGGACTCATACAGGCGAAAAACCATTTACGTGCAATGTGTGTGAATATAAATCTGCGCGAAAAGGAGATTTGGAAGATCACGTACGAGCTATTCATAAAATTGAAAGGCTTTTTATATGTGAAATTTGTGATCTTAAATTTACACATAAATTAACTTTAAAATGTCACGTAAGAACCCATATGGGAAGCAAACCGTTTGAATGTAAACTTTGTAACAAGAAATTTGGACGAAAGGGATCTTTAAATGTACATTTAAGAGTACACACGGGGGTGAAACCGTTTAAGTGTAAAAATTGTGATTATAAATGTTCGATAAAATCAAATTTGAGAAAGCATTTGAAAACTCATGCAGACGAAAAATATTTTAATTGCAAAGTTTGTGAATATAAATCTTCACGAAGCAGGGATTTGGGAGAACATTTAAAAATCCACGAGACGCAAGAACTTTTTACAAGTGAAATTCACGAGAGCGAATTTTCGAAGGATTTAAAAACCAATACTGGTGGTAAGTCGTTTATGTGTTTAAATTGTTACAAAACATTTACACAAAAGGGGGCTTTAAACGTCCATTCAAGGATTCACACGGGTGAGAAACCTTTTGCGTGTGAATTTTGTGATTATAAATGTTCGGTAAAATCTAATTTAAGAAAACATTTAAAAACTCATACCGGCGAAAACCTCTCGGCTTGCGAAATTTGTGAATTTAAATTTGCGAGAAGAAAGGATTTAAAAGTGCACTTAAAATTTCACGAAAAAAATCGTGAACCTGTGTGAAAAGGTGTGCAATCAAATTTGTAAAAATGGGCCTTGGGCCTTAGGAGATATTTTATATACAATGCTATATTATGTATTTTTTTATAAGACCCAAAATATGAATAACATTGTCTGCACAGAATTTTAATTACATAACTTACTGTTTTATCTAAAGAATTTTATAAAATGTTAAAATAATTTAACGATCATATGCCAATATTTGAGAAGTGTTTATACAGATTATTTAATTAAATAATTTAACACAATGATTTTGTGTTTGATTCATGTGTTTTAAATAGATATATTTCGTTTCTTTCTGTTTTACTTATACTTTTACAAATTGATTATGGTATAATTGAATAAATGTAAAATATTTCCACTCGTTTTCTTGTTAGCAACGGCGTATTTAAATAATTCTTATTGGAGGTGGCAAACCGATTATTTTTTAAATTCTTATTAATCCATTCATGCGCGTCAGTGGTAAAGATCTACCAGATCTACAAACAAATTTTAATTTTAAAACTTGATTAGTAATTCCTTTAATTTAATGTCATAATTATGAATCTTTCAGCTAATTACAATGGCCTAAACCAGACGATCATTTACATTATTTTATTTATTATTATTTTTTATTTGCCATTTTTATTATATACCATTTAATTTACTTTATCTATGAAGAAACGTATGTTATTAGTGGAAATTTCTCATTCGTTCTATATCTCAACGACGATCAACGGTAGGTAACAAATTCATAGGACATTAATTGTAGAGCATAAAAAGATCAACAATAAAGTATAGATTCACAATTGTCGTATCACGACGGACAGCCGAGTTATCGCAAAAAAACAAAATTTATCCCTTTTTTCAAGATGGCGGAGAAAGATCATAGGAAATCTTGGTCGACAATGTCAATTTGAGATTTTCTAAGCCCCCTCCCCCCGACATCATACTACTATATAAAAATCAGACTTCTCGTCATTGTAATAATAACTGGACTACAATAGCCAGGCAGTACAGAGAAAGAGAAATAACCTATCCCAAGACAAAATCGATTTAAAAATTTTGTGTTATTTTCTTGTAGTGGTACTCCTGATTGACAGATCGCGACGAAAACGTTATTTTCACCTTTCTACCATAAACCCTACTACGATATCAAATTTGGTCGTGATTGGTTGGACAGTTCCGGAAAAAATCGAGTAACAAAATTTGACGACAGACCGACACAGAAAAACTTCTTTTATTTTTTGCAGATCTTTACGTTTCTGAACACGGTGATCTCGAAAATGTAAAAAAAAAATTTGAAATTTTTTTTCATTACCTTATTACCTCCAAAAAAAATTTTTTTTTTATTGGAGGTAACAATTAATTATTGGATTATAAAATAGCAATAATTTTATTGTGTTTAATTTTGTGTAGGTTCGCTGACGTTTCTTTGAATTCATCAGCTACTCTCAAGTTTACTTTTCAACTCGATCAACGGATACTTAACGGAACAGCGGATCATCGCATCAATTACACTACCGTTCACTACTATTGTAGTATACTAATCCGATCAAAGGATACTTAACGGATCAAAGGATACTTAACGGATCAACGGATACTTGACGGATCATCGAATCAATTTCTCTATAGAGGTTAAACTTTTGAAATAATAGGGTAACTATCCTTACTCAACTTTGAATATCGATCTAAAATCAGTCAAACATCTAGATAATTATCGCAATGGCATTAATCGAAAGCAACGCTGCTTTAAAAACTGTTAAAAGTGTGCAATTTGGAATTTTTAGTCCAGAAGATATTCGTAGCACCTCTGTGGCGCAGGTACAATGTACCGAAATTATGGAAGGATGTACTCCGAGACTGGGTGGCTTGATGGATCCCAGAATGGGAACGTGCGATAAAACTGTGCGATGTATAACATGTAATGGCGATTGGGACAATTGTCAGGGCCACTTTGGTCATATCGAATTAGCTAAACCAGTTTTTCACGTTAGCTTCATCAATAAAACTATCAAAATTCTGCGCTGCGTCTGCTTTGAGTGCAGCAAATTGATAGTCAATTCCAAAAAACAAAACCATTTTGAAGAAGCATTGAAGACGACCAGGAAAAAGCCCGTGCAACGTTTAAATCTGGTGTACGGTTTGTGCAAAGACCAAAAAGTGTGTAATCCAGATCGCGGGTGTGGAAGTTATCAACCCACAATTCGAAGATCGGGTCTCGATTTGACGGCGGAATGGAAGGAATCCGACGAAGGCGTTCCACAACAAAAACGGAATCTATTGGCGGAAGAAGTTTTAAATATTTTTAAAAGAATCACTGACGAAGATTGCTGCGCTCTAGGAATGGATCCCAAATATTCACGACCCGAGTGGATGATCGCGACAGTTTTGCCGGTTCCTCCTAATGTAGTGAGACCGCCGGTCGTCATGGGTTCGAAAACATGCCAAGATGATTTGACCCGTAAATTAGCCGACATCTTAAAAGCAAACATTGAATTGCAGACAAACGAAGAAAAAGGCGCGCCCCCGCACGTGTTGTCGGAAAATATTAAAATGTTGCAATACCATGTCGCCACTCTTGTGGACAACGAGGGGGCTAGCTTACAGCAAGCTGCACAAAAATCCGGAAGGCCCTTAAAATCGATAACCAGTAGATTGAAAGGCAAGAGTGGTCGGATTAGAGGAAACCTTATGGGGAAGCGTGTCGATTTTTCCGCTCGTTCCGTGATCTCTCCGGATCCCAACCTTAGAATCGACGAACTTGGAGTGCCCAAAGCCATAGCACAAAACATGACTTATCCCGAATATGTTACGTCTCTTAATATGGAGAAACTGTTGGTAATGGTGCGCAATGGAGCGACGAAATATCCAGGGGCAAAATATATTCTACGCCAAAACGGAGAGCGCGTCAATTTGCGCTATCTGAAAGATACATCGAAATTAAACCTCGAAATAGGCGACAAGGTGGAACGGGACCTTATAAATGGCGATTTAGTTGTGTTCAACCGTCAGCCCACCTTACACAAGATGAGCATGATGGGCCATCGCGTCAAAGTGCTCCCTTACTCAACTTTCCGATTGAATTTAAGTTGCACGACCCCATACAACGCGGATTTTGATGGAGACGAAATGAACATGCACGTTCCCCAAAGTGACCCGGTGCGAGCGGAAGTCGAAATGTTGCACATCACCTCTCGACAAATTATAACGCCTCAAGCAAACAGACCGGTTATGGGCATCGTGCAAGATACCCTCGTCGCCGCTATGTACATGACAAGACGAGACGTTTTTCTGGATCGCGAACAATTTTTAAATTTGATGATGTTCTTGCCGAGTTGGAATGGAAAGTTGCCCAAACCTGCCATCGTGAAACCCGTGCCATATTGGACAGGAAAGCAGTTGTTTTCGATAATAATTCCAGGCGAGTTGAACGTGATGAGAACGCATTCGGCGCATTCCGACGAAGAAGACAGTGGTCCGTACAAATGGATTTCGCCCGACGATACGAAAGTTTTGATCGAAAACGGTCAATTGCTAATGGGAACGTTATGCAAGAAGACTTTGGGTGCTTCTGCCGGCTCTTTGCTTCACGTTTGCATGCTAGAGCTGGGACACGAAGTTTGTGGAGAATTTTATGGACACATTCAAACCGTCGTAAACGAATGGCTGCTTAGCATCCACGGTCATTCCGTTGGTGTCAGTGACACGATTGCCGATCCCAAAACCCGGTTGGAAATTAGAAAATCTATCGAACAAGCCAAAGCGGAAGTAGCCGAAATTACACGAAAAACTTACAACTTGGAACTGGAACCGACGCCGGGTAATAATTTGAAACAAACTTTCGAAAACGAAGTCAATAGACTTTTGAACGAAGCTCGCGACAAAACAGGTAGTTCGGTCAAAAAATCTCTGACGAAATATAATAAGTTTAAAACGATGGTGATGGCCGGATCGAAGGGTTCCGACATTAACATATCGCAGATTGTGGCTTGCGTGGGCCAACAAAACGTGGAAGGTAAACGAATTTCAAACGGTAACTTGAGGCGTACCCTTCCGCACTTCACGAAAGACAACACCGGTCCCGAAGCGAGAGGTTTCGTCGAAAATTCTTATTATTCGGGTCTGACGCCGCAAGAGTTCTACTTCCACGCTATGGGTGGTCGGGAGGGTATCATCGATACTGCTTGCAAAACATCCGAAACTGGATACATCCAACGTAGGCTCATCAAGGCTATGGAATCGGTTATGGTGGCATACGACGGAACGGTGAGGAACCCGTCGTCAAAAATGATGATACAATGCAGTTACGGAGAAGATGGACTAGCCGGCGAACACTTGGAGTTTCAAAATTTGCCTACGTTGAAACTGAACAGCGCCGAGTTCGAGAAGAAATACAGGTTCGATGTAACAAACGAAAGTTACTTGAAACGAAACTTTAGCGAAGACGTGAATAGGGATCTCTCGATTTCGGACGAGGTTGTGTCCGAATTGGAACGCGAATGGGCGCAATTGAAGCGAGACCGAAATGTGCTAATGGAGATTTTCCCCACCGGAGAATCCAGAGTTGTTTTGCCATGCAACTTTGAAAGATTGATTTGGAATGCTCAAAAGATGTTCCGCATTAATAAGAGAAAACCCACCGATTTGTCGCCGTTAAAAGTCGTGCAAGGAGTTAGGGAATTATTGGAGAAGTGCGCTCCGATACCCGGAAGCGATGATGAGATATCGAAAACGGCAAACGACAACGCTACGCTGCTCTTCCAATGCTTGGCCCGGTCGATGTTGAACACGAAATCTGTATCCGAATACAAATTAAGCGCCGATGCCTTCGAATGGTTGATGAGCGAAATAGAATCACAGTTTCAGCTTGCGAGAGTGCAACCCGGAGAAATGGTGGGCTCGCTTGCCGCTCAATCCATGGGAGAGCCCGCAACTCAGATGACCTTGAACACTTTTCATTTTGCCGGAGTGTCGTCTAAAAACGTCACTCTTGGTGTGCCGCGTTTGAAAGAAATCATCGACGTCTCGAAAAATCCCAAAGCCCCTTCCATGACGGTGTATTTGAAGGAGCAAGTGGCCTGCGATCTGGAGAAGGCTCAAAATGTGTTGTGTCGTTTGGAGCACAGTACCTTGAAATCGGTGACGGTTAGCTCGGCTATTTTCTACGATCCAGATCCGCGCAACACCGTCATTCGGGAGGATCAAGAGTTTGTCGACGACTTTTACGAAATTCCCGATTTCGATGCAACCAAAGTTTCGCCGTGGTTGTTACGCCTGGAGATCGACGACAAGAAAATGATGAATAAGAAACTCTCCATGGAGCAAATAGCTGCAACGATCCAATCAGATTTCGGCGGCGATTTACTTTGCCTCTTCAGCAACGACAATGCGGAAAAATTGGTTTTACGCATTCGAATTTTGGACGATTCAGCAGAAAGCGAAGAAAACGCGGATAAATCCAAGATGGAAGACCAAAAGCTTATCAAGTGCCTAGAAGATACCTTGCTTGGAGAAACCACTTTAAAAGGAATTCCCGAAATATCCAAAATTTACTTGAACAAACCGCAAGCGAATGAGAAGAAGAGAAGAGTCGTGAACGAGAATGGCAACGTAGAGTTTGTATCCGAATGGGTGCTCGAAACTGACGGTACAAATTTAGCCGCAGTTTTTGGCGACCCCGAAGTAGATAGCAACCGTACCGTGACCAACGACATTTGGGAAACGTTTAAAGTTTTGGGCATAGAAGCTGCTCGGAAGACAATCGAAAAGGAAATGAGCACCGTATTTCAATTTTACGGTCTGTACGTCAACAACAGACATCTTACCCTGTTATGCGACACAATGTCTGCCAATGGTAAATTGATGCCCATAACCCGACACGGCATTAACAAGCAAGACGTGGGCCCTCTTATGAAATGCTCCTTTGAACAAAGCGTCGATGTGTTATTGGAAGCCGCTTGTCACGCCCAAGTGGATCCGGTGAAGGGCGTGTCGGAAAATTTAATTTTAGGGCAGATGCCTAGAATAGGCACGGGTTGTATAGATTTGTTGTTGAATGTAGAAAAATGCGAAACGCAAGTGCCGCCTGCCCAAACAGGTTCTGCCGTCAAAGCTGCCAAAGAAAGTACTGTCTGGCCTAAAAGAGATTCTTCACCAAACGCTTCAACAATTTTAGCATCCAAAGTGGCTGTTGGTTATTCTCCCAGCTATAATCCTGCTTCGACAGGATTTCAGTGCACCTCGCCACGCTATTATCCTACTTCTCCCAGCTATAATCCTACTTCGACAGGATTTCAGTGCACCTCGCCACGCTATTATCCCACTTCTCCCAGCTATAATCCTAGTTCGATAGGATTTCAAAGTACCTCGCCACGTTATTCTCCTACTTCTCCCAGCTATAATCCTACTACGACAGGATTTTACAGTAACCCGTCAGGTTATTCTCCAGCTCAGTAGATTGTAAGAGACTATCTTTATAGTAATGTATGTATGTAATGTATGTATGATGTAATAAAAAAAATAAATTAATAAGAATTTATTGTAAAATTGATATCTGATTATATAAATTCTTAACTTGATTGATTAAATCGATATTGAGTTTTGTAATTTTTTGTTTTAAACGAGTAAATATTAAAATAAAAAATAGAGAGAAATTAATCTAATTGTTAAATTAAATCATTTAGTTTCGGATTCAGATTGATAAAGCACTTGACACTTAATCAAATAAATTTATTTAGCGTCTGAACCCAGCAATTTAAAAAAAAAAAAATTTCTCCAAGAAATGACACGTTGGAGCAGGAGCAGCAGCGTGCTAGGTTTTTATGTATTAAGAAGATATAATTTTATTTTATAAAAATTATTAGTTTATATTATATTATTGAAATATAATTTCTGATGATAGCGATAACCTTTGCTGATAGCTCAAAAATATAATTATTGTATTTCATACGTTTTAACTAACTTGTTATTTTGAAGTTCTAATTTTATTAATTTTCACAAGTTAAGAATTTATATAATTACTAGGGGGGGCTTCGCCGCCCTGGCCGCCTTCGGAGGCCCAACCCCCCAGGGCCGCTTCGCGGCCCTAATGGCATAATATATAAAAACACTTTAAGTTACAAAAGTTATTTTAAAGATCTACGTAAATCTCCCATCTTGAAACTGATTAGATCAGTGATTAGAAACATATCCCACATTATCAATACCTTCTGTGGTCGAAACTCTGTATTGACTTACAGTATTGTAAGTCTTGACAGTATTGACAATCAGTAGTGACTGATTTCATTAAATTTTGTGATATGATCAGTTGAAAGGTAGCCATTAGATGTTAACTACAACTACAGCTATTGGATTTAAAAGTAGAATGGTAGTCATTTTTTGGACAATAGTATTAAATCATGTTTTAATTTAAAAACCTTTATAGCAGTAAACTTAATGCACAAAGCAGTAAACTTAAAGCAAAAAGGGTTGGGTACAACTCGCCGCGCACGATTCGCCGGTAACGATTCGCCGCGGGCACGATTTGCCGGCAAACACGATTCGCCGTGGCATGATTCGCCGTGCCACGATTCGCCGAGAGCTTCTAGCGCCATATATCAATAATCTAATTACTCGATTTGTTGACCTTTTGTATTTACATGAGGACACCAGTCAATTAATATGGTTCAAATTTTATCTCTAATAAAAAAAAATTATTTTTTATGGTGGATCCGTCTATTGCCTTGGTTGTCTTTGTCTAATTCGACTCTGCTCTACCCTGCGGTCAGGTCCCCTCCGCTCGGGCGCTCCGAGCCGTTTAGGCAAAGACTAAACAAATTAAAAATATCGTTGAAAACCGAAAGAACTCGCCAAAGGTGGAACTCGAAAAAGGTGAAACTCGTTGAAAACGTTTTATGGGTTAAAAATCTATCGGTTAAAAATCTATCAAAGATTATGAATAGATGGGGTTACTGAACGGATAAAAATAAAAAATAAAAAACTCCCGACGAATCGTGTCCCGGAAAATCGTGCCGCGGAGAATAATTCCTGGCAAGTCGTGTCGCGGCTAATCGTGCGCGGCGAATCGTACCGTTCCCATGCAATAATCAGAATAGAACCTCGAGGTGACCTCGACGATAGAAAAACTAACACAAAAATTGATACTAAACATAAGAGCTTAGTTTACTTATATAATAAAACTAGCTGACCCGGCGAACTTCGTATCGCCTCAGAACTTGAACCATATAAATTATTTGTAAAATTCTAGAACATCGTACCGCCTCAGAATTAATATACCAAGTGACTCGGCGAACGTTCTGCCATATAAATTATATGTAGACGATGACGATATTTTTCGTCAGTCCATCGAAAACATGCATACATGCAAGAACATGCCACGTTTAATTGTCCGTGTAAAAAACACGGTGTTGTCAAATCTATGCCGCAAACAGACATCGTTTGGCTTTGCGACTTATTTATTGTCATTGCGAATTCCAACCTAATCGGAAATTAAACGCGTTTGATTGGCACGTCTGTGCGAATCAGTGGAATTCGTGGTAGCAAAACATTTTCGGCTCGAGATTTGCCATTCAAAAATGGTGGTTTCTATAAAGTTTATCATTAATCTTTTAATTACCAATCGGGTGCCATTGCACAGCCGTGCGGGGTTCAAATTCCGAAGTAAAATAACCGGAGATCCAACTTTTAGTCGTAGAAAGTGTGGTGGCACGCCTGACAATTTCAGTGAGTTCAGAAACTCTGTTGGATAATTTACAGCTTCGTTGGCATCGCAAACTGAATCGATCGATTTGTATGATACCAAGTCGCCTGGAAACGACGCCTGTATCTTGTAGTTTAAATCGTCGACGTCCACATTTTTTCTCCACATGATTCTTGTGTTGTGTGCCTCCATCGGGAAATATGCGACCAATGAAAGCATTTTGCGAATCAATGATTGTGCAGATGTTAGTGGGTAATTTTATGCATGCAGTATTTTCATAAACAGCAACTTTACCATCGCCGATATGTAATAATTGCTTTGAGAATGTGCCAGCGGATGGTTCTTGTAGCATTTGCACTCGCATGTTAGTTTTTAAGTGGATTTTTTCTACATGACGCCACAGTGGCGATGATTTAAAGCAAGCGTTGATCTCACCAGTGTACGTTGAACGTGGAATGACGGGAAGTGTTTGTCTAAAATTACCGGAAAGGAGTAAAAGAGTGCCGCCGAATAATTTGTCGTTATTTTTTATATCTTTTAGTGTTCCGTTCAGTGCCTCAAGAGAATGTTTGTGTGCCATCGTACATTCATCATTGTACATTCACCATGGTACACTATCATTCAGATGATAATTTTGGATTGTTTGAGCATTGTGGCCATGGACGATTGTTTTTTATGCAGCACACTGCGTCTGGATTATTTTTAATATTCAGTGGCAGCTTAAATGCTGAATGAGCAGTTCTGCCTCCATGCAATAAGGTTGCTGCAATGCCAGATTTTATTTTTTGATTCCACGTGAAATACCTTGGTACTTCGGAATAGAGTAATTCAAAAAGCTCGGTGAGTTTTTAGTTTACTAAAAATTTCGCCTTGAATGGAAAAATCTTAGTTTTCCTAACTTTTAACGAAAATATCTATTTCGTGCTTGATGGAATTCAGATCTCACCTGGAAATCTTCATATTGTGCAACTAACGAAGCGCTTTTTAGCGCATCATCAATATAATGTTCTGAAAATCTTTCATTTTCTCTGAAATTTAATTTTTAAATTAAACTCAATTCAAAATCAAATATGATAAAAAGAAATAAGTCTCTCTATTATGTAAATCTCTACATACAATATTACCAATAACTTGTAACCTTTACGCCATTTATCGAAAAAAAATTTTCTGGATAGGGACACCTTAAACATCTGTGGGTATGCAGGGTCGTAGCCAGATGTTGGTCATGGAGGGGAAGGGTTATGTGGAGGCACAATAAAAATAATAATAGATTTTCTTAAAGAGAATAATTATTAAATTTAATTGTAATCCATGTTGTTTCTTTAATCCGAATATTCGATAATTTTGGCCAAAATTGGCCACCTTAATATTAATAACAATTCTTTAAAATCACTTGTGCCATACCGCCATATTCGGCCCTGGCGGTATGAAATAGTTGACCCGGTAAACTTTGTTCTTTTCTCTAAAATTTAATTTTTAAATTATATTCAATTCAAAATCAAATGTTATAAAATGTAAACAATATAATAAACGCCGTATGAAATAGCAATATGCTTGTAGCCTTTGCGCCATCTATCTCTCCAAATTTTAGACCCAACTCTGTGCGACTACCTGATAGCAATGGTTTGGTTCACCCTGTACGTGTACCTTTTTCATCGGATTATATGATTAAAAGTCGACCAATCAGAGCGACGTTACCGTAAATCGTTTGTGGATTCCGCATTTTCGCGAATTTTAAAATTTTTTTAGCACAAAAACCTATTCGCAGACCTACTGAATGTATATACAAAATTTCATTAAAATCGGTTCAGCCGTTTCGGAGGAGTATGGTAACTAACACTGTGACACGTGAATTTTATATATATAGATATTCATATTATTAAATGGATTATCCGATTATAATCGGATAATTGTGGATCACTACAGGGTTTTAAATGTTGGATGTCAGATTATATTATTATTATGAAAATGCGGTTCATTAAAACGTTATATTTTAGCGTTGCATAGAAAGGCTTACCTTCTTACCATCGGAAGAAGACCAGCCAACCTCATAAAAATTCAAATTCTATAAATTTTACCTATCACATACCGGATGTTTCACAATTAATTTAAATTTACTTTGTTGTAGAAACGTCTGTTCGAAGCACTAGCGTGACACATTGTTGTTTTCCACCACAAAGATTTATCAAGAGTGTAATGTTGTATTAAAAGTAATAGATTAGGTCCTTTTTTTTAATTTTCCTCTAAACAAAATTTATTTATTGTGGCTTCTTCGCTTAACCAAAGACCAGCCGTATTATTTTGCTTTTATATATCTAGATTCTAGAAGAGAATATCCAATTCAGAATTCCACGATTTCAATGACATTTAATAGATTTATAATGATTTTCCAGAGAATTCCAAAAAATTCCAGACATTTTCAGGGATTCCAAGGATCTCGAATGAGTTTTAATAATTTGTAACGGAATTCTAAATAAGTTTAATTCTAAAGAATTTCAATGATTTTCAGTGATTCCAAAGAAATTTCAGAGATTTCCAAAGAATTCCAATGATTTTCAAAGGAATTCCACATTAAAGCAAAATTTTTTTAAATTTTTAATTCCTTTGGTATCCCTTGTAAATTTTTGAAATTTGTTATCGGAAAAGCGGTAAAATTTCTTGGAAGTCACATGAAATCACTAGAATTTCTAAGGAATCTCTTGATTTCATTGTCAATCCTTATAATTGCACTTGTTTAGAATTCGTTTAGAAATCATAGGAATTCTCTGAAACTCTTTTGAAATCTCTGTAATTCTTTGTGGTTTTGTAGAAATTAATTGAATTTTTTGATTCGTTGTGGTAGTTCTGATATCCATAGATATCTTCGGGAACCATCGACAGTCTTTAGGATTCAAATCATATGAAATCCCTAAAACCACTTCTAGAAATTTGTGGAATTCCATGCAAATTTTTAAATTTAATTTAAATTCGCTGAAATTTCTTACAAACTATTAGATTTCATTGAAAATAATTAACATTATTATTGTTTAAAATCATTTGGAATTTTTTTGAGCTTCTTCAAGATTACTAGAATTTCTAGAATTAATGACTGTTTTTGAAATTTATGGAATTATTTGGAAAATGTTGACACTCTTTAGAATTGATTGAAATTCTTTTGAAAATCTTCCCTGAAAAAAATGAGAGAAAAATAAATGATTTTCTTAATCTACATAGACGCTATTAAAAGTCAAAAAAAGCGTGTTATAAACAAAAAAATATCGTCACTTCTGCCGCAATACCTCCAATCAGCAGCACACCAATTTTTATCCGGAGATACAACACATACTATTCATTTATATGAATATTTAAAAAAGTGATCAAATCTATGTCAATTATCAATAATTGTTAATAATAATTATTTTTTGAATTGATTGAAAATGTACGTGCTCAATAGAAAATCATAAAACAATAATTATTGTGTTATTGTTGTCAAACTTACGAAATTAATATAATAAGCCACCTAATATATTTTCACAAAAAAATAGATAAAGTAAGATTTCAGTTAATATTTTCTGTAATTTTCTTGCTTTTACATTTGGCGCAATTTTTTCCTCACCAATGCTTGCATTTTAAAAACTCTACCAGCACACAAAATTTTATCACAATCGGTTCAACATTTCCGGAGATACGAAGACATTTTCATTTTTTAATTTATTTTATTGTGGTAGCCCTGGTAAAATTTTTCTGCCAAAACCCTATTTTCACCATTAGAGCCCACCAGACATACGTCCAAAAAGTTTGATTGCCATCGACGCGGAAATGCCGAAAAAAATCGAGGGACAAGGACTTTTCTCAAGTTTTCGCAAACAAAAGTAATCTTTTTTTTTTAATGTTGAATTCTTGATTTTTATCAAATGGTTCTATATGCTGTCAAGTTCTGTGGGGCCATGGTTTATACATACAAAAGTTGGTTGAGATCCCTTCAATACTTCATGAGTTATTTACTCTTGAAGTTTAAACTTTGGCAGATTGTAATTTTTGACAGATGACAGATAGAAATTTAATTTCACCTATTCTGGATAAAGCTTTTCAAGGTGTTTAAAATAACCTATCCCAAGACAAAATCGATTTAAAAATTTTGTGTTATTTTCTTGTAGTGGTACTCCTGATTGACAGATCGCGACGAAAACGTTATTTTCACCTTTCTACCATAAACCCTACTACGATATCAAATTTGGTCGTGATTGGTTGGACAGTTCCGGAAAAAATCGAGTAACAAAATTTGACGACAGACCGACCGACAGACCGACATAGAAAAACTTCTTTTATTTTTTGCAGATCTTTACGTTTCTGAACACGGTGATCTCGAAAATGTAAAAAAAAAATTTGAAATTTTTTTTCATTACCTTATTACCTCCAAAAAAAATTTTTTTTTTATTGGAGGTAACAATTAATTATTGGATTATAAAATAGCAATAATTTTATTGTGTTTAATTATGTGTAGGTTCGCTGACGTTTCTTTGAATTCATCAGCTACTCTCAAGTTTACTTTTCAACTCGATCAACGGATACTTAACGGAACAGCGGATCATCGCATCAATTACACTACCGTTCACTACTAATAATAATAATAATAATAATAACATAAGTTTATTTCTAAGAAAATGTACACAATTTACATCAAAAAAGAAAGAAAGTCACAAATCAACATAGTTTCATTTCGAATATAAAGAAAAGATTCACAAGTATTCTACATCGCTGTATGGTTCAATTTCAATCAGTAGTTGGTGCACCAGTTTTTTGAAGTCATTTAATACTGTTGTTGTTTTTATATGTGTAGGCAGTTTATTATAGTATCTTATGCAGGAGTAATAACAGTTTTTTTCAGTTGTTGTTAATCTATGGCTTGGTACATTGTAGTTTACACTTCTTGTAGGGTAGTGGCTCTTCTCGTTGAAGTGTTTTAAAAACAGTTGTTTATTTTTGAAAACAAATAACACGCATTCTTGAATGTAGACTGCTTGTATTGTAAGTAGCTTGTTTTGCTTAAATCTTTTCCTACATGTTTCTTTAAATTTTAAATTTAAAAGAACCCTTATTGCCTGCTTTTGTATTTTGAAAAGTTTTCCAATTTGCCCGCTTCCATAAAAAATAATCCCGTATCGTATTTTGGATTCAAATGTCGCTTGATAAACCGTTTTCAGTGCTTGAGAGCTTACATAGTTGGAAATGACCTTTAGACCATACACAGTGGCGCATAAACTTTTTGATACTTCTTGTATGTGGTTTCCCCATGTCAGTGCATTATCAATATGCATTCCGAGAAATTTTGTGTTGTTACTTAACGTGTAAAGATCTCCACATATTTTCACATTTTCGGGTGCTTCAATTCCAGAATGTATCGTTTTAAAAAGTATAACTTTTGTTTTTTGTTTATTCAGCAGCATCCCATTTGCACCAAACCATTTTCCCACATTATCGAGTATCTCATTTGTATTTTCAATCACTTCAGGCCACGTGTCTCCTTGTATTAGCAGGCTTGAATCGTCAGCATAATTGGTTGCATGTTGTAGGTCATTTATATATATGATAAATAACAACGGTCCTGCAATGCTACCCTGAGGTACGCCTGTTGTTATTTCTTGACTTTCCGAGTGATATTCTACTTCATCCTTAGTAATGGAAACTATTTGTTTTCTGTTTGTAAAATATGATTTAATCCAATTAAGAGCATTTCCACTCAATCCATATTTTTTTAATTTGTCAAAAAGTATTTCATAATCTAAACAATCGTATGCCTTTGTCAGATCCAGAAACATTCCCAGTGCCAATTTTCCATCTTCAAACGCATGTAATATCTTTGTTACAAATTGGAATATTGCAGTATGTGTGCTTCTTCCTTTTACATATCCATGTTGCCTTTCCGTTATTATATTATTTTCCACTAGAAATTGCGTAATCTGTTTACACATAACCAACTCAAAGATCTTTGAAAATCCAGGTAAAACACTTATCGGTCTGTAATTGTCGTAATTGGAAGGGTCTCCTTTCTTGAGTATAGGCTTTACTACAGCTACTTTTAGTTTATCTGGAAATATCCCATACCTTAGCGAGTTGTTCACAATGTAGCGTAGTGTGTCTACTATTCCAGTTATACTATATTTTATGATGCTGGTTGGGATTTCATCTATTCCACTACTGAATTTATTTTTTAGACTTCTGATAATTTCTAGGATTTCCTCTTTTGTTGCATCTCGCGTCACCATCGTGCTGGCAGCCATCCACTTGGTCTCGTTTGTGCTTATCTTTTTGGTTTGTTTGGTATTTTGAGTTCCAGCTTGTATCATATGTCGATTCATTTGATTAGCAATTAAAGTTAAGTTACCTTCCATTTGAAAATTTTTCTGAATTGTTTTATTTTTAATTGATGTACTACTATTGTAGTATACTAATCCGATCAAAGGATACTTAACGGATCAAAGGATACTTAACGGATCAACGGATACTTGACGGATCATCGAATCAATTTCTCTATAGAGGTTAAACTTTTGAAATAATAGGGTAACTATCCTTACTCAACTTTGAATATCGATCTAAAATCAGTCAAACATCTAGATAATTATCGCAATGGCATTAATCGAAAGCAACGCTGCTTTAAAAACTGTTAAAAGTGTGCAATTTGGAATTTTTAGTCCAGAAGATATTCGTAGCACCTCTGTGGCGCAGGTACAATGTACCGAAATTATGGAAGGATGTACTCCGAGACTGGGTGGCTTGATGGATCCCAGAATGGGAACGTGCGATAAAACTGTGCGATGTATAACATGTAATGGCGATTGGGACAATTGTCAGGGCCACTTTGGTCATATCGAATTAGCTAAACCAGTTTTTCACGTTAGCTTCATCAATAAAACTATCAAAATTCTGCGCTGCGTCTGCTTTGAGTGCAGCAAATTGATAGTCAATTCCAAAAAACAAAACCATTTTGAAGAAGCATTGAAGACGACCAGGAAAAAGCCCGTGCAACGTTTAAATCTGGTGTACGGTTTGTGCAAAGACCAAAAAGTGTGTAATCCAGATCGCGGGTGTGGAAGTTATCAACCCACAATTCGAAGATCGGGTCTCGATTTGACGGCGGAATGGAAGGAATCCGACGAAGGCGTTCCACAACAAAAACGGAATCTATTGGCGGAAGAAGTTTTAAATATTTTTAAAAGAATCACTGACGAAGATTGCTGCGCTCTAGGAATGGATCCCAAATATTCACGACCCGAGTGGATGATCGCGACAGTTTTGCCGGTTCCTCCTAATGTAGTGAGACCGCCGGTCGTCATGGGTTCGAAAACATGCCAAGATGATTTGACCCGTAAATTAGCCGACATCTTAAAAGCAAACATTGAATTGCAGACAAACGAAGAAAAAGGCGCGCCCCCGCACGTGTTGTCGGAAAATATTAAAATGTTGCAATACCATGTCGCCACTCTTGTGGACAACGAGGGGGCTAGCTTACAGCAAGCTGCACAAAAATCCGGAAGGCCCTTAAAATCGATAACCAGTAGATTGAAAGGCAAGAGTGGTCGGATTAGAGGAAACCTTATGGGGAAGCGTGTCGATTTTTCCGCTCGTTCCGTGATCTCTCCGGATCCTAACCTTAGAATCGACGAACTTGGAGTGCCCAAAGCCATAGCACAAAACATGACTTATCCCAAATATGTTACGTCTCTTAATATGGAGAAACTGTTGGTAATGGTGCGCAATGGAGCGACGAAATATCCAGGGGCAAAATATATTCTACGCCAAAACGGAGAGCGCGTCAATTTGCGCTATCTGAAAGATACATCGAAATTAAACCTCGAAATAGGCGACAAGGTGGAACGGGACCTTATAAATGGCGATTTAGTTGTGTTCAACCGTCAGCCCACCTTACACAAGATGAGCATGATGGGCCATCGCGTCAAAGTGCTCCCTTACTCAACTTTCCGATTGAATTTAAGTTGCACGACCCCATACAACGCGGATTTTGATGGAGACGAAATGAACATGCACGTTCCCCAAAGTGACCCGGTGCGAGCGGAAGTCGAAATGTTGCACATCACCTCTCGACAAATTATAACGCCTCAAGCAAACAGACCGGTTATGGGCATCGTGCAAGATACCCTCGTCGCCGCTATGTACATGACAAGACGAGACGTTTTTCTGGATCGCGAACAATTTTTAAATTTGATGATGTTCTTGCCGAGTTGGAATGGAAAGTTGCCCAAACCTGCCATCGTGAAACCCGTGCCATATTGGACAGGAAAGCAGTTGTTTTCGATAATAATTCCAGGCGAGTTGAACGTGATGAGAACGCATTCGGCGCATTCCGACGAAGAAGACAGTGGTCCGTACAAATGGATTTCGCCCGACGATACGAAAGTTTTGATCGAAAACGGTCAATTGCTAATGGGAACGTTATGCAAGAAGACTTTGGGTGCTTCTGCCGGCTCTTTGCTTCACGTTTGCATGCTAGAGCTGGGACACGAAGTTTGTGGAGAATTTTATGGACACATTCAAACCGTCGTAAACGAATGGCTGCTTAGCATCCACGGTCATTCCGTTGGTGTCAGTGACACGATTGCCGATCCCAAAACCCGGTTGGAAATTAGAAAATCTATCGAACAAGCCAAAGCGGAAGTAGCCGAAATTACACGAAAAACTTACAACTTGGAACTGGAACCGACGCCGGGTAATAATTTGAAACAAACTTTCGAAAACGAAGTCAATAGACTTTTGAACGAAGCTCGCGACAAAACAGGTAGTTCGGTCAAAAAATCTCTGACGAAATATAATAAGTTTAAAACGATGGTGATGGCCGGATCGAAGGGTTCCGACATTAACATATCGCAGATTGTGGCTTGCGTGGGCCAACAAAACGTGGAAGGTAAACGAATTTCAAACGGTAACTTGAGGCGTACCCTTCCGCACTTCACGAAAGACAACACCGGTCCCGAAGCGAGAGGTTTCGTCGAAAATTCTTATTATTCGGGTCTGACGCCGCAAGAGTTCTACTTCCACGCTATGGGTGGTCGGGAGGGTATCATCGATACTGCTTGCAAAACATCCGAAACTGGATACATCCAACGTAGGCTCATCAAGGCTATGGAATCGGTTATGGTGGCATACGACGGAACGGTGAGGAACCCGTCGTCAAAAATGATGATACAATGCAGTTACGGAGAAGATGGACTAGCCGGCGAACACTTGGAGTTTCAAAATTTGCCTACGTTGAAACTGAACAGCGCCGAGTTCGAGAAGAAATACAGGTTCGATGTAACAAACGAAAGTTACTTGAAACGAAACTTTAGCGAAGACGTGAATAGGGATCTCTCGATTTCGGACGAGGTTGTGTCCGAATTGGAACGCGAATGGGCGCAATTGAAGCGAGACCGAAATGTGCTAATGGAGATTTTCCCCACCGGAGAATCCAGAGTTGTTTTGCCATGCAACTTTGAAAGATTGATTTGGAATGCTCAAAAGATGTTCCGCATTAATAAGAGAAAACCCACCGATTTGTCGCCGTTAAAAGTCGTGCAAGGAGTTAGGGAATTATTGGAGAAGTGCGCTCCGATACCCGGAAGCGATGATGAGATATCGAAAACGGCAAACGACAACGCTACGCTGCTCTTCCAATGCTTGGCCCGGTCGATGTTGAACACGAAATCTGTATCCGAATACAAATTAAGCGCCGATGCCTTCGAATGGTTGATGAGCGAAATAGAATCACAGTTTCAGCTTGCGAGAGTGCAACCCGGAGAAATGGTGGGCTCGCTTGCCGCTCAATCCATGGGAGAGCCCGCAACTCAGATGACCTTGAACACTTTTCATTTTGCCGGAGTGTCGTCTAAAAACGTCACTCTTGGTGTGCCGCGTTTGAAAGAAATCATCGACGTCTCGAAAAATCCCAAAGCCCCTTCCATGACGGTGTATTTGAAGGAGCAAGTGGCCTGCGATCTGGAGAAGGCTCAAAATGTGTTGTGTCGTTTGGAGCACAGTACCTTGAAATCGGTGACGGTTAGCTCGGCTATTTTCTACGATCCAGATCCGCGCAACACCGTCATTCGGGAGGATCAAGAGTTTGTCGACGACTTTTACGAAATTCCCGATTTCGATGCAACCAAAGTTTCGCCGTGGTTGTTACGCCTGGAGATCGACGACAAGAAAATGATGAATAAGAAACTCTCCATGGAGCAAATAGCTGCAACGATCCAATCAGATTTCGGCGGCGATTTACTTTGCCTCTTCAGCAACGACAATGCGGAAAAATTGGTTTTACGCATTCGAATTTTGGACGATTCAGCAGAAAGCGAAGAAAACGCGGATAAATCCAAGATGGAAGACCAAAAGCTTATCAAGTGCCTAGAAGATACCTTGCTTGGAGAAACCACTTTAAAAGGAATTCCCGAAATATCCAAAATTTACTTGAACAAACCGCAAGCGAATGAGAAGAAGAGAAGAGTCGTGAACGAGAATGGCAACGTAGAGTTTGTATCCGAATGGGTGCTCGAAACTGACGGTACAAATTTAGCCGCAGTTTTTGGCGACCCCGAAGTAGATAGCAACCGTACCGTGACCAACGACATTTGGGAAACGTTTAAAGTTTTGGGCATAGAAGCTGCTCGGAAGACAATCGAAAAGGAAATGAGCACCGTATTTCAATTTTACGGTCTGTACGTCAACAACAGACATCTTACCCTGTTATGCGACACAATGTCTGCCAATGGTAAATTGATGCCCATAACCCGACACGGCATTAACAAGCAAGACGTGGGCCCTCTTATGAAATGCTCCTTTGAACAAAGCGTCGATGTGTTATTGGAAGCCGCTTGTCACGCCCAAGTGGATCCGGTGAAGGGCGTGTCGGAAAATTTAATTTTAGGGCAGATGCCTAGAATAGGCACGGGTTGTATAGATTTGTTGTTGAATGTAGAAAAATGCGAAACGCAAGTGCCGCCTGCCCAAACAGGTTCTGCCGTCAAAGCTGCCAAAGAAAGTACTGTCTGGCCTAAAAGAGATTCTTCACCAAACGCTTCAACAATTTTAGCATCCAAAGTGGCTGTTGGTTATTCTCCCAGCTATAATCCTGCTTCGACAGGATTTCAGTGCACCTCGCCACGCTATTATCCTACTTCTCCCAGCTATAATCCTACTTCGACAGGATTTCAGTGCACCTCGCCACGCTATTATCCCACTTCTCCCAGCTATAATCCTAGTTCGATAGGATTTCAAAGTACCTCGCCACGTTATTCTCCTACTTCTCCCAGCTATAATCCTACTACGACAGGATTTTACAGTAACCCGTCAGGTTATTCTCCAGCTCAGTAGATTGTAAGAGACTATCTTTATAGTAATGTATGTATGTAATGTATGTATGATGTAATAAAAAAAATAAATTAATAAGAATTTATTGTAAAATTGATATCTGATTATATAAATTCTTAACTTGATTGATTAAATCGATATTGAGTTTTGTAATTTTTTGTTTTAAACGAGTAAATATTAAAATAAAAAATAGAGAGAAATTAATCTAATTGTTAAATTAAATCATTTAGTTTCGGATTCAGATTGATAAAGCACTTGACACTTAATCAAATAAATTTATTTAGCGTCTGAACCCAGCAATTTAAAAAAAAAAAAATTTCTCCAAGAAATGACACGTTGGAGCAGGAGCAGCAGCGTGCTAGGTTTTTATGTATTAAGAAGATATAATTTTATTTTATAAAAATTATTAGTTTATATTATATTATTGAAATATAATTTCTGATGATAGCGATAACCTTTGCTGATAGCTCAAAAATATAATTATTGTATTTCATACGTTTTAACTAACTTGTTATTTTGAAGTTCTAATTTTATTAATTTTCACAAGTTAAGAATTTATATAATTACTAGGGGGGGCTTCGCCGCCCTGGCCGCCTTCGGAGGCCCAACCCCCCAGGGCCGCTTCGCGGCCCTAATGGCATAATATATAAAAACACTTTAAGTTACAAAAGTTATTTTAAAGATCTACGTAAATCTCCCATCTTGAAACTGATTAGATCAGTGATTAGAAACATATCCCACATTATCAATACCTTCTGTGGTCGAAACTCTGTATTGACTTACAGTATTGTAAGTCTTGACAGTATTGACAATCAGTAGTGACTGATTTCATTAAATTTTGTGATATGATCAGTTGAAAGGTAGCCATTAGATGTTAACTACAACTACAGCTATTGGATTTAAAAGTAGAATGGTAGTCATTTTTTGGACAATAGTATTAAATCATGTTTTAATTTAAAAACCTTTATAGCAGTAAACTTAATGCACAAAGCAGTAAACTTAAAGCAAAAAGGGTTGGGTACAACTCGCCGCGCACGATTCGCCGGTAACGATTCGCCGCGGCACAATTCGCCGCTGGCACGATTTGCCGGCAAACACGATTCGTCGTGGCATGATTCGCCGTGCCACGATTCGCCGAGAGCTTCTAGCGCCATATATCAATAATCTAATTACTCGATTTGTTGACCTTTTGTATTTACATGAGGACACCAGTCAATTAATATGGTTCAAATTTTATCTCTAATAAAAAACAATTATTTTTTATGGTGGATCCGTCTATTGCCTTGGTTGTCTTTGTCTAATTCGACTCTGCTCTACCCTGCGGTCAGGTCCCCTCCGCTCGGGCGCTCCGAGCCGTTTAGGCAAAGACTAAACAAATTAAAAATATCGTTGAAAACCGAAAGAACTCGCCAAAGGTGGAACTCGAAAAAGGTGAAACTCGTTGAAAACGTTTTATGGGTTAAAAATCTATCGGTTAAAAATCTATCAAAGATTATGAATAGATGGGGTTACTGAACGGATAAAAATAAAAAATAAAAAACTCCCGACGAATCGTGTCCCGGAAAATCGTGCCGCGGAGAATAATTCCTGGCAAGTCGTGTCGCGGCTAATCGTGCGCGGCGAATCGTACCGTTCCCATGCAATAATCAGAATAGAACCTCGAGGTGACCTCGACGATAGAAAAACTAACACAAAAATTGATACTAAACATAAGAGCTTAGTTTACTTATATAATAAAATATTCATATTATTAAATGGATTATCCGATTATAATTATCCTTATGAATTGAGAAATCCACCACTGTTTTCCATCAACTACCACAAGACCTCATATGGGAAGAATTACTCTCCTTTATCCAGAATCTGCAACCTGGCCAACCAGCTTACTGTTGTTTTCTTTGATATTTCGAAGCAAGAATTTAAAAGACAGCTAAGAAATAAATTAACCTTGTAATTTGACTGATTGGTCAATAGGTACTATGGTACTTATAGTAATATTTTTCATAATTACTTGTATGATTTTTTTGTTGTTGTTATTAATGTTTGTTTGTTTGTTATAAGGAATATTCCGTCAATAAAGTATTATTATTATTATTATTATTATAATCGGATAATTGTGGATCACTACAGGGTTTTAAATGTTGGATGTCAGATTATATTATTATTATGAAAATGCGGTTCATTAAAACGTTATATTTTAGCGTTGCATAGAAAGGCTTACCTTCTTACCATCGGAAGAAGACCAGCCAACCTCATAAAAATTCAAATTCTATAAATTTTACCTATCACATACCGGATGTTTCACAATTAATTTAAATTTACTTTGTTGTAGAAACGTCTGTTCGAAGCACTAGCGTGACACATTGTTGTTTTCCACCACAAAGATTTATCAAGAGTGTAATGTTGTATTAAAAGTAATAGATTAGGTCCTTTTTTTTTAATTTTCCTCTAAACAAAATTTATTTATTGTGGCTTCTTCGCTTAACCAAAGACCAGCCGTATTATTTTGCTTTTATATATCTAGATTCTAGAAGAGAATATCCAATTCAGAATTCCACGATTTCAATGACATTTAATAGATTTATAATGATTTTCCAGAGAATTCCAAAAAATTCCAGACATTTTCAGGGATTCCAAGGATCTCGAATGAGTTTTAATAATTTGTAACGGAATTCTAAATAAGTTTAATTCTAAAGAATTTCAATGATTTTCAGTGATTCTAAAGAAATTTCAGAGATTTCCAAAGAATTCCAATGATTTTCAAGGGAATTCCACATTAAAGCAAAATTTTTTTAAATTTTTAATTCCTTTGGTATCCCTTGTAAATTTTTGAAATTTGTTATCGGAAAAGCGGTAAAATTTCTTGGAAGTCACATGAAATCACTAGAATTTCTAAGGAATCTCTTGATTTCATTGTCAATCCTTATAATTGCACTTGTTTAGAATTCGTTTAGAAATCATAGGAATTCTCTGAAACTCTTTTGAAATCTCTGTAATTCTTTGTGGTTTTGTAGAAATTAATTGAATTTTTTGATTCGTTGTGGTAGTTCTGATATCCATAGATATCTTCGGGAACCATCGACAGTCTTTAGGATTCAAATCATATGAAATCCCTAAAACCACTTCTAGAAATTTGTGGAATTCCATGCAAATTTTTAAATTTAATTTAAATTCGCTGAAATTTCTTACAAACTATTAGATTTCATTGAAAATAATTAACATTATTATTGTTTAAAATCATTTGGAATTTTTTTGAGCTTCTTCAAGATTACTAGAATTTCTAGAATTAATGACTGTTTTTGAAATTTATGGAATTATTTGGAAAATGTTGACACTCTTTAGAATTGATTGAAATTCTTTTGAAAATCTTCCCTGAAAAAAATGAGAGAAAAATAAATGATTTTCTTAATCTACATAGACGCTATTAAAAGTCAAAAAAAGCGTGTTATAAACAAAAAAATATCGTCACTTCTGCCGCAATACCTCCAATCAGCAGCACACCAATTTTTATCCGGAGATACAACACATACTATTCATTTATATGAATATTTAAAAAAGTGATCAAATCTATGTCAATTATCAATAATTGTTAATAATAATTATTTTTTGAATTGATTGAAAATGTACGTGCTCAATAGAAAATCATAAAACAATAATTATTGTGTTATTGTTGTCAAACTTACGAAATTAATATAATAAGCCACCTAATATATTTTCACAAAAAAATAGATAAAGTAAGATTTCAGTTAATATTTTCTGTAATTTTCTTGCTTTTACATTTGGCGCAATTTTTTCCTCACCAATGCTTGCATTTTAAAAACTCTACCAGCACACAAAATTTTATCACAATCGGTTCAACATTTCCGGAGATACGAAGACATTTTCATTTTTTAATTTATTTTATTGTGGTAGCCCTGGTAAAATTTTTCTGCCAAAACCCTATTTTCACCATTAGAGCCCACCAGACATACGTCCAAAAAGTTTGATTGCCATCGACGCGGAAATGCCGAAAAAAATCGAGGGACAAGGACTTTTCTCAAGTTTTCGCAAACAAAAGTAATCTTTTTTTTTTAATGTTGAATTCTTGATTTTTATCAAATGGTTCTATATGCTGTCAAGTTCTGTGGGGCCATGGTTCATACATACAAAATTTGGTTGAGATTCCTTCAATACTTCATGAGTTATTTACTCTTGAAGTTTAAACTTTGGCAGATTGTAATTTTTGACAGATGACAGATAGAAATTTAATTTCACCTATTCTGGATAAAGCTTTTCAAGGTGTTTAAAATAACCTATCCCAAGACAAAATCGATTTAAAAATTTTGTGTTATTTTCTTGTAGTGGTACTCCTGATTGACAGATCGCGACGAAAACGTTATTTTCACCTTTCTACCATAAACCCTACTACGATATCAAATTTGGTCGTGATTGGTTGGACAGTTCCGGAAAAAATCGAGTAACAAAATTTGACGACAGACCGACCGACAGACCGACATAGAAAAACTTCTTTTATTTTTTGCAGATCTTTACGTTTCTGAACACGGTGATCTCGAAAATGTAAAAAAAAAATTTGAAATTTTTTTTCATTACCTTATTACCTCCAAAAAAAATTTTTTTTTTATTGGAGGTAACAATTAATTATTGGATTATAAAATAGCAATAATTTTATTGTGTTTAATTATGTGTAGGTTCGCTGACGTTTCTTTGAATTCATCAGCTACTCTCAAGTTTACTTTTCAACTCGATCAACGGATACTTAACGGAACAGCGGATCATCGCATCAATTACACTACCGTTCACTACTAATAATAATAATAATAATAATAACATAAGTTTATTTCTAAGAAAATGTACACAATTTACATCAAAAAAGAAAGAAAGTCACAAATCAACATAGTTTCATTTCGAATATAAAGAAAAGATTCACAAGTATTCTACATCGCTGTATGGTTCAATTTCAATCAGTAGTTGGTGCACCAGTTTTTTGAAGTCATTTAATACTGTTGTTGTTTTTATATGTGTAGGCAGTTTATTATAGTATCTTATGCAGGAGTAATAACAGTTTTTTTCAGTTGTTGTTAATCTATGGCTTGGTACATTGTAGTTTACACTTCTTGTAGGGTAGTGGCTCTTCTCGTTGAAGTGTTTTAAAAACAGTTGTTTATTTTTGAAAACAAATAACACGCATTCTTGAATGTAGACTGCTTGTATTGTAAGTAGCTTGTTTTGCTTAAATCTTTTCCTACATGTTTCTTTAAATTTTAAATTTAAAAGAACCCTTATTGCCTGCTTTTGTATTTTGAAAAGTTTTCCAATTTGCCCGCTTCCATAAAAAATAATCCCGTATCGTATTTTGGATTCAAATGTCGCTTGATAAACCGTTTTCAGTGCTTGAGAGCTTACATAGTTGGAAATGACCTTTAGACCATACACAGTGGCGCATAAACTTTTTGATACTTCTTGTATGTGGTTTCCCCATGTCAGTGCATTATCAATATGCATTCCGAGAAATTTTGTGTTGTTACTTAACGTGTAAAGATCTCCACATATTTTCACATTTTCGGGTGCTTCAATTCCAGAATGTATCGTTTTAAAAAGTATAACTTTTGTTTTTTGTTTATTCAGCAGCATCCCATTTGCACCAAACCATTTTCCCACATTATCGAGTATCTCATTTGTATTTTCAATCACTTCAGGCCACGTGTCTCCTTGTATTAGCAGGCTTGAATCGTCAGCATAATTGGTTGCATGTTGTAGGTCATTTATATATATGATAAATAACAACGGTCCTGCAATGCTACCCTGAGGTACGCCTGTTGTTATTTCTTGACTTTCCGAGTGATATTCTACTTCATCCTTAGTAATGGAAACTATTTGTTTTCTGTTTGTAAAATATGATTTAATCCAATTAAGAGCATTTCCACTCAATCCATATTTTTTTAATTTGTCAAAAAGTATTTCATAATCTAAACAATCGTATGCCTTTGTCAGATCCAGAAACATTCCCAGTGCCAATTTTCCATCTTCAAACGCATGTAATATCTTTGTTACAAATTGGAATATTGCAGTATGTGTGCTTCTTCCTTTTACATATCCATGTTGCCTTTCCGTTATTATATTATTTTCCACTAGAAATTGCGTAATCTGTTTACACATAACCAACTCAAAGATCTTTGAAAATCCAGGTAAAACACTTATCGGTCTGTAATTGTCGTAATTGGAAGGGTCTCCTTTCTTGAGTATAGGCTTTACTACAGCTACTTTTAGTTTATCTGGAAATATCCCATACCTTAGCGAGTTGTTCACAATGTAGCGTAGTGTGTCTACTATTCCAGTTATACTATATTTTATGATGCTGGTTGGGATTTCATCTATTCCACTACTGAATTTATTTTTTAGACTTCTGATAATTTCTAGGATTTCCTCTTTTGTTGCATCTCGCGTCACCATCGTGCTGGCAGCCATCCACTTGGTCTCGTTTGTGCTTATCTTTTTGGTTTGTTTGGTATTTTGAGTTCCAGCTTGTATCATATGTCGATTCATTTGATTAGCAATTAAAGTTAAGTTACCTTCCATTTGAAAATTTTTCTGAATTGTTTTATTTTTAATTGATGTACTACTATTGTAGTATACTAATCCGATCAAAGGATACTTAACGGATCAAAGGATACTTAACGGATCAACGGATACTTGACGGATCATCGAATCAATTTCTCTATAGAGGTTAAACTTTTGAAATAATAGGGTAACTATCCTTACTCAACTTTGAATATCGATCTAAAATCAGTCAAACATCTAGATAATTATCGCAATGGCATTAATCGAAAGCAACGCTGCTTTAAAAACTGTTAAAAGTGTGCAATTTGGAATTTTTAGTCCAGAAGATATTCGTAGCACCTCTGTGGCGCAGGTACAATGTACCGAAATTATGGAAGGATGTACTCCGAGACTGGGTGGCTTGATGGATCCCAGAATGGGAACGTGCGATAAAACTGTGCGATGTATAACATGTAATGGCGATTGGGACAATTGTCAGGGCCACTTTGGTCATATCGAATTAGCTAAACCAGTTTTTCACGTTAGCTTCATCAATAAAACTATCAAAATTCTGCGCTGCGTCTGCTTTGAGTGCAGCAAATTGATAGTCAATTCCAAAAAACAAAACCATTTTGAAGAAGCATTGAAGACGACCAGGAAAAAGCCCGTGCAACGTTTAAATCTGGTGTACGGTTTGTGCAAAGACCAAAAAGTGTGTAATCCAGATCGCGGGTGTGGAAGTTATCAACCCACAATTCGAAGATCGGGTCTCGATTTGACGGCGGAATGGAAGGAATCCGACGAAGGCGTTCCACAACAAAAACGGAATCTATTGGCGGAAGAAGTTTTAAATATTTTTAAAAGAATCACTGACGAAGATTGCTGCGCTCTAGGAATGGATCCCAAATATTCACGACCCGAGTGGATGATCGCGACAGTTTTGCCGGTTCCTCCTAATGTAGTGAGACCGCCGGTCGTCATGGGTTCGAAAACATGCCAAGATGATTTGACCCGTAAATTAGCCGACATCTTAAAAGCAAACATTGAATTGCAGACAAACGAAGAAAAAGGCGCGCCCCCGCACGTGTTGTCGGAAAATATTAAAATGTTGCAATACCATGTCGCCACTCTTGTGGACAACGAGGGGGCTAGCTTACAGCAAGCTGCACAAAAATCCGGAAGGCCCTTAAAATCGATAACCAGTAGATTGAAAGGCAAGAGTGGTCGGATTAGAGGAAACCTTATGGGGAAGCGTGTCGATTTTTCCGCTCGTTCCGTGATCTCTCCGGATCCTAACCTTAGAATCGACGAACTTGGAGTGCCCAAAGCCATAGCACAAAACATGACTTATCCCAAATATGTTACGTCTCTTAATATGGAGAAACTGTTGGTAATGGTGCGCAATGGAGCGACGAAATATCCAGGGGCAAAATATATTCTACGCCAAAACGGAGAGCGCGTCAATTTGCGCTATCTGAAAGATACATCGAAATTAAACCTCGAAATAGGCGACAAGGTGGAACGGGACCTTATAAATGGCGATTTAGTTGTGTTCAACCGTCAGCCCACCTTACACAAGATGAGCATGATGGGCCATCGCGTCAAAGTGCTCCCTTACTCAACTTTCCGATTGAATTTAAGTTGCACGACCCCATACAACGCGGATTTTGATGGAGACGAAATGAACATGCACGTTCCCCAAAGTGACCCGGTGCGAGCGGAAGTCGAAATGTTGCACATCACCTCTCGACAAATTATAACGCCTCAAGCAAACAGACCGGTTATGGGCATCGTGCAAGATACCCTCGTCGCCGCTATGTACATGACAAGACGAGACGTTTTTCTGGATCGCGAACAATTTTTAAATTTGATGATGTTCTTGCCGAGTTGGAATGGAAAGTTGCCCAAACCTGCCATCGTGAAACCCGTGCCATATTGGACAGGAAAGCAGTTGTTTTCGATAATAATTCCAGGCGAGTTGAACGTGATGAGAACGCATTCGGCGCATTCCGACGAAGAAGACAGTGGTCCGTACAAATGGATTTCGCCCGACGATACGAAAGTTTTGATCGAAAACGGTCAATTGCTAATGGGAACGTTATGCAAGAAGACTTTGGGTGCTTCTGCCGGCTCTTTGCTTCACGTTTGCATGCTAGAGCTGGGACACGAAGTTTGTGGAGAATTTTATGGACACATTCAAACCGTCGTAAACGAATGGCTGCTTAGCATCCACGGTCATTCCGTTGGTGTCAGTGACACGATTGCCGATCCCAAAACCCGGTTGGAAATTAGAAAATCTATCGAACAAGCCAAAGCGGAAGTTGCCGAAATTACACGAAAAACTTACAACTTGGAACTGGAACCGACGCCGGGTAATAATTTGAAACAAACTTTCGAAAACGAAGTCAATAGACTTTTGAACGAAGCTCGCGACAAAACAGGTAGTTCGGTCAAAAAATCTCTGACGAAATATAATAAGTTTAAAACGATGGTGATGGCCGGATCGAAGGGTTCCGACATTAACATATCGCAGATTGTGGCTTGCGTGGGCCAACAAAACGTGGAAGGTAAACGAATTTCAAACGGTAACTTGAGGCGTACCCTTCCGCACTTCACGAAAGACAACACCGGTCCCGAAGCGAGAGGTTTCGTCGAAAATTCTTATTATTCGGGTCTGACGCCGCAAGAGTTCTACTTCCACGCTATGGGTGGTCGGGAGGGTATCATCGATACTGCTTGCAAAACATCCGAAACTGGATACATCCAACGTAGGCTCATCAAGGCTATGGAATCGGTTATGGTGGCATACGACGGAACGGTGAGGAACCCGTCGTCAAAAATGATGATACAATGCAGTTACGGAGAAGATGGACTAGCCGGCGAACACTTGGAGTTTCAAAATTTGCCTACGTTGAAACTGAACAGCGCCGAGTTCGAGAAGAAATACAGGTTCGATGTAACAAACGAAAGTTACTTGAAACGAAACTTTAGCGAAGACGTGAATAGGGATCTCTCGATTTCGGACGAGGTTGTGTCCGAATTGGAACGCGAATGGGCGCAATTGAAGCGAGACCGAAATGTGCTAATGGAGATTTTCCCCACCGGAGAATCCAGAGTTGTTTTGCCATGCAACTTTGAAAGATTGATTTGGAATGCTCAAAAGATGTTCCGCATTAATAAGAGAAAACCCACCGATTTGTCGCCGTTAAAAGTCGTGCAAGGAGTTAGGGAATTATTGGCGAAGTGCGCTCCGATACCCGGAAGCGATGATGAGATATCGAAAACGGCAAACGACAACGCTACGCTGCTCTTCCAATGCTTGGCCCGGTCGATGTTGAACACGAAATCTGTATCCGAATACAAATTAAGCGCCGATGCCTTCGAATGGTTGATGAGCGAAATAGAATCGAAGTTTCAGCTTGCGAGAGTGCAACCCGGAGAAATGGTGGGCTCGCTTGCCGCTCAATCCATGGGAGAGCCCGCAACTCAGATGACCTTGAACACTTTTCATTTTGCCGGAGTGTCGTCTAAAAACGTCACTCTTGGTGTGCCGCGTTTGAAAGAAATCATCGACGTCTCGAAAAATCCCAAAGCCCCTTCCATGACGGTGTATTTGAAGGAGCAAGTGGCCTGCGATCTGGAGAAGGCTCAAAATGTGTTGTGTCGTTTGGAGCACAGTACCTTGAAATCGGTGACGGTTAGCTCGGCTATTTTCTACGATCCAGATCCGCGCAACACCGTCATTCGGGAGGATCAAGAGTTTGTCGACGACTTTTACGAAATTCCCGATTTCGATGCAACCAAAGTTTCGCCGTGGTTGTTACGCCTGGAGATCGACGACAAGAAAATGATGAATAAGAAACTCTCCATGGAGCAAATAGCTGCAACGATCCAATCAGATTTCGGCGGCGATTTACTTTGCCTCTTCAGCAACGACAATGCGGAAAAATTGGTTTTACGCATTCGAATTTTGGACGATTCAGCAGAAAGCGAAGAAAACGCGGATAAATCCAAGATGGAAGACCAAAAGCTTATCAAGTGCCTAGAAGATACCTTGCTTGGAGAAACCACTTTAAAAGGAATTCCCGAAATATCCAAAATTTACTTGAACAAACCGCAAGCGAATGAGAAGAAGAGAAGAGTCGTGAACGAGAATGGCAACGTAGAGTTTGTATCCGAATGGGTGCTCGAAACTGACGGTACAAATTTAGCCGCAGTTTTTGGCGACCCCGAAGTAGATAGCAACCGTACCGTGACCAACGACATTTGGGAAACGTTTAAAGTTTTGGGCATAGAAGCTGCTCGGAAGACAATCGAAAAGGAAATGAGCACCGTATTTCAATTTTACGGTCTGTACGTCAACAACAGACATCTTACCCTGTTATGCGACACAATGTCTGCCAATGGTAAATTGATGCCCATAACCCGACACGGCATTAACAAGCAAGACGTGGGCCCTCTTATGAAATGCTCCTTTGAACAAAGCGTCGATGTGTTATTGGAAGCCGCTTGTCACGCCCAAGTGGATCCGGTGAAGGGCGTGTCGGAAAATTTAATTTTAGGGCAGATGCCTAGAATAGGCACGGGTTGTATAGATTTGTTGTTGAATGTAGAAAAATGCGAAACGCAAGTGCCGCCTGCCCAAACAGGTTCTGCCGTCAAAGCTGCCAAAGAAAGTACTGTCTGGCCTAAAAGAGATTCTTCACCAAACGCTTCAACAATTTTAGCATCCAAAGTGGCTGTTGGTTATTCTCCCAGCTATAATCCTGCTTCGACAGGATTTCAGTGCACCTCGCCACGCTATTATCCTACTTCTCCCAGCTATAATCCTACTTCGACAGGATTTCAGTGCACCTCGCCACGCTATTATCCCACTTCTCCCAGCTATAATCCTAGTTCGATAGGATTTCAAAGTACCTCGCCACGTTATTCTCCTACTTCTCCCAGCTATAATCCTACTACGACAGGATTTTACAGTAACCCGTCAGGTTATTCTCCAGCTCAGTAGATTGTAAGAGACTATCTTTATAGTAATGTATGTATGTAATGTATGTATGATGTAATAAAAAAAATAAATTAATAAGAATTTATTGTAAAATTGATATCTGATTATATAAATTCTTAACTTGATTGATTAAATCGATATTGAGTTTTGTAATTTTTTGTTTTAAACGAGTAAATATTAAAATAAAAAATAGAGAGAAATTAATCTAATTGTTAAATTAAATCATTTAGTTTCGGATTCAGATTGATAAAGCACTTGACACTTAATCAAATAAATTTATTTAGCGTCTGAACCCAGCAATTTAAAAAAAAAAAAATTTCTCCAAGAAATGACACGTTGGAGCAGGAGCAGCAGCGTGCTAGGTTTTTATGTATTAAGAAGATATAATTTTATTTTATAAAAATTATTAGTTTATATTATATTATTGAAATATAATTTCTGATGATAGCGATAACCTTTGCTGATAGCTCAAAAATATAATTATTGTATTTCATACGTTTTAACTAACTTGTTATTTTGAAGTTCTAATTTTATTAATTTTCACAAGTTAAGAATTTATATAATTACTAGGGGGGGCTTCGCCGCCCTGGCCGCCTTCGGAGGCCCAACCCCCCAGGGCCGCTTCGCGGCCCTAATGGCATAATATATAAAAACACTTTAAGTTACAAAAGTTATTTTAAAGATCTACGTAAATCTCCCATCTTGAAACTGATTAGATCAGTGATTAGAAACATATCCCACATTATCAATACCTTCTGTGGTCGAAACTCTGTATTGACTTACAGTATTGTAAGTCTTGACAGTATTGACAATCAGTAGTGACTGATTTCATTAAATTTTGTGATATGATCAGTTGAAAGGTAGCCATTAGATGTTAACTACAACTACAGCTATTGGATTTAAAAGTAGAATGGTAGTCATTTTTTGGACAATAGTATTAAATCATGTTTTAATTTAAAAACCTTTATAGCAGTAAACTTAATGCACAAAGCAGTAAACTTAAAGCAAAAAGGGTTGGGTACAACTCGCCGCGCACGATTCGCCGGTAACGATTCGCCGCGGGCACGATTTGCCGGCAAACACGATTCGCCGTGGCATGATTCGCCGTGCCACGATTCGCCGAGAGCTTCTAGCGCCATATATCAATAATCTAATTACTCGATTTGTTGACCTTTTGTATTTACATGAGGACACCAGTCAATTAATATGGTTCAAATTTTATCTCTAATAAAAAAAAATTATTTTTTATGGTGGATCCGTCTATTGCCTTGGTTGTCTTTGTCTAATTCGACTCTGCTCTACCCTGCGGTCAGGTCCCCTCCGCTCGGGCGCTCCGAGCCGTTTAGGCAAAGACTAAACAAATTAAAAATATCGTTGAAAACCGAAAGAACTCGCCAAAGGTGGAACTCGAAAAAGGTGAAACTCGTTGAAAACGTTTTATGGGTTAAAAATCTATCGGTTAAAAATCTATCAAAGATTATGAATAGATGGGGTTACTGAACGGATAAAAATAAAAAATAAAAAACTCCCGACGAATCGTGTCCCGGAAAATCGTGCCGCGGAGAATAATTCCTGGCAAGTCGTGTCGCGGCTAATCGTGCGCGGCGAATCGTACCGTTCCCATGCAATAATCAGAATAGAACCTCGAGGTGACCTCGACGATAGAAAAACTAACACAAAAATTGATACTAAACATAAGAGCTTAGTTTACTTATATAATAAAATATTCATATTATTAAATGGATTATCCGATTATAATTATCCTTATGAATTGAGAAATCCACCACTGTTTTCCATCAACTACCACAAGACCTCATATGGGAAGAATTACTCTCCTTTATCCAGAATCTGCAACCTGGCCAACCAGCTTACTGTTGTTTTCTTTGATATTTCGAAGCAAGAATTTAAAAGACAGCTAAGAAATAAATTAACCTTGTAATTTGACTGATTGGTCAATAGGTACTATGGTACTTATAGTAATATTTTTCATAATTACTTGTATGATTTTTTTGTTGTTGTTATTAATGTTTGTTTGTTTGTTATAAGGAATATTCCGTCAATAAAGTATTATTATTATTATTATTATTATAATCGGATAATTGTGGATCACTACAGGGTTTTAAATGTTGGATGTCAGATTATATTATTATTATGAAAATGCGGTTCATTAAAACGTTATATTTTAGCGTTGCATAGAAAGGCTTACCTTCTTACCATCGGAAGAAGACCAGCCAACCTCATAAAAATTCAAATTCTATAAATTTTACCTATCACATACCGGATGTTTCACAATTAATTTAAATTTACTTTGTTGTAGAAACGTCTGTTCGAAGCACTAGCGTGACACATTGTTGTTTTCCACCACAAAGATTTATCAAGAGTGTAATGTTGTATTAAAAGTAATAGATTAGGTCCTTTTTTTTTAATTTTCCTCTAAACAAAATTTATTTATTGTGGCTTCTTCGCTTAACCAAAGACCAGCCGTATTATTTTGCTTTTATATATCTAGATTCTAGAAGAGAATATCCAATTCAGAATTCCACGATTTCAATGACATTTAATAGATTTATAATGATTTTCCAGAGAATTCCAAAAAATTCCAGACATTTTCAGGGATTCCAAGGATCTCGAATGAGTTTTAATAATTTGTAACGGAATTCTAAATAAGTTTAATTCTAAAGAATTTCAATGATTTTCAGTGATTCTAAAGAAATTTCAGAGATTTCCAAAGAATTCCAATGATTTTCAAGGGAATTCCACATTAAAGCAAAATTTTTTTAAATTTTTAATTCCTTTGGTATCCCTTGTAAATTTTTGAAATTTGTTATCGGAAAAGCGGTAAAATTTCTTGGAAGTCACATGAAATCACTAGAATTTCTAAGGAATCTCTTGATTTCATTGTCAATCCTTATAATTGCACTTGTTTAGAATTCGTTTAGAAATCATAGGAATTCTCTGAAACTCTTTTGAAATCTCTGTAATTCTTTGTGGTTTTGTAGAAATTAATTGAATTTTTTGATTCGTTGTGGTAGTTCTGATATCCATAGATATCTTCGGGAACCATCGACAGTCTTTAGGATTCAAATCATATGAAATCCCTAAAACCACTTCTAGAAATTTGTGGAATTCCATGCAAATTTTTAAATTTAATTTAAATTCGCTGAAATTTCTTACAAACTATTAGATTTCATTGAAAATAATTAACATTATTATTGTTTAAAATCATTTGGAATTTTTTTGAGCTTCTTCAAGATTACTAGAATTTCTAGAATTAATGACTGTTTTTGAAATTTATGGAATTATTTGGAAAATGTTGACACTCTTTAGAATTGATTGAAATTCTTTTGAAAATCTTCCCTGAAAAAAATGAGAGAAAAATAAATGATTTTCTTAATCTACATAGACGCTATTAAAAGTCAAAAAAAGCGTGTTATAAACAAAAAAATATCGTCACTTCTGCCGCAATACCTCCAATCAGCAGCACACCAATTTTTATCCGGAGATACAACACATACTATTCATTTATATGAATATTTAAAAAAGTGATCAAATCTATGTCAATTATCAATAATTGTTAATAATAATTATTTTTTGAATTGATTGAAAATGTACGTGCTCAATAGAAAATCATAAAACAATAATTATTGTGTTATTGTTGTCAAACTTACGAAATTAATATAATAAGCCACCTAATATATTTTCACAAAAAAATAGATAAAGTAAGATTTCAGTTAATATTTTCTGTAATTTTCTTGCTTTTACATTTGGCGCAATTTTTTCCTCACCAATGCTTGCATTTTAAAAACTCTACCAGCACACAAAATTTTATCACAATCGGTTCAACATTTCCGGAGATACGAAGACATTTTCATTTTTTAATTTATTTTATTGTGGTAGCCCTGGTAAAATTTTTCTGCCAAAACCCTATTTTCACCATTAGAGCCCACCAGACATACGTCCAAAAAGTTTGATTGCCATCGACGCGGAAATGCCGAAAAAAATCGAGGGACAAGGACTTTTCTCAAGTTTTCGCAAACAAAAGTAATCTTTTTTTTTTAATGTTGAATTCTTGATTTTTATCAAATGGTTCTATATGCTGTCAAGTTCTGTGGGGCCATGGTTCATACATACAAAATTTGGTTGAGATTCCTTCAATACTTCATGAGTTATTTACTCTTGAAGTTTAAACTTTGGCAGATTGTAATTTTTGACAGATGACAGATAGAAATTTAATTTCACCTATTCTGGATAAAGCTTTTCAAGGTGTTTAAAATAACCTATCCCAAGACAAAATCGATTTAAAAATTTTGTGTTATTTTCTTGTAGTGGTACTCCTGATTGACAGATCGCGACGAAAACGTTATTTTCACCTTTCTACCATAAACCCTACTACGATATCAAATTTGGTCGTGATTGGTTGGACAGTTCCGGAAAAAATCGAGTAACAAAATTTGACGACAGACCGACCGACAGACCGACATAGAAAAACTTCTTTTATTTTTTGCAGATCTTTACGTTTCTGAACACGGTGATCTCGAAAATGTAAAAAAAAAATTTGAAATTTTTTTTCATTACCTTATTACCTCCAAAAAAAATTTTTTTTTTATTGGAGGTAACAATTAATTATTGGATTATAAAATAGCAATAATTTTATTGTGTTTAATTATGTGTAGGTTCGCTGACGTTTCTTTGAATTCATCAGCTACTCTCAAGTTTACTTTTCAACTCGATCAACGGATACTTAACGGAACAGCGGATCATCGCATCAATTACACTACCGTTCACTACTAATAATAATAATAATAATAATAACATAAGTTTATTTCTAAGAAAATGTACACAATTTACATCAAAAAAGAAAGAAAGTCACAAATCAACATAGTTTCATTTCGAATATAAAGAAAAGATTCACAAGTATTCTACATCGCTGTATGGTTCAATTTCAATCAGTAGTTGGTGCACCAGTTTTTTGAAGTCATTTAATACTGTTGTTGTTTTTATATGTGTAGGCAGTTTATTATAGTATCTTATGCAGGAGTAATAACAGTTTTTTTCAGTTGTTGTTAATCTATGGCTTGGTACATTGTAGTTTACACTTCTTGTAGGGTAGTGGCTCTTCTCGTTGAAGTGTTTTAAAAACAGTTGTTTATTTTTGAAAACAAATAACACGCATTCTTGAATGTAGACTGCTTGTATTGTAAGTAGCTTGTTTTGCTTAAATCTTTTCCTACATGTTTCTTTAAATTTTAAATTTAAAAGAACCCTTATTGCCTGCTTTTGTATTTTGAAAAGTTTTCCAATTTGCCCGCTTCCATAAAAAATAATCCCGTATCGTATTTTGGATTCAAATGTCGCTTGATAAACCGTTTTCAGTGCTTGAGAGCTTACATAGTTGGAAATGACCTTTAGACCATACACAGTGGCGCATAAACTTTTTGATACTTCTTGTATGTGGTTTCCCCATGTCAGTGCATTATCAATATGCATTCCGAGAAATTTTGTGTTGTTACTTAACGTGTAAAGATCTCCACATATTTTCACATTTTCGGGTGCTTCAATTCCAGAATGTATCGTTTTAAAAAGTATAACTTTTGTTTTTTGTTTATTCAGCAGCATCCCATTTGCACCAAACCATTTTCCCACATTATCGAGTATCTCATTTGTATTTTCAATCACTTCAGGCCACGTGTCTCCTTGTATTAGCAGGCTTGAATCGTCAGCATAATTGGTTGCATGTTGTAGGTCATTTATATATATGATAAATAACAACGGTCCTGCAATGCTACCCTGAGGTACGCCTGTTGTTATTTCTTGACTTTCCGAGTGATATTCTACTTCATCCTTAGTAATGGAAACTATTTGTTTTCTGTTTGTAAAATATGATTTAATCCAATTAAGAGCATTTCCACTCAATCCATATTTTTTTAATTTGTCAAAAAGTATTTCATAATCTAAACAATCGTATGCCTTTGTCAGATCCAGAAACATTCCCAGTGCCAATTTTCCATCTTCAAACGCATGTAATATCTTTGTTACAAATTGGAATATTGCAGTATGTGTGCTTCTTCCTTTTACATATCCATGTTGCCTTTCCGTTATTATATTATTTTCCACTAGAAATTGCGTAATCTGTTTACACATAACCAACTCAAAGATCTTTGAAAATCCAGGTAAAACACTTATCGGTCTGTAATTGTCGTAATTGGAAGGGTCTCCTTTCTTGAGTATAGGCTTTACTACAGCTACTTTTAGTTTATCTGGAAATATCCCATACCTTAGCGAGTTGTTCACAATGTAGCGTAGTGTGTCTACTATTCCAGTTATACTATATTTTATGATGCTGGTTGGGATTTCATCTATTCCACTACTGAATTTATTTTTTAGACTTCTGATAATTTCTAGGATTTCCTCTTTTGTTGCATCTCGCGTCACCATCGTGCTGGCAGCCATCCACTTGGTCTCGTTTGTGCTTATCTTTTTGGTTTGTTTGGTATTTTGAGTTCCAGCTTGTATCATATGTCGATTCATTTGATTAGCAATTAAAGTTAAGTTACCTTCCATTTGAAAATTTTTCTGAATTGTTTTATTTTTAATTGATGTACTACTATTGTAGTATACTAATCCGATCAAAGGATACTTAACGGATCAAAGGATACTTAACGGATCAACGGATACTTGACGGATCATCGAATCAATTTCTCTATAGAGGTTAAACTTTTGAAATAATAGGGTAACTATCCTTACTCAACTTTGAATATCGATCTAAAATCAGTCAAACATCTAGATAATTATCGCAATGGCATTAATCGAAAGCAACGCTGCTTTAAAAACTGTTAAAAGTGTGCAATTTGGAATTTTTAGTCCAGAAGATATTCGTAGCACCTCTGTGGCGCAGGTACAATGTACCGAAATTATGGAAGGATGTACTCCGAGACTGGGTGGCTTGATGGATCCCAGAATGGGAACGTGCGATAAAACTGTGCGATGTATAACATGTAATGGCGATTGGGACAATTGTCAGGGCCACTTTGGTCATATCGAATTAGCTAAACCAGTTTTTCACGTTAGCTTCATCAATAAAACTATCAAAATTCTGCGCTGCGTCTGCTTTGAGTGCAGCAAATTGATAGTCAATTCCAAAAAACAAAACCATTTTGAAGAAGCATTGAAGACGACCAGGAAAAAGCCCGTGCAACGTTTAAATCTGGTGTACGGTTTGTGCAAAGACCAAAAAGTGTGTAATCCAGATCGCGGGTGTGGAAGTTATCAACCCACAATTCGAAGATCGGGTCTCGATTTGACGGCGGAATGGAAGGAATCCGACGAAGGCGTTCCACAACAAAAACGGAATCTATTGGCGGAAGAAGTTTTAAATATTTTTAAAAGAATCACTGACGAAGATTGCTGCGCTCTAGGAATGGATCCCAAATATTCACGACCCGAGTGGATGATCGCGACAGTTTTGCCGGTTCCTCCTAATGTAGTGAGACCGCCGGTCGTCATGGGTTCGAAAACATGCCAAGATGATTTGACCCGTAAATTAGCCGACATCTTAAAAGCAAACATTGAATTGCAGACAAACGAAGAAAAAGGCGCGCCCCCGCACGTGTTGTCGGAAAATATTAAAATGTTGCAATACCATGTCGCCACTCTTGTGGACAACGAGGGGGCTAGCTTACAGCAAGCTGCACAAAAATCCGGAAGGCCCTTAAAATCGATAACCAGTAGATTGAAAGGCAAGAGTGGTCGGATTAGAGGAAACCTTATGGGGAAGCGTGTCGATTTTTCCGCTCGTTCCGTGATCTCTCCGGATCCCAACCTTAGAATCGACGAACTTGGAGTGCCCAAAGCCATAGCACAAAACATGACTTATCCCGAATATGTTACGTCTCTTAATATGGAGAAACTGTTGGTAATGGTGCGCAATGGAGCGACGAAATATCCAGGGGCAAAATATATTCTACGCCAAAACGGAGAGCGCGTCAATTTGCGCTATCTGAAAGATACATCGAAATTAAACCTCGAAATAGGCGACAAGGTGGAACGGGACCTTATAAATGGCGATTTAGTTGTGTTCAACCGTCAGCCCACCTTACACAAGATGAGCATGATGGGCCATCGCGTCAAAGTGCTCCCTTACTCAACTTTCCGATTGAATTTAAGTTGCACGACCCCATACAACGCGGATTTTGATGGAGACGAAATGAACATGCACGTTCCCCAAAGTGACCCGGTGCGAGCGGAAGTCGAAATGTTGCACATCACCTCTCGACAAATTATAACGCCTCAAGCAAACAGACCGGTTATGGGCATCGTGCAAGATACCCTCGTCGCCGCTATGTACATGACAAGACGAGACGTTTTTCTGGATCGCGAACAATTTTTAAATTTGATGATGTTCTTGCCGAGTTGGAATGGAAAGTTGCCCAAACCTGCCATCGTGAAACCCGTGCCATATTGGACAGGAAAGCAGTTGTTTTCGATAATAATTCCAGGCGAGTTGAACGTGATGAGAACGCATTCGGCGCATTCCGACGAAGAAGACAGTGGTCCGTACAAATGGATTTCGCCCGACGATACGAAAGTTTTGATCGAAAACGGTCAATTGCTAATGGGAACGTTATGCAAGAAGACTTTGGGTGCTTCTGCCGGCTCTTTGCTTCACGTTTGCATGCTAGAGCTGGGACACGAAGTTTGTGGAGAATTTTATGGACACATTCAAACCGTCGTAAACGAATGGCTGCTTAGCATCCACGGTCATTCCGTTGGTGTCAGTGACACGATTGCCGATCCCAAAACCCGGTTGGAAATTAGAAAATCTATCGAACAAGCCAAAGCGGAAGTAGCCGAAATTACACGAAAAACTTACAACTTGGAACTGGAACCGACGCCGGGTAATAATTTGAAACAAACTTTCGAAAACGAAGTCAATAGACTTTTGAACGAAGCTCGCGACAAAACAGGTAGTTCGGTCAAAAAATCTCTGACGAAATATAATAAGTTTAAAACGATGGTGATGGCCGGATCGAAGGGTTCCGACATTAACATATCGCAGATTGTGGCTTGCGTGGGCCAACAAAACGTGGAAGGTAAACGAATTTCAAACGGTAACTTGAGGCGTACCCTTCCGCACTTCACGAAAGACAACACCGGTCCCGAAGCGAGAGGTTTCGTCGAAAATTCTTATTATTCGGGTCTGACGCCGCAAGAGTTCTACTTCCACGCTATGGGTGGTCGGGAGGGTATCATCGATACTGCTTGCAAAACATCCGAAACTGGATACATCCAACGTAGGCTCATCAAGGCTATGGAATCGGTTATGGTGGCATACGACGGAACGGTGAGGAACCCGTCGTCAAAAATGATGATACAATGCAGTTACGGAGAAGATGGACTAGCCGGCGAACACTTGGAGTTTCAAAATTTGCCTACGTTGAAACTGAACAGCGCCGAGTTCGAGAAGAAATACAGGTTCGATGTAACAAACGAAAGTTACTTGAAACGAAACTTTAGCGAAGACGTGAATAGGGATCTCTCGATTTCGGACGAGGTTGTGTCCGAATTGGAACGCGAATGGGCGCAATTGAATCGAGACCGAAATGTGCTAATGGAGATTTTCCCCACCGGAGAATCCAGAGTTGTTTTGCCATGCAACTTTGAAAGATTGATTTGGAATGCTCAAAAGATGTTCCGCATTAATAAGAGAAAACCCACCGATTTGTCGCCGTTAAAAGTCGTGCAAGGAGTTAGGGAATTATTGGCGAAGTGCGCTCCGATACCCGGAAGCGATGATGAGATATCGAAAACGGCAAACGACAACGCTACGCTGCTCTTCCAATGCTTGGCCCGGTCGATGTTGAACACGAAATCTGTATCCGAATACAAATTAAGCGCCGATGCCTTCGAATGGTTGATGAGCGAAATAGAATCACAGTTTCAGCTTGCGAGAGTGCAACCCGGAGAAATGGTGGGCTCGCTTGCCGCTCAATCCATGGGAGAGCCCGCAACTCAGATGACCTTGAACACTTTTCATTTTGCCGGAGTGTCGTCTAAAAACGTCACTCTTGGTGTGCCGCGTTTGAAAGAAATCATCGACGTCTCGAAAAATCCCAAAGCCCCTTCCATGACGGTGTATTTGAAGGAGCAAGTGGCCTGCGATCTGGAGAAGGCTCAAAATGTGTTGTGTCGTTTGGAGCACAGTACCTTGAAATCGGTGACGGTTAGCTCGGCTATTTTCTACGATCCAGATCCGCGCAACACCGTCATTCGGGAGGATCAAGAGTTTGTCGACGACTTTTACGAAATTCCCGATTTCGATGCAACCAAAGTTTCGCCGTGGTTGTTACGCCTGGAGATCGACGACAAGAAAATGATGAATAAGAAACTCTCCATGGAGCAAATAGCTGCAACGATCCAATCAGATTTCGGCGGCGATTTACTTTGCCTCTTCAGCAACGACAATGCGGAAAAATTGGTTTTACGCATTCGAATTTTGGACGATTCAGCAGAAAGCGAAGAAAACGCGGATAAATCCAAGATGGAAGACCAAAAGCTTATCAAGTGCCTAGAAGATACCTTGCTTGGAGAAACCACTTTAAAAGGAATTCCCGAAATATCCAAAATTTACTTGAACAAACCGCAAGCGAATGAGAAGAAGAGAAGAGTCGTGAACGAGAATGGCAACGTAGAGTTTGTATCCGAATGGGTGCTCGAAACTGACGGTACAAATTTAGCCGCAGTTTTTGGCGACCCCGAAGTAGATAGCAACCGTACCGTGACCAACGACATTTGGGAAACGTTTAAAGTTTTGGGCATAGAAGCTGCTCGGAAGACAATCGAAAAGGAAATGAGCACCGTATTTCAATTTTACGGTCTGTACGTCAACAACAGACATCTTACCCTGTTATGCGACACAATGTCTGCCAATGGTAAATTGATGCCCATAACCCGACACGGCATTAACAAGCAAGACGTGGGCCCTCTTATGAAATGCTCCTTTGAACAAAGCGTCGATGTGTTATTGGAAGCCGCTTGTCACGCCCAAGTGGATCCGGTGAAGGGCGTGTCGGAAAATTTAATTTTAGGGCAGATGCCTAGAATAGGCACGGGTTGTATAGATTTGTTGTTGAATGTAGAAAAATGCGAAACGCAAGTGCCGCCTGCCCAAACAGGTTCTGCCGTCAAAGCTGCCAAAGAAAGTACTGTCTGGCCTAAAAGAGATTCTTCACCAAACGCTTCAACAATTTTAGCATCCAAAGTGGCTGTTGGTTATTCTCCCAGCTATAATCCTGCTTCGACAGGATTTCAGTGCACCTCGCCACGCTATTATCCTACTTCTCCCAGCTATAATCCTACTTCGACAGGATTTCAGTGCACCTCGCCACGCTATTATCCCACTTCTCCCAGCTATAATCCTAGTTCGATAGGATTTCAAAGTACCTCGCCACGTTATTCTCCTACTTCTCCCAGCTATAATCCTACTACGACAGGATTTTACAGTAACCCGTCAGGTTATTCTCCAGCTCAGTAGATTGTAAGAGACTATCTTTATAGTAATGTATGTATGTAATGTATGTATGATGTAATAAAAAAAATAAATTAATAAGAATTTATTGTAAAATTGATATCTGATTATATAAATTCTTAACTTGATTGATTAAATCGATATTGAGTTTTGTAATTTTTTGTTTTAAACGAGTAAATATTAAAATAAAAAATAGAGAGAAATTAATCTAATTGTTAAATTAAATCATTTAGTTTCGGATTCAGATTGATAAAGCACTTGACACTTAATCAAATAAATTTATTTAGCGTCTGAACCCAGCAATTTAAAAAAAAAAAAATTTCTCCAAGAAATGACACGTTGGAGCAGGAGCAGCAGCGTGCTAGGTTTTTATGTATTAAGAAGATATAATTTTATTTTATAAAAATTATTAGTTTATATTATATTATTGAAATATAATTTCTGATGATAGCGATAACCTTTGCTGATAGCTCAAAAATATAATTATTGTATTTCATACGTTTTAACTAACTTGTTATTTTGAAGTTCTAATTTTATTAATTTTCACAAGTTAAGAATTTATATAATTACTAGGGGGGGCTTCGCCGCCCTGGCCGCCTTCGGAGGCCCAACCCCCCAGGGCCGCTTCGCGGCCCTAATGGCATAATATATAAAAACACTTTAAGTTACAAAAGTTATTTTAAAGATCTATGTAAATCTCCCATCTTGAAACTGATTAGATCATTGATTAGAAACATATCCCACATTATCAATACCTTCTGTGGTCGAAACTCTGTATTGACTTACAGTATTGTAAGTCTTGACAGTATTGACAATCAGTAGTGACTGATTTCATTAAATTTTGTGATATGATCAGTTGAAAGGTAGCCATTAGATGTTAACTACAACTACAGCTATTGGATTTAAAAGTAGAATGGTAGTCATTTTTTGGACAATAGTATTAAATCATGTTTTAATTTAAAAACCTTTATAGCAGTAAACTTAATGCACAAAGCAGTAAACTTAAAGCAAAAAGGGTTGGGTACAACTCGCCGCGCACGATTCGCCGGTAACGATTCGCCGCGGGCACGATTTGCCGGCAAACACGATTCGCCGTGGCATGATTCGCCGTGCCACGATTCGCCGAGAGCTTCTAGCGCCATATATCAATAATCTAATTACTCGATTTGTTGACCTTTTGTATTTACATGAGGACACCAGTCAATTAATATGGTTCAAATTTTATCTCTAATAAAAAAAAATTATTTTTTATGGTGGATCCGTCTATTGCCTTGGTTGTCTTTGTCTAATTCGACTCTGCTCTACCCTGCGGTCAGGTCCCCTCCGCTCGGGCGCTCCGAGCCGTTTAGGCAAAGACTAAACAAATTAAAAATATCGTTGAAAACCGAAAGAACTCGCCAAAGGTGGAACTCGAAAAAGGTGAAACTCGTTGAAAACGTTTTATGGGTTAAAAATCTATCGGTTAAAAATCTATCAAAGATTATGAATAGATGGGGTTACTGAACGGATAAAAATAAAAAATAAAAAACTCCCGACGAATCGTGTCCCGGAAAATCGTGCCGCGGAGAATAATTCCTGGCAAGTCGTGTCGCGGCTAATCGTGCGCGGCGAATCGTACCGTTCCCATGCAATAATCAGAATAGAACCTCGGGGTGACCTCGACGATAGAAAAACTAACACAAAAATTGATACTAAACATAAGAGCTTAGTTTACTTATATAATAAAATATTCATATTATTAAATGGATTATCCGATTATAATCGGATAATTGTGGATCACTACAGGGTTTTAAATGTTGGATGTCAGATTATATTATTATTATGAAAATGCGGTTCATTAAAACGTTATATTTTAGCGTTGCATAGAAAGGCTTACCTTCTTACCATCGGAAGAAGACCAGCCAACCTCATAAAAATTCAAATTCTATAAATTTTACCTATCACATACCGGATGTTTCACAATTAATTTAAATTTACTTTGTTGTAGAAACGTCTGTTCGAAGCACTAGCGTGACACATTGTTGTTTTCCACCACAAAGATTTATCAAGAGTGTAATGTTGTATTAAAAGTAATAGATTAGGTCCTTTTTTTTTAATTTTCCTCTAAACAAAATTTATTTATTGTGGCTTCTTCGCTTAACCAAAGACCAGCCGTATTATTTTGCTTTTATATATCTAGATTCTAGAAGAGAATATCCAATTCAGAATTCCACGATTTCAATGACATTTAATAGATTTATAATGATTTTCCAGAGAATTCCAAAAAATTCCAGACATTTTCAGGGATTCCAAGGATCTCGAATGAGTTTTAATAATTTGTAACGGAATTCTAAATAAGTTTAATTCTAAAGAATTTCAATGATTTTCAGTGATTCCAAAGAAATTTCAGAGATTTCCAAAGAATTCCAATGATTTTCAAGGGAATTCCACATTAAAGCAAAATTTTTTTAAATTTTTAATTCCTTTGGTATCCCTTGTAAATTTTTGAAATTTGTTATCGGAAAAGCGGTAAAATTTCTTGGAAGTCACATGAAATCACTAGAATTTCTAAGGAATCTCTTGATTTCATTGTCAATCCTTATAATTGCACTTGTTTAGAATTCGTTTAGAAATCATAGGAATTCTCTGAAACTCTTTTGAAATCTCTGTAATTCTTTGTGGTTTTGTAGAAATTAATTGAATTTTTTGATTCGTTGTGGTAGTTCTGATATCCATAGATATCTTCGGGAACCATCGACAGTCTTTAGGATTCAAATCATATGAAATCCCTAAAACCACTTCTAGAAATTTGTGGAATTCCATGCAAATTTTTAAATTTAATTTAAATTCGCTGAAATTTCTTACAAACTATTAGATTTCATTGAAAATAATTAACATTATTATTGTTTAAAATCATTTGGAATTTTTTTGAGCTTCTTCAAGATTACTAGAATTTCTAGAATTAATGACTGTTTTTGAAATTTATGGAATTATTTGGAAAATGTTGACACTCTTTAGAATTGATTGAAATTCTTTTGAAAATCTTCCCTGAAAAAAATGAGAGAAAAATAAATGATTTTCTTAATCTACATAGACGCTATTAAAAGTCAAAAAAAGCGTGTTATAAACAAAAAAATATCGTCACTTCTGCCGCAATACCTCCAATCAGCAGCACACCAATTTTTATCCGGAGATACAACACATACTATTCATTTATATGAATATTTAAAAAAGTGATCAAATCTATGTCAATTATCAATAATTGTTAATAATAATTATTTTTTGAATTGATTGAAAATGTACGTGCTCAATAGAAAATCATAAAACAATAATTATTGTGTTATTGTTGTCAAACTTACGAAATTAATATAATAAGCCACCTAATATATTTTCACAAAAAAATAGATAAAGTAAGATTTCAGTTAATATTTTCTGTAATTTTCTTGCTTTTACATTTGGCGCAATTTTTTCCTCACCAATGCTTGCATTTTAAAAACTCTACCAGCACACAAAATTTTATCACAATCGGTTCAACATTTCCGGAGATACGAAGACATTTTCATTTTTTAATTTATTTTATTGTGGTAGCCCTGGTAAAATTTTTCTGCCAAAACCCTATTTTCACCATTAGAGCCCACCAGACATACGTCCAAAAAGTTTGATTGCCATCGACGCGGAAATGCCGAAAAAAATCGAGGGACAAGGACTTTTCTCAAGTTTTCGCAAACAAAAGTAATCTTTTTTTTTTAATGTTGAATTCTTGATTTTTATCAAATGGTTCTATATGCTGTCAAGTTCTGTGGGGCCATGGTTCTTACATACAAAAGTTGGTTGAGATCCCTTCAATACTTCATGAGTTATTTACTCTTGAAGTTTAAACTTTGGCAGATTGTAATTTTTGACAGATGACAGATAGAAATTTAATTTCACCTATTCTGGATAAAGCTTTTCAAGGTGTTTAAAATAACCTATCCCAAGACAAAATCGATTTAAAAATTTTGTGTTATTTTCTTGTAGTGGTACTCCTGATTGACAGATCGCGACGAAAACGTTATTTTCACCTTTCTACCATAAACCCTACTACGATATCAAATTTGGTCGTGATTGGTTGGACAGTTCCGGAAAAAATCGAGTAACAAAATTTGACGACAGACCGACCGACAGACCGACATAGAAAAACTTCTTTTATTTTTTGCAGATCTTTACGTTTCTGAACACGGTGATCTCGAAAATGTAAAAAAAAAATTTGAAATTTTTTTTCATTACCTTATTACCTCCAAAAAAAATTTTTTTTTTATTGGAGGTAACAATTAATTATTGGATTATAAAATAGCAATAATTTTATTGTGTTTAATTATGTGTAGGTTCGCTGACGTTTCTTTGAATTCATCAGCTACTCTCAAGTTTACTTTTCAACTCGATCAACGGATACTTAACGGAACAGCGGATCATCGCATCAATTACACTACCGTTCACTACTAATAATAATAATAATAATAATAACATAAGTTTATTTCTAAGAAAATGTACACAATTTACATCAAAAAAGAAAGAAAGTCACAAATCAACATAGTTTCATTTCGAATATAAAGAAAAGATTCACAAGTATTCTACATCGCTGTATGGTTCAATTTCAATCAGTAGTTGGTGCACCAGTTTTTTGAAGTCATTTAATACTGTTGTTGTTTTTATATGTGTAGGCAGTTTATTATAGTATCTTATGCAGGAGTAATAACAGTTTTTTTCAGTTGTTGTTAATCTATGGCTTGGTACATTGTAGTTTACACTTCTTGTAGGGTAGTGGCTCTTCTCGTTGAAGTGTTTTAAAAACAGTTGTTTATTTTTGAAAACAAATAACACGCATTCTTGAATGTAGACTGCTTGTATTGTAAGTAGCTTGTTTTGCTTAAATCTTTTCCTACATGTTTCTTTAAATTTTAAATTTAAAAGAACCCTTATTGCCTGCTTTTGTATTTTGAAAAGTTTTCCAATTTGCCCGCTTCCATAAAAAATAATCCCGTATCGTATTTTGGATTCAAATGTCGCTTGATAAACCGTTTTCAGTGCTTGAGAGCTTACATAGTTGGAAATGACCTTTAGACCATACACAGTGGCGCATAAACTTTTTGATACTTCTTGTATGTGGTTTCCCCATGTCAGTGCATTATCAATATGCATTCCGAGAAATTTTGTGTTGTTACTTAACGTGTAAAGATCTCCACATATTTTCACATTTTCGGGTGCTTCAATTCCAGAATGTATCGTTTTAAAAAGTATAACTTTTGTTTTTTGTTTATTCAGCAGCATCCCATTTGCACCAAACCATTTTCCCACATTATCGAGTATCTCATTTGTATTTTCAATCACTTCAGGCCACGTGTCTCCTTGTATTAGCAGGCTTGAATCGTCAGCATAATTGGTTGCATGTTGTAGGTCATTTATATATATGATAAATAACAACGGTCCTGCAATGCTACCCTGAGGTACGCCTGTTGTTATTTCTTGACTTTCCGAGTGATATTCTACTTCATCCTTAGTAATGGAAACTATTTGTTTTCTGTTTGTAAAATATGATTTAATCCAATTAAGAGCATTTCCACTCAATCCATATTTTTTTAATTTGTCAAAAAGTATTTCATAATCTAAACAATCGTATGCCTTTGTCAGATCCAGAAACATTCCCAGTGCCAATTTTCCATCTTCAAACGCATGTAATATCTTTGTTACAAATTGGAATATTGCAGTATGTGTGCTTCTTCCTTTTACATATCCATGTTGCCTTTCCGTTATTATATTATTTTCCACTAGAAATTGCGTAATCTGTTTACACATAACCAACTCAAAGATCTTTGAAAATCCAGGTAAAACACTTATCGGTCTGTAATTGTCGTAATTGGAAGGGTCTCCTTTCTTGAGTATAGGCTTTACTACAGCTACTTTTAGTTTATCTGGAAATATCCCATACCTTAGCGAGTTGTTCACAATGTAGCGTAGTGTGTCTACTATTCCAGTTATACTATATTTTATGATGCTGGTTGGGATTTCATCTATTCCACTACTGAATTTATTTTTTAGACTTCTGATAATTTCTAGGATTTCCTCTTTTGTTGCATCTCGCGTCACCATCGTGCTGGCAGCCATCCACTTGGTCTCGTTTGTGCTTATCTTTTTGGTTTGTTTGGTATTTTGAGTTCCAGCTTGTATCATATGTCGATTCATTTGATTAGCAATTAAAGTTAAGTTACCTTCCATTTGAAAATTTTTCTGAATTGTTTTATTTTTAATTGATGTACTACTATTGTAGTATACTAATCCGATCAAAGGATACTTAACGGATCAAAGGATACTTAACGGATCAACGGATACTTGACGGATCATCGAATCAATTTCTCTATAGAGGTTAAACTTTTGAAATAATAGGGTAACTATCCTTACTCAACTTTGAATATCGATCTAAAATCAGTCAAACATCTAGATAATTATCGCAATGGCATTAATCGAAAGCAACGCTGCTTTAAAAACTGTTAAAAGTGTGCAATTTGGAATTTTTAGTCCAGAAGATATTCGTAGCACCTCTGTGGCGCAGGTACAATGTACCGAAATTATGGAAGGATGTACTCCGAGACTGGGTGGCTTGATGGATCCCAGAATGGGAACGTGCGATAAAACTGTGCGATGTATAACATGTAATGGCGATTGGGACAATTGTCAGGGCCACTTTGGTCATATCGAATTAGCTAAACCAGTTTTTCACGTTAGCTTCATCAATAAAACTATCAAAATTCTGCGCTGCGTCTGCTTTGAGTGCAGCAAATTGATAGTCAATTCCAAAAAACAAAACCATTTTGAAGAAGCATTGAAGACGACCAGGAAAAAGCCCGTGCAACGTTTAAATCTGGTGTACGGTTTGTGCAAAGACCAAAAAGTGTGTAATCCAGATCGCGGGTGTGGAAGTTATCAACCCACAATTCGAAGATCGGGTCTCGATTTGACGGCGGAATGGAAGGAATCCGACGAAGGCGTTCCACAACAAAAACGGAATCTATTGGCGGAAGAAGTTTTAAATATTTTTAAAAGAATCACTGACGAAGATTGCTGCGCTCTAGGAATGGATCCCAAATATTCACGACCCGAGTGGATGATCGCGACAGTTTTGCCGGTTCCTCCTAATGTAGTGAGACCGCCGGTCGTCATGGGTTCGAAAACATGCCAAGATGATTTGACCCGTAAATTAGCCGACATCTTAAAAGCAAACATTGAATTGCAGACAAACGAAGAAAAAGGCGCGCCCCCGCACGTGTTGTCGGAAAATATTAAAATGTTGCAATACCATGTCGCCACTCTTGTGGACAACGAGGGGGCTAGCTTACAGCAAGCTGCACAAAAATCCGGAAGGCCCTTAAAATCGATAACCAGTAGATTGAAAGGCAAGAGTGGTCGGATTAGAGGAAACCTTATGGGGAAGCGTGTCGATTTTTCCGCTCGTTCCGTGATCTCTCCGGATCCTAACCTTAGAATCGACGAACTTGGAGTGCCCAAAGCCATAGCACAAAACATGACTTATCCCGAATATGTTACGTCTCTTAATATGGAGAAACTGTTGGTAATGGTGCGCAATGGAGCGACGAAATATCCAGGGGCAAAATATATTCTACGCCAAAACGGAGAGCGCGTCAATTTGCGCTATCTGAAAGATACATCGAAATTAAACCTCGAAATAGGCGACAAGGTGGAACGGGACCTTATAAATGGCGATTTAGTTGTGTTCAACCGTCAGCCCACCTTACACAAGATGAGCATGATGGGCCATCGCGTCAAAGTGCTCCCTTACTCAACTTTCCGATTGAATTTAAGTTGCACGACCCCATACAACGCGGATTTTGATGGAGACGAAATGAACATGCACGTTCCCCAAAGTGACCCGGTGCGAGCGGAAGTCGAAATGTTGCACATCACCTCTCGACAAATTATAACGCCTCAAGCAAACAGACCGGTTATGGGCATCGTGCAAGATACCCTCGTCGCCGCTATGTACATGACAAGACGAGACGTTTTTCTGGATCGCGAACAATTTTTAAATTTGATGATGTTCTTGCCGAGTTGGAATGGAAAGTTGCCCAAACCTGCCATCGTGAAACCCGTGCCATATTGGACAGGAAAGCAGTTGTTTTCGATAATAATTCCAGGCGAGTTGAACGTGATGAGAACGCATTCGGCGCATTCCGACGAAGAAGACAGTGGTCCGTACAAATGGATTTCGCCCGACGATACGAAAGTTTTGATCGAAAACGGTCAATTGCTAATGGGAACGTTATGCAAGAAGACTTTGGGTGCTTCTGCCGGCTCTTTGCTTCACGTTTGCATGCTAGAGCTGGGACACGAAGTTTGTGGAGAATTTTATGGACACATTCAAACCGTCGTAAACGAATGGCTGCTTAGCATCCACGGTCATTCCGTTGGTGTCAGTGACACGATTGCCGATCCCAAAACCCGGTTGGAAATTAGAAAATCTATCGAACAAGCCAAAGCGGAAGTTGCCGAAATTACACGAAAAACTTACAACTTGGAACTGGAACCGACGCCGGGTAATAATTTGAAACAAACTTTCGAAAACGAAGTCAATAGACTTTTGAACGAAGCTCGCGACAAAACAGGTAGTTCGGTCAAAAAATCTCTGACGAAATATAATAAGTTTAAAACGATGGTGATGGCCGGATCGAAGGGTTCCGACATTAACATATCCGACAAAGACAACACCGGTCCCGAAGCGAGAGGTTTCGTCGAAAATTCTTATTATTCGGGTCTGACGCCGCAAGAGTTCTACTTCCACGCTATGGGTGGTCGGGAGGGTATCATCGATACTGCTTGCAAAACATCCGAAACTGGATACATCCAACGTAGGCTCATCAAGGCTATGGAATCGGTTATGGTGGCATACGACGGAACGGTGAGGAACCCGTCGTCAAAAATGATGATACAATGCAGTTACGGAGAAGATGGACTAGCCGGCGAACACTTGGAGTTTCAAAATTTGCCTACGTTGAAACTGAACAGCGCCGAGTTCGAGAAGAAATACAGGTTCGATGTAACAAACGAAAGTTACTTGAAACGAAACTTTAGCGAAGACGTGAATAGGGATCTCTCGATTTCGGACGAGGTTGTGTCCGAATTGGAACGCGAATGGGCGCAATTGAAGCGAGACCGAAATGTGCTAATGGAGATTTTCCCCACCGGAGAATCCAGAGTTGTTTTGCCATGCAACTTTGAAAGATTGATTTGGAATGCTCAAAAGATGTTCCGCATTAATAAGAGAAAACCCACCGATTTGTCGCCGTTAAAAGTCGTGCAAGGAGTTAGGGAATTATTGGAGAAGTGCGCTCCGATACCCGGAAGCGATGATGAGATATCGAAAACGGCAAACGACAACGCTACGCTGCTCTTCCAATGCTTGGCCCGGTCGATGTTGAACACGAAATCTGTATCCGAATACAAATTAAGCGCCGATGCCTTCGAATGGTTGATGAGCGAAATAGAATCGAAGTTTCAGCTTGCGAGAGTGCAACCCGGAGAAATGGTGGGCTCGCTTGCCGCTCAATCCATGGGAGAGCCCGCAACTCAGATGACCTTGAACACTTTTCATTTTGCCGGAGTGTCGTCTAAAAACGTCACTCTTGGTGTGCCGCGTTTGAAAGAAATCATCGACGTCTCGAAAAATCCCAAAGCCCCTTCCATGACGGTGTATTTGAAGGAGCAAGTGGCCTGCGATCTGGAGAAGGCTCAAAATGTGTTGTGTCGTTTGGAGCACAGTACCTTGAAATCGGTGACGGTTAGCTCGGCTATTTTCTACGATCCAGATCCGCGCAACACCGTCATTCGGGAGGATCAAGAGTTTGTCGACGACTTTTACGAAATTCCCGATTTCGATGCAACCAAAGTTTCGCCGTGGTTGTTACGCCTGGAGATCGACGACAAGAAAATGATGAATAAGAAACTCTCCATGGAGCAAATAGCTGCAACGATCCAATCAGATTTCGGCGGCGATTTACTTTGCCTCTTCAGCAACGACAATGCGGAAAAATTGGTTTTACGCATTCGAATTTTGGACGATTCAGCAGAAAGCGAAGAAAACGCGGATAAATCCAAGATGGAAGACCAAAAGCTTATCAAGTGCCTAGAAGATACCTTGCTTGGAGAAACCACTTTAAAAGGAATTCCCGAAATATCCAAAATTTACTTGAACAAACCGCAAGCGAATGAGAAGAAGAGAAGAGTCGTGAACGAGAATGGCAACGTAGAGTTTGTATCCGAATGGGTGCTCGAAACTGACGGTACAAATTTAGCCGCAGTTTTTGGCGACCCCGAAGTAGATAGCAACCGTACCGTGACCAACGACATTTGGGAAACGTTTAAAGTTTTGGGCATAGAAGCTGCTCGGAAGACAATCGAAAAGGAAATGAGCACCGTATTTCAATTTTACGGTCTGTACGTCAACAACAGACATCTTACCCTGTTATGCGACACAATGTCTGCCAATGGTAAATTGATGCCCATAACCCGACACGGCATTAACAAGCAAGACGTGGGCCCTCTTATGAAATGCTCCTTTGAACAAAGCGTCGATGTGTTATTGGAAGCCGCTTGTCACGCCCAAGTGGATCCGGTGAAGGGCGTGTCGGAAAATTTAATTTTAGGGCAGATGCCTAGAATAGGCACGGGTTGTATAGATTTGTTGTTGAATGTAGAAAAATGCGAAACGCAAGTGCCGCCTGCCCAAACAGGTTCTGCCGTCAAAGCTGCCAAAGAAAGTACTGTCTGGCCTAAAAGAGATTCTTCACCAAACGCTTCAACAATTTTAGCATCCAAAGTGGCTGTTGGTTATTCTCCCAGCTATAATCCTGCTTCGACAGGATTTCAGTGCACCTCGCCACGCTATTATCCTACTTCTCCCAGCTATAATCCTACTTCGACAGGATTTCAGTGCACCTCGCCACGCTATTATCCCACTTCTCCCAGCTATAATCCTAGTTCGATAGGATTTCAAAGTACCTCGCCACGTTATTCTCCTACTTCTCCCAGCTATAATCCTACTACGACAGGATTTTACAGTAACCCGTCAGGTTATTCTCCAGCTCAGTAGATTGTAAGAGACTATCTTTATAGTAATGTATGTATGTAATGTATGTATGATGTAATAAAAAAAATAAATTAATAAGAATTTATTGTAAAATTGATATCTGATTATATAAATTCTTAACTTGATTGATTAAATCGATATTGAGTTTTGTAATTTTTTGTTTTAAACGAGTAAATATTAAAATAAAAAATAGAGAGAAATTAATCTAATTGTTAAATTAAATCATTTAGTTTCGGATTCAGATTGATAAAGCACTTGACACTTAATCAAATAAATTTATTTAGCGTCTGAACCCAGCAATTTAAAAAAAAAAAAATTTCTCCAAGAAATGACACGTTGGAGCAGGAGCAGCAGCGTGCTAGGTTTTTATGTATTAAGAAGATATAATTTTATTTTATAAAAATTATTAGTTTATATTATATTATTGAAATATAATTTCTGATGATAGCGATAACCTTTGCTGATAGCTCAAAAATATAATTATTGTATTTCATACGTTTTAACTAACTTGTTATTTTGAAGTTCTAATTTTATTAATTTTCACAAGTTAAGAATTTATATAATTACTAGGGGGGGCTTCGCCGCCCTGGCCGCCTTCGGAGGCCCAACCCCCCAGGGCCGCTTCGCGGCCCTAATGGCATAATATATAAAAACACTTTAAGTTACAAAAGTTATTTTAAAGATCTATGTAAATCTCCCATCTTGAAACTGATTAGATCATTGATTAGAAACATATCCCACATTATCAATACCTTCTGTGGTCGAAACTCTGTATTGACTTACAGTATTGTAAGTCTTGACAGTATTGACAATCAGTAGTGACTGATTTCATTAAATTTTGTGATATGATCAGTTGAAAGGTAGCCATTAGATGTTAACTACAACTACAGCTATTGGATTTAAAAGTAGAATGGTAGTCATTTTTTGGACAATAGTATTAAATCATGTTTTAATTTAAAAACCTTTATAGCAGTAAACTTAATGCACAAAGCAGTAAACTTAAAGCAAAAAGGGTTGGGTACAACTCGCCGCGCACGATTCGCCGGTAACGATTCGCCGCGGGCACGATTTGCCGGCAAACACGATTCGCCGTGGCATGATTCGCCGTGCCACGATTCGCCGAGAGCTTCTAGCGCCATATATCAATAATCTAATTACTCGATTTGTTGACCTTTTGTATTTACATGAGGACACCAGTCAATTAATATGGTTCAAATTTTATCTCTAATAAAAAAAAATTATTTTTTATGGTGGATCCGTCTATTGCCTTGGTTGTCTTTGTCTAATTCGACTCTGCTCTACCCTGCGGTCAGGTCCCCTCCGCTCGGGCGCTCCGAGCCGTTTAGGCAAAGACTAAACAAATTAAAAATATCGTTGAAAACCGAAAGAACTCGCCAAAGGTGGAACTCGAAAAAGGTGAAACTCGTTGAAAACGTTTTATGGGTTAAAAATCTATCGGTTAAAAATCTATCAAAGATTATGAATAGATGGGGTTACTGAACGGATAAAAATAAAAAATAAAAAACTCCCGACGAATCGTGTCCCGGAAAATCGTGCCGCGGAGAATAATTCCTGGCAAGTCGTGTCGCGGCTAATCGTGCGCGGCGAATCGTACCGTTCCCATGCAATAATCAGAATAGAACCTCGGGGTGACCTCGACGATAGAAAAACTAACACAAAAATTGATACTAAACATAAGAGCTTAGTTTACTTATATAATAAAATATTCATATTATTAAATGGATTATCCGATTATAATCGGATAATTGTGGATCACTACAGGGTTTTAAATGTTGGATGTCAGATTATATTATTATTATGAAAATGCGGTTCATTAAAACGTTATATTTTAGCGTTGCATAGAAAGGCTTACCTTCTTACCATCGGAAGAAGACCAGCCAACCTCATAAAAATTCAAATTCTATAAATTTTACCTATCACATACCGGATGTTTCACAATTAATTTAAATTTACTTTGTTGTAGAAACGTCTGTTCGAAGCACTAGCGTGACACATTGTTGTTTTCCACCACAAAGATTTATCAAGAGTGTAATGTTGTATTAAAAGTAATAGATTAGGTCCTTTTTTTTTAATTTTCCTCTAAACAAAATTTATTTATTGTGGCTTCTTCGCTTAACCAAAGACCAGCCGTATTATTTTGCTTTTATATATCTAGATTCTAGAAGAGAATATCCAATTCAGAATTCCACGATTTCAATGACATTTAATAGATTTATAATGATTTTCCAGAGAATTCCAAAAAATTCCAGACATTTTCAGGGATTCCAAGGATCTCGAATGAGTTTTAATAATTTGTAACGGAATTCTAAATAAGTTTAATTCTAAAGAATTTCAATGATTTTCAGTGATTCCAAAGAAATTTCAGAGATTTCCAAAGAATTCCAATGATTTTCAAGGGAATTCCACATTAAAGCAAAATTTTTTTAAATTTTTAATTCCTTTGGTATCCCTTGTAAATTTTTGAAATTTGTTATCGGAAAAGCGGTAAAATTTCTTGGAAGTCACATGAAATCACTAGAATTTCTAAGGAATCTCTTGATTTCATTGTCAATCCTTATAATTGCACTTGTTTAGAATTCGTTTAGAAATCATAGGAATTCTCTGAAACTCTTTTGAAATCTCTGTAATTCTTTGTGGTTTTGTAGAAATTAATTGAATTTTTTGATTCGTTGTGGTAGTTCTGATATCCATAGATATCTTCGGGAACCATCGACAGTCTTTAGGATTCAAATCATATGAAATCCCTAAAACCACTTCTAGAAATTTGTGGAATTCCATGCAAATTTTTAAATTTAATTTAAATTCGCTGAAATTTCTTACAAACTATTAGATTTCATTGAAAATAATTAACATTATTATTGTTTAAAATCATTTGGAATTTTTTTGAGCTTCTTCAAGATTACTAGAATTTCTAGAATTAATGACTGTTTTTGAAATTTATGGAATTATTTGGAAAATGTTGACACTCTTTAGAATTGATTGAAATTCTTTTGAAAATCTTCCCTGAAAAAAATGAGAGAAAAATAAATGATTTTCTTAATCTACATAGACGCTATTAAAAGTCAAAAAAAGCGTGTTATAAACAAAAAAATATCGTCACTTCTGCCGCAATACCTCCAATCAGCAGCACACCAATTTTTATCCGGAGATACAACACATACTATTCATTTATATGAATATTTAAAAAAGTGATCAAATCTATGTCAATTATCAATAATTGTTAATAATAATTATTTTTTGAATTGATTGAAAATGTACGTGCTCAATAGAAAATCATAAAACAATAATTATTGTGTTATTGTTGTCAAACTTACGAAATTAATATAATAAGCCACCTAATATATTTTCACAAAAAAATAGATAAAGTAAGATTTCAGTTAATATTTTCTGTAATTTTCTTGCTTTTACATTTGGCGCAATTTTTTCCTCACCAATGCTTGCATTTTAAAAACTCTACCAGCACACAAAATTTTATCACAATCGGTTCAACATTTCCGGAGATACGAAGACATTTTCATTTTTTAATTTATTTTATTGTGGTAGCCCTGGTAAAATTTTTCTGCCAAAACCCTATTTTCACCATTAGAGCCCACCAGACATACGTCCAAAAAGTTTGATTGCCATCGACGCGGAAATGCCGAAAAAAATCGAGGGACAAGGACTTTTCTCAAGTTTTCGCAAACAAAAGTAATCTTTTTTTTTTAATGTTGAATTCTTGATTTTTATCAAATGGTTCTATATGCTGTCAAGTTCTGTGGGGCCATGGTTCATACATACAAAATTTGGTTGAGATTCCTTCAATACTTCATGAGTTATTTACTCTTGAAGTTTAAACTTTGGCAGATTGTAATTTTTGACAGATGACAGATAGAAATTTAATTTCACCTATTCTGGATAAAGCTTTTCAAGGTGTTTAAAATAACCTATCCCAAGACAAAATCGATTTAAAAATTTTGTGTTATTTTCTTGTAGTGGTACTCCTGATTGACAGATCGCGACGAAAACGTTATTTTCACCTTTCTACCATAAACCCTACTACGATATCAAATTTGGTCGTGATTGGTTGGACAGTTCCGGAAAAAATCGAGTAACAAAATTTGACGACAGACCGACCGACAGACCGACATAGAAAAACTTCTTTTATTTTTTGCAGATCTTTACGTTTCTGAACACGGTGATCTCGAAAATGTAAAAAAAAAATTTGAAATTTTTTTTCATTACCTTATTACCTCCAAAAAAAATTTTTTTTTTATTGGAGGTAACAATTAATTATTGGATTATAAAATAGCAATAATTTTATTGTGTTTAATTATGTGTAGGTTCGCTGACGTTTCTTTGAATTCATCAGCTACTCTCAAGTTTACTTTTCAACTCGATCAACGGATACTTAACGGAACAGCGGATCATCGCATCAATTACACTACCGTTCACTACTAATAATAATAATAATAATAATAACATAAGTTTATTTCTAAGAAAATGTACACAATTTACATCAAAAAAGAAAGAAAGTCACAAATCAACATAGTTTCATTTCGAATATAAAGAAAAGATTCACAAGTATTCTACATCGCTGTATGGTTCAATTTCAATCAGTAGTTGGTGCACCAGTTTTTTGAAGTCATTTAATACTGTTGTTGTTTTTATATGTGTAGGCAGTTTATTATAGTATCTTATGCAGGAGTAATAACAGTTTTTTTCAGTTGTTGTTAATCTATGGCTTGGTACATTGTAGTTTACACTTCTTGTAGGGTAGTGGCTCTTCTCGTTGAAGTGTTTTAAAAACAGTTGTTTATTTTTGAAAACAAATAACACGCATTCTTGAATGTAGACTGCTTGTATTGTAAGTAGCTTGTTTTGCTTAAATCTTTTCCTACATGTTTCTTTAAATTTTAAATTTAAAAGAACCCTTATTGCCTGCTTTTGTATTTTGAAAAGTTTTCCAATTTGCCCGCTTCCATAAAAAATAATCCCGTATCGTATTTTGGATTCAAATGTCGCTTGATAAACCGTTTTCAGTGCTTGAGAGCTTACATAGTTGGAAATGACCTTTAGACCATACACAGTGGCGCATAAACTTTTTGATACTTCTTGTATGTGGTTTCCCCATGTCAGTGCATTATCAATATGCATTCCGAGAAATTTTGTGTTGTTACTTAACGTGTAAAGATCTCCACATATTTTCACATTTTCGGGTGCTTCAATTCCAGAATGTATCGTTTTAAAAAGTATAACTTTTGTTTTTTGTTTATTCAGCAGCATCCCATTTGCACCAAACCATTTTCCCACATTATCGAGTATCTCATTTGTATTTTCAATCACTTCAGGCCACGTGTCTCCTTGTATTAGCAGGCTTGAATCGTCAGCATAATTGGTTGCATGTTGTAGGTCATTTATATATATGATAAATAACAACGGTCCTGCAATGCTACCCTGAGGTACGCCTGTTGTTATTTCTTGACTTTCCGAGTGATATTCTACTTCATCCTTAGTAATGGAAACTATTTGTTTTCTGTTTGTAAAATATGATTTAATCCAATTAAGAGCATTTCCACTCAATCCATATTTTTTTAATTTGTCAAAAAGTATTTCATAATCTAAACAATCGTATGCCTTTGTCAGATCCAGAAACATTCCCAGTGCCAATTTTCCATCTTCAAACGCATGTAATATCTTTGTTACAAATTGGAATATTGCAGTATGTGTGCTTCTTCCTTTTACATATCCATGTTGCCTTTCCGTTATTATATTATTTTCCACTAGAAATTGCGTAATCTGTTTACACATAACCAACTCAAAGATCTTTGAAAATCCAGGTAAAACACTTATCGGTCTGTAATTGTCGTAATTGGAAGGGTCTCCTTTCTTGAGTATAGGCTTTACTACAGCTACTTTTAGTTTATCTGGAAATATCCCATACCTTAGCGAGTTGTTCACAATGTAGCGTAGTGTGTCTACTATTCCAGTTATACTATATTTTATGATGCTGGTTGGGATTTCATCTATTCCACTACTGAATTTATTTTTTAGACTTCTGATAATTTCTAGGATTTCCTCTTTTGTTGCATCTCGCGTCACCATCGTGCTGGCAGCCATCCACTTGGTCTCGTTTGTGCTTATCTTTTTGGTTTGTTTGGTATTTTGAGTTCCAGCTTGTATCATATGTCGATTCATTTGATTAGCAATTAAAGTTAAGTTACCTTCCATTTGAAAATTTTTCTGAATTGTTTTATTTTTAATTGATGTACTACTATTGTAGTATACTAATCCGATCAAAGGATACTTAACGGATCAAAGGATACTTAACGGATCAACGGATACTTGACGGATCATCGAATCAATTTCTCTATAGAGGTTAAACTTTTGAAATAATAGGGTAACTATCCTTACTCAACTTTGAATATCGATCTAAAATCAGTCAAACATCTAGATAATTATCGCAATGGCATTAATCGAAAGCAACGCTGCTTTAAAAACTGTTAAAAGTGTGCAATTTGGAATTTTTAGTCCAGAAGATATTCGTAGCACCTCTGTGGCGCAGGTACAATGTACCGAAATTATGGAAGGATGTACTCCGAGACTGGGTGGCTTGATGGATCCCAGAATGGGAACGTGCGATAAAACTGTGCGATGTATAACATGTAATGGCGATTGGGACAATTGTCAGGGCCACTTTGGTCATATCGAATTAGCTAAACCAGTTTTTCACGTTAGCTTCATCAATAAAACTATCAAAATTCTGCGCTGCGTCTGCTTTGAGTGCAGCAAATTGATAGTCAATTCCAAAAAACAAAACCATTTTGAAGAAGCATTGAAGACGACCAGGAAAAAGCCCGTGCAACGTTTAAATCTGGTGTACGGTTTGTGCAAAGACCAAAAAGTGTGTAATCCAGATCGCGGGTGTGGAAGTTATCAACCCACAATTCGAAGATCGGGTCTCGATTTGACGGCGGAATGGAAGGAATCCGACGAAGGCGTTCCACAACAAAAACGGAATCTATTGGCGGAAGAAGTTTTAAATATTTTTAAAAGAATCACTGACGAAGATTGCTGCGCTCTAGGAATGGATCCCAAATATTCACGACCCGAGTGGATGATCGCGACAGTTTTGCCGGTTCCTCCTAATGTAGTGAGACCGCCGGTCGTCATGGGTTCGAAAACATGCCAAGATGATTTGACCCGTAAATTAGCCGACATCTTAAAAGCAAACATTGAATTGCAGACAAACGAAGAAAAAGGCGCGCCCCCGCACGTGTTGTCGGAAAATATTAAAATGTTGCAATACCATGTCGCCACTCTTGTGGACAACGAGGGGGCTAGCTTACAGCAAGCTGCACAAAAATCCGGAAGGCCCTTAAAATCGATAACCAGTAGATTGAAAGGCAAGAGTGGTCGGATTAGAGGAAACCTTATGGGGAAGCGTGTCGATTTTTCCGCTCGTTCCGTGATCTCTCCGGATCCCAACCTTAGAATCGACGAACTTGGAGTGCCCAAAGCCATAGCACAAAACATGACTTATCCCGAATATGTTACGTCTCTTAATATGGAGAAACTGTTGGTAATGGTGCGCAATGGAGCGACGAAATATCCAGGGGCAAAATATATTCTACGCCAAAACGGAGAGCGCGTCAATTTGCGCTATCTGAAAGATACATCGAAATTAAACCTCGAAATAGGCGACAAGGTGGAACGGGACCTTATAAATGGCGATTTAGTTGTGTTCAACCGTCAGCCCACCTTACACAAGATGAGCATGATGGGCCATCGCGTCAAAGTGCTCCCTTACTCAACTTTCCGATTGAATTTAAGTTGCACGACCCCATACAACGCGGATTTTGATGGAGACGAAATGAACATGCACGTTCCCCAAAGTGACCCGGTGCGAGCGGAAGTCGAAATGTTGCACATCACCTCTCGACAAATTATAACGCCTCAAGCAAACAGACCGGTTATGGGCATCGTGCAAGATACCCTCGTCGCCGCTATGTACATGACAAGACGAGACGTTTTTCTGGATCGCGAACAATTTTTAAATTTGATGATGTTCTTGCCGAGTTGGAATGGAAAGTTGCCCAAACCTGCCATCGTGAAACCCGTGCCATATTGGACAGGAAAGCAGTTGTTTTCGATAATAATTCCAGGCGAGTTGAACGTGATGAGAACGCATTCGGCGCATTCCGACGAAGAAGACAGTGGTCCGTACAAATGGATTTCGCCCGACGATACGAAAGTTTTGATCGAAAACGGTCAATTGCTAATGGGAACGTTATGCAAGAAGACTTTGGGTGCTTCTGCCGGCTCTTTGCTTCACGTTTGCATGCTAGAGCTGGGACACGAAGTTTGTGGAGAATTTTATGGACACATTCAAACCGTCGTAAACGAATGGCTGCTTAGCATCCACGGTCATTCCGTTGGTGTCAGTGACACGATTGCCGATCCCAAAACCCGGTTGGAAATTAGAAAATCTATCGAACAAGCCAAAGCGGAAGTAGCCGAAATTACACGAAAAACTTACAACTTGGAACTGGAACCGACGCCGGGTAATAATTTGAAACAAACTTTCGAAAACGAAGTCAATAGACTTTTGAACGAAGCTCGCGACAAAACAGGTAGTTCGGTCAAAAAATCTCTGACGAAATATAATAAGTTTAAAACGATGGTGATGGCCGGATCGAAGGGTTCCGACATTAACATATCGCAGATTGTGGCTTGCGTGGGCCAACAAAACGTGGAAGGTAAACGAATTTCAAACGGTAACTTGAGGCGTACCCTTCCGCACTTCACGAAAGACAACACCGGTCCCGAAGCGAGAGGTTTCGTCGAAAATTCTTATTATTCGGGTCTGACGCCGCAAGAGTTCTACTTCCACGCTATGGGTGGTCGGGAGGGTATCATCGATACTGCTTGCAAAACATCCGAAACTGGATACATCCAACGTAGGCTCATCAAGGCTATGGAATCGGTTATGGTGGCATACGACGGAACGGTGAGGAACCCGTCGTCAAAAATGATGATACAATGCAGTTACGGAGAAGATGGACTAGCCGGCGAACACTTGGAGTTTCAAAATTTGCCTACGTTGAAACTGAACAGCGCCGAGTTCGAGAAGAAATACAGGTTCGATGTAACAAACGAAAGTTACTTGAAACGAAACTTTAGCGAAGACGTGAATAGGAATCTCTCGATTTCGGACGAGGTTGTGTCCGAATTGGAACGCGAATGGGCGCAATTGAAGCGAGACCGAAATGTGCTAATGGAGATTTTCCCCACCGGAGAATCCAGAGTTGTTTTGCCATGCAACTTTGAAAGATTGATTTGGAATGCTCAAAAGATGTTCCGCATTAATAAGAGAAAACCCACCGATTTGTCGCCGTTAAAAGTCGTGCAAGGAGTTAGGGAATTATTGGAGAAGTGCGCTCCGATACCCGGAAGCGATGATGAGATATCGAAAACGGCAAACGACAACGCTACGCTGCTCTTCCAATGCTTGGCCCGGTCGATGTTGAACACGAAATCTGTATCCGAATACAAATTAAGCGCCGATGCCTTCGAATGGTTGATGAGCGAAATAGAATCACAGTTTCAGCTTGCGAGAGTGCAACCCGGAGAAATGGTGGGCTCGCTTGCCGCTCAATCCATGGGAGAGCCCGCAACTCAGATGACCTTGAACACTTTTCATTTTGCCGGAGTGTCGTCTAAAAACGTCACTCTTGGTGTGCCGCGTTTGAAAGAAATCATCGACGTCTCGAAAAATCCCAAAGCCCCTTCCATGACGGTGTATTTGAAGGAGCAAGTGGCCTGCGATCTGGAGAAGGCTCAAAATGTGTTGTGTCGTTTGGATCACAGTACCTTGAAATCGGTGACGGTTAGCTCGGCTATTTTCTACGATCCAGATCCGCGCAACACCGTCATTCGGGAGGATCAAGAGTTTGTCGACGACTTTTACGAAATTCCCGATTTCGATGCAACCAAAGTTTCGCCGTGGTTGTTACGCCTGGAGATCGACGACAAGAAAATGATGAATAAGAAACTCTCCATGGAGCAAATAGCTGCAACGATCCAATCAGATTTCGGCGGCGATTTACTTTGCCTCTTCAGCAACGACAATGCGGAAAAATTGGTTTTACGCATTCGAATTTTGGACGATTCAGCAGAAAGCGAAGAAAACGCGGATAAATCCAAGATGGAAGACCAAAAGCTTATCAAGTGCCTAGAAGATACCTTGCTTGGAGAAACCACTTTAAAAGGAATTCCCGAAATATCCAAAATTTACTTGAACAAACCGCAAGCGAATGAGAAGAAGAGAAGAGTCGTGAACGAGAATGGCAACGTAGAGTTTGTATCCGAATGGGTGCTCGAAACTGACGGTACAAATTTAGCCGCAGTTTTTGGCGACCCCGAAGTAGATAGCAACCGTACCGTGACCAACGACATTTGGGAAACGTTTAAAGTTTTGGGCATAGAAGCTGCTCGGAAGACAATCGAAAAGGAAATGAGCACCGTATTTCAATTTTACGGTCTGTACGTCAACAACAGACATCTTACCCTGTTATGCGACACAATGTCTGCCAATGGTAAATTGATGCCCATAACCCGACACGGCATTAACAAGCAAGACGTGGGCCCTCTTATGAAATGCTCCTTTGAACAAAGCGTCGATGTGTTATTGGAAGCCGCTTGTCACGCCCAAGTGGATCCGGTGAAGGGCGTGTCGGAAAATTTAATTTTAGGGCAGATGCCTAGAATAGGCACGGGTTGTATAGATTTGTTGTTGAATGTAGAAAAATGCGAAACGCAAGTGCCGCCTGCCCAAACAGGTTCTGCCGTCAAAGCTGCCAAAGAAAGTACTGTCTGGCCTAAAAGAGATTCTTCACCAAACGCTTCAACAATTTTAGCATCCAAAGTGGCTGTTGGTTATTCTCCCAGCTATAATCCTGCTTCGACAGGATTTCAGTGCACCTCGCCACGCTATTATCCTACTTCTCCCAGCTATAATCCTACTTCGACAGGATTTCAGTGCACCTCGCCACGCTATTATCCCACTTCTCCCAACTATAATCCTAGTTCGATAGGATTTCAAAGTACCTCGCCACGTTATTCTCCTACTTCTCCCAGCTATAATCCTACTACGACAGGATTTTACAGTAACCCGTCAGGTTATTCTCCAGCTCAGTAGATTGTAAGAGACTATCTTTATAGTAATGTATGTATGTAATGTATGTATGATGTAATAAAAAAAATAAATTAATAAGAATTTATTGTAAAATTGATATCTGATTATATAAATTCTTAACTTGATTGATTAAATCGATATTGAGTTTTGTAATTTTTTGTTTTAAACGAGTAAATATTAAAATAAAAAATAGAGAGAAATTAATCTAATTGTTAAATTAAATCATTTAGTTTCGGATTCAGATTGATAAAGCACTTGACACTTAATCAAATAAATTTATTTAGCGTCTGAACCCAGCAATTTAAAAAAAAAAAAATTTCTCCAAGAAATGACACGTTGGAGCAGGAGCAGCAGCGTGCTAGGTTTTTATGTATTAAGAAGATATAATTTTATTTTATAAAAATTATTAGTTTATATTATATTATTGAAATATAATTTCTGATGATAGCGATAACCTTTGCTGATAGCTCAAAAATATAATTATTGTATTTCATACGTTTTAACTAACTTGTTATTTTGAAGTTCTAATTTTATTAATTTTCACAAGTTAAGAATTTATATAATTACTAGGGGGGGCTTCGCCGCCCTGGCCGCCTTCGGAGGCCCAACCCCCCAGGGCCGCTTCGCGGCCCTAATGGCATAATATATAAAAACACTTTAAGTTACAAAAGTTATTTTAAAGATCTATGTAAATCTCCCATCTTGAAACTGATTAGATCATTGATTAGAAACATATCCCACATTATCAATACCTTCTGTGGTCGAAACTCTGTATTGACTTACAGTATTGTAAGTCTTGACAGTATTGACAATCAGTAGTGACTGATTTCATTAAATTTTGTGATATGATCAGTTGAAAGGTAGCCATTAGATGTTAACTACAACTACAGCTATTGGATTTAAAAGTAGAATGGTAGTCATTTTTTGGACAATAGTATTAAATCATGTTTTAATTTAAAAACCTTTATAGCAGTAAACTTAATGCACAAAGCAGTAAACTTAAAGCAAAAAGGGTTGGGTACAACTCGCCGCGCACGATTCGCCGGTAACGATTCGCCGCGGCACAATTCGCCGCTGGCACGATTTGCCGGCAAACACGATTCGCCGTGGCATGATTCGCCGTGCCACGATTCGCCGAGAGCTTCTAGCGCCATATATCAATAATCTAATTACTCGATTTGTTGACCTTTTGTATTTACATGAGGACACCAGTCAATTAATATGGTTCAAATTTTATCTCTAATAAAAAAAAATTATTTTTTATGGTGGATCCGTCTATTGCCTTGGTTGTCTTTGTCTAATTCGACTCTGCTCTACCCTGCGGTCAGGTCCCCTCCGCTCGGGCGCTCCGAGCCGTTTAGGCAAAGACTAAACAAATTAAAAATATCGTTGAAAACCGAAAGAACTCGCCAAAGGTGGAACTCGAAAAAGGTGAAACTCGTTGAAAACGTTTTATGGGTTAAAAATCTATCGGTTAAAAATCTATCAAAGATTATGAATAGATGGGGTTACTGAACGGATAAAAATAAAAAATAAAAAACTCCCGACGAATCGTGTCCCGGAAAATCGTGCCGCGGAGAATAATTCCTGGCAAGTCGTGTCGCGGCTAATCGTGCGCGGCGAATCGTACCGTTCCCATGCAATAATCAGAATAGAACCTCGGGGTGACCTCGACGATAGAAAAACTAACACAAAAATTGATACTAAACATAAGAGCTTAGTTTACTTATATAATAAAATATTCATATTATTAAATGGATTATCCGATTATAATCGGATAATTGTGGATCACTACAGGGTTTTAAATGTTGGATGTCAGATTATATTATTATTATGAAAATGCGGTTCATTAAAACGTTATATTTTAGCGTTGCATAGAAAGGCTTACCTTCTTACCATCGGAAGAAGACCAGCCAACCTCATAAAAATTCAAATTCTATAAATTTTACCTATCACATACCGGATGTTTCACAATTAATTTAAATTTACTTTGTTGTAGAAACGTCTGTTCGAAGCACTAGCGTGACACATTGTTGTTTTCCACCACAAAGATTTATCAAGAGTGTAATGTTGTATTAAAAGTAATAGATTAGGTCCTTTTTTTTTAATTTTCCTCTAAACAAAATTTATTTATTGTGGCTTCTTCGCTTAACCAAAGACCAGCCGTATTATTTTGCTTTTATATATCTAGATTCTAGAAGAGAATATCCAATTCAGAATTCCACGATTTCAATGACATTTAATAGATTTATAATGATTTTCCAGAGAATTCCAAAAAATTCCAGACATTTTCAGGGATTCCAAGGATCTCGAATGAGTTTTAATAATTTGTAACGGAATTCTAAATAAGTTTAATTCTAAAGAATTTCAATGATTTTCAGTGATTCTAAAGAAATTTCAGAGATTTCCAAAGAATTCCAATGATTTTCAAGGGAATTCCACATTAAAGCAAAATTTTTTTAAATTTTTAATTCCTTTGGTATCCCTTGTAAATTTTTGAAATTTGTTATCGGAAAAGCGGTAAAATTTCTTGGAAGTCACATGAAATCACTAGAATTTCTAAGGAATCTCTTGATTTCATTGTCAATCCTTATAATTGCACTTGTTTAGAATTCGTTTAGAAATCATAGGAATTCTCTGAAACTCTTTTGAAATCTCTGTAATTCTTTGTGGTTTTGTAGAAATTAATTGAATTTTTTGATTCGTTGTGGTAGTTCTGATATCCATAGATATCTTCGGGAACCATCGACAGTCTTTAGGATTCAAATCATATGAAATCCCTAAAACCACTTCTAGAAATTTGTGGAATTCCATGCAAATTTTTAAATTTAATTTAAATTCGCTGAAATTTCTTACAAACTATTAGATTTCATTGAAAATAATTAACATTATTATTGTTTAAAATCATTTGGAATTTTTTTGAGCTTCTTCAAGATTACTAGAATTTCTAGAATTAATGACTGTTTTTGAAATTTATGGAATTATTTGGAAAATGTTGACACTCTTTAGAATTGATTGAAATTCTTTTGAAAATCTTCCCTGAAAAAAATGAGAGAAAAATAAATGATTTTCTTAATCTACATAGACGCTATTAAAAGTCAAAAAAAGCGTGTTATAAACAAAAAAATATCGTCACTTCTGCCGCAATACCTCCAATCAGCAGCACACCAATTTTTATCCGGAGATACAACACATACTATTCATTTATATGAATATTTAAAAAAGTGATCAAATCTATGTCAATTATCAATAATTGTTAATAATAATTATTTTTTGAATTGATTGAAAATGTACGTGCTCAATAGAAAATCATAAAACAATAATTATTGTGTTATTGTTGTCAAACTTACGAAATTAATATAATAAGCCACCTAATATATTTTCACAAAAAAATAGATAAAGTAAGATTTCAGTTAATATTTTCTGTAATTTTCTTGCTTTTACATTTGGCGCAATTTTTTCCTCACCAATGCTTGCATTTTAAAAACTCTACCAGCACACAAAATTTTATCACAATCGGTTCAACATTTCCGGAGATACGAAGACATTTTCATTTTTTAATTTATTTTATTGTGGTAGCCCTGGTAAAATTTTTCTGCCAAAACCCTATTTTCACCATTAGAGCCCACCAGACATACGTCCAAAAAGTTTGATTGCCATCGACGCGGAAATGCCGAAAAAAATCGAGGGACAAGGACTTTTCTCAAGTTTTCGCAAACAAAAGTAATCTTTTTTTTTTAATGTTGAATTCTTGATTTTTATCAAATGGTTCTATATGCTGTCAAGTTCTGTGGGGCCATGGTTCATACATACAAAATTTGGTTGAGATTCCTTCAATACTTCATGAGTTATTTACTCTTGAAGTTTAAACTTTGGCAGATTGTAATTTTTGACAGATGACAGATAGAAATTTAATTTCACCTATTCTGGATAAAGCTTTTCAAGGTGTTTAAAATAACCTATCCCAAGACAAAATCGATTTAAAAATTTTGTGTTATTTTCTTGTAGTGGTACTCCTGATTGACAGATCGCGACGAAAACGTTATTTTCACCTTTCTACCATAAACCCTACTACGATATCAAATTTGGTCGTGATTGGTTGGACAGTTCCGGAAAAAATCGAGTAACAAAATTTGACGACAGACCGACCGACAGACCGACATAGAAAAACTTCTTTTATTTTTTGCAGATCTTTACGTTTCTGAACACGGTGATCTCGAAAATGTAAAAAAAAAATTTGAAATTTTTTTTCATTACCTTATTACCTCCAAAAAAAATTTTTTTTTTATTGGAGGTAACAATTAATTATTGGATTATAAAATAGCAATAATTTTATTGTGTTTAATTATGTGTAGGTTCGCTGACGTTTCTTTGAATTCATCAGCTACTCTCAAGTTTACTTTTCAACTCGATCAACGGATACTTAACGGAACAGCGGATCATCGCATCAATTACACTACCGTTCACTACTAATAATAATAATAATAATAATAACATAAGTTTATTTCTAAGAAAATGTACACAATTTACATCAAAAAAGAAAGAAAGTCACAAATCAACATAGTTTCATTTCGAATATAAAGAAAAGATTCACAAGTATTCTACATCGCTGTATGGTTCAATTTCAATCAGTAGTTGGTGCACCAGTTGACGGATCATCGAATCAATTTCTCTATAGAGGTTAAACTTTTGAAATAATAGGGTAACTATCCTTACTCAACTTTGAATATCGATCTAAAATCAGTCAAACATCTAGATAATTATCGCAATGGCATTAATCGAAAGCAACGCTGCTTTAAAAACTGTTAAAAGTGTGCAATTTGGAATTTTTAGTCCAGAAGATATTCGTAGCACCTCTGTGGCGCAGGTACAATGTACCGAAATTATGGAAGGATGTACTCCGAGACTGGGTGGCTTGATGGATCCCAGAATGGGAACGTGCGATAAAACTGTGCGATGTATAACATGTAATGGCGATTGGGACAATTGTCAGGGCCACTTTGGTCATATCGAATTAGCTAAACCAGTTTTTCACGTTAGCTTCATCAATAAAACTATCAAAATTCTGCGCTGCGTCTGCTTTGAGTGCAGCAAATTGATAGTCAATTCCAAAAAACAAAACCATTTTGAAGAAGCATTGAAGACGACCAGGAAAAAGCCCGTGCAACGTTTAAATCTGGTGTACGGTTTGTGCAAAGACCAAAAAGTGTGTAATCCAGATCGCGGGTGTGGAAGTTATCAACCCACAATTCGAAGATCGGGTCTCGATTTGACGGCGGAATGGAAGGAATCCGACGAAGGCGTTCCACAACAAAAACGGAATCTATTGGCGGAAGAAGTTTTAAATATTTTTAAAAGAATCACTGACGAAGATTGCTGCGCTCTAGGAATGGATCCCAAATATTCACGACCCGAGTGGATGATCGCGACAGTTTTGCCGGTTCCTCCTAATGTAGTGAGACCGCCGGTCGTCATGGGTTCGAAAACATGCCAAGATGATTTGACCCGTAAATTAGCCGACATCTTAAAAGCAAACATTGAATTGCAGACAAACGAAGAAAAAGGCGCGCCCCCGCACGTGTTGTCGGAAAATATTAAAATGTTGCAATACCATGTCGCCACTCTTGTGGACAACGAGGGGGCTAGCTTACAGCAAGCTGCACAAAAATCCGGAAGGCCCTTAAAATCGATAACCAGTAGATTGAAAGGCAAGAGTGGTCGGATTAGAGGAAACCTTATGGGGAAGCGTGTCGATTTTTCCGCTCGTTCCGTGATCTCTCCGGATCCCAACCTTAGAATCGACGAACTTGGAGTGCCCAAAGCCATAGCACAAAACATGACTTATCCCGAATATGTTACGTCTCTTAATATGGAGAAACTGTTGGTAATGGTGCGCAATGGAGCGACGAAATATCCAGGGGCAAAATATATTCTACGCCAAAACGGAGAGCGCGTCAATTTGCGCTATCTGAAAGATACATCGAAATTAAACCTCGAAATAGGCGACAAGGTGGAACGGGACCTTATAAATGGCGATTTAGTTGTGTTCAACCGTCAGCCCACCTTACACAAGATGAGCATGATGGGCCATCGCGTCAAAGTGCTCCCTTACTCAACTTTCCGATTGAATTTAAGTTGCACGACCCCATACAACGCGGATTTTGATGGAGACGAAATGAACATGCACGTTCCCCAAAGTGACCCGGTGCGAGCGGAAGTCGAAATGTTGCACATCACCTCTCGACAAATTATAACGCCTCAAGCAAACAGACCGGTTATGGGCATCGTGCAAGATACCCTCGTCGCCGCTATGTACATGACAAGACGAGACGTTTTTCTGGATCGCGAACAATTTTTAAATTTGATGATGTTCTTGCCGAGTTGGAATGGAAAGTTGCCCAAACCTGCCATCGTGAAACCCGTGCCATATTGGACAGGAAAGCAGTTGTTTTCGATAATAATTCCAGGCGAGTTGAACGTGATGAGAACGCATTCGGCGCATTCCGACGAAGAAGACAGTGGTCCGTACAAATGGATTTCGCCCGACGATACGAAAGTTTTGATCGAAAACGGTCAATTGCTAATGGGAACGTTATGCAAGAAGACTTTGGGTGCTTCTGCCGGCTCTTTGCTTCACGTTTGCATGCTAGAGCTGGGACACGAAGTTTGTGGAGAATTTTATGGACACATTCAAACCGTCGTAAACGAATGGCTGCTTAGCATCCACGGTCATTCCGTTGGTGTCAGTGACACGATTGCCGATCCCAAAACCCGGTTGGAAATTAGAAAATCTATCGAACAAGCCAAAGCGGAAGTTGCCGAAATTACACGAAAAACTTACAACTTGGAACTGGAACCGACGCCGGGTAATAATTTGAAACAAACTTTCGAAAACGAAGTCAATAGACTTTTGAACGAAGCTCGCGACAAAACAGGTAGTTCGGTCAAAAAATCTCTGACGAAATATAATAAGTTTAAAACGATGGTGATGGCCGGATCGAAGGGTTCCGACATTAACATATCGCAGATTGTGGCTTGCGTGGGCCAACAAAACGTGGAAGGTAAACGAATTTCAAACGGTAACTTGAGGCGTACCCTTCCGCACTTCACGAAAGACAACACCGGTCCCGAAGCGAGAGGTTTCGTCGAAAATTCTTATTATTCGGGTCTGACGCCGCAAGAGTTCTACTTCCACGCTATGGGTGGTCGGGAGGGTATCATCGATACTGCTTGCAAAACATCCGAAACTGGATACATCCAACGTAGGCTCATCAAGGCTATGGAATCGGTTATGGTGGCATACGACGGAACGGTGAGGAACCCGTCGTCAAAAATGATGATACAATGCAGTTACGGAGAAGATGGACTAGCCGGCGAACACTTGGAGTTTCAAAATTTGCCTACGTTGAAACTGAACAGCGCCGAGTTCGAGAAGAAATACAGGTTCGATGTAACAAACGAAAGTTACTTGAAACGAAACTTTAGCGAAGACGTGAATAGGGATCTCTCGATTTCGGACGAGGTTGTGTCCGAATTGGAACGCGAATGGGCGCAATTGAAGCGAGACCGAAATGTGCTAATGGAGATTTTCCCCACCGGAGAATCCAGAGTTGTTTTGCCATGCAACTTTGAAAGATTGATTTGGAATGCTCAAAAGATGTTCCGCATTAATAAGAGAAAACCCACCGATTTGTCGCCGTTAAAAGTCGTGCAAGGAGTTAGGGAATTATTGGAGAAGTGCGCTCCGATACCCGGAAGCGATGATGAGATATCGAAAACGGCAAACGACAACGCTACGCTGCTCTTCCAATGCTTGGCCCGGTCGATGTTGAACACGAAATCTGTATCCGAATACAAATTAAGCGCCGATGCCTTCGAATGGTTGATGAGCGAAATAGAATCACAGTTTCAGCTTGCGAGAGTGCAACCCGGAGAAATGGTGGGCTCGCTTGCCGCTCAATCCATGGGAGAGCCCGCAACTCAGATGACCTTGAACACTTTTCATTTTGCCGGAGTGTCGTCTAAAAACGTCACTCTTGGTGTGCCGCGTTTGAAAGAAATCATCGACGTCTCGAAAAATCCCAAAGCCCCTTCCATGACGGTGTATTTGAAGGAGCAAGTGGCCTGCGATCTGGAGAAGGCTCAAAATGTGTTGTGTCGTTTGGAGCACAGTACCTTGAAATCGGTGACGGTTAGCTCGGCTATTTTCTACGATCCAGATCCGCGCAACACCGTCATTCGGGAGGATCAAGAGTTTGTCGACGACTTTTACGAAATTCCCGATTTCGATGCAACCAAAGTTTCGCCGTGGTTGTTACGCCTGGAGATCGACGACAAGAAAATGATGAATAAGAAACTCTCCATGGAGCAAATAGCTGCAACGATCCAATCAGATTTCGGCGGCGATTTACTTTGCCTCTTCAGCAACGACAATGCGGAAAAATTGGTTTTACGCATTCGAATTTTGGACGATTCAGCAGAAAGCGAAGAAAACGCGGATAAATCCAAGATGGAAGACCAAAAGCTTATCAAGTGCCTAGAAGATACCTTGCTTGGAGAAACCACTTTAAAAGGAATTCCCGAAATATCCAAAATTTACTTGAACAAACCGCAAGCGAATGAGAAGAAGAGAAGAGTCGTGAACGAGAATGGCAACGTAGAGTTTGTATCCGAATGGGTGCTCGAAACTGACGGTACAAATTTAGCCGCAGTTTTTGGCGACCCCGAAGTAGATAGCAACCGTACCGTGACCAACGACATTTGGGAAACGTTTAAAGTTTTGGGCATAGAAGCTGCTCGGAAGACAATCGAAAAGGAAATGAGCACCGTATTTCAATTTTACGGTCTGTACGTCAACAACAGACATCTTACCCTGTTATGCGACACAATGTCTGCCAATGGTAAATTGATGCCCATAACCCGACACGGCATTAACAAGCAAGACGTGGGCCCTCTTATGAAATGCTCCTTTGAACAAAGCGTCGATGTGTTATTGGAAGCCGCTTGTCACGCCCAAGTGGATCCGGTGAAGGGCGTGTCGGAAAATTTAATTTTAGGGCAGATGCCTAGAATAGGCACGGGTTGTATAGATTTGTTGTTGAATGTAGAAAAATGCGAAACGCAAGTGCCGCCTGCCCAAACAGGTTCTGCCGTCAAAGCTGCCAAAGAAAGTACTGTCTGGCCTAAAAGAGATTCTTCACCAAACGCTTCAACAATTTTAGCATCCAAAGTGGCTGTTGGTTATTCTCCCAGCTATAATCCTGCTTCGACAGGATTTCAGTGCACCTCGCCACGCTATTATCCTACTTCTCCCAGCTATAATCCTACTTCGACAGGATTTCAGTGCACCTCGCCACGCTATTATCCCACTTCTCCCAACTATAATCCTAGTTCGATAGGATTTCAAAGTACCTCGCCACGTTATTCTCCTACTTCTCCCAGCTATAATCCTACTACGACAGGATTTTACAGTAACCCGTCAGGTTATTCTCCAGCTCAGTAGATTGTAAGAGACTATCTTTATAGTAATGTATGTATGTAATGTATGTATGATGTAATAAAAAAAATAAATTAATAAGAATTTATTGTAAAATTGATATCTGATTATATAAATTCTTAACTTGATTGATTAAATCGATATTGAGTTTTGTAATTTTTTGTTTTAAACGAGTAAATATTAAAATAAAAAATAGAGAGAAATTAATCTAATTGTTAAATTAAATCATTTAGTTTCGGATTCAGATTGATAAAGCACTTGACACTTAATCAAATAAATTTATTTAGCGTCTGAACCCAGCAATTTAAAAAAAAAAAAATTTCTCCAAGAAATGACACGTTGGAGCAGGAGCAGCAGCGTGCTAGGTTTTTATGTATTAAGAAGATATAATTTTATTTTATAAAAATTATTAGTTTATATTATATTATTGAAATATAATTTCTGATGATAGCGATAACCTTTGCTGATAGCTCAAAAATATAATTATTGTATTTCATACGTTTTAACTAACTTGTTATTTTGAAGTTCTAATTTTATTAATTTTCACAAGTTAAGAATTTATATAATTACTAGGGGGGGCTTCGCCGCCCTGGCCGCCTTCGGAGGCCCAACCCCCCAGGGCCGCTTCGCGGCCCTAATGGCATAATATATAAAAACACTTTAAGTTACAAAAGTTATTTTAAAGATCTATGTAAATCTCCCATCTTGAAACTGATTAGATCATTGATTAGAAACATATCCCACATTATCAATACCTTCTGTGGTCGAAACTCTGTATTGACTTACAGTATTGTAAGTCTTGACAGTATTGACAATCAGTAGTGACTGATTTCATTAAATTTTGTGATATGATCAGTTGAAAGGTAGCCATTAGATGTTAACTACAACTACAGCTATTGGATTTAAAAGTAGAATGGTAGTCATTTTTTGGACAATAGTATTAAATCATGTTTTAATTTAAAAACCTTTATAGCAGTAAACTTAATGCACAAAGCAGTAAACTTAAAGCAAAAAGGGTTGGGTACAACTCGCCGCGCACGATTCGCCGGTAACGATTCGCCGCGGCACAATTCGCCGCTGGCACGATTTGCCGGCAAACACGATTCGCCGTGGCATGATTCGCCGTGCCACGATTCGCCGAGAGCTTCTAGCGCCATATATCAATAATCTAATTACTCGATTTGTTGACCTTTTGTATTTACATGAGGACACCAGTCAATTAATATGGTTCAAATTTTATCTCTAATAAAAAAAAATTATTTTTTATGGTGGATCCGTCTATTGCCTTGGTTGTCTTTGTCTAATTCGACTCTGCTCTACCCTGCGGTCAGGTCCCCTCCGCTCGGGCGCTCCGAGCCGTTTAGGCAAAGACTAAACAAATTAAAAATATCGTTGAAAACCGAAAGAACTCGCCAAAGGTGGAACTCGAAAAAGGTGAAACTCGTTGAAAACGTTTTATGGGTTAAAAATCTATCGGTTAAAAATCTATCAAAGATTATGAATAGATGGGGTTACTGAACGGATAAAAATAAAAAATAAAAAACTCCCGACGAATCGTGTCCCGGAAAATCGTGCCGCGGAGAATAATTCCTGGCAAGTCGTGTCGCGGCTAATCGTGCGCGGCGAATCGTACCGTTCCCATGCAATAATCAGAATAGAACCTCGGGGTGACCTCGACGATAGAAAAACTAACACAAAAATTTATACTAAACATAAGAGCTTAGTTTACTTATATAATAAAATATTCATATTATTAAATGGATTATCCGATTATAATCGGATAATTGTGGATCACTACAGGGTTTTAAATGTTGGATGTCAGATTATATTATTATTATGAAAATGCGGTTCATTAAAACGTTATATTTTAGCGTTGCATAGAAAGGCTTACCTTCTTACCATCGGAAGAAGACCAGCCAACCTCATAAAAATTCAAATTCTATAAATTTTACCTATCACATACCGGATGTTTCACAATTAATTTAAATTTACTTTGTTGTAGAAACGTCTGTTCGAAGCACTAGCGTGACACATTGTTGTTTTCCACCACAAAGATTTATCAAGAGTGTAATGTTGTATTAAAAGTAATAGATTAGGTCCTTTTTTTTTAATTTTCCTCTAAACAAAATTTATTTATTGTGGCTTCTTCGCTTAACCAAAGACCAGCCGTATTATTTTGCTTTTATATATCTAGATTCTAGAAGAGAATATCCAATTCAGAATTCCACGATTTCAATGACATTTAATAGATTTATAATGATTTTCCAGAGAATTCCAAAAAATTCCAGACATTTTCAGGGATTCCAAGGATCTCGAATGAGTTTTAATAATTTGTAACGGAATTCTAAATAAGTTTAATTCTAAAGAATTTCAATGATTTTCAGTGATTCTAAAGAAATTTCAGAGATTTCCAAAGAATTCCAATGATTTTCAAGGGAATTCCACATTAAAGCAAAATTTTTTTAAATTTTTAATTCCTTTGGTATCCCTTGTAAATTTTTGAAATTTGTTATCGGAAAAGCGGTAAAATTTCTTGGAAGTCACATGAAATCACTAGAATTTCTAAGGAATCTCTTGATTTCATTGTCAATCCTTATAATTGCACTTGTTTAGAATTCGTTTAGAAATCATAGGAATTCTCTGAAACTCTTTTGAAATCTCTGTAATTCTTTGTGGTTTTGTAGAAATTAATTGAATTTTTTGATTCGTTGTGGTAGTTCTGATATCCATAGATATCTTCGGGAACCATCGACAGTCTTTAGGATTCAAATCATATGAAATCCCTAAAACCACTTCTAGAAATTTGTGGAATTCCATGCAAATTTTTAAATTTAATTTAAATTCGCTGAAATTTCTTACAAACTATTAGATTTCATTGAAAATAATTAACATTATTATTGTTTAAAATCATTTGGAATTTTTTTGAGCTTCTTCTTCTTCAATTCTAGTCAAGATTACTAGAATTTCTAGAATTAATGACTGTTTTTGAAATTTATGGAATTATTTGGAAAATGTTGACACTCTTTAGAATTGATTGAAATTCTTTTGAAAATCTTCCCTGAAAAAAATGAGAGAAAAATAAATGATTTTCTTAATCTACATAGACGCTATTAAAAGTCAAAAAAAGCGTGTTATAAACAAAAAAATATCGTCACTTCTGCCGCAATACCTCCAATCAGCAGCACACCAATTTTTATCCGGAGATACAACACATACTATTCATTTATATGAATATTTAAAAAAGTGATCAAATCTATGTCAATTATCAATAATTGTTAATAATAATTATTTTTTGAATTGATTGAAAATGTACGTGCTCAATAGAAAATCATAAAACAATAATTATTGTGTTATTGTTGTCAAACTTACGAAATTAATATAATAAGCCACCTAATATATTTTCACAAAAAAATAGATAAAGTAAGATTTCAGTTAATATTTTCTGTAATTTTCTTGCTTTTACATTTGGCGCAATTTTTTCCTCACCAATGCTTGCATTTTAAAAACTCTACCAGCACACAAAATTTTATCACAATCGGTTCAACATTTCCGGAGATACGAAGACATTTTCATTTTTTAATTTATTTTATTGTGGTAGCCCTGGTAAAATTTTTCTGCCAAAACCCTATTTTCACCATTAGAGCCCACCAGACATACGTCCAAAAAGTTTGATTGCCATCGACGCGGAAATGCCGAAAAAAATCGAGGGACAAGGACTTTTCTCAAGTTTTCGCAAACAAAAGTAATCTTTTTTTTTTAATGTTGAATTCTTGATTTTTATCAAATGGTTCTATATGCTGTCAAGTTCTGTGGGGCCATGGTTCATACATACAAAATTTGGTTGAGATTCCTTCAATACTTCATGAGTTATTTACTCTTGAAGTTTAAACTTTGGCAGATTGTAATTTTTGACAGATGACAGATAGAAATTTAATTTCACCTATTCTGGATAAAGCTTTTCAAGGTGTTTAAAATAACCTATCCCAAGACAAAATCGATTTAAAAATTTTGTGTTATTTTCTTGTAGTGGTACTCCTGATTGACAGATCGCGACGAAAACGTTATTTTCACCTTTCTACCATAAACCCTACTACGATATCAAATTTGGTCGTGATTGGTTGGACAGTTCCGGAAAAAATCGAGTAACAAAATTTGACGACAGACCGACCGACAGACCGACATAGAAAAACTTCTTTTATTTTTTGCAGATCTTTACGTTTCTGAACACGGTGATCTCGAAAATGTAAAAAAAAAATTTGAAATTTTTTTTCATTACCTTATTACCTCCAAAAAAAATTTTTTTTTTATTGGAGGTAACAATTAATTATTGGATTATAAAATAGCAATAATTTTATTGTGTTTAATTATGTGTAGGTTCGCTGACGTTTCTTTGAATTCATCAGCTACTCTCAAGTTTACTTTTCAACTCGATCAACGGATACTTAACGGAACAGCGGATCATCGCATCAATTACACTACCGTTCACTACTAATAATAATAATAATAATAATAACATAAGTTTATTTCTAAGAAAATGTACACAATTTACATCAAAAAAGAAAGAAAGTCACAAATCAACATAGTTTCATTTCGAATATAAAGAAAAGATTCACAAGTATTCTACATCGCTGTATGGTTCAATTTCAATCAGTAGTTGGTGCACCAGTTTTTTGAAGTCATTTAATACTGTTGTTGTTTTTATATGTGTAGGCAGTTTATTATAGTATCTTATGCAGGAGTAATAACAGTTTTTTTCAGTTGTTGTTAATCTATGGCTTGGTACATTGTAGTTTACACTTCTTGTAGGGTAGTGGCTCTTCTCGTTGAAGTGTTTTAAAAACAGTTGTTTATTTTTGAAAACAAATAACACGCATTCTTGAATGTAGACTGCTTGTATTGTAAGTAGCTTGTTTTGCTTAAATCTTTTCCTACATGTTTCTTTAAATTTTAAATTTAAAAGAACCCTTATTGCCTGCTTTTGTATTTTGAAAAGTTTTCCAATTTGCCCGCTTCCATAAAAAATAATCCCGTATCGTATTTTGGATTCAAATGTCGCTTGATAAACCGTTTTCAGTGCTTGAGAGCTTACATAGTTGGAAATGACCTTTAGACCATACACAGTGGCGCATAAACTTTTTGATACTTCTTGTATGTGGTTTCCCCATGTCAGTGCATTATCAATATGCATTCCGAGAAATTTTGTGTTGTTACTTAACGTGTAAAGATCTCCACATATTTTCACATTTTCGGGTGCTTCAATTCCAGAATGTATCGTTTTAAAAAGTATAACTTTTGTTTTTTGTTTATTCAGCAGCATCCCATTTGCACCAAACCATTTTCCCACATTATCGAGTATCTCATTTGTATTTTCAATCACTTCAGGCCACGTGTCTCCTTGTATTAGCAGGCTTGAATCGTCAGCATAATTGGTTGCATGTTGTAGGTCATTTATATATATGATAAATAACAACGGTCCTGCAATGCTACCCTGAGGTACGCCTGTTGTTATTTCTTGACTTTCCGAGTGATATTCTACTTCATCCTTAGTAATGGAAACTATTTGTTTTCTGTTTGTAAAATATGATTTAATCCAATTAAGAGCATTTCCACTCAATCCATATTTTTTTAATTTGTCAAAAAGTATTTCATAATCTAAACAATCGTATGCCTTTGTCAGATCCAGAAACATTCCCAGTGCCAATTTTCCATCTTCAAACGCATGTAATATCTTTGTTACAAATTGGAATATTGCAGTATGTGTGCTTCTTCCTTTTACATATCCATGTTGCCTTTCCGTTATTATATTATTTTCCACTAGAAATTGCGTAATCTGTTTACACATAACCAACTCAAAGATCTTTGAAAATCCAGGTAAAACACTTATCGGTCTGTAATTGTCGTAATTGGAAGGGTCTCCTTTCTTGAGTATAGGCTTTACTACAGCTACTTTTAGTTTATCTGGAAATATCCCATACCTTAGCGAGTTGTTCACAATGTAGCGTAGTGTGTCTACTATTCCAGTTATACTATATTTTATGATGCTGGTTGGGATTTCATCTATTCCACTACTGAATTTATTTTTTAGACTTCTGATAATTTCTAGGATTTCCTCTTTTGTTGCATCTCGCGTCACCATCGTGCTGGCAGCCATCCACTTGGTCTCGTTTGTGCTTATCTTTTTGGTTTGTTTGGTATTTTGAGTTCCAGCTTGTATCATATGTCGATTCATTTGATTAGCAATTAAAGTTAAGTTACCTTCCATTTGAAAATTTTTCTGAATTGTTTTATTTTTAATTGATGTACTACTATTGTAGTATACTAATCCGATCAAAGGATACTTAACGGATCAAAGGATACTTAACGGATCAACGGATACTTGACGGATCATCGAATCAATTTCTCTATAGAGGTTAAACTTTTGAAATAATAGGGTAACTATCCTTACTCAACTTTGAATATCGATCTAAAATCAGTCAAACATCTAGATAATTATCGCAATGGCATTAATCGAAAGCAACGCTGCTTTAAAAACTGTTAAAAGTGTGCAATTTGGAATTTTTAGTCCAGAAGATATTCGTAGCACCTCTGTGGCGCAGGTACAATGTACCGAAATTATGGAAGGATGTACTCCGAGACTGGGTGGCTTGATGGATCCCAGAATGGGAACGTGCGATAAAACTGTGCGATGTATAACATGTAATGGCGATTGGGACAATTGTCAGGGCCACTTTGGTCATATCGAATTAGCTAAACCAGTTTTTCACGTTAGCTTCATCAATAAAACTATCAAAATTCTGCGCTGCGTCTGCTTTGAGTGCAGCAAATTGATAGTCAATTCCAAAAAACAAAACCATTTTGAAGAAGCATTGAAGACGACCAGGAAAAAGCCCGTGCAACGTTTAAATCTGGTGTACGGTTTGTGCAAAGACCAAAAAGTGTGTAATCCAGATCGCGGGTGTGGAAGTTATCAACCCACAATTCGAAGATCGGGTCTCGATTTGACGGCGGAATGGAAGGAATCCGACGAAGGCGTTCCACAACAAAAACGGAATCTATTGGCGGAAGAAGTTTTAAATATTTTTAAAAGAATCACTGACGAAGATTGCTGCGCTCTAGGAATGGATCCCAAATATTCACGACCCGAGTGGATGATCGCGACAGTTTTGCCGGTTCCTCCTAATGTAGTGAGACCGCCGGTCGTCATGGGTTCGAAAACATGCCAAGATGATTTGACCCGTAAATTAGCCGACATCTTAAAAGCAAACATTGAATTGCAGACAAACGAAGAAAAAGGCGCGCCCCCGCACGTGTTGTCGGAAAATATTAAAATGTTGCAATACCATGTCGCCACTCTTGTGGACAACGAGGGGGCTAGCTTACAGCAAGCTGCACAAAAATCCGGAAGGCCCTTAAAATCGATAACCAGTAGATTGAAAGGCAAGAGTGGTCGGATTAGAGGAAACCTTATGGGGAAGCGTGTCGATTTTTCCGCTCGTTCCGTGATCTCTCCGGATCCCAACCTTAGAATCGACGAACTTGGAGTGCCCAAAGCCATAGCACAAAACATGACTTATCCCGAATATGTTACGTCTCTTAATATGGAGAAACTGTTGGTAATGGTGCGCAATGGAGCGACGAAATATCCAGGGGCAAAATATATTCTACGCCAAAACGGAGAGCGCGTCAATTTGCGCTATCTGAAAGATACATCGAAATTAAACCTCGAAATAGGCGACAAGGTGGAACGGGACCTTATAAATGGCGATTTAGTTGTGTTCAACCGTCAGCCCACCTTACACAAGATGAGCATGATGGGCCATCGCGTCAAAGTGCTCCCTTACTCAACTTTCCGATTGAATTTAAGTTGCACGACCCCATACAACGCGGATTTTGATGGAGACGAAATGAACATGCACGTTCCCCAAAGTGACCCGGTGCGAGCGGAAGTCGAAATGTTGCACATCACCTCTCGACAAATTATAACGCCTCAAGCAAACAGACCGGTTATGGGCATCGTGCAAGATACCCTCGTCGCCGCTATGTACATGACAAGACGAGACGTTTTTCTGGATCGCGAACAATTTTTAAATTTGATGATGTTCTTGCCGAGTTGGAATGGAAAGTTGCCCAAACCTGCCATCGTGAAACCCGTGCCATATTGGACAGGAAAGCAGTTGTTTTCGATAATAATTCCAGGCGAGTTGAACGTGATGAGAACGCATTCGGCGCATTCCGACGAAGAAGACAGTGGTCCGTACAAATGGATTTCGCCCGACGATACGAAAGTTTTGATCGAAAACGGTCAATTGCTAATGGGAACGTTATGCAAGAAGACTTTGGGTGCTTCTGCCGGCTCTTTGCTTCACGTTTGCATGCTAGAGCTGGGACACGAAGTTTGTGGAGAATTTTATGGACACATTCAAACCGTCGTAAACGAATGGCTGCTTAGCATCCACGGTCATTCCGTTGGTGTCAGTGACACGATTGCCGATCCCAAAACCCGGTTGGAAATTAGAAAATCTATCGAACAAGCCAAAGCGGAAGTAGCCGAAATTACACGAAAAACTTACAACTTGGAACTGGAACCGACGCCGGGTAATAATTTGAAACAAACTTTCGAAAACGAAGTCAATAGACTTTTGAACGAAGCTCGCGACAAAACAGGTAGTTCGGTCAAAAAATCTCTGACGAAATATAATAAGTTTAAAACGATGGTGATGGCCGGATCGAAGGGTTCCGACATTAACATATCGCAGATTGTGGCTTGCGTGGGCCAACAAAACGTGGAAGGTAAACGAATTTCAAACGGTAACTTGAGGCGTACCCTTCCGCACTTCACGAAAGACAACACCGGTCCCGAAGCGAGAGGTTTCGTCGAAAATTCTTATTATTCGGGTCTGACGCCGCAAGAGTTCTACTTCCACGCTATGGGTGGTCGGGAGGGTATCATCGATACTGCTTGCAAAACATCCGAAACTGGATACATCCAACGTAGGCTCATCAAGGCTATGGAATCGGTTATGGTGGCATACGACGGAACGGTGAGGAACCCGTCGTCAAAAATGATGATACAATGCAGTTACGGAGAAGATGGACTAGCCGGCGAACACTTGGAGTTTCAAAATTTGCCTACGTTGAAACTGAACAGCGCCGAGTTCGAGAAGAAATACAGGTTCGATGTAACAAACGAAAGTTACTTGAAACGAAACTTTAGCGAAGACGTGAATAGGGATCTCTCGATTTCGGACGAGGTTGTGTCCGAATTGGAACGCGAATGGGCGCAATTGAAGCGAGACCGAAATGTGCTAATGGAGATTTTCCCCACCGGAGAATCCAGAGTTGTTTTGCCATGCAACTTTGAAAGATTGATTTGGAATGCTCAAAAGATGTTCCGCATTAATAAGAGAAAACCCACCGATTTGTCGCCGTTAAAAGTCGTGCAAGGAGTTAGGGAATTATTGGCGAAGTGCGCTCCGATACCCGGAAGCGATGATGAGATATCGAAAACGGCAAACGACAACGCTACGCTGCTCTTCCAATGCTTGGCCCGGTCGATGTTGAACACGAAATCTGTATCCGAATACAAATTAAGCGCCGATGCCTTCGAATGGTTGATGAGCGAAATAGAATCGAAGTTTCAGCTTGCGAGAGTGCAACCCGGAGAAATGGTGGGCTCGCTTGCCGCTCAATCCATGGGAGAGCCCGCAACTCAGATGACCTTGAACACTTTTCATTTTGCCGGAGTGTCGTCTAAAAACGTCACTCTTGGTGTGCCGCGTTTGAAAGAAATCATCGACGTCTCGAAAAATCCCAAAGCCCCTTCCATGACGGTGTATTTGAAGGAGCAAGTGGCCTGCGATCTGGAGAAGGCTCAAAATGTGTTGTGTCGTTTGGAGCACAGTACCTTGAATTCGGTGACGGTTAGCTCGGCTATTTTCTACGATCCAGATCCGCGCAACACCGTCATTCGGGAGGATCAAGAGTTTGTCGACGACTTTTACGAAATTCCCGATTTCGATGCAACCAAAGTTTCGCCGTGGTTGTTACGCCTGGAGATCGACGACAAGAAAATGATGAATAAGAAACTCTCCATGGAGCAAATAGCTGCAACGATCCAATCAGATTTCGGCGGCGATTTACTTTGCCTCTTCAGCAACGACAATGCGGAAAAATTGGTTTTACGCATTCGAATTTTGGACGATTCAGCAGAAAGCGAAGAAAACGCGGATAAATCCAAGATGGAAGACCAAAAGCTTATCAAGTGCCTAGAAGATACCTTGCTTGGAGAAACCACTTTAAAAGGAATTCCCGAAATATCCAAAATTTACTTGAACAAACCGCAAGCGAATGAGAAGAAGAGAAGAGTCGTGAACGAGAATGGCAACGTAGAGTTTGTATCCGAATGGGTGCTCGAAACTGACGGTACAAATTTAGCCGCAGTTTTTGGCGACCCCGAAGTAGATAGCAACCGTACCGTGACCAACGACATTTGGGAAACGTTTAAAGTTTTGGGCATAGAAGCTGCTCGGAAGACAATCGAAAAGGAAATGAGCACCGTATTTCAATTTTACGGTCTGTACGTCAACAACAGACATCTTACCCTGTTATGCGACACAATGTCTGCCAATGGTAAATTGATGCCCATAACCCGACACGGCATTAACAAGCAAGACGTGGGCCCTCTTATGAAATGCTCCTTTGAACAAAGCGTCGATGTGTTATTGGAAGCCGCTTGTCACGCCCAAGTGGATCCGGTGAAGGGCGTGTCGGAAAATTTAATTTTAGGGCAGATGCCTAGAATAGGCACGGGTTGTATAGATTTGTTGTTGAATGTAGAAAAATGCGAAACGCAAGTGCCGCCTGCCCAAACAGGTTCTGCCGTCAAAGCTGCCAAAGAAAGTACTGTCTGGCCTAAAAGAGATTCTTCACCAAACGCTTCAACAATTTTAGCATCCAAAGTGGCTGTTGGTTATTCTCCCAGCTATAATCCTGCTTCGACAGGATTTCAGTGCACCTCGCCACGCTATTATCCTACTTCTCCCAGCTATAATCCTACTTCGACAGGATTTCAGTGCACCTCGCCACGCTATTATCCCACTTCTCCCAGCTATAATCCTAGTTCGATAGGATTTCAAAGTACCTCGCCACGTTATTCTCCTACTTCTCCCAGCTATAATCCTACTACGACAGGATTTTACAGTAACCCGTCAGGTTATTCTCCAGCTCAGTAGATTGTAAGAGACTATCTTTATAGTAATGTATGTATGTAATGTATGTATGATGTAATAAAAAAAATAAATTAATAAGAATTTATTGTAAAATTGATATCTGATTATATAAATTCTTAACTTGATTGATTAAATCGATATTGAGTTTTGTAATTTTTTGTTTTAAACGAGTAAATATTAAAATAAAAAATAGAGAGAAATTAATCTAATTGTTAAATTAAATCATTTAGTTTCGGATTCAGATTGATAAAGCACTTGACACTTAATCAAATAAATTTATTTAGCGTCTGAACCCAGCAATTTAAAAAAAAAAAAATTTCTCCAAGAAATGACACGTTGGAGCAGGAGCAGCAGCGTGCTAGGTTTTTATGTATTAAGAAGATATAATTTTATTTTATAAAAATTATTAGTTTATATTATATTATTGAAATATAATTTCTGATGATAGCGATAACCTTTGCTGATAGCTCAAAAATATAATTATTGTATTTCATACGTTTTAACTAACTTGTTATTTTGAAGTTCTAATTTTATTAATTTTCACAAGTTAAGAATTTATATAATTACTAGGGGGGGCTTCGCCGCCCTGGCCGCCTTCGGAGGCCCAACCCCCCAGGGCCGCTTCGCGGCCCTAATGGCATAATATATAAAAACACTTTAAGTTACAAAAGTTATTTTAAAGATCTATGTAAATCTCCCATCTTGAAACTGATTAGATCATTGATTAGAAACATATCCCACATTATCAATACCTTCTGTGGTCGAAACTCTGTATTGACTTACAGTATTGTAAGTCTTGACAGTATTGACAATCAGTAGTGACTGATTTCATTAAATTTTGTGATATGATCAGTTGAAAGGTAGCCATTAGATGTTAACTACAACTACAGCTATTGGATTTAAAAGTAGAATGGTAGTCATTTTTTGGACAATAGTATTAAATCATGTTTTAATTTAAAAACCTTTATAGCAGTAAACTTAATGCACAAAGCAGTAAACTTAAAGCAAAAAGGGTTGGGTACAACTCGCCGCGCACGATTCGCCGGTAACGATTCGCCGCGGCACAATTCGCCGCTGGCACGATTTGCCGGCAAACACGATTCGCCGTGGCATGATTCGCCGTGCGACGATTCGCCGAGAGCTTCTAGCGCCATATATCAATAATCTAATTACTCGATTTGTTGACCTTTTGTATTTACATGAGGACACCAGTCAATTAATATGGTTCAAATTTTATCTCTAATAAAAAAAAATTATTTTTTATGGTGAATCCGTCTATTGCCTTGTTTGTCTTTGTCTAATTCGACTCTGCTCGAATAATATACGTTTATTGTAAGGATATTATATACGTATATACCTATATACACGTTTGATACGCTGACATTTTAACGTTTAATATTCGTTTTCACTATACGGATTATAGCCGTAGCATACTACGAATAATATACGTTTATTGTATGGATATTATATACGTATATATTGTGGTGTTTTTTTTTATTATACACAATCTCGTAAATTCTTTTAAGGTATTTGATGTTTTGGTCACCAATCTAAAAACCTGGCGCGACGCCTCTGATGTCCTCCTGGTGTTTGGTTAAATTTATATTTATACAAGATAAACTTTGTTCGCGGCTTTATACTGTTTTAACCTAACATTTGCATTTTCAAACGAAGTGTTTATAAAAGTTTTAATGATCAAAAAGTAATACAAATATTTTCAATTGGTTGTAATGGTGAGGAGTGTACATTAATAATTATAATATCAGTTAACAAACGAATTGTCATGAACAAATTACGTAAGTAATTAAATTTTAAATTTTATAGCACAATACCGTTGATTTATTTCCTTTTCAGATTATAGTTTAATTTTAAAAGGTACCTTATAATTGTTTTCGAATAATCACTTGGCAATACATACGAATATATTCATTCCAACACTTTTTGTGGTGCGTTTCACTCGTGCTAATTGGGTACCATTTGATTTATTAATACATCCAATTTAATATTAACCATTCATTTTTAGTAATTCCAAATTTTAATATCGGATTTGTTTCAATTTTTCTACTAGGAAAATAGTTAAATTTCACTATTCAACATTGCTCGTCGAAATTAATTTGACCCGAAGTTTAATTCTAATTTTTCTTCAAATCACATTTTTTTGTGACCATTAGAACATTCATCGAAAGTCCAAAGTGTACTGAACTGCATAAAAATATGGCTTCCCTTTTATAGATTTTTGGAAAACATCTTACTTGATCCACAATTTTTAAGGTAAAAGTCAATTTTTGGGTATGCTGATTTTTATAACAAAAATAATTTCTTTCAGATTCTTTTCAAATTTACAGGATATGTAGATCACCATCTGGAAGTAATGCTGAGCGAGTTTGAAAATTTTCTATCAAATGGTTTAGCCGTTATGAGCATTTTTAATTTAACGAACACATGGCGAGATTCCAAATATTTACATCCACCTCATCTGTCAATTCTTCTGCCAATAATCGCTCCCATATAACTTGAAACGTGATCTCTAGGTCATTCTGTTATTGTTGGTATCCGGATATTCGAACAGAAATTGTTTTTCACTGAATGTACTGCATTCCAATATTTTGACATTGCAAAATCACCAAAATGTTTGCAACAAGTAAGTCTCCTTTTTAATTAACTCCAACTTTCGTACACAACTTAATTTTATCCCCACACAACTTATTATTAACATAACTACAAAAATTTTTATTTATATTTTTAGGTGCACAACGTTTGTTCGGAATCTCAAATGTTAGTCATTTTAGCATTTCGTGACTCGTCATTCGTCCACAATTGAATTCGGAATCCTATATTTAAATTGACTAAATTGAAGAAAGTGCTAAAGTACCTGTATTGAAGTATTCGAAAATACATTTCAATATATATATACGTTTGAAGAGCTGGCATTTTAACGTTTAATATACGTTTTTACTATACGTATTATAGACGTGTATTACGTTTGGTCTAGACCAATATTATACGTCTAATATACGAAAGTGTGTTACTTAGGTAGAAGCTATCGTGTTTACCGAGACATTTTTAAAAGTCAAAATATATATTTTAAATCACCTTCGAAAGATAAATGTAAAAAGTGCGACGCGTATAAAACAAAATTAAAATGCCAACTGACAAAGGATGATCTAAAGGAAACTACAATGAATCCTGAAGAGCATATTCGTGAAGCTGAAGATGCATACGAACAAAAGAGGAAAGACAAACAGATAGCTCTTGAAAGTGATGGGAAAATACTTGTACGTGTATTTGACTTGCAAAAGGTTTTGGAAACCCCTTCCTTAACTACAGGGGCTGCTTATTATACGAGACAACTATGTACGTATAATTTAACAGTAAAAGATTTGACATCAAAGGAAACAACATGCTATGTTTGGTCCGAATATCAGGCAAGTAGAGGGTCAGATGAAATCGCATCTTGCCTTTATAAAGATGTGCTCTCTATTCCAGAAGAATGCGAACAAATAATATATTATTCTGACAATTGCCCAGGCCAAAACCATAATTTCACTGTGCTAACTATGCTCAATATAGCTCTAACAAATAGGAAGAAGAAGTTATCTATAAAACATAAGTTTCTTGTTGTGGGTCACACGCACATGGAATGTGACACCGAGTATTCTAGAATAGAAAGAGCAAATTTTTTTCTAAATAACGCATAGGAATTTGTTAAAAATATTTTGATAATAGTACTATATTAAGGTAAGGTACTGTACAAAAAAAATACAGATCTATAAACGCCATATAAGCTTTGCAATTAAAGATTTAAAGTTTAAAACAGCTCTCCTGTAAAATTTACTAAAAATTAGATAACTGGTATTGCCAAGAAACCAGAAGAAGAAGAAACAAGAAGAATTGTTGGATACGTTTGAAAACTGATTAGAATAGCATAGCAACGCTATCACATAAACTGCAATTAAGAAAATATTACCGTCATTGTTACCTATTTATAAGCGCATAAGATTTCTTTACATTTGTGTCGATAATATTGTGCTTCGATCTCATTTTTCATATAATTACTGTTTGTGCAAGCATAAAATATTTTATTTTAATAATGCCATTACAGTTTCAAACCAAGAACCTTCTTTTTTTTTAGTTACAGCCAAATGTCCCGGTCAGTACTTATACAATTATGGCAACCCTAATCTAGACCCAATTGGTTGAAAACTCGATTGATGTGCAACTCGTCACAGGGGAAGTACCGGCGGAAATTTAATATATTTTTCGGTTGGTAAAAAAATTTGACCAATTTCTGTTTCTTTTTTCGCCAAATAATAACACAATGTAGCAAGAGCAGCGTGCTGGAATTTTATATATTAAGATGTGTTGCTATGCAGGAATGTACCACATTTATGAATGATTTAGTTTGCAGTAACGTACTCTATTTCTGTCTAGTATGCGAAAAACATATAATTATTAAATTGCCTGTTGTAGGCACGGGAGCGAGTACTTCAGCATCGGGTCGCTCGAGGTCAGGCAGTGTAGGCTCTGGGAATTTTGGTTCGCGCAATTAACACAACATCAATTTACCAAAAATCAATTTAGTTAAATTTCCTGGCAAAATTGAAAATTGGTTCGAGTTCAAGGTTATTTTTCAAATTCTTATTATTGATAATAATTTGGATATAAATGATATTCAAAAACTTCACTACCTCAAAGGCAGTTTAACTGGCTGCTGACGTAATACAATCTATGGAATGCACTAATGAAAATTTTCAAATCTCTCGGAAAACGTTATTGTCCAGATACGTGGGTTCAGTACTAGAACTAGATAACTCGATTTTTTGCGCTTTTGAGTTATCTACATCAGGTAACTGACTATGAGATGATCTATCAACTGCTAAAAGTAGATAAGTGTACGATGCCCCCTACCCCATATAATAGGGTGTTCTATTACTAGACAACTACAAAATCAACAAAATATATATTGTAATAAGTAGGTAACTGAAGATATCTACTTGTTACAAAATTTGTTGGGTAGATGGCGGAAGTATTGAAGTTACCTAGTAGTGATTTCACCTATACACTAGATAAATGTTGAATTTTATGTGTTTAAGTGTACACGGTTTTAGTTTCGCGCTAAAATCGGAGGCTAACCGCCTCCTAAAATACCCAAACGTAAGTGACCACTTAAGCTGCATTCACATAGGGTATTGCAGGGGCATGGTAGGTGGATGGTAGAATTATTGCAATAGATTCTTGCACAAGGTCAATATACCATTCACATAAACTTAAAAGTTGGTGTAAAACCAACAGCTTACGTAAAAATAGCTTACGTCGAATATTAATTTCATCATCTTCAAAGGGGTCCATGCTACACGCACAGTAAATTAGCGTTTTAAAAAAATCGTCTCAAGTATTTCCGGATTGAATTTATTTTTATTATTTACGAAACTAAAACAGAATTAGGTTATGACAGTCACAAGCACCGCCCTTCGACGCTGCCGATTGGCTCTTGTAAAAATTCTTGCACCGTGTATTGTAAAAGTTTAAAGTTTGGTAACTTTTCCACAGGCCGTTACACCGCTTCTTCCACCGTGCAAGAAATTAAGTCTATCTGAACGCGGCCACTTGTGCGCATGCTTTGTAACTCTTACATATTCTACCATCCAAATACAATACCCTATGTCAGCGGTTCTCAAACTTTTTTGGTGACGGAACCCTTTTGGAAAGCAAAATACTTGACGGAACCCTACACCCTACACAGCCCGCCGCAGGCGAAATTTTTTGCTTTTTTCAAGGTCAAATGCCCTTAGATCGACTTTAGGAATATTTAGATATATTTTTGTATAGTAAAATTAAGCATTTTTTATGGAAAAAAATGAATCTTTAATTTTAATCAATTAATTAAAAATTTTAGAAGAAGTTGGAAAAAGGCATACTACAGGCATTCATAAGCAGAGGCTGTTTGCTTCAGAAAATATTGTCTACTTTCAAAAGTAAAATATTTTTATTACTTACTTTACCACATGGCAAGTACATTATTACAAGATATTAAAAAAGAAAAATCTAACTAACTAATGGGAGGTATGAAACTGTTTTTTATTTTTCATTAATTGGCTGATGTCAGGTTTGATAGAAGACAGTTGCAGTCTCATATCAGGTTCGGCGTCCAGTTTATTGCGATATTTTGTTTTTGTGGCTGCATATGTTGAGAATCCTGTTTCGCACAAATATGTTGTTGGGAACGGGAGAAGAATATTCAGAGCCATTTTGCCAAGCATTGGATATTCATTACGAATTCTGCACCAAAAATCGTTGAGAGGCGTCGTTTTGAACAGTGACTCCATACTTGTGTCTGATGACATTTCTAAAAGAGATTCATATATCTCGTTTGACATACTTTCGGGCTTTTTCAGGTTGGGTAAAAAAGGATTATGAATCCATGAATTCAGTTTTATTTTTGTATTCTGTTCTTCGGGAAAATACTTTTCAAAAGATGCGCGCATCGAAGTGAGATATTGGACCAATTCTTCAAACATATCATTTTGAAACATTTCTGAGTCGTTATCGCTAACAAACTCATTGAGTAACGTAAAGCTTTCTATTTCTCTCTTAACAACGCAAACAATCCAAAAATCTAATTTTCTTTTGAAGGCAGTTATTTTGTTATAGGCCTGGAACACTGTTGTCTGTTTACCTTGCAATGATAAATTCAATTCGTTTAGTTTTTGAAAGATATCTGCCATAAAAGACAATCGGAACAACCAAGTTTTATCATACAAACGGTCTTTCAAATTAAAAGAAGTATTATCTGAAAGAAAATTTTGTAACTCCGCTCTAAGTTCAAATAGCCTTGTTAAAGTTTTACCCCGAGACAGCCATCGCACTTCTGTATGGAGCAGCAGTGTTTTATGTTTGCTGCCATAATCTTCACACAACAATGAGAACAATCGGGATTGTAGTGGTCGTGATTTGATAAAATTAATTATTTTTACCGCTTCATCCATAACTAATTTTAGATTTGACGGCATTTGCTTCATCGCAAGTGCTTGTCTATGCAGAATACAATGGCTGGAACTACAATTAGGCGCTTTATTTTTTATGCGTGACACTGCTCCTGCTGTTTTACCTGTCATCGCCTTGGCCCCATCTGTACAAATGTCAATGCAATCGTTCCAACTGAGATTATTTTCTTCAAAAAATATGTTTATTTTATTAAAAATTTCTTCCCCGGTAGTGTTTGTGGGCAGCGGTAAACACATAAGCATGTCTTCTTCAAAAGAACTTTCATATGGATATCTCACGATAACCAGCAAGATAGCCAGACCAGCGACATCAGTTGACTCATCTATTTGCAAGGCGAATCGTGTTTTTTGTAGACGTGTAACTAGTTCTTGTTTGACGTAGCTTGCCAGATCATGGATTCGCCGTGAAACAGTATCGTTTGATAGCGGCACAGTAGAAAGATGCTTTGCAGATTTTTCATCGAGCATACATTTTGTTATGTCTAACACACATGGCTTTATTAAATTTTCAGCGATAGTGTGCGCTTCACCTGCTTGTGCAATGCGATAGCAAACTAAATATGATGCCTCTGTGGCCTTTTCATTGATAGTTTGTGTTAACAGCATCATATTTTTTTGACTTTCCAATAACTGTTCTTTTCTGCGAACAAAAAATTCTTTATTCTTGTCTTTAGACTCGGGGTGTACAGTTTCTAAATGTCGGCGCAATTTGGCAGGTGCCATGGAACTATTAGGAAGCAGTTTACTACATAGTATGCAGAGAGGTGAGCCGTTGGAATCAACAAATCCGAAACTGATATATGATTCATCATACTTCCTTTTTTTCGTCTTTGAAACCGTGGAGCTTGACGTCGTGGCATCATCGTCTCGATCGGTAATTGCTGCATTCTCCGCGTGTACTGCTTTTGAACATTCAGCGTCATTAGAAGATGTTGCAACACGTTTAACACCTTTAAGCCAACGTTCCATTCTTCTTTATTAATAACACGTCACACACACACGTCAGGATGTAACACAAATCTGATACAATCAGAATACAGCAGGCAGGTAGAACAATAAACACTAGTTACATAACACTTTTAAACTCCGCAATTCGCTAGCCAGCTTGTAGGTAGGTAGGTAGGAACTTATCGCTCCGAACGCTAATCGTCAACTGACTGATGAGGCGCGACGCCTAGACTCGATCTCGAACATTCTAAAAAATACTCGAGTCGGCGCCTTTGATAAACAAAAAGCGGAAATACAAAAAATGCGTTGTAAACAATCTCGACTTTATGTTTTGAAGTTAGAGCCGAAAGTCGCTTGTTCACAACTATGGACTGATTTTGATTTTTTTTTCTAAATTCCTAAATTCTTGCGGAACCCCTACAGTTGTATCGCGGAACCCTAGGGTTCCGCGGAACACACTTTGAGAACCGCTGCCCTATGTGAATGCTGCTTTATGCGACGAAGGAGCAGAGGGGCTTGCCCCGGTACTCCATTAAGTGATGAGGTTAAAGGTAAAGGTGTTTAAGTGTACAATACTATTTATTTACTACTGTTAGTTTATAATTTAGTATTAAAAGTATTATTATTTTTGAACAAAATGAATACGAGGACAAAGGTTATTCTTCAATTAGCGTTGCAAAATGGAGGTAAGTGCTTTATTACCTCCAATCAATTTTAAAAAAAAATTGGAGGTATGGTAATCGAAAAAAAATTTCAACTTTTTTTTTTTGCATTTTTGAGATCACCGTGTTCAGAAACGTAAAGATCTGCAAAAAGTAAAATAAAAATTTCTGTGTCGGTCTGTCTGTCGGTCTGTCTGTCGGTCTGTCTGTCTGTCTGTCGTCAAATTTTGTCGATCGATTTGCTTCCGAGCCATCCAACCAATTACGACCAAATTTGGTATGGTGGTAGGGTTCACGGTGGAAAGGTGAAAATAAGGTTTTCGTCGCGATCTATCAATCAGGAGTGCCACCACAAGAAAATAATACGGGATTTTTAAAAAATATTTTGTCTTGCGATATGTTATTTTAAAGGCCTTAAAAGGCTTTATCCAGAATAGGTAAAATTAATCTTCTATCTGTCGTCTGTCAAAAATCACAAGTTGTCAAAGTTGAAACTTTAAGAGTGAATAACTCAAGAAATGCTGAAGGGATCTTACCCAAATTTGGTACGTAGGTACATTGATCCTAATGGATATGAGAGCATATGTAATCCTTCGATAGAAATCAGTAATGCAACATGAAAAAAATAAAATTAACTTTTTTGGCAAAAACATGAAAAAAGTTTTTGTCGATCGATTTTCTCCGGCATTTCTACGTCGATTGCAATCAAACTTATTGGACGTATGCCTCGTGGGCTGGAATGGTGAAAATAAGGTTTTGCCAGAGAAATCTTCACCAGGGCCACCACAATAAAATAAATTTAAAAAAATGAAAATGTCGTCGTATCTCCGGAAATGTTTAACCGATTCAGCTAAAATTTGGTGTGTCGATGGAGCTTTGAAAGTATAAGTATTGGTGAGAAAACAAACCGAGCCAATTGTAACAGGGCGGGGCAGGTCAGAAAAATTATAGAAAATATTAACTGAAATCTTAATTTATATATTTTTTGTGAGAATTTGTCAGATGGGTGGCAAAAATAAAACAATATATTCAAAATTTTAATAAACGTCATAATTTTGTGACATATGTGTCAAAATTAGGTTAATGTTGATTTGTATACCGAGTGCAGCATAAGAGTTGAGTTGAGGGCTTTTAACAATTTATTTTAGAATACAAAAATAGGTGGTTTGGTGGGAAATATTTTATAATATCGTCGTACGGACTGACGGAACGTTACTTTATAAGTAAAAGGTTCTGCCACTAGGTAGCGACCAAGTTTAGGCTGTTTGTTAAATTTTTTCGCAAATGTTTTCAGAATCAGTAAATCGGCAGTCAGTAATTTACAAAAATTTATTTTCGAAAAATCCGCTAGATGACCGAAAAAATTTGTTGTGCCAATCTTGGAGAAATTTTATTTGTGACTTCTTACGGTATTATGTGACGTATATAAAAATTTTGGAAAAAATTCAGTGGCGTACAAAAATAAAAAATTTTTTTCATTTAGATTTTGTTAAAAAAACTTTTATAGATAGATTTAGGGTAGGGGTGATACATATAGATATCTTTGCCAGGGCTACCGATATCTTTGTTAAGGCTACCACAATAGAAAACAAAAATGAACATTATGTCATCGTATCTCCGGACAAAATTTGGTGTGCTGGTGATTGGAGGTATTGCGGCAGAGTTTTTTTATAGTCATTTTTATTTATACTTTTTATTTTTTTCTTTTGTTTTAACGGTGTTTACTGCTATAGTTAATAGCTGCATTTAAAATTGTTATAAAGCATTATTTTAAGTCAAGCATAATCGTTTTTAGATGTTATGAGGGCAAAATTCGCCAATAAATCCTGTAATTCAACGTCAAATACAGAGTTATTGGAAAATGAACCCATTGAAATGGAGAACATTACGAATACAGCCACAGGTATTATTGTTACAATTGAATTTATTGTTCGAGTAACTATGTTTGATGTTAATGTTTTGATTTTCTTACAGAATCTTTTGGCAATAATTCTGTAGAAGCCAATTTGGAAAATCCAGGAAATCCATCTTCAGATCCCGAGGTTAGCGGTTCCGAAGCAGCTACTGGTAATTATAATTTCAATGTGTGATTAACCAATAAATTAATCAATTTATTTTTTAATACAGACTTTTCTGGTGATGAATCAGATTATGTACCTGATCTGCGTGGTGAGCTAAGCGATTCTGAACCAGATCCCGAGTCAGTGGATTTGGAAGGAATGGAGGAACACCCAATGGTATCTGAAAAGCCTAGAAAAAGAAAGAGAAACCCAGAAACCTGGAAACGAAATATTTTAAGAAGAAAAAAAATACATGGACAGGAGTTTGTCAATGCAAAGGGTGTCGTTGTACCAACGATAAATATGGGGCCTTCTTGTAAAGATACGTGTAAACGCAAATGTAAAGTGAGTGAAGAACATCGATTAGCAATTTTTAATGAATATTATGCTTTGGGAAATTACACTAGGCAACGCGATTAAGCTATATTGATAAAAAACCAACAAAGGTTAAAACAACGGGGGATGATTCATCTAAGAGGAAGTTTAGCTGTTTCTTCTTCTTGCCAGTTGATGGAGGTAGAGTAAGTGTTTGTAAAAAAATGTTTATTAATACATTGGGAATAAAAAAGGGTGTAGTGGACATAGCTGTTGCAAAGCGTTCAACAGCTAATACTTCTGGCGGTGATTCAAGAGGGTGTCATCCAAAATCAATAATAAATCCTCAAGTAATACAGAATATTAAAGCACACATTGAATCATTTCCAGTTGTGCCATCGCACTACAGCAGATCGGATGGTGCATGGTGTGAGGAAAATAATAACGAGAAGGCCAAAGAATACGCATGCAGAACCGTATTTCTCGAAAGATATAATTTGGGATTTCACCGTCCTAGAAAGGATCAGTATCGCATTTGTGTAGCACATAGTGAGTCTCCCAGCGATGTTGTTACGGTTACGAATTTATATTTTAATTTTCTTTAAATTCCCGCGCCCTTCTCAAACTATCGACACGCTCCAACCTTTAAAATGCAGAATGCATCGAGTGCTTTACTCAAGGCCGGGAGATAAGCTTGACCTTTTTGGGTAAGCAAGTCTATGCCTGAACATTCCAGAGCGAACAATTTAGGAGAGGGTAGCGACAACTTGTAGTTTTGGGAGGCATTCTAGCCGTGCACGTTGATTGAAACGTTCGAGCGAGCGAATAATTCCGCCGAATAATTTGAATACCGATTCATGCGTATCGTATGGTGAATTACCGTAATTGTGGCTTATTTCCGATTTTTGTGTAGATCACGTGAGTGATTACCGCGCTGCGTAAAGTGATTACGCAATTCCGTTTTTTTGTTGTGACTACCTTGGTAGTATAATAAATCCAGGAAGTGATTTAACCCTGGTGCAAGTACAAGCATTTCTTATTGTGGTGACGTGCTGAATTACCGTCATCGTTACCGTAGTGACGTCATAACTTTGATGACGAATATTTGTAAGGACGCTTACGTCCATTTTATTTGAATGAGCATCTGCTATACGACTGTGCGCAGGGTCGAAAATCCCGCGTTTTTGCAAGACAACATTCCGCTTTATTTAATTACCGTCTGCCGTTCGAGGAATTACTTCAGTTATTCGCTCTTTGCTGTGTCTTGAATTCAACAGACTAATGTGAGTAATTCTTAATTATTAAAGTGCATCGAAACCGTTACTTTATCGCAAATTTAGGCCGCTGTCTTCGACAGCATCAACCCTCCAGATTGTTGGAGTGGCCAAAACTGTATTTTTTGTGTATTTGTTTAGCATTAATTTCATGCATGCCGAGGTCGACCCTTTTATTTAGCTTAAGAAATCTGCGTTGTATGACAACATATTTTCCGATCATTATACGTACCGTTACAAACCCTCACTGGCAGTTTTCTTGTGTACTTCTTTTTCAGGGTAATTTTGTAAGGATTCGAGCTACAAGCAATAAGCAAATAACAACCTGGGTTACATCTCGCAGATGCCCCAGCTGCCGCGATTTTACTAGTACGACCCTGGAGGTCCGACTACGCTACGCCGGGCCACGTAATCTATGTTAAGCTTCCGTATCAATGGCGCCCAAAGCGTGTGGGCGGTAACCCAAATTGCCGAAATTAAAAGTATCGCAGGTTCGAATTTAAGTAATTTTAAATTAATAATAAACGCGGGGAATAACACAATAAAGAAATACTTGTACACGTACTTGTAATAATCTAATGTTTTATCAGGATCGCCATGTGATATTCTATGTGTTGTTTTGGTGACTTTGGTGGTTGTTGAAGATGGTTGAGGGGTTTGATATTAATAAGATGGGTTGTTTCAATTTAGATATATTTAATGTTTACACTTAATTATATGTACACTTAAACTACATTGTTAACCTACTTTGTCTACATCTTAACTGCTACTCTACTACTACTCAACTATTTTACATTTTACTTATTAATATAATATTGTAATAATTATACTTATTCATCACATACCAAGGGGTCATCATACGTTGGCTTCCTTGATATATGAATATTGAATGTGCAGCAAAATACCAATATTGCTACTTTACCACACATCCTATCCCTCTGTTAAAAAAAATTTATTTTATGAAAATATATTTTTTTTCAAAATTTAAATTTACTAAAATTTTCCAAATATACTATGCTACTACTCTTCTTACAAATTTTATTTAAATTTACATAATACGTTACCACACATCCTATTAAATATTAAAAATTAAATTTGGTATTTTGTATAAGTTTCTTTAAAGCATAAAAAAATTAAATTGAGTTGTTAATAAAAATGAAAATTATATAAAAATTGATTAAATAATTACAATACTATATTTTCTAAATTAATTATCTATAAATAATACTTAATTTAAATTAAAATACATTTTACAATTTTTTCTTAGTTATATAGCTCATTTTTGAAATTATTAAGTTTAATTTATTAAATTTGTTAATTATTTTCAAATTATTTCGTTAATTTGGTCAAAAATTCCCTTTTTGAATTTAACATGTACTTATTTTCAATTATTCATATTTTGATTATGTGTAATCCTTGTCGTTATAAAGTATTATAATTCTTATTTATTGCTGTTAATCATTAGTTTCTTTTTTCAATTGATACTTTTTTGCATACTATTCAAGATTTATTTGAACTTATTTGTCTTATTTTGGTTTTAGAGATAATTCAGTCTTTTGAGACATTTTCTCTAATTAATAATTATTATTTCCAAGAAGCTTATACATGATAGAACAAAATTTAATGCATAAGCAGGTAACTAACACAACTGCTTGCTCGGATAATATTTTTATTTAATTTTTCTGTCTTAAGCTAACGTATTTTCGTTTGCTAATACATAATTATAATATGACAACTTTCAACGAGGCACTGATGCAAACACGCCGATCAAGTTTCATAATATTTTGACAATTTATTTTGTCATTTATTTATTGGGTTAATATTAAATTACCCTGTCTCTATGGGTTGCGATCCCTTTTTTATTTAAAATAAAGAATAATTGGGGTATATTATTCCTGAATTCTTTCAACGACTCAACTTGTGACGACGCCGATCAAGAATTTCATAGTAAATTATTTACTTTAGCGCTTTTTACATACATTTATTCCCGTATTGTTTTACTATTAACAAGCTTGTCTTTATTTTTAATTTAATTTCAATAACGTAGGACATATTAAATTCGACTACGCTTTTTTTTCGGTAGAACCTAGTTTTGATTTCTAATAATTTAATTGCGTCTTGTAGGCATTATATAATTTCAACCATGTAGGACATAATAAATTCAACTACACACTTTTTGGTTTGAACTCATTTAAAACCTAATCCGCAATTTTTTTTTTTTTATGTCTTATCTCATAAACTTATCTCTAGCGGTAATTTCTATTGCAATTTAATTTTCCACTTACTCGTTTCAGAAATTTTCCTCCTGTTCTTTTAAACAAGATCCTCAGAAGATTGCTTAATTTTCCGTCTGTTCTTTTAAGCAAGATCGCCATGTAATAATCTAATGTTTTATCAGGATCGCCATGTGATATTCTATGTGTTGTTTTGGTGACTTTGGTGGTTGTTGAAGATGGTTGAGGGGTTTGATATTAATAAGATGGGTTGTTTCAATTTAGATATATTTAATGTTTACACTTAATTATATGTACACTTAAACTACATTGTTAACCTACTTTGTCTACATCTTAACTGCTACTCTACTACTACTCAACTATTTTACATTTTACTTATTAATATAATATTGTAATAATTATACTTATTCATCACATACCAAGGGGTCATCATACGTTGGCTTCCTTGATATATGAATATTGAATGTGCAGCAAAATACCAATATTGCTACTTTACCACATTTCATTATCTAGTTTATACCGGAAGTCGTAAATATCGAGCTTATCTTTCAGCTGTGAGCACTATTTTAAAAGTACACAATACCGTCATTCATAATGGATTTCAACTATTTGTCCGATGCCGAATTAGACTTTGAATTACTGAGTAGGAAAATATCGCCTAAATTAACACCAGTATCTCGTAAAATTCAGTTAGAAATTGCCGTTAATGAAAACAAACCCCAGAAATTAAATCCGTGTGATTGGGAAACCAATTATGAACAAATAAATGAATCAATCGATTCAATTCAAAATAATTTACAAAAAACTTTAGATGAAGAATTAACCCATATCGTTGAAAATCAAATCATGCATGTAAGAAAACGTATTGATCTTATAAATACAAAAAATTATAAAGAACGCCAAGTAATTGTACAAGGGTTCAAATCCAAATTAGCAGCTTTTGAAAACATTTTATTAGAAAACGAAAGACAGAATGTAGCAGGTGCAAGCGTAACTATTCCGATGCAATTACCGATAACCCCAGCAAAAAATTTTGTCCCCGTATATAAATGGAAATTCGCCCGTTTCCAAGGACATGGTGACCCGCGCGACATTAATACATTTTTAGAAGAAATTGAAGATTTACGCCTTGCTCGTTCGGCTACAAAAAATAACGTTTTTGATGCTTATTATGACCTTTTTAGTCAAGAAGCCCTCGATTTTTGCCGTAACGCCAAAACTAGAGCGACAAATTGGGAGGAATTTGTGAAATTATTAAAGAATGAATATTTACCGTTCGATTTTCAAGTTCAACAAGAACGAAAATTTCAAAATAGTACCCAGGGCAGTGAAAACATTTTCACTTACCTCACTACCGTTGAATCCCTTTCAAAAAAATTAGAACGTCAGGTGTCAGAACCGGAATTAATTCAGGTGATATTGAGGGGCGTACACCCGTATTTTGCGTCAATTCTTATTGCGTCCGAATATAATTCATTAGAAGACTTAAAACGTAAATGCAAGCGCATTCATGAATTAAAACTTAGAAATGCTTCTTATCGCTCCTCGACGAAATCCCTTGATGCGCTTTCCGGACAATTAGCCGATTTGGAATTTGAACCACCCCAAGATCATCCCTTACCGGTAGTAAATTTAAACTCTAATGTTTTAACTACAAATACCGCTCCGCCAGCTAATGCCAATGTTGCAATTTCTAATACCGCTAAAATTTTAGGAATGTGATATGTTGGAATTGTAATCAACCTAATCACCGATATTCCGATTGTCCTTTGGAACGTAAGGTTTTTTGCTACGCGTGTGGATACCCCGAGGTGTATATAAGTAATTGCCCTCGTTGTACGAAGACGGGAAACGAAAGGAGCGGCACGACTTCAAGGGTCCCGCCTGTGTCCGCTCACTTGCAATTAAGCGACCCACAATCTATAACCCCAGCAGCTGTACGAGGAAGTACCCGACGCCCTCGAGGACGCGGTCGTGGCTCTCTTTATCTTACCGACAAGTCATCGAAGCAAACAATGTAAATAATAAATTAAAAGGTAACGCGAGTAAACAGTTAAAAATAAATACCGCTAAATTCAAAATAAATAATTCCGTTTGGGAAACTTGGCTAAAAACAATAAAAACAAAACCAACTCCGCCAGTTTTGGAAACCAATAAATATTCTTTTATCAATCCCGAAGTCGAAAAAATTAATTGGACCAGCTGGTTATCGCAAGTTGAAGAATTTTTTAATGATATCGGACCGGCTTTAGAACCCGTATTTTCGCTTAAATTACGAGATAACAGATATTTTTTAAAATTAGATTTATTTGATCAGAAAATTTCCGCTCTTTTAGATACAGGTGCTACTAATTCCGTTATCGGTGCCCAGGGTTTAAAATTTTTGCAAACGCAACGCGCTCACCATATTTTAATGACTGGGGTATCGCAGATAAGAATTGCAGATGGATCAGATTCACCTGTTATCGGAACAGCTGTGTTCCAAATCACTTTAAATAATAAGACGAATGCCGTTCCTTTTTTAATCGCACCGGACGTGCAAGAATCATTTATTGTAGGTTCAGATTTTTGTCATCTCTTCGGACTTTCGCTTTCTTTTGGAATTCCTTCGACCGCAGATGCGCATAACGAAAATAATTTATTCTTAAAGCAACCTCATGATAATCGTCCCTTTTTAGAAGTGTCAGTTAATAATCGAATTTTTCATCTTTGTTAGATTCGGGAGCGACCAATAGCCTTATAGGACAAAAAAGCATTAAATTTTTAGAATCAAAAAATTTATTAAATTACAAAAAGACGAGTACCTATGGAATAAATATTGCTAACGGGGCATGTTCGAAAGTTTTAGGACAAATTTCGGTTCCGATAAAGTTAAATTATGTGACCAAGTCACTTACCTTTTTGATTGTTCCGGCGGTACCTCATGCGTTTTTAATGGGTGCAGATTTTTTACACGCTTTTGATTTGACGCTGGATTATGAAACTTCCAAGTGGAGTATGCCGCAACCAGCGGTCAACAACCCGACCCCCATTAGTATTCCGCCACCTAAGCCAGCTCGAGTTTCGTCGATTAAAAAAGATACCGTAGATCCCTTCTCGCATCCCGAAACTTCGAATGTGCATCCCCAAATTAATTCCAATGCGACAGAAACTTTTGTGGAGGAAAGAGTTCCACTTACGCCTGAACAGCAAATTTATTTATTGGAAGTCATCGCTAAATTTGAGTCATTAGGTACCGCCGCGTCAGGTTGCGTAACCATAGCCACGCATGATATCGATACCGGAACGGCCCCCCCTTTTAAAAAAAGACAATATCCCTTATCGCCCGCTATGCAAGCACATCTTCATAAAGAAGTAGACTCCATGTTGAGGGACGGAGTTATCCAACCATCGAACTCGCCTTTCTCGAGCCCTTTTTTACTTATAAAAAAGAAAAATGGCGAATACCGTTTTTGTTTCGATGGAAGAACGCTCAATGCTATAACCGTTCGCGATAGTTACCCCCTCCCTCGAGTAGATGCCATTTTGAATCGGCTGCGAGATGCCAAATTTTTTTCCTCTATCGATTTACGCAAGGCGTTTTGGCAGATTAGATTAACGGAACGATCCCGAGCGAAAACCGCATTTTGTGTACCAGGCCGCGGGTTATTTGAATTCTTGGTCATGCCTTTTGGATTATCTAACTCACCCCAAACGTTACAGCGGGTTATGGAAGCCATCCTGGGACCACTTATACATTCAGGTCGAGTTTTTGTTTTTCTGGATGACATCATGATCATTTCCGAAACTTTTGAAGAACATATGGCTACCCTTATCGAAGTTTATGAACGCCTTCGAGCTGCCGGTTTCCGTGTGAATTCCGAAAAATGCCATTTTTGTATGAAGTCATTAACTTTTTTAGGATTTGTAGTAGATCAGAACGGCATTAGTACCGATCCCGCTAAAGTAGAATGCATTCAGCGATTCAAAACGCCTCAGACCACTACCGAAGTTAAGCGCCTGATAGGTTTAGTGAGCTATTACCGAATTTTCTTGCCAGATTTGTCCACCATCTCTTCCCCGATTACGGCTCTGATAAAAAATAAGAAAAAAGGGCAAACCATTTCCTGGACTTTAGAGGCAGAGGAGGTGTTTGAGAAAATTAAAATTTTAATATCGACTGCTCCCGTATTAATATCGCCAGATTTTTCGAAACAATTTTTTTTGCAAACAGATTCTAGCGCAGTAGGGTTAGGTGTTGTTTTGTTCCAAGAAAAAGATGGGTTAGAGCATCCCATCGCGTATGCGAGTAGGGCATTAACAGCGGCCGAACAGAAATACCATGCTACTGAACGCGAATTATTGGCCATATTATTCGCCATAAATAAATTTAGGGGGTATATCGAGGGTACCAAATTTGTTGTAATTACCGATTGTTCTGCCTTACAATGGCTGAATAAATTTAACGAATCATCAGGACGCTTAGCCCGTTGGTCATTAAAACTGGCCCAACATACCTTTGATGTACGTCATCGCCCGGGGAAATTAAATATCGTCCCAGATGTGCTATCCCGCGATGTGTGTTTGATTAGAGCTCATGATATCGTGAAGGATTCTTGGTATACCGATTTACAGAGTAAAATAGAGGAGAATCCACAGGCGTATCCTCAGTTTAGGGTCAAGGATGACTTTATTTATAAATTTTTACCGACCATCACTCCTACCGTTTCTAATTTACCGGAATTTAAGTTGGTAGTTCCTCTTGCTAATCGTGGAGAAATACTTCAACAGTGCCACGATGACGTAACTTCTGGGCATTTTGAAATCTCGAAAACTATCGCTAGGGTTGTTGAACTCTATTATTGGCCCAAGTTAAAAAGTGATGTTAAAGATTATGTATCTAAGTGTGACATTTGCTGTTCACAAAAAAGCTCCCAACAATCGAGGCCAGGGTTTATGGGTAAACCCAAACAAATTTCGTACCCCTTCCAGCTGATTTCGATGGACTTGCTAGGCCCTCTGCCGCGCTCTAAAAAGGGTAACCAGCATTTGTTAGTCATTACCGATTGGTTCACGAAATACGTTATTGTCAAGCCCTTACCGAAAGCTACCGCTGCGTCAATTGTGCGTTTTGTTGAACAACAAGTTTTTTTAGTCTATGGGATCCCTCAGATCATTCTGTGCGACAATGGAGTTCAATTCACATCGCATCTTTTTAAGGAATTGACTCGACAATATAATGTCCAAAAAATTTGGTTCAACGCCCGCTATCACCCACAGTTTAACCCGACAGAAAGGGTGAATCGCGTGTTAGTCACGGCCATCTCGTCATATATTAAGACGGACCACACTAGATGGGATGAGAATATTTTTAAAATTGCCTTGGCCATAAATACCGCCAAACACGAAGTTACCAATTTTTCTCCGTCCTTTCTTGTGTTTGGAAGATACCTCCCTACCGATGGCTCATATTATGGTCCCGTTCCCGACCCTTTAAACGTAGTACAATTAGATGAAAGGATTCGCTGGGATGAAACCCAGCAACAATTACCGGCCCTCTATACCGAAGTGCGCGAGCATTTACAGAAATCTTACCTCGCTAGCAAAAATCATTATGATTTGCGGAAGCGCCCGCTATCCTTCCAAGTGGGAGATACCGTTTGGAAAAAGAATTTTGTACTGTCGGATGCCGCCAAGAAATTCTCGGCCAAATTAGCGCCCAAATTCCTCAAATGCCGAGTCCTACGTAAACATGGCGACTTAACCTATGAACTTGTCGATTCCGGGGGGAAAAATGTCGGGCATTGGCATATCAAGGACCTTAAGGCGTCCCCCTCATAAGGTCATTGTAGAAGTACCGTGTTGCCTTTTTTTTTGTTGTTTTTTTGTCCGTGTGATGTGGCTTCACCAATCCCCCGCCCAGGACAAGGCGTAAAACTGTTTCCATTTTTTTAGCAGTTAGGAGTTTTCAGTTTTTTAGATAGAATTTTTTAGTATACCTTTTTTGTAATTAGAAGCTTTTTCGATTTTTTTATTGGAAGAGTTCAGTTTTCTTATTAGCAATATTTTTAGTAGAGTACCTTTTGCGCCCACGACAAGGCGTAAAAGTGTTTCCATTTTTTAGTATCTCGTTGTGAGATTTTTTTGGGGTAAGATTCATTAAAGGATTAGTTTAGGGGTAGGAGCAGATTTTTTTGCATTTTGTTTAGTTTTCCGCTGCGCAACTCCAATTTTGTCGGCTGTCAACCTGTACCGTCCGCGAGTTTTGATTTCAATTGATGGATGCATTTAGGTATTTGTGTGTAATTTGCGGCCGCAAAGCTACTGTGAGCAAATATGTGACAGTCCAGTTATTTACGTTGGAATTCGGGCCTTGCTTGTTGTCAGTCCATGATTTGGACAATGTTAGGAATTTTTTTGGGAAAATAATTTTTTTACCTTTTACGCTTACCTTCTATCGCCTACCGCATGATGCTTTTGGTAATAACTACCCGTACCGCTTACCTATACGATCTGTAGAGTTTTTAACCACTAGTAGTAATTGGTGCATGAATCTTGCCTGTGCATTTGCCTTGCCGTGGCTCCGTCATGACCCTGAACCTTGTTTTTTTTGCAGAATAATGGAGCGAAGTCCAGCGGGATGTTGGAACTGTGGCGATAGGGGCCACAGTTACAGTCAATGTGTTCGGCCACGCAGACGTTTCTGCTATGGGTGCGGGTTGCCCGACCGGACTAAGGCAACTTGCGCGCCTTGCCAAGCAGAGGAGCGAGCAAATCATCCCCGTCCCAGTCCCGTGCCGCTTATGAGCATACGGCTCCCGGACTTGGTCCCGGATGAGCAAACAGCCCGTAATACCGTCCGTAGACTACAGCCTTTAATGGAGGTTCAGGCTTCTCTGAACCGACCCAGTACCTCCCGAGGAAGAGGGAGAGGAGCCCAGCTCAACCTCATTTCTGCGCCATACCGTTCTAGAATGTTGATTTGGGAAAGTTCGGACGAGGAGGAGGAGAACTTACCGCCCTCCAGCCCATTACCGCCCTCCAGCCCATTACCGCCCCCCAGTCCACTGCCGATCCCTAGCCCCCCACCAAACCCCTTACCGATGGTTAGTTCCCGGCCAACTCCATCACAACGCCGAGGCCGGGGCAACAGATACACTCCCCCGAAGCGAAGGCCGGCCAAGACCCACCCTTGGGGTTTTGAGCCAATTTAGTTTGAAGAAAAAAAATTTTTTTCTTTCTCCGATTTTGTATATACGTTTTTGTTTACCTTTTGAATTTTTGTTATTTTGTATACGTTTTTGCAGCTAGTTAATTTTACCTTATATTATTGCTTGTCTTAGAATTTTTTATAATTAAAGTTTATTGTACTAGTTGTGTTTTTGGTGTGCAGTATACCTTCATCCCTTACCGTTTTTGAATATTTTGTAGAAGTACGAGTTAAATCTCGAATTGGGGGAATTTCACGTTAGAGCAAAAGTTTGCCAAAATAAGTTAGATACATAGTATCTGAGTAATCGTTTGGATTACGAAATAGCTTCTATTATGAAGTTCAATTCCGTCTGGGAATCTGAGCAACCTATCTTAAGTGATTCACCTGTTCCGACTCATATTATTAGGTAGTTTTTACGTTAGTTTTATTTAATGTTAGTTTAGTTAGGGCTTAGGTTATTTTGCGAATTTTCTTATTGGGTGGTTATCGCTTGTGGGATCAGTATTGCTTTTTAAGTCGGATGAAAGGAGTACCCTTCTTGCATAACTACCGGTAGGGGAACTAGTGGAGTATCTTGGGCAATAGTTTTCATGTACAGTTAGTTTTAGTTTAATGTTAAGCGCTTGTAAATATGATAGCTACCACCCCTATTTCCGTTTCTTGGTTAAGGATCTAGGATCACATTGTTAAATCAAGTGGCGCCCATTTTTTCCCTGTTAACCCACGTACCCATTTCCCTTCCGCGGTCAATAGTGATGACGTTAAACTTAGTTTAGAATTGTATTTACCGTTTTCTCCTTTTTACTTGAGCTAGCCCTTTTGTTAATTTGTTACCTGCAAGATAAGACCGGAGATTTTTACCGCTCGTACAGAAAAGCGCATGGGGAGAAGGAGTAGTTTAAAGCGACAGCGCTTACGTTAGGGTCTCCCCAGAGGAACGCTCCTAGTAGAGATGAGGAGTCCGGCTTATCTGTTTTATATTATCTTTAGCGTTAGGATTTTGCTGTCTGGTTTACCGTTCAGTGTAGTATAGAATAGTTATTCTTTAGGGTCCATTTTTTTTTATAGTTAAGTTAGTTTCTTATAGTTAAGTTAGTTTTGTACAGTTAAGTTAGCTTGGTATAGTAAGTTAGGTTTATCGCTAGTTATCGCTTAGGTCAGTTACCTTAACGTTTCGACATTTTTTTATTGTTTTTTTTTGAACAAGAAGGGGATTTGTTACGGTTACGAATTTATATTTTAATTTTCTTTAAATTCCCGCGCCCTTCTCAAACTATCGACACGCTCCAACCTTTAAAATGCAGAATGCATCGAGTGCTTTACTCAAGGCCGGGAGATAAGCTTGACCTTTTTGGGTAAGCAAGTCTATGCCTGAACATTCCAGAGCGAACAATTTAGGAGAGGGTAGTGACAACTTGTAGTTTTGGGAGGCATTCTAGCCGTGCACGTTGATTGAAACGTTCGAGCGAGCGAATAATTCCGCCGAATAATTTGAATACCGATTCATGCGTATCGTATGGTGAATTACCGTAATTGTGGCTTATTTCCAATTTTTGTGTAGATCACGTGAGTGATTACCGCGCTGCGTAAAGTGATTACGCAATTCCGTTTTTTTGTTGTGACTACCTTGGTAGTATAATAAATCCAGGAAGTGATTTAACCCTGGTGCAAGTACAAGCATTTCTTATTGTGGTGACGTGCTGAATTACCGTCATCGTTACCGTAGTGACGTCATAACTTTGATGACGAATATTTGTAAGGACGCTTACGTCCATTTTATTTGAATGAGCATCTGCTATACGACTGTGCGCAGGGTCGAAAATCCCGCGTTTTTGCAAGACAACATTCCGCTTTATTTAATTACCGTCTGCCGTTCGAGGAATTACTTCAGTTATTCGCTCTTTGCTGTGTCTTGAATTCAACAGACTAATGTGAGTAATTCTTAATTATTAAAGTGCATCGAAACCGTTACTTTATCGCAAATTTAGGCCGCTGTCTTCGACAGCATCAACCCTCCAGATTGTTGGAGTGGCCAAAACTGTATTTTTTGTGTATTTGTTTAGCATTAATTTCATGCATGCCGAGGTCGACCCTTTTATTTAGCTTAAGAAATCTGCGTTGTATGACAACATATTTTCCGATCATTATACGTACCGTTACAAACCCTCACTGGCAGTTTTCTTGTGTACTTCTTTTTCAGGGTAATTTTGTAAGGATTCGAGCTACAAGCAATAAGCAAATAACAACCTGGGTTACATCTCGCAGATGCCCCAGCTGCCGCGATTTTACTAGTACGACCCTGGAGGTCCGACTACGCTACGCCGGGCCACGTAATCTATGTTAAGCTTCCGTATCAATGTACCGGAGTATGATGATCACATCAAAAGAAAAAACATTGCTCGAGACAACAAAAGGTAAGACAAAACTGAAGCTGCAGCGTCTGAGGGAAAGATTGTATCTCTAAACTTTGATCTCCAGCAGGTCCTTATGGTTCCCTCGGATCCCACAAATAATGCTTTCTTTTACAAAAGGAGATTGGCATCCTATAACTTTACAGTTTACAATGTTGTGACGAACGAAGGGGTTTGTTTCATGTGGCATGAGGGGCAGGGTGGAAGAGGAAGCTGCGAAATCGCATCTTGCCTCTATAAATATTTTGAATCGCTCCCAGATTATGTAGAAGAAATTCGGTGCTTCAGTGATCGCTGCGGGGGGCAAAACCTCAACCAATTTGTTGCATGAATGTGCATTTACGCAATAAACCATCGTCAAAAGCTCAGAAATATTAATTTAAAATTTTTGACTTTCGGGCATAGTGAAATGGAATGCGATTCAATGCATTCAGCTGTTGGGTCGGAATTTAAAAGGGTAGGAAAGGTATATTGGCCAGGGGACTGGAAAGCAATAGCTCGCAGTGCGCGTAAAAAGGGCCACAAACCTTATACTGTAGTGGACATGAATGAGTGCACTGATTGGAAACATTACGTCCAAACCCAATTAAATGTGCGCAAAAAAGATACCAGTGAGGAAGCTGTCCACTGGCAGAAAATGTCGTGGATAAGATTTGAGTCAACGCTTCCAAATCATTTTAAATTTAAAGAAAGCTTTGAAGATAATGATTTTAAAAACGTAGACTGTAACAAGAATACTCGACTAAGATCAACAATCCATCTATTAAAACCATTACACGAAGACAGAAAGATCACCAAAAGGAAGTACGATGACTTGATGTCATTGTTTGCCATAAAACCACAGGCAATAAGTAGGATTTATTATAATTTTTACGAAAGTCTTGGTTATACAGATAATGATGTTGATGAATAATTTAATAAATTTTTTTTTAAATCATTATTTTCTTTATTTCCTGTGTAATAGTATAAATTGTACGAAAAAAAACTCACATTTAGTTAGTGCTAAAACTAGATATGTGGGCAAGTAAGAAAAAAAAATCACATTAAGCAAGGGCTACAACTAGATATCTTACAATTTAATTAATTAAAACATATAATTATTTATAATTTCCATGAAAGTAATTATTTTTACTCCATTATAACCGCCTTCACAAGTTATAGTAAAAATATTCTAATTATAACTCTTTATTTTAAAGAAAACAATGAAAATACCATGGAAAAATCTATTTACGCCAATATCTCAAAACTATCAATTTTCAGTTATCTAGTTCTAGTACTGAACCCATCATATTATGATCACCCTAAACTCTTAATCAAAAATCATTTAATGTCTATTGTAGAAAGAGAACCATTAAAACGAGTCTTCACAAAAATTACGCCAGATGCACGATTCACTTTACAAGCACACGAGTGATGCGAAATCATTAGCAACTACGGAACAGTTATTTAAGGCAATTATTATTTATTTGGGAAAATGTTTTAAGCAAAGGAGATTACAAAATCCCAACGTTAGAACAGTTCAAAAAAAATTCTAAGCGGTCAGGCAATTATATTAGAAAATATAGAAAAGAAACAAGTAAATATTGAAAAACCTAAAATTCATATTAAATAGTTAGTCACACGAAATTCACTATGTGGATTATGCAACCAAAATCATCATTTATCAAAAGGTGATAAATTCTTAGAATTGACCCCCCCACGAGAGGTCCAAGAAAGCCCAAAAATTAAAGGTTTACTTAAATTGCTTCGCAAAAAGGCATTTTACTACTCAATGTTCCTCAAACTACAGGCGTTGAGGTTAAACACAATACCATGTTACATCAAGTTCAGGAAGTAAGGACAGGGGGACCATACTAACAGGCAGGTAAGCCCAGTTACAACCGCCTTGTACGTAGGCACACCTCAAGTTTTATTGCCTGTGGTATCTGCAAAAATATTAGATTCTCGTAGAAAACTTCACAATGGTCGAATTTTGCTTGACTCAGGTTCTCAGACTAATTTTATATGTAAAGAGCTCGTCAATCGTTTAGACTTGCCCACTAAAACGGTTAATGTTTCTGTTATGTTTTAATAATGCGTTTATTATCAAGTACACATATATGTCATAAAATTAATTGAGTTTTATTTTATGTTATCAACATTTAAAAATTGTATTTCCTCTTCTAAATAAAAGTAATTTAATAAGAAATTAAAGAACACAACAGTTTCTGTTTAGAGAACTCCTGAGCCAATTATGGGCAATTTGCCACCTGATCGTATTAATCAGGCTGATCCTTTTTATGTTGCTGGTGTTGATTATGCAGGTCCATTATTTATAAAGAATCGCCGCGGTTGCGGAGCCAAAACTTCCAAAGCCTAAGTTTATTCGCTTGTTTTGCGATAAAATCCGTTCACCTCGAGCTGGTAACGGACCTTTGTACAGATTTATTTTTACTTTCGTTTCGAAGATTTGTCTCCCGACGAGGTAAACCTTCACGCGTCTTTTCTGATAACGGCACTAATTTTGTAGGCGCTGATTCAGAATTACAAGAGTTATCTAAATTTTTTAAAGCCAATGACGAGGTCATTCGTGAAAAAATTACTTTTAAAAACGTTGGTTGGCATTTTATACCGGCTCGTAGCCCAAAATTCGGTGGCCTGTGGTAATGTGTTTGAAAATGTAATTGTTATATTAATGCGCAGCTTTGCCAGTTCCCCACCAGCCGGCGTTTTTTGTTGAGAACAGGGCGTGTATTTTTCAACCGTCTAAAAGACAACATTTTGCATACTTGTACATTAACTTAAATAAATATTTTACTCAACAATAAAAGTGTCTGGTAAATGAATATACGAAAATAACCAGCTTACAGTCCACTCAATTCGATTTCATATTCAGCAAAAGGCTTGCATGAAAATAAACAAGTAAATCAGCCAATTTTCAAGATAATATTTTAAATATAATTATATATATCAAAAAGACCAAAATGGAATTATGGGGTGAAGCTGCGAACACAGCCGTATACGTGTTAAACAGAACACCAAATACAAACACACCTGAAACAACGCCATATGAATTATGCATAATCTGTGCGAATCAGTCGCACATAAGAACATTCGGGAGTGTAGCGTAACATGTGTTTGTTACAAAACTGGAACCATAGAGCAAAAAGATAATTTTGGTGGGTTATGATGAAAATTCAACCAATTCGACGTAGAAACTAAGAAAATTACGATCTCAAGAGATGTTATTTTTAATGAAGATTTGGTAGAACCAATCCAGAGAAAGAACACAGTACTTGGAAAACTACGAAGAAGAATACAACGAGCAAGAAGAAAACCAAGATACAAACTACGTCCAAAAAAAGAATATCGGCACCACACAAGTATGAGGTTTTTGAAGCAAATTTTGTTATAGTAGAAGCATCTCAATCTTACGAAGAACCAATGTCATGTGACGGTTCAGAAAGTGACATGTGGTGAAAGACGAATTGCAAGCATTAGAACAAAATTCAACTTGGGAATTAACCGAAAGAAAACAAGACCAGAACGTAATAGGTTGCAAATAGGTTTTTAAAATTAAAAACAACCCAAAAAATCAGAAAGATTCGACTTTGGTTACTTCTATAAATTGCACTACAGTCGACGACAATAATAAGGTACGGTATCTGTTTTTTATAAATAATGTTAATTATATTATTAAAGTATAAGTATAATGTTTAGAATTGCAATATGTTTTATTTTATTATGTTTACATTGTTCAAAATTGCCGCCAATTATTCTTTCTTTTACTTAGTACGCCCCTGTCATATTTTGTTCATCCCTGAAATTGTATTGCACGCATGACCATCTTTGTAACATTCATCAGTAGTAGCATTCAAGTACTCGAGCAAACATACACGCTCTCCCGTATCGTTCAATACTCCCTTTTATAACGAAAGTAAAATCTTCTTATAAATTGTAACAGTTATTTGTGTAAAACCCTGCAGTCATTCGAATTACACGTATCGATGACAATAAGATTCAGTGATTGCAGCAATACTAAAACAACCATTTTTTCGGTCAATAAATATAGTGCAACAAAACAAGTGTTTTATTTTAGCGATCACCCTCACATTTCGCCTACACAAAGGTCTTTCAAAGTGAAAATTTCAAGACTGAATTTTTACAAACTGCCTAGTTGCGTTTCGAAAGTAGCTTTTCGAACTTTCAAACCAACGAAGCTAACATATAAATTTATTAAATTTTTGTTGACTTACATTTTGAGTTTATTGGAAAATACCAATGATGGCAAAGTATCGGATTAATAATTCCATAAAGCGAAACCTTTTGGTAAAAATTATTATGGAAAAAAAAATTGGAGAGTGATCCAGATGCAAGGTTAGGCTTTTATAATTTATAATATTTTATTAGAAATTATTCTAAACGCACGTAAAAGCGTTGGTCTTAGTTGGACCCTAGGGACCAAGTTACCTCACATGAATTGTAGCATGTGTACACTGCCGAAGTTCCTGTTGGTGAAAACCCAGGTTACAACCTTAGGTTTAACTTAAGTGTTATTGATTAATGTTCATTTTTTTTTTTTTAGAATAACAAAGCAGCGATTCCTTGATTTGTCGAAGGCTATATGCAACATATTCCCGTGTGAATTTCCTGGTACGTATTTTGTTCCTGCATGCAGACTCGGCAAATAAACCGTTAAGTGTCCAAGGAAAACTGTGGGACAAATATATGAATTCACGACGAAAATATATAAAACTCAATATTATTCCGCTTCTAAGATAGTGTCTGCTCAGAAAAGTAAGTGTGCCATATTGCTTAATAATGCATCTATAATTTGGCTTTATTTTTCCATGTGGTGTTGAAGTAGATGAAATCACTGGAGAACTTTTAAACTGGTTAGTTTACAATAAACAACCGTGGATGAAAGTAGAGGAATATTGGGGAAAACTTGCATTGTCAGGTTGGATAAATATAATAGCGAAAATATTCCAATTCATAAATATTTGCAAACTTACTCTTCAGTTACCATTAGGCCATACTGTGGTAATTTTTTAATTATTATGTTATTTGTTCATTTAATTTTTCTGGATTTTAGATTTTATGAGATTTCAAAATGTTGTACCCAAGTAGTATTAACCACCTCTTCAACAAGTGGTGTGGGTTATATAAAACTTTAATTTGCTTGGCAAAAAAGAATAAGTGTCCAATTGTTGACGGAGTTATTCAAAAATATGAGAACACCGACCATTTAGATAAAAATGTGGTACAACGTATGTTTGAATATAATAAGAGTGCATCATATTATTCATTTTAAAATTTTTGTAGATATTCAAGGAATACTCGCATTACTTGTTTAGTCATATTCCTATTCCCAAGCACTGTAAGGCATAAGAAAGGAAGCAAGTGTATTAGAAAATTTTCAAAAATAGAAACCCAGGAATCATTCCTTACCCATATAGCGGTAATAATTTTATGACCTATTATTATTTTTCTTAAAGTTGTTACCTTTTTCCTGTTATTGGGTACCTATTAATTAAAATTGATTAATTAAAATGCTAATAAACTATGTTTTTCTTTTTATCATTTAGAACGAATATAGACCTCGATGACCGCAATAAGATTATTGCCGAACTAAGAAAACAAATTGTACATTTGGAGAGCGAAAATAAAATAATTCATAAATTGTTTACTGCAGCACAAATAAAAAAAACTTAGAATTCCAACGGACGCCCAAGATGGTGTCTATAGAAGATATCGCAAAAGCAATTGTGATTCATTCGGCAGGACCTAGAGCTTATAGGTTACTTCTGAAAAAAGGATATCATTTTCCAGCTGTAAGTACCCTTAGATGTTGGCTGAATATAATTTAAATTTCCCCAGGAATTTTGAAACCTGTTTTTAATATTGTCAAAATAAAAGATATGACTGGTATACAAAAAGTTTGTATTTTGTATTTCGATGATATAAAGCTTCGGAAAGTGTACCTATATGACAAAGCCAATGATGAAACTTTGAAACCTTATAAGTTATGCCCAAGTAGTCATGTTAAGAAGACTATTTATGAATTGGAAACAACCAATTTTCTTTGACTACGATTGTAAAATGACCAAGGCCCTTTTTATATGAAATAATAAAATTTGTGGAAAAATCAGGTGAGATCATCACATTACTTTGATATTTTTATCTGTATGTTATTTTTTTAGGATTCCAAATTGTGGGGTTAGTCAGTGATCTTGGAGGATGTAACAGATCATTGCACAATGACAAAACATGGTTTACAAATCCTGCAAACGAGCACAAAATTTATGACTTTGCAAATGTACAACAACTCATCAAGTTGCTCAGAAATCATTTTGTTGATAATTGTGTTATTAATAATTGTGTTGATAATTTTCGTGTTATGTATTTGTATTTGCCTTTTATTTACCTATTTGTATTTACCTATGTAAAGGATATATTCAATTTTTATTTTTTGTATTTTGTATTCAATTTTGTATTCAAATTTTTTTTTTGGAAATTCGAAAACATTTTAATTATAATTTTGTTGTATTTTCAAATATCTTCAATTTTTGTCAACGTAAGTCTCTTTCCACTTATGAATTTTATGCGGTTATATTTTTTGTGCGTATTGGTGGAAAGAGATTAATTAGTGCGTTTCAAGGGCAGGTTTCTGAGATGCAGGGCCTAAAAACAAATCCCAGGGACTTGCTCGTGTGCGTTGAAATAAGCAAGACGTGTTCCAGAGGGGAACAAACTTTAAGCGGTATAATTAAATTAATTTTATGCGAAACAATAGTTTATTTTTAAATTATTATTTTTTATCCTTCAATTATTATTATATTATATTTAGTATTAAATCTTAATTTTAAACTACATCTTTATTAATTTTTATGCGAATAAACCAAATATAAAATTTTCACAATCCATGTTTTTTTTATTTTATAAACACTAATGTTGGCGATGCAACACCCAGATTTGCCAACCAAAGAGATAAATTTAAGTGCCAATTAATTCAAAAATCTTAACGAGCATCAGAACAGCTGGAGGAGATTATTAAAAATAAAGAGTTAGAAGACCTGGTCTACAACGGATTAGAAAATTTAGCTGGCTTTATTTGCAACAAATTACGAGTACCTAATAGCTTATTAACCAGTGGCACTCGGGAAGGGTCTTATACTTGGGTGGACCATTTAAGCGAGGGTGGTTTAAGTAAGCCTTCCTCTGAAGTCATGGTTCAAATGGAGCAGTTGGAAACTGTTATGTTTGAGCGCAAAACAATAAAAAATGTAGGGTAGTAACAAAATAATATTAATTCAATTAATTTTATTCAATTCATTGTTATCGATACAATCTTTAACACAATGGCCGATCTTGAAGCTCAACCACCAGCACCCGAAGGTGCTAAGATTTATAAGGGGAAACCCGAAAATCAACGGGATCCAAGAGCGATCAACCAACCATCACGTCGAGGACGTGGTGCCCGCGGAGGCCAGAAGGCCGGCGGCGGAGGAAGACCCCTCCCAAAAGAAGGTGTTCCACAAGCCCTTCCCAAACCATCCCACTTGCATGACACATCTAAAGTGCAAGTTAAGACTTCATCTCCAGCGGATGATGCCATATTTGGCAAGAACTTGTGCGTACGTGAAAATGCGCCAAGACAAACATTTTCAGTTAGCGCGCCAGCGTTGATTGAAATTTCGCGCCAGATATATTGTGAGATGCTGACTGATGACAGCTCTTTAGCTAAAGTACTCCTACCAGAATACCTGGACTACTATGCTACTGCCATGCTTTGGTTAAGATTTTTAACTTTAAAGCAGAAAAACTCACAACGATTGACAACCACTGAACAGGATTTGCTCATGGCTATCCAGCCCATGACCTTCGCAATCCCGGAGCCTTTACGACTGCAGCTATGCCATATCGGCAACGTTGTAACTAAAACTGGCTCACACCTTTACCCTGTCTTTCCACCACTACCAACCACCGTTATCGAAGGAAACGGAGGTTACTATGGATTGCTACTAGAACCAGCCGAAGGAGTAGACAATACCATCCACAATTTGTACGAAGAGATCCCTTGCTTGGGGGTTCTGTCTGAAGCGGTACGTAATACAATTAGCAACGCTCAGCCTGGACTGAGCTGAGATTGTCTGAGATTGGATGTCTGAGATTGGATCACAAGCTCAAACAGTTATTGAGCGCCCCCAGCTAACCAACCCCAATCAGCGTGGCATTATTAGCGAAATCATGCCAGTTAGTCTGATCTGTGACACGCCATCAACTTATGGAGCAGGAATATTCTTTTGTTCACAGCTTCAGAAGGAACGATTTGGCGACCAAGATAACGCCGATGATTCATGGAGCCTATTCCCAGTCATACCAGTAGACTGGACCGAAAATAGGAACATGCGCAGAGACATCCCATCCTCGTCGCCACTTTATTATGTCGAGAAGTTGTAATAAATAATTATACTCAAATTTATGTTAAGCTTTATTCACCTATTCCTTTTTGACGTAGAGGGTCAGCACTCTTCCCAACCTGACACGTACCAACTTAACATGATTCTTTTATAAATGTAACTATATACAATAAATACATAACAGCTATTATTTTGGGTTTCACAAAGACTATAAATGTTATAATATAAAAGTTATAATAAAATAAAAATTATAATAAAACCTATATTTCTTGTTCTTTTTTGAGTATTTTGCCAGTGGAATAAATGATTTCTTATTGTATGAGATTTAGGAAGATACCGTAGGCAGAAAAATATTAACATTATATTGTTATATTGCATATAGACCCTAGCGATAATCATTTAACCAGGCCGGGACTATCATGTATAGCACACATGAAAAACATGGAATCAGCAAACCCCTTAAAAAGCCCACTTATTGAAAGAATGACATTTAATGATGATGCCTCTGAACTAAATAAATACCTTCCCTTAGTTGGAAATGGTTAAAACTTTGAGTTTATTTAAATCCTTTGAGTTTATTTAAATCGGGAAAGGGTGACAAAGAGGTGAATGATGAATCGGCATACTGGGTGCTTGTATTCTGCTTGGACTATGCTTCGTATAGACAAAAAGCTAAAGAAGTGACAGAAATGACTCTACTCGAATTTGTGTTGATGAAAAATAAGCCAGAAGGTTCATATAACAACCTTGTTAACGCAGCTGCCAACAAACGGCTAAAAAGGATGAGGTTGTGAGCATTGCTGGGGCTGAAAACATGGGAAGATGCATGAATGGAATTAATTATAATTCTGAACAGGCTAAAGATAGGAGAGGTAGAGAGCTCAACCAAGGATTCTCCGACCTTCTTTCAGGAATGAAGTTTTAGCCAAATGATTGAATTGATGGAAGACATGCATGTCATTTGACATGTGCAAATTTAAAAAATAAATAGACAGTAAGAAACAGATTTATTCGGAAAATAAACTTATTTAAAAAAAACAGTAAAAAAGAGTTCACAGTCTGTGGATAGACGAGAAGTAGCCATGGAAAAAAGCAATGATGATCATGGTAGTCAACATAGGGATAACACCACGGCGCTAGTGGTACATCATTTAGAGACAGGTCATGAATTTGACTATGAACAAATTAATATCTTGGACTACGAGGAAAATCAGCGAGATGTATCACATAAAGAAAAATAAATGCGTAAATTATAGAGAAGATACCTTGAAGCTAAGCCAGATTTACAGCAGTCTTATTTTGGAAGAACAAATTGAATAAGAATGAATAGTGGATAGCGACCATTATATTAATTTTGATTATCGAATTGCAATGTTATCTCATTGTTTTATTTGTTTGACATTTTAAATAGTTTTAATTTGGACGTTTGTTGATTGCTATTTTTTACCGCGGCTAGCGAAATTGTTTTTAATTATTGATTGTTGCATGTTGAAAGAGAATTTTTGTGGATAATTTTTGTAAGATCGACTATGGCATTGGAATTGGGTTCTCCTGCTCTTATAATATTTTCTGGAAAATACTTATTGTAATCTAGAGGTAGGAAAGATTAAAATTATTTTGTGCAATTTTATAATAAACATCTTTTAGTCCTGAAGAAGTCGAGAGATACGGCGAAACGTCGACAATAGTAAAACAATAGTTTATGTGCTTCATTTGTCCAATTTACCCATAATTCCACATATCAATTAACATTAGAGCTCTATTTAAAACAGACTTAATATCGCCATAACGCAGACATATTTTCAATTTTATTAATTTAAGAGTGTCTGGTTCAATTAAAATTTTTAAGAGTTTGATGCAAATTGATTCTAAATGCTATACAAGTAACCTGTTAAAGTTAAAAATTCTATGTAATAATTTAAAACGTCTATAAAATTTCTTCAAATTCCCTCTGTGCATTAAATTCTCATTTAATTAATTAAATAAAATAATTTATTATAATATATTACAGTATAGCTATGACTATTATTCCATTATTCGTTAAAGGAAAGTACAAAACTATTTATTTTCGTGATTTTGCTGGTTCAACAGAGGGTTTAACATAACAAATGATGCGCGAAACTCACCGAGTGACGTCATGCGCAAAGACGGACGACAATACGATCGCTTAGTGTCATATCTTTATTTTATTGTATCATGTGTAAGGTCATAACTAGCAGAGATGTTCGATTAATGAATGAAAGGAATCTAGAAGAATTCGAGGTGGAATATCTAAGCAAGCCGTCTAGTAAGGTAAATGAGCTGGAGTCTGTAGACCCATATTCGGATAAAAAAGCAGAACAGCAAGTCGATGAGATTGAAGAAGTTCGAAATACAAGGCAATAAAAGAAAACCGGCAGCTAGATTCATCGAAGAAGTTAACATGATAAAGAAAAATGAAGAAGCAGTCGAACCAAAGTTGTTTCATGAAGCAGTTTCAAGTGAACACAATGGGGATTGAATAAAAGCTATGGAGAAGAACCAAACATGGACATTCTGTAAACTACCAGAAGGAAACCCGCTATAGGATGTAAATAGGTATACAAGATTAAATCGGGCATTGGATGTGGATACTCGACGATTCCAGGCTCGTTTGGTTGCACAATGTTATTCACAGAAATATAGGGAAGATTCATATCAAGTATTTGCAGCAGTATTTAGGCAAACAAATTTTAAAATTTTATTGTCAATTGCTTCAAAAGAAGGTTTGATTGTGCAACATTTAGATGCAAAAACAGCGTTTCGCAATGGAAATTTGTAGGAAACCATGTACCATATGAAGCAGCCATCGGGATTTCTACAAGAAAACAAAGAAAATCACGTTTGTTTATTAAAGAAGAGCATTTACGGCCTTAAGCAGGCAGCAAAGTCCTGGCACGAAACCATAAAATCTACAACAAATTTAATAACTGACAGATTTGTTTGGCCATTGCACATAGGAGTATATGTATAAAAAAACCGGTCAAAAGTCAGAATAAGCAAGTCAGTTAGAAATTCCGTAAAACCAATTTTTCTTTAAGCTAGATAACCGTTCTGTCAGACAACAGTTTTAAAAATTTTCTCCACCCCCTCCTCTTATCGCATAGCACCTAGACAGTTGATTATTTATGTAAATCGTCCGTCTTAGTTAGTAGTGCTTTCGTTCGTGAAATTTGTTTTTTTTTGTTGTGCTTCAGTTATTAAATTTAGAAAAAAAAATTTTCCATGGAAAATGAAGGTACGTACTCTATTTTAAAACAAAATTTTATTAAATTTCTGCTTATATTATATGTTAGCGAACAATGTTCGTTAAGTCATATTTATGTATTTATATTTATCAAAAAATATCAGATAATAGGGTTTTTGTTAATGTGTCGGGTCTTCTCGGGCTATTTTTTTTGTGAATATTAAGTTTAGACTATTGACAATTATATGCTTCCGGAAAATTTTCCGCCTTTTTGTTTTATATTAGTTCAAAGTTAGTGATCCGAAAAGGTTAATTATTTCACCTTATTAATTACTTTTTATTTGTCGTCAGATTCTCCGAAAACTGTCAAAAAATTTACAAGACAATCATTGTCCAATATTCTAAAAGAATTAAAAGTAAAATACCTGGACGAAAAGTTATCGTTAATGGAAGAAAAGCTTGCCAAAATGACTAAATGTCCAGACAACGAGAAAAATGTTTTAAGTCTTGCTTTGAAGTACTTCAAAAGCGATTTTAAGAAAAAATGGATAGCTTCTAGTTATAAAGAAGAACGTTTCTTGAAAGTCAATAAAAAATGGATTACAGCATCAATTGAACTTCCTTACTGGTGTGAAAAACCAACCAAGAAACCAGGACGACCATTTAAAACATTCGAAGAGTTAAGTGACCGCAGTAAACGTCGAAAAACAAAAGATCTACGCGAGCAGATACCCGTGGAAGAGTTGACATACGCAGCAGGCGTAAGTCAGCGCACTTCAGGAAATACCGATGCGTCAAAAATAATAAAAGAGATTACCTCTACGCAAACCAGAGCTACAAAATTTCGTAAAGTGATTACTTCCGCTCAAAAGCAAACAATTGCAAAAAAATATACACCTGAAGAAGCACTGGCAATATTTGTAGAAGGCGACTTCACCAGAAAACAGTGGGAAGTAATACATAATTCGAATAAGCGCTTATATCCTTGTTATTCCCTTATGACAAAAGCTAAAAGGGAATGTTACCCTGATTAGGAATCGATTCAAGTGACTGAAACCTGTTGTGAAATCCAACTTCAAGCGTTACTTGATCATATAGCTTTACATTTGCACAAATATGTCGCAGAGGTTGTGGAAACGTGTTCAGAAGAAGAGAAGAAAAACATGGTGTTAATATCTAAATGGGGCTGTGATGGGTCGCAACAGACACAGTATAAACAAAAATTCCAGGACAGCACTGACAGTGATGCAAATATTTTTCAAAGCTCACTTGTTCCTTTACGATTGGTTGTTAACGACGTTGATGGAAAAGCAAAAAAAATTATATGGCAAAACCCAGTTCCTTCCTCGGTTAGATTCTGCAGACCGATACGTATTCGTTTCATTAATGAATCAAAAGATATGATTCAAGATGAAATAGCGTATGTTGAAAACCAAGCGGCCCACCTTAGAGACACAGACGTGTCTACTTCTAATGGACCAGGAAAAATAAAGCATACTATTATGCTAACTATGATTGATGGGAAAGTCTGCAATGCTGCGACTGATACTGCTTCCACCATGAGATGCTATATGTGCGGACAGACTTCGAAAGATTTTAATAAATTAATTAAAGCAGAAGAAGTCAATGTGGAAGCACTGAAATTTGGACTTTCGATTCTTCATGCTAGAATCCGCTTCTTTGAGTTGCTATTTACATTTAGCCTATAAATTGCCATTAAAAAAGTGGCAAGCGCGATCTGCCGAAGAAAAACTAGTTGTACAAGAAACAAAGAAGAAAATTCAAAAAGCATTTAGAGAAGAAATGGGGCTTCTAGTAGATATTCCTAAAGCTGGATTTGGAAACAGTAACGACGGCAACACGTCAAGAAGATTTTTTTCCGACCCAGAATGCTCCTCTGTTATTACAGGCGTCAATGTAAATTTAATAAGCCGATTTAAAGTAATCCTAGAAGTGATTTCGAGTGGCCACAGCATTGATGTTAATAAATACGATGCCTTTGCATACGAAACTGCAAAAATGTACACAGAATTGTATGGTTGGCATCCCATGTCACCAACTGTACACAAAGTTTTGATGCATGGTGCCAAAGTCATATCTCTCGCAATAGTACCTATTGGCCAGTTATCGGAGGAGGCAGCTGAAGCTCGCAATAAGCACTTCCGACAATACAGGTTAAATTTTGCTCCAAAATTTTCACGTATTGACTGTAATAGAGATATATTAAACAGACTGCTACTAAGTTCAGACCCATATTTAAGTAGTTGTAGACCAAGGCAGCATAAGAAGACCAAGCCATTTTCGCAAGAGGCAGTTAATTTGATGGTCGCAAGCACACCGCCTTTACCTCAAACTGAAAACGATCACACAGATATAGACGAAGACGAAGCTGACAAAGAAGAATATGAAGATGATGATGACTTAACTGTTTAAGTTAAGTCAAGTTAATGGCACATTTTTATATATTTTTTAAATAAACTCCAAATTATGATCAGCTGTTGTGTTTTATTTCATTTCTTACATAAGAAATTCTGACACGTTACAACCGTGAATATGATCGAAACATGTAATTTGGTAATGCTTTTATTCATTTCAATATTTTTTTTAAGCTTTTTTTTTTTATTAAATTTAAATTAACTAAAGCTATTAAAAATTGCTTACATGTTTTTCATTTGTCATTGATTCTAAAGACGGCCCTTAATTTTCCGATTAATCCAATATATTAAATATCAAATCACTAAAAATAACTTCTGTTTATTGTATTTTGATATAAATAATCAATTTTAAAATTTAATGATAATTTAAAATAAATCTCGTGACCGTAAACGCAAGCGCCATTGGTTTGACGTCATACGGCATTGTAATGCTAGCGCGTCTTGTTTACTGTGTGTTTACTCGTAAGAAATTTTACATAATAACGCCGAGATCGTTTTAAAACGATATTATTTTTGGTTGTTTTATTAGTTTGTTTGAGTGTTTGTTATTTCAATCATGACTGAAAGTGGTTTTCTGCAAGCCCACTCTGATAATTTGCCCAAAATTGACGTGTTTACGATGAGTGCATTTTTTGCAAATAATCCTGATTTCGTTAGCGCCGAAATTAGAGGCACAAAAGCAACAAGGTAAGTGAAATTTATTTTAACGTATTGGAGTAAACCAACTGCAATTGATGTTTAGAGATCGGCAAGAGATACTTATGGGGACAACGCGATAAGTTATGTTCAAGTTAAAAGAGAGGGCCCCATTTGCATTGTGAAAGCAAAAATCACACCCGAACACAATGTTCGGAAGAAATCATACAGCGTGCAATTAATTTGCAATGAAAGTACGAATATGATAACTTCAGTGCAATGTGAGGACTGTTCTGCACATTTAGGTAGGTACCTAGATTTTGTAGTTATTTAAAATAACTATACGTAACCATCATACTTCAAATTATTAAAATTTGAATGTGTAGATATGTGAATCTGTAATAACACTAATTAGAATGACAATTATACTTTATTTTAACTATTTAACAATTTGCTATAATAACCTAAAAGAGGCACACGTTATTACCACTTCACCTGCGAAGGGACCTGCCTGTCTAGTCTGGTATTTTAATGCTGGTTGCCTAAGTACCTTCAGTACCAACGATACCAAATTTACATATTTATATTTGAATATTATACGAGTGTATAACAGAATCTGTTTTAATTTTTTAGGAGGATGCAAGCATACTGTAGCCTTCGTGGCATGGTTACACAGACGAAGTGAAGAGCCTTCAAAGACCTCTGTTCAGTGCTATTGGAAAAAGTCGAAACTTGCATCTGTGGGCACATCCATAAAATTCATTACGTGCAAAGAGTTTTCGAAGTCTTACGTAGATCTACCACCTGGAGACGAGACCTTTCTTGCTTCGGTAATCGACCACAGCTGTGAAGTTGGCAGATTGAATACCACTTTAACAAAATATTACAAACAATTTAGTGATACCGAAAAGTTATCAATAAATTATTTGGTTAACGAGTTTGTTACAAATGTAAATGACCACACAAAAGAGAACTTTTTTAATTTTCTTAAGTCAAATATTACAACCATTGCATGTAAACGCGCATTTGAGGCAACAGTTGAACAAACTTTGTGTCCATTGTGGTTTGAGCTGAGATATGCCAGGATTACAGCGTCTAAGGCATACGATGCCGCTCATTGTAAAACGCTGGATGGTACACTCGTAGAAAGTATTCTCGGAGCTTCGAAACTAAAGGATACTGCTCCGATGCAACGTGGTCGATTGTTAGAGGCATCAGTTATAAAGGTAGTAGAGAAGAAGATGAAGATTAAAATAAAAAGTTGTGGTCTATTATTTTCCTTCTCCCGATGGTGAAAGTCAACAGTTCTCAATAGAGATCAAGTATCCATCGTCGGAAAAAACAGTAGCAAACTATGTCACAAATAAGAACAAAATTGCTCAAAAGTATAATGCACAAGTTCAACTACAAATGCATTTTTCAAATAAAAAACAAGCTTTATTGTGTAGCCAGTCCGGATTTTGAAACTTCAAAAAATGTAAATATTTTAACCATTGATTATGATTTAAATTATTGTAATAACTTATTAGAGAAGTGCACAGAATTTTGGTTTAACGCACTATTTCCAATTTTATTTAAAGACTCAAAATAAAATTTATAATAAGTTGATTTTAACATCCTTTATTTATTGAATGTTCTTAACCCTGATGCTGAATGCTATATAGGTCTGTTCGTTTGCTTGCACTGACTAGAACCGAGCAAGTTAGTTCTTTGCTTACTCGCTAAGTAATTAATTTATTTACAATTTTTCATAACTATTAAATAAAAGAAAAATTTCAAATTTGGGTTTTAAATTTTAATTATAAAATCCTGTAAATTAATAATTGCACAGGCAACAATAATTATATTATCAAGTAACGAAATATGATGATTGTCCACACAAGCATGAGGCAGCAACATGCTGAATTCCCTCAATCTTCCAATTACTCTCTCAACATGGATTCGGAGAGCTGCAATCCGCTTTGTAAGTACGTAGTAAGTAGGTAAGTAAGTACCATGGCGTACTTGAGATATTTGTCTGTTTTAAAATTTAAATATAAATTTATAACTGGATCCAATTTACAACTTCTTCTTTGTAAATTATATAATTTTTATATTATTTCACCATCGGCATCAATTATTACTAAGTATAATTGATAAAATTCGTAGTGAATATGTAAAAATAATAACTTTTTTGAACCCTTAGACAAAACGCTGGCGCACGCCTATGACCATCAAAATAAACAGAGTGCGTTTGTTTACATCCCCGCCACCCCTCATCATGTTGAACAGTGGCTTCATAACATTGAATGTTTTTAATAGGGAATGATGCCAGGTCTATAGTTTCTATAGTCTAAGCATAATACCAATATTTATTTAAATTTTTCAGTTTTAAATTATTCGTAGTCGAACGCACATGTTTACAATACTTAGTTTTAAAGACCAATTTAAGGAGTGATTTTTTGTGCAGTTATTTGATATACATACAAAAGTGCCGTAATGCCAAAAACTCGTGAATTAATCGTAGCTGAACGGGCTCAGATTGTTTTATTACCTTCACTAGGTGTAAATCAAGTTCAAATTTCGAAAAAAAATTAATGTTCAAGAAGGGCAGTGCAATATACCTTAAAACGTCACGCAGCTACTGGTTCTTACACAAACCAACCAAAAAGTGGTCGAAAACGTGCAACTTCATCAAGGCAAGACCGATTTTTAGAGATTGTCTTTAAAAGATCGCAAAAAAAATTCAAAAGACCTTGCTAGGGAGTTACACCATATAGATAACGTTAACATTTCTGCACCAACTGTAAGAAGGCGATTGGCTGAAGTAAATTTGCATGGTCGAAGAGCGCGTCGTAAACCGTTATTTTCAGAAAAACAGAGAAAAACGAGGCTTTTGTGGGCAAAAAAATACAAAAATTGGACGGTTGAGGACTGGGGCAAGGTCCTTTGGTCCGATATTGAGGTACGTATTATTTATTGCTAAATTTTTAAATTTTAATGAAAAAAATTATAGGAGCATGCGTTTTCCAAAATTTATGTTACAACAATGGAATATTAATTATTAACCTTATTATTACAGCTTTTTCACCATTCTGGAAACCAGTATGTGCGTAGGAGGCCGGGGGAAGAATTTCATCCCTCTTGCATTATCCCTACTGTTAAGTTTGGGGGTGGTAACATCATGGTATGGGGTTGCATGACTGCTACTGGGGTAAGTGAAATTAAAGTTTGCAAGGGACGGATCAATTCCATTAATTATATCGCCACTTTGGAAGAGGTTTTAGAACCTTCTCTTGTGAGATTATTTTCAGACGAGGACCCCGAATACTTCTTCCAGCAGGATAATGCCCCATGCCATAAATCGAAGAAAAGGATGCGTTGGTTTGAGGAAAATCAAATTCCATTATTAGATTGGCCCCCCCAGTCACCGGACTTATCCCCAATCGAAAATTTATGGCACAGACTGAAGGCAAAGGTGGGCTTGCATAAAACACCTACGAAAGAAGTCCTGTTGATCCTGGCAAGATCGCCAGCAGCGAGTCCAAGTCAACCTCCCGGAACACCACTCAAGGAGCAAGTGAGGAAGAGATATCCAACACGGATCTGAACAGTTATGCAGATAAAATCCGCAAGGAAAAGATGATGAGCAAGTTACAGTATCGGAGGAGAAAGCTATCCACGGATGAAAGCAGAGTAACAGATGGAGGTAGTAGTAGTGACAGTAGTCGCTCCAGCCCATCTCTTGCATCAATAGGAAGAGGAAGAGGCAGGGGAGGCAAGACTCGAAGCAGAGAGACTTTCAGCGAAACAGGTTCGTCTCAGCTCATATAGGTCTACACCAAATGCAACGTGTCATATATCTACCTCACATTATTTAGAAAAAATAAAAACGAGTTCTATTGTATGTTAGAAATATTCCGAGACAACCCGGCAGTTCAAAACTTTTGCAACATTTTGAAAATTAAATTCCTCACAATTTTTTTCTTGGCCGGTGTAACCGGGAATTTTTACCCCAGTGAAATTTTACCCCCCGGTAAAAATTCCCTAGTGAAATTTTACCCCCGGTAAAAATTCCCTAGTGAAATTTTACCCCCTAATCATTTTTTACTGGGGGTAAAATTTCCCTAGAGAATTTTTACCGGGGGGTAAAAAAGTTCAAAATAACCTCAGTGAATTTTTACCCCCTTAAGAAATTTTATAGGTAAATCAGAATTTTTACTAGTGTTTATGTATTAAATTCGATTATATTTTATTCTGAGATGCTAAAATATCTTTCTCAGATTTTGGAAGAATAAAAATAAATAAAAAATAGAATTAATTAGTATTTTTGCCGCCCCTAAAAGACTGCCACCCTAGGCAGCTGCCTTTCTTGCCTAATGGATAAATCGGCCCTGTCAACGACGAAATGTAGTTATACCAACCGCGATATTATAATTATAATTTTTATATAAGGTAAGTGAGACACAAGAAATCGAGATATCAAACCAGAAAAATAATAATCAAGCCAGCATATTTTATATTATTATCAAAATAAATCCTCAAAATCAAAACAAAATGTTTAATCCACGAGAAAGTGATGAATACAGCAACGAAGATAAAGCTGCAATCGCCAAATCATCAAAGTACATCGCTTTGGATTTAAATATGGTTAAGCAATTTTTAACTAACAAAACGTATCCTCAACATATCAAAGGAAAAAATGAAAAGTCTAATTTTCGAAAACAATGTAAACCTTATACAATGGAGAACGAAACTTTATTATACAAAAAGACAATTAAAATTAGTGAAAGAACCACGAGCGGTGATGCAGAACATCGGTGGTTGCCAGTAATAGTAGATTTGGAAGAAAGAAAGAAAATAATATCAATGGTTCACCAAGGTACAGACTCAAGCGTTGAATCGATATCGCTATCATCTCATCGTGGGAGAGACGCTTCAATATCAATTATCGAACGTAGATATTATTGGCAAACTATATACACGGACACGGTAAACTTTATTAAGCATTGCGATATTTGTCAAAAAATAAATCCAGCCGTTTTAAAAGCTGTTCCTGAACTCCGACCAGTGCCAATACCAACAGAAGTTATGAAACAAATTGGAATAGATTTAGCTACACTTCCCGAAGTAGATGGATTTAAATATATCGTTGTAGCAATTGATTACTTTAGTAAGTGGTCCGAAATCAAGGCAATAAAAAATAAAACTGCCGAAGTTGTTGCTCGATTTTTATTTGAACTTGTTTGCAGACATTCGTGTATGTCGATACAAATAAACGACCAAGGTAGGGAATTTGTTAACCAAGTCTCTAATCATCTCCTTATGTTAACGGGAACGCAGCAACGGGTAACGTCTGCATATCACCCGCAAAGCAATGGACTTGTTGAAAGACAAAATAGAACAATTAAAAATAAACTTCTTAAAACACTCTATAAAGAAGAAAATGTAAGCAAATGGCCAGATGTAATTGACGGAGTTCTTTTTGCGCATCGTACCGCACGTCATGAATCCACAAAATTTTCACCTTTTTTCCTGCTATATAACAGAGAGCCAAAACTTCCTGTTGATATTGAAATGGATGGAAGGAAGATGGAGGATATGAACAAAATGGACGAAATGAACGAAATAGACGAAATGAACGAAATTAACCGAATGGAAAATGAGTTATTTGGAATGGACGTTGACGACGTTGAAGTGACAAAAAAAATAGATTATGAAATGGAAGATAATTTATTCAATCAAAATGATTTTGAAAAAAATCTTTCAAAAATGTTAGAAATTCAAAAGTGTGTATTTCACAAGACCGCTGAAAATATAAAGGAAAGTCAAGAAAAACAAAAAACTTCTTATGATAAGCGTCGTGCAAATGCAGTGAAATTTCAAGTTGGAGAATCGGTACTGGTACGAAATTGCAGACGAGATGATCGCAAAGGTGGTTGGACAAAAGCACCCTATACAGGACCGTACGCCATAGAGAAAATTCTGAGCAATGGCAACTGCGTTTTACGGTCGAAAGTGGGAAAATCTTTAAAAAAAGGGTATCCCATCAGTAATTTAAAACATTACCACGACAATGGATCTCAAGAAAAAAATGGCGAAAATGAAGAACATGAATTATCTGTTGAAGAAATTAACTGCATAACGGAAAAATCAAAATTTCGTTTCTGTCCCATAAATAACATTTGGCAAAAACGACTTTGTGAGAAGCTTGGACTTTTATTTGAGAATAATTCCGACTTTGCGAAATCAAAAAACTCGTTGCTCCATTCGCCTTATACAGTTATAGACGTCAAGGCAGACGGTAACTGTTTTTTTAGGTGCATATCTTTATGCATTACCGGAAGTGAAGATCACCACCAGGAAGTACGAAAGATAATTACCGAATTTATGAAAACTCAAAATCAAGAAGTTGATCTGTTTTCTGGTGTTAAGAATTACCTGAATATAACAAAAATGGACGAAAATGCAATTTGGGCAACAGATGTTGAGATGCTTTTCACTGCAGCACTCCTAGGAGCCGATATATATTCCTTTACTCAATTGTCAAAAAATCCAGCGTGGCTAAGGTTTCCAAGTTCAATGCACCTTTCCGATGAACCCAATTATAAAAATCTGGCAATATATTTGAACCATAAAAATTCAAATCATTTTGAAGTGGTAGTTTCGGTAAAAAAAAATGTATAAGAAAATGTAAGTTTTAAATAAATTTTGTGTTAAACTTTTAAATTATCCTATTTCATTGTTCCAATATCTGACTGAGGAAGATACTTTAGCATTTCGCAGTAAAATATTATGGAATTTGATACATAAACAGATATAAAAATTCTTATTTACCTATAAAATTTCTTAAGGGGGTAAAAATTCACTAAGAATATTTTGAGCTTTTTTACCCCCCGGTAAAAATTCCCTAGTGAAATTTTACCCCCTAATCATTTTTTACTGGGGGGTAAAATTTCTCTAGGGAATATTTACCGGGGGTAAAATTTCTCTAGGGAATATTTACCGGGGGTAAAATTTCACTAGGGAATTTTTACCGGGGGGGTAAAATTTCACTAGGGAATTTTTACCCCCGGGGGTAAAATAAAAGGGGGTAAAAATTCCCGGTTACACCGGGTGTAGTGTCTTTATCGTTACGCTTCTAATAAACATTCGTTCCTAGGCGAGTTAAGTTCTACCATTACTTTTTCCGAGAAACATCATAACCACGATCGCACAAGTCATAAAAGAAAAGATTTTTGAAGAATGGTTCAAATTCTCGTTGTTGTAACTTGTAACTTAGTAACAACTAAGTTACAACAGGGACAATCTAAAGAGAAGTTCGAGGAAACATTTTGCGAATATTCGTAAATAACAGTTTCATATTATCTTTTAAAATAACCTTTTTGTTATAATTAATTGAAATTAATCAATGGTATTTATAGGATGTGAACAACCAGACAAAATACCACCAGAAGCTGCAAAAGATGAGATTCTGTATAACATATTAAAGAAATTATAAGTGACACGATTTAGCCCATGCATAACACATTTGACAGTGATGTCTTAGCAGGTATAATGGAAATAATTTGTTTAAGTAAGGTTTATTATTTTATTATTATTAAAATTTACAGGAGTAGATAATACGATTAACTTGGAAGAAATCCCAGTTGAATTCGGCGACGATGAGGTCCACGGTAACTTGGTAAGTTTGAAAAGAACATATTATACATAAATAAAAGGCACTATTACATTTTGAATTTTGAAACAAGTGAACATTGTTGTTAAAACAATCACCTTATACTAAAGCTCGAAGCCTAAAATCGAAAAAACCGACTGAAAAAGTTAAAGGCTGTCGAAAGGGGCGGCGCAGCCGCCCGCCCGATGTCTCGAACAATCTACAAAAAAATCCCGCTCGGTGTGGGCTAGGTTAAGTTACGTTATATTACCGATCGATGCCGCAATTTTGATTTTAAATTATTGATTTTTGTGCGATTTTCGATAAAACACGTTCAATTTAATTATCGTAGCCGGTCGTATCTCTTTCTCGAACACGTAAACCGAGTTAGACGGAAAACGTGTAGCGTCGCAGTACGCCTCGAAATCGTAAGCAAAGTCACTTAGTCACGCCCACGTAATATTCGAGTTAATTAATTAGACATTTCCGACGACTTTTAAAGTTTTTTAAATAAAATCTATTTGATATTGTATTTTCGCTTTTATAATTGAAGAAAACTGGAATTTAATTTAAAACGTGAACCACTTTAACTTTAGTTTTACAGTTTAAAGTTACTTTAGTTTACTTATGTGCGTTAAATGAGAGGTACCCTCGTGATTTTCCCAAAATTCTATCGTTTTTGCATTTTCGAGACGATTACGGACCACCGATGGATTTATTTATAACTACTTTAAAAGGGTGAGCCATTTATATCCTTTCAAAATGTATCCATTCGATACAAACTTGAAGGTTGGGTAAGCCAATTATAAATTTTCATTAAATTGTTTCGTTTGTATCGTTTATTTGTTTTAGGTCGCCAAGTTCTTTAAAAGTTCAAATATTATTTTATTGTAGTGCAATTAATTAATCTAATAAATTTACTCGATAAGTGTAACATAAATAAATAAAACCAATGGATAAAATGTTGTAGCACCGGTCTGAACTTTGTGTTCTTAATTATTTGTGAATTACAACAATACCGCCTTTTCTTTACCCGTATTAAAAATGTGTCCCACCAAATCCCTTATGTAATTTGATTTTAATGTTATTTATAATTATAAGGCAGGTTTTAAGAGTCCCGGAAGCTACAGGTGTTGTACCGTCGGTGTCCACAGAAGTTATACCTTTGCTGTCGGAGACTACAAAAGTTATACAGTCAGTGTCCAACTTTGAAGGCAGTAGAAAACGGAAGGCGACACAGCAATTGCATCAGCAAATACAATTACAAAAAAAGCAAAATATGCTAATCGTTCCAACGCATTTGAAGAATTGGCAGAAGCAAAAAAAAATTATGTTATATTGTTACATTCCAACGAATGTTGCTTGTGGTGGCACAGTCATGCATGCACACGCATGCAGGACAATGTCACTGCAGCTACATTCCATGGCATTACTTGGCCATTGGAAATTAATTTGGAAATCCAGGAACTTAAGGATAATGTTTCCGGTTAATAACAAAAAAAGCAAATGCTGAGCGTTGTTAAGGTTTTTTTGTTATTAGCTGGAACAAAGGAGTTGAACCGAGTCCGCCAAAGGAACAACACGTTTCCAATATTGTATTCCATAATATTCCAATAATATTGTATCAATTTTAAATTTGTATTATAAATCGTTCCTGTTCATTTTTATTTATATTATTCAGAGAATAAAAAGTTTTGTAATAGAAACTAAATTATTGTTTAAACATCCTAACAAGCTCAAACCCTGAAAGAGACCGCAGAAATAGAAAAAGAATTAACAATGTAAAAATTAATAAATGAAAAATTAAAAACAGAATTATTCATTAAACAATTATTATAAAAAAAATTGTATTATTTATTTACAAATATTTTTTTCTTTTATAAGGTTCCAAAATAATCTGTTAAATTTCTCCGGGTGACATCATTGTTATGTTGTTGGTGATTATCAGCATAATGTTGTATGTTATTATTAATAATTTCATCCCGTAGAATGTTTATTGCTGGATCATCCGGGGCAAAAGGTTCTGCAGCAAGTCTTGCTTTATTATGCAAAACCGCAAATAGTTGCGCTACTATCACAGGAAGAACATTTCTCTGTTGAATGTTTTATTGAAACTGTCAACATTTTCTTTACTTCTTTGCAAGAAATGCGCATGCATTTAATCAAACCGTGATTAAACTCAACTAATCGCCCAAAATCGGTCGATTAGTTTGAAGGCTGTTTAACCATGATTAAACTGCTTTAACCATGATTAAATAGATGGTGGAACGCTCTTTTTTATTTAACCATGATGAACTCCAACTAACTGTGATTAAAGGATTTAACCAGAGTTGGTGGAACCGGCCCTAAGGATTACAACCCTCCACTGGCCAGGTAATAGCCCTGACTTAAACCCCATAGAGAATCTTTGAAAAATTATGGGCAATACGTTGCATTGTTACAAACCAAAGAATGTTACTGAGTTGGAAAACACCATTAAAAAAGTATGATGGTATGACGAAATTAAATCGGATGTCTTGCGGCGACTAATTGAATCGATGCCGCAACGCATAGAAGCGGTCATAAAAGCCAAAGGAGGTCCTACCAAATACTAAAATAATTATTTTCTTAAGCTCTTGTAGTTCGAAATGTGATAAAAATTTTTGTAGTATTATTTTGTTGTACTAATTTTGGTTTAAAATAATTTTTTTAAATAAAATATTTTATTTCTAGAAAACCGAGTAGAAAACGTTATATTTCTTTTTGTCTTGAAAATAAAAAATTAATATTTGAATTTTGTTTATCAATAATAAAATTGTCATTGCTTAACCATTTTTAGTTAGTTACCATCATAAAAGTTGTTTTTAAAAAGTAGTTTTGTAAATAAATAAGAAAAATCAAATTATTTTTAATGGTGCGATTTCAATGCTCGCTACTGTAAGTTTAAAAATAATTCCGAACCAAAAAAGATTTTCGAAAATCTAGAGCTTTTACGAGATTTTAAAATTAGGCGATATTATTTCAAGGGTGACCATTATATTAAAACAATTATATTAAGATCATTATATTAAAAAAAAGTTTTTTGGCGCAGTTGTATATATTAGATCGATTTATGGTAATGGAGATAATGGGTGGTCTGGGGGGAGATGGGGAATGCTTTGGCTGTGTAAGCGCGGGGGTCGGCTTGTTCGGCGCGTGTGCCTTTTGGGCTAAAATGTGTTTGATTTGTTTATCTTTTTATAATTTGTTTATTTAGGAGTAAGCGGAAGAACAGATGATCATATTATTGATCGATCTGAGTCTTACTCCTTTTGGTCACCTCAATTATGTATGTCGGGTTAAAAATGTAATATTATGTAAATTACTTGTACAGGTGATCAATAAATGCATATTGTTATTATTATTATTATTATATCGATCAGTTTCTTGGAGGGTAAAACTAAAATCAACCCAATAAAAGGTTTAACGATTCCTAGACCAGAACTATGCAGTGCGTTAATTCTTGCATAATAAATAAAATCAGAGACGCATTAAACTTGTCGATAAACGAAATATTTCTATGGTCCGATTCATCGGTACTTCTATCGTGGTTAAACTGTGATGTTACAAAACTAAGTAATTTTGTTGGAAATCGATTTTGTGAAATAATCGAGTTATCCAAAAATTGTACTTGGCAACATGTAGGTTCAAAAAATAACATCGTCGATATTATTTCGCGCGGTTTAGATCCGTTTCAATTAAAAAATAGCGACCAATGGTTTCGAGGTCCTGATTGGCTTCATCAAAGCGAATTGTGTTGGCCTAAATCAAAAATTAGTAACAGGGATCTTATGGGTGATGAAGAAAGAAAGCGGTTAAAAAGGTTGTAATAAACATCACACGGCGAGAAACCAATGATTTATTTGAGCGATTTTCTAACTTTGGAATATTACTACGGTTTATTGCAATAACCAAGCGGTGGTTTTATAACTCAAAAAATAAAAGGACTAAGCGATTAGGTAAGCTTTCTTTAAATCTAATTTGTAATTTACATTGTTTTAGTAGTAACGTTTTGGAATTTTCTGAATTGTCGACTACTAATGTAAAGTGTTACTGAAACATGAAGTCAACTTCTGACAAGTATGCACCAGTTCCGTTATCAAATATAGGTTGTTTTAAAAAGAACTCATTAAATTTAACACCTTTAACCGACGATCAAAAGGCAAGTCTTTTTGCAAGATTTATTATTGCCAAAATCTGCTCTAGCAAAACACAGGTAATACATACACTGCACATAAACAGTAAAATTAATTTATTTTATTAAATTATTATTAGAAATAAACGTTTAAATAAAAGTCTCGTCACACGACCACTCGAGGACAAAAATGTCAATCAGCGGCAGGATTGCATGATTTTAATAGAAAATTGTTCTAAACCAAATCAAATAGATCAATTTTGCCGTCACCGTTTTTTGCACACGACTGTTGTAAATTAACATATACCTAATGATTTATTTACAAACATTTTAAACATAGAAAGAATTTTGTGTGGTATCGAAAGACAATTTGGTATAACTGCATTTAAATATTTTTGGCCAAAATCATTTCAAAATAAATATACCAAGCATGGAAAGCTGTATGAAGGTGCAGCAAGAACCTTATACAACAAAAAACATACGGACTGCAAAATTTTGAAAACAGGATTTATTGTAAATAATAAGCAACCTTGGATCGGGTACTCTCCCGATGGTGTAGTATACATTTTACAATTTTACATTTGCTACCACCCACCAAAAATTTAGTTCCAGTTACCACTTCAAGTAGTTCAAGCGCTCTCTCAACTTCACTTACAATTACGGAAGTACAATAGAAATCAGTATCACGTGTTAATTGTTATTCGTATAATTTGTAATTATTACAATTCGTATACCCCACAAAATCTACAGCCAATCTTTATAATCATACCAATATTTAAGAAAACCCTAAAATTGCACAAACACATTTTAGAACCAAAATGTTTTTCTGCGATTATTAATAATTATAACCACCTCATTTAAATCTTTTAAATTTTACACAAAATATGATTTATAGCTTACCTCATTACTATCCTGCTGAGAATCTATAGAATATCTTCTTTAATGCCAATGGAATGGTGTAAATCTTCCAAATGGATTTACATGCTCGCCATTTCACCTGATGTAAATTCATCATCCGAATATTCACCACTGGAAGCTCGTAAACCATTGATACTTTCTTCAAATTTATTAAACCAACATTATCAACCTGTCCATACTGGAAGCAGGAATTCACCAACTTGTATAATAAACTTTGAGGTTAGGTTAAAGTTCAGGTAGCAATTTCTGCAAAATGCAAACAATTAATATAAAGAATACAAATATATGGAATTAATCAAAATAAATCAACACGTTAGTGACTTACAAATTACACTGGTATGTAGCATAAATAATAAAAAAATGTAATTTGATATTGAAGCTGTTGTGTGACCACGATTGAAGCGACGCGTTTTGGCGATGTCGAAACTAAAAATGAAAAATCCAGTGGCAGCGTTAGATTTTTTTATAAATCTCTTGACGTATGAAAATAAAATTTATTTATAAGTCGACAAAAAAAGAAGAATATTTTAAACTGCCGACACGTGTAATTGGTAAATTAGCTGTCAAGTTATTAAAGTTTGACTTAAAATCGGGACTTACAATCAAGCTACGCTTTTGCGATTTTTAAAATCCCCTTAATTCTCGAGTTATTTCCATGGCAATCATATTTGAGTCAACAAAAATTTTATGTTATTTATACTAGATTACTTACGGTAGAAAGGCTACGACCACCAGGATTACTTCACTCCAGACTATGACATGACTGCCTACCTAATCTTTGAGCTCTTGGCATATACCCCTTCGTGGCAGTGTTGCCAATTTTTATTCCAAACTGGTCGCCCATACTGAGAACAGATGTCGCCCAATGTCGCCAATGCACCGTTATGAAATTTTCACTTATCGGAGGGGGGTGGCAAGCGCCGCAGACTTTTTTTTTAATAATAAAATTGATGATAAGCAAAAAAAGAAAAACTACTGATATAAGGAACATTTTTATTAAAAATTATAACTCCTGCTGAATTTCTTAAAAAATTTTAATTATTGTATCATCATCTGCATCAGCAGCAGCTTGACCTTCACCAACGATAAATTTTCTGTTATTGTACATAACAGAAGTATTGAATCGCTGATACATTGATTTTGTAACATGAAAATTAGCACAACAAAAGCCTTTGCCGTATACAAAGGTATACGTTGGTAAGTTTGGTATACCTGCACGAACTTCGTGCAGCCATACCAACCTTCAGATATTAACTGTGTCCAATCCTGGTCCGCCCTTCCTAATCCGTACCATGGTACTATTATCCACCTACCAGCTACCTGATAGGTTAACTTGGAAGAAACAGGAGTACTTGGTTCTCCAGTTCTTAGAAGACTCTGGACATAAATTTTTCTTCGGGCAAACCGCCGACGACGGCCCCCTTCAAAGCGGCCATCAGGGGTATCCAACCCGAAATCCCAACAGATCTAATTAAAGCTAACCTCCTGGCACAAGGCTTACAACATCAGTTGCGGGGAATTTACCGCGGCTGTGACCGTAGACCGCTCCCACTATTATGGTGACCATGGCCAAAACTCAAGCAGGAAAACCAATTTTCGACGTGGAAAAAATTGGAGGTATTGACGTATGAATAGAGTCTCCACACGAGAAAAGAAAGATAAGTCTGTGCCACCGATACCAGCCGCTCGGACACGTCCAGAGCTGCTAAAGGTCCATCCCGAAATGCGTAGGAGCACACATCATTGCCAGCTGCACAAAAACTGGGGGGACTATCCAGATGCGCAAACTGCGGTCGCCTTTACTCAGCCAGCTACTAAGGATGCCCAAGGTTTCCAAAGCCAATAAGACTGATAAATAACAGGTCGCAAGAATCCGCTTCCAACTTCCCAGGTCGAATATGAAAATATCATACGCCCAACGAGCAGCCCGAAGGCAACCAACCAAGGAATCGTCCCAATCAAACTCAAACTCAGCAAGACCGTCCCAACAAACGACAACGAAAATTCAGATCACCGGCGACGAATTCGACGTCGTCATGAAATACCAACAAATCAACTAAGAAGTTATTCCAAACCAACCCAAATCACACTAACCGCACCAATGAAGTCCAGAAGTAACCTCCTAACAGGAGTAATGTTTGTATACATATGTGTATCGTTCTGTTAAGATAAATATCAGGTTTTGCGTTTATTCATTGGAGTGTACTGCTTGGTGACAATCTCACTTCCCGGTCTTGATCGCTCTCTAGCAGCATTCACATAGGGTATTGTATTTGGATGGTAGAATATGTAAGAGTTACAAAGCATGGGCACAAGTGGAAGCGTTCAGATAGACTTAATTTCTTGCACGGTGGAAGAAGCGGTGTAACGGCCTGTGGAAAAGTTACCAAACTTTAAACTTTTACAATACACGGTGCAAGAATTTTTACAAGCGCCAATCGGCAGCGTCGAAGGGCGGTGCTTGTGACTGTCAGTTTATATATTTTGTAACATAACCTAATTCTGTTTTGGTTTCGTAAATAATTTAAATAAATTCAATCCGGAAATACTTGAGACGATTTTTTTAAAACGCTAATTTACTGTGCGTGTAGCATGGACCCCTTTGAAGATGATGAAATTAATATTCGACGTAAGCTATTTTTACGTAAGCTGTTGGTTTTACACCAGCTTTTAAGTTTATGTGAATGGTATGTTGACCTTGTGCAAGAATCTGTTGCAATAATTCTACCATCCACCTACCATGCCCCTGCAATGCCCTATGTGAATGCAGCTTCTGTCATTCTCTTTTCTATTCTAAACTCAAACCAAATCAATTAATTTCAATTCACTTTCTCGTACATTAACTATCAGACGACATATTCGATCAAAATCATCATTTCTCATTTATTCATCAGTAAACCAGTTTTGTTTCTTACTCTGCTCCCGAATCCACAACCTTCCACTTCCTCTTTATTCTTCCAAATACCCCTCCTCCCATTTCCTTGAATCATAACAGCCAGGCTCTATGCCATCTTGGGTTCAGTAATCCTTCAAAATTACCCACGCCAGTTCCTTCCTTCATCAGACATAGGAGATTAAGACAGCACGCTCCATTTATGTTTTGCTTTTGAAAATTTATCATTATTTCAGACGAACAATTTGGATTCTGATCATACATAAATAAAGTAGTTCGCCCCACGCAGCACATCACAGAGCATTGGAACAAAAAGCAGGCCACCAATGCATTCTTTTTCGATATTGCCAAGGCATTCAATACGCCTTGACTGATACAAGGGTCAGCTTTACAAATTGTTTCATGCAGGTATACCAGAATCCTTGCTTAATACAGTCGAACTCGATTGATGTGCAGTTCAATTGGCCTACTCTGGAATAGCTGTTGATCCGATAAACTCAGCGTGACGAACACTTTCAAATTATATAATAGTATGGATAACCACATCGGCACTTTTTGCAGGGGCCGACTAAATCAAATAAATTTTCGATGACCTGTGCAGAATTTCGGGTGGTATGGCAGCTATGGTGGCTCATAAGCTAGTTGGCTAGTTCTAAGTTCACCAAGAATCTTCTGGAAGAAAATCTAATGGAGTTAAATCACAAGATCTTGGTTATCAGTTGTTGGGATCATTTCGTAAAATTACAGATTCACCGAATTGTCTGGACAATAACTGAATTATCTAGGCAATAGCTCCGTGGTAACGCCTGCTGTATGGAAAGTTGCACCGTCTAACTGCAAATAAATATTGTTCGCATCGATTCCATCAATAAAAAAAAAAACGCCAGATAGTTATCCTGGACAAGCCCAACTCTTGATAACGGCGCGAATATTGCAATGCAAATATGGCTAGGTACTGTCAAAATCCTATCGTCCCTACTGGGACACCCTTTACAAAAGAAATACCTGTTTGGTTAGATCACAGAATGCAACCGAATGAATGATTTATTGGGGTTCGCACATGGATGATTAACCCCACACATACCTATTTATGATCAAAAGATATTTTATATAGACTTTAATTTCATTAAACTTATACAATATTTTAATCAAAAATAAGACTCATAAAATTTGTTGCGGCCACATCAACCAACACGCTAGAAAATACAAATTTTATAAAATAACAAATCGTCGGCTTGGAGCAAAAACAAGATAACTCCATTTTTGGACAAAATGAGTTATCTACACGATTGGATACGAATCATACTCAACTACGTTCTGGCAAAATCAGATAATTGTACTAACACTAATAAAATTTTTATTAAGATATTTAGTTTTGAATTTGTATACTTTTACATTGTCAACTCAACATTCAAGTCGCATTATCTCAAAACTATCATTTTGGAGTTATCTTGTTTTTGCTCCAAGCCGACGAAATATAACATTTTTTCAATTAATATACTATATGGTACTTATTAAATAACAATAAGAACATTTTTATGATTGTAAATTTTACACATGCGATTTCTCGCTCGTATGCGTTAGTAAATGACGTTTTAAGTGCGCTTTTACTGAACAATTATAATCGCAAATGCTACACTTGTGCGGTTTATCGTCTGTATGAACAAATAAATGTTTTTTTAAACCTTCCTTTCGAGAACATTTATAATCGCAAATGTTACATTCATATGGTTTCTCACCAGTGTGAGTTAGTAAATGACGTTTTAACAGTGTTTTTAATGAACACTTATAATCACAAATGTTACACTCAAACGGTTTTTCGCCCGTATGAGTTAGTAAATGTTGTCTTAAATATCCTTTTATTGAACATTTGTAATCGCAAATATTACACTCAAACGGTTTCTCGTTCGTATGAGTTAGTAAATGACGCGTTAACACTGTTTTTAATGAACATTTATAATCGCAAATGTTACACTCAAACGGTTTCTCGCCCGTATGAGTTAGTAAATGACGCTTTAAATGATCTTTTCGAGAACATTTATAATCGCAATAGTTACACTCTATTGGTTTCTCGTTCGTATGAGTTAGTAAATGTTTTTCTAAATGTTCTTTTCGTGAACATTTATAATCGCAACTGAAACACTCGAATTTTTTCTCGGCCGTATGAGTTAACGAATGACGTTGCAAATGTCCTTTTCGTAAACATTTATAATCGCAAATGTCACACTCAAACGGTTTATCGCTGGTATGAGTTTGTACATGTTTTTTTAAATGTTCTTTCTGATAACTTTTATAATTGCAAACAGTACACTCAAACCGTTTCACGCCCGTGTGAGTTAGTAAATGCTGTTTTAAATATTCCTTTCGTGCACATTTATAATCGCAAAAGTTACACCCAATCGGTTTCTCCCCCGTATGAGTTAGTAAATGTCGTTTTAAACGTGAATTTACCAAACATTTATAATCGCAAATGTCACATTCGATAAATTTTCTGTCAGTATGAATTTGCAAAGAGATCTTACAATCCTGATCCACTTGAGATCCGCTCCAAGTTTCGTCTTTAATGTCGATGGAATAACGCAAATCTTCTGATTTGATTTCCATTTCTTCTTCCGCTTTAATTGGAAAGTAACTTTTCGAATGACTTTTCTGTAACAAATGTAATATCAGTAAGTGATGTTATTATCACATTTGGAAATTATTATTTAACATTTGAACAGTTCACCACAGTACGAGTTCTTAGTTTCCGTTTAGTCGAGATTTATATTTACAATCTGACATTTAACCACGGTACATGGTATGAATTTTTAAACATAATTTTCCCAAACCTCTTTCTAATGTACATTTTACCTTAAATACAAATTATAGTTTACCTCGTTAATATCCTGGTGATATTCTGAAATGGAAGTATCTTCTTTAATATCAAGGGAATTGTGCACATATTCTGATTTAATTTCCATATTCTTAATTTCGTCTGCTGTTATTTTTTCATCGTTATATCTACTACTGGAAGCTTGCAAGGCACTGTTACTTTCTTCCAATTTATTACACTTTCTCAAAAGACTCCCGTCCATACTGGCAGTAGAACTTCAACAAAACTTGTAATGTAGAATAAATTTTGAGGTTAGGTTGAAGTTTAAACTACAAATTCTGCAAAACCTATACAATTAATATTAAGAATACAAATATTATAGAATTAATCACGATAAATTAATATGTTAGCAACTTCGTAATAAATTTTCTATGTAATATAAATTCGATGATGATCAGTAATGAAAACCCAGTGGTGGCGCCATAGATTAAAGAATATATAGTAGTAATCATGGTACTGTATAATAGTACCATGGTAGTAATAGATACTCAACTCCCACCTATTTTTAAAACCAAGTAATAGTTTATACCATCGACACTAGAAGCGCTGTTAATCGTGCAATAAAATCGGCGGGAATTCAAATGAATACGTATTCGAGTTAATAAATTTTGTTGTAAATATTAATGAAAATTTTTCCAGTATAATTTGTTCTACAAAATTATAACTGGGAAATATCCATTAATATTTACAATTTTCAATAATACTCGTAAAAGCTTTTAGCTTACCTAACTTAAATTAATTGTACATAATTGAAGACATAAGAAAAATATGTAGTACTATATTTTGTTTCTATTTTACATTTCATTTTATATTTTGTTCTATTAAACAAGTTGTTTTGTTTGATTGATTTTTTTCTTCGATGCCTTATGTTTTAAATAAACAATTTGAGCTTCTTTTTTGATAGGATAGTTTAATACCAATCTTCTATTGTCGACCCCCTTTAAAATTTTGTTAACATTTTTTATCCACATATGGATATAAAAATATGGATGTAAAAAATTACAAACATATCGGTAAACATATGCAACAAGTCATATCGTTTATTGGTATCAAGATATGTAAATACGATACCAAATTGGCTTTAACATTTCCATTACTGCAAACTTTTCGAAGAAAGTAATGAAGCACATCATTGCATTTCCTATAAAGTTTAAAAAAATTAGTATTCGGCCTAGTCAAAGCTTTCGGACTGTAAGCTCTAGCTTCTAAAATAGGAAAAACCTCATCTTCTGATGATTTTAGGAAATCCCGTTTACAATTGGGGCATGCACCAATTTTTTTAAAAATTTTTCTAGCCATATACCCTGCAAGGTATGGGTGAGCATTTGCAACATTGCTATCTGAACTAAATTCAAAATCGGGATGTGGTGGAATAGGCATCAAATTCACGGTAACTTCTTCGTTATCGGACTCAGATTTTTATGTTAAAAAGTCTTTTAATGCACTTAACGACCCCACACTGTCATCCTTTTCACATCTGCAAACCATAGTAATTAAATAATTAGCACACGAAATATATAATTAATACACGAATTTTCTTAATTTTGACAAATTAACTTCAAATTTGTTTGCGCATGTCAAATAGTAACATTAATAAATGCAGCGCCACCTGAAATTGAATTAATTTCAAATTTGTTTGCGCATGTCAACATTATACAGTGACTTTGAAAGTTACTGTACGACATTAGTCAAAGCAGCGCCATCCCTAAACGATGTTACAAATTACACCCCCCGCACGGATCGTGGTACTACCCCTCTCGCCAGGAGTTATTTATCTATACTATAGTATACTCTTTAATCTGTGGGTGGCGCCAAGGGTTTAGACTGCATAAGTTCTGACGTCACAAAATGGCCGCCTGGGTGCATACAGGTATTTGTTTACATGTACTTTCCATAAGATTTACATGAAAGTGCAGAGCCGATTTATCCATTAGGCAAGAAAGGCAGCTGCCTAGGGCGGCAGTCTTTTAGGAGCGGCAAAAATACTAATTAATTCAAATAACAAAACATAAATAGAAACTTGATTGTAAATTGTACTTATTTAAAAATCATATTAAATTATGTAGAAAACATAAACAATTTCTAAGTGCCGCATAGTAATGCAAAAAAATAAAGAATAAAAAACTGTCTGCTATTTAAGTAAATAAATTTGTTCTCAGAGTTTATATTTATTTTGCTAATAAAAAAATATTATGCTGTTATAAGTTCAAATTTTAATTTTAAGGGGGCGGAAATAAAATATGCCCAGAGTACTCACATGCCTTAAAGCGGCCCTGTGAAAGTGTATTAGTGACAAGTTGATTAACAATTTTCGAAGTGTTTCTGGGTGAAATTAGTTTAATTCAAACATCAGAAAGCAGTATGTCCAGTGCACGGATTTAATAATAGTTAGGGGAGAGTCTTGTAGTACCGGCCGGCATCCTGTTGATCAGAATATAGCTCGATACGATAAATAAAAAAAGTGTATATAATAGTTAATGGTCTTCGACCTTGTTTCTAACCTTCATTTATTGATATTCCGTTACAAATTATTATACTACCATGGTACCATTATATTATAATGTATACTACTACTACACACGTTGGTTACTTCAGCTCTACCAACTTAAAGCCAAAGTTCACCCCTTCCTTTGATACACAGAGGCGTCATCTATTGTCAACACATCCAGTACCGGCCAATTGCAATATTCGATATTGTGTATCAGATAGCTCTAAAACAGTTGTCTAATGCTAGCCACTCACGCTACGGTTTACCGGAGAGGTCTGCCTGTTCAGGTTTACCTGAACAGGTAGACCGGAGATGTATGGCAATGGACCTGTGCAGTTTTCTTTACCTGTACAGGCGACCGGAGCAAATTCGAAAAACAATATTTTTGATCGACCTGTATACCTGTGTACCTGTATACCTGTGCGTGTGTGCATGTACTCCGGTCGTTTGCTCAGTTGTTTTCTAGTATTTGTCCTGGACGGTCGTCGCATCGTATTGCAACGTTTTTAGCACGTTTTCAACACCCGCAAAAATGGCGCCATCAGATACAACCAAAAAAGTTTTGGAAGAAAGAGCTCCGGTACACCGGACGTCCCCATTCACGCTACCGACCTGTTCAGGCAAACCTGTACAGGTAACATCTCCGGTAGACCGTAGCGTGAGTGGCGTACATTAGAGTAAGTAAAACATGCTGAAAAGTATATGTCTCGCACGACGTCGACTTGACGCGATTGGTTTACTCTCAGTGATAAGATTTCTATTGCAGTTAGTGAACGCATGTGTTTCAATTAATTTTTGTGATTGATTGGAGGAGTCCAGAGGACAAATTTTAAATAAGTCAAACATGGTATGTATTTATTTATATATATATAGCTATCATAAAATGCTTTGTAATTCAAACTTGGTGAGAACAGTTTTGGCTACGCTCGAATTTAATAATATAATCCGTTTCCTACAGTACCGGCCACAAAATTGTCCTACAGTATCGGCGCCACTATTTTAATTATTGTAATTTGTTTATAGGTGCACAAAAATGATCCAAACCTACAACTTCAACTTCTGGACAGTCAAATCTGACAATTGTGACTACAACTGACATCCATCTATCTGAAGACAATATTAAAGCAATAATTGCAGAGTTGTCACCAGTTCCTAATGCTTCGAACAGAAGAGTTATTGTACGACGACGTCGCGTCGTAAAGCTGAAAAAAGTGAAATATACACAAGTTCTTCATATAAAAAGATCTTGGAACAAAAAAGAGCAAATAAGAGTGTCGAATGAGCTAAGGAAGGTAAGAGTTTGCTCTCAAGACAAGATATCAGTAAGAACGGCAAGAGTTTGGTTTCAGGAAAAGATGTCAGCAAAAGAGGAAAAAGTTTGGTTTTAGGAAAAGACGTCATCAAGAATAGCAAAAGAAAAAGAAAATCAGAGTTCTCAGAATGAAACAATTTGAACCTTCTGCCTTGAATCTCGTGAAGAGGATTGGATACAATGTGGAAACTGTAAAAGTTGGGTCGACGAGGCTTGTTCAAACCTATTAGAGCTGTCAAATCAATTAATTGCGATTATTGCATTGTATAAATATTTATATTTTTGCTGGCCGGTACTGGAGGCTAATATTTTTATGGCTAAATTTTCATTGCTTTAAAATTTTACAAATAAAGTTGTTTTTTTCTAAAAATATCTATATTTTATTATTCTTAGTTAAAGTGCATAAGTTCCTTTACGCACATTTCAGCAGGTATTAAACATGTAACCTAAGGCATTTTCATTTTATTCTAAATAAACCTTAAGGTGTCGGTACTGCAGGACTCTCCCCCACTATTATTAAATCCGTGATTTTACCGCTCTTTTCTGGTTTTGCGTTGCTCGATCGAAAAGTGTTTACTGATTACTGTGTTATTTTTGTGAAATTGTTTCGTTTCATATAATAATAATTATAACATTCAACAGCTATATTAATTGCTAACTTATTATTTTATTTGTCATATTATTTATCATTTCTTATGTTGTAGGTTATATTTTAATTCTAGGTTTTGAGTATTTAAAGTGTGGTCCTGTTTAACTTTATTTACCTGATAGTCTACCTGATGATCTAGTTATGGAGAGGTAATCGATAGATTTAATTATTATTTATGTAGTAAATTGTAACGATATTGTTATTTTAATGCTACTTGCCCACATTGCTCGAAAACATTTTTTAATGGTTCTGGAAGAAATCGACACATACGGAAAGTGCATTTACTTGTAGTCGAGAATACGAATCAAAAGACAAATCATATTTTTTGTCCACTTTGTTTAGATGATTCCAAAGCTAATTTTGCAAAATATATTTTATTAAACCAGCACATTACAGATGTCCATAATATAAAAATAAAAGAAGAAAAGTTAAGTTTTCCAAACCACGAAGCATTTGAAAGTTGGAGGGCACAAGAGGAACGAAATGTAAATTACGCTAATAAGCCATCAGTAAACTGTACTGATAAAAAGATCGTTTACTACAATTGCAATCAAAGTAATTCATATGGTAGGTTCTCATAGGACAAAATTGTTTGATTAATAAAGTATTGTTTCATTTAAGGATATCAGAGCACTGCGACAAAGCGAATGGTGAAAAAAGGTGGTAGTATTAAAATCGATGGCGTTTGTCCATCTAGAATTATAGCTCATTTTAATAATAATGGTAACTTGAATCTTTTTGAATTACATTTATATTTTATACCTACTCGTAATTTGTATCAACTACATATTATAATTATTTCTAGGTCAAGTTGAAGTTAATTTTGTTGAAACCCATGTTGGACATACTTCTAGTTTTAGAAGTCAACGTTTAACGATTACACAGAGAAGAACTTGCTAATAAATTAAAAGCTGGCATACCGAAAAAAAGAATCATTCAATATGCAAGAGAAATAAAGGGAACAGAATTGGAAAGAATTAATTTTTTGAACAACCAAGATTTAGCAAACATAAGTGCTCAATATCCCCATAAGTGCAATAAATATAGCCGTATCGATAAAAGTGGAAGAATGAAATTCTGGTGACAAAGCCGTGTTACGCCTATGGTTAATTATTTGCGAAGCTAGCATTAAGCATTTTATATAAAGCGAGGAACCTTGAGCATTTCCGTTTGTGGAAAAAGTAAATTGGTTACCATCAGCATGTCTACGGGCCTGATAGTTAACTTGTGAGGGTGGAAAGGGATAGTAAGGCAGTACCGAAGTAATCACCACATAAGACGGACGCGACGATTCGGTACTCCGGTTATTAAATTCATTTCAAATCTGGAGAGGTTTTTAAGATCCGATAATGCGTTGTAGTCGCGGCGGAGTGATGATAAATTGATTGTGTCATGGTGATGTTAAGTCACGTAATCAAAATACAGGAGATCAAGTATAATTGGGAATAATGAAGTATTATTGATGAATCGATAGCGATTGGGTGGAGTAATCGAGTTTGTTAAGCTAATGGAAGTACTGATTTGGTGATTAACAAAATGGGTCAGATTTCGTAAATTCAAGAATATCACAATTTTCTTAGGAAAAAGGATTCCGAAAGTATTATCCGCTTGGTCGTTTGTACGAGTTTCGATATATGACGGCGACGGGTTCATCTTTAGCGTTTAGGCTGGCAGGCAAATATTGGTAGCAGTCCCACTTCATTAATGTGAGTAGTATAAGTTAAATTTTGTGTCAGTGAAGTGCAAATTGGTGGATTGATTATTGGTTAGGTTAACGAATGTTGATGCAACTAGTATTGGTCATTGTAGTGAGACAATGCAGTCATTTGTAAATAACTTAGAATGTTGATGATAATGATTATAACGTAGTAATTTTGCTTGACCTAAATAAGTCACAAAACTGTTTATTCTATTTCACCCTTAAGGTGGAATAGAATTATTTGTATTGTTTTAGTCATGTCAGAAAAAATTGGACAATACAAGGGAAAAGAAAAATTAAAAATGTAGAAATAAGACGACAAATGAACACGAATTTGGGGAAAATAATGACTGCAACAAATGAAGACACCTTTTGGAAATTGAAAAATTATTACTTTAAGAATCTTGAAGATCAAAATGAAGTAGATTTTAGCAATTATTTACAGAGGTAACAGTTTTATATGAATAACACAAATATCTTTATTTAGATTTACTCAAAAGGCTATTATTTTAAATTTTGTATGTGTTTGATTATTTGTTTAATATTGTTTTTAGACAATATTTTCCCAATGAAGCAAAAATAAAAATGTGGGCATATTGCCATCGCTTGAATGCAGGAATAAATACAAATATAGCTCTCGAAAGTTTTAATAAATTTTTAAAGGTTAATTATTAGCTCGAGTAATAATTTTTGAAATGATTATTAAGATGAAACAATTCAATAAATTAAATTAATTTAATAATTTTTCATAGGATTCACTAGATCGCAACACGCAATCAACACTAGAAAAACTTTTGGATAAGATCGATGAGGCTGTAGAAAATAAAATGTGGACAACAATCAGTAATGTGGAACGCCCTTCTTCTAATAATTATAAAGACCGAGAGATTTCAAAGGCACACAAGAGAGTAGAAACGCGGAACTTAACTGAAGATATAGAAGAAATGGAATTTGGGAAATTCAAAGTAAAATCTTCTCAAAGTGATAAGTATTATTTTGTTTTGTATGGTGATGTATGCAACTGTGAGAGTAAGTTATGCAGTGTATGTTCTATTTGTATGCATAAATATGTCTGTGAATGTATCGAGTATACTGTAAAGAATATCATTTGTAAGCATGTGCATATGGTTTCTTTGTATGAAAGGAGAATGCTTGTGAAAACAAAACTTATGTGCGGTAAACAAAATTGGTTACTGTCAGTTAATTGCCCGCACGAATTGGGCTTTGATTTTTTTTCTATTAGAAAGAGGACAATTTTCTGAGCATTTTGAGACCGCACTTCGATGCGGATTATCCAGTAGTTTTCGAGAAAACGGCATTTGAAAATCAAAATTTTACATGCATTTTACATAGGGAATTGATCGCTCCCGTGTTTTAGTGACGGTGCGTGCGTTCTGATATAGTCTAAGTGTTGGCAGTCAGACGCGATTGTGACCCGCTTACGAGTTTCACCCCTTTCGAGTTGCACCTTTGGCGTGGTGGTGCGACCTAGAGGGATGTTTTTAGCGAGTCAGCGTTCGTCAAAACGACGCTCCGCTACCCTACGCTCCGGTCCCCTCCGCTCCGGGCGCTACGCCCCGTTTTGACGAACGCAACCAAGGCACTCGAGATTCTAACCTAAAAACGAGTTCTGCGTTTATTTTTTAAATTATTGCATAATGTTGCGTAATACACCCGATGTACACCCGGGTATGTCACAATCGCGTCTGCCTGCAAACATTAAGACTATATCAGAACGCACGCACCGTCAATAGAACTTTTATGTTAATGAATTTCCCTATCTAAAATGCATGTAAAATTTTGATTTTCAAAAGCCGTTTTCTCGAAAACTAATGGATAATCCGCAAAATTTCTTTTTTTATTATACACAGAAAATTGTCCTCTTTCCTATAGTGTAGTTGTCGAGGCCCAATTCGTGCGGGCAGTTCTCTGACAGATCCCACAAAATTTATGTAACAATGAACTATCAGAAGAAAAATTAAACAATGCCACTTTGGAGTTTTTTTCAGAAAAAGTTGAAAAGTTGAGTAACGAGGATAATCATAATATGGAAAATGTAAATGAAGAAATGTACAATCAAAGAGTTTTAAGCCTATTAGATGACATGCCTAATCTTGAAACTTTAAAGCATGCTGTAAGCGAAATACTTCCAATTTTAAGGCGACATTTGGATGGCAGTAGCAGCGAAAAAAGAAAAATGGACAAGCAGACTTATTTTTCTAATCAGAAAAAGTAGAGAAGACAATAATAACCTTTTTTTTACAATTTATTTAAATCAATAGATATTTAAAAAATAAGATGTAATTTAGTTTATTCGGTTTGATTATTTCGACACTTGATTATGAATAACAGTAACTCACTTTCGCTTAGTTTTCAGGAGAGCGTTTTAAATATTATTTAACTGTATTTATAATACAGTAACTATGATATTATTTTATCCAATACCTGCAAGTAAAATAACTTTTACATTGAAATTTGCAAGCAACCAAAGTTGGCTTTTATTGACTAATTAAAAATGAATAAAATCGCAGTATTTTATTAAAAGTCAAGAGTGTCAAATTGACTAATTTCAGAGACATGGTTTGGTTTGTTTACATGTTATTAAATCGAATATATGGATGTTGGATGTTTTAATTCGAGTTTTGTGACTTTAGTGGAAGTAGTGGTTTTTCAGTGTTTATGTTAAAATCATAGTATGATCTTAAACTAATTAAACATCTTTGAGGTTCGTACAATCTCTTTTCTAGTTATTTAATATATAAAAGAACATTATTTTGTATTTCTAGGTTACCACAAGTTTCTCAAGTTATTAAGTAAATAATGCAAGTGTAATAAGTTGGGCGTTTTAGCCGTGACTAGCTTTTTTGGAAGCAAACGCCATTCGCGATGTGTTTATGAGGGTGAAGCAGTGCTAAACGCTGAGCACATTATTTTATGAGGAAAAGTGAAGTGTTTGAAGGAAGACATCATTAAGTTATACCTGTGGTTATACGGACTCTGTTTGCAAACCAGCGCTTTAGATACAAATCTTCACGAAATAGAAAGTGTATTAGATGTCGATCAGGAAAAGGCGACTGTACAAATCATGACGTGTACGTGTAAAGCAGGAAACAGCGGAAAATGTAAACAATTAAATATCTGCATTATTACTTAAATGTTCTAGGTATAAGTTTTTGCTTTATAGTTATTGTGTATTTTACTAATTTTTTTGTTTTAGGATGGGTACTATTAATGAATTTGAAGAAATTTCACAGACCGATATCAAATGTTCGTAGTCGACGCCAAAAAGGATGACTGCGGATAAGTACAGGGTTTACCAATAGATGTTTGTTTTTCAATAGGGGCATATTCGGATATTTTGACAGTTCTGGCATTTAGTTTTTTTATCTTATTATTGAATATTGTTAATATTTCCTTTTAATTGTCAACTTAAACCTGCACGTTTGTGCGCATGCACGCACAGTCAGTCGAGTGTTGTGACTTCACGCGCAAGCATCATTTTTGTATTTACATGTTATTCTTACATTAAACCATTTATTACTACGCAACGTTTCTCTTTTATTTACACCACAAAACATTAAAATTCAGTTATTTTAAAAGGTTATGCGCCCAGTGAACGCGAAAAGTAAATAAAAGAACTAAAGTGAAACGCGGTGAATCAGTTTTACACGTGGTAAAAATGGCCGACAGGATTGAAATGGGTTCCATAAACAAGTTCGATGGAAAGAACTACCAGCAATGGAAATTTCAAATGAAGTGCGCTCTACGTGCAAAAAGTTGTTACGAGGTCGCAGTTGGAGAGTCCATAAAGCCAAACTCCGGAGAACGAAAACAGATTGATCTTTGGAACAAGACGGACGCCCTGGCCATGTTCACCTTGACGTCGGCAATGGAGCTGGCGCAGATAACACTGGTAGAAAACTGTAACAGCGCAAAAAAAATCATGGATCGCTTGGACACCATCTACCAGCAAAAATCAGAAATGAATAAGATGATGCACCAAGAACGTTTTCATCAGTATCGAATGGATCCAAATGATGGCGTTGCATTACATGTTGCGAAAGTTGAAAACCTAGCTAAACAAGTAAGAGAAGCAGGTGACGTTGTTAGTGACGTGGCAGTGATGACTAAGATGTTGAGCTCGTTACCAGAAAAGTTCCGAGGAGTAAGACAAGCTTGGTTATCAGTAAGCGAGGAACGTCAAACAATACAAAATCTAACTGCAAGGTTGTTAGACGAAGAATCAAATTTAACTGCAGTAGAACAAGTCGACAACGCGTTTTCAGCACAGGTAAAGCTGAAAACAACGACAAATGGAAATTCCAAAAATTGGAAAAATAAGATCACTTGCTACAACTGCCAGAAGAAAGGGCATTTTGCAAGAAATTGCTCCAATCCAAAGAAAATGAGAAAACAAAAAGGTGTCAAACCGGATAAAAATGGACCACAAGGCAATGTATCGGCTTTCACAACAGAAGACAATTTTGTCAATGTGACGGAGTCCAGTGATGACGTATGGACGCTAGATAGTGGTGCATCGGGACATATGAGTTTCAAACGCGAATTTTTCCATACATTCGAAGAAAACAAAAACGAGATCTTAGTCACTTTAGGAAACAATAAAACTCTTGAAGTAAAAGGAAAAGGAACGATTAAAATTCGGAAGCTGTTGAACGATGAGTGGCATGACGCGACAATAACGAACGTGTTGTACGTTCCTGACTTAAGAAAGAATCTTTTTTCAGAAGGTGTACTTACTACGAAAGGAATGAAAATTGTAAAGGAAAATAAAGATGCCTACATTTACAACAAAGAAAAATTAGAAGCCCATGCAATTCGCAAGAACAACAATTTATATCAAATGGAATTTAAAACCGTAAGCAATTACGAAGTGAATATTGTAACCGACGAGGACAAGATAATGCAATGGCACGAACGCCTTGCACATATCAACTTTAAATTAATAAAAGAAATGATTACAAATGGTGTAATCTCAGATATAAATTTGAAGAACGTGGACAAAACAATGTGCGAATCTTGTTTATATGGCAAACAGCATCGAATGACCTTTGAGAACGTCAGACGAAACACTACACCAGGTGAGATAATATATAGTGACGTGTGCGGACCATTTTCTACGACCTCAGTAAACGGCTCAAATTACTTTGTACTCTTTAAAGACGACCACTCGGGTTATCGCGTAGTATTTTTTATCAAACATAAATCAGATGTGCTCGATTGTTTTAAACGGTTTATAAAAATGTGTAAAACAAAATTCGAAAATTCGGTAAAATGTTTACACGTTGACAACGGAATGGAGTTTATCAACGCAAATTTTTGTGAATTTCTTTATACAGAAGGAATCGATCTGGAAAGAACCGCACCGTATACACCGGAACAAAATGGCAAAGCCAAAAGATAAATGAGAACGATCGTAGAATCAGCAAGATCAATGTTATATGGAAAAGATATGCCAATGAATCTATGGGCGGAAGCCGTGAATACATCAGTCTATATATTAAACAGAACGCCTAACAGTAAAACAAAGATAAGTCCTTATGAATTATGGACAGGTAAAAAACCATCATTGAATCATGTAAAAAATTTTGGAAGCGATGCATACATGCATATTCCAAAACAAAAAAGAACCAAACTGGATTCAAAGAGCAAGAAGTTGATAATGGTAGGATATGATGGAAATTCCACAAACTACCGACTTTACGACCCCAAGACAAAACAGATAAGTATATCGAGAGATGTCATCTTCAATGAATACACAGAAAATGATACCAAAGAGGGGAACAACGCGGTGAAAGTAAACCACGAAACAAGTGACATTGAAGACGAACCAATCGAAATACACGACGGAAATGAACAACAAAACCCAAGAGCTTCGTATAATTTCAGACAAAGAGAAAATATTCGAAAACCAGCAAGATACGACGATCTTGAAGCGAATTATGTTGAGGTCGACGTACCCGAAACGTACCAAGAAGCACTGGAAGGTAAAGATTCGGAAAAATGGAAAGAATCCATTGACGAAGAGCTCAAAGCGTTACAGAAGAACGAAACGTGGGATTTAGTTGAGAAACCAGCAGACAAAAACATAATCGACAACAAATGGGTGTTTAAAGTAAAACGATGGACGAATGGAAACATATCTCGCTACAAATCAAGACTATGTGCAAGAGGTTTCAAGCAAATAAAGGGGTTAGATTATGAAGAAACTTTTTCTCCAACAATCAGATATGACACCATAAGAGTTTTACTAGCTTTGGCAGCAAAACACGACATGGAAATTCAACAATTCGATGTGAAAACAGCCTTTCTCAACGGAGAACTGGAAGAAGAAATTTTCATGCAACCACCTCTAGGTTTAGATGTCGAAGAAGGAAAAGTATGTAGACTCAAGAGGGCTCTGTACGGGCTAAAGCAATCGAGCCGAATTTGGAACAAGCGGTTCAATGACTTTCTCGAACAATTTGACTTTAAACAGTGTAATGCGGATAAATGTGTTTACGTAAGTGAAGCAAATAAAATAAAAACATATGTGATAATTTTTGTTGATGACGGACTCATCTTAAGTAAAGATAAAAATGCAGTTGAAAACTTAATTTCAAAACTAGGAAATGTTTTCGAAATTACGGTTAGTTTAGATCCAAATTATTTTGTGGGACTAGAAATAACACGAAATCGCGAAGATAAAACGGTGTTTATTCATCAAAAGAATTACGTGAAACAAATCATAAAACGATTCAACCTTGATGACGCGAAGCCATTAAATACGCCAGCCGACTGTAATGTGAAACTGTCCTACCCCAAGGAAAACAAGCAGATGCAATTCCCTTATCGAGAAATCGTGAGCGCATTAATGTTCCTTGCAATCGTAAGTAGGCCAGACATAATCTACTCTGTATGTTTATTAAGCAGATTCCTGAATAACCCGGACACATCGCATTGGAATGCAGCGAAACGTGTAGTACGTTATTTGAAGGGAAGCGAAGATCTTGGAATAAAATACAGATCAGACGACCATGATGGAAAATTAATTGGATTTTCCGACGCAGATTTTGCCAGCGATGAGGCAACAAGAAAATCAACCTCCGGTTAGATTTTCAAATTATGTGGTGGAGCAGTAACTTGGACCAGTGAACGTCAAAAAACTGTCTCCTTGTCTACAACAGAAAGTGAATACGTGGCAGCCGCAAATGCAACAAAAGAACTGATATGGTTACGAAATCTCCTTCAAGAACTAGGCGAAAATGAAGAAAAATCGACTACTTTGTGCGTGGACAATCAAAGCGCGATAAAACTTATACGAAATCCGGAATTTCATAAACGTACTAAGCATATCGATGTAAAGTACCATTTTATACGCGAAAAATATGAGGAAGGGATCATAAATATTTTATATGTACCTTGCAAGCTCCAATTAGCGGACATAACAACAAAAGCACTTAATGCGCGACAATTTAACGAATTGAAGTTTAAATTCGGAATGCGCGATTTGAACGAAAACAATAATTAAAAATGTATTGTTTATGAACTTTTTTTTTTGTATGTTAAGCTAAAGATTTATGTAATATTTTGAATATTATTTTTGGGTTAGTTAACAATTTATGGGACTATTGAATATTGTTAATATTTCTTTTTAATTGTCAACTTAAACCTGCACGTTTGTGCGCATGCACACACAGTCAGTCGAGTGTTGTGACTTCACGCGCAAGCATCAATTTTGTATTTACATGTTATTCTTACATTAAACCATTTATTACTACGCAACGTTTCTCTTTTATTTACACCACAAAACATTAAAATTCAGTTATTTTAATACAAAATAATCAAAAGAAAAATCTCGATTTTTTAAATATTTTTTTACTTACTTTAATTCATAACTCGAAAGCCAATAAAATTAAATAAAATGAATTGGTAACACAGTAGTTACATTAACCTATTTTCTATACATGTATATTATAGTTTTAATAAATTTATTATTTATATTACTTATCTATTAATGTATCAATTTAAAGTAGATCAAAAATTTTAAAATATTTTATTCTCGCGCCGATCCGTCCTCGCGCCGAACCGTCTTTGCACCGAACCGTCTTTGCACCGAACCGTCTTCGCGCCGAACCGGCTGCGCCGAAACGTCCCATCCCGGTAGACACCAACAATAAATTTGAGCTGTTGAATAATAGCACTGTGTCTGAAGATGTTACACCGACTGTAATATCTACACCAAAAATAGTCAAGCCGAAGCCAATTGTTGTTTTCGGTTTACCAAAAAACCATGTACAATTCACCAGGGATATTAAAGAAGTTGTGAATAACAAATTTTATCTTAAATACTTGGGTAATAAAGTGAAAATAATCACTGAAGACATTAATGATTTCAATAAACTGAAATCAAGTTTAACCGAAAAAGGCACGCAATTTCATTCCTACAGCCTTAGTAATGAAAAAAGGATGATGGCTGTTCTAAAGGTGTTCAACAAATGAACGAAGAAGAAGTGTTCGACGCCTTAAAAAATGTGAACGCAAAAGTTGTTAGCGATAAACTGTTAAACAAAGACAATAAATTTTACCCGAAATTTAAAGTGGCTTTCGAAAGTGAAGTAACTTTTAGTGAAATCCTAGCTATCCGAGGTGTTGGTAACATAAGGGTGAACTGGGAAAAATACAGGGCTAGAAAAGGTATCACTCAGTGCTATCGGTGCCAACAATTTGGACATGCAGCTGACAACTGCAACTTAAAGATTGCATGTCGTCGATGTGCTGGGAACCATTTGTCGACTCAATGTACGGTCCCGGAGGGTACTACTCCTAAGTGCGCGAATTGCCAAGAAGCCCATAGTGGCGATAACAGAGAGTGCTCAGTGTACCTGAAAGCTCTAAATAAAATGAGCAAACCAGTGCCGAAACCAATAAAACCTCAGGTTTATGTAGCGCGTCAAGCGGATTTTCTATCCCTTAGGCCAAGCAGACCTGTACCAAATTTTGTACCTACGATGAGTCAGGTGGTGAAACAAAGACCAGTTATTCGTCACGAAGTAACGCAACACTCACAAAGACCACAAATTTCCAAGGTGAATCACGTACCACCAAGTGCCAGTCACGACGGTGTGGAAAATTTAAACTCACTTTTTAGTGAATTTAAAAAACTAGAATCAATGTGTAACGTTGATAAAATGTTAAAAGCTGTGCGCGAATTAAATCGCGTGATGGCTTGATACGTAAGTCTTTTCTTGTGAAAAGTAAATTAAATGAAAATTAATAGAAAATAAAATAGCTTTAAAAAAAACTTGAATTTAAAAAAAAGGGGTTTCCGGCTGCTCAGTTTGCATCAAAACTTCCTCAGGGTCGTGAGGCGGGAAACTAAACCGTAATTGGATAAATGACTTCGAGTATCAATCCAATCTCATATGACGGTCAAGTGTGTCGGTAAGCTCACTTTACAAATAAATACCTCTGAAAAGGAATACATAAGACAAATATGTATTGGTTTCCCGATCTGCGACAAATTGGTTACGAATTCGTTTGACTTTTGTAGAAACTTGGTGAGCTTCCGTAATTTCCGTGGTGAGTTTGGCAATTTCAAGGTCCATTTCTTCGACAGAATTGATGTTCGGAGTTATGCGAATTCTGTTGTTGCACTCTTCTCTAAATTTGCGCCAATTGGTATCCGAGATAACGTAGCTTGGCGGAATACTAGAGGTAGGTATGGTCATTAAAACGGGCCAGTGATTTGAATTTAAGTCATTAATTGTTTCTGGTTGCGTAAAGTTTGTTATTCCATTTACTAAAAAGAAATCTATAGTGGATTGCGACAGACCTGGCGGACTAAAAGTAGGTGTGGGCGGATATAACAGCAGGTAGTTGTTTATATCGTTTTGAGCCTTTAAAGTGCTACCATTTCTATTTGGATACCGACAGTTCCATTGGGGGTGCTTGGAATTGAAATCCCCTCCGATTATAATCTTGTTGTACTTGTTCATGATGTTATCAAGCTCAATTGAAGTTAAATTCGTAGACGGTGGAACATACATGGCACCAACATAAAAAGGACTCTTTAAATTGATTTTCATAACCAATAGCTCTGCTGTTACGTTTGGTTGCTCTGTCGTTTCGTGGGGCAACCCCTTTCTAATTAAGATAGCAACACCACCTGCCCGGTCGGTTAATCTATCTCTCCTAAAAACAAAGTAATTTTTCAATTTCAAATTATCGCTTACCTTTAACCAAGTTTCCGTTATAAGGCAATATGGATATCGTGGTCGTCTAAAAATAGTTCGAAATCTTGCGTTTTATTTACAACGCTTGTGGCGTTCCACGTCATTATGTTCAGGTCTTCGTGGTTGTAACTACCCATCGAATTCCTTAGCACACTTAATGAATGCCGCCATGCGAGCACCACCATCAATTGTAGTAGCCTGTTACGGTTTGCTTTTCTTTTATTTTTTAAATAATATCACGCAAATCTAACAAGTCATAAATTAGACCTTTTCTGTTACTTATTATTGTTAACGATCACACATGGTAGATATCGCAAGCATTCCATGCAAGTTGAAACAATTCCTTGCACGTTTGAATATTTAAGTACAGAGAGAGGGAAAATAAGCGGGGAGCAACGGCTGGAAATGGTGGTGAGGAGTTCCACCTCAGGCGTCGGCTAAGACGGTGGCGTATGCGCGCCTGGAAGTGTGGACAAGATATCTTGAGTAATAGATTACGTTTTATGACGCGCTGTTATGCGCAAGTACCGAATACCGCTTACCGTGCAAGTATGCGTAAATATAGTGCTACGCACAATCATCGTGATACCGTTTACCGTGCAAGTATGCGTAAATATAGTGCTACGCACAATCATCGTGATACCGTTTACCGCGCAAGTATGCGTGAGTAGAGTTTACGCGTAATTACCGTGTTTATGTTCCCGCGAGTATTGGTGACGCATAATCCTTTTGTCGTGTAGTCACGATTTCCATGTGCGTCAATTACCTTATCTTAGATTAAAGGATAAAGAATAAAAGATTACCTTTAGTGTCATGTTTAGTGACGCAGCCAAGGCTTGTCGAGCAGGTCGACCACGCACCAAGTCATCTTTAAGAAGAGTGCGAATTATATTTCGAGGCGTTTATTTATAACCGAAAAACTCTAAAAATCCTCCGGTTAACACAATGCCGGCCGGTAGCTCTGCTGTTTATTTGGAGAGCGAGTCGTAGGTCCCCTAGAATTGGAGTCTGGTAAAAAAACTTGTCTTAAAAATTTGTAAGGCGCCACTGACTTTATCAGACAAAAATTACGGAAAAACAAGCTGAAAATAAAAATCCTAAAGTCAGAAAGGACATAAAATAATGATTGACCATGAAAATTAAATTTATTCCAACAGAGAATTAGTGTTATATCTTGTATAATTGATAACAAAAACGGTTATTACCCAACGCGTCTAATAGCTATTAACCTGTGGGTTTTCAATAATATTGTACAAGTAAAGTTTTAAAAGAGAAACACTCGGTATTTAAAAAATTATGTCTGTTAAAACGAACTTAATCCGGTTCAAAACAAAACTATTCCGGTAACAAAAAAATGATTTGCGTTTGTTCTTCTTAAAGATGATTTGACAATACATATAAATTCAAATACGTAACCCGTAGCCAAATCGCTTGCGTACGGCACGAAATTTAAGTATACGACCTTCTGTTTTTCTTGAGTTGGTAAAAAGTGATTCAAGCAGGAAACCTCCAATATTGGCATCAAGCAGCAACTGGGAACTAAGATGAACTGTCCTCCGAAAATATGACCCGGTCCAAATTCACAATGCGGCGAACGGACCAAATAAAACGTATCAATTAATATTGTGATACCAAAAAAAACGACTCCTGATAGAAAGATAATGAGAACCTGAAAAAAATTTGAGAAGTAGACCACTAACTATCAAAACTAGCAACTGAATTACCTGATGTTCGGTTCTCTGGAAATGAAATTAAGGCAACTAAAGTTTTCCAATAAATTTTGAATAAGTTGACTCTACGAAAGTTTGACAGAAAGTGAAGTCTACTTCCTACCCGCTATCGCTCGTTCATGCGCTTGCTCAAAACACAGTTTATTAAGGTTAAATAATAATTATCTACCGAGCGAGTCAAAAATAATTGTTACATATTTTTGAAATAATGAGTACGTTATATCTCGAGGAGATACTAAATTTATGGGTTTAATAATTCAAATTACCGCATCATTCCGTTAAATGCCGATTCTGTCAACATCTTTGTGTAACACCGGGCCCAATAATTGCAAAACCCTGCGTCGTTGGTTAACGGTAGCGACCACCGATCGTGGTGTAAAAAGTCCTTGTGAGTTCCTCTCGGTAAGCTGCCACCAGTCAATTTTTTATTGACAAGAAATTAACAAAACTTGTACTAAATGTAACGTGGAAAGCTCAGAAGACGTAGGATCAAACCAAAAGAGAATCTCTATCTTTGCACAAAAAAAAAATAACAACGCTTGGATTTTCAATTAATTATTTATTTAATAAAGAAAAATTAAGATTTATAATTTACAATTAAACATGAATCAATTGCAAAAAAAAAGAGAACTTTATGTTGAATAAAAAAAATAAGTAAAATTATAAGCTCGACTCGTTAATACCTATTTATAAAAGAAAAACATTTGTAAAATCAATTTGTTCTTACCTTACGATTGAAGAAAATCAAAACACAATATTTTATTCGCGACGCGGCGTTAATGATAGTTAATATTAATTGATTTGAATGAATCTAACACAATAAAAAAAAATACGAATTTGAACTTGACGAGTTCAGATAGCAAAAAGAAAAAGGGGGAACCACGACGTTTCTTTTGTTCTAAAACAAAAGAAGCTCGAACAGCTTGGCAAAAAGACTGCTCGAAAACGACTCGGGAAACGACTGGGGAAACGACTGGGAAAACGACTGGGGAAACGACTGACTAATAATTCTTTGTGTTGGCCTTATATGTCTTTTTCATTTCTGAACTTTGGTGCCATTGTGACTTGAATGTTGAAAGTGTCGTTTTAGGATTGTCTTATCTATGGCGATGAAATATAAATTGGTTTAAGGTAATTCTTCTATCAATTTAGTGGTGAATTACCACATAAGTAAGTTACAATTATATAGCCAATCTGATTGTTTTGAATTCTAATTTTTATAAAACGAGTTTTAATTATTAAATTATAATTTGTGTTTTAATTTTTGTCAATGTAATAATTTGCAATCTAGCATTAATTGTTCATATGGTTGAATATTGAATATTTCACATAAAGATACTAAAAATAATAAAAGTCAGATAAATGATTTTTATGGTTTTCTAGGTCGAGTTTTGACCTATATAATTGGGTCTTCCGGTACTTTGACCGTAAGAATCTTTCTTAAATTTTCGTAACCATGTGTTTATCTAAATAATATTTTTAACAAAATTTTTACTGAGTCGAGCTAATTTAAATTATTTTATGTTTACCTGTTAATTAAATTATTGAGGGTGGTTTGTTACATTTGCAATACTTCCGTCTTTTCCAATGCCAACTCTGACGAGCATCTTTGTTAATGACCATCAGGTCAAGGTGTCTTCAGGCCAGCTTAAGTAGTGAGTAATGTATTATCTTTAAAGCGACTTAGATATAGTAGTGCGTCATTAGTGTACGTCAATCGCATATCGAAGGATCCTAGAATTTGGCCGGATAATTACCAAGGTTTTATCAGCGGCTACCAATTCGCCTGTAGCGATCCAAATATCGATGCCGTATTTCACAGGTAGAAGTGAAAATTATACCGTTTTCTGTTATTAATTTTTGTACAGAACATTCTTAATTTTAAGTCATAATGCATGCAAGGTGTCGACACTATCTCGTAGCATTTAAGTATTATTACTGTAACTGCCGATTTCGCCGAAACATATATTCAACATTAAATTTTATATTTTGTTTTACATTGTTTCAAAAATGGTGAAACAAAACGAAAGATCTTACCACGAAAGATAATTCGCTGTGGAAAATTTATAGTGCGTTGAGAAGAAAAAACGAATCAACGCCCACTTTGAATCATGGAACCATAAATTATTATACCAACCAAGAAAAGGCGGAGGTTTTCGCCGATATTTTTGAAGACGTACACCAGGTAACTACCAACCTTAGTTCCCCGTTAGAGGAACAGGTAAGAGCAAACGTTGCACTGCTCAAAGACATGGACGACTTGCTGGAAATTAACATCACTCCTAAAAGGATCCAGCAAATTATCAAGAGTCGTAAAGTGAGGAAGGCTCCCGGAGCCGACGGTATTAGTAATAAACACCTTAAGTGTTTAACTGTTCATCATAATAATTTGGGCAAAACTTGTAAGGTTACCAACATCAAGATTTACATTTTAAAATTTGAATATGAAAATTCAAAATGACGTTAGCTCGCCCACAAAGATCACAAAAGCCGTTCCACTACACTAAACGACCGTGGTCGCCGTGGGCGAAAACGTATAAGTGGAACGCTAAATAACACGACCAAGCCGCGGTCGTAGTGGGCTGTAAGTGGAACGTACTCTTAAAGATATTATCGTTGAAAACATCAACGAACATCTCCAGTTGGTATACAAATTTTTTAGCGATTGGAAGCTAAAATTAAACGTCAGTAAGACTGAGGCGATCATGTTTACGAACAGCAGAATTCATCCCACAGTCGATATTAAAATTAACGATAGCGTTATCCAACTGCAAAAAGATATAAAATATCTCGGCTTGCTCTTAGATCAACGACTTACGTGGAAAAAAACTATAGCTGATAGAGTTAAAAAGACGAACTTAGTGCTACATCTGCTCTATCCATTGATTAACCACGAAGCACAGTTATCCAGAGAATTCAAGCTTCTGCTCGTTCGCACATGTGCCAGGTCAGTCCTGACATACGGCTGCACTGTTTGGGGAAGTGCCGCAAACAGCAACCTAATTGCCGTACAACGTTGTCTCAACAAATTTTTAAAAGTAGTGAATAACTACCCTCGCTACACAACCATCAAACACATGCACGAAGACAACGATTTTGAATAAGTCGGTGATTTCATATAGAAATCGATCGAAAAATTTTTGAAAAATTGCTCGTTTCACGAAAACGAGTTAATTCGACAAATTAGAGACTACGATCTCGACAATGTAATCTCGAAGAACAAACGCAAACTCCTGAAGTCCATACTGCTACGAGATTACAATTTTTATAACTAAAAGCCTGAACTGGTCTCTGTCGGTCCTTATCGGGGAGGGAGGATCGACAATGTAAATATTATTTTAATTGTGCTGTTTTTTGTATTAACGTATTGTAACTCCACTTTCAATCCCTATACATGTTAACCCAGCAAATCCTACACCAAATTCCCAATCCCCATTTTTATCAATTTATCAAAACCAAAACTATTTATCAGGTTTTTTTGAAACTTTTATCCTTTAATTTATTTAAATTTATTTACAAATCAAAAATTATAACTACTTTACATTATGTTAAATATCTAATAAAGGGCTTAACCTAATAATAGAAATTATAATATAAATTTGTTGACATTTAATAATGTAACTATGTAAAATTGAATAAATGTTATATATATGTTACCGACAATTTGCGAAATCCGGCAATTTGCAAAATTCCTAGGTAATCTGCAAACCGACTAAGTCATAAGCTAATATGCAAATTCACTAGTACTTTAGGAAATCTGCAAAATGACTACGGTGTTTCAGGCAATTTGAAAATTGTCTATATTGTTAGTTAATGTGCTTTTTGAGTATGTAACAAACTCATATTGACTAGGAAATGTAAAAAACGATATTTTAAATAGATAATTTTAAAAGAACCATTTATTAAAACATAGCTCGTTGAACATTTTACATAAGAATAAAAACTTTAAACCTATAATCATTAGGTTACTTATTTTTACATGGATTAGAAAAGTGACAGCGACTATTACACATTACTCCATTTTTCAGGCATTTGCATGATTTATTTATGCACTTCTTTGTACAATTACATTTCAACATTCCCTGACCACCTGTAGAAGAAGCAGTTGCCCTGCCACCCGAAATGGTTCTTTTAAAATTATCTATTTAAAATATCGTTTTTTACATTGCCTAGTCAATATGAGTTTGTTACATACTCAAAAAGCACATTAACTAACAATATAGACAATTTGCAAATTGCCTGAAACACCATAGCCATTCTGCAGATTTCCTAAAGTACTAGTGAATTTGCATATTAACTTACGACTTAGTCGGTTTGCAGATTACCTAGGAATTTTGCAAATTGCCGGATTTCGCAAATTGTCGGTAACATATATATAAAGTTGATTTGCGGGAAAATTTATAATTAATTGCAAATGCTGCAGTCAAACGGTTTCTCGCCTGTATGACGTAGTACATGGCTTTTCAAGTTTCTTTTTTGTGAACATCTGTAATCGCAAATATAACACTCAAACCGTTTTTCGCCTGTATGAGTTAATAAATGTGTTTTCAAGTTTCCTTTTTGTGAACATCTGTAATCGCACATATCACACTCAAACCGTTTTTCGCCTGTATGAGTTAGTAAATGTCTTTTCAAGCTTCCTTTTTGTGAACATCTGTAATCGCATATATTACACTCAAACTGTTTGTCGCCTGTATGAGTTAGTAAATGCCTTTTCAAGGATCCTTTTAGTGAACATCTGTAATCGCACATATCACACTCAAACCGTTTTTCGCCTGTATGAGTTAGTAAATGTCTTTTCAAGCTTCCTTTTTGTGAACATCTGTAATCGCATATATAACACTCAAACTGTTTGTCGCCTGTATGAGTTAATAAATGTGTTTTCAAGTTTCCTTTTTGTGAACATCTGTAATCGCATATATCACACTCAAACCGTTTTTCGCCTGTATGAGTTAATAAATGTGTTTTCAAGGTTCCTTTTTGTGAGCATCTGTAATCGCAAATATCACACTCAAACTGTTTGTCGCCTGTATGAGTTAGTAAATGTGTTTTCAAGCTTCCTTTTCGAGAACATTTATAATCGCAAATGTCACATTCAAACAATTTTATGTCGCCTGTATGAGTTAGTAAATGTCTTTTTAAGTTTATTTTTTGTGAAGATTTATAATCGCAAATTTTGCACTCAAACAGTTTCCCACTCATATGAGATAGTACATGTTTTTTCAAGTCTTCACTTCGTAAACATTTATAATGGCAAATATCACACTCAAACCGTTTTTCGCCTGTATGAGTTAATAAATGTGTTTTCAAGTTTCCTTTTTGTGAACATCTGTAATCGCATATATCACACTCAAACCGTTTTTCGCCTGTATGAGTTAATAAATGTGTTTTCAAGTTTCCTTTTTGTGAACATCTGTAATCGCATATATCACACTCAAACCGTTTTTCGCCTGTATGAGTTAATAAATGTGCTTTCAAGTTTCCTTTTTGTGAACATCTATAATCGCATATATCACACTCAAACCGTTTTTCGCCTGTATGAGTTAATAAATGTGTTTTCAAGGTTCCTTTTTGTGAACATCTGTAATCGCAAATATCACACTCAAACTGTTTGTCGCGCGTATGAGTTAGTAAATGGCTTTTCAAGTTTGCTTTTACTGAACTTCTGTAATCGCAAATATTACACTCAAACGGTGTACCCTGTTCCCAATTTTCGAAATATGTCTCCTCGTTAATCGAAGAATCTTCTTCTTTAATGTCAATGGAATGATGCAATGATTCTAGTTCCATGTCCTCCATTTTAATCGCATTGCTAGTATTTGGTAATTCTGTCGACGATATAACATTCATACTGATATCTGCACTTGATATCTTTTATAATAAAATTTCTAAATGACGCAGTACTGACAATACTACTAAAGAGTTTAGAAAGAGATCTTCGGACCTAAAGATATTAGGTTTTGTTTAGAATCAACATAATTTAATAAAAATCTGAATATCTTACCGTTCATATTTCCACGTTCTGTTTATTACTTAAATTTTCGGATAATAAAATTTCAAATGAAAGTTAAGCGAAAAGAAAGTATCTACGTAGCTTGTAGGTTATGTGGATTACACGCGGTTTGATAGAATTAATACTCCGTACCTGCAATATTAAAGTGAAAGACTTTACAATCTATGATTTTTGTTCAAGTTAAATTATACTTTACTTACTACAGGAAAGCATTTGAAACCAACAATAAGTAACGAGAATAACGTACAATCAGTTAGTATCAAGAACCAAAATGGAGATGCTCTGCTACCAACCTACCATATTACCATATTACCATAAAGACCAGTGGCGTAAATGTCTTGGGGTGTGAACACCATATTGGTTTTAAATTATATAAATTCTTAACTTGTGAAAATTAATAAAATTAGAACTTCAATATAACAAGTTAGTTAAAACGAATAAAATGCAATAGTTATATTTGAGCTTTCAGCGAAGGTTATCGCTATCATCAGAAATTATATTTCAATAAAATTACATGTTTATATGGAAACCGAAACAAACGTATTGTCATTTGATACGATCAAAGAAATCACAATGGTCTTGACATATGATCGCGAGTTAAGGAACAACCTACAGTGAGTTTCCGTCAAAGTAGGAAAAACTTAACTCCAATACGTGCACGAAGGAAACTAAGCAAGTAAATGGCTTTAGATCTTGCTTAAACCATCTATGTCAATTCTTCTCTCTTTTGATGCAGATCATTTCATGAAGAATTCTGTCCTTGTAGTTGGTTACTGATTTAATTACTTTGGCGTTTTTGAAGTCTGCATCGTGGCCATCGATTAGAACATGTTTAGCTATAGCAGTAGATTCAGGTTTATTGCATCGTATGGTTGAAACATGTCCACTCATCCTTTTGTGAAGCCATTGGTTGGTTTGTCCAATATATACTAAATCACAGTTGTTACATTGAACTTCATACACTAAGTCAGATTTCTTCTCTAGAGGTACGGGATCTTTCAATTTAGTGTAAAGCTGGCCAATGTTGTTAGTAGATTTAAAAGTCATATTAATTTTATGTGGTTTTAATATTCTTTTAAGTTTTTCGCTCAACCCTTGAACATAACCATTTTTAAATAAAGTTTCAGTAACAATTTTTAAGATTTCTTTTCTGCAGTCGCCATGTGTAAGTTTTAGTGATCTATCTACAAGTCCAATAGCTTGACTATTGTGGTGATGAGATTTGTAGTTTAAATATCTTCTTGACCAAGTTTCTTTTTGCGTCCATTTATATTTAAGGTATTCATTTACGTGGATAAGTTGTATGTCAAGGAAAGTTATTTTGTTTTGTTCAACTTTTTCGATGGTGAACTGGAGGCGAAGATGAAATCCATTAAAATGGTTGACAATGAAATCTTCATAGTTTTTAGGAATGGCTGTGATGATGTCGTCTACGTAGCGTTTGTAGAAAGTGTAATATGTTGTTCTCGTTGAGTGCTTACTGCTTTTAATAATAAAACTGTGTTACGTTTTCTAACCTTTTATTATACGTGCTATCACTTATACACTCAAGTACACACTGCTTGCGCTTGCATCAGTTTACATTGGCCTTGCACTTGGCAGTTACCGTTGCACACATGCGCTTACATATTCACATATGTTACAGAAAGGAAGTTTAAATGGTAATTTCGATATACGGTCTTGTTCCAAAATTTCCATTACCAGATCGGAAATTGTAGCAGATATTGGGCTTCCCATGGCGGTACCGAAAATCTGTTGGTATAACTTTCCTTTGTATTGGAAGTAAGTGGTCTCCAAACATAGCTTGAGTGCCGTCAAAAATTTTCCTTTAGGATTACTGGTGTAACTTTTGATCTCATCCCATTTTTCTTGTACAGCGTTAATTGCCAAATCTCTAGGTTTATTGGTGAAAAGTGATTTGTTATATATATGTATATATTGGTTTTAAACCCCTACCGATTAAGTAAAAAAACTTAAACTTTGACTTTACGCTATGTTACTCCCCGCTCTGTTACTAACTACAAAATTATTAAAAGCGTTTGCTTGACTTTACACTCCCCCCCCCTTCAGTTAACAGAAATCTTCTCGGGTCTTATAAAATATGTTGGCCAAACCAAACAATTATTAAGAAATGGAATAAACAACATAATTATGATATCAAATACAACTCTAAAAAAACAAGTATTTCAGAGCATTGTATAAATACCTGCAACGAGTGCCTCCGTAATTGTCGAGTTTTTTCGTTTGTTTATATAATTATTTCGGGTTACTTTAATAGTATATTACTGGCCAAGCATAGAAAATGATCCGTTACTGGGCGCGCAGCTATATTAAAAAGTGAGCGTAGCGAGCTTTTTAAAGCTGTAAGCCCAATAACGTGTCATATTTCGAGGCGAGGTGAGTATACTTTTTTATCGGAAAACATAAAATTATCAATTATATCAAATATTAAAAAATAATGTTTAAATTGCAAATTGTGACAGATAAGACAAATTTAAACAATGTCATTAGAGCAACCCTCTATGGCGAAGTGCAATAAGCGATTGAATCATAATTAAATCGTTTGGCGATCTCCAGTTCGAATCCCACGTCGGACAAATTTTTATAATAGAATTTTTTTATAATATAAATGAATTGACTTGCAGAAGTAACAGAATCGACCATTAATAAAAACACAATCACCCCTATTCTGTAACTCCTTCGTTATCTTAACGAATTTCGTAAAATTTGGTTTCGTTAACAATTTTGTAACGAAATTCGTTGAGAATGGTATTCTGTAACTACACCGTAACGAATTCGTTACGGGGTTCGTTCGTACGACGTTCTGAACGAAAAAGCTAAGCGATTTTTTACGATTAATCACGAAGTTGTATTTGTATCATAATTCGGCTCTGTAAACAGTAAACATATTTGAATTATTTGAATTTTGCTATTTTAGCGGCAAAATAATAACAATTATAAATTTTTCAAATTAATTGGAACTTGGTTAGAGTAAAATTCATAGATTTTCTTTTTTTCAAAATTATTCATTATAATTTACGTATTTACATCAATTTATGTATGCGTAAAATAAAACCAAGTTATAATAAAATGTCCATCAGATGTTCAATATTTTCGGTAAAATTGCTTTTACAAGCCGACAAAGAAATAAGCAGATTTAAGGGTAATCTTTATTGCCTTGTTCCTCTAGTTATTTAAAACAATTGTTAACAAATGTGTACTTTCATGAGCGGTTTAGTGAACATTTACACTATTTTTACTTTTTATTTCAATAGTGATAAATTATTCTCACCCCAAACAAAATTCTATATGAACAGGGTGAACTCTTGGGTATTTGGGGGTGCAGTAGAAAATAAAACGACTCGGATTCCGAGTCCGACTCGACCGAGTCGTTTTATTTTCTACTGCACCCCCAAATACCCAAGAGTTCCTGTTCATATAGAATTTTTATTTCAATTTCAATTTTTTATATTTTTTGCAATAATGACCGGGTTGAAAAAAAACGTTCTTCAAAGGTGACTCATGTGCAGAAAGCATTCTACGTGCAATTTATGAGAAATAATGAAACTTTCCGAAGAAAAAAAACCACGCCAAATAATGAAATGGGTTACTTGTATCTCGAAGATGTTTTAATCCTTATATTGTCCCTAAAAATTACAATCTGATTTAGTGGTGGCCTGTTGGGGTAGGCAGAGCCTCATGAAGTCAAGTATCATAGTTCCGCAAAACTATAACTAATATTTTTTAAAAACCTCGAACTTCGGTTTCACAGGCCTGCCCCACCGCCTAAACTTCTCACAAGCCGCCACTATTTACTAAATACGTATTGTACATAAAGGAACATGTACTGACCTTCTTATATTTTGCAGTTCTTCATCTGCTAGAATGATCTCTAACAATTGTGGATCCATTTGTATATTTTTAAATTGTTTTTGTACAAATATCTGTATTATAAACGTTTTACAATAATTATGTTCAATTAAAAAAGAATTAGCCAACCTTAAATTATTAGTTTATTAGCTCTTTAAATAATATTATATAAATAAATTATAAATATAGGAGCTAAGATAATAATAAAAACAAAATTAACCTTAAATTTAATCTGTCACTCGACAGATTAGCTCTCAACGAATTCGTAAAAATACGCAACGACAGCTTCAGAGCTTTCGTACAAAAATACGGTCATAACGAAAATGGTAACGAAGGCATTTACGAATTTCGAGGTTAGTGAATACCAACTAGACAACTTAACGAATTTTTAGGCGTAACGAATCGTAATCTCGTAACGAATGTGTTACAGAATAGGGGTGATTAATGGTCGATTTTACATTATTAGTCGATTTGTGAGCTGACTAGAAATGCTTCGTTTTAGCTGCCGGGTGGACACTCGGAAAGCATCGCTTTCGTTATGTTTTCCGATAAAAAATTTTTTTAGTGGTATTGGACGAATTATTATCTATTGGACGAGTCAATTTTTACACTTGTGCCATATGTTTCGGCAGACTTTGTCCTGCCTATTCGGATTTGGGTGATTAATGGTCGATTTTACATTATTAGTCGATTTGTGAGCTGACTAGAAATGCTTCGTTTTAGCTGCCGGGTGGACACTCGGAAAGCATCGCTTTCGTTATGTTTTCCGATAAAAAATTTTTTTAGTGGTATTGGACGAATTATTATCTATTGGACGAGTCAATTTTTACACTTGTGCCATATGTTTCGGCAGACTTTGTCCTGCCTATTCGGATAGGTGGCGCGATGAGTTTTCGCGAATGACTTCGCAACCGTAAAACGCAACGCTGACGCCGACTGATATTTGAACTAGGCCTAACTGGTGGTATCTTTTCTAAAAACTTATTATTCTCGGCAAGACTCGGTCTTGCCTGGAATGGCCAAAAAACATCGGAAGCTTACAATGATTGTTTGATGCAAGGCATCTTCCCAAACGCATGGAAGATGGCCGAAGTGGTTATCATTCCTAAGTCACCGGACAAGGATTAGTCGGATGTGACTTAATATCGCTCCATCAGTCTCTTGCCAGTATTAACAAAAGTTTTGGAATAAATAATGAATGACGGTCTAAACACTTGCCTCCCAGTTAGAAGAAAGCGTAAGTGACGCCCAATATGGCTTCATTTAAGGCAAAAACCCCGGAGGACGCTTGGTGCCAAGTACTCACGCAAGTCGACGCTGCTGTAAAAAAGTATGTGATGGGTTTGTTCGTAGATTTCAAGGAGGCGTTCGTCAGACTTCTTTGGAGAAGGATCATCGACCTAAAATGCCCTGAGTTGAAACTCTGGGCAGACTACTTCAAAAACATCGAAGTAGTAGTCTGCAACAGCGCCGGAGAGGAAACCACCAAGAAAGGTTCAATCGTGATTATAAAAAAAAAAAATAAAAATAAATGAGTTTCACCTTTTTCGAGTTCCACCTTTGGCGAGTTTTTTCGGTCTTCAGGGATATTTGACCGGAGCGCAGGGTAGCGCAGAGTCGAATTTGACAAAGACAATCATGGTAATACACGGATCCACCGTAAAACACATGTCCTTTTATGAAAAAAAAACTTATTTTCATTTGTTTGTTTAAAGATTAATAATTTAGGAGAGACATCTGGTGAGAACATCGGCCGGCGGGGAGCTGGCCGGCGGCGAGTTGGCCGCGGCGAGTTTTCCTAGACCCATAAGACAGGGCCTAGGGCGCAGACGACCTTAAATCCGCCACTGGGTGTACACTTGCCGTTTCATCTTCAAGCACGCTGCAATTCTTAACTTGTCCTAGCAGCACCGACGCCGTGATGTCCAGAACGGAAGAGTATTCTTGCCTCTCGAACGTTGGCGTATTGTCAATGTTGCAAATAGCGAAATTCAGCTCGGTAAACACCTCGGTCAATAGATGACCCCTAGCATCCGTGGTCGGAGATCCCCACTCTACCGCCTTGGCGTTAAAATCACCCCAAGCACTATTGGCTTGGTGTTTCTTCTTAAACTGTCCTTTAGTTCGCACAATTGCTCTTAGATCATCGAGATGAGAGTCTGAGAGATCCACGAGAGTATGTAAAACCAACTCAACCGAGGCGATGCAGGTCTTTTTTTTCTACTTTTTGCCTCGCTTTATAAAACTTCACCCGTTCCTTAACTGGTTCTTCTGAACGCTGTTTTGCATCGCCAACTATACGCAGCGAGTAAAATTAGGTTCAGATCTGAAAGGGCAACCTAAGCCTAAATCAAATGGAACAATCGAATGAATGCTAAATTTTCTTTTCTCTGTAGATCTATGATTTCATACAAAGCAATAATTTGCTCTTAAAAAATAATCTAAAAAAAACAAAATTGTTGGCTCACCAATCTCGTCGATACGCCCCTGCTTTTCCTGCTTTCTAAAATGTCCGCTAGGTGCTAGCGCACCTCGGAGAACTCATGGTACTATTATACTATGTAATAGTACCATGGGAGAACTGACATTTCGCGTTGATAGGTGTTTGTGGTTTTGTAACACCCAGAAATTTAAGGGTTAAATTTCTAGTTGTTATGCAGTAGGTCGATAAGTAAAAACTTTTGAAAACCTCTGTTCCTTTCATAATTTCACGTAATGCGAATTATATAAATAAATTTTCGGATGAGTAAGAAAAATTTCATCAGATTACTTATCGAAATGCCGCAATAATAACACTTCTCGCGTCTGCAAATCCTAAGTGTCCAGACAAGAAATAAACACCTAACAACACTAACACCCGCGCCAGTTGGAATTTTTGCGATCAGTACAGAATGACCTTAGAAATCGCATTGATGCGGGTGAGAAAGATCTAACCATCCGTTTTATTGGGGGTGTTCCACGGATCATTGGCGGTATGCGTCAAAAAAACTAGACCATATTTTAGACTGGCCTATTCTTTACACAAATATTGCTTCTTTGCCTTCCAAGTTTTCTGAATTTGTGCCAGTTGTACAAAGTTATGATCCGGCACTGGTGTTTTTATGTGAAACCTGGCTTTCTGGGGATCTGCCGGACTCCGTTGTGGGTATTAGCGGGTTCTCCTTATATCGTGCGGACAGATTGAATAGTAGAGGGGGTGGTGTGTGTGTTTACTTAAATGACAGTTATTTTGTTCCAGCAAGTGTGAACTTTTGGGTCTTGAACACTCCTGGGTGTGAAACTTTGTGTTTAAGTGTTAAGACAGCTATGAACCAGCTGTTGACTTTTTGTTGCGTTTATAGGCCTCCGTCTTCTTCGGTGCAGAGTGACGCGGTATTATTTCGTGAAATCTCTGCCGTTATACGCAACCGTAAAGATGTTATAGTCATTGGGGATTTTAATTTTCCTGGTCTCTGCTGGCCCGACTCAGTGTATCCGATTGCTCACCCGGTTAATTTTGATTCGCGTTCATTATTTTTGGACTTTGTTTTCTCTAGTGGACTAAAACAGATTGTGCGTGAGTTTACTAGATTTAGATCCGGTGTAAACCCATCTCTATTGGATCTTATATTTGTATCTGATCAACGCCTGCTTACTCCGCCCAAGCACTTACCCCCTGTGGGTAAATCTGATCACGAAGCTTTGTTATGTAACTTGCAGGTTGTGAGGTCGCGCGGGGGATTGCGGAACGAGCGGTTTTGCCGGATAAACTTTGAAGAGCTCGATTTTAACCTTCAGATGTTAGATTGGGAGCTGCTTATTGGTGATCTGGAACCTAACGAGCAGTGGCTTTTATTTGTCAGCACTGTCGAGAGAACTATTAATGCATGTAGTGAGATGGTTACTGTTAAATATAATCCATTAAGGCCTTGGATTAGTGGGCACGTGTTGAGACTCGTGAAATATAAAAAGACGCTATGGAGAAGATTTAAGCGTACGAGAGGTGAACAGGAGTATGCCGCGCATAGACGATTTTCAAACAACCTAGCTAAGGTAATTATGCAAGCCAAATCTAATTTTGAAAATGGACTGATTACCGGGGGTAATAAAAAGAAATTGTTTAAGTATGTCAGAAATGCTATGACGTCTAACGTTTATACCCCGCGGATCAAAGATCGTGATGGTTTGCTTTCTGATAGTGACTCGAGGACAGCGGAAATATTTTCACAATTTTTTGAATCTAACTACGTGGTTGAACCTGATGGCGCGTTTTCTGATCCGGGATTTCTACCTAACCTATTTTCACTTGATAATATTGTAATTTCGCGTGAGGCCGTTTTTGAAAAACTCTCTGTATTGCCGAAATCTGCTTCTTCGGTACCGGGTGGTCTCCCTTCAGTGGTGCTCAAACAGTGCGCTTTTATTTCCCCGTTTCAAATTTGTATTGTTCTTTTTAACCATTTTGCTGGTAGCTAGCAAATTTGTTTTACTACGCAAAATAAAATTTTGTAGTATCTGTGCCGAATTGGCACATTTTAAATTATTTGCACTCTCGTTGCCCTCAATTGCAACTCGTTCACTTTGTTTAACTTAAATTTATATCAACTATTACCTATTGTAAAATATAAAATATTGCACAATATCAAATCACTTGTATACGTCACGCACTAATCGCTAACGTTATAACAACACATCCGATCGCTTCGATTGCTCGACGTCGAATGAAAAAAAAAACTACTTGAAGGTACATTTACTTAATCATACGGGCGAAAAACGGTTTGAGTGTGACATTTGCGATTATAAATGTTCACAAAATAGTAGCTTGAAAAGACATTTACTAACTCTTGAACAAGACTCGGTAAAATCCAAAAAATATTATCCTCTATATCTCGGAAACGGTACGACCAATTAGAAAAATGAATATGAACAAAACTGTAGGGAATGAAATTTAAAAGAAAAAATTGTATATTCATTTTTTTATTATGATGCACCGTTTCCGAGATTTAGATGATAATATTTTTTGGATTTTACAGGGTCTTTTTTAAGTCGCTGTCAGTCGGAAACGGTGCAACAAAAAAACAAAATAGAAAAATGTATATAAACTAAATTTAAGGCAATGAAATTTCCAACAAAAAATGTCTACAAAATTTTGCTGTAAAAGCAATTTTTATATAAAAAAAAAGTCTTGAAAATGTCAAATTAACATTGTTAACATAGAAGTGTCCGAATATTTATGTGAGTAATTGTATATTATTTGTATCGTAGCAATAAATATTGCTGTTTATTTTAAGTTATATATAAATTAGATGAAAATATTAGTATCACTACAAATAAGCTATTTGTATAGTTAGCAATAAAAATTGCTATTGATTTTTATAGTTATAAGAACAACAATAAAACAATTTTGCTTTGTTTCGATAGGTTATAATAACACCAGCAAACGCAAGCAAAGACTAGTTTGATTAAAAAGGCGGCAAATAAAATAAAAGTTGACGAAGTTGCCGCTAGATGACGTCACAATACATTAAGAGCTGGGTGTCTGGTTCTGGTACGAATTTTAGTAGTCTTTGAATCTTGAATTGTAAATTGTTAGTAATTAATAGTAAATAAAAAAATTAAAGACAAAGACTTGATATAAAAATATACTTTTAACGTTTTATTTTTAGCAACCATTACTTTTAGTTGTTAGGTATGCATTTTTAAATTTCATTTTTAAAAATCTAAGAGCCTATCAAAATTAAGTGTAAACGGTGTAAACTTTTACACCTGCTCCAGAGCTGGTGTAAAAAGTGTAAGAAAGTGTAGAAAAGTGTAATTACACTTTCTAGCACGAACAGAGCGCTCGGCTAGCACGAACAGAAAAGTGTACACTTTACACTAAAGTGTAAAAAGTGTAGCTAGCACGAACAAACCTAATAACACCAGCAAACGCAAGCAAAGACAGGTTTGATTAAAAAGGCGGCAAATAAAATATAAGTTGACGAAGTTGCCGCTAGATGACGTCACAATACATTAAGAGCTGGGTGTCTGGTTCTGGTACGAATTTTAGTAGTCTTTGAATCTTGACAGTAACTGGTTGTACATTGTTCTCGTTACTAATTGTTGGTTTCAAATGCTTTTCTATAGTAATTAAAATATAATTTAACTTGAACAAAAATCATTTATTGTAAAATATTTCATTTAATATTGCTGGTGCGGAGTATTAATTCTATCAAACCGTGTGTAATGCACATAACCTACAAGCTACAAGTAGATACCTTCTTTTCGCTTACTTTTCACTTGAAATTTTATTACACGAAAATTTAATTAATAAACAGAACGTGGAAATATGAACGGTAAGATATTCAGATTCTTATTAAATTATGTTAATTCTAACCAAAACCTAATATCTTTAGGTCCGAAGATCTCTTTCTAAAATTTTTAGTAGTATTGCCAGTACTGCGTCATTTAGAAATTTTATTATAAAAGATATCAGGTGCAGATATCAGTATGAAGGTGATATCGTCGACAGAATTACCAAGTACTAGCAATGCGATTAAAATGGAGGACATGGAACTAGAATCATTGCATCATTCCATTGACATTAAAGAAGAAGATACTTCGATTAAGGAGGAGCCATTTTTCGAAGAATGGGAACAGGGTAATGCACAAATTATAATTGGAGATATGGCAAAAGATAAACCATTTGAGTGTAATATTTGCGATTATAAATGTTCACTAAAGGGTGGCTTGAAAAGACATTTACTAACTCATACAGGCGAAAAACGGTTTGAGTGTGATATTTGTGATAACAGATATTCACAAAAAGTACACTTGAAAAGACATTTACTAGCTCATACGGGCGAGAAACGGTTTGAGTGTGATTTTTGCGATTACAGATGTTTAGTAAAAAGCGACTTGAAAAAACATTTACTAATTCATACAGGCGAAAAACGGTTTGAGTGTGACATTTGCGATTATAAATGTACACAAAATAGTAACTTGAAGCAACATTTACTAACTCATACAGGCGAAAAACGGTTTGAGTGTGATATTTGCGATTATAAATGTTTACAAAATAGTAAGTTGAAAAGACATTTACTAACTCATACAGGCGAAAAACGGTTTGAGTGTGACATTTGCGATTATAAATGTTCACAAAATGGCAGCTTGAAAAGACATTTACTAACTCATACAGGCGAAAAACGATTTGAGTGTGATATTTGTGATAACAGATATTCACAAAAAGTACACTTGAAAAGACATTTACTAACTCATACAGGCGAAAAACGGTTTTAGTGTGACAATTGCGATTATAAATGCTCACAGAAACAAAGATTAAAACAACATTTATTAATTCATACAGGCAAGAAACAGTACGAGTGCAACATTTGCGATTATAAATGTTTATATAAACTAAATTTAAAACGACATTTACTAACTCATACGGTCACGAAACCGAACTAGAGTTACATAGTTGTAGTATCAAGACATTTACGCGGTAAATAATAAATTTCCTTATTATTGTTTACGCAGTTGTTCTATCTAGAGCACACTTGGCGCAGTCATTAGGATTATCAATAGAAGAATTTTGGAATGGGCGAGTTCTCTAGGTATTACCAACTTGATAAAACTTAGTACTTTGTCACTCACTTTTTTAATACATTTTTTATGCAGAAAAGAGATATTTTTAATTATAATTATTATAAAACTGTCTCTAAGGTGTACAATTATTTAATTTAAGAAATATTGCTGTTTTAGTTACTTTCTTTGAATCCTTTGCGCTATTCGGTGCGATTCTGATTTGACATAACGACCTTGTTATCATAGCCATTTGGTTATTTTGTAACAATTTGGTTATTTCAGCCGTTTTGTTATTCTGATTGTGCAGGTATAACCATGAGAGTGTGGTTTGTCAACCATTTATTGTTATAATTCATGGTTATGATAACAACTGCATTTCAGTGCTTGTTAAGCTCATTTTGACCATTGTTATACGTTCGTGAAAGACTATTTGAATTATTTTTTATTAGTAAATGTTATTTCATGTACACGCGCTTAGAGAATTTAGCGACAAACAAATAGATTTCAATATTAACTTTACTAACTTTATAATTATTGTTATGAAATTTTTTTAAATAAATCGATCCGATATTGGTGATATAAATTACCAATCAATTGGTGTTAATTTTAACTTAAATTTTGAAAATGTTGAAGATCAGTAAGTAAAATTTAATAATTAAAAAATTAATAACGTTTATAATAAAAAAATTTCAAAATGAGGTGCTTAAACATGCATCAAATATTACCAAAAGAGGCATCAATTTAATAAAAAAAAAACATGAATTCAATTAAAACAAGCACCAATTTTATTAATAAAAGGATTAATTTAGTTTTTAAAACAATTGATTTTTAAAAATTGTTCGAAATGTTCTAGAGTAAAATGCATCTTTTCGATAAAAGATTTTTGTAAGCTGAAAAGTTTCTTTCAACGTTGACAATTCAAGTTTTGCACCTTAGTGATAGGTACAAAACTTGAATTTTTCTATCAAGCAAGGGATCAATTTTTAAATTTAACGTAGTTTTTCCAGGTATAGTTTTGACTATATTGTCCAATATTTTTAAACCGTTATTTTCTTCTAAAACCTTATTCAATTTTTTTTAAATAAAAATAGATAGCATAGAAATTCAACAAACGCATGCATACAAAAGCATAATAATTCAAAAACAATACAAAACCCCAAAAAAAAGCAAAACGAGCTTATAAAAATATGAGCCAAATAGATCATTTTTTGATAAATCGCTCTTTAATAAATAAAACACAAACATTAAAAAAAATTAAATTTAAATCTAACCTAAAATTTAATTTTGAAATCACAACAGCTGATGGATCCATCTGTAATATTTGTACATTTGTTCTATTTTTACGTAACATTTGAACTATTTCTAACAAGGTTTGGTTATGCTTAAATTGTAACCATCATGACTATCACCCCTATTCTGTATCACATTCGTTACGAGATTACGATTCGTTACGCCTAAAAATTCGTTAAGTTGTCTAGTTGGTATTCACTAACCTCGAAATTCGTAAATGCCTTCGTTACCATTTTCGTTATGACCGTATTTTTGTACGAAAGCTCTGAAGCTGTCGTTGCGTATTTTTACGAATTCGTTGAGAGCTAATCTGTCGAGTGACAGATTAAATTTAAGGTTAATTTTGTTTTTATTATTATCTTAGCTCCTATATTTATAATTTATTTATATAATATTATTTCAAGAGCTAATAAACTAATAATTTAAGGTTTGCTAATTCTTTTTTAATTGAACATAATTATTGTAAAACGTTTATAATACAGATATTTGTACAAAAACAATTTAAAAATATACAAATGGATCCACAATTGTTAGAGATGATTCTGGCAGGTGAAGAACTGCAAAATATAAGAATGTCAGTACATGTTTCTTTATGTACAATACGTATTTAGTAAATAGTGGCGGATTGTGAGAAGTTTAGGCGGTGGGGCAGGCCTGTGAAACCGAAGTTCGAGGTTTTTACAAAATATTAATTATAGTTTTGCGCAACTACGATACTTGACTTCATGAGGCTCTGCCTACCCCGACAGGCCACCACTAAATCAGATTGTAATTTTTAGGGACAATATAAGGATTAATCATCGACATCTTCGAGATACAAGTAACCCATTTCATTATTTGGCGTGGTTTTTTTTTGTTCGGAAAGTTTCATTATTTCTCATAAATTGCACGTATAATGCTTTCTGCACATTAGTCACCTTTGAAGAACTTTTTTTTTCAACCCGGTCATTATTGCAAAAAATATAAAAAATTGAAATTGAAATAAAAATTCTATATGAACAGGAACTCTTGGGTATTTGGGGGTGCAGTAGAAAATAAAACGACTCGGTCGAGTCGGACTCGGAATCCGAGTCGTTTTATTTTCTACTGCACCCCCAAATACCCAAGAGTTCACCCTGTTCATATAGAATTTTGTTTGGGGTGAGAATAATTTATCACTATTGAAATAAAAAGTAAAAATAGTGTAAATGTTCACTAAACCGCTCATGAAAGTACACATTTGTTAACAATTGTTTTAAATAACTAGAGGAACAAGGCAATAAAGATTACCCTTAAATCTGCTTATTTCTTTGTCGGCTTGTAAAGCAATTTTACCGAAAATATTAAACATCTGATGGACATTTTATTATAACTTGGTTTTATTTTAAGCATACATAAATTGAGGTAAATACGTAAATTATAATGAATAATTTTGAAAAAAAGAAAATCTATGAATTTTACTCTAACCAAGTTCCAATTAATTTGAAAAATTTATAATTGTTATTATTTTGCCGCTAAAATAGCAAAATTCAAATAATTCAAATATGTTTACTGTTTACAAAGCCGAATTATGATACAAATACAACTTCGTGATTAATCGTAAAAAATCGCTTAGCTTTTTCGTTCAGAACGTCGTACGAACGAACCCCGTAACGAATTCGTTAGGGTGTAGTTACAGAATACCATACTCAACGAATTTCGTTACAAAATTGTTAAAGAAACCAAACTTTACGAAATTCGTTATGATAACGAAGGAGTTACAGAATAGGGGTGTATACGTGTCTACACAGAATACCAATTTTCGGTAACATTGTTACGGAGATGGTTATAACTTAGGATAACAATCTAGTGATAACAATATGGTTACATAACCATGTTCAAATCAGAATCGCACCGATTATCAAGTTTGTCCGTATGAATATATGGAAAGTAATCTTATTTTCCCAATCAAGGTACTTACGGACGTATGTATGTCGCATAACTCAAATACGGCAAGTCGTAGCAAGTTAAAATTTTGTATTTGAGAGTTGAGCCTCTTATAGCATCTGGTTGTGTACCTCCTATTTTTGGTTGCAATTGTACGGATAAAACGAGCTCTTACTCTACGTAAAGCAACACATGACGCGCACGAATGGATTAACTATTAAGAAAAGTATTAACAGTTTAACAAGGAAGTCATGTGGTGTCCACATCAAATGTTTTCTGTTTAATATTAGGTTAAGTCGAGTTATATGTTTGATTATACTTTCGTTGTCGTGTTTGAATTCCCGCCGCTCTTACCTGTAGTTATTACAGATCACTGTAATATTGCCATAGTTGAAGTGCGGTGAGCAATAAGATTCTCTATTAAAAACACTTCATTATAACTAATAACTCGGATAGAATAATACCATTGTTAATCAATCGTCTACATCGATATGGATCCTACAGTATTTATTAAAATAGAAGTTATGGGTGATATGGATATCAAGCAGGAAGACCAGATGCATCATTCCATTGACATTAAAGAAGAAACCACAACGAACGAATCTGAAGTGGATCAAGATTATGAAATTCCTATACCTGATACTGGTAAAAAAAACCGTTTGAATGTAATATCTGCGATTATAATTCATCACGACAAGGAGATTTATCAAATAACATTTATTAATTTAGTACGAGGCACGAGAATACCTTACAGTTCCCGAATTACATGTGTTATAGATAATAGAGCTGGGTAGCCCTCTCTTGTATATTTAATTAGGTATATGGAAAGTTTAGTGAAATGGAAATTGAGTAGAGAGCAGGATAAAAGTTTCAAAAACCTGCTTTAGATGACCAAATTATAAGGTTGTCACAGATTCAGTGCTATTCTCGACGGGGTTGATAATTATCAACATTGACAATTTGACGTTTAAATGACATTTGACAGCTTTGTCAATTTCCTAGTCAAGTTTCGCTATTCTGGAAGGGTTGATAACGGTTGATAACTTGTCAAGCTTGACAATTTAGTCAAGTGGCCTTGATAATGGTCAAGCTTGACAGATTTTCTTATTCTGGACAGCATTTTTTAAGCAATACTTGATAGTTATTAATTGACACCCGGCAAGTCGGTAAACTCCTTGCTGAGATTGACAACACTTACTCGATACTCGATGTGTTATGTAAGAGATTATATAAATTTTTTAAGAGATATGGAACATTGGGTACTTCTAGAAATTGAACCTCACACGAGAGCTAGTATACGGCATTCTCACATTCCGAAGAGTAGGTAAGTTTTTATTTTAATATAAAATTATATAGTTTGCTATTTTAGATATTTACAGCTTTACAACTTTTGGCACAAGGCTCATTCAAAAAGGCATTGCCCAAGATGTTTTGTGTAGCATAATATCACCAAGCTCTATTAGACGATGTCTAACTGAAGTTACCGACATTATTGTCGATTATTTAGATTTCCTCGTTTATTATTCACGATAACTATGGAAGTAAAGTAAATACCAATCACAAAGTCAGGACCAAGTACAAATACAAATAATATAATTTTATATTTATGAATATTTTAGGGGAAGAAAACGGCAATGACTGTGACGAATAAAGTAGGAATTGCAGATAATATTAATGATCACACCACTACAAATGCAGTTATACAAAATTATTTTTATTTTAATTACGATTACTACTTTAATAAAAAGACTAGATACTTCAGAATTTTTATTTTATTTCTTCCTCGATTGTCACATTATTAAATTTAATTATAGCAGTTATAACATCGTGTAATGCTTCCTCGATTCTTTTTAATGTCCTCGAAAAACTTCAAATGTTGCAAGAAATTTCTACAAAATTCTTTTCAGTTTTAATAGGACCTTCGACATCTAATTTTGTGCATAAGTTAACAAAATCTCTATATTTTCTTATTTGTATTCTAACATCTCATATTTTTGTGAGGTGCTTTTTAATTTCCTCGTATCTAATGTAAAAAAACATCAAACGATATGACTAACTTCTTCTGTATAACCACCTAAAGCTTTCTACATTATTCAAAACTTTGGCAATTTTTTTAAATGCACTTATAAAAATTAACGTAGATGCCTATTGCATTGAATTTCTTCAATTGTAAATGCATGTTCTAAAAATGTAAGTTTATAAAATTTTTATAAAAATAAAACTTAGAAAATAAACTTACTGGAATGTTCCGATAATTTAAAAATAATGTTGCTTTATCTCGTAAGAGATTGAAATTGAAACTGATAGTTTTTCTCGGTGGACACTGAAGTTCAGTTATAATTGGATTTTTTATTCTTTTGGAGTGCAAGTTTATTCTAATAGGCAATCAATCATTCGCACGAAGAGTTATTTCACCGGTTTCCTAAAATTATTAAAAGAGTGTTTTTGCTTCCTTACACATTTTAAGTTTAGAAAAATTAAATACCTACCTTATATATTTTGGTGATAACTACAAAATTTTTAAGAAAATCCAAATAAATTGATAATAAACGTAAAATTTTTTGATGTTACACCCACTTATCATTACAGGTTATCATCGTTATTGTACAAAATGCGGTGTTGTCGTATATTTATTATTGACTATTATCAATCTCGAAAAATAGCTTGACAGCGTTGTCAAGGTAAGTTCGAGAATAAGGAAACTTAAAAATATTGACAAGAAAATATTGATAACTTTCAAAATTGACAAAAAATTGATAATTGTCAAGGCTGTCGTGAATAGCACCGATTAAGTGTCGCGCTTTAGCGCGAGCGTAGTCCGTTCACGAATTGGCAGAGCAACCCCGGGGGTGGGCACCACCATGTTGCGCGGGAAACGATCGTTCTTTATGCAACATTAAACTATTTGCGTACGTTATAATTTGCCCAAGTAAAAAATAAAATAAAAGAAAACTGCCAGTGTGACACCGGCATTTCAACATTTGAAGAATATTTTAATTTCAGTGCGACGCTGACATTGTAATATTAGCATTACATTTGAATTGCTGCTATTATTAAAGTTAAAGGCACGTCACTGATTAGATTTAAAAGCGCCATCTGTGGGAGGGTAAAGAAACATGTTTCAAGAGTGAGGGAAAATGAACGGATGTAGGGGATGATGGTCGGTCAGTTTAGGTCGACAAGGTCTTATTCAAGTGATATCGAAAGCGAGTAGTTGCTCTAATAAGAAGCTGTTAAATAAATATTTGAATTTTGAAATTGTATTTAATTTGATTATAAATCCAAGAGAAATCTGAAACTGCTATCAGGTATTAGCTTTTAAATTGCAATTCTCACGTAAGTGCATTTATATTATTATAAAAAAACTAACAAAAGTTGATTTAAACACGAGGTGCTTAAGTAAAGTCAGGGGACGCTAACATGGCGGACAAATGGTTTTCTACTTATGATATTTAATTCTTACTCTATTTAAGTATCAGGGACAGGTTTTGCTTATTGGTAACGGTAAATTGGTTTTGCTTTATAATGCTTGGTGATTTATTTAAATATTTGGTTTTCTGTATTTATTTATTGGTGTGTTTTTGGTTTAATTATTATAAAGTGTGGTAATTAGGTATGTTAATTTATATTGGTATCTTAGATTGGTTAATAATTACATATTGGGTTGAATATTGGTTACACCACATGGTTGTTCAATAAAAGGGTTTTGTTTGGTAAAATGGCGGGCGTTTATGGTTTTGCAAATGGCGTAGGTGACGCTTGCATACAATGAAGTAACGGCTTTGTTTAATAATGCAACTATTTCGAACCAGTAGTTTGTATGTGACTTAGGGGCTGTCCATTAATTACGTAAGGGTTTAGGGAGGGGGAGGGGGTATAAAAAATCTTACAGACCCTTATGTGGGGGAGGGAGGGGTCCAACGCAGTCCTTACGTAAGGTTTTTAAACCATTTTCTTAAATTAAATTTAAAATTTAAAAATATTCAAAATTTAAAAATACCCAAAACTCAAAAAACAGGTTTTTAAATTGTAGATGTACATACCAATAACAAAAAATGATTAATAATTTTTAATAAAAAAATTGACCCCCCCCTAACCCTAATAAAAAGGGGTAGGGGGTCAATTAATTTTTTTTTATAATCCTTACGTAAGATGTGGGGGGGAGGGGGGGAGGTTGCCACAATCTTACGTGCCCTTACAAAGGGGGGGAGGGGGTCAAAAATTACAAAAATCGTCCTTACGTAATTAATGGACGGCCCCTTAGAGGTATTTTGATATGAGATTTGCACCGAGAGTTGATGCATCCCAGTCCTTTCATTAGCGTGTAGTCACGTGATTACCAGGAGGTAATTACATCATATCAGTTAGGGCCAGGTGTGTGTGATTCAAATGGTTTTATTTCCCCCCCCCCCCCATTTTAATTATGTTAATCTTGGTATGTGGTTTTTCAAGTAGTAGCATTATCTAACTGAGTGAGTTCCTTTGTTTGACAAGTGACAATAGGAGTTTCATGATAGTATCGTTTATTTTATATGTTATCTTTGTCTTTAGGTTCTAAAACAAAACATCGTAGACTAAAAGAGTCAAAACTAAATGATATAAAATCTCCCAAAGGGACTAAGAATCCAAGACAACTATAATTAATTATTATAAATGTTAGTTTGATCATGATTATAATCAAAATCTGAATATTACATGGTAATGAGAAATGAGAAGTTTAAAGATAAAATGATTACAAAGAAAATAATAATATGTATCTAATTAAAGAATAATAAATTGAGTCAGAAAAATGAATATTAAATATAAACGAAAATACAGAAAGCTTACCAATTAAGTAATAGAAATGTAAAGCATTATATTCAATTATTTATGATATTAATGAATATTAATGAATTCTCCGTGTTTTTTTTTATTTTTTTTACTAATAAATACAAACATACCTCAATCTGTGTTTTATTATGTCTATTGTTGTTAATTTTAAGCTTAGAGTCGAGGCTCTTGATTGAATCAACTTTTAAGAACTAATTGTTACTAACCCTACATCAAATAGATTTGAGTACGGCACTTGGTAAATCAAACGACAAAATAGTGTAAGTTAGGTTGCATCCTGATTCATGTCAACTATTAAACATTAGTGAAGGTTATGTCTGTCTCACGAACTGCTTGTCCGTTCTTTAAAAGAATCTGGAGAATAAGGTTACTACGAAATGGAGGTTTCAATCACAACGTTTGGGTGTTTAATTTGACGATCACGAGCGTACGGCGAGGTATTTGGTGCAGACGATTTGAAGTTTGAAAATTTGGGGGCGCGAAATTCAAACTCAGAAGCTGGCATCACAACTTTAACCTTCATTAAACATAGTAAAGTTACAGAAAACTTCAGATGTTGGTAAGTGACATTGTAACAGCGGTGCGATTCTAGGATTTTTTACCGATGTCGATATTTAGTTATCGATCGACAACTACCAAGGTTGTCGACCAAAAGTTGTCACGCGATTCTCAAACAGTGAATTGTCGACATCTATTGAGTATGTTGTCATTCAGTTCTGGATCGACAAAACCCAGCCATTCAGAGATATCGACATTGAATTTCTGTCATATTTTGCAGGTTAAAATATATTTGTTTTGGTTTTTTCTTGTTTGTAATAATTGGTTGTAACAATTTCGGTTTAACAGTGCGTTATCTGTTTGCTATTTGCATTAAAATAATTGATTGTGTTTATTTGTGACAATTTTTTTTTGTGGTTTTGTAGGTTTGGTTTAGTACTTGGTTTTGTATAACTTTTGTAGGCTATGCAGTTTCGTGTTGTTATTTCTTTAATTATAAAATGTTTTAGATTTTTTAATTATGGCTGCTGAACTGATTTTTTTGGCATTGTATGAACAAGTGCAAGCTGCGGGTAATGTTAGAAGAGATAATAATCGGCTTAGATTATATTATATTAGATTTATATTATAAAACAGTTATGGTAAACCCTGGTTCTGTAAGGGTTACCGGTGTTCCTTCTCTTGGTGGTTGTTGGTAATAATACAAAGTATTGCTTTTAATGATTATATTCAATACTATTTACATTTATGTCATCGACTATTGATACTAAGTAGCTATTAATTAACAAATAACAATACTGTGCCTGAAGGGCACGATATCCGTACACTCGGACATAGTGACGGTAAACCTCAACTACAACTAACCCCTATATTATTATTAACATTATTTATATGTAGTAATTCGGCTTATTGCAGCATAATTGCATAGAGTCTTTGAACTTAACATCCTGTTTAAAAGTATCGACTTGCAATTATGTTGTAATACTTTGCTCGAATACTTTAATTAATATATCACTAATTCAACAAATTCAACTTTCAACGTGTGTTGAACTTTCATAAGAATATCGTCAAGTTACATTACATCACACAGTCGTTCGGCTGGATCTGTAAATATCAAACATTGTGAATATTCTTGTTATTACGGTAAAGTTAATATTAGTTGTTATTTGAATAAATCGTCAATTTAGTAGTATTCTGTTTATTATAATAAATTTGACTGTCTTACCTTTTACTCATTTTTACAATTCTCAAATGCACTTATAAAAATCTGACAGTACAGTAACTAGATTGTGAAACAATAAATGAATGGCGCCGTTTGCCAATCTCGCTATTTGATTGGCTAAGAGCTAGGTTGGTAAAGTAGTTTTTAGTGGCAAACTTCAACATTTCAATGTCGATCGAGAACTCAACGATCGATATCGCAGTACATGTCGGAATCGCACGGTGAGATATCGATCGTTCACTTGCCGATAGAGTGAGATACCGATCGTTCACTTGTCGATCGACAAAGATATCGATCGATATCTCAATAAAATCCTAGAATCGCACCGCTGGGGTGGAAAGAAATTTGACGTTAAAATGACAAAACAAACAAAACAAGGGGATTACAAACAAAGGAAAACAAAAACATATTAAAATTACAATGGTGAAAACTTAATTTAAAATTTGCTTTATCGATCTCTTCACGGTTCCGAGAAGCTCGTCGTCGTCGTCGTATGAAACCACTTCGGCTATGAGTGGATTCTGGTGAGTTGCCATTTGTTGGATAATCTTCCTGGTCTTCTCTTTGATGAACGTTGCGATGGTTTCGATCTCCAAGTCTGCATGCATGAAATCGATGGTGGTATACCTGGGATACTGGCCGATAATCCTCAGGTATTTATTTTGCATGGCTTGGATGGACTACATCTTCGTCTTGCATGCAGTGGCCCAGGTAGGAGCATTGTACGTAAGTATCGACCTGGCACAAGCTTTGTACAAGGTGGCTTTTTCTTTCTTCGTTGTTTTAGCATTTGGTCCGATGAAGGGGTATAGTAGTTGGATAACAAAGTTGCTCTTGTCCAATCGAGCCTGTATTTCTTGGCTGAAAAGCAGCTTCGAATCCAGTGTGGTGCCTAGGTATTTGACTGTATTCTGCCACGGGATGGTGTCTTCCCCAACTCTAATTCCTGCGACGTCGGGGGCTTTGCGTTTGAAGGTAAACCGGATTGCTTCCGTCTTGGGTATATTGACTTTAAGTTTCCATGTCTTGAAAAATTCGAGAATTAGTTTAGTGTGTTCTTCCAGATACGTTACGTATTTCCTGGTTTGCTTGGAATGGGCGAAAATGGCTGTGTCGTCTGCGTAAACTCCAATACTTGTTTTATGGTGACAAGGAATATCATTCCCTATATCATTATCAATATCATTACCATTCCCCAGCGTTCCCTTGCGGAACGCCAGCTGGAGCGTTTACCATAGCGGACACTGCTTGGTTGACGATAACAAAGAATTGTCTATCCTCCAGGTAGCTGACGATGATTTTGATTAGTTTTATGGGAGCCTTAACTAACTTGACTAACTTATATATAAGTACTTTGCGATTAACGACATCGAAAGCTTTTTCCAAGTCCAATAACACCATGCCCGTGTCTTTATACCGTGATGATACCGTGTTCGGTTAGATGGTTCTTGAGCTCCTCCAGTATGATTTTCGCTAGCAACTGAGGGTTGCAAGCAGACTCATGGGCCTGTAGTTAGTGGCGACGTTTCTTGCCTTGTTGGGTTTTGGCAGTGCAATCACCTTGGCCAGCTTCCATTGTGTAGGGAAGTAGTAGTTCTAGAGGCATGCTCGAAATATGTAGTAGAGGACGCAAACTCCTTTCCTGGGAAGGTATTAAAGTTGTCGATTCGAGATGCCGTCCAGACCGGGAGCTTTTCTGTTCTTAAGCTTTCGAATGATTTTGGCAATCTTAGCCGTATTCGTCTCGAGAGGACTTTCGTCGAGATTATCCGGATTCAGGTGAAGATTCTCGTAGGTGGCGTTCACTTCTTCGTCCATGGGAGAGACATCGTTGATGGCTTTGCTGTGGGCATCCAGGAAAACCTTTGCGAAAGCGTCAGCTTTTTTTTTATCGCTGTATAAGTTGACGTTGTTGCTGGTCTTGATTAACGGGATCTCATCGTGCTTGTTCTTTAGACGTTTGTAGACCTGCCAAAGTGAGTTGTCCCGGAGCGCTAGTCCTTCTGTCACCTTTTTCCAGTTTTCTTTTCTATTTTTTTGAAGTAACTGCCGAATCTCTTCGGTGATGGGATTTTTGGCGATGCGGTGTGTGGGGTCTCCCGTGCGAAGCCACTGCTTCTTTTCCCAGTTTCGGATCGTTTTCAGCCTCTTGATTTCTGGATCCACTTTGAATGTTTCTTTTACTTTCTTCTTTGTGGTTGCATCTTTGAAGGCAGATTGCAATACTACCGTGAACTTTTTAATGGCTTCGTCGATATCTGCATTGGTGACAATGTTGAGGTCGATTGCCACTCGCTCGTTGCAGAGTTGCTTGTACGTTTGCCAGTTGGTTGTACGAATGTCTCTTTCGTGCAAGTTGCAGTTGAGAAATAGGGTCATCACCACTGGATAGTGATTTGAAGAGAGGTCTTCCAGGACCGTTGGTGTGGTGTGTCCTGCGACACCTTGGAGGAGTAAGATGTCGAGTGTGGATGGTTGATATCGTGGCCCCTGACGATATGTGTATTCGGGTGGGTAAACTATGACGAAATTCTTTTCTAGTGATAAGTCTCGCAGGATATTGCCAGAACTATTGCTAGTACTGCAATTCCAAAACGAGTGTTTTGCATTGAAGTCTCCTCCAATGACGAAGTTGGGATATTGTCTCAGGAACATGTTCAGCTCTTCCGCTAGATGTTCGTGTAACTGGGGTGGATTGTAGGCTGCACCAACGTAAAGTGGCGGGCTGGTCTTGATCTTGTACACGATGATTTCTAAGTTTCGGGAAATTTCGGGTTTCGCTAGTTCGTGAGGAATGCCTTTCTTGATATTAATGGAAACTCCTCCACCGTGTGCTACTCGATCCAGTCTGTAGATGTGGAACCTCTTAAGTTTAAATTTGACATCTGGCTTTAGCCAGGTTTCACTGATAAGTGCGACGTCTATATTATTTGATAAAAGGAAGTCCTCCAGTTCTTCCTTTTTGTTGACCACACTGGTAGCGTTCCAGTTAGCAATTTTTAATTGATCTATGGTTGTCTTACCCATGGATTTTCTGATGACAGCGAATGCCTCGTTTGCCTCGTTGCAGGCCAACAACATATCCATTGCGTTTCTCAAGTTAAAACAAGTTTAAGTTTAAGCTTTTTTAGCATTTCAGTGAGTTTTTTGAAATCAAACATTTTATTGATGTCGTCCATTTCTTTCATGAACTCCTCGAAAGCGGAGTTCCCGGCTGGAGTAGTTCTCGGTATGTCTCTTGTTGGTATTTGTCTTCTGGGTCCTGGTTTCGGCCAAGGGTGACTAGTTTGTTGTGTTGGTGGTATGGTATGTGGGGGTTCCACGTGCATTTCCATGAGCGGTCTTCGTGGTAGTTCGGGGTACTCTCTGGGGTCATGCGAGTAGCCTCTGCTTGTCAATTCTTTCTGCCAATGCTTTTGGCTTTGTTGCGCCTTTTTGGTGTTGGCTCTGATACGTCGTTGTCCTAATTGGCGAAATGGTAAATCCCAAAAAAAAGAAAAAACTAAACTTTAAACTCAAAAAGATAAAAAGCCCCAAAAAGATATGCCCGGCTCTGACAACTCTTTCCAAGGTCGTGAGACCGAAAACTTAACCGTAATTAGACTAATCACTACGAGTATTAATCTAATCTCATGTAACGGTCAAGTGTGTCGGTAAGCTCGCTGTACATCGAAATTTATCTGAAAGAAAAATATAAGACAACGTAAACACAAAAATGGAACTAATAAATTTAATACTGATGTTTCGGTGTTAATTCGGAATTACAGATCTAATAATCCTTATCTATCGAAAAGTAGTGTCGACACTTGTTCATGCATGATTACTTAAAATTAAGACAATCTTCGATACAAAATTGCATGGCAAATACATAGATATTATTCACTTCATCTAGTGAATTACGGCATCGATTGATGGATCAGTAGCCGACAATAATACCTGGCCCCCGAAGACACTGTGGTAATTATCCGGCACTTAAGTTCTAATGACCTTCAATACCAACTTGGCGTGAACTGTTGACGCACTACTAATTCTAATTCACTTTAAAAGGTAAGACAGTGCTCACTAATTAGCTGGCTTGGAGACACCTTGACCTGATGGTATTCTGATGAAGATGCTCGTCAGATAAGATATTAGAGACGGAAGTATTGCAAAGACGTAGGCAGAATCGGCATTAATCGAAAAGGCGATACCTTGACTTGAATTGAACTCATAAAATGTGCGTACTTATAAAACCGGAAATAAGCATTCGAAAACATAATTCGCACTTTCTTCGTAGGGAAGAAATTATGCGTAACTCCAACTTGGCTTCACAAGCCTAAATTGCGTCACTAAACGTAACACTAAATACGTCATTAAACGCATCGATCAGATAACTGACGATTAAAAATAATCGTGACTTTACGACAAAATCTCACCTCGAGACAAATAGGCATCACAATTACTCGCGACATTAAGCATAATCGCGATACTGACGCATTCTTGCACATTCCACAATATTTACGTAATTGTGCATAACCCAAACAGGCGCATAAAACATAAACGCGAAACTCACGCGTAACTCAAAATCTCGCATAACAGCGAGTTCGACCGAACTTGGCGTAATTCTCTAATTATGCATTCACGAAATTTAAACTATTTCGTAAACCCTTTATTACACGCCTCATGGCGGATTAACGGTATTTGCGGTATTCTACATATGTAACACTTGATTTACAAAATGTTGCGCAGTAGGCGAGTAGATATACTAAGGGGATTCCAATTCAGGAAATAAACATGGTACGGATTCCATGACATTTCTCCATAAGATTTAATATGGGAGAAATTTGACTGTTTTTACATCCGGTTTGGATAAAGGTGTTCAAAAGGTGTACAGGTTACAAAGGTGTACAGGTACAAAAGGTGTGCAGGTATGAAAGGTGTACAGGTACAAAAGGTGTACAGGTACAAAAGGTGTACAGGTACGAAAGGTGTACTGGTACAAAAGGTGTATATACGAAAGGTGCGACCCCCAGGTGCGACCCCCAGATGCGACCCCAGGTGCGACCTCCATGTGGGACCCCCAGGTAAAGGAAAGGGTGAGGTGAAATTCACCGTTTGATGACGTTGGTCATATGACTCAATTAAAAAGTTCGTTATTTCATAGGTCATGCAAAGTTCAGACAAGTTTAAGCAGATAACTCAATTATATCAGTCTAATTAAAAAAAGGTCATTAGGTCACCGGATGTGGATCTTCCACCCAATTTAACAATATTACGATATATTTTAAGAAATGGTATGTATCGTTATTTATATAAGTATGTCGTTTAATAAAATTCATTAGTGATTCTGTTTTCAAATAGTTTGTATTGATAAATTAAAGTAAGTAAATTAATTTTCTATATTTATGTGACTGCTTATAAAGTTTTTTAATTTATAGAAATACACATACAAAATTGACAGATTCTTGATGATGAAGAAAATAAGTTAGTCTTGATAATATTTATACACATTCAGTGGGGATCATAAAAATATTTCTACAACAATGGCTAAAATGTTGCAACACTTTAGAATTAAAGATGGTATATTGGAAAATTTAGTAACAAATCGTTTAATCGACGATGAATGGACTGAAAGGTTTCAGCCTGATACTTTAAAATATATTTGTGTAAAAGTGGTAAATAAGCAAATTCAGCAACTACCCGATATATTCCACCTTGCTACTGAACTGCCCGAATCTTTAATACGGATTTTATTAAGGGATTGGTGCTATCAAAGTGTTGTTAGTGAATAAATACTAGTTCATCTTAAATATAAGTTGAAAAAACTATTTGAAATGTTTATATGTAATGAAAGAACAAGGCACTTTGTTAATACAATAGAATTTAGACATATTGTTGATGTCAGTGGTGTAATAATCTATGTGTTGTTTTGGTGACTTTGGTGGTTGTTGAAGATGGTTGAGGGGTTTGATATTAATAAGATGGGTTGTTTCAATTTAGATATATTTAATGTTTACACTTAATTATATGTACACTTAAACTACATTGTTAAACTTACTTTGTCTACATCTTAACTGCTACTCTTCTACTACTCAACTCATGTACATTTTCTTATTAATATAATATTGTAATAATTATACTTATTCATCACATACCAAGGGGTCATCATACGTTGGCTTCCTTGATATATGAATATTGAATGTGCAGCAAAATAGCAACATTGCTACGTTACCACAGTGGCATTGATCAGTTGATACAATATTATTTTTATTATTCTAATTTGGAAGCACGGGACCTTATATTAGTTCGAAATTCTTATTATGTAAGTAAATACGGTAAAGTTTGCGTATGTTGTGCGGAAGATTATAATCATAATCGTACAATGATAAGTAATGTAGAAGGAGAAAAATTACCATTAAATTACCAGGGAAACCTAGACCAAATTACCTGGATGGAATTGCGTGAAATGATAGAGAGTAAACAATTATGGTGTGAAATGTGCTTTAGAAACAGAATAGTAAAATTTTGTAAGAATAAATAACAATAGTAAACGTAAAATATGTCTTTGTTCGATAAATAATTGTATTAAATTGTATGAAACGATTAATGATAACAATGCTGTAGTAAAATATAATATTTGTAATATGTAATTAAGTTGATAATAAATGAAATTATTTTTAATATTGAGTTTTTGGTGTCTATATAAGCATTAGCAAAGTACTATGGGACAGGTAGTTTGTTATAAAAGGTGATGCAGTATGTTTATTACTTATCTAAGCAATTACTATATGAAGAACATGTGTGTATATACAGAAGAAGAAGATCGTCTATTTTCTTCTAGAGATTGAAAATACCCCTGCGTAAATTCAAATGAGTTGGCTAAAGCTGGATTTTATAATTTAAGAAATGGCGATAGTGTGATTTGTGAAAGTGATTTTGTTCAATCGTTATTGGCGATTGGAAAATTGGAGACGATCCTATGGTAGAACATAAAAATGGTCTCGACGTTGTCCCTTTGTTGGAGAAGATGTAAATGGAATACACAAAATTTTACCTAATTCAATACCTGAAAATTATTCTAAGTTATCTACAAAAGTTGAATATCGAAGTTATGATATTTCCGGAAGATTCGAAATGCTATGAAATTCAATAGCAATAAATTGCTTGAAATTATCTACAAAAGTTAAGGATCCAAATGATTCTGATGAAAATTTCCCTGAAATTACTCCTTTATTGGAATACAATGATGTGGACGATTTCGCTATCAATAAACCCCCTTATGGTTCTTGCGTATTACAATAGAATCAACCTTGTATAAGAAATATATAATTTGATTTAATAAAGAAATTATAAAAATTTCCTTTTTCATTTATAGTTTTAAGAACAATTATTTTTAAAATCGTATTTAAATATGACTAATTGCAATTTATTTAACATATGAATCAATTACTAAGAATATCGCTTATCAAATTAACTAAAAATTAAAATATCACACAATGGCTCTATTAAAAATATTACTAATAAACAAATAAACGAGATTTTATGCTCTGAATTTCTATATCGTTTATTATTATCTATTTTTATATTAGGTTAGATCAGCAAACTGAAAGATTATTGAAGTTTGATGATCTAACCTATAATTATTTTCTTGTAGATAACTGTAAGAATTTTTTGTATGTGTGAGTCACATTAAATAAAAACAATGAAAAGTCTTTAAGTTTTTTATTATCAAATTGAAAAAAAAGTGTTGTTACATTAGATTAACAGCGTTATTAATTTAATAAATTTATTTAAAAATTAATTTTACATATGATTAACAACACCAGTAAACGGATTATAATTATATACAGAGTCGGTCAGAAGTAAAGCATAAGCAATGGTATTAGGGGGGAAATCTGTTGAAGCTTGTAATTCCAGTTTAACGCTCAATATTGGGTCTTCAGCCTTTTCGTGTTGTTTAGACATGTCAATGACGAAAATTGGTTCTTTTAAAAAATGCCCAAAATCATAAATAGGTTCGACCTTATCATAATACTTTTTTTGAAAATTTAAATAGTCATCATATGCTAGTACGCAGCGTTTTTTATTAAAGTCGTTATGTCTTTTTTCGTAAGGATATTGAACATGATTTATAAATCCTATAACATCATTAATGTTACATTGGGATAGAGTGGATGCATTTTCTAATCGATTATTTCGTTTATTACTTTGGAAAGCAATAAATAACCATCGAGGTCGTCTGTTTTGAACGGTGTTTTGAATCGCCCAAATCAACATGTTTGTATGGGTTGGAAGTGCTGGGTAATGGAATAAATGTCGAGCATGAAAGCCAATTTCGATTTCCTTTTCACGATTTATGTGGTTGTAGATTCCCAACTTTGCAGAATCGCTTGGAGTTATATGGGGTACTTTCCAATTAATTTTGGTAATTTTTATTGTCACCTCGGTATCGCCTCTGTAGACGTCCTCATCTGATTTTGATCTGATAAGAATAAGTTCTTGTCTACTGTTCAAAATATTTCTGCGATAACATGATGCAAAACCAAGAACATGATTAAGAGGTATCATGACTGTAAAATTTTTCTTTTCCGAATCGCATATTTGGGATTTACCATCGGAAAGACTATACCCCGCGTTAGATAATGCAATGACATCATCTTTACTATATCCGCAACGACCGTAAATTAATGATGAAATGCCTGGAGTTCTACAACTATCAATAACGACATCACCAAGCTGATAGCGTATTTCTTCGAATAAAAATAATGGATAATAAAGGAAAATAATAATGGAAAATAAAGTTCATATAGTTTGGTAGAATCTTTTGGAGTGATTGTACCCTCGATATAAATTTTGCTGGCATAAGTGGCCGTTATTAGCTCACCCTTTTCGATCACGATTCTAATCTCGTCCGAGTTGGAAAATGAATTATTGTATGGATGGTATGTGTGTAGAGCATTTTCGACGATTAAATCCTCGTGATAAACGTCCGTAAAAATAGTACTTAATGATTGTTTTTCCTGCATTTTTTTACTCGATAACCCAAAGACTCTAAAATTTTTATTTCTGCAGGTGTTACACCTTCGGAGTGGGTTGATTTAATGATGTTGGATGTGAAGTTGGGTATTTTTATATTATTAAGATTTAAGCCCATTACGTTTTAATTCTAAACGAATTGTAACTTGTTCGGAGCCAAAATCAACTGATTCACCGGTGTGATCTACAAGTTTGAGACTTATGTTATGAATAGTATTAGTCAGTACAGGTAAATATATAGGTATGCTGGGTTCTTTAACTAATCTATATCCAGGTTCCACCGAAACATCAAATTCGAAAATTGTATGACCTTCTGACTCATTCCTGTACGATTAATCGTACAGGAATTTGTGATACATTTCCGCAGGTGACTTGTATGTTGGTTGCTCCCATTATACGAACATCTAGATCGGATTCGTATTTTATGTTCGATTGTAAAATTTTTCTTGAAAATCCTAGCATTCGTCCAATAGAATCAGTTTTAGTAAAATCAATTTTATACGGCGATGTAATTTCACATTTTAAAGTATTGGTGTTTGCTTTCAACACAAATTTATCACCGACATCGGCTTTGATGATGTCATACAACTCATTTATTTCGTAAGCACCGTGAGGAATATTACAAATCTTATGTTCACCATAATAAAATTTGTCATTGCCTTTATAAATATTTTTTATCGAATTACATCCATAAAATCCAATCAGACCTAAAACATATTCGTGTTTAGGATCTAATTGAATTGGGGGATAATAATCAACACTTAATTCATTGCCTACACCCGTTAAGGTCAAGGTATACGACATGATTAAATCAAATTTCACTTTTTATAAATATTTATTATAATGTAAAGATTAAAAAGCAATAACGATAGTTTTTTTTATAAATATTTATTCATATAAAAATTTTAAACATAAATGACCACAAATAATCGTGTTATACGATTGGACTCGATTATAATTATAAATAATTTTACAATTTTTAAAATATTTTACTAGTTCTATCGGCGGCCTCAAATCTCCGAAACTATCAAAATACAATACGTGATTTTTAGATTTCTTGTAAGCAACCCAATGAGTACCAGTGTTAGAATTCAAGTCCAAGTTGACAATACCTCTTTCATGAGTTTTAGGTTTGGCAGGTAATGTATCGCGCATGAATACGCCTCTAAAATTAGGAACATCGGCGGCATACTTTCTTAAATCAAAATCAGTTAGGGGTCTCCGAGGCAAATTATTCAGTTTTTTGAATATGGATTCAAAAATAATGCGCTTCCTGTCTTGTACGGTTTGAGATATAATGCTTCTCCTTTCTTCCCCATGGCTATAGCTTCCATCGTTTTGTTATGTCTTTGTCCTTCATCCAATTGTCGTTGTGAAGATTTTGCTTTATTGACGGCCGAGGCTATACCCGAAGCACCTCCGGCCAACGCTCCAACCGCTGATAGTCCCGCGAATAGGGGTATTAGAAAAGGTAAAATACCACCTTCCTTGGGCAAGGGTATTACCCTAGGAATTTTAACATTCTTTTTACCTCCAATACTTATGATTACTTTCTTTGCCATGACGAGAACATTTTTGATATTATTTTTATCTTTTCCAGTACCGCGTAATATTTTCTTTATAATTCCTTTGCCGAATAAGGTCTTACGCTTGCGACATCCCATACCGAATTTTCTTTTACCTTTCATTGCAGTAGTAACAGTCCAAGCTGCAGCTTTTTCACCAAAGGTGGCGTCGTTAGATTTTACACGTTCCCAAGCTTTCTCTTCTAACACTTTATCAGCCCGATGACGATCTTCTAAATTTTTATATCGCGAGTAAGCGATATCGTGTTCCTTGCATGCAGCGTCCAACGGATTTATTCCAGGATCACCTCTAGCTAATCGTTTTTTTAATTTAGTTCCTGGACCACAATATTGATATCCAGGTATGTGTAATTCTACTGGTAGGCTATTTATAGCAGAATTGAACAGCCCTACACCGCTGTGAATAATCATTTACTGAAATGTGCGTTCAAGTACCTATATATTGCGCGGACCCGGGCTTCTCAATTTTCAAAAATAATTTTAATTTAAATCGACGATGTTAAATTTTTAAAAATTTTTAATTTGTTTTCTGTGTTCTTTATCGTCTCGGCAAATGTGCTGGATAACGACCTTGCGCTTCGTACTAATAATTCTCCGCTTCCAAATATCCACTATCCAATTTTTCTCAAATTAAACAAATTAATAAAATTCTTACTCACAGTAAAATTAAAACTTTTATTCTCTAAATAATCAAAATATAATTCCTCAAATAAGCGGCTCAAAATTTTACAATTACGGAGACGCTCGCTCCGTCCAAAGCGACACCACTCCGGTCAACGCGCTTGGAAAAAGTCCATTTATCAAAATCTTTCGGACCAACTTTAACTTTGTTAGCGCGAACAATCAAAATTCAAAAATATTTACAATAATTTACAAAGTCAAAATAAAAATGCTAAATTAACCAAAAATCAAAATTTAAGAATACAAAATTCAAAAATATGTTTTTGAAACACGACAATATATAGGTATGCTCACTTCAAATTGTAATTAAACAATGAAGTTTATCAAGCAATCATCTACATTAAAAGTAGATAATCATGACATTCAAACGAATAACGTAAGCAAGCATGGCGATTTATTTCCCGATACCGTTAGAGCTGTAATAGCTGGCAGTTCGGGATCTGGAAAAACAAATGCACTTATCAGTATTATTGAAGATCCTAATGGTTTGAGATTTAAAAATGTCTACGTATATTCAAAGTCCTTACATCAGCCAAAGTATCAATACTTGAAAAATGTGCTGGAACCCATGAAAGGTTTGGGATATTACACATTTAAGCAGCACGACGATGTTGTACCTGTAAACAAAGCTAAACCTAATTCAATAATGGTGTTTGATGACGTCATAACAGATAAGAGTACCAGCGTAAGAGATTATTTCTGTATGGGGCGGCATAATGCAATAGATTCATTCTATCTCTGTCAAACTTATTCGAAAGTACCCAAACAATTAATAAGAGATAATGCTAATTTTATCATTTTGTTCAAACAAGATGCTTTAAATTTAAAGCATGTATACGATGACCATGTTAGTACCGACATGTCTTTTGAAAAATTTCGTTCGATATGTGCAGAGTGCTGGAAGGAACCATTTGGATTTATTGTAATTAATGTGGAATCAAACATAAACGAAGGTCGATATAGGAAAGGCTTTGACTGTTATATAAGTCTTTGATTTTTTAAATATTTACATTATCAACTCAACTATCCAGTATACCAGTTCATAAAACCAACAGAGCTGATCATAAAACCAACAGGTCTGATCATAAAAGCATCAGGTCTGTTCATAAAGGCATCAGGGCTGATCATGAAACCAACAGGTCTGATCAGAAAATCAACAGGTCTGATCAGAAAACCATCAGGGCTGTTCATAAAAACCAACAGGTCTGATCAGAAAAGCAACAGGTCTGATCAGAAAACCATCAGGTCTGATCAGAAAACCATCAGGTCTGTTCATAAAACCAACAGGTCTGATCAGAAAACCAACAGGTCTGATCAGAAAAGCAACAGGTCTGATCAGAAAACCATCAGGGCTGTTCATAAAAACCAACAGGTCTGATCAGAAAAGCAACAGGTCTGATCATAAAGGTATCAGGTCTGATCAGAAAAGCAACAGGTCTGATCAGAAAACCAACAGGTCTGATCAGAAAACCAACAGGTCTGATCAGAAAACCAACAGGTCTGATCATAAAGGTATCAGGTCTGATCAGAAAAGCAACAGGTCGGATCAGAAAACCATCAGGGCTGTTCATAAAAACCAACAGGTCTGATCAGAAAAGCAACAGGTCTGATCAGAAAATCCTCAGGGCTGTTCATAAAAACCAACAGGTCTGATCAGAAAAGCAACAGGTCTGATCAGAAAACCATCAGGTCTGATCAGAAAACCATCAGGTCTGTTCATAAAACCAACAAGTCTGATCAGAAAACCAACAGGTCTGATCAGAAAAGCAACAGGTCTGATCAGAAAACCATTAGGGCTGTTCATAAAAACCAACAGGTCTGATCAGAAAACCATCAGGTCTGTTCATAAAACCAACAGGTCTGATCAGAAAACCAACAGGTCTGATCAGAAAACCATCAGGGCTGTTCATAAAAACCAACAGGTCTGTTCATAAAACCAACAGGTCTGATCATAAAGGCATCAGGTCTGATCAAAAAAGCAACAGGTCTGTTCATAAAACCATCAGGGCTGTTCATAAAAGCAACAGGGCTGTTCATAAAATCCACAGGTCTGATCATAAAAGCAACAGAGCTGATCAGAAAATGAATTTTGATGATGTTGAATTGACTAAAAAAATTATCAAGGCACGTAATTCCATAAAGAGAAAATTTGATCAATTAAAGCGTGGTGAAATTAAAACTCAGAGATTGGCCAAGGAAGTATACAAACCGATTACAGAACCGATTAAAGAATTGATTGCATAAAAAAAAATAAACCTAAGCAAGTATTCAAAGTTGAAAAGAATGAACTAAAGAAAGAAGCGGGGGGTGAAGATGATGACGATAAATTTGTAGAGGCTTTAGATCAAGAAAGTTCTTTGCGTGATACACTATCTCAACAATACATTAACATGTCCGTGCATGATGTTAAAAATGAAATGGATTACCGTTATGGTGTTTACCACGATGCTGAAACTAATGGATGAAAAATTGGAGATAAAAAAATTATATTTGAAGACGATGATTTTAGTATCGATGATGAAATATTTAAGGGCACTATAGGCTTGTACGAGCTGTTATTTAAAAAATTACCTCAGGACAATAACTCTGATGACTTGAAGCAATATAAAAAAATTTTAATACAAACGAGCGCGCATAAACGTTTCTATAATATAAACAATCAAATAGATGGAAATAAAAGTTATAAATATCGTAAAATAATTAAACCTTTATTTAATGAAATTATCGGTAAAGGTCTAATTAAAGATATTAAAAATGTCAATGATAAATCAATTGAATACGTTTACTGGAATTCACCTGGAACTCATTGCTCGTTTAGCGCTTCTTCATGCTTCAAAAAATGTTGGAAATATAAGTCATAATAATGAAATTTTAGCTATCAAAGAAGAACTTAGAGAAGCCAATATCATAGAATGAAATATTGTGTAGGATTTAAAAAATAAAAGTTTTATTCAAAATATTTTGTTTTTTTATTTGTTTTAATAAAATAGGTGTTATAATAGATTCTAAATTATTTATTTTATTTTGAAAACGCCATCTGTCAAGAGCTAATTGTAGCCACGGTCCTTTTCGTGCTTGATGGTACGCAAATTTCCAATGATACATATATTTAATTTCAACTTGTTCATTAAATTTTACTCTATTGACGTTTTTGAGATCCATGATGGCTTTGTGAATCCCCACCACTTGACGTATAATTTGTCGTCGCGCTTACGCAACACTTTTTCCACCAGAAATGTATTCGGATAAGATGTTTTTAAAAGTTCATCTTTATAAAACTGTCCTTTTATGGGGGCTCCAGCGTAATCTTGGATCAAATAAGTCGTGGGATTTCCTCGACTAATTTTATAAATTTTAAATATTTCAGCAGTCCAGTTTCCAGTATAACCCTTGGCGAATATAGATTTATATTTACTAATTCTAACAAAATCTCCAACTCTAAACTTTGATTTTTGTAATATTTTTTTCACATCGAAAACGTCCAATCTCGTAGCCGGTGTAACTTTTGCTTTGTGTACTATAGGCTTTGTGCCTATAGTACGATGATGAGTATTGTTATATTTTAGTGTAACATCTTGAATAATGTCGATCCATTTGTATTTACCTCTAAAGCTAAATTCCTTGTAAAGCCAATTTTTAATTGTTCTTATTACGCGTTCCACTATTGAAGCTTTTTTAACACTAAAAGTAGAGTAATGATTTATATCATACTTTTTCTTCAGTTTAAAAAATATTTCGTTAAAAAATTCTTTGCCGTCGTCAGTTTGAAGATTTTTAGGATGACGACCTTGTTTCAATATTGATGCTAATGCCTCGCTCACTTCGGAAGCTTTTTTAGATTTTAGTGGACGGGCCCATAAGAATTTCGAAAAACAATCAATAACCAATAGCATGTACTTGTAGCCTTGATTTATCTTAGAATGCGGTATAAATTCTGCAAGATCGGCCTGCCATAGATAGTCATAACCCTTAATTATTACAGCTCTGCGAGGAAAATTTTTTCTGACGGGCTTATAAATTTCATTAACGATACCTCTTTTACTGGACATTATGGTTATTAGGCGGCGTATTGTTTAATGATGCTGTTGTACTGGATAATTGATTTTTTATATTAATCACGGAATCGGTTAGTTCTTTTAAGCGATCGTACGATAAAGTTGTAAGAGTTTGAAAATTATCATTTAATTCATTATTACGAGCATTTAACATATGAAAATCTTCTAGCATGTTTGATTGAATATTTTTAAACGAATCCCATTTTTGATTGTTTATAAGTATTTGTTGATTCACAGACTCGGATAGTTTATTTAATTTGTTATTATTATAACTGATTGATTCATCACATTTTTTAAAAATTTGATGATTGCCTCTTTTTAATAATTCAAATTCTTCAGAAATTTTTGTAATCGAATCACGTAATCTGTTGATATCATTTATATAAAGGTCAAACATTGTTTGTTCACTAAGCGCTTTCATGGTATCCACATACTTTTTTGTAGTGGCATCAGACTCATCCACAGCATCCCCCACACCCGTTGACCTCTTATTTCTAATATCGTAATTACCATCTGGGGTATAATGAAAGCCTATACCAGGGTCACCTTTTCTACCTTCCTTATTATAAACTGACCTGCTAAGTCCAAATATATCTAAAGCCTTTTTGGAAATGAATAAAAAACATCGTTTACTAACAATATATTGCGTAATTTTGAATATTAGAATATTTATTTTATTAGAGCATAAACGGGGCGAATTAATTTCCTTTCTATCCTCTTAATACTCCTCATGAATTGAAGTATGCAAATTAAGAAATAATAATGAATAATTCTTTTATTTTATTTTATTTATAGAAAGCTTCCCTCCAAGTCAATGCGATTGACAACTCCGGCTAAAGACACAGTGACTCCTCTACCCTCGATCATTGATGGTTTGATCGTACAATTTATGAACAGAAACATGTGGTTCGTCAAAAATAGTTTATTTAGTTATCACAATTAAATAACATAATTCTTTTGTGATTTATAACAAACAAAAAAAAACCCCAAACTTATAATTTTGATTAAATAAACCACTGTAATCTTTTGCGCAGATAATTGTTTTTAAAATTTATTAAAATAAAATTTATCCTTACTCGAGTAAGTCACTGTTTTTTTTTCTATTGTCGATGGAGATACGCCACTGTTTCTGTTGCTTGTTACTATTGCTCTCATTCCATGCATGTGGTTGTCGGTGTTAACTTCTTATCTTCGCGAATTGTCGACCATACAAAGAAATTCATTCGAACGCTTTTTAATTCTTATAGTTTTTTAATATTAGTTTCTCTTGGTGGTAAGTCAAATTATCTTCTATTAAATTTCCAAATTAAATTCTCTTACTTATTATATTTTTAGCCTCAATACAAAAAAAGGAAATTTGCACTACTTTTTATTTTCTGGTCCGCCATTTTTCATTATCTCTATACCATTTTTTCTTCATATAATTTAATTTTCCACCAACCTTCTCTTGGCGGCAAATTCAAATATTCAAACAAATGGTTATTCATTAACTAAACAAACTCCAATCGAAAAACCAACAATTCTAAATGTGATAAAAATAAAAAAAAACATCACCAACAACAGAGGGTAAATTTAAATACCAACATTAGGTACATTTACTTATAATAAATATCTTTTTAGTCAATCGGTTCACCAACCAACTTTGACCTGCGGTGAAGCTTCAAAAGGGCGTCAAACTAGGACGTAATCAAATCTTCACGAGGAGGATTTCGAGTGATGATCAGAAAAAAAATGTCCCTCCTCTACTTACTAGCTGATAACATAGCATTATTCGTTATTACATATTCATAATTCGCCAATGACCCCATGCCATTGCATTGTTCGAATATGGAATTAATTTTCTTTTATCATCATTAGCACTTAAAGCAATTTTTGTTTGTTTCATAGTAAAAACATTATGATTTTGTAATCTCATACAATTTTGATCTCTTATTACTACATATCCTTATTTATTAAACAATACTTTTCTTAACTACATAACCTTTCACACCTTTAGCCTTTTTTATAAAGTCCTTACCGTCTACACGTAAACTATACATTTTAGATTTTAATCAATAAAATCATTGATTCATTAGTCTAACATAAGTATATTGCTACCGTTAAAAGTAGATAGAATAAAAAAAAATCAATAATAATAATTATTGATGGTGATATTATCGGTAATTGGGTCGTGTGCCTTTGGCTAGCTCGTAAAGGCAAATAAACCAAATGCAAAAAAAGAGATTGAGCTGATTCTTCTTCAGATCTGGAGGATTAATATACAGGGGAAAATCGCCAAAGTAACGCTCCGAAGAGCCAGCCGAAGTGTTGATATTTTTGGGCGCCACGAAGTTTAAACAAAAGAATCACCCTGTATATTCGAATTAACAGCCACGTTAAACTACGAAAAAATACTGACTGTTGCAAAAAAAAAGAAGTAACCAGGTCAAGAAAAGACTGAGTAACAGAGATAACGTTTGTTTCCGATTTAATGACAATAAAAATATTTACAAATAATGCGATAAATTGGGCTACCTTTTTAATATAAAAAAAAAATGAATACGTTGTAAGCTATCAATTGCTCACAATAATATGGTGTAATATATAAAAAGTAAATACTCGCGTTATAGTTACCGCGTATACGTATACTTTGGCGTACAAATACTGTAATGATTTTATACAGCTTTACGAGTTGTTAGATGTTTAAATACAAAATTATAATGAAAAGAACGGCCCAATAAAATTCTTCGCGCAAAAAAAGATAATTATTAACAATAATAAATGACGGCACAAACAAACAAAATCTTAGCTTTCCGTTGTCTTCTCTCTTGATGGTTAGATCAGGATAGCGATAGCGATACCAAAGGTTCGACTGAATTATCCAAAGCTGTTGTGTTGTTATCCAGGTGGATACCCAATAACCATCTAAACAGAAATACGACGCCAGATAACCAAGGAGTAAAAAAAGAGTAACGTCACGATCGATATTATGATTGTAACGGTTGATATCGATAATCCAAAAATAAGAAGTAATAGCTGGTGAACCGCTATTAACACCCTATAAAAATTCAAACTTAACAAATGTGGAATAAAATTATCAAACATACCTCTAGATGTTGTGTGAGGGTTTATTAGTAAAATAAGCGAAGCAATGGTCCATGAACGAATTAAATCCTTCAAATGAAGATCGGATAACTTCCCAAGTAAACGTAAAAAAATAGAAGAAGAAATCCAAAACAAAATCGTAGCAATCAATACTAATCCCAAATATCTGGATGAGAAAATAACGCAATTTTCACAAAAAAAATTGATTAGCTACGTCGTCCAAATATAATTACTCGACTTAAAATTGTAACCTTTCACCAAAATCGCAAAGTTAAAATTAAAATTAAAAATGTGCAAATTATCGATATGATAATAATTTCCATCAAATTCGACTTCAAAAGTGAATTAGGATGCCACCTTTTGAAAATCTTTAACAACAAAATCAAACCGTAACAATATCCTATAATAATTAATATTTTAATTTTTTAGTTTAATTTGATAAGCGATAAGAACTTCTTTGTAATATTTCTTTTTAATAGAGCAATTGTTTATAATTTCTTTATTAATTATTGATAAAATAATTTTCGATGACTTAATAAAATCTTTGATTCTATAAGTATATCCTATAATAATTAATATTTTTAATAGAGCCATTGTGTGATATTTTAATTTTTAGTTAATTTGATAAGCGATATTCTTAGTAATTGATGCATATGTTAAATAAATTGCAATTAGTCATATTTAAATACGATTTTAAAAATAATTGTTCTTAAAACTATAAATGAAAAAGGAAATTTTTATAATTTCTTTATTAAATCAAATTATATATTTCTTATACAAGGTTGATTCTATTGTAATACGCAAGAACCATAAGGGGGTTTATTGATAGCGAAATCGTCCACATCTTTGTATTCCAATAAAGGAGTAATTTCAGGGAAATTTTCATCAGAATCATTTGGATCCTTAACTTTTGTAGATAATTTCAAGCAATTTATTGCTATTGAATTTCATAGCATTTCGAATCTTCCGGAAATATCATAACTTCGATATTCAACTTTTGTAGATAACTTAGAATAATTTTCAGGTATTGAATTAGGTAAAATTTTGTGTATTCCATTTACATCTTCTCCAACAAAGGGACAACGTCGAGACCATTTTTATGTTCTACCATAGGATCGTCTCCAATTTTCCAATCGCCAATAACGATTGAACAAAATCACTATCACAAATCACACTATCGCCATTTCTTAAATTATAAAATCCAGCTTTAGCCAACTCATTTGAATTTACGCAGGGGTATTTTCAATCTCTAGAAGAAAATAGACGATCTTCTTCTTCTGTATATACACACATGTTCTTCATATAGTAATTGCTTAGATAAGTAATAAACATACTGCATCACCTTTTATAACAAACTACCTGTCCCATAGTACTTTGCTAATGCTTATATAGACACCAAAAACTCAATATTAAAAATAATTTCATTTATTATCAACTTAATTACATATTACAAATATTATATTTTACTACAGCATTGTTATCATTAATCGTTTCATACAATTTAATACAATTATTTATCGAACAAAGACATATTTTACGTTTACTATTGTTATTTATTCTTACAAAATTTTACTATTCTGTTTCTAAAGCACATTTCACACCATAATTGTTTACTCTCTATCATTTCACGCAATTCCATCCAGGTAATTTGGTCTAGGTTTCCCTGGTAATTTAATGGTAATTTTTCTCCTTCTACATTACTTATCATTGTACGATTATGATTATAATCTTCCGCACAACATACGCAAACTTTACCGTATTTACTTACATAATAAGAATTTCGAACTAATATAAGGTCCCGTGCTTCCAAATTAGAATAATAAAAATAATATTGTATCAACTGATCAATGCCACTGACATCAACAATATGTCTAAATTCTAATGTATTAACAAAGTGCCTTGTTCTTTCATTACATATAAACATTTCAAATAGTTTTTTCAACTTATATTTAAGATGAACTAGTATTTCTTCACTAACAACACTTTGATAGCACCAATCCCTTAATAAAATCCGTATTAAAGATTCGGGCAGTTCAGTAACAATGTGGAATATATCGGGTAGTTGCTGAATTTGCTTATTTACCACTTTTACACAAATATATTTTAAAGTATCAGGCTGAAACCTTTCAGTCCATTCATCGTCGATTAAACGATTTGTTAGTAAATTTTCCAATATACCATCTTTAATTCTAAAGTGTTGCAATATTTTGGTCATTGTTGTAGAAATATTTTTATGATCCCCACTGAATGTGTATAAATATTATCAAGACTAACTTATTTTCTTCATCATCAAGAATCTGTCAATTTTGTATGTGTATTTCTATAAATTAAAAAACTTTATAAGCAGTCACATAAATATAGAAAATTAATTTACTTACTTTAATTTATCAATACAAACTATTTGAAAACTGAATCACTAATGAATTTTATTAAACGACATACTTATATAAATAACGATACATACAATTTCTTAAAATACATCGTAATATTGTTAAATTGGATGGAAGATCCACATCCGGTGACCTAATGACCTTTTTTTAATTAGACTGATATAATTGAGTTATCTGCTTAAACTTGTCTGAACTTTGCATGACCTATGAAATAACGAACTTTTTAATTGAGTCATATGACCAACGTCATCAAACGGTGAATTTCACCTCACCCTTTCCTTTACCTGGGGGTCCCACCTTGGGGCTCGCACCTGGGGGTCTCACCTGGGGGGTCGCACCTGGGGGTAGCACCTTTCGTATATACACCTTTTGTACCAGTACACCTTTTGTACCTGTACACCTTTGTCACCTGTACACCTTTTAAACACCTTTTGAACACCTTTACCCAAACCGGATGTAAAAACAATCAAATTTCTCCCATGTTAAATCTTATGGAGAAAGGAATTGGAATACGTACCATGTTTACTTCCTGAATTAGAATCCCCTTAGTATATCTACTTAGGCGGTATTCGGTAGTCGCGCAGGTAAACCTCACCCACGCAATCTCCATAGTTGTGTAATTTACGCACCTTGCGCGTTAAACTACAATGCGACAACGGCCCATGTCGCCCGGCACAAGACATAATTTCGATAATTACGCATAACGGTAACTCAAAGTCACAATGGGTTCTACCCCCTAGGAGCTAACGCAACCACACTGGTCCGCGCCCCAGGGTAGACTCTTGCTTCGAGCAATTCTCCTAGTTAAATTCCCACTCCACGATGTTAACTTTGTCGAATCTTGCAAAGACTTGCCTGGAAATGGTTCGCGCTATCTCGCCCGTTGGAATTGGAGACCATTAACGATAGCAAGCGACAGGAAAGGTGTAATTTATTGCTTGTGTAGATTTGCGAAATTTTATTTAAAAATAAAAGGAAAGCAATTCGTAACAGCTCTCTCTATCGCCGCTTTGTATTTGGGGCACTCGATCGATGTGCCTCGGTGGTTACCACTACAATTACCACATTTGGTTTGGTTCACTTTTTTGACCCGGGCAGTTCCAGGTGTTGTGTCTCTGAGTGCAGTGACCACAGACTGCAAAAGCATGGCAATATCTGCTGCCGTGCCCGAATTCCAAGCAGTTTCCACACTGCATAATATTCCTGGGAGGCCTGCATATCTCCCAGTAGCAAGTACTGTATACTAGATGTCGCACCCTTCGTACATCTTGTAGTGTCGTGCCGTTTGCAAATGATATTCTGTACTTCGGGTACAGTTGGGAGCGTCGTTCGAGTTTTTGTTAGCAAGCAGCCTGCAAGCTTCGGGCTTGAGACCTTTAGCCCTCAGGTCCTCCAGGATCTCCTCCGGATCAATCTCATTTGTACCCTTGCGTACAAATGAACTTTGTTTGGTATCTTCTGTTCCGAACGAGAAATATTCAATCTGTTTCTCGTTCAGATCTTTCATCAGGAGGTTGTAGTCCTCCATCGTCTCCAGGATAACTTTCGTCTGGTTACCTAGGTTCTTGATACAAAAATTATCATTTCGAATTACCGATTTGATATCAGTGATAGTGTTTTTGTAGTCCTTGGCACAAATTAAACCTCGTTTCAAGATGATCGATGTAGGCCGTATCTTCTTGGGTTGTAGCGTAGGTGGTGGATCTAGTGAGGTCATTTTTGTCTTCACGGCCTGTTTCTGCAATGCCTGGAAACGGTTTCTGAGGAGCACGACGAAATCTTCTGGTCTTCTTTTGTTTCGTAGTTGGGGGCTGGTGGCTTCCCTGTTCCTCTTGGAAGTTTGAGTTTCGAAGGGTATCTGTGAAAAATCCATCAGGAGACTAGCATCCTTCAACGATTGCTCGCTTTGTTGTGTTTGTGGCATCTTCTCAATGGTTTTGTAAATTTTATTTCCTGAATAACCACGTGGGCCTTTGGTAAAATTTCTCTGGAGGTAAGGTTTACCTAAAGTGGTTCGTGCGTTCCCTTTAATAAGGGAATTTAGTTTAGTGAATGTCGCAGGAGAAATCTCGAGCGACGTATCTAAAAATAAACGAAATTAAAAAATTAAAAGAACTATTTACTTACACGTTTATTTGTTAGGTTATGTCCAGTAGTTCGATTTGTAATTTTGAGGTTACGTATGTACGTGTGGTGCGTTTGGTGGGCTCTGGTCAAGTATTTTTGAAAGAGATTTATATTGTAATGTAAAGTTTCAAAGCTCTACACACTCTTACCTTTTTCTCCAGCTAGCTCAGATAATTTCGGAGATACTTGACTCTCAGGAGCGAGTTCAATTTGAAACCCACGAATCGTATGATTCAAGAAAACAAAAATCTTTAATAATATCGCAAAATAGGGTTTATTTATTGCCAATAACTTGAAACTTAATGATGTTGTTTCTTGACTCTTTGTGTAATTGTGTAGCGACACTTGGCAAATGAATTGCATTTACTTTTATACCAAATATGACTTCTAAATTCATTTACCAAATTTCGCTGTTTGTGTAATAATGTTAGTAATAAAAAAATGAAAATTATAAGAATTCTGAGAAATAAAAATAGTTCAAATAAACAATAATTTCTTAGCTTGATTAACGTTTGAGGTCCACTGCTTTCCTCGTTGTCCTTAGTCACTTGCTTTCGTACCACGCTGGATGTAACAGGTGTTTCTGCTACTGAACTTTTGTTATCGGAATTGATCGGATAGTTTTGTTTTTGTGAAATTTCTTCGATAATCGCCTTAATTACACACGTGTATTCTTCTATTTCATACAAATTCAATCCAATTTCCATTTGAGGTAAGTAAATTTTGTTAAAATTATAATATTTCGCATAAATGCAAATGGCGGTCGGCGTTGTTAAATTTTCTTATCATCCAAATACCAAATTTTAATTTTCTGCTTTATTTCAGCTTGAAACAAAACGCAAACAATATTTTCTTATACAATCGCACTATCAATCATCAGGATATACTCCCTGACTTAATCAGTTAATCGGCTGACAAATTAACTCAAATTAAAATATCAGAGTTGGAAACGCACAAATTTTACGTGGACTCGCAACGTCCTCCACACAACCAACCTTCTTCCAACCTTATAACAACAAATTCCCTCGTAAGTTTCAAATTATACAGTATGCACCATATTTCTTCTAAACACTTTTTTAATTTTAGCTTCACGTTCGCAAGATTTGTCAATGGTTTCACAACACCTTTAGTTCATCACAGTAAACAATAATATTTGTGTTAAAAGTAGTATAACGTGTAACAATTTTGAGTCAGTTTGTTGTTGGCATTAAATAATAAAGACCGACCTGCTGAGCATAAAAACAAGTCTTTGAATCGCGGTGCAAATCGATTAGTGACTCCAACCGAATCAAAACTACCAAGAAGACAAAACTCGTCCAAAAATATCAGCTGCCGGTTAGAAATATCATTACAATATATATATATATATAACATTTATTAAATTTTATGTAGTTACACTAAATATGTTAACAAAATTTTTTACATTATCTATTCTTAGGTAAGGCCCTTTGTTAGATATGTGATATGTACAGTAATTATAATTTTTGTATAATAAATAAATATAATTTAGTTACAGGATAAAAATTTCAAAAACCTGTTAATTACTTTTTTAAATTGATAAAATGGGGTATAGGAATTTGGTTTTAGGATTGGGTGGGTTGACATTTAAATGAGGTTGGAGTTGGAGTTGTATTATAATACAAAAGAAAATGTAACAAAAGAAAATATACCAAACGCGCACTGATTTTCACTTTTCACAACACAACACAGTACACAGTTAACAATGTATAACGCACACTGATTGCTTGTCCTAACGACTTCCAACTTGAACTTTAAATATAAAAGTTGTAGTCTCGGAGTAGGATTGACCTAATTAGTTTATTTTTGTTTTTTGGAGCCACGTTGTTGAGATCGTAGTCCCCAATTTTTCGGATAAGCTCATTGTCGTGGAACGAACACCTTTTTAAAAATTTTTCCGTGGATTGCTTGATGTAGTCACCGACGTATTCAAAGTTATTATCTTCGTGCATATATTTTATGGTTGTATAGCGGGGGTAGTTGTTGACGACTTTTAGAAATTTGTTAAGACAGCGTTGTATCGATATCAAATTGCTCTTAGCGGCACTTCCCCAAATATTGCAGCCGTATGTCAATACCGATCTAGCACAAGTACGTATGAGCAGGAGTTTTAAATCTCTCGGTAAAGGTACATTGTGATTAATTAGAGGATAAAGCAAGTGTAAAACGTAGTTGGTTTTTTTAACCCTGTCGGCTATAGTTTTTTGCCATGTAAGACGTTGGTCTAGATGTAGGCCTAGATATTTCACATCTTTTTTAAGTTCGATGATGGCGTCGTTAACTTTTATATCCATTGTTGGACGAGTCCTGCTACCAGTAAACATGATTGCCTCCGTTTTGTTAACGTTTAATTTTAATTTCCACTTTTTGAAATATTTGCATATCAATTCCAGATGTTCGTTGATATTTTCAATGATAATTTCTTTAATTAAACTGGACGAGTAGACGGCTGTGTCGTCAGCATATAGTGCTATTTGAGTGTCCTCGTGTAGGGGAATATCGTTGATAAAGATGTTGAAGAGTGTAGGTCCAAGAATTGAACCCTGCGGAACACCAGCAGGTATATCTTTCAGCGTAGAGTTTGAATCGGCAACCGCAACCCTGAAGCTGCGACCACTCAGATAACTTTGAACTATTTTTATTAAAGATGTGGGAATGTTTAGCTTCATCATCTTATAAATTAGGCCTTCGTGCCATACCGTATCGAAAGCTTTCTCTAGGTCGAGTAAAACCATTCCCGTATGATTGTTTTGGTTGGATTCCAACACCACATCTTCGACCACTCGTGCTATCTGTTGGATAGTGCCATGTCCTTTCTGGAACCCGAACTGTTGTTTGATAATTAAATTATTTTCAGTCAGATGGTCGACAATCTCTTCTTGAATAATTTTTTCTAAAATTTTGCTTAGACAAGGGAGCAAACTGATTGGACGATAGTTTTTAGCTTGACTCTTGTCCTTGTTTGGCTTCGGGATTGCCAGAATTTTAGCCGTCTTCCAGGCGGTTGGGAAGTAGCACAGTTTCAAACAGGCTTTGAAGATATAATATAACTGTACCATTCCTCTTTTGGGTAGGTACTTGAGGTGTTTGTTGGTGATACCATCTGCTCCGGGGGCTTTCTTGGTTTTACGGCTCATAATAATCCGCTGAATTTTTTTAGGGCTGATGTTAATATTTGACGAATCATCCATATTACATAACAATTCAACATTTTCTCTTACTTGTTCTTGTAAAGGGGAAACAAGATTAGCAGTCACCTGATGATTTTCTTCAAAAATATTGGCAAGTATCTCGGCCTTTTTTTGATTGGCGTAATATTTTATGTTAGCATGAGTTAGTGTAGGCATTGGTTCGTTTTTTCGCCTTAGCGCACCATAAACTTTCCACAATGAGTTGTCTTTAGTGGTTAGGTCTTTTGATTTATTTAACCATTCTTGCCGACGAATAGTTTTAATTCTTGACTGGATTTCTTCCGTTAGTTCATTTTTTTCGACACGATGGATTATATTACCAGTTTCCAACCATTTACGTCTGGCTTTATTTCGCCGTCGCTTTAAATTGTCAGTTACCTGATCTGCAATAAATTGGTTGCGAATTTGCTTAGTTTTAGTGGTGACTTTGTGCGCTTCGGTAATTGCCATGGTGAATTTGGCTATCTCGAAGTCAACTTCTTCTACATAATTTATGATTGGAGTAATGCATATTCTGTTATTGCACTCTTTTTTGAATTCTTTCCAATTGGTGTTATAAGAGACATAATTTGGCGGAATACGCGATGTAGCAAGAGTCATCAGTACCGGCCAGTGGTTTGAACTTAAATCATTAATTGTTTCGGGATTCGAATAGTTTGTTATTCCTTTAGTCAGAAACAAATCGATAGTGAATTGCGATAATCCTGGTGGGCTAAAAGTGGGTGTGGGTGGATACAAAAGTAAATAGTTGTTAAGATCATTATGCGCCTTTAACGTAGTGCCATTTCTATTTGCAAATCGACAGTTCCATTGGGGGTGTTTGGAATTGAAATCCCCTCCAATTATGATCTTACTGTATTTATTCATAATCTTATCCAGCTCGAGAGATGTTAAATTTGTGGATGGTGGGACATACATGGCTCCAACATAGAAAACACTCTTCAGTTTGATTTTCAACACCAATAGTTCGACTGCCACATTATCTGGTTGCTCTGCTGTTTCGTACGGCAGACCTTTCTTAATCAAAATTGCAACCCCACCCCCCCCGGTCGGTTAGTCGATCTTTTCTAAAAACATAATAATTTTTCAGTATTAAGCAATCGCTTGCCTTTAACCAAGTCTCCGTTATCATGGCTATATGGACATTATTTTCATCCAAAAATAGTTCAAGATCGTCGCTCTTATTTACAACGCTTGTAGCGTTCCACGTAATTATGTTTAGGTCTTCGTGGTCGAGATTACCCATCGAATTCCTTGGCACATCTGATGAATGCCGCCATGCGAGCACCACCGTCAATTGTCGTAGCCATGACGCGATTTAGTTCACGTACAGCTGTTAACATTTTATCGATATTACACATCGATTCAAGTTTTTTAATTTCACTAAAAAGTGAATTTAAATTGTCGATACCATCATGACTTCCGCTTGGCGGGATAACACGATTGATCGGACGTTGTGCAACCTGATTGCGTTGATGTTGCACCACTTCACTTGGATGATTAATTTGTCTTTGTTTTAGGACCTGACTCATCGGTGCCTGCCTAAAGTTCGGTATTGATCCTCTAGGCCGGAGAGCTGGAAAATCCTCCTGGCGTGCCACGTAAGCCGTAGGCCTAACCACTTTTCGCGTATGTTTTGTAAGTTTATTATTTGCTCTTACATATATCGAACACTCTCTAAAATCTGCAGGATGAGCGTCCCCACAATTTATACACTTAGGATTTTCTCCATCCGGAGTTAAGCATTCGGTGGAAAGATGATTTCCTGCGCATCTTCGACAGGCTATTTTCAGGTTGCAATTGTCCGCGGCATGGCCAAATTTTTGGCACCGGTAGCATTGAGTGATACCCCTCCGTGCCTTGTATTTTTCCCAGTAAACTCTGATATCGCTAACACCTCTGATCGATTGAATTTCGGTGAAAGTGACATCGCCTTCAAAGGCAACTTTAAATTTTGGGTAATATACATTTTCTTTGTTTAGTAGTTTTACACTAACCACTTTGGAATTTACGCGTTTGATTGCATCGAGGACTTCTGCTTCGTTCATCCGCTGAACTCCCTTTAAAACAGCCATCATTTTTTTAGCATCACCTACACTATAAGTGTGAAATGGAGTGCCCTTCTCGACCAAACTGGCTTTCAAACTGTTGAAGTCTTGGAGATCTTCGGTAAAGATTTTTACCTTGTCCCCTAAGTATTTAAGGTGAAAATTATTTTTTACATAAGTTTTCACTCCCTCCATAAATTGTATGTGATTTTTGGGTAATCCATGTACGACAATTGGTTTTGGTCTAATTGGTTTCTTTGTAGTAATTACATTTGAAACTGCATCATTTGTACTTTCGATTGTTTGTTGATTTGCTTCTAACAATTCAAATTTGTTATTTACCTCAACGTTGTAAACAGTTCCAACTTGAGTTGGAGGTTTGTTTTTCTTTGTCAAACTTGTACCTTCATTTAGGTTCGGATTGGAAGTACCAAGTAAACTCCTAGTCCTTTTAAGTTTTTGTTTTTCTCTATTCTTCATAGTGGTAGTATTGTTTAACTTAATTTTACCATTCGCAAGAAAATTTTGTATTATATGCGCCGACTGGGCGCATTTTTCACTGTTTAAACTTTCGTTCCCTTCAATGTTTAACACTATAAGTTTCACACAGTTAATTTTAAATCACAGCACTTAATATTGCACAATAATATTAAATTATTACGCGTCACACACTGTAATAAGCCACGAACTGCTAAACACAACCAATTGCTACGAGCTCTCGGCGTCGAATGAAGGAGATTTATATATATATATATAACATTTATTCAATTTTACATAGTTACATTATTAAATGTTAACAAATTTATATTACATTATCTATTATTAGGTTAAGCCCTTTATTAGATATTTAACATAATGTAAAGTAATTATAATTTTTGATTTGTAAATAAATTTAAATAAATTACAGGATAAAAGTTTCAAAAAACCTGATAATTAGTTTTGATAAATTGATAAAAATGGGGTTTGGAAATTTGGTGTAGGATTTGATGGGCTAACATGTATAGGGATTGAAAGTGGAGTTACAATACATTAATACAAAAAACAGCACAATTAAAATAGTATTTACATTGCCGATCCTCCCTCCCCGATAAGGGCCGACAGAGACCAGTTCAGGGTTTTAGTTATAAAAATTGTAATCCCGTAGCAGTATGGACTTCAGGAGTTTGCGTTTGCTCTTCGAGATTACATTGTCGAGATCGTAGTCTCCAATTTGTCGAATTAACTCGTTTTCGTGAAACGAGCAATTTTTCAAAAATTTTTTGGTCGATTTCTTTATGAAATCACCGACGTATTCAAAATCGTTGTCTTCGTGCATGTGTTTGATGGTTGTGTAGCGAGGGTAGTTATTCACTACTTTTAAAAATTTGTTGAGACAACGTTGTACGGCAGTTAGGTTGCTGTTTGCGGCACTTCCCCAAACAGTGCAGCCGTATGTCAGGACTGACCTGGCACATGTGCGAACGAGCAGAAGCTTGAACTCTCTGGATAACTGTGCTTCGTGGTTAATCAATGGGTAGAGCAGATGTAGCACTAAGTTCGTCTTTTTAACTCTATCAGCTATAGTTTTTTTCCACGTAAGTCGTTGATCTAAGAGCAAGCCGAGATATTTTATATCCTTTTGCAGTTCGATAACGCTATCGTTAATTTTAATATCGACTGTAGGACGAATTCTGCTGTTCGTAAACATGATCGCCTCAGTCTTACTGACGTTTAATTTTAGCTTCCAATCGCTAAAAAATTTGCATACCAACTGGAGATGTTCGTTGATGTTTTCAACGATAATATCTTTAATTACGCTCGACGAATAGATAGCTGTATCGTCGGCGTACAGGGCGATATTCGTGTCTTCATGCACTGGTATATCGTTGATGTAGATATTAAATAGTGTGGGCCCGAGAATCTAACCTTGCGGAACACCAGCAGGTATGCATTTCTCCGACGATTTAGCATCGCCGACTATAACGTTGAAAGTACGACCCGTCAAATAGCTCTGAACGATCCTCACCAAGGAAGGGGGAAGATTCAGTTGCATCATCTTGTGGATCAAACCCTCATGCCAGACCGTGTCGAAGGCTTTCTCCAAATCGAGTAATACCATTCCCGTATGGTTATTGTTGTTGGATTCCATTACCACATCCTCAACTACTCTGGCTAATTGATGGATGGTACTATGGCCTTTCTGAAATCCAAATTGTTGTTTGATAATTAAATTATTACTTGTCAGATGGTCGACAATTTCTTCCTGGATAACCTTCTCCAAGATTTTGCTCAAACAAGAAAGTAAGCTAATTGGACGGTAGTTTTTGGCTTCGCCCTTGCCCTTGTTTGGTTTCGGAACTGCCAATATTTTAGCCGTCTTCCACACCGTAGGAAAATAGCACAGCTTCAGACATGACCTAAAAATATAGTAAAGTTGTACCACTCCCTTTTTGGGGAGGTACTTAAGGTGTTTATTAGTAATACCGTCAGTAGTATAAGAATGGGGAAGCCGCCATCTTGGTTTTGATCCCCCCACCACTTTTTCTCATGCCACACCCACTTTTCAAGGTCAAGCATCCTATTGGTCATAGCCACGCCCAATTTTCAAGGTCGAGCATTGTATTGTCATAGCCACGCCCAATTTTCAAGGTCGAGCATTGTATTGGTCATAGCCACAGCCACTTTTCAAGGTCAAGCATCTTATTGGTCATAAGCCACGCTTACTTTTCAAGGTCAAGAATTCCATTGGTCGTAAGCCATACCCACGTTTCAAGGACGGTAAGCCATCTCTCTCTCTCTCTTTCTTTCTTTCTCACACGCACCTCAGGGTCACCTCAAGGCTATACAGTAAGACCACATTGTAAAATCACCTCTCAAGGTTATCCAAATAAATTGATAGATAATCATTTTTATCACAAATATAGATAATACAAATCATTTTTATATAGTTCGAATTTAAAATTGTGTAAAGACCCACCATATTTTGGTACATATTTAAAATTTAAATTAATTATTTTTATTAGGATTGCAGGAACTTAAGAAACAATATCTTAAATGTTTTAATTTAATTAATATAATATAACGTACATAATATCTTACGACGCAGTATAATATTATCTCCGACGATAGTTGTATCTATCTATAGATGTTACAGTGGATGCATTAACATAATGGATAAAGTTTATTCTTAAAACTTTAAATATTAACAAGAAAATAATTATTTTAGTGTCTACAAGTGTTCACGTATTTATATTATAGGTATGTGCATTTTTCTAGTTCAATTAATTAATTTCTGGTTAGGTTAGAGCAGCAAGCTGAAAGATTATTGAAGGTTATTGCTCTAACCTAGCACGAAACTAGATAATAATAATATTTAAAATCGTTTTTTATTTATGTAATTTTTAGAATGTCTACAACAAAGTTTCCCTGCGATGGTTGTA